>CM065178.1:18657780-19907780 GCA_033026295.1 Channa striata
ATCAGTGTCTTAATTCCCAGTAGAGTTGGTAATGAATGTGGGAACTTGAGCCAGCTGAAATGGATCTCCCCATGGGGAAGGCTTAAGTTTTAATTAGCAAAGTTAATGGGCCAGAGTGGTATCAACAGAGTGAGAGACAAAGATATAAGGGAAGAGTCTCAAATTGAACCTAATGAGACTCCTGAATTTGATGGGTGTAACCTTGGAAAGATTCATTGAAAGAAAGCCGTTGCCACAGGATGACACTACAATAGGTCTTGTCCTCATCCTTTTGTAGTAAAATCAAAGCTTTCCATGAAATTAAAGGAAGCTTTCTCTCTGGCTTGAGGCTTTTTTTAACTTGTGTAGCTCTCTTTGGAGGTTGTGCACACACTTGATCTGTATTAAAGCTAATCCCACATGACTACTCGTTTGAGATCCAGCACAGCCAATGCTATCAATTAGGTAACTTATTTAAGCTTGATCATATTACATTCTGACCTCTGTTACCAACTCTCATTACTGGGATTTTAAGTGTGCAGAGCAAGGGGCCAGCATCAGTTGCATTACAGCGATTTCAGCTATGTACCTGCTTTTAGTGATTTACTGTATAGCCCACTTGTGAGTGGCTGCCCCACTTCACCTGTACCTCGGCGAGCCCAGATAGCTCTGACCTCAATCTCCCTCAATCTCTAACCAGCTAAAGACATTTCCCTGTTTCATTTTGACCCGCATACAAAACTTAGCAAACAACTTGCAAAATAAAGTTCGCCACACATTTTAAAAAACGGCAAACAACAGGAAACCAACAGCAAGACAACAGGAAGTTATTTTTTATTTAAGATGAAACGGATTAGAAAAAGGCTAAGAATTTAAGAGAATATGTGATGGTGGAGGGAAAGAAGTGCTGTTAGATGGTTGAAATTGTAGCTATGGGCACAGAGTAATGGATCGGTGAGCACTGCCAACATTCCCCTGCCAAGGACCAGAGGACAAAATGAATTTGTGTCACACTAAGATTGTGTGGATGTGTGTGGATGTGTATTTATTCTATTAAACTGAAGAAATGAAGCCTTTTTTCAAAACTTATCTTGTATCATAGAGCTCCTAAACAGTACTACCCACTCATAATCACATGCACAGAGAGCAATTCTCATTGCTCATTACAATTGAGAATACATGATTTTAACATGATGCCGTAGAACGTACTCTTTTCTTATATTCTTTTCTTTTGTAGATTTCTGGGTACAAATCAGCAGGGGTCTCACCATGGTGCAGGAGAAGAATGACGGGATAAACAAAGAGGCGATCCTTCCACCAGTTCAGCAGAATAGACCGGCTGTAAGAACACTGCACACACGACTCTCTTCCTTCGTCTCCCACTTAATCCATGTGCACAAATCTCAAACTCTTTGTTCTTCACAATCCCGAGAGAACAGGCATAGCCCCATGTGCCCAATTCTGTTTGATGTTTAAAAATCACAAGATATAATGCATCAGTGACGCACACTGAATCATCAGTAATTTAAGATACAATTTAAAACATTTTTTATGCATTTTAAGATGGTTATTTTAAATAATTTTTAAATATTTGCAATTAAATGTGATTGATTTGAATCAGTCTGAATTGCCAGCATATGTGAGTGTAATAAAAATTGGCTATGAAAATGCGCTTGGAGCATCCCAACCTTCATTGCACTGCATTTATTTAGCCTCGTAGGATAGACTAGAGCAAAATGTGCTAGCATAGCTACCTAATAACTGAATGTAAAAATGAGCATTGCTTTAAGTGGTAGGTGATGTGCTAAGTTATCTCATGGTGATACCTTGGATTTGAAACCATTTTAGAAATTTGTTGCCGTTAAACACAGATGAGCAGATGAACTTGTTTGAATCATCTCCGAGTCACAGCATTGAATAGAAGGTATATGAAAAGCTTTGAGAGTTAACTTTCCTCAACAGGTCCAAGCCAGGTGACATGCTGGCAAAAAAAGCACAGCAAACTTTAGCAGAAGTATTCCCGAAAAAAAACTACGACAAGAGAAAGAACAGATGGCCAGACACAGCAAACACTGTGTAATTACACTGCTAATAACATGGAACCAAATCAAAATTTTGAGAAGTTTGTTCAAAATAGTTTCAATGTTATTTTGGAGCCATGGTACACACCTTCTGATCAAAAATATTTAATTCGGCTGTGTCTAAAATGTAGGATTTATGTTGCCAAAATGTGGTGGATAATATGTGTAAGGTTTCACATTTTTGTTAACGTCATCTACTTATCATTATCAAAAAGAAGCACAAAAAAAAATCCAGATAACATTCTCTGTTTATATTACACATATCTATTTTCTTTCTCTAAATGTCTCTGTGACAGCCCTGAGATAGACTGGGTGTACTCTGCTATTCACTCAGTGATTGTGGATCGGTTCCAGCACCCCACAGCCCTTAACAGGTATAGGGGTTAATAGAATGGGCAGATTGTACCGGTTCCATGTCCTTGTAAAGAACACAGATTGGAAGTGATTAGTTAGCTTAGGCTGAACACTGAAAACAGCGTGGCAAGTGGCTGACCCGGCCAACTTGTTTCAGTTCCTCCCAGCAAACTGTCGTATTACGCAAATTTATTCTCACGTGGGGCAAACAGGGGCAGCGGGAGCATACAGGCATAATACCCCCTCATCATAATGCAATACCCCCTTTAAATTCTGTGTTAGTATCAGGCAAATTCAGCCTCACTCTAACAACAACATTAAACTTATTTCACTGTTCCATTATTTATTTAACCAAATTAGGGGAAAGAAGAAAAACGTGGGCAATCTTGAAGTGCCCCTGTACTACTTACATAGGATTTAGAAGTGTAGGTTGCAGCCAGTAATCAGCCCTTGATTAATTTATTATCAGCAGGTCTGTAGATGTCTCAAAAATCAGAAGATTTGACAACTCGCTGGTCTGTAACATCAGGTCTTTGGTAACATAATTCTATGAGGAAATCAGAGAAATACAAATGATCAAAGTGCTAATTCTCAGACCCTATAGGTCTCATTGAGAATGTTAAATGATAAAGTCACTGACATTACAGTCAGAAGAGTTGCATAAATAAAGCCTCTTTTGTCTAAAAAAACATGAAAGACAGACAGGTGTGCAAAACTGCATCCGAACAAACCACTAGACTTCTGGAAGTGGAGTTGTTTGGCCTTACTGCCCCCTTTGTTGTGAAAACCAGAAGCAGCATTTCAGCAGAAACTCACTTTCATACTCACTTTCAAGTATAGCCATGGAAGCGTGATGATTTTGACTCATCTTGCAGCCACAGGGCACATTTCAGTCATTGAGTCGACTGATTTTGGAATTGGCATCGTCGTAGTCCAGACATTAACCCGATAGAAATGCCGTGGTAAGACTTGAAGATATCTGCGCATAAGCAAAGGCTCAAAAACCTAAATGAGCTGAAGCACTGTTGTAAAGAAGAATGGCCGAGAATTCCTCACAATGTGAGAGACTGATGAAGTCTTATATAGTATAACTTCTAGTTATTGCTGCTAAAGTTTGAACTGCAATTTATTGAATCATGGGGAATACATTTTGCCATAATTCCTGTTAATAAGTGCCTTGGTGAAAAAAAGTTACATATTGTTGTTCCTCTGAGGTTCTGTTTGCCTAATACTAAGCCGTGTTATGATCAGATGAATTTTATTATGTTTTTACACAACAACTTAATAAATATAGAAAATGAAAGAGGGTGATGGTAACTTTCAAACATGACTTTATTTTATTTCAACAACAGTGGATGATTTTATCGCGTTTAGTTGGCCATATTTGGCTGTAAATATTAAAGGCTTACACCACTCCTCTCTGAGTGAAAATTTCTTCGAATGGTGCAGGATTGAATCAGTTGACATGTTTATATGATGCATTTTTATTCTCAATGTTTGTTCCAAACATTTTGTTCCATATAAGCACAGCTGATGTCTGTCTTCTTTATGTCCTCATGACTGAATGGGTTGCTAAAAAATAAAAGGTTCTATCTTAATAGCCTTGTGTTTTATTGCTAGAAGTGTTTCTCCTGTTCATAGCAGTCAGAAGCCTTCACCAAAAGGATTCCAGTGTAAGCGATTTATTGTATGACTAACCAATAGTGCTAAAGTTTTTGTTGTTTGAAAAGTTTTGTAATTTTCGTGTCTCCACTCCTAATTGTGGCATTCTCTGACATTTTGATGCGAGAGCATCATTGCTTTGCGGATTTAAAATATACACTCTCAGGTCATCAAAAATAACTCAATATATAATGTAGTACAGCTTCATGACTTGTGTGTATGATAAATAAATTTGTTTACTGTTGAGGGGCCAAACAACATAGACTCTGTCATCAGACCTTCACTTGAGCAAATGTTTAGTTTATGTCATGTTTAGTTGACCTTTTCTTGGCAAGGCATTCAGTCTGCAGCTCTGTTTTCTGGAATACATCATCATTATTTCAACTGGTGTCATTCATTTTAGAAGATTCATTAGCTCATTTTGCTCACTTCACAGCAGCGAAAACACACACAGCATAATAATTAATGCGTATTGTTTGAAGCATAACAAAAGTAATAGGATAACTGACCATCGTGATCTGAAGTCGTATGCTTAAGTGGAAGAGCTTTTTATCCCTGATGCTGGATCTCATATGGGGCCTGTATTAATATTTACTGCACCTCAAGTTATTCTGTGCGCCTGTGCATCCCAATTTAAACTAATCAGAACAACACAAATATCATAACAAACTAAAAATTTAATCAAAAACAAAGAATCCCAGCAGTGAAACTTGCTGCTTTTTTCCCACTTACAATATAGATCAGTATTTTTCAAAGAGCAGGTGAAATCAAATGCAGCTTGCTGACAGCAACAACTTTTTACTGACTCCTCTATTATTTATGAACATGTCGGACCGTTTGCCTACATGGACACAAGGAAACCGGGTTAGAGGCGATAATCAGAAAAAAAAAGTTTGCATGTGCTGCAGTAATTTTGCTACTGTCACTCGGTGTATAAATGCAGCAGTGATTAACCTTTTTTCACGATTGAAAATTCAGCCTATGTGATTTTATAACTGCAAAAGGCTATCATTTAAATCAATAAAAAGCACGACAACCTAGTCAATGTTTTACCTACTAAATAAAGTCTTGGGTGCAGCACCAACGTGTTTTTGCATAGCTCCTTAAGCTGATTAACATGAGGTGACATATAAAGAATGTTGGCAGTTGTATTCACTATTCAAACCATAAAAAAGAGGTGGCTTACTGTAATCACAACCGTAAAGGAACAGCCAACAGGAGTGATCAACAATCAGTGATTTGGTTTGTGATAGATGGTAATGGACAAGCTAATCAAACAGCTCTGTTCCGTTAACTCCGAATGGTGGTTGTGGTGGATATTTCCTCACTTCCTATTTTATATTTCCTAAGTGGAAATATAAAAATATAAGTTGCCTTTTTGCACTGGGGTTTACATTAGAAGCAACACTATACAGCATGTTTTTCTATAACGTTATTTAAAGAGTGCCTGTGTATGTGGTGCCTTCAGGGACAGCCCCAGTCCTGCAAAAAAAATCCCTCTTTATGAAAGTTATATCGTATATAACCGTACATATGATTGTGTTTTGGAGCGGTATTGATTTGATTGATTCTGGTCATTTTGCTGTTGTTGCATTGCGTTTTACAGAGGGTTGTGTATATTATTTAGTCTAGGCTCACAAATATAGTTCGGATGCATAAAAGTAAGTAAATAAAAAAATAATTCCAAAGCAACTAAACTGCACACAAAAAATTACCATATTGACTCCACACTGGTTTCAGTTTTAACAAAAACTAAACATCCTGCCTCTCCATAAATTAAGATTTATTACTGTTGTAGTAAACTAAATAAGAGTGTAATTTGAGTCATTAGATGTGTTTACAGTTAATGTTATGTGTGTTTTTTTCTTTTCTTAGTTGTCATGGGATTTGAAGATCAAAAAAAAGCTGAAGGCTGTGCCTTCCTGTCTGGGAAAGTTCAGGCCATTTGTTGGCAAATGCTGCCACCAGTGCACCCCGGACAGTCTGGTGAGTGTGACGATGGTTAGAGGGTGAGGGGAGAGAAGAGGAAACTAATAAACAAGAGTGGTAGGCTACACAATGATGAGCCACAACAAGAAGTCCACCCGTGGAATTTAATAAAGTCCAATACAGTGGATTCTACTTGTATGAGCTTATCATTTGTCAGTTTTTAGGTTGAAACTTTCAGAAAATAACAATAAAACCAACTGTTTCAGTTACTGAAAGTACAAGACACGCTGGGCTATTGTAAGATTAATTTTGGTGGATGTTGACACTCGTGTAAACTGCCAGAGTTTTTCTTCTTTCACATGGCTCAGCACACGAATCTTGGAAAAATATCTCCCCTTGGCTTCCACAACCTGCTGAGTGTCAACGAGACACACACCAGGTAATGACAGTATCTACATTATTGACACAAACACAACATTTTTTGTTCCAGCACTCTCAGCTGTGCTAATGTTCTGCCTCTGCATTGTGTGTTTTCGATTACAGGTATCGAGGCTGGCTGGTGCGGAGGGTCTGCTGCTTGCTGTTTGTGAGTGGGTGCAAGGTTTACGCAAGTCCTGTTAGCAACAGACTGGAGAGAGTCTGTCAGAGCAGCAGGTACCTGAGAGGAAAGAAAAGGAGGAGAGAAGTAGAGATGCCAGAGGAGAATAAATAAATGATGAGTATAGATACTGAAATGATACGCACTCCTGCAGTTCTGGAGAGAGGGAAAGAGAGGGGAAAAGTGATAAGAGAAACAACGAAAGATACAGAAAACAAGGCTATCATGGGGATTGTGCAGAGTGAATGAAGAGGAATGGGATAACTTGGGATTGTCGTCACACTTTGCCTCTGTCACTGACTCCTTAGTTTGTATCTGTTGTTTTCTCTCCCCTGGTGTAATTGAGTTTAACCTTTATGTAACCTCCTTACTCAGGACTTACTGGAAGGCGGGTGTTTGTCTGTGCATAGCACAAAAGAGGACTTGTGTGGAGTTAACCCAGCTGTCCTGTGACCATGTGTTTCAGTGTGAAGGAGGGGCTCGCATCAGAGCACAAAGCACCTGAGGGTGGAGACGGTCAGGAGAAGCTCAACCGCCTTTTACCCTACCTCCCCCTTATTAAAACCTGCATCTGCCCTGCTCACTTACGGTTTGTGTTTGACTCATTTGATGCCACTGCTGAACAAATGAGGCAGTTTATGTTCTGTAATTTTCATATTGCCAGCAGATCCCTTAGAAGCATCAAAACCATCAATGACTTGATCCTACTGAACGTTTTTATTTGTTTAGTCAAAACCTGATACACCTTATCTCTATGTACACGGCTGTCCACAGCAGAGTAGAAGAATAGCAGCTTTACTGTCATCATTGAGTGTCTTGGTCAGAGATGCACTGTGTGTTATCTGGGATTTGATCTGGGTTCCCCATCCCAGCCTGTTGCTCTGCCCATTGATCCACCATGCCAAGGACTGCTAGGCTAGTTGAACACACCAGTGAGCACATTGGAGCTCTGGTGGGACACTTTTTATTTGCAATGTACATGGTCACTGTAGTTAGTGTGAGAAAAAATACAAAACCAAATCCACAGCTCAAAATCCCTCTCAAATTTAAGCAATATGTTTTACAACTACATCACCACTCTTTTACAAAAAAAATGTTTTCTTCAAATTAGATTCAAATTCTTGACCCATTTTATTGTTTTGCCACTTCAGTCGAAAGAAATGGGCTTGGAGCTGAAAGGAACCGACAGGCTGGAGAATTTGGAACTTTTGAGAAACAGACTTTTGGCTTTAATGTTCGTGAGATTATCGAACAATGATGAAACTACAGAGTACTGCCAGTCTTATCTTTTAACTACTACCATACTCGAGTTAGTTGCCATGGAGAAGAAAAAACTGTAGAAGCAAGAATCATAGCAGCATCAAATACAGCACAATTTGTAATGCAACTAATCTATCCATATTGGACCAAGAAAATACCTTATCTTGATGAATGTTATCGGGTCTCCACAAATTGGAAGTCTTTGGCTTCTTCTCACTGATAATGTGTAACAGAACTTTGAGTGTAGTGATCAGTGCTCCCATTTTTATTTACATAAATTTCTATCTTTGACTTGTTTTTGTCAGAGAACAATATGTTGTCTGAAACATTTCATGTATTTTTTATAGTCCTTCAGCTGCCAGAAATGTAACATTATTTGTGCAGTAAATGAAAAGGTAATTTACATCTGGGATATGCACAGTAACTGTTACTGTATGGCAGAAAAACACCAGCAACAAAAACAAATACTACAACCCTGGCTGCAAATACGTAGCACATAATGTGGAATATGTTAGCCTCATTTCCATCGTTTCATATGTGTCTGCCAGCCAGTGCCTGCATGTCAGTCATCATGCTCTTCAAGATAACTGATGGTTGCCAATGTCTAAACTGGCCTCTATGCAGTGAATGACGCTGATCGCTCCCAGTAAAAGTATGTGCATATTATATTTAAACTCTTAGATGTTCAGCAAATATCTGGTGAAAACTGCAGGATTTTTTTTAAACGTATTTTTTGTCGTCTTTAGAAATCTCTCTTTCTGCTCTGTTCTTGTGTTTGTCCTACTTCTCTCTTTCTCTACATCTTCATTTACAGCCTTAGCCTACGTTGCATTAGCCATCACCCTCACACACCCATCTTTATCACTCTTTTCCTTTTGCTTCTTGCTATGTCAACAGTTTCTTCTTTATCTCCATCCCTCTTCTCCCCATCTATCTAATTGGAATGTGTTCGCCCCAACTCCGTCCACACTTTCTTTGATAAATCTGTCTTTGTTTGACTCAGTGTTACCGGCCGGTCTTTTTCACTTAACCATTATCTGTCCATTATTCGCTTGTATACATTGCCTCCCAGGTCTCCTTATCTCCTGTCATTAAGTTTCCCTCTCTATACATCTCTCCACCCACTATCATTTCCTGACTAGATTCATAGGCTGGGTGATGCTGAAGATGTTTGCTTCCATCTTTGGGTGTATTGAAGTTAACCTCAACCATCTGTTGGCTTTGCACAGAGTCTCACAAGAGGTACAAGTACCTGTGAACACACGGCATCACATGCAGATGAAATGTTTCAACTTTTTTGAATGTCCTCATAAATGAGTCAGCCGTAGCAGCAAATCATGGGAAGTAGACCATTATTTGGTTAAACAGTAGACAGTGTGAGGTTTTGGCTTTGAAATTAACTACTGAGATGCTAAACAGCTTCACTTCTACTATAAAGCATCTACTTTCTTTTAATTGTCATAGTTTTCACGAATATTGGAGTTTTCACAACTCCAATTACATGGCTGATTAAATTGGGCTGATGTTGCAGAGGTTTAGGATAGGCATGAATGGATTCAGTGATCTCTTTAGGATATTGTTTTTATATGCTTGTGGTTCTCAGCTGGTTGTTGGTGCACCCACATTACTACCACTGCCTAATATGTTGGTGTACAGCTTTACCAGATCCAATAAAATGTATCAGAAAAGGACACAAGTGCATATTTGAGCAATTTCATTGTGAATCTTATTAGATCTTTTTACTGAAGGAACATTGAGTTGATGCATTGAGTTTGCATTAGAAATGTAATTTTGATGGCTGTAAAAATATGAAAATAAAAGGTCATATACAGAATAATAAAGCTGTTTTGGCTTGAAAACATAAAGCGTACATAGAGCTACTGTGCTCCCCTTATAGATACTCATTATCTGCCTGCATTTAAACATTTTTTTAACGCCATTCTGCTGATACAGTATAATTTTTGTGCTGCTTGATTGCACTATTAAATATTTAATAAGTGCACAGAAACACCCCCTATATCTATGCACCACCTCTGCACTTTCTTCAATTGTCTGTTATGATGAATAACAGTGTGAAACATCTCGTTTATCAAAGGTGTCTTCTCTGTTCAGGGAACTCCACTTGTTTATGTGTATGTTCGTCAAAGCATCATCGACTGTGCTCTCATCCCACTGGTGCTCTTCTGTCACAACCTCCAAGTCCCATACACTGTTTGTCCATACCGGATTAACAGCTCCTTTCTCAGGTATAATCATACACACACAAAAGGCACATACTGTAGATGTTGCCAAGAAATAATGACCGAACACAGCAGTATATTTTCCCCACGTATGTTACAGTTGATTTAGCCCAGTCTGTCCAAGAACAGTGCTTCTCAATTAATGATGTCTGACATGTAGAACTCTCTTTTCTCCTATAGATCAGTCCTGCAAAAAGTAGGTGTGGTCCTCCTGCCACCGTCTGCACTAACTGAGCAGGATGCTGAGATGGACAGCCTGTACTCATCTGTCATGACCTCTGTAAGTGTCTGTTTGTGTTTGGATGTCTGAGAGGGTTTAGGAAGAAAGCCATCACTGTGCTGATGGTGATAACCATGTAGAATTTCTTTATGTAGACAATGCAAAAATGTGGAATTCTAAATCATTACACATTGCAGTCTGGTTAATAAAACTATAAATATCTATACCAGCTGAGACGCTATGTATGTCGCAGAGGAAGAAAAATGTTTCTCCAATATCTTTATCCTTGAAATCACTCTCTTCACATCATTTTACTACATTTCTCTTTGTGTTTTAGTAGGATGAACAAAAAATATGTAATTGCTGAAAGTTAGTTGAATATAGCCAGTTAGTATATGGGCCAAATGTCAGAGCAGTACACTAGATATATCAGAGCTGTATCAGTGTCAGACCTGTTCTGTGTATTAGCTCTGATACTAGATCTGTATGACTACTAGCATTAATAAATACAAATTAGTAACTGTCAATAGAAGTGTCCTTGGACAATCTGAAATAAGATATATTAGTAATTAGCAACAAGACCTACCCACTTCTACACGTCAGCAACCATCAAAGGCGAAGTCTCAAATGTGTCACGTTTCAAATGTGTCTCCCTAAAAAATGAAGTTCAGTTAAGCATACTTTGCAAAGCACATGAGGTATATATATATATGCATGAAAACTTCTTACAGCAGGTTAAAAGCTCATGTGTTACCAACCGTAAAAACACCCAGTTGTTACAAATCCTTCCAGCCTCACTGTTGTAGCTGAATACAGTATGTGAAACCAAGAAAAGTCTGTTCACTTTAGGTAGGAACAAGGCACTAGACCCTGAATCAGAAAATATGATGCTGTTGCATTTTTAAAACAGACTAGACAGCAGGTAATTACATAAAATTGCAGTGTAAACAAAAGATACCTGTCCTTCTAATTTTCCTATTTAGCATATGTGCGTTCGGTTTAATTTGTACAAGCTTTTCATTGCTCTCCATGGTAGGGTGTTATCACAGTCGGCTCCTCAATTACACTATAACCTGTCTTTTTCCCTTTACCCTCGTCCCCCTCCCGCCTTTCCTCTACATTTGTTTTTTTAAAATGACCAAGGGCACTGATTTGGCTACAGAGATTGCAGCTTTTGAGTTGGCTGGAGTGACAGGGAAATAGAGAGAGGGCAGAGAAACAAGAAGAACGGTGCTTAATTTGACTGTCTGCATATGGCAGGTCTGAGCAGTTTTTATTTTTTCGGGAGGGCCATTTGTGTTCATTTTAAATGCTCCCTTCTGTTTCCTCTTGCATTTACTACAGTTCTCTCAAGCACCTTTTTGTCAAAATCCGTCTGTGCACTTGATTTGTATCATTGACGGGCACCTGTTTATCATTAAAAACCTTACGGACTTTGTATTTGGCAAGGGATCTTTGTATCAGTTTGCCTAAATATGTATTTCATTTAGAGGAGTTACTGCCTTTAATCTGATCAATATTTTGCTATACAGCTCAATAAAGTGTCACTGTCTGACATTAATCTACAACACTACAGCCACAGTAGAACATAAACAGGTTGTTTATGAGTGACGCAGTGAGTAGTTTATGTTTTTCATTGACCATTTATGTGAGTAAGCACGTTGGCTGTGCGTGAGAAAGCAGGCCTGTTTATTGGCTGTATTTCAATGTTAATAGACCTTTATTGTTTATTGAGTATAGGCCTGCTTAGCTGCTGTTCAATGGTAATTGAATTTCCCTTGTCTGTAAGAGGAACAGTACTTGGGGCTAGGGAAGTATCTCTGAATGTCATGAAGTGTCCCCCACAGTCCTTTTTAATTTCTGCTTTTTATTGTGCCTGCTTCCTGCATTTTGACATCTCCTCCCTCCGCTGCCCTCTATGCTGTAATGTCCTGCCCTTTTGTACTCCCTCCAAGGTCTTGTTTGCACATTAAAAAAATGCATCTGTTAATTGCTCTCTTACACCTACGTCTGTTTATCTTTGTCTCTCCTTCCTTCTCAGCTGGTACATGAACTGCTACATGAGGGACAAGCAATAAGTGTTGGTGTGTCAGTGAAGTCTGGTCAAGGTGGCCAGTGGCTGGCTTGCATCCGACAGCTCATCAAAAAAGAATCCGTCCCCAATGTCAGTCTGGTCCCTGTGGGCATCTCCTATGATTATATGCCCAAGACCAACATACAGGTGGATATGTGTAAACACACACTTCAAAGCACAGCACCTATAATAAAATCCATCTGTGACTGTAATGTCCTCAGGAACAGGATTGGTTTTGGACTGGGTTTTTCAAACTATGAGAACCCCACGAGGATGCAGAGGAAGAGGTATGAGGCATGGATGTGAAAGTGTTTGAGGTGAAAGGAACAGGTACATGCCAAAAAACAACAGGAAGTTAGTTAGTTAGGAAGTGGTACTAGATCGGCAGAGCAATTTAGCCTGCTAACCAATAAGGTCAACTGTTTGCGCAGTAGCTGTGACACAACTCCTGGAGTTAAACTACGATACTGAAACACTGAGTGTCTGATTAAAGCAACGTGTCTCTAATGCTGTACGGTTTCTGACTCATAACTGTCGAAACTGAACACACGAACATAATGCCCATATTTATAGATGACAAAGATGTTTTTGACACCCATAACACTTATACGTAAAGTGAGGAAAAAGACATTTGTAGCTTGGCAAAAACACCGTAAGGATCAGGAAGATAAGAATTACAATTATCCCAAAATTTGCCTGGAGAAGGTGGGCGTGGGGGTTATAAATTGCCAGTTATAGTCAAATGTAGAGCTTTGAAAGTCTTGCTTAGAACCTTTGCTGTCTAATTTCTCCCTGACCAGCATTTGCTGATTAGTTGAGGTTTGCATTTTTTTTCTTTTTCTTTTTTTCAAGACTGTGATTGCTATTAGTCTCCATTAGTCTTGCCCTCTTATCTGCACTTTGAGATCATACTGAAGAGTGGGTGTTGCTTTCGGTTAATTGCCATAATAAGGTCCTTGCCTCATCATTTTGTTCTGTCACTCATGCACTGTTCACATCAAGTACAGTACACACAGTTCTTGTACTCACACACACACACACCATGAGTCTGGCTTTGTATCGTGGGGCTCAGCATAGATCCTTCTCATTAGTGTGATTACTGTTGGAATGTCCCTCCCAATAGCAAACGACACATTATGGTATAATCAACTAACTTTATGTAGCACATTCTATAAGCGTGTGTGTGTGTGTCCCCTCACAGGTTGGTTTAACTTCTGTCTTGCAATGGTTGTGGTCTCTCCTCTGGAGAAGACCAAGAGGAAGTGTGAGGATCCACTTTGCCCAGCCCTTTTCTCTCAAGGTGCGCATACTGCTTTACAGAGACAAGATTTAAATAGCAGTTTCAATATTATACCTTTCTGAAAAGACATGTGCGTAAATGCAGATAACGCAGTGATGTTGTAATGAACTGAATGGATTTTGGCTAGATGTACCTAATAAAATGGCAACTTAGTATAGTTGATGGCGAACACATGGCGGTAGTACCAGAGGAATCGCCTGCAGGAAAAGTTGATAGACTTAAATGTTAATTACAGTGTCGTGTTTTCTGAACCCAGCTAACCAGAACACAGTGTAAATGATGCAGACATTCTGTTTGCGAGTCTTTGGGCATGTGTGTGCATACATGATCACTTTTTGTGTGCAGGAGATGTGCGAGTCAGGGAGGTGCAGAATAGATGAATGGCTCCCTCTACAGGACCTGTTGCTGCCAGTTATCCTCAACAACAGGTAATCCGACTACCTGTGTGTACATACCTGTATGCACAAGCGAGTGCTAATACTGTATGTGAACAAACCAAAATGAGATTTAGATTGTTTTTTTTATTTAACATCTGTGAAATTGAAAAGTTACTTTCTCCTAAACTTTAAAGTTGAACTTTCTACTAAACCTTAAATCTGGCAGTGATACAATGCAAGCTCTGATGAGAGTTTTCATCCTCTTAGACTCGGTCCAATTACCATCAACATTACACAGTCTGCCAGTGAAAAAGATAACAGAAAGAAAATAACATCCTCGCTCAATCTCTGCTTGGCTGCTTGACGAGCAAAAGTGGCTTCTCCCTGCATATGTTTAATTCTTCTTAGAGAGTGGCAAGTAAAATAAACAGCATGAGTGAAGAAGATGGGATGGGAAGAGAATGATAGTGTATATTAAATTGTAAGCATGTGAGCATTTTCCTGCCGCTGAAGTCTCTGTTTTGTCTCCATGTAAAAAAAGGATGGAAGGGCTAATGATAATTAAAATCTCACACATACAAACACTTACTTTGCAAAAATGCAAACACTAACTTTTTTTTTTATGTATGACATATTTCATATACTACTGTATATCTCTCATACACATACTCAGAAGCATGAGTAATAATCATATCATTCCAGCATATCCTCACATAAGCACCCTATAAAATGATGTGTTGGACACACCTCCATTTATATCGATGCAGTTACTGTTTGACATGCTTGTATATTTTTGATGGTTGAATAATCACCATTCATTTTAACTGCAAATTGAGACAGATAGATGGCACTTCCTGTGAAGTCTTCATAATAAAGGTTAACCCATGTTTTAGCCATTCAACAATTTAAATATGACACAGCTCTGGTATGATGCTGATAGAACAGTGAAAAGTGTGAACGGTCAGGTTATCAATAGTATAAAATCGCATTTGGATTAACTGGTGGGATCCACAACTGTGAAGAAAGAGGAGTCTGCACAGAGAAGAAGTCACTCACTGTCAATTCTCTTTAAGACAGAATACAAGTAGCATGACAGATTGGGCTTAATTTCATGAAAATGTTAAGGATTATAACTTTGGCAAGTGTAAATTTGTTGAGACAACCTGAAATAAAATGACTGTAAATCCATCCTGACATTTTTCCCTCCTCATCTCACGTTTTCTCTCAAGAACCAACAGTGTGTTTGGGCAGAGGAGGATGTCATGGCTCCTGCCTTCGTCTCGTTATGGGTCTGAACTCATCCAAGAAAGAGACCTCAGTGTTGCCATCATCCTCCACCTCATTTTCTGTAGGTCCACGATTATGTACCCCTGCTGAATTGTTAAATGACTTTTTATGACCTTTTCTTTTAATGTATGCAAATTGCTCTGCATTATCTGCGTGAGTGTGTGTGTGTGTGTGTTTGTTTTCTCTTTATAGCTGCGACCTCCTGCATGGCTGTGATGTCCACCAGTCTGGTTTCCAGTCTTTTGCTGCACAAACATCGCAAGGTACAATCATCCTTGTGTTTGTGTGTTTGCTGAGCAATTTTCCCCATCGGTGCTGTCAGTGTTAAAATCCACCCCTGCTTCTCTAAAGATCCATCAATATTCCAAGAGGCTCATAAACAGAATAGTTTTTTTTTCATGCTAGTTTATTAGAGTGTGACAGTGATTTTCTGAGTCATACCCACCAGTCTCTAACTAATGTCACCAGATGGTTAATACTCATGTCGGAATTTGTTACTAAACTTCTTCAGTCTTTTCCTCCACAGGGTGTGAGTGCGTCCGTCCTGTGTCGTGACGTTGCCTGGCTCACTGAGGAACTGTTGTTAAGGAGCAAAGATGTGGGTTTTGGGGGGACTCTGGTTGAGGTGGTCCACTATTCCGTGTCTCTGCTCGCCCCTCACCTTGTCATAGCTGCACTGCCATCTAGGTTGGTTGTCTGTCAGTCAAAATAGAAAACAAAGAACAATAATAAATCTTTATTACCTATCAGAAATCCAATATTATATTTGATCCAGGTTTTTATTCTTTTAGGGAAGACCCTTTTATTATTCCCTGTCCTGCACTTGCCACCACACTTCACCTGAACCTCCATGCCCAGATTGTCACACACACCTTCATATTGGAAGCTGTCGGCGGTGAGTGACTCTGCACGCAGAACTTTCCTATAACATTTAAGCTAAATATCATCTCGAGACCCTGTGTTCTCTGGGCACCCAGACCCTATTTTACGTGGGAGGCCTTGGCAGTGGCTCCTACTGTTGGCATGTCAGTATAGAAAAACTGTTTGTAACATGACATTTTAAAGTATTAGAACTTAATATTCTTGATGTTTATGGAATACCCAACTTCAAGCAGTGTCAGGGCATCCTTCACATGCCACAGTAGATTTAGTTTGACTTTTAAAAAGCAGCAAGTAATGCAGGGACTGATGTTTGTACGATTTAGCCTGTCAGTTCTTGTTTGTAATTTTCTTCTGAATTTCCAATGGTGTCAGTGTGGGTAACGGGTAGAGACTTGCATCAAAGCTCTCATAATGTGCTGCACCTTTTCAACACTGAATCTTCCACGGAAATCTCACTGCAGATTAACATCAGGAGTCAATATAAATAGGAAAACTCACATGTCCCCCAAACTGGAACTCCTCTGTGTTAATGCATCTACTCCATCTAAGCTCCTAGTGAATTTAAAGCTTGGACTAAAAATGCTTTTCACAGGAGCATAGACTCACGATCCTACTATAATCCATATTATCTATGTTGAGAACCACAGCGTCTTCATCCTTCAATAAGAGAAATAAGAGATTACGGCAATATCCTGTGTACTCTGGCCACTTCTAAACACCACTTACCTTAAGGCCAATCAATTCAGCAACAAATCACACTCCCCACAGGGGGTTATATGAAAAGTTCAGATGGTCATGACACTTTTCATATATAATAGATAATTATGCTGTCTCATTCCTGCGAGGCACTTCTAATAACTCTCTGCATGCATGGGAGAGATAAAACGACTCAATTTTGATGTGCAATACGTCCTTGGGCATTTCTTGTAAAATCCATCTTGGTTTTAGTTAGACTAGGTAAACTAAAGTGTCCTACTGGACATTTAAGGTACCTTGCTGAAATTGCCCTGAACACTCCACAGACAGCTGCGGTTCCCTGTGCCTTCATTGTTATTAAGGGAAACATCAAAGTAACCACAGCCTTTACAGCGTGATTACTTCTTTGCTCCAGTTATGCCAAATTTGCATTAAGATTAAGCAACCTAATTATGTAGCATTTTACTAGCTACATACTTTTCAGAATCTTGTGGTCTTGTGTAATTTAGTCCATCTGGAAGGCGAAACGTCTTTGATTTCACGATAATAGGAGCACATTGGTGCAGTTTTTCTTAGATGCCACTTTTGAAAGTTCGGATACTGGATCTTCCCAAAAGCATATAAAATATCAGCCCAATATCCTGTGAAATTACAATTCTGCACATTACAACATGTAACCAGTGCCAGTGTTTAATGATGCAGTGCAGGAAAGAGGTGCTGTAGATGTGACCAAGCAGAAAGGGTGTGAGGGGGGGCATTTAGTAAATTTAGACTTTCACACAAAAGGCTTTTTTTTTTTTTTTTTTAAAGATCTGTGATTAATATTTGTATTTTTATTATCCCGAAATTGGAGTTTTAACTAACTTTAACACAAGTATTAAGTAATTTTAGATATTTTTTATAATCACAACCATCCACTAACCTTAGCTATAATTTGGGGTATTGCAGAATAGTCCCTCTTTGGTGGTTTAGGAAGAGGCAACACAATATATATGGAAAAATCATCTAATGACAGAAAGCCTTAATCCTAAATTCCCCAAAGTCCTCACAAATCCTATATCAGCTCGTCCTTGAGCCAAGTGCTATATTTTGACTATACTTGACTGGTGTGAAGCCATACGTAGCATCACTTTACCTTATAAAAATAAAGTATTTTTTTGGAGTACAGGAAACTACTTCCCCTGTGGAATAAAGTCTCAGCTGATGCATGACTCAGTATTCCTGCATGACGTGTTCTATTTGTATAGGAAGTGAAGCTGGTGGGCAGTGGGCTGTGTCCTGCTCAAAGCTTCTGTGTATTAAATTAATACATGGGCGATATGTGGTAAAATCATTTTGAATCCGCTTTATTGAGGCGAAAAAATATTTTAACATGTTGGCCAATCTGTAGATAATCTACCCCAGTCTCTGTAATGTTTTGTATTCAGCATGTTCGAGGTTTGATTTTGTGACAAAACAGAGTAGGCAGCTTTATTTAGAGACAACAAATTGGATGTCCGGACTTTCCCACCAGCATATGAAAGGAGGATAAAAGGGATGAGGAGTATAAAAGACACAGCACTTGTATAAATAGTGGAAAACCCCTGATCACACAAAGATCCAGTGTCCAACACATTTTATCCAAACAGTAAGATTTTTAGATGCTTTACCATAGTACAGACAAATGCCTGCTAACTTTGGATAAAACCAAACACCAGATTTCTTATGGTTTGTTTGTGCATGGGGACCTAGAGAAAGATCAAATGTGTGTGTGTTTTCGTTCTTAGCGTGTGCGGTGTCAGCCATGCTGTGCGAGGTGGCCATCAGTGGCGTCAGCAGCAGGGCGAGGAGCGATGGTTTGGACGGAGAGGAGGTCAGAGGTGACATGGAGTTTGATGTGGTGCTCTGCCAGAACGAGCTTACTGAGAGAGCCTTGCAGCTCTGCCATCTCCTCCCTCCGGGCTTTGTGCCAGTGAGTCTGAATTCATATCACACACACTCACGCGCATCCAGTGTGTCTCATTCAATGGATGTTTAATGGAGCTGAACAGCCATTCATCCTGCTCTGCTGCCTCTATCTGAGGCACAGAGAGAGGTTTTGGATTGTGTATATGCGTATCTGTGTGCGTTTGTGGGTACATGCTCTATCTGACTGACTTCAAGGGCTCCGATTCCGAGCCAGAAATACTGTTCCTTTCTCTGTTTGCCCACCTTTCATTTGAGCAACTGCTCTTTCTTGTCTCTTCAGCTTGCAGCTCGATTCCTCACCCCATTCCTCACAGAAAAATATTGCTCCTGTTCCCGTACCCCTGTCGGCCATCTCTCATTCTCCCACTCTGATCTCTACTACATCTCCACTAAATACCTTATGCTCTCTGTCAGCTGTCTACCTCGGCACTTCCTAGATATCTGATGGGCTCGAGCTGTTTGTGCCTCTAACCTTGCTTCATTTTTGAACTTACCCTTTCTCTCTCTCTCTGTCTCTGCCTCTCTCTAGCCCTGTCAGTCATCCCAGAGTTTCGCTTTGGATGCCATTGACAGTCTGGTACGTTGTGGGATACTCATCATAGAGGAAGTAAGAAGGATTTATTTTACATTTTTAAAAGTTTCATTCTTGAATACTACATGGTTTAAAATTATGCTTTTTCAAATAAATAAATAAATAAGGTTTTATATTTATAAAAATTAAAATTGTGTTCTCTGGATTTATCTCTAAATATTGTATCTTTCAATAAATGTTAACGTCAGCTCTTTACATCATGCCTATTGTTCGGTTTATTTTCCCAAAGTTGGTGCTTTAGCTGTACAACCTAATGCTTCACTTATATAAAAAATATCAATTATAAATTAAATCCATCAACATTAAATGCAACATAAATCAAAAGGCATTGTAGACGAAAAACACAGTTCTGTTCATTGTTTTAAGTGTTGGTGTCGGCAACAGAGGATTCTCACATCATTAACATTTACATTTAGTCATTTTTCTAAAGCTACATACAGAGTAATTTGGTTCATACACACACACACACACACACACACGATGGTGATCGCGCCCATGCAAAGTGCTCACCTGACCCACAGGGAGGAACTTGGGGTTCAGTGTCCTTCGGCAGGCAGCAAGGAGGGACTGGGAATCGAACCACTGAACCTGTGGTCTTTGGACAGAAACTGAAACTATTTTTTTTGTCCTGTCTGAATCTGCACGGAGAAATTGTAGATGCTACGTGGTAATTACTCGCTCCTACCTGGGTTTCTTCTCCCTCCATGATGATGTCTTCCTAAATGGTTCACCATATTGGAAGTATTGATTCTAGCATGAGCCACATGTCTTGCACATTTAGTCTCCATTTTATCCACCACTTTTTTCCATTAATGTTTGATTAATCTTTAAATGCTTTGTATTTAAGCGGATATATTTTATGTTTTTATAATAACAATGTCAAATGATAGTTTAATGGCAGTGTGAAATGTGTTGTTTGTGATGGTCTTATCACTGGAATATGCAGTTCCACTCAACTTTATAGAGTTATACTGACCACCTGTGGTTCATGGATGACTGCTCAAGCAACGTAGCCTAAATACAAATACAAAAAAGAGAAAACCCACCATAAAGCTGGTAATAATCCCAGTAACTCTTATTCCAATACCTCTGTCAAACAAATTACACATAGTTAAAATGTGCGCTGCCTTCGTTCTCCATTTTGAAATTTAATAGTCATTAAAGGGGTCACACATGAACTTCTCAGATAAAAGGATTTGCAGTCTGACACGCTGCTGTGTGTTCTATCCTCCATCCGGTGTAGATACCGAGGGATGTTCCTATCTGCGATTTCTGGAAGAAGGAGGGTGCTCTGACGTGGTTCGCCTCTGACGACCCTTATAACAGTGACTCAGACTGTGAGGAGCAGGACCTGCATTCCTACAAGGTACAGAAAAGCACCATTGTCCCCCTCTGTCTTCATCACAAGAGGTTATATCAAGAAAAACTGTTTGATTCACTCCAATCCTACAAAAATGGCACCCTGTGATTGCATATACTGCACTTACAAAAATATGAGAGGAAAAAAACACCTTTGAAGTTACAAATCTACATTACAAAAGAACCTACACAGATGAGCCACAGATCGTGAATATCAATTAGCAATCTGTATCAGCTTTCAAAGAAGCCTAACTGTCCAGACCATTAGGTGATTTTTAACAAACATCCAAAGACGCCAAACAGGCAGCGCTCGAAGTGCAGCCGCATCAGTCACGTACAAAGTGACTTTGAGACTGTAGCATCAAGAGTCATGAATAAACCATAGTTAAACTTAAACATTTCCTTTTTTTCTCTGTTTAATTATTAATGTTATGTTATTGGTGATTGCTTTAAATTTGTGACTTCACTGCATGCTAGGATTTTAAAGTCCACAAATATTGTAGAGGACAATGATGTCCATTGTGTTATCTGGTGGCTCGAGCGCAGCTGTTCAGAGCCACCAGATGAGCTCAGAGTCCGAAATGTGTTTCACTACAGGCTTTGCCGAGTTAGAGAAGTGAGAACATCTGTGGAGGTAATTGTAGCTTAATTTGGCATTTGTTTAATGTTGGGGCAGTGTTATGAATTAATTAGGTAGTGTCAGCATATGGTTAGGTTTAGTTTTCATTTCATTTTAGCAGCATTGGTCACATAATTGCCGCCCTATTTAAAATGATTGAGGTGGCCAAAACATTAGCACCACCTCTTCCTATAATGTTCTGCAGTGCGACTCCACGACTTCCCACTGTGAACTATTGAATTCACAGTGGGGAGACATTGAATTATCTCTCTCTCTGACAATTTCAACCTTAAAACTGAGAAATAATAAACTTGTAAACATTACATTTCATGTCAGAGCTGCAGTATTGGATTGCATTAAATTGCATAGCTGGTCATAATGTTATGCCTGATTGCTGTATATTATCCTGTCATGAATTCTCAAAACTTGTCAAAAAGATGTTAAATTTGTAAAAAGGTTTGATGTTTTTTGTCTGCTCTGGATTTCCACTTCCACTCTTCTGCGTGCTTTGAGAAATTGAAGTTCCCTCACCTCCTGATCTCACCTCCTGGACCTGATCCTGCATCCTCATTTTGTAGGACAGGAATGTTTATTAAATTTTGCATCTTGGGCTCTGCTACAAGGATTTGTGATGTCGGGGACGGTCACACAAGCAGGACAGCTAGTACACACATGGCATTTTGTAAGCTCTCCAAAACTTATCAGTAAAATAGCTGAGAAACAACTGGATTATACAGGGTTTTTATATACAGCAGTCTTCAGATTTACAGATTCTATCATGATCATGCGCAGCAGTATTAAGTAACACATGCAAGGTACTGACCCAATCATGAGGAGCAACTGGGGACTAAAGACACCAGTGCAAGTCGACAGAGTCAGACAGATAGAATTATCAACGATCTCCGACTGAGACAGAGTCAGCAAGTGATAGCAGCTTTTTAATATGATGTAATTTCTACTTATAGCTGCACTTTTTGTCTACACATATGCTAAGCTTGATAACTGAAACACTTTATCACAATCAGCTTTTTGGGTGTTGCAATATTTAATGTGCAAAATAACTTTTTTTTTTTTTTTTTTTGTCTGCTGCTTTTTTACCCAACTGAGGTTAGTTATGCAACCAATTCATCTTTCTTGCCTATTCTGGGTACAGCCATTATTTTAGATGTTTTAATTTCTTTTTATTTTTGAGAAACAGCTAGAATAAACTGTACAGAATCCAAATAACTTCCAATGACCGGCTGTGCCACGAGCAAGATGACTTGCTGCTCCGTCAAAAAAGCTGTGCTACCTGCATGTTCAACTCTTCAACTTCAGCCTTGTCCACTGAGGAAGAGCCTTGCCAGTGTTTACACAGCTTTTCAACTCCAATCTTTTTACATTTCTTCATCCGTCCTCTCGTTCTTTGTCTACCAACGCCTCTGCTCTGCTGTCTTCAGCTCAGGAGACAGAAACACAGAAAGACAGAAGACAGAAAACAGCTCCATACCAAAAAACAAAAACATATTCCCTCACCTCCTCCTCTTCGTCTTTATCGGTTCTCCTGGATAAACTCACTTCGGGTCATATTGAAAAGCAGAGTGGCAGTAATCCAGGTTAAGCTGAGACAGGAACTAATTCTCAAGAAAACGCCTGGTCCTGTGTAGGCTTCATGTTTAGAGATTTACACTGCATTTTAAAAGCTTCATTTATTTCAAAGACATTTTCAAAGTCACTTATTCAAAAGCTCTCTCACACTGCTCTTAAGGTTCTTCATTGCAGATTACTGCTGCTTAATAATGACCGTTAATGGTGACCAATATTCACAGGACGTGGGTAATGTGATTGTGTACACTTATACATTATTTTATGTAGATATAGGTAACAACGTTATAGGTTGTCAATGATCTGATCATCACTATGACTTACTGTTATATACAGCAAAGTTCCTACAAAATGTTCTACAAATGTCAGTAAGTTCACATGTTAATATTTGCAGTCTTACCCTACTGGCTTTCCATTCTGTTTTTAACTGAAAAACATCTTTAAAAAACATCATCTGCACACATACATGACTAATTTGCTAAGCTAATATCAAATGGTATGTCAGCAATATTTCATTTACTTTCTTATTACCTTATAATTCCTTTTGAAAATCTGCTCATTTGGATTGTCATTATGTTACGCAGAGTATTACATCCACTCGCAATTTTAATTTACTGGGAATTTTTTACCAAATAGCCTCTCTGGCCTTGTTCATTGTTGGCGTGCCATAATGTGTCATTACTGCACGTACAACTTAACTAATCATTGTTTTGACTGCTTTCTTTCCCTTTTCACTCTGCTCATTTCTTTTTAAAATTCTTTTGTGTATTGATGAATTTAAGTGCTGCACATTTATATAATTATTGTTTAAGTACAGATTTAATAAGTCTTACTGACTAAATAAATGGAGAGACTGGTCATGAAAAATTGGATGAACATTCAGAATATCACCATGAAAGACACACAACTCCATTAAATCTTCATTCGTATATTTTTGAGACGTATAAAAGCTGTGGCTCTGACAAATGCAAAATTGGTACCATATAAAAACGTTTATTCATCGTTGCAGACAGCAAACGCAAACTATATTATCTGCTGCAAGCTGTTTAGTATGCTGTAGTGGTGGGAACATCCATCCCTTGACAGACTTAACATTTCTTAATGGTTTTTGTATGGCTGTGTAATGACCAAGGAATACAAGACAATTTTACAGGACCAGCTGCACTCTACAATATGAACTGTGCTCTCGTATATTTCCATATTACACGATCATAAATCGTAAACAGTGTTAAAGTATTTAGAAATTAGCTTTCTGAAAGTCTACTAGCATGGCCTTCCTCATTACCTCATATAACAATTAACTTTATGGAAAATGTTTAAATGCATGAGAAGAGACCACGAGTTGATTTTCTGGGTCTGAATCCACCTATGTTTTTGTGCTTTTGTTTAGGCTCCACCTCTTACTTTTACTTAAAGGAAATTACGATTTTATAGGATAAAAAGATAGTTTAGCTTCCACCTTTGTGCCGACAGTGGATGAAGGCTGTTCCTGGTTTATCCATAACAACATCCACCCCTGAAGATAGATCTGTGAAGAAGGGTCTTCTGAGTTTGGAGTGCAGACGTTGAATGGCCTGCACAGAGCAATGAGCTCAACCCCATCAAACACCTTTGGGATTAGTTACGATGCCGACTGTGAGCTAGGCCTTATTATCCGTTCACAGTGGCTGAATGGGAGCAGATCCCTGCAGCCAGGTTGATGCAATAGCAGAATATTAATGAGCATAATTTAGAAGTTCAAATGACATTGGATGTAGTTTTTTAAAATATTATGTTGTTGTTATTTTGTCTTTGCACTCTTATTCTTGGTGAAGTTTTCATGGTGTGAAAAGACACACGATAAACAGAAGGGGAATGTAAATGTGCTAACAGGTATTTATTATGCCTCTGGGCAGGCAGCAGCCATTGCCGAAGGCATTAGGTTTTGCGTTGACCGTCCATACGATCGTCTGTCTATTTCTCAGAAATGCCTTAAGGGAACTTATTCAAATTTGAAATAACCTTCACTTTGGCTTAAGGATAAACTGATTAGACTTTGGAGTCAGGTCAAGATCAGTGTGACCTCACATCCATCCATCAATGGTTTTTAAAGAAAACACGCGTCTGGGCTGTAGTTGTTTACAAAGGCAAACGTCCGTTCTATGGTAATTCTTGTTTACATTAAAATAAAGGCAACACTAGGATCTGAACCTGGGAAATCCACATAAATGTACCGTGTCATGAGTGCTCAACCTAAAAACTCCTCTGAGTTTGAATTTTGTACCTCTGCACCCTGCAACTGCATTTTATCCTGACATTGCTTTTTTTTTTACTTCACGCTTGTCGAAGCCTAAACGTGTTTTAACGGCTGCACTGTATTTCTGCTTTTCTAGATAAGTCAGCCCAGCCATTGTCCAGAGATGCTCTTTTTTCTCTGCAGTATGCTAGCAGGACATCTGAGAACACTGTGCTGGACAATCACAGGGCTGGAGCGCATGGACGCACCTCTGCCAGGTACTGTACTGTAATTGTAATTAAATTGTACATGTAGCGTTGGTATAATGGAATGTGTTTGTCTTTAATATAGTAGCACACACGCACAGTTATTAACTACAACTTATTAAAAATGTATTAAAATGTAATTATAAAAGTAAAACTTACAAATAGACATGAAGTTTAAAAAAAGTTTTAGACTGTACAATCAAAATGCCTGGCAGGGATAAAATGGGGGAGTTGTCCGTCTGTCTGCAGAACAAGGGAGGCTGTTTATCCTAAGATAGTCCCTGTGGCACTTACAGGATAATTATTTTGTGTGTGGGCAGTTGTTCTCATCATCAGGAGAGAGAAACAGACACCTCATAACTGGACAATGACTGTTCCTCAAAATCACCAAGAAAACAATGCGTGAATGAAGGCAAACCTCTCTGAGCTCTTTGCTGAAGCCAAACAAGAACACTGATATTAATTTACTGAGACAGAAACTTAGTGGTAAATATTACCTCAGAGGCTGATAATTAGGTCCTCGAAGTCTCTCTTATTTGTTATTATTTGGTCGACAGGAGTTAAAAGTGTTCTTGTGGACGCTTATCCCGTGTATCCTCTCACTATAGTTATTTCTAAAAATCTATCGTACTGCATTCTTGGTTATGTTTGATAGGATATGTCAACCCTTATAAAGTCAATAAATAATAATTGAACTATCATGCCACCAATACGCTTTAAAATAGAAATCAAAAGAATTTGAAAACATTATTGACACAATATGTGTTTGAAAAACTAAGCTTTGCTTTGTATTGACCTTGTGGTTTTCATAGCAAAGTGCTCCAATAGCTCATACATGCATGAATAAGTCAAAATGAACACTGAAGGTATGTCTTCATGTCACAGATGTTTGTGTTTCACCAAGTGATTTGCCCAGCAGCCATAAATATACAGTATGATGGCTTATCACTGAACCATAAAAACGATAGGTAATAACTCTGTTGACTGTCCTCACTTTCTTTTGAGTGGAATAATTGCCTCCAGTTTCTTGTCATTCTCACTGCAGTTTTAGAGTTTGTGGCTCAGATTCACTCCCATCTGTGTGACACAGCAAATAGGAAGAAACAGCACTATGGTGAGCCCTGAAAACACACACACACACACACACACACACACACACACACACACACACAGAAAGATCTTCCATTCCTTTACGTCGAAACTTTAAAAGCTTGTCACCTTGCCTTTTCCCACTGGTGCACTGTGTGTTGTAAGAAGTCAACCGAGACCAGAGAAGAAACACACAGCAGCTCCCTCCACTAACATCTCAGGCTTTTTTTTCTTCTTCAAAAACACATAAGACAATTAGAACTTACACAAATGGCATCCTTCAATAAGACACAGTTTAAAAATTCCATCAGTCCCACTAGTAATGGCTTTGTTCTGTTATCCTGCCCTGGTTCTTCTATATTGGATATCTGTCTGTTCTTTTGATTCATGTGTGGCTTTGTGCCATATCTCACAGAGAGCTGCTCAGAGGAGGCTGCACACACCGCAGTTAGAACACTAATAGACCTGGGGGTGAGTGACAGCCTCTCTACGTATGTGTGTCTCTAAATCTGTCCGTCTGCAGAGAATTAACGCTCGACTCAGGACCGAAAGTTTAGGCTCAGTTCAGCTCCCCAGAAGTTTAGTTCTGGGGAGCATTAATCTGTTCCCAGGTGAGCCTGAATGCCCCAGTCAATAATAACCGGTCATTCAAACTCAGTGTGAACAGGAATCTGACCTGATTTCAATGCCGCATCTAATCATGTTTCAGGCAGGAATTGCCGTTTATAAAGAAGTGTTACCGGGGCAAGGACACAAGTGATTAGAAATGGGGAAAGACTACTGCAGATCTCAAGGTCTCTTAACTGTGGGGAAGTGATTTACATTCCATTTACTTTAAGGAAGAACTCTGCTGTGTGGACCTATAATCCTTTTAGTTTTTCACATCTATTTTACATTTCCCAACATTTGTTTTCCAAGTATGCTTTCATTTATCTGTAATGCACTTGTACCTCGTTTAACTGCTGTGTGGGATGAGAACTCTGCTAATTATGCCACTTTATTTGACACTTCACTGCATCTCTGAGGCACATAGTGATCTTTTATTGTCAGTGGTTTTATTTAACTATACTTACTTTACTGGCAGTGATTTACAAACAAAATATGATTAAACTACCCAACAAAACTAGCACATTTTAAATAAATTTTAATAATGCAAACTACACACACACATTGCTGTTAATGCCTGTACTTGGATTAAGACGCTGCATAAAACTTTGTTGCGTTTTACATTAAAGTAGTAACGCTTATTTTTGAAGAAAAGGATGTGAATATCTAAGAGGGTTTATAAGAGTAAAGGTAGCTTATTTTTGAGGATTCCTCAATGACATATTTCCCTTATCTATCTGTGGGTTTTGAGGTGACCTGATAATGAAAACAATCCTTTCTGGCTCCATGAACCAAGGATTAAACAGAAAATTTGACAAGACCCGATAAAGGTTTTGTGTTTATTGTGATGGATTTATAAAGCTGCAGTAATTTTCAAGTCTGCAAAAGTTATTTTTCATACAGGGCATAAAGGAAGGCAAAAAAATGGTTTGTCTTGCAGATACGAATATGAGTGTTTACTATCTCCATCTGCACTTACTCTGCAAACAACAGCAAGAAATAATGAAATGGAGAAGGCAACCTCTCTGAACCTAAAAACCGAGAAGAACTGGAGAGAAAACCAGCTGTAGTCAGAAAATTTGAGAAAATTGCAGCACACTCATAAGTTTAATACAATCTTTTTATCCATAAATACATAAATCAGTGTTTCTGCACTAGGAATTCACCCCTCAGCATTTTAACTTGGTAAAGTAGACAGTGTCTGCACCCATCAGTCTCCTCTGACAGGCTGTGGGCTGGGAATCGTTGGCTTTAAAAATAGATCATCATTGACCTATATATCTGCAAAGATCTCATGAGGCAATTACTAACTTTTTATCAAGGTTATCAGTCAGAAGTGGTCTTTATCTTGCTTGTCTTCAGGATTTGATGGATAGCCCCATTCCTTTATATGAAGACTGTTTGAAATACAAGATCTACGGGTCAGGTCAGAGCAGAAATGTGCCCTTAGTGTGTATGCAACTGTAAAGCACGAAGAACGGCACAGGGAAGTTTGGCTCCCTCATTTCACCTCATTATTTCAGACCTTGCTAGAGTGAATCGGGTGGTTCAGTGATGTTTATGTAAGATCTTTAGCTTTGTTGTCCTTGTTTTATCCCTTTTATTACTTATCTGGCCTTGTGCAAAAAGCTCTCTGCTAAAGATAAGAGAGACTGTGTACAGACCGCTGAATAAAAAGCACTGTTGTTGCAAGTGGCCTGATAACGGTGTGTTTCTGTTCACTTCAGGTCCTTTCTGAGGAGCCTCAGGAGGAAGGCGACTTTCTGGGCGTCAGTGCTTTGTTCCAGTTGTCAGAAAACAGGCAGAAACTGCACCGCTTCATCTCACAGTACCTCTACAATTAATGTTTAACCGAGCAGCGTGACTCTCAACGCCCTGACACAGTTTGGTTTTGTTGTGGAATGTGACCTCATCCTGCAGTAGTGTTGGAGAAACTTGTGTTCAAAAAAAAAGACGCACACTGAGCTGGGATCCCCATGCCTTTAGGTTAATTGCATTTTGATTTTTCAGTGATGAGACACTGATTTTAAGTTTATCTTTACTAATAGCATTAGCATAAAGCCCCAGGAGACGACGATTACGAGGTCCCTGTAATCAGTAGCTAGGACTCACTGGAAGAAGCTCGGTGCTGCCTGTGTGTTTCAAGGCTGCAGAGGTCGCAGAAATCTTTTTTCTAGTTCTCACAAGTTAATTATTCAAAGTTCACACAATACAAAGGCAAAAATTGCATGCATGTTATTGTTGTTCTAATAATAAAGACAGGTTCCTATTGGAACTTTAAAGAACATGCTTCATACGTACAAAATAAGAGGGTTTCCAGTTGTGTATTATTCAGATTCCTCTACTTATAACTCATCATTCTGAGTCGCTTTACTGCTAAATGTCGATCTTCCTCTGCTGACTCAGACCCCGAGAGAGTGTGTTTGACGTCAACCTTCTGACAGTGAGATGTGGAGACAAATCAATGCTCCGCTTTGAACAGCACAAACAGCTCCTTCTGGCTGGCATTAATATTTTGGAGTTTACAGCTGACTGTACAGTCGAGAGTCAGAGCACCTGGTCTTTGCTCCTAAATCAACCAGACATCAAAGCTGCAGGAAAACGACTGTGTGTGTGTATGTATGTGTGTGTGTGTGAAACTACACTGCCACCAAGTGTCGAGCAGTGGACATGAACGATGAAGCTTTCGCTCTACTTACACATGCTTCTCCTAAATCTACGTGAGTGTGCCGGTGACTGTTCTCCAGCATTGTCATGCAACAAGTAAATGGAAACAGCTTGGAAACAAAAAGGGCAGCAATTAATTGGCAGTAGCATATAAAATTGCATCAATATTTCCTGTTGGTATGAAACTGAAAAAACTTGAACAATCTAAAATAACTTCCATCATAAAGGTTCTATTGTTAAGTTCAACAGTATCAAGAACCTATTGTTGAACTTGTTGCATTACACTGGGAGGTGTTTGAAATATTTGTTCACCGTGTTTAAAGGAATGAGGTCAGGCAGGTTTTAATGTATGTGGTGATTGTGGTTTGACGTCCAGCCCTATTGGCCAGACACTGACTGTCCTTGAGCAAGACACTGAACCCTGAATTACTACCAGTGTACAGCCTCTGTACATGGAAGGTTTTTAAATTGCTTCAAACTACTTTTCTTGGATTTTAAGTCGGCAGACAAATAAAATTACAGGGTAGAACATGTCCCTTCATCACGCTGCTGCAAACTGTAAAAAAGTAATTTAGCTCTGTAATTTCTTTCTTTTAATTAACTTCAGTGACACCCCCCCCCCAACAAAAAGACAAATCTAATAGGTACAGAATCAAAACCCAGAACGCTTCTCCCAGGCAATGCAAGGGACACATTTCAAGGACCGCACTTTTTTTAATTAAATAAAATTCTCAAAATCGCTGGTAATCAGTTTTCCATTTATGAGAAAGTTGCAGTTTGATTCTTCTAAGTTAGTAGAAAGGTTTTATACACATTATCACCCTGCCTATAAAACATAATTAGAAATACTTTTTAGAAATGTAGCAAACAAAAATAAAAAAGTCCGGGGATTCGCAGTTACTTCTTCATAGCACGAGTGGGTGGCTGCTGATAGAGGATATTTTTACAGCTGGCAGTGACTATTAAGGTCAAGCTGCAAACAACATGTTGAGTCACATAATTATACAGTTTCATTTAGTAACAAATAGCAAGTTTTCCTTCCTCACAATTACTGTAGTATCATGAAAAAAAACTGCCTTCATACATTTATTTACACATTTCCAGCTGGGTTATTTTTTGCATCTATTAGAATTAATGAAGTGCTCTGTTTAAAGAAAACCATCACAAGTGTAGTTGAGAAACTTCTTCTTTGTTGTTGATCTTTTGCACTTTGTCTCCAAGTTTACACCACTTTGTTGATTATGGAGCCTAACTGGTCAATCTGGCACTCCACTACGTCTCCTTTCTGAAATAAACCGGTTAAACACGTCATTAAAACATAGGTTTAGACTGTCTACGTGCAGCCGTTAAGCTCTTTTGCAGAAAGTGAAAGTAAAGCTTCGGCTAAACCCACAACAACTGCAGCAATTTGTACAGCGTTGTAATTTGTTTCTGCATGACATCACCTTGAGAAAGACAGGTGGCTTTCTGAAAACACCCACACCTGGAGGAGTGCCTGTCAGGAACACATCTCCGGGACTTAATGTCACAAACCTGACAGGGAATTAGAAAACACACACACTGAAGGACCAGGTTCAGAAGCATCAGAATGTTATAAGTGAAAGTGTGTCTCAAACTCATCATTTCATTTTCACACTAGTTTAGTTACTGCAAGTGCAAAAAGTAACTTCCCCAAATAATCCTATATAGTATATAGGGCTTCCATGAAACTTGCCGTCGGCAGCAGTTATTACAGAACACAGGCATTGTCATCATTGAACGCTCCAGTTGATGAGGGAGCTTTAGGGCAAAAGGGTGCGAACCGTGGTGGCTGAGACTTAACTGAAGCATATAATTTCAGCTTCGAGTCAGAGATGAAGTGATGAGGCCCAGTGCACAGTGCTCCCTTTATAGGTTAATTTCTGACATGATTTGACTTGCATAATTTCTTAAATGAAAACTCGGCTTCTTCAGCTCGAGTTACTGAGGCAGAAACATTTTAAAGTTCTGTATTTATTATGTAAATCTGAACTAAAAACAGACATAATCATGAGCAGTGAGGGGACTTACTTTGAGACCCAGGCAACCAGCACTGCCGTCTTAAAGATCATTTGATCAGTGTTGCTGCTCTGGACAATCTCCCCATTCACCAGGCAGCGAATGCCCAAGTTGTGAGGATCTGGAGGGCGAATTACAAAAAAAAGAAAAACAGAAAGACAGCTGCTGCTGCTTGTTTACAGTTTTTGACTCACGACATGTCAAGAAAGTCTGTGGACAAGTCAAGCAGAATAAACTATGGGGACAGTGACACAGTACAACAAAGAGTCAAATATGGATTCATCCAAAGTGAAGTTTGGATGAATTATGTTGTTATGCGCTTATGTTGTTAAACTTAACATCACTGATGAATGGGTTAAACTTTATAGTGTTTTAAATTTAGCAGTGTTGGATTACTCTTTACAGTATTGTTTGTTTAAAATACTGTAAAGTTTAAAAGGTTTATAGTTATTATAAATTTGACACATCTCAATACATTCCTTAGATTTGTTTTTGTGAAGCAGACATTTTAATCTTTATGTAAAATCAACTGTTCTAAATCAAATATTTCATAATGACCTTTTCAAAATTCCTTGTATGTATCTGCAGTAACCTAGTATCCGTTAATATATCTGCTCGGCTGATTTGAGTTTAGCTCTCTGATCCATCTCCTCAGATCTCTGGTCAAACGTGCATGTGGAGTTCTTATGTTTGGACCTGATATCTTACAGATCATGCCATAAAAATAATCGCCCACATTCATACAGAATTTTTCTATCTTGCACACTAATTACTCCAACATTTACCATTATCAAACAGTTGTTTCTGCCCCACGGAGCTACACAAACCACACTTCACAGAATTGCAGCCTGTTAAGTCAGTGATGCTGCTGACGCACAAATCACTGATAATTGCGTGATTCACCAAATTGTCTTTAATCCCCTCTCTCTATCTCGTTCTCCCTGCTGCGGTTGCTCGCTCGAATTCCCTCACCTTTCACAGCATCGGCGGTTACTAAAGCAGGGCCAAGAGGACAGAAGCTGTCGAATGTTTTTCCCAGCAGCCACTGCTTTCCGTTGCGCATTTGCCAGTCTCGCGCGCTGACGTCATTGGCCACAGTGAACCCGGCAACGTAGGAGAGAGCATCTTCCTCCTGACAAACAGAACAAGTGGAGCACATCATCAGAGCATCAACGTGTCAGCAGAGGTGATGCCGTGATGCTCACCTTGATGTGTTTTCCTCTTCGCCCAATCACAAAGGCCAGCTCCACCTCCCAGTCCACCTCCTTCGATTAGACAACAAAATACAACACGTCACAAAAAAACAAACCACTGTTGCCATGTTGATTCTTTGTTCATTAACTGGAACAGTGAGTAGCACAATCAGGACATGGTGTGAACACAGTGCAGGATACGCTTCATGTGGCACCTACAAAGCTAGAGTCCCTGTAACATTCATTCATTTTTGCATAACAATTATGCATAACAATTATGCAAAAATGGCTTTTATTGTGGCTCCATCACCTCCTGACACACAGTGTTTTTGAACTGTCTTACATTATGTGAACGTGGTATCTCAGGAACACTTTAAGGGAACAAATGTGGATGAACTTGAGTAGAATTTATCGTTCAAAAGTCAAAGTCACTGCTCACAAAGCACATTTAGATCCATCATATGTCGATGTCTTTGAACTGTGGGAGTACCAGCGCCGGGTTCTCTGGTTTGCTCCCACAGTTTAAAGACATGCATGTTAGGTGACTGGCCATAGGTGTGAATGTGGGTGTGAATGGTTGTCTCTCTGTGTATTTCTCTGTGCTGGTCCTGAAATAGATTAGACACCTGTCCAGGGTGTGCCCTGCCTCTCGCCCCATGACAGCTTGGGTAACCTGTCAGATCTTCACAATGGAAACATACAACTGTGAGGCAGTAAATCCAGTTTCAAACATGTCTTAAATAACAAGCTGGAATGACAGTAATTTATTCCTTAATACAACAATCTGCACTTTATTCTCTCCTTTGGAGCAGTCTCTCAGCATGATAAGCAACTTAACTATGAAAAGACTTAATTATTTTCAATTTTCATACACTCTTAAGCAGAGCTGCTCAGACTCTAAGTGCTGCTAACACCTGACTAACTCAGAAGCATTGAAAAGTTAAATTGAATTAAAGACGTTTAAAGGAGTCATCCATTCTTGTATTGCGTTGTCCATCAAAAAACTGCAGTGCTTTTAACCTCGACTGCAGCTGGTCTTCAGATCTGATCTTCAGCGGCTTTGACATCACACAGTGAAACCAAATTAGTTTGTATTTTGAAAAGCATTTTAAAAACCCACACGTTCTTTTTTCTCTTTCATCTCCTGCCTTTTCTCTCATTACATGTAATTTTTTCAGCACCAGTGTTTTATATTTTGCTCTCACCTGACTCTCTGAGGGCAGCGTAATGTCATCGTACGGCCCAGTGATGGCGCAGGGGAACTTGCTGAAGATGATCGGTTCCTCAGGGATCGGGGCGTTCTGCTCCAGGCAGTGGTCGCGGTAATTCATACCCACGCACACAACCTTCTCTGGGGCCAACACAGGGGACAGCACCTGGATGTCTGATCGCTCCACCACACACTGACCTGACGCCAAGGCTCTGAGGAGGATTTGCAAGGAAGATAAACATTAATATTTATCATTAATGAAACATATGATATATAATATATCACTAAGGATGATATGATAGAAACGAGTGTGATTTACCAAGATAAAGACTTTAATTAAGCAATGAACGCTGGCGTAGGTACGATTAATAATGATTAAGAAGTGACCATTTAAAAAATGTTTTACTATAAGTAGGATTAATGAAGATAATTAAACAAGAATGTGTTGCTGCTTTAGAAAGATGAAAGTGATGCAAGATGCTCATCCAAGAATATAATTATGTAGAGAATGGGGATGTGTTATGTTGGTGACATTTATTTCTGGAAAAGGTTACGATATTCAGGAGGAGAAACACAAAAACTATGGAGGAAGAAAAACAAACACGGAGAAGGATGATAACTGAGAATCATTAAGATTAAAATGTGAGTTGGGATTTTATCAATTTTAAAGGGTTTAAAACTCATGACCCATGAATTATTGCTGTATTGCAATACGAATACAGTTATAAGCCATAAACACACATCCCATCTCTCTCAGAAGTTCCAGAAGTCTCCCGTTGCTCCGACAACCGCAAATTACACACAGTATTTCTGAATTCAGGTGTTTCCTCTCTCGCCTTTTCACTAGTAGCTCTTACGCATTGTGTCTGCCAGGCTTTCAGGGACAGTAGTGTTATAACAATCATTCACCCTCCGGCTGACCGACCCAACAACGACTGGTGTTGCCAGGTTGTGGGAAATGCTCTGTTGGACTTTCTAACTTTGGAGAAATTACTGCAGGATCTCTGGATCAAAATACATCTTATTACCATATGTAACTACAGGCGTAATGGACCAAAGAAGCTATTAATGATTTAACATTTGCAGATTCCGGCAAATGGCAACCTTTGCTAATAGCCATTTAGAAACACCTCAGGTCACAATATTATTTAGAACAGCAAATTTATTAAAAGGTGCATAACTCTACTACTAATTAATGGTATGACAATGTTTATAACTGCGGTATTTCTAATCACAGTCTCACAAGCATACATACAGTCCTTTTATTTTCAAATCACAGATGCAGTCTTTAACTAAACTTAGAGACATAATTTAAAAATGACTCAAAGTAGCCTAAGTGTTTCCTAATGAATACTTATACCACTATAAGTCTGGAGCTGTGAGTGTTAGGTAATTCATAAAGTGAGTTTGGTCCAGGAGATTCAGTCCACTAGAGTGGTCTTACTAATGAATCTAAGACCAAGAGGATGTCCGTGTAATTGTTTATAACTCAATGAGTAGAGCAGGATCAAATCCTGGGGTGGAAAAATACCCAGCCTACCCAGGAGTTGTGTCCCTGAGCAAGACACCAAGAGGCGCCGGTGTCTTGGGACCGGGCGCTGGCCGTGGCAGCCCACCGCTCCCCCCAGAGGGACGGGTTAAATGGAGGACAAGTTTCACTGTAACATGTATGTGCAAATGTATATGTGCTCGAAGTGACATAAACGTTCTTCTGTTCTTCTTCTTCTAATGACTTAAGCATCAGCAAAAGACTTATTAGCTATTGTTGAATCACTTGATTACACTTTAAAAAGCCTTCAACAATGAAGCCTTATCAGTTACGATTGAATGTACATATACAATTAATACCTCTGCGCACACTCCAGACCCTTGTCTCCCAGTTCCAGCAGCTCTCTCATGGTCAAGGGCATGGATGGGTCAAACGCCTTCAGGTCCACTACACCAAGCCCCTCGCCCCGCTCCACTCCCACTCTGACGCCTCCTGCGTCACCATGGCGATGAAACTGCACCAGACGCATCGCTGCAGCAGTCAAACTACGTCTCTGTGAGTTTTCTATTCGTCTTTGAGAGAGTAAACTCCTGACGATGGAAAATGACCGAAGAGGAAGTCTCATCTGTCAGGAAGGCGATGATGAAGAAAAATAGATTACAGGTGACCGACAAACAGGAGAAAACAGAAAATGAGCGAGAAAACAAGTGTCAAGAGACAAGAAACGGGTCACAGCACATTCCCACATAGGAAAACCTTTTCACTTAATTGTCAGCTTGTTTGTTTTCAGATGCATTGTTTTGTGTTCCTCAAAGCCCAAATTTAAAACCATAAAGTTGGAAAACATCACAGTTTAATGTTTAAAGCTGCTCTGTTTTTGATAGTAAACTGTCTTGTGCTACCCACTTCGACATTTTACAATTATCGTCTGACAGTTTCAACCTAACAACTGATCAATTATAACATTGCAAAAGTAGAATTCACAGGTGGTCTTAATGTTATGCCTGACCCGTGTACATTCACCTGACCAGAAAACTGAAAATATAAATGCAACTTTATTTGACTGAAGGAGGACGTTAAGAGGAAGTTTGGTGTTTTCCCATCCTACATTAAGGTGACAATGATTAGGTGACACAATTATTCCTGTGTCTGTCCTGTCCTTTTACATGGATGTGTTTGTGTCAGTTTAGAACTTATGAACATGTTTTCTGGTGTGGAACATCTGTCAACTTTTCTAATTGTTTCCGCTTGAAAGAAAAACCCTAAAATCACCAGTGTGAGCACAGTCAGCTGATCTGTGCACAAACTGCAGGAGGCCAAAACGAGACCAGGTACTAATGACGTCAGCACGTTGGACACAACGTCCAATTAACGCTGCATGTGCTGAGATCTGATAAGTAGATCAATAAATAACGAACACAGCTGCAGCGGCTGGCGGCTCTTCCTACCTGCAGCTCCAGGTGTAACGTCTTTAATCCTAAGTGGAATGTCAGTGGGGCAGCACGTGACAGCGAAGAACAGGACGAGCCGCTGCCCGTTTCCTGCCCTTTGTACCGCTCGTTGTCAACACACACACTCAACCTCCCGGACGGTTCTGCGAACAAAACACCGCTGTGAACAACTTCCGGGTTGTGTTTGTAGTCCGTGAGCTCAGCCGTGTCAAAAGCCAGACGTCATCCTCAACCGTCGCAAAAATGCCATTATTTAAATTGTTAAAGAATGCGTAATGTGTTGCTGCTTTATTCATATTAATGAAGCAGTTATGTTTTTGAGTAAGTAAGAAACTACAATTCCCAAATACATCTACAAACACGCATTCAAATGCAGTAGGAACTTTGTACTCTCTCTCGTGGCTGCCCGGAAATGTGTGTTGTACTTTCGAACTTGGTATGTTCTTAATCTTGGAACAAATGATACATATTAAGGTGTTATAACGTAGTGTCAAAGTATAAAAAAACATAAAAGGAAGTGCTTAGGTTTTGATGAACACCATTCGATATACAGTTTCTTCAGAATTGCACCAAAGTCCGGGCGCCTATAAGGAAAAAAAGAACATTCTTCGCTGATGGTAGGTTATAATTACGAGCTATAAGTGGCCCGTGAAGGCAGCGCCTTCAGAACTTAAGGAGTCACGTGGTCCACCGGAGCCGAGGGCACGGAAGGATCCTCCGTTATCGGTGATCGGTCGTGTGTTTCAGCCTGAAGACGCCGGGGAAGCAGCTCCGAAATGTGCACCAGGTGAGAATCTGAAGGCGCATTTCATTGCAAAAGACCGACTTTTTATTCCCCTTCCGGTGTTTTCTGACGTGCAACGTTAAACGTGAATGAAAAACAGCTGAGTCAAAGTCGATTTTTTTTTTATTTTGCTGTTTGCTATTTCCCATATGACTACTGTACAGTGGCGTTTTCTTTAAAATCTCATGTAATTTAGTCAAGTTTATTCTGTTATAGTCCATGTGTTTATGTGGAGAAATAAGATACTCGCATGTTGCAAAAGAGGCAGATATTTATTTCTCACCGTACAGTTATATTGTGCTATTATATATTCACTTTCGCTCTTACTTTCGTTTGTTCTCGTCAGGAGTCATCTGATGCAAGAATTTAGAACCTAGACATAAGCTTTTCTCTCTCAGGGGAAACTGAAAGCAAGAAAATATCAAATGAGCTTTCATTGCACACAAACGGTTCATTTTATTTGATGATCTCAGTTATAAAATATGAATTAAGCTGTAGAATTTTTATTTTAAACATTTCTATATGTGCAAAACAGTTCAAGTCAGTACTTATTCTTTGTCAGCTGTTGCATGGGGGGTACACTTCTCTGTAGTTGTGTGTCAGCCAGGGCCACAGGAAACATAACAGTGAGGGACTAGTAAAAAATGTATAAATGGATGCAATAATATTTTGCAGATATTAAATCCAAACCCAAAATCCACAATGAACTATGTCAATGCGGCAGCACAATCAATTTTAGAAGTTTTTAGATTCAACTGCTGTGCATCATCAGTGAAAATCTCTGGGTGGAACATCATATTGCATGTAAGTCAGCCTGAACATATGTCAGAACTTGATATTATCTAAGGGGACGCTGGAAAATTCCAAAGTTAACAAGTGAAAAGCTCTTGGCTGCAAAAATCAAGTTGCTGCCAAAGAGGAGGGAGTTAGGACAGACCCCATTTAGTCCCATTGTTATACTACATGCTGATTTTCTTTTGTGTTTAGTTGTGGGGTTTTAATTTCTTTTAAAAGATTATGAAATTTAAAGTGTCAGTGTGATATTGTGTGAAGACAGGTTGGAGTAAATATTTACTTCTATTTCTCTTTCTTCAAACTTTTGCAATCAATTGTACAATATGTTCCACTGCAAACTGTAATGTGCACATCAGGTACAAAGTCTTGATTTTGCTCCAGTAAGATAAATCCGTCTTTAAACCACTAAAATTTAAAGTTGAGTTCAAAGGTTTTGTGGCTCTTCACACTCCCATTAATCATTAATCAGCGTTGTGAAAAGTGACAAGAGTCTAATAGCATCACTCTGACTGTTCTTTTGATCTCACACGATGCTGACTTTGCATTCACTACAAGAGGAAATAAGTTCTTCTGTGCTTCTCTCCCCAGCGTCCAGCCTGTTGAGTGGACCAGGGACCTCAAAAACCAGAAGTGAGTCTCATGAGAAGAGTTGCATTTCTGTTTTTGGAAGTGAAGATATTTGTGCATCTCAACAGTCATGTTGGATGATTTGTGTGTGTTTGTTTGTTTCTAGTTTTGATGGGATCGTCTTGGTGACAGAGAGCCATGACACCCTGCCCCCGGAGCTCGAGCCTCTGAAAGCTCCTCTGCAGGACTACAGCTCTGTGAGTGTCTGTGCTGTGTAACTGCAAAGGAATTTTCAGAATAATTCTGACATTGAAATTCGGATTTTTTAAGTTCCCTTTTCCATTATCGTTCCATTATCTGCACCTGCGCCTCTTCCTTCTAAAAATGTGTACACCTGCTGTAAATGTTGCCTATAGACTTCAGTTACTTGTAACAAATGTTTAATTTAGGAAATGTAGGATGTGAGTCAGTTTACATACATGGAAATCAGTTTATTACAACTGGAAAAAATATTTTTTGCAACCAGGTAGTTTATGATTGCTACTGTTTTATACAATAAAAAAATATTTAGTTAGCAAAGTATATCCTGAGAAGTTCTGTTATATTTTTATATTAAACATATCAGACTCAGAATTCAAAAGCATAATCAGAATTGGATCATATCCGAATGGTCTGAATCAGAACTTGGTTCACACAAAGATTAACCAAATAAGAAACTCTGTGTGAACTTGGGTTAAGTTTAGATTTGCCACCAATCCACAGAAACTGCTACAGAAAAACTGTTTTGTTCTGAGAAAACTTGTCCGATAGAATGTCAGCCGTTGGTTGACCATGTAAACTTTACAATCTGCGATTATTCAGCAGGTTCAGAGGTGACACTGCTTCATAAAGTTTGGGGACAATAAAGAACCTGACTGCTTCAGCTGCAAACAGACAAGAAAATGGGGAATTTTTATTTTGTCTACCATTGTTTCTCTTCCAAACCTCTCAAGAGTGGGAACGGTGTGTTTATTTGTGATGATCCTCTAGGTGGACAGTGGTCTCAGAGACGAGGTGGTGGTCCTCAAGGTTCCTGGTCTTCCTGGCAACCGCCTGGTGTTCGCTTCCACTGGCCCCGTCAACCGTGACTACGATGATGTGAGACGCTTCGGTGATGCAGCGGTCAACGGTATCAAGCGGTAAGTAGATGGTGGTGTCTGTTAATGCAGGTGTAGCTCCAGGGTTTTTTCTCTGCCCTGTGTTTATCTGTTTGTTCTTTCAGGGCCCTGAAAACTGGCATGCAGCGACCCCTACTGGTCTGCCCAACACACAAAGATTACAAAAACAACACCTTAGTGGCTGCTCTCGGAGCCCTTCATGCTCTGTACAAGGTGAGAGAAAGCTGAACAGATCCATCTCATTTTGTTATTTCTTTTTGATTTAGAAAGGGTCAAATTAAACGAGCATGCAATGCCTACATTCTGCAACATTTGTCAAATATGAGGTGGCAGGAAGCCCTCACAGAGACGCACATCAGTTAGACACCCCAACAAGATGAACAAAAACCAACAAATGTTGAGGTGCCTGAATGTGGGTGAAGCCAGAAAATGGAAGTTGGATCTTGCTTCCTGCCCCAAACCATTTACTAGTGAGGATTCACCATCCCTTCTTCTGCTGCATCCAGCGGTTCAGAAATGTAGTCAAGTCATAAAGAAAACTGGTGTTAAAGCTAAAATCTTTTATTTAGACTGAGGCTCAGAGTAACTACACAAACATGGGCAGTTAATGACCTGACGTGAGCTACTAAAACCGAAGAAATGAAACCAGCAGGATTGGGGACTGTTTGACTCTGAGGTGAATGAAAAACCCTACTGTTGAGAGTTTTGTTAGGGAGTACAGTCGGGGAGAAAACCATTAAGCTAGTTAACTTCAAAACATACATATAAAATTAACATTACAGCACTGAAGTATTCCTGTCAGCACTGACGTTAGTCATGTATACATTTTAGAATGAATGCAGATTTTGCACGACCTCACTGAAGCAAAACACCAACATATAACTGCTGGACATTTCTGAAAATCCACACTTTAGCTTCAAACCTTAAGCAAAGTACCAGTTACTCACAGCTGAGTACCAATATGCTCACGCAAAATTCTTACTAGAAGCATATTGGTTTCATAAACCACTTTTTATATTCTCTCTTCTTCCAAAAGCCCCTGGAAGTGAGGGAGTCAAATAGGAATGCTGCTGACTACAAGGTGTGCGTTCTGGGGCTGTGGGCGGCAGAGGATGCTCAGGGAATGAGACTGGTGGAGTTGGCCGAGGCCCTGGAGAGCGGCAGGTGAGTCAAAGATTTCACCTCATTAGCTGCTGGCACTTTGTCATTTGCCGACTCATCAGTTGTCCTGTTTTCCCTCCTCAGGCTGGCCTACCGTGATATCGGTGGCTCAGACCCTGAGCGTATGGCTGCTCCTCGTGTTGCTGAATATGTCCAAGAGCTCTTCAAAGACAGCCCTGTGAAGGTAGTGAGAAATATAAAATCTCGTGTGCTACCTGTAATTTTTTTTATTATTATTATTCTGTACTGTTTCAGTCACAGTCCAGAACCACCTGAATGCCATAGACCACCCATGCTCCCCTTTCCAAGCATTACAAATGTCTTTGCTTATTTCATTTTATCTTGTGTCTAATTATTAGAATGCTTCTCCAGATTTTGCCTCTCAAACACCTGACAGCAATTCAGATCAGTTTCATTTATATAGTGCCAATTCACAACAAAGTCATCTCAAGGCACTTTGCATGATAAAGTCAACACTACTTCGTCCTTTGTTATCCTCTTCTTCCAAGCACTTTTATAGATGTGAAAATACAGAAATCCCTCTCTAGAGGGAATGCACGTCTTTGAGGCTTTGGTTAGAAACCTGTTTTCACAACACGACAGCCACTATGACAGGAGAACCACTCCCTGTAGATATTAAAGTCTAAGCTAAATTATTTTCAGGTGATTACACATCAATGACTTCATGACAGCTATTAATACGATATTCCATTTGTTCTAGTGGATCCCTCAGAAGTTACTTAAAAAGCCCAAAATGTCTTTTTTTTGTTCACCTCTAGGTGGAAGTGGTGAGCGACGTGAACGTCCTGGAGAAAGACTATCCCTGTCTGGCTGCGGTCAACCGCTGTGCCAACAGTAGGAGAACATATGTTGATCTTATCACATGTTGACAAAGCTGCCACACAGATATCTAAGACTGCACGATTGGTTTTTAAAGTTTATAAGGGATCACTTGCTGACTAACAGTTTGCTCCACATGCAGCTGTCCCTCGTCACCAGGCCAGGGTTATCAAACTGCAGTACTGCGGGGAGGGTCCCATCCAGAAGACCCTCATGTTGGTGGGAAAGGTGAGAGAGAAACCTTAGAACAAAACTCAAAAGTCATTTGTCAGACAAGTCAGTGAGCCAGAAATATGGAGGGCGGGAGTAAAATAATGCACATGATAACTAGAAATAATGGGATTATTGGAGGAAGTCTGATAGAGTTTTCCTAATACAGTGGAACAAACAGATGCACATACACAATCCTCAGTCAAGGCAACGAAAGTTGAACAATATGAATTTAAAACTATTTGCATAACTGTTTTATTTAAGCCTAAAAAAATACTGGTTCCAGCTTTGTAAAAGTTTGGATTTTAAAAGTTTCTTTATAATACGTGACAGGAAATTGAATATCTTTGAGTTTTTGACAACAAGACATTTAAAGAAAGTTGGCTTTGGACGTGAAAACTGCAAGGAAATTAATTCAACTTCCTTTAGGCTAATCAGGCAGACGATGAAAGAGAAACACTGGATTTAAATGGTTTTTCATTGGCAGAAAATCAAACCGCTTCTCTGTACATTTTCAGGGCATCACCTATGACACTGGTGGAGCTGACATCAAGGCTGGTGGATTCATGGCTGGCATGCACAGGGACAAGTGTGGAGCTGCTGCCGTCGCTGGCTTCTTCCAGGTAAATGATGCCCTCTGATCTGGCACTACAACCCCTCAGGCAACTTTTTACTGTGATGATAAAGAAACTGAGCTCTACATTTGACTCCAATATGCACTTTTTGGCCAAAAAAAACGTTAGATCCAACAGCAGTGATGCAAGTCCTTGTTTAGAGAACGTTAGAATATTACTATAGTTCCTGATTGTTTTCTTAGACTTTATGCAATCTATCATCTAATCTATTTGTAAATGGTGATTCATCTACAGTTAAGCTGTATGATTATGTTGAAAAGAAAGGAAGAGGATTGCCAAGCAATTTACAGTGCCAGTTTCAACATTGCGATGTATTGTCAAAAATAAAAAGGTTAACCCTCAAAGAACATTGTTGAAAGGCAACAGTTTCAAATAGGCTTGTCAGAAAGATTCAGCAACATGTCCAAGTCAATCCAAGAATTACTACACAGGCCCTTCTGGCAGAACTGAGCTCAATTGGTTTGAATATATCAAGGCTGACATAACATCAAGGTGGCCTCCATGAACTTCGAGTAAGGAAGACTCCTGTGAGGCATGTGAAAGCGTGCCTGCCTTATGCAAAGGTTCGCATAGATAAAAATAAAAGCTGCTTCTGGTCAAGATTGAGGTGTATGAGAACAGAGATGTGGCTTTTGTGTGGCCAAAAAAAAGGCCTACAAACCAAAGAACACAATCACTACCAAGATGGAGAGCTACTTTAAAAATGACAGAGGTATGAATAATTTTGGACTTGTACACGGATCTTAAAACATCCTGGTACAAAGAAAAGATCTTAACATATAGGCCTGTGCGATAATAACTCGTCTACTGCTCTGCTAATTACTCAATGTCCTTCTTATCAGATCTTGGCCAAGCTGAAGCCAAAACATCTGAAGGTTGTTGGCACGATGGCCATGGTGCGGAACAGCGTTGGTTCAGGTCAGTGATCAGCATTTTTCACTCTTTATAATTCTGTTATTTCTTCTTTCACTGGGATCTGAGGTACAGCTCCTTCTCTTAGGTGAACGAGTCATTTATTGTTTTTTTTTTCTTCAGACTGCTACGTCGCTGATGAGCTGCTGGTTTCCCGTGCGGGTCGCAGGGTGAGAGTGGGAAACACTGACGCAGAGGGACGTATGGTGATGGTTGACCTGCTCTGTGAGATGAAGGAGAAGGTCAGAATATCCTCTCATAATATTTTAATATCTTAATATATTTGAACCCATTTATTTTTCTGTGAGGCACAAAGTTTCATATTGTAGCTTTAAGGATTTCCATAAACCTTTTATTTTCTCGCTTTCAAGTCACATTGTCTCCCTTTTTTTTCTTTTTTTTTTTAAATATATATTCACATTTTGACATCTTTTGTTCGTGTTTGGACATCTGTTGAAAGATTTTAGTAGATTTAAAGAAGTAGATATGTTGATGGCAGAATTTGAGTTTCTCATATTCCATAAGAGAAACTTTCTTTTCCCATGAAATCCCCTCCCTTTTATAATGTTTTTATGTGTCTCTGCAGGCCGTCAAGGAGACTGCTCCTGAGTTGTTCACCATTGCGACTCTGACTGGTCATGCCATCAGAGCTATGGGGCCCAACTACTCTGTGAGTGCAAGTGAAACAGACAAAACTGTGGATATTATATATAAGAAAGTTTACATATTCCGTTGCTGTAGATATAGTTGCTTGTACTGAGTGAAATTTCTCATGGCAGATCATCATGGATAATGGACCTGCTCATCGCAACAACAATGCTGGTCTGTGGCAAAAAGGTGAGTAAAACAAGAAGTAACCACTTAATGAATATTCTTAATTCAACCGTCCACTCATGAGGCCCATGCTTCTGTTTTTAATGTAGTTTTAAACTGGATTTGTTTCTGGTTTTATAGTTTAAATTAAACCATTTTAGGCCATTTTAGTAGTAATTAATTCATGAATTACATTTGTAGTATCTGTAATAGTAGCTCAACTACTTCCTAGTGGGTCAGTGCTCCCCAAACTTTTACTAACCCATGGTCTTTATGTTCTCTGTTAAAGCTGGAGAGGTGTTGGGTGACGTGTTCGAGGTTTCCACTATCCGACGTGAGGACTACGAGTTCCACAAGGGCAAGTCTGAGTATGAGGATATTCTGCAGTGCAACAACCTGCCGTCCTCTGCTACACCTAGAGGACACCAGACCCCTGCAGCTTTCCTCATCATGGCCTCAGGGCTGGACAAGGTGCTCACACATTGTCAGAAAAACACATTATTTATCTGCATGTATGAGGGGGGGAAATGGATGATGTGCAACAACTAACTTGTATTGTTATTTTATTCCTGAATTTCCACCACAGTGTGGCGTGGACTCGGCAACACCTCTGCCGTACTCTCACATTGACATTGCCGGTTCCAGTGGTCCTTTCCCGGGTGTCCCAACAGGAGCCCCAATTCTCGCCATGGCTACCAAGTACATCCTGTCAGGAAAAATACTCCAAGAATAAAAAGACTAGTCTCTTAAATGAAATCCTTGTGACAACATGTAACACAATAATTTTTGTAGTCCTTCATCCCTTTAATACCTCCAGTTGATTATCCTGTAAAACTTTCTTTTCTAGCATTAAGAGCCGATGTCGATCTTATCTGCACCATGTGCCACATGACCTTGTTAAGTGGCCTCAGTCTAAACTCAGGGGCTAAATCTTTTGTGTGTGTGACAAATCTGGAAAATGGTTGCATGATTAATGCCTGTACCAGTGAAATCAAGTACTCCAAATCAGTAAAACAAATCAGACATCACTGTGTTCTTATCAACTTATTTTAAACAGTTCATGTGAAAATACCATAGTTTTTACGCGATCCTATTTGTCTAAGTTGTAGTTACAGTGTAAATAAAAACTGACAAATTATAAAAGTAATGTGATCATTTTTGAAATGATGCATTTTACACAGAAGTCTCTAATTATATAAAACCCAACTATATCCAGAGTTTCTACATGGTTTAACAATGTTACATTAAGACTTTTAAATACTTATTTAAACAATTCTACATTTTAATGCAGTTTATACTCAGATAAACATTATTCCAGTGTCCAGAAAAGCCCTATATACCCCCTATATAACACTGAACATATGAAAAAAACATATGATTTCATGATATTTGGTTCCCCCTACCAAACAATCTCTACCTAGGAGACCTGCTTGTGATGTGCAGTTAATGTTCTCTTGAATCAGTTTATTCAAAATACACTTCGTATAAAACAGCTGTTCATTTTGCTCGATAATACTTAGTTATTCATTGGCAAAACAAACGTTTGGGCAGGTCTTAAAGAGCATTAAAAACCAAAGGTCTCCCCTAAAAACCCTTAAAGACACTGTATTAAAATCCTATATTTTTATCCAAATAAAAATATTTTTGGATTTTTATCATAGTAACATATAATGAAGTGTTTGGCTGCAAGGAAACATAAGCGAAGAAGCATAAAGTTATATTATAAACTCATAATGATTTGTGCAAATAGCCTTTTTTGTGAACCTTAAGATGAAACCGACAACAATCAGATTTGTCCTTTCCAATATGGCCGACAACACTGGCCGCTTTGGCGGTATGAACAAGAACCCGGAAATGACGTATGACGCCGCTTTATTAAAAGATGACATTAGCGCGCGCTTCCAGCTCAAACCTCTTTCTGCAGCGAGAGCGGAGCCGGAGCTTCTGCCAGCGAGCAACACACAAAGGCTGAACAGCGAAGGAGTTTCTCTGCTCTGTCCGGTGATTTCCACAAACTGCAGCCTCCATTTGGACGGAGCAACGCTAAGGCGACACACAAGAGTCTCTGTATTTAGAAGTGCGCAGACGTAAGAACTCCGCAGCAACCATGTTTGAGGCTCGTCTGGTCCAGGGCTCCATCCTGAAGAAGGTGCTGGAGGCGCTGAAGGATCTGATCACGGAAGCCTGCTGGGACGTGAGCTCGTCCGGCATCTCCCTGCAGAGCATGGACTCCTCTCACGTCTCGCTGGTGCAGCTCACCCTGCGGCACGACGGCTTCGACTCGTACCGCTGCGACAGAAACCTCGCCATGGGAGTGAACCTCAGCAGGTGGGTCGCGCATTCGTCAGAAAACACCGGGTTGATCTCCGCCGACCCCAGCTTGTTGTTTCCATGGCGTCGGCGTGTAGACAAACGGAGCGTAATTTAACTTGGCGTTACTAAGTTTGACAGGCCGAGATGCCAAAGTTTAGCCGCTGCAGAAATCTGGAAAAACAATGCACGATATTTGCTTTGTTCGATTCAGTTTTATGCGGATGTCACTCGCGGCCAACTTCAACTCTCAGCTCAGTAACTGTCAGAGCCATCGAGTGAAGTGAGTTTACTGTGGAGGTTCCAGTGCAGCTCACACTGAGGGCCGCCATCTTGGCGGAGAAATGCCCGGGCTTGTCCGCTTGGTTCGCCGGGAGAGTTCGTTAACCTTTTGTCGGACTTAACGAACGGATTTACACATGACGTTATTCACAAACCGGTCCGTTGTTTTAACGCTCCGCTATCGTGTTATATTGTTTTATAAAGTTTTAGAAGCGCTTATTACGCGGTGATTACGCGGTGACATCATTTGAGCGCCAAAATCTATACGTGCGTCTTTGGCGGGAATTGGTTTTTAACCCGGGAACTTCCACTTCCGTTTGTGCCATCGTACCTTCCGTGTCCACTTACACCGGCTAACCGGAATATTACGTTATAACATGTAACGTACGGCCGACAAAGCAGCAATTAATTTGATGTCGTATTTTCAAACAGAAATACCGAGACAATAACAAATATTCTGATTCCAGCCTGAGGCGTCAGATTTTCGTAGCTTTCGTGTAGACATTGTGATGCTTCTGACGGTAACAATACTTTTCCGAATATTAAATATTCACCCATAGATTATTTTCGTTAATAGTCAAGTAATTGTGCATGCAAAAATAAAATGCATTTTTGGGCATACATTCTATCATATTTGTGTGCATTGCTTACCTTAATAGGCAGTAGTTGTTTTATTATTTAGTGTATTTAAAAGTTTGATTACGACATGATAGTTGTAATGCTCTGATTTCTATTTTGCGCGTCATAACAATTTTTTTCTATTGTCCTACCAGTATGTCAAAAATCCTCAAGTGTGCAGGGAACGAGGACATCATCACACTCAGAGCAGAGGACAATGCAGATACACTTGCCCTTGTGTTTGAGACCATCAGTAAGTTTTATTTTACCTTAACCATTGGTGTTATCGCACCTTCAAATTAGCCAGATTAGTGACTGACGCTTTTCTTTTTTACTCTTACAGATCAGGAGAAGGTGTCGGATTACGAGATGAAATTGATGGACCTGGATGTGGAGCAGCTGGGTATTCCAGTAAGTAATGTGCTGTCCATGTATGTCCTTTTTTATGTTTTATGATTTTTATGTTCATAGTTCCTGATCCGTTTCTCACCGTCTGGCCCTCTAGGAGCAGGAGTACAGCTGTGTGGTGAAGATGCCCTCTGGGGAGTTTGCCCGCATCTGCCGTGACTTGTCCCAGATTGGCGATGCCGTGATGATCTCATGTGCTAAGGACGGTGTAAAGTTCTCTGCCTCAGGAGAGCTGGGCACAGGCAACATCAAGCTGTCACAGACCAGCAATGTAGACAAAGAGGATGAGGCAGTGAGTAGTGATGTGATCAAAATCATACTCCCCTGGCTACAATAAACACTTCTTTAGCTCAAAAAGCTAACATTTAATAATTCAGATTTTAAAACTGGGTACGTTCTGGCAATGGTTGTTTATGCAAATAGTTCAAACATTTTAAAGAAGTATAGATTCATACAAAGCTTCAGCTTACTTCCAATACTACTACATTATTGCTCATTGGATTTCCCTTTTTTAGGTTACAATTGAGATGAATGAACCCGTCCAGCTGATCTTTGCTCTCAACTACCTGAACTTTTTCACCAAGGCCACGCCACTGTCTAAGACCGTCACACTCAGCATGTCAGCTGATATCCCCCTCGGTAAGTGAATCTCCCCTTTATGTTGCTTTGGATAAAAGTGTCTGTCTAAATGTGAGTACGCAGTAGTTTTAGTTTGGGTTCTTAACGTGCTTTTCCCCTCTTTTGCAGTGGTGGAGTACAAGATTGCTGACATGGGACACATCAAATACTACCTGGCACCGAAGATCGACGAAGAGTCTTCCTAAATTGTTTACACAGCCCAAAAGGGGAGAATAGAGACAAACAGGTGACTGGGACTGGGTGATGAAAGGGCTGAAGTGATCTCCTGATGATAGATCGCTGTGTCTGAGGTTTCTCCAGTGAGATGTACAGCAGGGGATGTAATGTTAACTTTTAGAACCAGTCAGCAATATGAAAGTTCTGTGTGATGTGATTAAACCTTCCCAGCTTTGACTTTGAAGGCTTATTTGGAGCGAATGGCTGTGGCCTGGAGAGTCCCAGTGTACGATTCAGCACTTGTTTATTCCACTTTTGTGTCTATTTTTGCCCATTTTGGGAACACAGTTCATGTATCCCATTCCTTCTTGTAGATAATACATTTGTAAATACTATGTGGTTTCGCACGGTCAAGTCAACCCAAAATGTTTTTGTATTCTGCAATTCATTACAAAATAAATGATTCAACTCTTTTCCATTATGCTTTGTGGTTGTCACATTTTCAGACCTACATTTAGTGTAGATTCATAGATTGGGGTCAGTTTTTAATATAAATTTTTTTTTCTTCCATTTGTTGTGAACATTCCCTATGCAAATACTAACTTGGTTCTATTATCTAAATGTCTCGTAATAATCTGCACCGTGACAGACAAACTAAATCAGGTTCTAGATTCATTATACATAATGGAATAGTGCAATTCATCTTTAGTCTGTGTTAGACAATTGTCCTTATCTTAGTCAAATCAAACATTTGATTCATGTTTTGAAATTTCTTTCTTGCCACTGTCCATTCAAGTTATTTCCAAAAAAATAAGACAACCGGTATCTTATTGTTGAAGTGCTTTAGAAAAGAAGTAGTAACCAGGTGTAGCCAGTAGATGTTGCTCTTTTGCCATTTTTCTTCATCTGTTAGCAAGTGGAAAATTGAGAAATGATTCTGAATAAATGCACTTAATACATTCCCAAAAAGAAAGGACAGTAATAAATCAAAATGTTTGTGATTTTATTTACTCCATTGAAAAACACCCTTCTATTACTTGTCATTGAAACGATAATCCCTGTAAACCTCCTCATTGCTTCCATGTGTTTCACATATTCAGACAAATTGAAGGGATTTGATGTGATTTTCTCAACACAACAGTTGCATCACAGAAATATTAAGAACTCTTGGTTTGGCAGCTTCAGAGCTGTAGGTCAAACAGAATAAAGCTGCTGCGTATAGGAAGTCAGACATTTTTAATCCTTTACAAAGCTGCAGTCTGACACAACCACATCTGTCTGGTAAACTGAATGTACTGTACACAGCTGTGACATAACTACATGGAAGCCGCTTCATTTTCTAAGCAGTCAGATGTGCTCTGGATCTAATTGTGCAACCAGAAGCTGGACTTTGTTTAAAGTCTTTCACGCTTTTAGTTAGTGGAGATGATGTCCATAGACAAGCCATAAACATTAACAGAACCAGTGACGGGGACATTATTGGTCAACAGCAGTTAGTTTGTTTTCCATTTTGGCTTCTATATCTAACAGGAAACTTCAGATTTAATACATGCCACTACTTAGATATAGTGAAGATCAGTGATGCTTGTACTCAGTTGAGCTCTTTTCTTTTCATTTTTATAGACCTAAACCTACTTCTGCATTAGAAGGACATATTGCACTAGCGAACTAACTTACATAAAATTTACATCCGTCTATCAGTTAAGGTAGCCATACTTTCCAATTTAATATATATTTATAAAAAGTTAATTAAGGGCTGGTTTATTAAATAAACCTGCATATACTACAATATATTTCAGTATATATTTTCACACATTTTGCCACGTTTCTTTCCTATTTCTTATAATTTGAAGTGTGTTTTTGTTGTTAACAAAGGAAGCACAGTGAATATTTCCCTAGGGCTCTGACATTAGTTTTTCCTTTATGGCCGATACTAAACACTGTTTTTTAGAGATGTTGGTAGCCTAAAGTTAATTACCAGCCGCTGGAGGTGTTTTGCGTGCATGAATAAGATTTAAGAACAAGTCTACTTTACATATAAGAAAGTGTATTTTCCAAAATGTCAAGTATTACTTTATAAAACAATCTATCTTTATTGCCATAAAGAGACATTTTTTTGTTCTTCTCAACATTACTTTCAAAGTTGCTGGTTGAATTAAAGCAGTCTGAGGTGGAGATAGCAGAGCATAGAACAGATTATAGCCACACAGATTGAGTGTAATCCCAGACTCTTCTTAAAAATCAAAATTCATCTGCTGAAAGGGGGTTTGACTCTGAGCTTGTAGTCATGCAGTAGTAAGAGAGGATTTTATATTTCGAGGTTTTATGCATGCCGAATATATTTGTCTTTGTTTAACTTAAAAAGGAGGCTGTATCCATGGTGTTTTATTTTCTTAAACACAATGTACTGCAGCCGTGGGTTTACCTGACAGAGCCACTGCTTTAGATAAGGGAAGAGAAGTGTGTCTTCGGGTACCGAGATGGGACTGTCATCGTAGGACGTGACAGATAAAGCAAGCAAGCGACAGCGCAGGCATTTAAGCTGCCTCAATATTTAATTAACCACCGCCATCCAGGTTAGGATTAATTATTTCCCGGAACAGAGCGAAGAGAGTTCAACTTGATTGGGGTTTCCACTTATGAATTAGACATCATTTTAGACTGTAAAAGTAGACATGTTTCATAAAGGCAAGTCATATCAGGAATGTAATTGTGAGTGCTATTTAATGGTTGGAAGAGATTTAGATGAAACTAGGCCAATCAGACAATGTGTATAGATGTCCAAACTTTTCAGAGGAGGGCAAGTTTGAAACTCCTATAATTCAAGTACATAACTTTTCATAACAAGCCGACTTTAAATTACTGTAAATCCCCATATGCTTTTGCGTGCCTTTCTTTAATGAGTTTAGGACGGCTGTATATACTTAGCATGACTAAACTAATCCAAAAGGTGGTAATTACCCTCCAAGCTTAAGCAGTGTTCATTTAAGCAACACAGTGACCTGCTTATTACTTTTTCATTTGCATATTCAAGCAGCTGGAGACAACACAACAGACACATTTTACACAAACAAGAGCTAAGGCGAGCTGGTTAGTACTGCACCCTTTGACATTACTGAAAGTGCTGTTTGCACGACATCAGTGGCACTAAGACTAGAAATAAATGAAACTCACAAATATCATTTTCATTTCTCGGATATTGTTACGTTTAGTCAGAGCTTGGCAATCCAGTGGAGCATAGGGTTGGCGTCGTTTTGTAGACAAAAACACATTTTGGGACCGTGTTCTATAGTGTTCTCCTCTTTAGTTTTCCAAAATAAATCATAATAAAACCCACAAATATGTCATGATGGCTTGTTTTTTGAGAATTCTTCAAAGGAAGATTGGTTTACAGACGCTCCATGGCTCTCAAAAAGAAATCCGTCTCCAAAATTAAGAATATGATTTGCTTTGTCACACAAAAGCTCAGAGGCCCTTAGTTCTAACCAGTCGTCTGGTCAGCGAACATAAGAACAACAGGCACATTAAAGTATGTGTGTAGGTTTATGACATGTTGGTCAGGTGAGTGTAAGACTGTGCCTCATAAAATGGAAGTCTTCACATGTGCAGTATTTTATTCCTTTGTATTATTGCATTTCAAACTTTGCTGAGATGCAGCCTGTTCAAGTGAACCTGATGTCTAGAGTGTTATCGTAAAGCCACATTCCTGTATCTCTCCGCCTCTGTCTCTCTCTCTCTCTCTCCTCTCCTAGTCTGGCCTTTAAATTGCTTTCTGGAGGCAGGGGATTTTGGCCGGGGAGATAAGGGAAATGGGATGAAACACTCACTGGCTTTCTATCTCTGTCTTCCTCTGTGAGGCAGGTGGAGTCTGCCCTGCGTGGTACATTTCCCGAGACAGAGGGGAGAGCAGGTTGTACTAGCTCTTCCCTCGGGTCAGTGAGGCTGAAGAGATGCCAGCGACATCTTTCAAGCTCATTCCAAACTGCCATCGGCCTTATCAGCAACAGAAACTGCCAAAGCCTGAAGTTGATTCGCACCACGAGTGTATGTCTGGATGTGCAGTAGTATGAACGCTGCCGAGCAGACAAACGGCTCTTTGTTTTTCCACTTTAAACAGATTCACGTGCACGTTCTTGTGGTTTTCTCGCCACTTGTCAGTCAGTCGGGTCCTGCAGGGTCGATCCGAACTCTCAGAGCTGACACACTCTTACATAAGCACTCAGTGCTCTGCTGTCTTCTCTCCACAAGAGCAGGTTGCATTATTGATATGAGCACAGGCACATGGCAAGGACATACCAGTCACACAGGCTCAATGATGCCGCTGCTTCAAGAAGTCCAAAGGTTTACATGGCAATTTTTTATACTGGATATCCTGGTTTTAGGAGCGTTTCGTGGTGTTAGATTATGGGGATTCCCTCTCCACAAACACACCACTTCACTGTTTATGCACACAGCCACATCTCCCTCCCCCACGTTACAGTCACATCAGCCTCTGTCTCCACTCCCAGCTTTGATTTTACACTGCGTGCACCACAGTTGGCACACATGTACTTCTGACTATGCTCCACGTGTTGAAGTCATCCCCGCATGGATTAGCATATTAATGGGGTGTCCTCTTTGTCCCTGTTTTCTGTCACTCAGATTTCACAGCGGCAAGGGAGAAGAAGGAAGAGAGGGACAGAGATGGAGGGGCATGCTGGGGGTTGGGAGTCACACCTGAACACAGCGGGTACAGCTGGAAAAAATGATGATGCTTGATCTTAATATGGTCTCAGTGATGGACACAGTTGTTTTTTTGAAGAGACGTTCATACGACTGTTCAACCAAGTGTGTGGATGAATATTTTTGCACAGATAAAGTGTTATCAGTGATCGTGTCTGTTCTGTATCTGAGCTGCACTTTGATCCCACCGATTTAAAATAGAACTACTAGAAAAGGGATTTACTATTACATAATTTTAGGATTTCATACTTCTGCTTCATATTTATATATTGTATATTCATATATTGTTACTTTTCAAGTATGCAAAACACCTGAGGAGCATATAGGATGTGATGTGTCGTTATGGATGTATGAAGGAAACTATTAGTCAATCAATTTGTTGGATGTCAGAAAATCAACAGGCAGTCATTCTATAATGTAAAAATATCAAACACGTTGTTGTTTCACATTCTAAATTCAGGATATTCTTCTTTTCTTTGCCATTATTTTAATTATATTAATTATTATTATTTCATTTCACTGGGTTCATTTGTTATAGTTATACTTGGATATACTTTATCCAGTATAAGTAGATGGTCTGAATACTTCATCCATTATGAACTGGTTATTACTTGATGAATCCTGATGCAAAATACCTGCAGTGGTGAGGTAAGCATTCATATCTCAGCTCCAGTGTCTCAAACTAAATGTATTTTTGGGAAGGATTTGAATGAGAATTTTTCTACTACAACACATATAAATGTATTAAAGTGAATTGCAGATGGTCATCGCCATATTATTAAAAGTATGTGTACAGCTTTTCATGAGTTAAGAAAAGCTGTCCTCAGCTCTGTGTTGACTCAAATCGAATGGATTTAAATAGTATAACTGGCACCCGAACAAAATGCAACCCAAACACTCCAAAACATTTAGTAAGAGTCACCAGATTTAGAGAAACTGAAATGAGTAATTGTTTGAAAAATTTATTAACAATATTTTGACAAATAATTATTCACTGAGACATTTTCCAGTTCCACTTGAGAGGCTCATTTTCTTAAAATGCTTTAAACTGCAGTAAATTATTTTGTGAAAACCCATGCTAGGTATAAATGAATCCATCATTAAGACTGATCATTTTTATGGGATGTTTAATGATATTGTAGCATATAGTGAGAATCGTTGTGGGATTCACCCATATAAAAAGGCAATACTTTAGTTTTTAGACATTTCTGCACTTTTCTTCCAATTACAATCAGACCTTTGTCCCTTTCTGTCTGGGGATGTCTTAGTTTGCTACTTAGCAACAGTTTCCACGGAGACAAAGTTGCTCCCTGTCTCACCCCAATCCGCCTTCACATTAAGTCTCCGTGGTCCCTCTCTTTGTTTTTTTTTTCTGTCCCTTCTGTTTATTGGTCTGACGAGAGCTGTAGAAAGTGTAATGACAAATATGACAACCTCCTCCCACTTACACACACACACTCCTCTCCCCCCCGTGTTGTCATTGTGCTCTGAGACCATACATCTCAGCAGTAATGCCACTGAGAAAAATGACACTGTCTTGTCCCCACTTTCCCAGTAAATTCATGTTTCCCAGTTCATGTTTCTGTCGTTCACACGTACACACTTGAGAGGAGAGCAGATCGATGTGTAGTGTGTGTGATTTTGACAAACAACTCCACAGAGACACACCGAGATAAGACAATAATATACAGTACAGAAGCCGGGTTCATTCACATATAAATACAAGCGTTGGAGCTACAGAAAGACCTATTTTTATCGCTTCTAAAAATAGACTTTCTTCTCCATAGAAACATAAAATCCTTCTGAGGGGTGAATTACTCTCGAGCTGCTGCTGTTGTGCATGTGTGTGTTTGCGTGTCTTTCCACGTGCTGCATTACCGTTTTTGTATTGGCCTGTTGTTGCCTCTTCAAAGAGCCACGGGAGGGATTAAATGTGTGTTTAGGCTTAAACTTGGAATTAGGTTTAGGTTAGGAGTTAGGCAAGCGGTGATTAAGGTTAGAGAAATGAATGTACGTCAGTGTAATGTCCTCAGATGCAAACATGACTGTCTTTTTCTGTCCCCGTTATTCTTAACAGCTGGATCTTCCCAGCTGTGAGGCTCTTTCTCTCTCTGTCAGTGATTTTACAGTGCTTGGATGATCAACCCCACCCCACCTTTTTTTCTTTTACAGTGCCGGGCTTAAAGTGGACAGACGGGGTGTTGATTTATGCTAATTAGTTTACAGTATAGCATAAAAGCTAAAAGTGTGTGATTGTGTGGTTAGTCTGCTGCAGCGTGCCATCGTCTAGTTGATGTAGAAAAGACGATATGACATTACAACCATAACTTTACCACAGATGAACAACAGGTCAGATGCCAAATAATGTCTTAAAAGTTGATGTCCAACGGAGATCACTTTTTCATTTTTTGCTGATTTTCCATTACCATCAGGGCGTTTGCACGTTGGTTGCGATGAGGCCCGTGAAATAACTCCCGCTGTAAGCTTGACTAAAGTTTAATTCATTTGCACCGATTTACTCTGCTGATGTTTATTTAAGCACATTCATTAATTTGATTTAGTCTTTCATTTCAACTCAATCATTGACCAAGAAATGATTTTAACTGCATGTCGGCTCAGGTGACAGCTGGAAGCTCATACTTTATGCTACACTTCCTGCAGATGCTGTTCTAACATTAGAAGACTCAGATATTTAGACGGATGATGACCGATCACTACAGAAACCGCGGTAGTCAAAAGTATCCATCTGTAACTCTGCATGGTTTTAAAGAAAAAATAGATTCATCTTGTTGAGTTTTTTCTGCTGAACTGTCTCAGACAGACTCTGTGAAACCGTGCAAATACTAAATGGTACAAAAAAAAAGCCTGTTGTTGTCATTGTTCAGCATCACTTATGTCTCATGAAGACACAACTTCTGTCTGATTTTGTTTCACGGTGGGTTCTCTCTTTGCATGAAATCATCATTCTTCTTTCGCAAACAGTATGACCGTCCAACAACTGATTTATCTGGTTCGAAATAAAGGCCTGATGTCCTCCAGGGTTCAGAGAGTCAGCATTGAGCTGTTTCCATCATGTTTCTTCTTTGTGGGCTGCTGAAGTTCAGATGGAGTTGACCCTTGCCTAGATTGCTCCACTGAGCCATTCTCTGTCTGATAAGTTATTTTTTCTCACTGTGAGGACAACAAATTAAATGCTGAATGTGCATTTATAAAGGTAGGGTGAAGAGAGAAGACAGGTAAGGAGTTTTCTGTGTTTGTTGTGTAACGTTATGGCTATTTTTGTGAGAACCAGTTTGAGTACAATAATATTCTCATTGCGTGTGTTCAGACAAAGTCAAAGTAATGGGAATATTTCCAGCTGCTCAATGGAGACGCTTCCGTCTTTCACACTATCTTACATGCTTATAGTGCTGCCTAATACTGGCGTGTAAATGTAATAATGTCAGGTTTTAAATCAATCTTTGTCAAGGTGACAGCAAAAGTAATGTCATAACAAGTTGTTAAATTGTATTTGTAACACGGCACATTACTTGTTACTGTACTAGCAAAAGTATTATTATTGAGTTACTGGTAAGGCTTTATCATTTCGGCCCAACACTAAGTATAAGACAGAAGAAAATAAAAATACTTTCCACTTGAACTGTAATGGATGAAAAACAAATGTTGCAATACAGCATAATTATAATTTTAGTTTAAAGTAAAAGTCCTAGATATGTGAAAAGTGATTTTATGAACTGATTATATCTTTTGTAGCCTTGTAGTCTGTCTGCTCTTATCTGTTATCTGTTAAGGATGTTAAAAGTGCTACTGCTCTTCAATCCAATATGCAAGATGCTAAATTGGAACAGGCAACTAAATGCAACTAAGTCCATGTTTAAAGCAGGAAAAATGTGTCTGCACCGCTGCAGCACCGTTCCCATTTTTCTGTTTACCACCAGTTCATCTAGTACCAGGCTCCATTAGGGCGGGTTTAAGTCTTTTTCAAATAATCCACCTGTAATAAATGGTACTTTGAAATTAGGCCCATTGTGCGTTGGCTCAGAATGACCTCTGCAGTCCGTCAGCCTCTTGTGGAAACACAAATGTGTCCTCAGCTTTTGGGGACTGCTGCAGCAGTTTTATTTGACAGATGGCCTTTCCTCATTCATCCTTCAGGCTATTTACATTTTCTCGGCTGTTCATTATGCAATCAACGTGATGCGTAAGGATGCTTGACCTGGCTTGATTGCTGTTTATCATCTTCCTGCTCTGTCTCTCTTTCCCTCTCTCTCACTCTGCTCCAGGCAGCTTCTCAGAGAGCCAAGGTCGCCTAAATTGATTCAATTTCCCACTGAGCACATAGGGGTTCTCCACTAGGGCTTTTAATTGCATTTCTCTACCAATCACTCTCACGACGATCACGTACTGTAACCTGATGCAAAACACACACACACACAGACACACTTTACATGTTTACACTGGCCACAGTGATCATGAAGAATTAATGAAAAAAGATCAGAACTGTAAAGATTTTTTCTTTTGTGATACCAACTTAAAAACTGCAGATACTGATGAATTAATCCCTCTGAACATTCTCAAAGATTTAAGAATTGTAGGTAGTACGTATTGTGAAACTGTTGCTGTCCTGCTGCTTCCACTTTCTCATGAGGATCTTTTATAAAGGACCATCATTCACTCACAGTTTATACTTGAAATAAGATCCAGGCTTCAAAAACAGCAACTGTTCTTTGATACTTTGGTAGTTTATGTGTTAAGAGTTACACGCAATAAGACATAACATTGATTTTCATAACACTGGAACTCAAAAGGTTGGAATTTTTAAAACTGTATTAGTCAGGAGAGCATTCTAGGATTCTAGATGATGCCTTGAATCTAAAGGATTTGGAGACTTTACGGTGTAAATTTTAAAGCAGTTGTGCATTGACATTCCAGCCCAACATCTGTCCAGCTGTTCATTAGCAGGGTTTAATCCACTGACAGCTTGTTGACTTTGTTCTCCCATCACTAAAGCTGTCGAGGATGAAAGTCCACTTGTCTCCTCTCCCCCCATCCCTACTGTGCGTGCGTGTGCGCGCGTGTCACCGTGAGCGCGTGTGCGCGCGTGTCACCGTGCGCGCGCGCGCGCGCATTCCTTCGCATCCAGCAGAGAGTCAGTCGGAGGTTGAGGGTCCGCGCGGGGAGGACACACACTGCAGAAACCAGCATCAGTGTCGCCGCTGCAGCACAGAGGAACATGCAGGTAGGACCCACACACACACACACACAGACAAACACACACCGTGACATTTTTCTGCAGGTGGCAAAAGCAAAAGCGCGTCCAACTTAGCTGAACCCGGATCTGCTACTTGTTGGTGTAATTGCCGTTTTCCATCAGCTTCGCTCGTTTGCCGCCACTTTTGCCCGAAGCGGAGTTCGGGAGTGAAGTTACGTAAGTGCAGCCCTGCCGGAAGCCGCCTGTTGACGAGCCGCTCCGGCTTCCAGCAGCATCAGCTTCCGTGAGTCCGTCCGTAGTAACGGGTCTGCCTCGGATCGTCAGTCCTCGGAGGAGGAGGGAGCCTGTGGTTCGGATTCGGCCCGGATTCGTTGCTGATGAATCAATTGAGCAGATGGTTCGTCAGCAACAAGCAGCGACGAGCTGATAGTGAAAGTCTCACTCGGTGATGATCCGGTTGAATTTCCCCCGCTATGAATGTTTCTCACGGTGGGTTGGAAAATAAGGAAAAAGCTGCAGATGGAAGGATGGCAGCTCCTCTGCTTCAGCACAGGAGAAAGGTGAAGGGTTTATTTGTGATCATAATCATACTCATCCTCGCCTTAATGCGCACAAACACCTCACATCTGGGTGAACACAGCTGGAGGAGGATGAGGCATCTCCTCATCTGCCACAGAAAGATTCAGCCAGTCACTAAATCAGTCACAATCAGTGTTGAGCTGAGGTCTGCAGTCTGTAGACGGATGCTTGTTTTTCTCCTTTTTTATGTCTTTGATTCACCAGGTTATGCGCGTTTTTTGATTTTTTTTACTTGCGACAAGCGCAGGATTTCATTATCCCATTGACACCTTTCTCCAATAATCTTTAAATCATTAAGTACATAAATTACCAGCCAAGTGAACCTTTGAATGTTTTCTTGTTTTAGTTTTTTTTTAAATGTCTCAGTTAATTATTTATGAAAGTAGTTGCAAATTAATTTTCAATGTTTTGTTTTCAACTCTGATCTGCTGCTTATTTTCTCAGTCCTTTGTAAAAATGCAAAAAGAAAAAAAGAAAAAGATGCAGATTCTCTGGGTTACAACGCAGCCATGTTTGGCATGTTGTGCTTGAAAAATGACTAATTACTTAGTTATGAAAGTAGTTGCTGCCATTATTAGCACCTGTTTGACACCTGCCACAGCCTCACTGCTGCAGCACTTCCCCCCTCAACATTCAGATTCTTTCCTTTGTGTCTTATTGACATGCGGGAGTTTGAATAAAATCGTGCTGTGAGGCAACAGGGTGCCTGATATTTTGGTTTGTGACTCAAATTTTTTTTTTTTATGCTTAAAAGTGACTAAGACTAAGGGGGTTGCAGTTGTTCCCTCATTCTACTGCATGTCGTACCTACAGATCGAGCAGTGACAGCTACAGTGACCACATGCAGCATGAGGCATTTGTGGTTTGTGCCACACGTTTCCGATGTTGACAGTCAAGACAACATTAAGGACAGACTGTAGCTTTTTCCTTTTCCGTGTAAATCTATCAGTCATTTGAGCGAAACTGCAGTTATAAGAAGCCCGTCACAGCCCACTGTTGCTCTTTCTCACAGCGTGGAACAAACTGTGTGACGTCTGTTCAGTGTTGTGGGTGAAACCTGATGCTGAACCAGGAGTTCGTTTGTCGTGGAGAGGAGGTTCTGTGTCTCGGAGCTGTCTTTTGGTGGTGCATAGAAGCTGCTTAGTCCTCGGGCCACAGAACGATTTTTTTATCATTTTGTCTCTGTCCACCGTCGTAATGGATTTGAAATGAAACAGTTTGGATGTGCCTCACAGCTAGAAGGTCACGGGTTTGAATGTGATGGCCAGCTGTTGCTTTTGGGCATCTTCTCCTTGTGCTTCCATGCGTTTCCTCTCCCAGTCAAACGTCATGCAGTTATGTTGACTGATGACCAGAAGTTACTCATAGGTGCGACTGTGAACAGTTGTTGGTCGTCCTGTCCAGGCTGTTCCTGCCTCTTACCCAGTTACAGCAGAACCCACTGGATTCTAAGAAAATAAGTGATTAAAATAATTGATTAAATATGTGTTTAAATTTTAATTATGCAGTTACCTTTCAGCATATCTCCCTGAGCTATAGTTTTGAACATTTTAGAGACAAAATGATCAAGAAAATGATTTTCATTTTTATTGTTAATAAAAATAATTAGATAGCTGCAGCTGTTGTATTTTGCTTTAAGGAAATTCTCATTTACTGGTTTTATTAATCAGTCACTGAACGCACTCTGTATGTAACTAAAGCATCGGGTTTGTGGGATCTGGAACCAGCTCAGGGTTGCACTTCTTTTATTCTGAAGGATTTAATGTAAACCACACTCTGCTGAAAATATGTGGCACCACAGTGTGACTGCAAAGTGCCGGTAACAAGCATTTACAGTGGACTTATTCCTCTGCAGACTCAGTTTTCCACAGAGCAGTGCATCAATCAAAGCAGTCACACAGTCGTCTTGCATAGATCAGTGACACCAGAGCAGACAGGCTGACGGCCACCACACTCACACACAAACAGACGCACACACAGCGCGATGTGCTGCACCTGATACAATCTCTGAGGGACCCACCTGTTCAATAGGTGGAGCGATTGGTCGATTCAGACTCATTAAATAATTGAACACGTCTGGTAACTGAATCCTTTATAGTGGGAACGGGTATTGGAACCGTTGGACACTTTTAGTTAGTCCAGAGTTGCCATTTTTGCTAAAAATTTTAATTTGATCTTACTGTAGTTTAATTTTCTCAGGATCTGGACTTTAAAAAAATGGGGCATATTTAATATTGAAAATTAGCTTTGATAGGGTAAATTGCTCCAAATTGAGAATTGTTCTTCAGCATAATGTATATTAATGCACTTAAAACACACACAAAGCTACACAGCCAACACTAGCTAGACACAGTATTAACAACTCATAAGGGCAAGAATGCAACGAGGTGATACAATATCAATCACTGATCAAATCATAATGAAATTTTCATACATGGGGTCTTAATCATCTGTCAATACCTAATGACCTATACCAAAAGAAATGACCAGAATGAGGTGATCTGATGTGTTTGGCATGAACTCATGCGGACTGTGTGTGTGTGTGTGTCGAGGAGAGGATGAGCTGATAATTGAAACATGGCTCCTATTGCTCAGGGCCTCCCCAGAGTATTAATTCTCTCTCTGCATGGAGGCTCACACATCAATGTTAGACTCATTCTCTTGCTCTCCCTCTCTTACAGACACACACAAACACACACATACACACGGACAAAGCATGTAGTCCATATGGATGTGCCACCCTCCCACAGACACACTGATTCACACTGACAGCCATACTGAGAGGCTCAAACAGTCGGGACATAAATAGTATCAGGTCTCAACCATCAGCCTGTTCGCATATTTTCCTCAGGATGTTGCATCTTTTATCTAAAGAGCTGCAAAAAGCACAGCCACATCTTAAAGAACATATACAGTAACGCATATCAGCGAATGTTTGTTTTATGAGAGACCTTTTTAAAGATTTATCATTCTGGCTCTGTAACTACCATCCAGCATTTGTATTTCTTCTGTCATACCATTTAATTATTAAGCAACATTTTATGAGATATAATCAATGCAAATGTCAGGAAACCCGTCTGGATCATATCTGACACTACAGCTTCCTTTGTTGGATTTGGATTTGATCAATTTTAAAACACAGCATATACTTTACTTAAAGCAGCGTCTTCTGTTGTGTTACAGATTCTGAGCAGTTTGTTACCAAGTGAAAACAGTGACATTTTTAATGTAAAATTGATTGTATTTTAGTCTTTGTATCGGATTGTATTTTGACACATTTTCAACAATTCTCTCATTAATCTGAAATGTCAGGCTCCTGATGTCTGTGGTTTTTTCACTTTACTGCTCATTTTGCCAAATGAAACTGAAACATTAGAGACTTGCATCTTTCAAACTTCACGTTCAGTTTGTAACACTGGTTTTCAGCCAAAATTGTTTGTCTTCAAACACGGTTATTTTCCCCAGACTTCCTGTCACACAAAAACCTATCCAACTGTTTTGACACACTGACTCAGGCTCTTTGTCACCGCTAAATTGATATTGTTGTTTAAAATAGAGGCATTCCCCTTTTTTATTTCAGTTATTTTCAAAAGACGCAGGCTGCCTTGTCTTTTTGGTGCCAATCATTTTATAACTCCAGGTATCACTTTGTTCCAACTTATTTTGGAACAAATCTCTTCCATGTTATTTGTGTGTGCAACACAATGCCGACAAAACGAGCCTCCTCCTCGTGAATCCATGTGTCATTCTCATGCGGCTTCACGCCTGCGTTGTGTGAATGAGACCATCTCCCTCTCGCACGCAGCTGGGCTCCTCTGGAGGGAATCCCAGGTGGTAGAATTTATGTGCGCGGGCTTTATCAGGTATCTCTCCCTTAATGCTGTCATTCCATGTCACTGCACTCCTCCTCCAGCCCCAAACACACACACACACACACACACTCACACAATCAGACAGGCTGAGTCTACGCCCCTTATGTTCAGGTCCCTGCTGATATTCCTGCTTCACCTGGCGAGTCGCCTGGTGACAGGTGACATTATGGTGAGCGAGCAGGGTGGGTGGAGGTGGGAGAGAGATGGAGAAGGAGTGATTGACTGTGAAATAAATTGGAGGGAATGAAGAGGTGAGGAGATGGAGGCATAGAGGACAGATGTGCACCGACGTTTAAGGTGAAGAGGAACAATAAATGTTAATTTAAACAGCTAATGGAACGGATGTTCATGTTCTCCGCTGTATGGATTTGTGTGGTGCAGTGTATCTGTGCACTCTCGTTCTTATTCAACTTAAATTAGGTTAGATTTTTTGGAAATGTAGCCTGCTGGATCAATTAGATCTCTTCAGAATTTTATGGTGGAGTGTATAACAAATAAAAATAATAGACACTGAATTAGGAAAGGTGATACAACTTTTTTGTATTATGCAATGGGAATAGAGAGAAGAAAAAAACCTTTGTTATTTTTTCCCCAGTCTGACTGCTAAACCATCAACATTTATTATAATTTCTAAAACAATGAGCCCCTGAAATTATGCAGTGGGCGATAATAGGAGCTTCTCGTTTTTGAGGTATGTTGACATTGCCAACATAAATTACAACTGTAACAAGTAGACTTTACCAGCTAGGGGGCTTAAGAGGTATAAAGTAGCTCCATGAATTTATTAAAAAGAAGACTTTTTACTGTTTCCTGCTGATGTTTAAAGAAACTATGTGACATAAGTGGCAGAAAGGGAAGAACAGGCTGTTCTTGGTGCCATGGATGATGCGGAAGAGTTCTGCATTTTTGATTTTAAAAGTAATGAGGCTTTTTTGTTTTGTAGATATGTGATGTAGGACCTGCAAGAAGGACTGCAGACATGGCGATTCCCTGTCTGTAGTGTTAGACAGGAATGGCAGCGATAATAGAAACTGTGTGAGTGAATAACAGAGCCAAGGAATGAGGAATAGATGGGGAACTGAAGAGGGCAGAGAACAGATCCCTGTGGTGCTCCAGTGGAAAACGCACTGATACCTCGGAGGTTTGCACAGGTAGTTAAGACCTGAGCAGACTGAGAGGTGTTCCAGTTCCGAGAAAGGAAACAAGAGGATCTGGTTGTTTTCCGTGTCCTAAGCTGCAGACAGATCGGGTAGGATTAGGACAGAGGACTGGGCCACAGCTCACAAACTCCACGAATGTCAGGAGGGAGGCACTCTTGGAGTCACATTGTTTGACATCTGAGGGGTTAATAAGATATCTGAGATGGGGTTGAAGATTGGTTGTTCAGGGGTGGGACATGGAAGAAATGAGACAGGCCTATAATTCTACAAAAAGGGAGAGTTCAAGGGTAGACGTTCGTATAAAACAGTAGGGTGACCCGGGCTTGTTTAAATGTGCTGGGGAAAGTGGCTGTTGTGAGAGATATACATTAATGATGCGTGTAATGGCTGAGTTTAGTGCAATTGCCTGTAGGACAGTGGAGGGGACAGGTGGAGCAATGTGCTGTTTGATGGAGGCAGCAGAGTGTCTCCATCTGGTGGGGAGGCCTGCGTGATGACAGCTGGGACCTGGTTATTGGCAAAGTCGTTTGCAGGGAAAGAGAGTAGACAAGCATTTATCAGCAGAAGTTGGCCGTCGTCTGAATGATCTTGTCTAATGTTATGGCTGGTTTCAAAGACAGAAAGAAAAATAAGAAATTTATTTTTTACATCATGAAAATGGTTTAAAAAGTAATTGTTACACTTTTTACTGTGTTTTTTTTAAAGAGTTTGGTTCTAATGTTCTGTTTTACCCCTGGGTGCCATGTTTAAATAGTATTAAGTAACATTTTGACCTTGAAGAATCCGTCTGTCAGAACAGATGGACGTCAGCTGGCTGAGTTTGAGTCATACGGAGAAAAAGGCTGAGAACACGTGAGCAGAAGATTGTTAATCACATATAATTTATTCATGGAAACTCCCCTCTGCTAGTAGATCATTGCAAGATCTGTCTCTCTGTTCCATCACTTTCGCTTCCATCTCAAAGTTTTCATCTTTTCCTTCAGCTCAGTTGCTAAAATGCTTCAATTCTTTCAAAAAGGAGCTTGTTCAAGACATAAATTGTAAGACAAACTCCCTGTGAGGCAAGAAATCGTGGCCTGTGAACAAAACATAGAATAGAGCCTCTACAATTTTTGGCGTCATAACGAAAGCTGAAAAGTTTCCAGACAGAAGACAGAGGTGCTTTGATTTCACCAAATGTCATTTAAAAAACCTGCGAGAGCTCGAGGAAAATGATCCTCTTGGTTTGATGACACAAATTGAGACAGAGTGGCTACAGGGCCAGTCTGTGAGTGGTCCTGAGAGACCCCGCCGAAGCCCAGGCTTTAAACCCTGTAGATCATCTGTGGAGAGACCTGACAGTTCAGACACTCCGTCTCTAATCTGATGGTGCTTGAGAGGATCTGCCAGGACGAACTGGACAAACTGCCCCAACTTAGCTGGGAGCAGCTAGTAATGATGATTCAAACCTGTAATGGTTTCAAAGTGTGGCTTCAAATTGAATTACGCGTCTGAATACTTTTGTCAAAGAGTCTTGAAGTTTTGACTTGTAAGGCGTTACAAACCTTTCTGAAGATGCTTTCCCGTTGTCATTATGAGTTATTGACAGTAGTTTTCAAATCCAGTCTCCAGCACAATGTGGGGCAAAAAAGTCAATACATTCAGAATCTACTGTATATGTTATGATTAAATTCATGACAGTAGTTTAAAACGAGGAGATGAGACTGAATGGAATCAAAGTGTGGGATTTAAAAGCAGCTCAGTGCAGTTTCCTGTGTTACTCTGCCGGTTTCCCCTCAGGCTCTGACATATTTTGCTGCTCCCACGGCAGTGTCACTGTCATGCCATAGTAAATATTGAGTTTTGCTTGCGACCGAGTGTGTATCGAGCTGTTGGTGTTTGACTTTTATTTCAAGTAAAGAATTGGATGCTTCCGTCTTTACACAGGTTGCAGTGTAGCAGGAAGTGCTGCTCTGTCTCCACCTCATGTGGTTGGCATGTTTTTTCTCTTTTGTTTGTGTGTTATTGGCTAAATTTGTGTCTTTCAAGTCTGGTCGCTCACAATAATCTAAAGCATAAATATGTTTGTGTTTGTAGAGGTCCAGAAGTGGAGGAAGCTCCTGTTTGCTGCGGCTGCTGGTCTACATTTGTCTCTGCTTTGTGTGGAGATGTAATGAGGGTTTACACATGTAAACACAGCGACTGATAGTGAATCATTTATGGCAGAGCATGATGATGTGCACCACGTTGCTATGTGGGCTTCGAGCCTTATGGGCATATGCTCTGCCTTATAGTGTGTGTCTGTGTGTGTGTGTGTGTGTGTGTGTGTGTGTGTGTGCAGTTTAGAGGATGTTGCAGAACGTTAAAACAGCGAAGTGCTTCCTCAGGACTAAGCCAGCTGAAGCGTTAAGACAGAACAGAAGATAAAGTACCGCTTCAGACTGTGTGTGTGTGTGTGTGTGTGTGTGTCCCTAATGATTGTGAGTTTGCCTGTTTGTCCTGTGGTCCGTGAATAAACAACTAATGTAATGGTGAATTTTCTTGTGTTTACCCTGCATCTGTCTGTTTCCTGTTTGGGACTTCCACTGAAAAGCATCATTGGAAACAGTTTTTCTCCTCATTTATGTCTCCAAAGACCCAAGTCGCTGCTGAGCTCGTCCCCTTATATTACCCGTCTCTGCCGTGCCACTGTTGATCTGTAAATAAATAGATAAAAGGACTTATTTCCGACATCTCTTTCCTTTTCATTGTGTTGTCATTAGGTTCGATTGTGTGCAGATGTTTCCTCCGTGTAGTCCTTCTTTCCCGCCTTTTCCTCTCATCTTTTGCTCCGTGTTGTGTGTGTGTTCATGTGGAAGATGCACAGAAATAGCCCTGTAAATGTCCTACCCAGCAAAGTGCTTTTTTATCTTCATCTCCTCTATCCTCCCATCCTCCATCCCTCCGTCCTTTGGCCGTCCTTTGCTCTTCCTCTCTGATAGGCCACAATTCATTATGCTAATTGACTTCAGTTCTTCCAGGAACATGAGCAGACCTTGTTCTTCCTCACATCTTTTCTCTTTATTCTCATATTCTCTGACTGCCTTAAAGTAAAAGACTCGCACGGTCAGACTTCCATGGGATCAAATAGCCGTTTAAAATCCGGCAGTATGTGTGTGTGTGTGTGTGTGCGCTCCGTCTTTTTCTCACCTCCTTCTCCCTATTTTTCCTCGGCTTTCCCTTTCTCCCCACAGAGTAAACAGAGCTTCTGTTTGTTCTGTGTTCACCGCTTTCATCTTCCTACCCACTCGCTCCAGTCTACACATCTAGATGAGGGAATTTTTGCTGCATGTGTGTTCTGCACGCACCCTGCAGGAGCAGCTAAATTGAGTTTCTTGAGAATTCAAAGGTTTTTTTTTTCGGTATTTTTGTTATTCTTAACCCGTCCCTTAAAAGCCTAAAACCAGCAATTGTGTCTCTTCATTGTAACATACTACAAAAAACCTCATTGTGGCCCATTAGCGAGGCACACTGCTGCACGGGGTGACATGTTTCTTCCTCATCGAAAACATGGAACTACCCTTTCCACCAGAAACGATGTTCCAATGAAACTAAACTGCAGTTGTAAAGTGTGTCTCAGTAAACCTCTACGCTTTACGTTTTGGTGAATCATGAATTAAACATTCAATTGTTGGTCACCCACAAACAAGCGAACAAGAATCACGTTCGTTTGACAAGACTGAACTGCAAAATCACCCCACGGTCTTTCTCCAGCCTTAACCGAGGACTCTGAGGGCCTAAACCTCACTGGAGACGTTTAACAATATACTGTCAGATTAACTGGATGCTGGTGGTGATTTTTGGTGGAAATGAAATATTTTCAATGATGTTTCAGTACCAAGGTATTTGTAACTTGTCACTTATGCTAATTAACAACCTATCCTCCTAATCTTAACAGTAATCGAATGTTACCTGAGAGGCCATATTATCCTTTTTGGTATTTTTACTTGTAACTTCACTGATGTGATGTTGTGAAATTATATTAGGCAACGTCAATTTAACGAAAAACTAAGCTGGACGTGCTGTATGTAGGAGAAATCTTAGCTTACATACAAAATGCACAATAAATGTCAAAGTTACAAAGTTTGGTACCAGCATTTCAGAAACAATTTGTTGGATGTTGCTGTGGTTGTTACCACGAATGCCGAAATGGGTGTGTGGTTATGACAGACTCATTACCATTTAAAGCAACAGGCACTAAAACAGCTCGTTCCGAGGAGGGCTCACACAAGTCTTCCTAGAACCAAAGCGAGCTGAGTTTACCTGCTGCAGAGGTATATATTACAGGATCTTTAAGGGAACGCTTGTTCACAGAACCAGATGACCTGAAATCAAATCAGTGCTTACTATAAAACACTGTAAACTAATGCAATAAAAAAAATTAGAGCAAAAATTTGATTTCGAGTTCATCTCAACTGATGGATCTGAGTATAATCGCTGAACATGTATGAGCTGGAAGGGAACAGTCAGGCAAGGGCCGCGCTGATGAACTGGAGCTGGATATAAAGATGAACAGACAGAGATTTTAATTTATCTCCAGTTAAACCTGGGGAACTTATTTCCGGATGTGATAGGGCTTAACTCACCTCCGCGCCGGTGTCTTAAAAGCTGATCTGAAAGTGTTTGTCTTAAGGCCACCATTTCAACCAGGAAAACGATTGCACATTTGAACATGTGCAGATTAGTCAGAAATCTCCTCTTGTCCATCTTTTTCATCCAAGGATTGTCAGAGGAGTGAGTCGAGCATTTGCAGCCATTGTAACCCATTCTTATTTAAACATCACGTGTAGTAGGGTCCACATTATAACGTGCATAGTACAGTAGATTTAGACCCAAACTGAGGCTTCGTTAACTGGAATCCCGTGCTGAACTCTCCTTGAACCTCTCCAAAGTGCTTCTGAAACACTTCCAGATCAGATGTTAATCACATTCTCCTGGCACATGCATAATCTCCCGCATCATTTGAAAAGCTCTGCCTGGTTTGTTGAATTTCCAAATCAACCTGAGCCCTTTCTCTCTCACTCTTTACTCTTCCCCCTCCTCCCCCCAGGCGGATGGGAAGGTGGTTGATGGCAGCCTGCTGGGAGACGCCAATGGCGTCGAGCCTACGCCGGGCCGACTGAAGGATTCTGGGAAGTGGCAGAAGCCACGGTTCTCTCGGAAAGCTCTGATGAAGTGCTGCCTGGTGAAATGGATCATTGCCAGCACGCAACCACAGGACAAAGGTGAGGGTCAGTGACGGGGGCGTTGGTGAGACTAACAATGTGTTGAATACACAACAAGTGTGACTAACAGAATTTGAATTGATCGCTGGATTGACTGGCTGGGTGTCTCCTGGCCTCCAGAGTTCCCTATGGGGACAACTGACTCATTGTACCGGGAAGCTGACCTCAGGATGCTCAGAGGTCCTTTAGTTGTACTGTGTACGCTCAGTTATCAAATGCTTCTGCTCCCACATCTTACTGTGTTCTTTTCAAAATCCTCTAACAACTTTCCCACTCACAAACACACAAATACATGCACAAAGACACACATAAAATACTGAAATCCCTACTGCGTCTACACTGTAGGTCCAGTGGGAAAAAAACATGGCTGCTGAAAATGAAGGAGAAAGGAATATTTTTGTAAATACTTTGAACCTACAGGGTAACTGATATGTGGGTATTCATATGTTTGTAATTAGAAAACTGTTCTTAGTGTGTAATCAAAATAATTTATAATAGGTTCCTAATTAAACAAAAGATTAGCCACATTAGATCCACCTACATCTCATTACAACATGAACTTTCCTCCCCAGATGACAAACTTTCACTGGCTGTGGATTCCACTAAAGCATTTGATTTTTTACTTCTGTGTACCTGTCAAGACCTGCTCTGGTGCTGGATGAACACATCTGCCGCATCCCCCGTAGTATTGTTTGATTTTTAGAGGTTATTTTAAAAGGATTACTGTAAAAGCATCTAACACACTAATTGGGCTTCTTGACTCTTTTCTCCACCACATGTGGCTTACACTGAGCTCCAGTCCTGGTTTGTGCTTGGACATAGTCTCATTGCTCCACCCAGTGGTCCAGCCGTGACTGTGCACCATTAATATTTGTCCCCCAGGGAGAGAAAAGTGAATGAATGTGCTGGTCATGTAGTGTTAGATGAATCTACTGAGGATGCCTTTCTGTTGATGAAGGGAGAACAAACAGTGTTGGATTCGTTGCCCGGAGTTAAAACATTTCTGTGAGTAATAATAATATCCAGCTTTTATAGTTTTAGCTTTGATGAAACACAGAGAACGTAAACTGTGATTTAATTTGATCAGTTCTGTCAGTGCATCAACCCTTTTCCCTTTCCTTCTTCCTCTGCTCTTTACCAGCTTCCTTGTTTCGTCGTGACCTTGCTCCCTATGTCCTCCCTTCTTTCTTGTCGTTCTCACTCTCTTTCATTAAGTCATGTTTCTTCTCTTGTTCTTCTTCTCTTTCTTTCTTCTTTGTTATCTTCCCTCGTCCTCTTGCTCTCCATTGTTATATCCTTGACTCCTTTGGTCTTTTGACCCTTTAGAACTTTTATTTCCTTTGCTGGCTGCTTGTCTCCTCTTTGCCAACTCATCCATCTCTTTCCATGCCTTTTGCTTTTTCCATGCATTTTATAATTCTTTTCTCTGCGTCTCTTTGTCCAGTCTCACGGTTTCTTTAATTATCCATTTCCTTCTCCGTCCTCTTTCTTTTTCTGACGTCTCCTTCCTCCTGCCTTTCCTATCCGTCCTTTTTCTTCTGTTACTTTTCTTGTCCTTTTCATTTCTTTACTATTTATCCTACTTTCTTACTCCAATGTTTTTGTCCACCTCTGCCTCCTCACTAACTTGGTACCTTTCTCTTCCTTATTTGTCTTTTGCCATTTTGTGGTTATGCACCACAGACAATTCTATGAGCACACTTGTGCCAAAACATCTGCGCATTGATTAAAATCTGTGCTGCATAATCATAAAATGTGCTCCTGGCTCTGTGCATGTTTCTATACTTTTCCGCTTTTTACATCTATTTAGTGTAAGTGGGATTAGAAGGATGTTCTTGGATGGAAAAGTAGTTTTAATTTTCCCTGTGTTTCTTTGGGTGCAAAGATATGTCTGTGCAGGTGAAACAGGAGCAAAGTGAGTAAAAAACACAACAGTAACAGAGAGAGACAAAGACAAGCGGGGCTGTGATGGGATCTATTTCATCTCAGCGGGGATGAGGAAAGAGATTCAGCGTTGTCGGTGGTCAAGCCTCCACCTCGGTAATGGCCAGCAGCTAAAAATAGCAGCTCAGAGATGTAACAGGGAGAGGTGGAGTGGTGGTGGTGTTGAAGAGGCGTGTGGTGGTTTAGTTTAAGACTGGAGAGGTCAAGCCAGCGAACAGGGTTGTTAAAAAGAGCTGAGCTCTTGAGAGTGTGACGTTCCAGCAGCTGAGGAGTGACAACGTGCCGAGAGAATGCTGAGGCGAATGGGAGACAACAAACGCCGGACTTTTACAATGGAGGCCGGTGTTTGTTTACTCTCATTATTATTATTATTATTATTAAAGCTATGATGATGTGTCAGGCTAATTGTGTCAGGAAACAGATTTTGCTTTTGAGCCCAAAAGCAATACATTTGTGGACATGAAACACTGCAGGTTTTCCATGTAGGGAGGTTGGTCTGATTAGATGTGGTCTGTGTTGAATATATTCACATATCAAATGAACAAAAAGATGTTTTAATACTTCTGTGAAGATTCCTAAAATAAAAGTGCATAATGTTCCCAATCTATTGTCAAGAGCCCTAAGATTAATTTCAATATTTAATTTATTGCGATATGAAACAGAAAATAGAGCTCCTCTCTTTATCTGAGAATTTTTTTCTCCTTTTAACAAATATCAGAATTGTAAACTACTATTTCAGCTGTATTCGATGATTTCCTTTCCAACCCAGAAATGTAGAAAACATACGTTATGTTCTAGAGGATGAACTTTTACATTTGATATAGTAATAACTTCCAGTCTGTCTGACTCCAGTTTGAAATATGAGTCAGATTAGACATGAAAGAAAGGCAAAGAAGGGAGGGGAAGTGGAGTAGTGAGATTTGATTTCTTAACTGTACTGCACTATAGCCCTTAGCCGGCTTGTGTCTGCTTGATGTTTGTCCGTTTGGAGAAAGTAAGATGAACTTCAGAAGGCGAGTGTGTCCCGGTGACCATGCGGTGGTGTGGCCTAGAGAAGGCTGAAACAGGAGGAGCGCCCAACCGGTGTCTGTGTTGTGTGTGGTGGTTTGTTAGGGTCGGTCAAACGAAACAACAGTGACGGAGCTTCGGGACGAACCCGGCATCATGCGACTCTCCTCACCTCCTCCGAGGCAACAAGGGTAGTGGAGAGAAAGCAGAGAGAAACAAGTGTGAGAGGTGGAGGAGGAGGGAGGGAACGTCACTTATCAGGAAAGTGGGACATCAGTTTAAAAAGGAGCGTTTGTTTTACTTAGAGGCAAACATCCTCTGGACAGCAAGAAAATAGAAGTTTAGCTGCAACAAACTTTCACCAAGTTTTTTTTATTAATTTATTTATTTGTGGATTTGATCGAGTAAAGCCTCTCCTGATTTTAGTCTTATATTCGTTACTGTCCGTGGGGTGTGTTGACTGGGCGGTCCTGTGAGACCTGCACATTTTCCCGTCTCTTCACACACTTTGGTGCTGGCAGTGCAGGTGGTCAAAGTTTGGAGAATGAATGCATGCAAGGCTGAGTGCGAAAAGGAGATCAACAAGCTGCTGCGCTGCTTCTTTGGCTTCCTCACTGGGACGGTGGTTCAAGGTATTTCCCCTTTTTCGTCTGTCGCTTCTTCTTAAAACAACTCAAATATCTGCAGTTACTGGAAACAGATTCTTTAGTGGCGGGTGTTTGTGCACTGCATTTGTTGAAGTGCATGCATAAGATGGGAGAATGAATGATGAATACATGAATGTATGTACGGTTACAGGAAAATCGCTGTTTTTATTACGATTAATAACATAATGTTGATCACTTAATATCGAGTCAGTGATGCAAAGTATATTTACATGAGCACTGTACTTAGGTGTTATGTTGAGGTGCTTCATTGAATATGTTTTTGTTTTTACAAAAAGTAGTGTTTGGCTTCTTGTCACGTTTTAAATGTTTGTAAGTTGTTCCCCATTCCAAAAGAGATTCCATCTTTAAGGCTCTCAGATCGTTTCATACCTCGGTTAGGCTCACAGAGGTCAAATGATGTAATATTTCACAGAACAACAAAGATTAAAGTTATTAATTAATCATCCCATGACCCATTAGATTTGTTTTGTGACTGTTAGGTTGTGAAACGCTGAGCAAGTCTGTATAGAAAGTAGTTAAAATGAGCTGCAACTGTGTCAGCAAGAGTTCATTAATGTTTCATAAGGTAATAAACCTGATCAGTGTTTTTATTTTGCTGAGTTTAAGTACATGTACAGAGGTTCAAAGTGCCGAGGGTGAAGTCATACAGGGTCAAAAAGTCGTATTTCTCTTGGAATAGCACGATCTGACATGCTCGGTATGATGAATTATCTGCAGACCACCTTTGCACTGAAGGCTGACATGATGTCTTGACTTCAGTGTTTCTGATGGGGAAGAAGTGCTGGTTTTATATTAAGGTCAATGTCAGAATTTTATTGTAATCTGAGCTTGAGCGTAGAGGTCCTGCCACTTCTTTGTTTTTCATGTTATGTGTTTTCTATAATAAAACGTGTTTAACTGGCTGCGAAACAAACCTTCCTTCAAGTCCTATAATGTTGACGTTAAGTTTTTCTTAAGGTTGTAAGTATGTACGTTTACTCGAATATTGTAATGAAGAACAGTTTATGAACTTTCGAATACTTCAACTTGAGTTAGCGAATTTGAAGTGGTATTTGTACCACATTTATGTAGTTTTTTGGGCCGGAACTTGCCTTATTGTAAAGCTTTTCCCCGAAGGAAGCAGTGCAGCTTTAGTTGAAATTCATGATCATTAGTTTTTTTTGTGTGTTCTTGCCATTGAACCAAACGTTGGTGAAATTTTTTTCAATCGCCATTTCAAGTTTTTAAATTACTGTTCTGTTCATTATTTATCAGTCTGTCCTTCTTAAGTCAGTCAGCACGTCCTTCCGTTCATCATTGATTGGCTGTAAGTCTATCCTCTGTCCTCCTGTGTCCTCTCACCCGATGAACGCGTCGCTTCATCAAGCCACCACCAGCTGAATCAGCACTCAGGTGTCCCTCGGTTTTCCCTTTGTCCACATTTATTCCTCTCTTCATTTTCTTTTCTTTTTATAAATGTTGGCAAAATCAAGCTGTCTGAAGTTTCTGCTGCTTACTGTGCGTCAGACGCTCTTCAATTTCAGTTAGGAATCCTCGGGGCGCAGTGTTTACAGGTCGTCTATAGAGACGACAGAGGGACAGAAGTGATGATGATTAATATTGTCTGCAGAGGTGAAAAAACACACTCTTGCCTCTTGCTTTGTTTAGCCCCTCAGCATCGTACACTCCCCTTGACACTTCTCAGTCTCAATCTCCATAATGGAGTCGTGCTCAGGTAGGAGTTCAGGTCTCCACTGATCCATTAGTTAAACCTAATTCTGCCTACAGCAAGGATGAAGGAGGGGAGCGAAAACGAGAGAGGAGATTTGGGGGTTGGGAAAAGAGAAATGAGAGGAATAGAAAAATTCAGAGGGAGAGGAGCAAAATGAGCTTGGATTAGAGTCCGTGTTTTAATTGCACAGCTTTGAACCTGCCTGGCTGAGGTGGATTTATGAAAAGGAGATTATCTAATGTGGACGTGAGAGCTGGTTTGGTTCTAATGAGAAAATATCAAGCAGCAGCAGGGGGTAAGACAAAAAAAGCAGCAGTGGGGAAATCCTGAAAGAAGCGCCATCTTCCCCCTGATGACAAGTTTTATATTTCTGCAGCCTTTGTAGAAAGTTTTAGAGCAGACGCCACACAGCTAATTTAAATGCCCAGAGCGTTGTTTACCGCAGTGTGGAAAGGGCAGTTCATGACAATACTCGTGAAGAAAAGTTTTCATGTTCTCTCCCCGGAGCGACATGGGCATTAAAACGACATCATGCCTTGTATAATCAGGTCTCCTTTGGCCTGTGCAGCAGTGTATTTAAAGCCCCGGGGTCTCACAGAGGAGACTGCATGACGTGAAGGTGCAGAAGATAGTAGGCGGACTTCTCCCATCTCACGTTTCTTTGTGACTTGTTTCTCTTCATGTTTTGGTTCTTTCTAATCAGTCATTTCCCTGTGCAATTCCGAACCTGATGATGAGACTAACCACAGAGCAGCCACCTATCAGTTTGCAGCTGAGTAAGCTTACATATGATCTTGGAATCATCTGAACAGATTTGATCCCTTCTCTCCTGTTTCATTTCCTTCACTTTTGTCTGTGTCTGTGTGAGTGGACGGACGTGAGCTGGTGTCCAGCGTCCTCTAGTGGACAGAGCAGCCATGACGCAGCTGCTGGAGAAAAAAATCAAAGTAAAAATGTAATTGCAGATGTGTAAAAATGATTTTCATCATAACTGCTCATTTAAATAATTTATTTTTTCAACAAAGAGTGAGAAATGCTCTTTACTCTCAGTGGTCCCTGGAGTTTAATCATTATATTTATTTTCTCTAAGGAACTGTCAAAACTAACAAGATAATCACAGAAGTCACCAGAAAATAGTTTAATCCAAAATGTAATGGACTTTTTAAAATAAAGCTTAAAACACCACTTTAATTGCTTTAAGTTTTATGTCACTCAACAGATGTTACTACGGCAACAGACAGGGGTATTGTTCATTCCATTATTTCTTTTAGCTGTCACTCTTTTATCCCTGGACCTTCACTGTTTTAACTCATCATTGAGCTCAGTGTTTTCTGCAGCAGCCTTTGAAAGGACAGTGCCACTGACGATACACACTGCAGCTGAAATAATGGATTTTGATACTAAATCAGTAATTATTTAATCAGTTTACATGCAAAATACCTAACATTTGCTTCTTGTAGCCCGTAAAATGTCAGTATGGTGTATTTTACACCAATCTGCATAGTTTATGTTTGAATTTCTTATTTTATTGGCAAAACAATCAAATTATCAGGAAAACAAAGTGCAGATTACCAAATAAAAATGGTTATTTAAAATGTCCTTAGGCACTTTATAATTCAATGCAACCACTAGTACAACCTATCTTTGCAGCAATTAATGCAGCTACTTAATCAATAAATGACAGAGTATAGAACCCCAAACAAAACTAAAGCCTATAAGTACAGAATCCTAACCTGTTAGCTATAATAATGTGACCACTGTAAAATCTGTTGAATGGGTCTGAAACGGTTTAGGAACAACCACAGGCTGCATTAGTAGAATTATAATCAATAGATATTACATTGCTTTTTACTTTATGTTATCTAAAACAAAAGCTGCAGCCAGTAGCTTAGCTTAGCATAAAAGATGCAAGCAACAAGCAACAAATACATAAATAAATAAAAAAAATCGTCCTTCACTTGTGTCTGATGCTCCATATTTAGGCATATTCAATAAATGTGTAATATATCATACTGCTATGCAGAAAAAAAAGCGTGGTATCAGGAATAAAGTGAATAAGCATAAAACCTTGATTTATTCGTTCAATGCTGGATATTCAATTCTTAAGTAAAAATATTTTTTGTTGTGATGTTTCAGTGGATTTTCTAAACCTTAGAAAAAAACATGACATTTATGTTAATTTGTAATTATGGTAATTCCCAAGCATTCCCCTTCTTTTTAGCCTGTGTGAGGGAGCTCTGACTTAATAACTTAACCTGTGTTTGACATGGTCTCGGTGACTCATCATTGAACTTGCTCAGCTTGTCAGAAGTATCTCGCCTCGCTTCAATATAAAATTATCCTTCTGTCCATAATAACCTCAGAATGCATCTGAATCACTCCTTCCCTCAATGACTACTCTCTTTAGTTGAAGATTGTGTTGTTGTGTTGCTTGGCATATTCATATATATATATGACAAACTTTTAATAATTGTAAAGATTTGTTTCAATATTTTCCTGAATGCAACTGTGAAATGGTCCACATAAATAAGGGGCCTACATAAACATATGGCACAACACAGTAACACATAAACTTGGATGAGATTAACGTCACAGCACAACAGAAGTTTGTAGACAGCAGCGGTTATGAGTAGAAAGTTGATGAAACAATTTTAGAAGCCAGTTGGTGAGTTTGATGTGAAGGAGCCACTTTACAATGTTGTAAATATCCAATACATTTGCCCAAATCTGATGGATTGTTTGTCAGCCTTATTAAAACAGTGAAACAGCTGCAATGTGATGATAAAGTTACTGAGACTTATCAATTGAACCTGCAGCTCCGCCCAGCTTTAACAGAGAATTTCAGTGTTTTGCTGCGTGTATTTTCAGTTTTATTTCTTGGTGTTATTCTCAGCCACAAGAAGTTGCTCCATTCAGCTCAGAACAAGCCGACTCTTCACTGCCTGTTCGGCAGCAGACTGCAGACAGGCACAGTAAGCGGACACACTTGTGGCCAAAACCACAGCTATAGAAGAAGCGAAAAGTGAGAATGAATCCAGCATTGCACCAGCAAAGACAAACTGCGCACAAATTATCTATTTTTAAGAAAGAAGAATCATGTTTGTTACACAGCAAAGGCTCACATGGGGTTCCCCAAATTAATTACATATGCCATGATATTGAGGTTTGTTCGCTTAGGACTTTGTGTAATAAGTGACAGGATATAGATGTGGTATAGTTTTGTTTCTATTTGCAGAATGAAGAGATGAGAAGAAGGGAATGTGACAGAGGGAGATGTGGAGGTGTGTGTGGAGCGTATGTGATGTGAAAGGTCAGGAGCTCTGCTCTGCTGTTTGATCTTCCTCCTCTTTATCTCACTGTGATGTGGTGTCACAAACTCAAACAGATTTTCAAATGTGGCCTCTGACAAAGGCTCACACACACACACACACACTGTGAAAGTCTCTTCTGACACCTTTCCTACAGCACTGGACCGTTTCCTTTGCTGGTGTGTGAGATCCGGCATTTTAAGCTTCAGTCTGGTCCGAGGTCCTTTGTGCCAGGAATCAAACGTAGCAGCACAGTAATTCAATTATTCTGTTAGCATTGATTTCCATGACTGAGCATTTAGTCTGGTAAAGTTTGGATCTTGTCTCGTTAGAGGTCTCCGGCGGTGCCTCAGAGCAGCTTTGTAAGCAGTGCTAGTTTGGTCGCTGTGCTGGTTCAGCTGCATTATGGGAGCTGTGATGGCCGCGCTCTCTGTGGAGGCCAGGAGGCGCCTCTCTCGGCCCAGCTGCCTCTCTCACTGCGGCCACAGCGCGGCCAGGTACCATCGCTCAGGTAGGCACTCGTGCGGTTTCACCTGTGGACGTTACCTTCGCTTGTCTTCTGGTCTATTTCACCTCTCCGCTCTTTCTTCACTCATTTCTTCATTTATTCTCTGGCTTCCTCCAGTTAAAGTATTTATTAACTAAGTAATAATTAACATTTATTGAATATTCACAATTAGTGAATCAATTAAAAGTTGAATATATTATATATTATATCATTATATCATGTCCGAGTTATAATTAGCTGCAATTTAAGTAATAAATGAGTTGCTTAGTTAATTAATTTAAGTGTTCATTTTTATTTTATATTTACTTTTGCAAATATTTACTAAATCACAATATATATTCACATTTAAAAAACATTCTTTTAATATGACAACATGTTAACCACATGCAAAAATATATTTTTGTTCTGAGAAATCTTTCCCTTTTTAGTCAAAATTGTTAATGGTAATTATTTCTACCGTTATTAAATAAAGAGTTGCTTCTTCACTTGTTATTACAGAAGCATTTACACGTAAAAGCACAAATGGTTGGATGTAAGTAAGAACTGCTATTTTATGGCAATATAGGAGGTTACGTTTGAATATAATTTACTCATTAGCATTTCTATAGAAAACAATACGTAACGATGACTTATGGATGTCAAAATGGTTATTTGTTATCATCTTGTTATTAATAAAGGTAAAAAACCACTTACATGCATTGGTAATAACAATCCAATAATGTAATACCTGATATTGTTAAATTTACAGTAATCTTTGAAATGCTGGGAATTTGCTTGTGGTAAAGAAAATATTGATACGGCTTTTACTGGCAAGGCTGTGCCAATATTTTAGATAGATAAAAATAATAAACTATAACACCAACACAACATGTCAAATATATAGTAAAATTATGCAGACCCATGTAAAAACATATTAAAAGGAAGATGACAAACATTAATGAATGATTGAGTTTAGTCGAAAGTTTTGGAAAACACCTGTTTTAGGTCTGGATTTACAGTAAACGTATCAATATTTAGAGCTCGTTTAGATTTTCAGGGAAGAAATTCCAGTAACAGGCTTCTTGTAAACTAAAAGCTTCTTTTCTGTGCTTATGACTAACCTGAGGGACCGTCGATAGACCAGTCGCTGATGCTCTGAGGATTCTACAGGAAATTACCATCTGACAAATAAATGGAGAGCCAAAGCTACAGACTGAGTTAAAAACAAGTAACTTTACGTCTAAAGTCTAAAACTGATTCAGTGCCAGTTTGAAGAGCGGGTTTGGCGTGTTTCTTGTTCTGCTGAACATCCTTTCTGCCACATTCTGAATCTGTTTCATTCGTTTTTTTTGGTCGACCTTAGTACTTCTGTAGTACGAGTGTTCCTTAATTCTTCCTCCATCACTGGATAATATGAGAATGAAATGGGCTGCAGGTTAAATTCATTAGTACTTTCATAAGTGAACAATAAACCGCAGTTTGTTGCGGATAGTTTTTGCCTGCACGCTGCCTCCGCACACATTTGTGTCATGTCAGCGTGACTTCCTCTCCGACTGTGGTGAAGACTGAGGTGATCTTCGCTGATGTGTCAGACTGAGAGGAAACAGTCTGGAGCTTCTTTCCCTATTTACTGACTGTTGTGTCAGCAGGCAGCGCCAAGCCTACCTTTTAAAAACCTGTTAGTGTCCTAATGGCCTGCCCAGAGGAGCCACTACTCACATACACAAACGGCAAAAACTTGCTACACTTGCATTGATATGCAAGAATCCAAGCTCAGATCCACATAAAAAGACAGAAATACGCATATTATTCCCTTAAGCATCAATGAACCTACATGCATGCTGTGTTTTTTGTGTAGAAATCTGACCTTCAGGGTGGTGGACACTCTGTAAAGATGGACACCACAGGCTCTAACTCATTAAGAATTAGTAACAGTAGGAAATAAGACGAGATTTGTGATTTAATAAATGATGGTTTCTTTAGACTTTTCTGGCAATTTCTCAGAAGCAGAAACAAGTGGGGAAGCTCCACTATCACCACCACCTCACCAGAAAGATATTGATCGCTCTCACTCTGGCCTCCCATCTGTGTCTCCTACTGTATCTCAAGTCAATGCATTAACGCACACACACACACACTCACACACACACACACACACACACACACCTCCATTCCCCATGTCTTATCCTGATGCATTAGCAAGTGCACAGTCATCAGTTATCCTCTCTTGACCTGCTGAACAAAACCACATTTATACACACACATGCTCGCATAGTCTAATTATATTTTTCCACGTTAATCATGACAAACTGTTGCGCATATTCTGGGAATCGTTACGTTTTCTGAATTTTATATTGCTGTAGTTCTTCTTAGTTCGCAGATAAAACACATAAAAAAGGCGAAAGCAGAGTGGCTTGAGGGCGAGACACACCAAGCCGCGAGCGAGCCGGCGCTGGGGTGTGGGGGAGTGTCTGTCAGCCTCAGCTTTGCAGTATATCCCACACCGTTGCCATTAGTAAGAACCCAGAGGCGGCTTTTCGGTCGATTCGACATGTTCATCAGCGTTGGTCCGGAGCTACCTGTCAGGGAGCGAGACTACTGTTGGCGCTTCAGTTTAGGGAACGTGTCCACAGGAAGAGGCCTCGTTATCAACAATGCCAGAACAATATGTACTGTTTCTGTAACTTCTTCGAGAAGTAGTTATAAACCATCCGTGGTGATCCAGAGTGGTGTGGAAAATGATAAGCTAACATTGCTATATTTACAGTTTGCTTATTTTTCATTTTGATATTAATGTGGTGTTTAAAATCACTCACAATACACGTCACCTGCACAACTGAAAACTTTTGTACATCTCTGCTCAGATCATAACTTCCAGGTCAGTCAGCTTCAAAGAAGGAGCACTGAATCCCACAGTGACACAGTGCAGTGTCTGAGATCATGTTGAGCTGTTCAGTGGGTTGGTAAATTTAATATTTGCTTAATAAATGTATTAAGATTTGTATCTCCCCAAGGACAGAAGATGACAATGAGCTTGTAGCTAAATCTGGTATAATGCAGAGTTTCTGTTGGTGTGAATGACATATTTATGTATTAATAATAACAGGTGCATAGAAATGTCCAGGGAGTGGGACAGGCTCCACATTAGCAAGACGAGGACAGTGACAGTGTTTACATGTTGGTATTAAAGATGGGATGTGAATGTAGTGCCCCAGGGATGCAAATGGATGCAAAATGATGCAAATCAATAAAAAAATACGCAAAACTGCCTTTTTGAGTGCAGGTCTTGCCCCCTGTGTAGTAGGGGTGACAGGTTTTTTTGGGAGCCTGTTGTCATATCCTATCATATTAGAATAACTGTTTATTCTTTGTTTGCACTTTGTACTAAGAACCAGGGCTTTAAAAATGTCACACTTTCGCACTTTTTACAAAAGTGTTTTCCTCTTGTACAGCTGTGCTGCAGTCTGGCCCACCCATTAAAACATTTCTAAACCCGCCTCGGGGTGTCTGAGGCAAAGCCGAGAGCTGGATGAGGCGAAGACAGAAGGGACAGCTTGTAGAGGAAAGAGGGAGCTAAGCAGAAAGGTAGAGAAAGTCTGTGGTTGGCCAAAGTTATGACAGAGGAGATGGAGGGAGGAGGAGGAGGAACACTGGGGCGTACATGCGAATCAGATGGACAGACAGAGAAAAGAGGAGTGCAGCGGAGTAAGCGGAATCCAGAAGAGGGACAGTGGGTGGAAGGTTCGAGGTGGAAAAGGCACTCAGCTGGAGCGAGCGCCGCCTGAGCGAGTCGAGGGAGCAAAAAGTTGCAACTGGAAGCAGCAACAGATAAAGCCAGGAAGCAGCAGAGAGAGCGGGGAGTGATGGAAAAATATGTGCAGAGGAGGTAGACAGCGAGGGAGGAGGTTTCATTTTCCCACAGCTCCTCTCAGTTTCTCAGGATTTCCCTCCCTGGACGCTGCTGTGGCTGCACTAAGTGCCTTGTCTTCAGAGCCATACCCTTCCATATCTGGACCTGGATTTGGAGATCAGTAAAGTGGACGGAATGAGACGGGACAGCAGCACCGAACCTAAATGTAATGATTTACAAGAAGGTGTTTGGTTGTACTGAGGATTAATTCATTTTTTGAGAGAAATACAGCAGGAGAAAACTGAAACAGTAGTAGATATTTCCCTTAAGTAAACGCGTGGTCAATTATTTTAATTTTTTGGACGGTGCAGCCTTGTTCTAAGCAGTTTTCACATGAAATTCTTCTTTTTTCGTCCATTTTATAAGACTGTCTCGTTGTAATTATGGTGAGCAGCTCCTGCTCAGACTAGAAACTCCTGCACATTTCTCAGTATTTACAGTATGTTTTTGGTTCAGGACTGAGCTTTCAGAAATTACTTGTGCGCTCAGTCCGTATAATGGGGTAATTTAGTTATTATTGCTAATGTTTTGCCATTATATGGCATGGAAGATGAGAGGACTTGAGTCTTTTATGTTCTGTTCTCTGTATTTCACAAGGTTTGCTGCATTCAGCCAGACGTTGGTCCACCTAAGGGAAGCAAAATTCTGCGCTAAATTCTTTGCTTTTCCCGAATGACACTTTTATCTAAAACCAAGATGTGATTTGTTAGTGTAAACTATGGCGGGCGGACTTACAACAGCTGTTTGGATTAAGAGCGTGAGCAGTAACTTCGCCAGTCTGAGCGAGCAGGAGGAAAGTCTGGAAAGTGACTCTAAATGTCTCCGTTAATGCACTGTAACAAATGGCTCATGACACAACCCCCATTTTCCCTCATGGGTCTACAGAAGGAGGTTTTCCATATATGTCGGCTTCCACATATTTTCCACTTCAGCATCGGTGTTGACATTAGAGCGGCCTTCGTCCAGTGTGCTGGTCTGGTTCTCATGCTTTCTCCCGGGTCTGGAAACAAACTCATGCAGTCACACACCAACCAGACTGATTCCCGTCATTTCTTGGCTCACCTCTATTGAAAACACTTGTTGTTGAGTGGCCTGGCTCGGCGTTACTCAGGCCGGCCCAGGCTTCCCGTTATCCCTCCCTGGGGCCAGGCCTTCTCGTGCAAGCTTGCCCCCGGAGTGCGCTCCCCCCACTGGGTCCCGAAGCCATGGGGATCCAGGGCATGGAGCTGTTTGCCATCGGCGTGGTCATCATCCTTTTCATGGCAGTTCTCAAGCAGTTTGGCATCTTGGAGCCCATGTCCTCGTTTGAAGGTAAGGGCCCGGCAGAGGCCCCTGAACTCACCAACAGGCACCTGCAGTTTGCTCCACTGTTCTCCATCAACTACACTGATGATGACTCACTGCTTTACTCTACTGTAACTCCCCTGCTATACATGTTTATATAGTACTTATACTTTTTAAGCACTATATAAACATTTACGCACACACACACTATGGGCATAAAACATTTATTTATGCACAGCAACAACTGAGGTTTACTTTAATGCCATTCACAATCTACCAGCCTCCCAGAGTTATAGTTGTTCATAGACACATTACTACACATTTAATGCAGCTTCCAACTGTAAAATAATTGAACTGCTCATAAATGTAAGTTAGAGAAGATGGGTCTAACAAAGGAATAAACACAAATGCAGATCCAAATATTAAATGAGGTTATGCTTCAGTTTTATTATTAAAGTCTAGTTTTTAAATATCCAAACCTATTCTTAGTGTATAACCAAATTTGGTAAAATACTGAAAGATTAAGTTTTCCCTCAGCTGATTGAGGAGATGTTTCCACTTTATGAGCTGAATAAACCTTATTGGTGGTGGAAATACTCTCCGGATTATCTGAAAAATGCATTGTCACAAAGCCAAATAAAACACATGGCTCTTCTTCTTAGTCCACAAACGGTTTCCTTTTAGTTTTTAGCCAACTGAAGCAATACTCTGACGCAGTAGACACTTGTCTCCTCGTAAACACAGCCGCCAGTTTGTTTCTGCAACCATGTTTCAATCTCACATCTGCAAAAAAGGAGAAACCGAAAAATAATACAAAGGACAAAACCTGCGTCATAAGTTTACATTGTTTTTATTTTAGTCGATGTTCTAGCGGCTTTGTTGATGATAAAATATGCTACATTTTGCTATAGATTTAACGAACCAGCACCTTATCAAGTAGTTTGATCCAGCTTCATCAGAGCCATGAAATAGATTCATAAACATGTTGCTTACATGCAATATTAATGTCGCCACAGGGCCATTTGGCTGAGCTGCTTTTGTATGTTTATTAATGAATAATATTACATTGTAATATTGATGGTGAAGGTTCACAGTACCTACACTGGTCTGATCAAGTAAACAATTTCCACATTACTTTTATATTAAAGTCCACAACATGTTAAATTTCATGGTTTAGATCAGAAAGAACAAATGCAATGTGCAGCCACAACATGGAAAAATGAAATAAAACAGACATGAAACATCATAGTTGCATAGTTTTGTTGACTAACTGACCATCTGGCCAACAGATAACAGTTGCCTTTTGACATACACTGGTAATGGCAGTAAAATTGGACAATCTACAACATTTTAATAATTCAAAATTCATAATTAATTTATTCAAAATAATAAGGCTAGTAGTTTTACAAGTAGGCTTATCATAGTGTTCCTGCTCTCATTACTGTCACACTCTGTCTGTGTGTAAATATACCCAATCAAAAAACTTAAACCAAAGCAAATCTGAAATACTACGGTAGTTTAAATTAACACTTGGACCTACAGTATCGGAGGATCAGCGTCTGAGTGGGAAAGGTTAATGGGATGTCTGATTTTGCCCACATAAAATCTCGATGGCCTGTGAACATTTAGGACTGTAAGGCAGCCATCAGATATGGCTCTTCCAGTGACGCAGCTCCCTTTGATTAGACTTTTTAGGCTGAAGGCCAGCGAGCCAGAGTGGCCTGCCGTCAGCGTGCCAAGACAATTACAGCAGGAAGGCTCCAGCACATTAGTGCTTTTCGTACAGTTCGGCATCATAAGTAATAAATACAACAAAAACACCAGTAATGTCCTTTCATAATTTATCACTCCTCTCAATCTCGTCAATCTTCAGTTTCCCTAACATTGCCCTCAGCCCTCCTCCTCCTCCCTCTGTGGCAGGGCCTACACCCTGGTTTAGTATTACTCCACATCAATTATACATGCAGTATTGAACAGGCCTTCTCTGAGGCCGCCTAAATATGGAGCCTGGAGTACTCCTCCAGGACCCTGAAGGACACTCGCCATCTCTCAGTAGCCTCCAAAATTCTCATCCCGTGTCTTCATCTTCCCTCCTTCGTCATCTCCCACTGGGGCTAATTTAGCAACTGCAGTTTCATTATCTCACCAGCTTCAGCCTCTTCTCACTATCTTTATTAACTCAATACATTACTAGGCTACATTGACCTTATTTGCATATGTCCAGTTTATGATAATGTATGTTGCTTCACTATCATTGTCTTTTTTACCAGAAAATGTTGTGTTTTTACTAATTTATTAGATTTGTTTGCTACCTCAAACATGAGCAAAGGTAAAAAAGTACTTTTTAGTGGAAATACTACAATGTAGAAATATTTTTGCCCTGCAACATGTTCTTAAACATGTATGCATGTGTAATATATCCAATAATAGAGCATATGATATTGTATAATATCATATCATTAGATTTTTACAGTAGCGTAGAGTACTTGAGTAATATACAGTTACATTCTACAACTGGATATGAGTCGAGGCCAAATCTGCAAAAAAAAAGAAGAAAACTCTCACTAAAGAACAAAGATCAGAGAAATGTCCAAAGAAGGAAATCAAGTTGGGTTTCAGGAGTTTGTTTTTAAGGAATTTGTATTTAAACAAGTTCAGCTCGAGCAGCTACACTAGTATTAACAACCCTGTCATAATAATATATAAATTCCATAACAACTAGTACTTTAAAAGTATATTCTATGTTAAATATTGTAAAAAGATTTTATTCCTAACACTACTAATTACTTTTTACTAGAAACATGCTCCAAACTTACATAGATTCAGTATAATTCCACTCATAAATACATTTACAGCTACTTCCTCATCTGAAAAGGAGTTATGGGCTTCTGTTCCCACCATTTATTTCTTTATTTCTTTTTTCTTTTTTCTGTGATCATTACTTAATGTGTTAAGCTTCTAGTGGTGCTAGGCTGATCCCGTATGCACAGAGAGTGTTACAGTGCTGAGTACGGTCCCATTAGAACCCGTAGACAGTTGGATGTTCTTTACTTAACAACAATTAGACTTCTGATACTTTTGCTCAGTGTTGATGCCGCGTTTCTTCTGTTGTCACAATGCTGCAGTTTCTGCTGGAAACCTGAGTGACAATGTCACGTTTATAGCCAGAGAACTATGGCTGAAAGTTGATTTACTGTTAAAAGTTCCTGATGAATCAATCAAAACACTTGATTCAGTTGATACAACTCCACATAGTCACACACATTTGGTTAAACTGAATTTTTAAAGTGTAGTTTCCTAAATGGTTTACAAAAATAGCACTATTTTTGGTAGGTTTTCAGATTGTACTTTTAAAGCCAATCACAATCCAACTATGGACCTTTTAGTAAAGTAGAAGACATGTTGTTTTCAACAGTTAAACTACTTAGATATATACATACACTGTGGCCCTTTTATTGAGAAAGATCAATTAGATGTGATATCAAACCATTTTCCCATTAATCGATGGATACATTAAAGATTATTGACAGGAAACTTGAAGGGGGATGTGGGCCAAGGTCCAACATTAATAGCATGGTGGTATTAATATCAATTTGAAAAAATATGTTTTTAAAATAAAAATATTGTGATCTAATTAATGCTGATACAATAATAACCAATATAATTATGTTTTAAAAACCTGTTAGCACATAAAGTGGTTACTATAAGCAGTAAAAGTAAAATGTCGATAATCAGCTTCTTACTTTTACTCTTTGAGTTAAAGATGTTCAGTGAACTTGTTGTGGAGAATATTCTTCGTTTTTTGAGTTGTATGCTTCACCTCTGCACACAGTCTATCACATGTTGCCGTGTAGTCACAGATTACTCAGAGTGGCCATAACACTATTAAGATCAACAGTATAAATGTTGTGGCTGATTTCTCTATGTGCATATTTGTTGGGTTTTTTTGGCTAGTACCACATCAGAATAATTACCATTCAAGTATTTTATAGATCTTAAAACACAAATTCGTTTTAAAGCTGTGAACACAGATATTCCGCTTTTAGCATCAGCAGTACATTAAATATAATTTATCAGTAGCTGCCCATTAAGGCTTAATAGCTAATGTGTTGCATTATTGATATGATCAGCACTCAAGAAAAGAGCCTTTATTGTTGCTCTACAAAACAAATACACACCTTCACACTTCCTGTGCAGACGTGTGTATGTTTGTCCACATGTGTGTGAAGTCCCATTTAACGATCTGATCTAAAATCCAGCCGTGCTCTTTGATTGTTGTTTTTGTCTCTGATGTCAGTTGTGGGTTCAGTCCAGCTCGCTCCTATTTTGGGATGACATCAATGCCAAAGGTAGCCTTGGCTTTAGAGATGCATGAGTCTTTTCCTGGGGCTCTCTGACACCAGGATCTGGTATTTTTACTCCACATTTGACTCTGGCGCAGGATATTTTAGTCAGTAACATCAATACACTGTACAGTAAGATGGGAGGGAAATTAGTCTTATTTGTTTTCATCTATTTCCATGTTTTAAAATAAATGGCTATTAGATCATGTAGCAGATTATTTAGAACATTCTAATTACTATAATGATGGAGTCACCCAGTTTCAAAAATTACATTTTTAAAACTCATGTAGGATGATCTGAACAAATATATAATGTATCAAGTGGTGAGAGGTATTTCTACATATTAGTGCGTAAGAAATATTCACTTAGTCCTAACTGTTCTTAGTGGTAACTGTCTGTAAGCAAAGGTCAAAATTCTCTGAGGAAATTCACTTCACTTTTCCCTCACACTTGAAGCAACAAAGATTAGTTTAAATCGATTTAAGAGTTTGATTAAAAACAATATATGAACATTGTAGGAATCCCCAATTTCAGTGGCGGAGAAGAAGAAGCACAGACATCATTCCTAAATGAAAGCGTCGATTTATTACTTGATCGCTAATCTTCAGCCATGTTAGTCACATGACCTGAATCCAATCCAACATTTTAGCTTCAGTTGAAGAAAAAAACCCTCGTTTCTGGACGTTTTTTGTGTTGTTTCATTACTTTCCACTAGAGGGAAGCAGCAAATTGTCCAAAAATGAGAGAATGAAATGGGACTTGAAGTGTCACAGGGCCTGAGGGAGCGTTCGCTCGCCGTTTCCCTCTATTATGTGAGAATGAGTGTTTGACAAGACTCCGCTGAGGTAATGCACTATTAAATCTGTGTTACAGAGCCCAGGAGAGAGAGGAGAACAATTAGAAAGTGGATCACAGAGATGGAAAATGGGATTCAGGACACCTGTAAACCTTTGCATCAGTTCTCTCTGGTTCCTTAGGGGCTTATTATTTCCTGTGTCACATTTGAGAAAAATGCTAGTGTTTTTTCCATTTTAAACTGCACAATTTTATTCTTTGAAGTACTTATTGCACTTTATTTTGTTGCTTTAATTATAATTTTGGAGAATTTTGCTGCTCTCTGGTTCCTCAGGAGTTCACATGTTAATTTGCTGAAGTGAAGATGTGAGGTGGAGGGAGAATATAGAGGAGGACGCTACAGAGCATTAGTTTTTTTTTGCCAGTGCTCAGTGGATACGTGTCGTTTGGGTCGTGGATGAGAGTTTTGACACCAACTACAGGGATCATTCATTGGAGGAAACCCAAACAAACTTACAAATCACATCACACTACATGTGTGATGTGAGAGCATCTAAGCTTGCTCTCTATCTGATTGGATTTCCCATGGATTAACATGGTGGTCAGTATTTTTGGAGGTTTTTTACTCTCTCCCTCTATTTATAGAGGTATTTTTACAGCAATAATCCAATACACCTGACCTTAATGAAGGACCATCAGACCTGCATTGAGTTGTGGAGAATGTCATGAAAGATACTTGGAAAGTACACGGGAAAAGACAGTCAATTAAAAAGACAGGAGACGAGTGCTAAATAGAGTAACGGAAGCTGCAAGGGGGGGAAGAAGCGGTGATGAGTGAGTGACACTGTTTCAGAGACGGATGAACTAACGAAAAGGTGTGTGGAACGCAAAATGATGTAGTAGTGGAGGAAAGGCAAAGAAAAGGACCGTGGAAGACAAGATAGAAGAAGAGGGGAAGATGAGTGTGAGATGGGAGACGGAGGGACTCCAGACAGTTGGCATCGTCTGCTTGGTGATTATGTTCCTCAAACTAATGCATCTGCTTGGCCTGATCGACATCACAGAGACCGGTGAGGCAACCTGGGACAGGGGCAGTGAGGAGGAGGACGTGGAGCCAAGGGGCTAGAGGAGGTTTTTGTTGGGCTGGTTGTTTGTATTTTAACTCCCATCCCCTTGTAGACATTTGTGAAAGTCTGGATAATTATGACTGATGGGATGAGGAGGAGGATTGGTTTCACAAGCTACTCATTAGTTGTGAAGGTGGATAAACAAAATAGTGGATTCTTTATCAATCAAGACCTAGAAAAAAATAAAGAACAAGGCTGGACATCACTAAACCTTAAGAAGATACCAATACCTCGCAATATTTTACTTCCCCTAGACTGTAGGCTACATTTATATAAGACAACTGGTTTACAACAATAAATAGATTTCAAAAACAAATACAAGAAATGATTTAAAGATAGTTAAATGTGGTTATTATTAAAGGTTGTTATTATTTTATCATTACTATTATTATTATGCTTGACTGTGTTGACTTCAGACAAAACATTCAACCATAAAAACGAACCGAGGCTGACGTTAGCTTTTTGTATTTACTATTTGCATTTACTGCTGCTCAGATTTTTGGTCACTACTAAATGAGCTGAAGGGATGAGTGTTCTGACAAGGTGTCTGTACCTCAGATTCAAACTCTTGACTACTGCTAAATATCTTCTGAGAAAGCATACATATTTCCAATCACTGTACGGTAATTATACTAAAATGTAAGAAAACATTTACCACTATGTCATTGTGTTTATAAGAAACACTGAGAATAATGCGTCTGTGTACGTTAATGGCTCATTAGCTTTTTTCTTCTGGCAGTATTAAGCTTTATGGAAATCTAATTGAGTAACTGGAGGCTGTCAGATGACAGAGAATATACTGCTGTTATTAATGTGCTTAATACTGTTAAATTATTTAAAAAAATAGACATGAAACTAGAACAAGAACTCTTCTGTCTTAAACAATAATTCCAACTTATATGCAATTTACCTGAAACGAGCTGATAAAATTGACCCACAGCCACGTCTCACATGTCAGATATGTCAGTGACTTCAGTGTGAACACCACCTTCCAAAACCTTTCAATTTAAAGGCTAAACTGTTTAGTTATCAGCATTAACTTGGGTTGAGGTTAGTATTTGCTTACAATAAAAAACACGTGGGAAACCTACTTTTGATTTTACTAATTCTCTCCGTGGGGTCCAGTGAATGAGGTCAGAGGTCAACTCCTGCCGTCTCCTTCTGAGCTTCACCACCTTACTGTTCAGCATATGTTCAGTATTTTCAGTACTTTATGTTTCCCAGAGTATCGTATTTCTCAGCTTCGCTGGATGTTTGACCAGAATATAAGCGCTCAGGAACCTTGATAGAAACCTCTCTGATCTGACTTGACTTGTTTTCTTTGCTTTGTTTTGTTTTTATCTTCCTCTTCCTATCCTTCTCCCACTGTTCTCCATTTACTCTTTCACTCCATCTTGGTGTCAACACCCCTTCTCCTCCTCCTCCTCCTTCTCTGTTCTCCCTGTCTGAAGATGGTGAGTATGCTAACAGTAGAAATCCAACCATACTTTGAGAAACCTTCCCTCCTTTTCTGGAATGTTTTCTTTCTCCCAGTCGTGCAGTGCTTTCTCTTAGTGTGTGTGAACTGGTGACCAGAAAAACTTTATCACATTGTGATTTGCTCTGTGAGTAAAAAAAAGCAATTGACTTTATGAAATTCAGATTTTCTGCAGTGGCTTTTCTTAAAAAGCCCAATACAGCCGCTGTTTGGTGACATTTCTGCCGTAAAGAAAGTACCTCCCCTTCTTTTTAACTCCTTCATTCACCTGCATTTTGCTCCTCTCTCTTACACTGGCACGTTTCCCCATTTCCCTCTATAATACAAAAAAAAAACCTTCTGAATGTGCGATCCCACCCCTTCCTGGACCTGCATCCACACACTCTGCCCCATCCTGCCTCTATTTTTTCTCTTCATCTTTCTCTCTGTACATCAATTCTCTCTCTCTATTTCCTTCTTTTCTCCTTTCCCGTCTGTCTATCCATCCCTTTCTCTCTTCCTCCCACAGACAGCAGCGACAGTGATTTGGAGTTGTCGACGGTCCGTCACCAGCCGGAGGGTCTGGATCAGCTGCAGGCTCAGACCAAGTTCACCAGGAAGGAGCTTCAGTCTCTCTATCGAGGCTTCAAGAATGTACGTCCGGCAGTTGAGATGGTCTTTATTGATTATTCTGCTGTAATTCATATCCCTCTAATTCATATTTCTCTTTTTTTTCTTCCTCTCCTGAGCAGGAGTGTCCCAGTGGGATGGTTGATGAGGAGACATTCAAGTCCATCTATTCTCAGTTCTTTCCCCAAGGAGGTTAGACATTAAAACTATCTCTCCTCTTAGGGACTGTGTGAAAATTATGAGGAAGAAGTGGGGTCAGAAAAAAATAGGAGGATTGGTTGGAAATATTTGGGAAATTAATTTAAGGTATTTTTTATACCAAATGCATAATTTTCCTTAGTTTTCTTGCAACTAAGCTGCTCCACCCAGCCCTCGCTCTCCCTGCTCCACTTTTACCATCTGCCCGACTCTGTACAGTCTTTTCTGTATTATAAGTATTATACAAAATACAGAAAAATACATAAATGTTTGAAATGACTGGAAGGGTGAGCCTCTCTCAGGTTTTTTATATATATCTGTAAAGATTTATTTTAAAAAGCTTTATAATATAGCTATGTAGCTTTAAGTAAAAGTAAAACTACATGAAAATGCCCTGTTAGAAATAGTGGTCTTGTATTCAGATCTTAGGTTACAAGATGTATCTGAAGCATCAAAGTATAAGCACCACTGGTGGTTGTATTATATGAAGAATATAGATTATTACTGATACATTACATACATTTTTTGGTCAAAGTTCCAGGCAATTTTTTTTTGCTGCAGTTCAGAGTTCAGTGAATTGTTTTATGTGTACATTTTTGTTTCTCTCCCTTAATGAACAAATTATATTTCATTGAATTGTAGTCAGCAGGGATATAACATCATATGTCTAAAGAGCACACAATATTTTCTCCAGTCTACAACTGCTGTTAAGTTAAATGTATTAAATAGACTTAAGGTCCACTGTAATTTATTCTCACTCAAAAATATTATGATGCTGAAGCCAACACCGCTTGCTCTACAAGTAATATTGGTAAAAATGGTTCATTTAGAAAGCCAGAAAGACAATTAATCAATTAATAAGTACTTGAGCTCCAAAGCCAATATTAAAATTCACAAGGGGTCAATCTTAAGCTCCAGCCCTTCTTCCCACCCTAATAGTTTTAAAAGTCTTCTGTTTTTCTGGTTCCTATGGAAAATCACAACCCCGTAAATCTATGAGTCTGACTCCTTTTGTTCACAGACGCCACCACCTATGCTCACTTCCTGTTCAACGCATTTGACATTGACAGAAATGGTTCGATCCGATTTGAGGACTTTGTCATCGGTCTTTCGGTGTTGCTCAGAGGTTCAGTCACGGAAAAGCTCAACTGGGCCTTTAACCTCTATGATATCAATAAGGACGGCTACATCACTAAAGAGGTGTGTGTGTGTGTGTGTGTGTGTGTGTGTGTGTGTGTAGTGGGGTATGTAGCTTTTTGTCTGGGAAAATTTTAAATGAACCCAGGCAAATGTAATATTGCATGTGACCTACAATTTGCAAAAACCTTGGAAGCAACAACATATTTGTTGTTTAATTAAAATAAAATCAATTCTTGTTCAAATAAAAGTAATTTAGTGACTTTCTGATTGGGCCAAGAGGTGTCACATTCTTCAGGTTTGATCTTTCAAACCTTTAATCTCATTCACATATTGTAGAATGTACAACTGGAATCTTGTAAAACAATGAATTCTTCTTCTTACTCTTTTACTGTGGTTCTTTTCTCTTCTCCTCAGGAGATGCTGGCAATCATGAAGTCAATCTATGACATGATGGGGAGGTACACCTACCCCTGTGTTAGGGATGATGCTCCATCTGAACATGTGGACAAGTTCTTCCAGGTTGCACACAAATCCTCCCTGAAGATGCTCTTACCAGTGTTTCTTCCTTTTTTATTTTTTTTACATCCTGTTTCTTTTTCTTTCAGAAAATGGACAAAAATCGAGACGGTGTAGTGACTATTGAAGAGTTCATTGAGACCTGTCAGAAGGTGAATCGCATGCTTCTATCTAGCACCACTCAGTTAAAAACAGATCTACAAGCTGATGTTGTCAAAACCAAAACCACATTGTCTCACCAACACAACGGGTGACGTAAAGCCACACACTTAATGCCGTCAAAAACTCACTCTGCATTTCTTAATATAGCATGCTTATTTACGGTTGCTGATTATGAACAAATTACATTAAACTGTAACTTACAAATTCTTCTTAAATATTACTTTGAATTAACTTTTAAAATTAATTATTAAACTAGATTAGCTATTAGCTACATCTATGCTTCTCTCAGCATAGATGTGATGACTTGAAGGTTGCTTTTATGCTTGACTGCAAGCGGGAGGAAGTCACTTGACAAATTTGTTTTATCTCTCACACCCAGTGAAGGTGCAACTTCAGAGCATTTTTCAGAGAAGGCCGATAAATACGTATGTTAAAAGCTGACCACGCATTTGCAGGCTTATCATACACACATAACTGAACAACACATAACCCAAACATACAAATACTTTGTTTTTTTATATTTTAGCATTTAAGTTTGAAAAACCTTAGTTTATGGTATTATAAAACTGTCTGAGACTGTGTAAAAAAAGAGAAGCACCACTAAAACATTTACATTTCTACTTGCAAGTGTTGGAGATCACGTGACATAGATAAACCATGATTCATAGACAAATGTGTTTTTCATAAAATAGCTCATCCTGCATGCATGAGCAAACTGAGGATAAAATTAAGCAAATATCTGACTTATGCTTCTATTCAAGTATTGTTGCAGTATTGCTACAAAGCTGGAATTATAATGTAGAGGCTCTTTAGAAATTATAATCACTGATTTTATGCAATGATTTCTGATGTAAGATTCAGTGGAATCAGTTCTGTCCTGAGTGAAGTCATAACCATTATGGGGTTAGTAGACAATGAGCAAATATTAAGATTGAGATGATCTGTATGTTTAACTTGACCCAAACACCAAATTCAAATATTGGGCAACAAATCTGATGCAACTCTGCAGCTGTACTAACAGAATTCAAAAACAGTTCAAAAGGGGAAAAAATATGTTAAAACCTTTTTACACCAAATAGTCTGACTCGTTACTTAAGTAAAAGTATTAATACCACTGCGCATAAAAACTTCAGCTAAAAACCAAACATTTCTGTCACCGTGTTTAACTATTGGACTACTTTTATAAAACTGATATGAGTTTATAAATATATGCTGCATAGAGAATGAGTTTAATTGATTTTATTAGCCTAACAGTTACTGTGTTTACGTTTGGTGTGTGTCATTAAATGATGTTTGCAAAACTTTAACATCAACATTTAAGATTTATAATTTCAATCATAAAATGCAATTCACCAAAATCGTTATGACTGGGTTGAACGAGGTTACAATCATTGATTTAGATTCTCCTGCATCTGCCAACAGCACTTTCCCCGCATCAGGCTAAAGCTGAACAAACATGTTTTATAATGTAAAAGTTACATTAACCCATCGTCCATTAAGGAAATTCACGTCAGCAACCACTCTGAATACAGTGTGTTATAAACTCAAACTACTCTTGGTTCTATGAGTAGTGATGCTGCTGGGTTTCAAAGACAAATGTGCTTTAATGGTCTGTGTTGATATTTCTGTTTCTAACGAATTGAAAAGGAAATTCTGCCCTTTATTTGCCTGTTGCAGTGACTGGATTGCAGGCCTATGTGGGCACGAAACCAGGGGTCCCCAGTATTTAGTAGTTAGAGCATGTGCCATATAACTACAGCATCCCATGTTTGAGTCTGGCATGGGATCTTTGCTACATCATATTCTATTTGTCATGTTTTCTGACTGCTCACTATTTGCATTTAGCAAATCAGGGCAAAAATGCTAAATACAATCTTAAGAAAAAGAAATTCAAAGAGCTCAGACGCTCTGAAAGATGCTAAGTCACCACAAATGATATTAAATAAGTTTAAAACGAAATAACCTGACCAAACTGACACTAAATTACTACATAAATGGGAAAAGAGCAGATGGTCCTATGCAGGATTAATCATAATAATCATAATAACAATGTTGAAGTGTATTATTGAAACTCCATCAATAACGATGTTGTTTAGAGTCTCCCTACCTCACAGTCCAGGGTAAGAGGTTGTTAAACCTGCTTTCTGGCATGTGTCCTGACATTTTGCTTACTTCAAATTCTGATGGGATGACAAACACGTTTTTTTATCTTTTTTTCCAGGATGAGAACATCATGAACTCCATGCAGCTGTTTGAGAACGTGATATAAGGAACCAGGATGTTTGTTTGTTTTCCTTCACCTGCCCACGATTATAACACACACAGCACACACACACACACACACACACACACACACACACACACACACACACCGCACGTACGCACCTCACCCAAACATTTCACGATAAGCATGAAATCTTGGCACATAGAATGTAGGTAAAGGTACAGCAACTAGAAGTTTTAAAAATTTTCGTCACGCTCCTTTAGCTGTATTTTGCAACTGCTTCAGGATTAAAAGGACTGCTGCATACAGAAGAAGAGCTTCCTGGGTAAAACCCCCACCTGTTCAGTGTGTTTTTTGTGTGTCCTCAGTAAAGAAACACAAGAGCTCATCATCATCTAACAACTGAGTTATTAACAAGCAAGGAGTGAAGATGCTTACAAGAATCCACTGACCTGAGCACACAAGGATACTAGCTTTAATACACCTCATCTCTCTCTCTCTCTTCTTTATCTCTCCCTCTCTCTCTCACACACACACACTGACATACACAAACCTGCTGTTTTCTCAAGAGGTTTTGAACACTGAACTAATATCAGCACAGAAACAAAACAAAAATGCTGGAACACATGAAAAAAGAGAAATGAACTACAGCATGTGATGTGGAGTTAGCTTGCACTACATTTTAAGACTGTATTATATGCGCCTGAAATAAAGGCATTGTATATATCAGCACCTGCTACACAACTGATTGAAACCAGTGTGTATGTATATATGTATAGTTAATAGTTATATATTCGACATTGTCTTGGTCTCATCTGTGCTGCACTGAGTGATGGAATAGGAGCAGAATTTGGAATCTGTGTTACTCAGTTTAACGTCATATTTATTAACAGTGCTTCACAGAATTTCAATAGGTTATTCAGATGTTTCCCTTTTTTTTATTTTGGCAGATTATGTTTAGCGAGTCTGATTGGAAAAGTAAGCCTGCGTAGTACTGTGAAGAAAATAAAGAGCTGTTCAAGTGTGTGTTTATGCTGACTTAAGGTTTTATCTAGGTTCTTTAGTATCTATGAGCATGCTGACTCAAAGTGCCACAGTAATATGTACAGTACAGTGGGACCTTTGTGATGTCCAGAAATTAAAGGTACTGTCAACAGAAGCAACTTCTCTTTTTTAACCGAATTCATTCACCACATTGCCCCTCTTCTAGGACATAATAGCAGCAAAAAATATGATTAATATTAAAACATATCCAACAAAAGAAATATGCATCATTGAACTGACCAAAAAAATTTAATAAACATTTCGTCTGCAAATTTAGAGGGTTAAAATTCACTTATACTCTGCATGATAATTGAGTTTTTCACATCTGGGTTTCTTTTTTAAGGCTGTAACCAGCTTAAGTAATTAACTAAAAAGACATTATCCTAAAGCACTGTATTTAGTTTCATTTCTGTGGTGATTGTACTTTATATAAAGTCTATGTTTCTATTTCACTTCCAATTATTCTTCTGTTCCATTTCATTTCAGGAGAAAGAATGCACTTTTAACACTACTACATTGGCATATAGCTTTTGCTTTGTCTCCTTATACATAAACATTCCTATTTATACTACTCAAATGGTTTTGAAATGTAAATTACTGTTTGAAGCCCAAAGTAGTCAAAGAGTACCAATATCTAACAGGTCTACAAACCTGTGCAGTAGAACTCCTATTAATAATCATGCAACATTTTCAGATGCAGTATATCTTGTATATCTTGAATATTTTACAATGTGTATCATTCAACCAAATATGTGGTGGTGGCAGTGGTGGTGTTTCTCAATTTCTTCTTTTTCTTCTTTGTTTTATGAGCAGATAGCAACCATTTTAATAGAAGCATTTCTGCTTCCTGCTGCTCTACAATGTACAATCTACCAATCAATTCTGTTTGTTCTAAATAATGAAATAAAAGTCCAGTCAGCCCCAAAATATTTTAAGATCAAACTGCTGTATTCTGGCACTTCTTACGTCTTCCCTTATTTGCTGCCTTACTTGTTTGTACCTTTGGCACACCGTAAGGCATGCACCCGTCTACATGACATGTCTCACATAATCCATTTGGATGCTCATGTATTGTTATCAGTATAATGTTTGGGTTAGAATGACCTGCTCTCTGTCTGACCTAATTATGAGTTAAATTTATAGTTGAAACTATTTAAAAATCTCCTGCCTATTTCCTTCCTCCACTATTGCTTGAATCTATAGCTTATTATTCTTTTGATTTTTGCTTCACCTAAGAGGATTTATAGATCCATTGCATCTTTCTGTATAGTCTGCTTTGCCAGATTGTCCAATTTCTCATTTCCCTTAGGTGGTAGTGTTCTGTTTTAAACTGGGTGATTATAAATACTCAAAAACACCCTCAATTAAAGTACAAAGACCTTATTAGATACAAGTAAAGCACAAGTACCTCAAAATACAATACTTAGTCACGTTCCACTAATGTGTGCTGTTTGGAACTGTTACACAACCTTGTGCCAACTGGGTTATGCAAGAATAACCTCACCATTAAATGTGTAAATATAGGTCAATGCTGGCAGCACAACAAATCCACCGTTAGATGGCAGTGTTATCGAATGGATTCACTTAAAGTCACAGTCACGCTATTTTTTAGGCAGCAGCAAACGTGCTGGTAAAATTTCTATAACGCAGCAGAGAAAACACGGGCAGCTTATACAAGATAATATTATTATTACAAATACTGCTGGAGGCAGTGGGCAGGGACGAGTGCTACGTCATCACTGCGCTGCTCCTGATTGGTGGAGCTGCTTGTTACAGGGCGGAGTGAGGGGCAGGCACCTGACGTCACAGGCCAACGTGAGTTTGCGTGATGACGGACGTAAACCCCGTGGCTTTATGAAAGGCGAAATCCCTCCATGGTCATCCAGTCAAGCAGCTGTTAAAAACCCCGTTTACCCCGGAGAAAGAGCTCGTCCCAGAAGAACGAGGCCCGAGGACGGTCTCGTCTCTCCGTGTGTGGGTCGCGTTTGCCTCGTGTCCCTCCGCTCAGCTCCAACAACACAAACCACGGGGACTAGCCAACGACGTAACGTTAGCCGAGAGGGGAAGTGGAATTCTCTTTCATCAGGCAGGTGAGTTCCAAAACGTGTCGTTTTCCGTCCCCGGTACAGACTTAGAAACCAGGTGGGTGTTAGGAAGCAGGACGTGTACAAACCGCTACCGTGGGTTGTTCCCCCCTCCCTGCTTTGTCGTCGGACCCGGGGCTCGAGTTGGCGGTAGGTGACGAGACGCGTTCAAGTGATGTAACGTTCTAGGTCTGCGGGTCTGGTAGCTAGAGGACTCACCGGGCCCACACCGGCTGATGCTGGAGGGGGACCGGAAACCGCAAGGCCCTGTCACTGTCCTCTCCGCAGACAGACAAAAGCAGCATGGGACAAAACCTCCCAGGCAGGGGTTGAAAGCAGACGCTGTTAATGTGATCTTTGAAACAGAGTGTAGGAATGATAAGCATGTCCCGTGTCATTCAGTTTAGCATGAAGCCTTAAGGAAGAGATGCGGCCACTAGGAAGCTCAGCCCAGAGCAGTAAAGCTTATTTGGCCATTAGGATTTATTGTCTCCTGATGATGGGGGGGAGGTTGTCTTGGAAACATGGATTGGCAGAGATGTGTGTTTTTGTGTGTGTACATTGTAGTTGTAAGGGCATAATTTAGTATGATGTCCATGGATGTGAAAACATTCTGTCTGGCTCTCACAATTTTAAAGAACTGTGAAGACTTGAATTTAGGGTTAAGTTTAGATCAGTGTCATAGTAAGGGTTGAGCTTTTAGTTAGGCCAAAGAGATAAAGAATGCTTAGCATAAATGAGCGATAGGAATACATGTTAGAGACAAACGCTCATATTAAAAAGCTTGACTTAGGTGTAGAGAGTGTAAAATTAACCCTTCTAAAGCTAAATATCTTGCCTTCCTTGAAGTCTAGAGTTGGAAAGCTATGCTAATTTTTAAAAATCTTAGATGATTTCATTAATCAATATTTTGCCAGGGTAGCAATCAGTAAATTTTAATGGTTAACAATTTATGAAATACAGTGGGTCTTTTTTCCATACCAAGGCCATTTTAAATTAACAGCTTCATCTCAGCCAATCAAGAATTTAATGAACACATTAAGTACATGAGTTATTTCAACAATCAATAAAATTCAAACTGGTGACTGAATTTACATCTGTTACTACTCAGCAGTTTCCCTGGCAAACTCCAAAGCACTGTCTCTTCGAGGGGACTTAAAAAAAAAACGCACATGATGCCAAAAGTGTAGACATATCTAACATATTTATCTCTCATGATCCCATTGTATAGGAGCAGTCATTTGTCTGTTTAATCTTTTTGAATTTCATCAATCAAGCATCAGTTGAAAAGAGGCTTGAAGCTGTGTGTACAAGTCATAGCGGTACAATTTGTGTACTAGGGCTGGATATTGGCACTAATTTCTCAATTTGATTTCATTTCAGTTCAGAATCATTACATTTTGATTCAGTTACCAATTCTCTGTTTACATTAGATAAATACAGATATTGCATTAGGATCTAAACAATCTTATCTGGGAATTTCCTCTTTTTTTATTTTTCTTTTTAAGTGACAAACACTGTTTTCTGTAATACATGTGTAGTTCACATTACAGACTAAATTGTAAATTATTTCTTTCTGGGGACTTATATGCCCTAGCACATGCACATTACCTAGAGGTTGGGGCTTCATATAATTCTTGACTAAATGTTTTATACACATAAGTAAATAAATGCTATCCCATTCAGTTACACATGGTTTGTCAGTAGCAGATGGCTCAGCATATCTAATTTATTGAACACTTGAACACAGGAAGAACAGAAACTGACCCACCTACCAACATTTGCATCTGCAGCATTGGTGTTAACAAGCCATGAGTCTGTCTTTAAACAGCTGTTAGCTAGTTGGATAGCATCCCCCATGGGCAGACTGATTAAATTAAATCCACAGTGTTCACATAATATCTGTCTTATGTCTCACAGTCAAAAATTTAGTCTCTTCAAAAACAAACTCATAAAAGTCCCAGTGTACAGAGTCTATCCCATCGCAGGTGCATTCTCTAGAGGCGCTGTAACCACAGTCAGCTGACCAACCTGACTTAGAGAAAGTCTGATAAACTGTTGAGGATCTGCAAAGACAGCAAATAATTTAACATTTAATTTAGTCCTGGTTTTTCTGTTGGCCTAGTTTAGATTAGGTCAGTCTCCATTTCCTGAGTCACTCATTAAAATATAAAAGCCTTCTATTTAGAAACTGATCAAACAGTAATGCTGCTCAAACAGCAAAAACTTTGATGTTTTTCTCCTTGACTTAGATTTTTTTGCTTGACTTGTACCTCACTTGAAAGCGGCTTTGGATAAAAGTGTCTGCCAAATGACTAAATGTAAACATGCAGTATGGATACAGGTTCAGAACTTTGAAGTTGCTGTTAAGTAACTAAATTATAAAGTCGCAACAGCATGAACATTCAAGCCAGCACTATTTAACGCACTATTTAGAGCCCCCTTAAGGCTTAACTCTCTAATAATTACTTGTGTTGGGATAATTTATTTGGCATGTTCCTCACAAGATATTGTTTTTACTGACTCTCTCCTTTATGACCGTAGTCCCTTCAGTGTTTAGAATTTGTTTGCAAAGCATAAGGGTGCAATTGTTTTAAATCTTGTAACTTGTGTGGGAGGTGGACTGATAGTGCTGTAGCACTGTGTTAACAGGATAGGTTCTGAAGTGGGACTGTAATGTTCCAAAAAAAACATTCCCACAATTTCTAAATCAGGCTAAACAGGAGTCTGTAAGATGCAGAGAAGTAACAGACCAATGCAAGTCTTATAGCTATGGCTTTTTTTTTTTTTTGCATCTACTATATTTCTGCACTTTGCACAAGTTGCAGGAAGAATCAATTCTATCTTCTCTACAGTGCTGTGTGAAAGCCAGTCTTAAGACTGGTGCCAGTCTCTGTACACCAGTGGTTATTTTTAATACTCGTCTCAGGTTCAGTGAATTCTACTTCATGTCGTGCACCAAAACAGCCTACAATTTTTCATGGTGATAGTGATACACAGGTAGTATGTGGAATCACTACAAATAACAGTGAGCATTACACCAAACCATGTACGGAATAGGTGGTGTTCTCATCTGCTTATCTAAGCGTTTAGTGCTGCTGCTGAGTCACTCTTGAACCCAATGAAGTGACTAGAATTAGGTTTCTTGGGTGAGTATGCTCATCTGCACTGTCAGGAGCTTCCCATGTACGTTTAAATGGTGTCCCAACAGACCGAGCAAGCCGGGTGCTGCATTTTCTTTCCACAACCTGTGAGACCTCAGGGCATGATGGGAAATGCCTCGCTCTCACCCTGCAACAGCGGATTGGTTTAGAAGTTGCCTGGACAACTTGATATTTTGTTAAAGCATTTCATTTTTACCTTGACAACAACTAACAAAAACTGATGATTGATGATGTTTGTCTCTAAATTATTTTTCTTATGGTGACGATGAATTGACACCAGCTAGTAAGGTTTACTGTTTGTTTATGGCTAATGTGGGTACAAGTACTTCCTCCCAAAATATGACATGCGGAAAGGTGAACATGTACAATTCCTGACCAGATGCTGCAGCCATCAATCTATAAATTATAGTAGTGTTTTCTATCCACATTTGCTTGAACCTGGGGAGACTTTTCTCTGCAGCTGTGTTTAGCTTGTAACTTATCGTACGTCCTGTTTCCTCTTTTAATTTGAAACGACCAGGTGTCCTGTTCACATGACTGTCTTAAAATACGATGCATGCTAACCAGTCTACCTGCTGTACATGTGTGTAAATTTAGTGACAATATAGAAACTTGATATTTATCCACATAGTCACTCCTCATAGGCAGTTTGACTTGCAGTAAAGAGCAATAGAGCAGATTTGGATCAACTCATGAGATGTCAGGCCAGACTGGGCCAGGAGCAGGCACACTGAAGCAAACTGGGTCGCAGAAATGGATTCCTGACCCTGTTTGCTGTTGGTTGCATGTGACTTAGATTACAGTGAAGTGCTGGGTCATGCTGTGCCTTGCCACTCTGCTGTGTAAAGGTGTGTATGTGGTGAGATTTTAGTATGTGGCCATAGCGTGTGCCCAGAAATAAAGCTTTCTTTTTTCCCTTTACAATCATTACTGGTGTGGTTCTTCTTTTAACAAGGCTACACTGCATTTCTAATCTTCACTATGGTTGTGTCACTAAAACATTGCAGTGCGATGGAGATTAAATGCCAAAATATCCTTGCATAACATGGCCTGGCAATGTAGCCAGCAGCTTTAACCTGTTAAACTGCTTGCATCTCTCCAAAAGGTCAAGTTTTCAGGCTTTCATCTGAGAATGTACACTGTGTCAAACTTAATATAGCATTTAATCAGCCATTCATCAGAAGGATCCTATGTGTGTGGCTTTATGTTATGTCTTTATAGCCTTCTGTGGACAGTGTTAGGCATTCAGTTGTGATTGTTAGGGACTAGAGATTGCAATATGGGAATGACTGTTGTAGAGGAGAAAAATATGCATGTGAGTATGTGTTATTACAGGTCTTGCCATTGATGGTTTATGTTGCAGTTGTTTATGAAAATATTTATTAACAAACTGTCAGTGGTTTTACTGGGTCATATCATGGCCTAGTTTAATGAGTTGAATGATGAATAGGCATTCTTTTGCTTTTTTTCTCTCTTCTCATAAGTGTGAATAGGGACATGATGATGGCATGGACCATTGGGCCCACTGTTTGATTTATCGGTTATGGCAGCTAATCATTCTTTTGATGCAATAGTATAGTGAAGATATGTTTTTGGTTTTTTTGTATTCCATTTACTCTAAATGTTAGTCTGTGTTTTGTTTCTTGTAAGTCAGAGATTTAGAGTCTCATATTAGCATCAGCTTAAGTTGCTGAAGGATTTCCTGTTTTGTCTTTGTTGTGATTAATAAATAATGTCTTTCAGCATTGTTGCTACGCTGAAAGATGTATAACAATTTTGTCAGATGTAATGTGAAACTGTGGAAACCCTTGGCTTCAGGGCGATAATTGTATAAAAGCATACAGCACAGTTTTAAATGGACTGTTTAGGTCGGCAATTTAAGTACTTAGTTGTTTATTTACATTTTCAATTATGTAATCTGTTAATTTTAAACTACCAAATTCTGTACTTTTTTGTCACAACAGAAGTGTGTGAATTTACTATTTTTTGACAGGCATGCTGGAGTAATCCATAGAGCATATGCACTTTAACTGAAGTCATTTGTTTATGTGTGTGTGTTCAGGTATGTGATTTACACTTACATGACCTCAGTGGTCACCTTTTGATATACAGATTAATAAAGTTTAACATAGATCAGTGTGACCTTGTTGCATGTTAAAACCTTTTTTTAAGTGGTATTCACTGACCATCATCCTCTCCTGGCTAGAAGGAGCCATAGTAAGTGATGACGGTCCTCAAATCTGTTGTTGGTAGTGCGTGTCCTTAACTCTCTGAACCTTATTTGCTTTGGCTGTCGTGTCTTGTTATACCAACACACTTAACGTGAACCACAGAAAATCCTCTACAACATTGAGTCATGTCAACTGGAAATCTGGTTGACATAGCAACTGGAAGACATGACTCAGCCTCCTCCATATAGCCAAACCTGGATTACTAAGAACCTTCACAGACATGAACTCTGTTGCAGAATTGGTTTTGATTATATATTGCACATAGGGCTGTTGAGATTAGTCGAAAATACGTCAAGACAGTGACCTTAGCTGCCCACACTTAATACTATATAACCTGGGGTTAGAATACATAACCATTGCTTTTCTTCCACATTTATCACAACATAGACTGACACAACAATAAAGGGTAGAAGGACCTCTTTCCAACACCACCATAGAAGTGCTGACAAGCAAAGCTTAGCCAGTCAGCAAAAACTGACTCTGGTTCTTCTTTTTTTTTTTACCTCTTTAACTTTGAGTCCACACTTCTCATCTGGTATTCTGTTAAAACAAAGTGATCCGTCCACCTCTCACTTGTACTGTGCAGAACGTATAGCAAACACACCTATGGTGCTAAAGCTCAGCAACATTGCTAATACAGAGTGATTTACAGGACAAAAGACTACTACACTACATTTTAAACAGTTAGTTTATGGTCTTTCATCGGCTAGTTTTCTTAGCCCCTATTTTTGTATTTTTGACTCATGTTGATCAAAGTAAAACATTTTGACATTTTGAAGAATGTTCATGCATAAATAAATTTGTGTGCTTGCTTTCATTCATTAATACTAGTTTAGTTGCACGATTTGTTTTTAGCTTAAATCCAGGTGTGTGTGTGTGTGTGTGTGTGTGTGTTTGCGTGTGTGTGTGTTCACTTTTAAATCACATTTGATCAATTTCTTCCAAATGATTTATATGTTTTAAATCCACTTATTATATTGTGTAATCATTAGCTGCAGCTGTACTATCTTACCTCGGTAGTACTACAATCTGTACAATCTAAAATGTGTTAAGGCGCAATCTAGTTTAGTATTTACCTCTTTAGGTGTTGTAATTGAGTACAATCAAAACATTTTCTTAGTGAACCCACTTTTAATGAGTAACTTTGCTTTAGACACTGCGGCATCTTGGCACTTGGAACATCTCACGTTAGGCATTCTGAGTTCATTATTATGAAATAGTGACTAAATAAAGGTAACCTGCCTCACACAAGCAAATGAAACTGGTTCTCTGACTGTGAGCAACAGCAGGAGTCTGGCTTGGGCAGGCTTAAAGGATTTCATCAACTTAAAGCAACAGTGGATACCTTTATTCTTAAAGATCCCTGCTGGGAGAGGTGGGGGTTGCCCGAGGCTGTGAATGGTTGAACAACCTACAGGAAAAGAGTACAGTTACAGTACACATGTACTTTGGCTGAGAACAGATGTGAGGCACTTTCCGTTTAGTATCTGACCTTCAACGCCCATTCATAGACTGCTGGCGACATGCTGCGTGTTTGAAGGTGTTGCTTTGAGAACGGGATGGAAATACAGTTAAAGGCTGAACTTATCTGTTCCTCCGTTCTTAATCTAACTGTCTTTCCTGCTGCTTTGGTTGCTTGAACTGTGAAATATGTTTGTGCAGCACAGCATGTGTAGTCCACCTGCTGGTTAACTGTAAAGTACTAAAAGAAAGCAGGATTAATTTGGCTTCAGATTGGCCATGATACTTTTTATCTGGAGGATGACTAAATGTCTTCTAGTACAATGAAACCCATTAGTCATGTGTTAGAGCTTGATTGAATGTAGGGTTTTACCACTGCTCACTCCAACCTAATGTCACACAAACATGCTCAGGTCACATTTTAAATCTATTTAACTCTGGATCCAGGGCACATATGACAGATGATCTAGAAGCTGCTTAACTATTAATTCAACTATGGATGCTTGCAGTGAAGACAAGGTCACACTTAGTTTCTACTGTGAATAACAAATTCCAGTAAGTGTAGTTTATAATAAGCCTATCTTACCCACTGAGACACTACAATCACTGTGACTGAACAGTCTGACATTAAAGCTTACAATGACCTTATTGCAAAGAACAATAAATCAACAGTTTGAAATAAATACCACTGAACTTTAATTTTTGGTCTTGATTAAAATCATACATTTTCAAAGATGGCTACTGTATACTATATAAACAAATATGATCAATTACTTCCTAGCATCTTACAATACATTTTTTTAAAATTTTGTACTTGAGAACTATCAATAATAGGAAAAATGACATAAGATCTGATTATCACAAAGAGAAATGTTCAGAGCTGCACGTGTGGGTCCTGTGGAAACAAAGTTCAGTTTGAGTAGCTCACTCAAGCAAGTGAACTCAGATGCAATAATGGTTAAAAAGCCTGAACAGTTCCCATATGTTCTCACATGGCTGCATGGATCAGCAGATAGATGCAAACAAGTTGTGTAAAGGATGTGTTGCTAAGTTATGGCGGTTTCTGTGCGTCTGAATAATTTTGAGTGTTCTCGCTGCTGGCAGGTGCCACAGTAATCTGGGCTCAGATTATACAACACATGATTGTGTGCATTTCAGTGAAGTTGGTAGCTGCTGGACTTGACCAAAAATAGTTTACATGTGACATAAGGTTTTGTAATATGTTTCTGACCACAAACATCACAGATTGTAGTATTAATTAGGGGGTCTTCATCCTGTTGAAATCGAGCTACAGGGTTAAATCCACATTATTTCTCTCCATGTTCCCTTCTAGAACTAAAGTGTGCCTTCACAGATCTTGCATCCGTGAAATATCAGTGATTGTGCACATTACCTGCATTTGATGCACCTTAAAGCCTGTTAACTGACATCCTGAAAAGCCCTACCCTCCTGCTCAGTTGTAGCAGTTATACAGTTGCCATATACAGATTATTAATCGTTTAAATTATTGAAAAGTTTCAAAATGTGACTGCTTTCGGTTTTATTTTGGCATTAATTGAAAACCCCACACTGAAACATTTTAACATGGGCTCCAGGACACAGCAATTGACAACAGTCTAGACAAATATAACATTTTGATCAATTTAAACCCTAAAGTCAGTCAAAATCTGTCGTAGCCAGTTTATCATATGGAACCAGCAAATGTTTTCAATTGTCGATACATTCAGATAAAATAGCTGCAGATAAATTCTGTCAGTTGAGCAGCTGATTAAACAATCAGCTTGATATTCCCACTGCAGTGAGACAGCATGCTGTCACTGTAAGTGTGCCTTGGAGATAAGCTCTTATCTCCACTCACCTCTGCTCCACTAACAGGAAGTGCAACGATGTAAACATGACCTTGGAGGTGTGTGATGAGAACTTGCCCTGCCCTGATAACTTTAATCAAAGGATGGGTGGGTAATAGTTATAAAGTATTTTTTTCCCAAGTATGAGGTGGTTCCTTTCAAAATTAATTTCTATAGTGATCCTACGGTTAACACTCATTAATCAAATGCATATTTGAGCCTACCTGTAACACTACAGACTAGTTACTGTAGCTACAGTGGGTAAATACAACAGTTAAATACACTCCCTGTTGTGAAAAAAAAAACTATGATAAAATGGCAATTTAACGACATGTCCGGGTACAACCAAAAGTCACCTACAGTGACATCATCGGGTTCGAGTCCCATGCTCCAGAGAAATAGTTACAGCTTAAGCATATTTTTGAAGGAGAATGAAGGTGATGATGACAATAACTATATCACAGACTTTACTAGTTTAAAATACATAAACACCTTGTACATTGTGATGTAGACTGTGTTATTCAGGTGACCAGATTATTTACATAGTGTCTGGAAAGTAAAAGGAGTCTATGAAGATTTGGAAAATGCCTTCAGAACTTGAAGTGACCAGTTTTCAAAAACCTCATCTTGTATTTTTCTGTGTTTATGTCTCTGTGACACTGAGAGCTAAATTAAGTTAGTTTTAGTTGCAGCTAAAGTTCCATGACACATAACACGGGCTATTCTGACAGTTTCAATCACATATTTGCTAAACTGGTCATGTGATGTCTGTGGTTTCTCCAAGACGATTTGTGTTATTGCAACTGCAGTTACCCCTGGGGCCAAAAAGCTTTTTCTCTGATCGTACAGATCATGATAATTTTATTTATTCTGTGCTTTTCAAAAAAGTTAAAAAGGGCATTACTTGGTTTTGTTTAGGATCATATTCAGAAAATAGGCTGTTTCCACTCATTCTGCGACTCTCAGATCTTTTATTTTAAAAAATAACATCATTAAAATGTTTTACAGGACACTTCCTTTTTACTTTTAATCCACAGAAGGTTTGTCTCTAATACATTCTCTGAAGAAGTTGATGAAAACTATTTTTTTTTTTTTGTGACATAGCAATGTGAAGTCTGTGGACTGAGCAGGATCAAGCAGGTACAACCAGAAGAGGAAACACTAATGTGTGCTTGCGTGCACAAAGCAGAAGTAAACCTAGAAACCAGAAAACTGTTTTGGCTGTTGTGGGAGGCAAGCAGTTGTCAGTCAAATGACTGGACTTCATCTTTGAATGGAGTATCTAGTTCTCCTTAATGCATCCACGCCTCAGGGTGCATGCTTGCTAGACTTACCTGTAACTGAGAATCAAATCGTGCAATGTATTCTCTTCTCTGATACTCCCTAACAACTACATAAATAATAACAAAGGACATCTGATGCTAAGAGATAATATAGAATGTTGTTGCAGTGATATAGGAAAATAAATGTATTCCACATTAATCAGTCTCAACATTGAGACCGCCTGTCTGACATTGTGTAGATAACCCTCTGCCTCCCCAACAGCTCTGGCCCATAAAGGCAATGACTCCATGCACCATGATGCAACAGTAACTTGTCAGGTGGGCCCTGAATGGATTGAATTCCCATAATGCATCATGGTGCTATGTCTTATTTAGGCTATTGATGCATATGCACCTAACTGAGCCCTGCTGTTTTCGATTCACTCAGATCCTTTAGTCTAACCATCACAATTTGGGTTAACTGCAGGGTCGTTAGTTTGCGGCGCAACTCCCCCCGACCATATGAGGGGAAAGACACTCAAGCTACTCCACCACAGGAGTTGAGGTTGTGAAAGTTAGTGCACTCTGAGCGCCAGTTTTAAGTAAAAAAAACTTAATACTGGCATCAGAGTTGCATCAGGGAGGATATCCGGCATTGAAAACCAAATCAACCTGCGGCCCTGTCAATCCTGGCTGCCTCAAGTGGACAGGATAAGCTGAAGGAAGGGGGGGAAGGACATGGAATTAATACATCATTTAGGTTGTTGTGCTGTGGTGAAATGTCAATTCATATTGACTATGGTTATTTGTTCTATTATTTTCCCCTCTGTTTTACATGATTGATGATTATAAAACTTTGGGGTTTGGACTGTTTATTTGACATTTCATAACAATTTTTGACAGCCTAGACTCATCTGCCTAGCAGTTTTGTAAATTTAAGAATGAGTTTACATTGCAGACTTGCTGTTTTTTTTAGGTTTGACAAAGGTCTGTCACTGAAATGGTGCATTTTTTGCTTAGTTCCACTGACACAACCTCAGGCTGTTTATTCTTCAAGTACACAAAATGTTGTGTGGTCAATAATTTGATGTAGCTGCAGGCCTGAAGTCCTGACTAACATCTGGAGGGCATGGAGCTGATGCAACATGCCCATGCCTGTTCAAACACAAACAAATTTGGCACTTTAGACAAAACCACCAACACAACCATCTGTTGCAAAGTCCCACACAACACAGCACAAGGATCCACAGACTGCGTTACTATGTTTATAGATCCAGATGGTAACTCCGTCCAGAATTCTGGGATGAGTCAAAAGTACCGGACCAGTTGTGTCTCTCGCTCTTGCTGTATTTTTATGTTTAAACAATGAGAGAAGTTATTATTATGATTTTGAAGGTGCACATTTCCTCTCTTATATTACCTTAATTTATTTCTCCTCTTGCTCCTGGTCTGTCTTACTCACTTGTTTTCTCCTGGTTATCTAGTGTATGTATGCGTGTGTTTTAACAGACTTGAATGTAAACTGACCAGAAAAGAAAGTAAGAGAGGTTTTTTTTTGTTTGTTTCTTGGGCAGCAGCAAACAAACGTACAGTATTTTGGGGTTGTGATGCTACTATAGCATGGCTCTTCTGGTGTCAGCACATGCCTCATTACACCTAAGTCACCCAAGGGCTGCCGAGAGCGTTTCTGTCACAGTCCTCATTTCACAAATGTCTCTCAGTCCTGAGAAAGCCACAGGCTGGATGACACTGAGGTCCGTTGTGTTCTGTATGTCAGCCTTTCATATCATTTTTATTCGGACAATTTGGGGATTTTTGACTGTGGGAAAAATCTGACATTTGGAGACAACAAACAAAGCTACAGTTTAATGTAAATACCTAAACTATTAATAATTGATTCTTCTTAGAATTGGACAGTATCTCAGTAAATGTCTTATTGGTAGCTTGATGTAACTTATGTTGTGAGTTTATTGAGTTCTGAGCTTATTTAAAGTCATTACTTTATTTTAAGTTTAATATATATCCTCAACCCTAACTCAACTCTCTCCCAAGACTTTTTCAAAAATCCTATTAATCATCACTAGCACCTGTGACATGGACTGTATTTTCTCTTGTTATTCATAAGAATTACACAGGCTTTATATCTTAAAAACAGAATTTCAAAACACTTGACTCTGGCTGCTAATCTGTTGTACTCAACACATTAGTCACATAAAATTTTTTGCTTGTAATTAAATGCTATCTGTCAAACTAACAGATCTTTCACCTTCCTCCTGTTTATCCTTTATCCTTCTGCTTCTCTGCCTCTTCCCCTTCTCCTCTCTTTCTTTTTCTTTTCTGCCTCCTCGTTCCTTCTCCCTTGCCCTTCCACACAGATGCTCCCAGCCGCCCAGCTTGACAGGAGTGATGGGATGTGTCACCTAGGTATTACACCTATCCCAACATTTTACACTGCAAGCAAGGAGACTGGCTGGCTGGGTGGGAAAGGATATTTGGTATCAAGTAAAGAACCTTTAAAAAGGATTTGGACATAGAAGAAACAGGGTTATGTGCAAATCAAAAGAGGAGTATTATTTGTAATAAGAATAAATATACTACAAGTTCCTCTAGCATACAGGCTAATGTTACGCACTGTTGCCTTTTTATAGCTTAGTGATCACCAGGGAGATGACAGGAAATGAAGACAGATGTGAGATGATATAAATAAATTATTCTGCTGGATTCAAACCAGATATTTGTAAATAATATGACTGACTGTAATTTTTCTGAAAAATATAGTGATTTAAATTGCATATATTTTGTCTAAATTCATATCCAGATCTGTATTGGTGATCCCTATGGTATAAGACATAATAGTTTCCTAACAGACAGTGTTCATATTACGTAGTTAATGGTTGCAAAATAAAAATTTTCTGCTAATATTTTACTCATAATGGCTAAAGTTTCAAATTTTTTTAATACCAAAACAGCTCTTTCAGTTTCACAATAAACCTTCTATATTGTTTTAAGGACGAAACAATGACTTTGAACTTGCTTCATTTGGTTCGTAGTCATCATGTAATCATATTCAACCTGCTTTTCCAGAACTGTCCCAGATGAAATTATCTAAATTCCTAATGATGGAGTTTTTCAGCTAGAAACGGAGAAATTTAAAATAGGGAAGTCAGAGGAAGGAATGTTTAAAAGGATCAATGTACATTGACACCCTAAACTAAAGTCATAGAAACTAAGTTGCTAATCAGTTGCCATTTAAGGCTTGTGATAAAAAACCTCTGATCATTAGAGGATTTCATATAAAGAAGATATTTCCTTTTGGGTTTTAGCTTGGCAGCAGTATTGCCAGCAGTCTGATTAATGATCAACAATCAGACACAAGTATTCAACATGTATTTAAATAAATCCCAATGGCGACTCATCAACAGTCCACCCTGATGATAACCTACTACACTGTTCACGTGTGATGCAGTTTAATGTACAGTGGTACTTGGTCTATGAACTGGCTAATGTAACATGACTAATGTTGTGTGAGCTTGTAGACCAAAGTATTGTAATTTTGAATTGTAAAAAAGGCTCCTTTAGTTATGTTAATTCTAAACATTGGAGTCAAAGATGTCACCAGAGATTTAATGTCTGTGATGTCCAAAGCTCAGCCCATCCTCTGTATTGCTGGCATGCGTTGAAAATATTTATTTTCGCTTAATGTAGACTAAACTATCCTGGTGGGTTTTTGTTGTTTGTTTTTTGTTAGATTGCTGTACTTGTTCAACTTTTATTGCTCAAGAATAGTATACACATGACATTTCCGTTTTTTGGTTTAATAGTGATAAGTGTCAACACTGCAAGCTAAGACTTTCAGAAAATACTGAACTGTGCCTGCTAGAATATACACTGGCATTCCTCTTTCTTTGCCTTTTTTCTTTATCGCTGATTCATCTGTGCATCCTGTAATGTACGTGTTCATGTCCCCCACCAACACACACACACACACACACACACACGTCCTGTGTAATCTCACCTCTTAAAGTCTGCCTGCTGCTCTTTTTTTAGTGTTTATCAGCCTGTTGGATCAATAATTATCTTCATTGCTGAATGACTGCAGAGTATTTTTGTGTTTAATCGTTCCTTAGATTGGCCTTTGAAATGGTTAAAATGGAGTTAATTTATTGGTCACTCTAAATTGCCCATAGGTGCCAGTGTGAATGGTTGTCTGGCTGTGTATGTCTCTGTGTTGGCTCTGAGATGGACTGGTGACCTGTGCAGGTTATACCTCCAAATCTTTTGTACAAAAGGCAAGTAACTTAAGTCAGTCAAGTTTGGTGGTGACATTAAAATCATCCATAATGCAGTTCATTCAAAGCCTAACAATAGCTTTCTAAGCTATAAAAAATATCAAAATTTATTTTCATCTCTGAAGAATATATTGCTGAAAAAAAAATGTAAATAAACTTTTGTTTGTCACCTGCAATAATCCTAAAACCAGTGGAAGGGAACCAAGAAAATACTAACTTCTGGGTTGGCCCAAAAAAAAATCCATCCCACCACACTCTATCAAACCTTCACACTAAAGTTGGAAATTGAAATCCCTAAGAGTTATAAATTAAGATTTTAATCTGTTTTATTTGACTCTTTCCAAACAGATGAGGGCAACCTGGACAATGTAATCAGATCGAAGGATTCACCTGCAGTGTTTACTCTAGAGCGAGACAGAGGAGGCACAGAGAAAGAGGAAGAGGACATCGAAGACACAGGGATGGGTGTGGGGAAGAATACCACCTCCAAGTCGATGGAGAGCAGCAGTGAGGGAGGCAAATATGAAGAGGAGAGCAAGCATGGTGCAGATTTCTACCCTATTCCGGTACATGATTGTATTAGTTGCTTTTTTACTGTTTCCCATAGAGACACAACAAACATGCCTGAAGCGAGACTCACAGAATGAACAAATGACAGGGTTTGGTCAATGTGCGCACAAATCTTATAATTGCTGTTCTCTCCTTTCTCCTACCCCTGCTTGTCTTACCTTTTCTGTGACTCAGTGTGTCAGATTTGCTTTTATTTTTTTCTTGGAATGTAATTGAGTGGGTAGTAAAGCACACGCTCAGGCGGTCCACTTCAGGGCCATTTGGTGCATGCTGCTGCTGCTCCATCCATCCGTTGCCTTTGTGTTTGTCTGCTTGGCAGTAGTCCAGTGCTTCTTGTAGGTCAAAAGCAAAAAGTGGTGGACAGTGGGGAACATTCACTGGGCACATTCACTGCAGTTCTGTACGACAAGTAAAATGAAACGGGTTTAATGTGCCATCAGCATTAACGCAGGTGTTGTGCCGGTGAAAAGGGTAAAAAGCCTCAAGGTGAAGTTCTGAAATTTCAAGCTGACCCACATTACAGCTCTCACCTAATGTAGAATGCTAGTAACCCGAAACACTGACATTGCTGAAATAAGCTCTCAAAGGAAAAACACCAAAGCTTCTAGTAAAAAGTGCAGTATTTCCTAAAAGTATTGCGTTTGTTTAGCTCCAGAAAATTCAGAGTGGGGCCTCCAGTTACTGGATCAGGTAGCTCCTGAAATAAAAGGTTTGTTCGACCTTACAACTGTTATTTCAATGCATCTCACACACAGAATGTGTACTACTGTAGAATGACTAATACCAGAATCTGTATCTGCAGGTACCTATTAAAATATTCACATTAATATTGGGGCAAACAAAAAGAAACTGATTAATGTTACGTACAGTTATTTCTGCAACAGAAACAACGTTTTTTGACTTTGCGTGTGCTTGATGAACAGTGAATGTCAGTGTCATTAACGCACACAGTGAACATGTGTCAATCAGTCTACTCTCCGCCACCAGCAAGTGACATTCAGAGCGTAAGTCACTTTCATTTCGACTACAAACATCATATCAGTCATTCTAAAAACAAGTTCTTCTTCTCCAGCATTTGAACAGACTCTTTTACATATGTTTTGGAGGACTCGTGCAGACACTAAAGGCCCTTAAATTTCCATATGGAAAGTGCAGTCCTCTCCCTAAGATTTTTCTTTGAAGGGATCTGAGGACTACGCAGTAAAACCTGGCTGTAAAATCACATTGATGCAAACAGTAAAGACATGTTTACATACTTGCATCTTCAGTCTCTCCATTGAACGTCCTTCACGCATGGAAACATTGAAGTTGTTTTGTTCCGTCTTTAACAGTATTTTTTTTTTCTTTCACATTGTCTCTTCTCTTTTTTTTCCCTAATGCTTTTTCCTAATATGAAACAGGTAAGTTTGTGCATTTGCGTTGTACACAGGAAACTAATACTCTGTCACACGCACATTTTACTGTGGAACACATTTGTTTGTACATCGATGAGTTTGCATCCTGCAGGAAACACACACCAAATCTGGGTCACCCTTTTTACGCCACAGTAGTTGTTGTAGCCTTAAATTTGGCCTTACCTGTCACGTTTTCACACAGCATAGCCAGCAGACATGCAGTTACGCAAACTTTCACACTCCTTCACCTCACCTGGCTTTATGTTTTGGTTTGTGTTTTTGCTTTGTGTGTGTGTCCTCAGTCTTGGAACTGTACGTCTTTGTTTTACCACTACTCTTTTGCAACCTGTAATTTGATTTGCTTTGTGTATTGTTTAGGCACTGTATGTATGTAATGGGCCGCAAAATTGTGACATTCAAAACCCAAATGTCTGTCTGTAGGTTGTGGTGAACGGCTTGGGCAGTGCCAGTGGAGATCAAGACACCGAGAACACGGAGCTCATGGCCATCTACACTAAAGATAATCAAGGAGCAGAAAAGGTAAAACGAAGAAATGAAACCCAATTGTCATGTGTTACTAGTCATCTAATGTGTTAATTTTCTCCCAAATATGCCTCCACGTACTCAGAATGCCACTCTGTAATGTGGTTCAAAGAACTTACTCACAGGCTCATACTTTTACTGTATACTGTAATTTTGTGTAATCAGTCAGCATCAAGGACTTTTTTTCTGCCATCATGTTTCCCCTGCATCCCTAAAATTGTAATCTTTACAATTTCAGCAGTGGTGAAAGAAGTATGTGCCTCTTATTATACTGCAGTAAAATAAATATTTGCCACGGTGAGTCAGAGAAGCAGTAGCACTCTAAAAATGAGACAGTTGGACACAATGTTCTTCATTTAATAAAAAAATTGTTAAAACTATAAATGTTCAGTTGCTTCATTAGCTTTTTATGCCAACATTATTACTCCATACGATTGAACTTCACTACAGTATATAAAGCAATATACGTGAAGTACGTATTGCGTGTTCATGCACTGTGATGTAAAGTAAAGTAAAGTAGTAATGTTAGCACTTAGTTGATTTGTAAAGGAGTAATAATGACCATGAAAATATGAAGGATTTATACTCCTTCATTGTCTATTTTACCTAGCTTTGTTTTTAAACTACACTATGATTTTTATTATCCCGTGTCTCCCACTATTTTATGTGATTTGTGGTATGAGATTAACACATAAACATTTGCTTTTGAGAACAAGTAATTCCTGAATTCTGAACCTTAAAGGCATAGGAAAGTTCACACAGGTTCGTGTTGTACTGTGTCTGTGCGTGTGCGGACGCAGTTTTTCACTGCTATGAGCACAGACAAGTGCTTATGGATGTGAACCAGAAATCCCAGAAATGACTCATCAGACTGTCATTGTCCCCCCCCCCCCCCTTTCCTCTTGCCTGAGTCTTTCCTCTTTGTCACCGTGACTTTGCATTTCTCTTTTGCTTTGAGTAGACTCAATTCACGCTGTCACACGGTTTAACCTTACTTCCCTTTTTTTTTTAACTGTTTTGTTGTTATTCATAAAATTGTGCTTCTGCTTAAACATCTGTTGTTTTCATCAACATTTTACATGCACAGTCTTGAAATTGTTAACCTTTACTTCCACATAAATTGTCAGTGCATTTTTACAGTTTTGACCTTTCACACCAACTGAAGTAAAGTATAAGGATATAAAAAATATAAACACAAAAAATAAATATATGACTCTCCTTCTCTGTGTAGAGCTCTATGTCTGAGACTCTGGACAGCACAGACAGTACAGATGCAAGGAGGATGGACATGATCTACACCATAGAAGACACCCCGCCCTGGTACCTGTGTGTTTTTTTAGGTTTACAGGTAAATGGATCAACTGCGCTGTTTTTGTTTTATTTTCAAAAAAAAAATGTTTTAAGTCTATCATTATATTGTATTTAACTGATTTATTAAAACTGGAAATATCTTACTACGTGGAATGGAAATGTTTCACTTGCAGACAGCCTGTGTAAAGTTGTGATGATCTTTACTGTGGTGGTACTTGCCCCCAGTGTTCTGTTACACAACTGGATGCTAGACACATAACAGGTTTTTACTCACAATAGCTTTCATGTTGGTAGTTTGGTGGGTTATGATCATGACTGTGTGGTTTTGCTCTATGTAATCATTACTGAGAAGATCTTTGGCAAGTAAAAACCAGATTTTCTCCATGATCTGATCTTCATCTCACTACTTCTGACAAACACAATGTACTGCCAGGGTTATTAGAGGACAGCTGTATATTAAGTTTTGGTGTATGTCATTTAATAAATTAGGGTCTTTGTCACATTTTGATACTTGCCTTTTTTTAAAAGCTATAGTTGTAGAACTTAGTTATTTATTTTTTGGAAGAAAAAAAAACATTTTGGAAAACCGATTAAGTTCAAAATGGGCCTGTATTCAATCCGGCAGTTTGAATTCTGTTCATGAAGAAGCAACAAAGAAAACACCACCACTTACAAGTCATGTTTTCCCCCTTATAGTTAAATGACATTTTAGGTGCCAGTTCTTTAAACCTGCATGGACTTGATGTAGACTGATGGTCGGAACATCAAGTCTGATAGGCGTGAAAGTCCAACAATGGACACACCGATCCAAATCAACCCGTTTCTTTTGTCTTTGCAGCACTACTTGACATGTTTTAGTGGAACCATTGCGGTGCCATTTCTCCTGGCTGAGGCCATGTGTGTTGGATTTGATCAGTGGGCCACCAGTCAACTCATAGGGACCATCTTCTTCTGCGTGGGGATCACCACGCTGCTACAGACCACACTGGGCTGCAGGTATACGCACACACACAAAATTAATATTGTCTCACATGGACAAATGGGGAAATAATCTGTCAAGCACACAAATATACAGTATGACAGGTTTGTGCCTACATACAAAGACTATCGCACCACCTCCCTTCTTTCACATTAAGTACCACTTAAGGACAAGTTTCATTGGGAAAATGAAGTTCTCCTTTGTGCATCCTTCCTCTTAACACGTGCTTAAGTGTCTGTGTGCGCACACACCTAAGTAGATGCTAGCTCATGGTACATAAATCAAAATATGTCACAGATAAAACAAGAACTAGGTTTTTGACTTTCAGCGATTCTCTTGTATGTTTTTTGCGTGTTTTCAGTTTGAACATGATGACTAATTAAACTTTAAGTTCCTTGTTTTAATCACATGACTGCAAAATTTCTTTCCCTAAAAAAGAAGTTGCCCCAAAGTAACTTATTTGTGTCACAATCAAGACGGCAAAACAGCCGAGAGATTCCACAAATTAAAGACATGTTGCGTTTGATTTTCATAACAAAGGGGTGATCTACTGTACATGTGATTTAACTTGGCCTTTCTTCTGGGCAACAATATAACCTATTAAACAGGAAAACTGTGTCTTTGTCAGTGTCCACTTAACCAAGAGGGAAGTCAGCTACACTTATATGCACCTGTCAGGAACGTTAGTTTGATCCTGTTTCGCTGACATTTATCACGTTCTGTTAATCTAAAGCACCTTAATTGGTCCCGGCACCACACAGAACACACCCAATCAAAACTGCTCCAAACAATGTTTGAATGAGCTTCCAGACTCTGCACACTCATCAACCTCACTCCCAGTATTCCAAAAAACTGCTGAAAACAGAACTCTGCCACATCTTCCTAAGGGCGTTCATGTAAAAAGAAAATTGTCCTTTGTGTTCTTTCTACATCTTGCATCTCATGAGACAGAAACCGCTCTTCTGAAAACACTTTGCTTCAATGTTTGCTTGCTTGCTTGTCTTGTACCACACATGTAAGTCACTTTGGATAAAAGTATTTGCAACTGTAAATGGTTGTCACCTTACCTCAACCCACTAATTACTGACACATTCTTCCATCACCCTCTTGTCTGTCCTCACCCTACCCTAAGGTGCTCAGTCCTCCTCCCTCATCTTAATCCTGTCGGTTAGATTCTACAGCTCACCACCCTTTGTTTTGCTGTTGAATGTCATAACATTGCTCATCCATAATGTGATGTGCATGCGTATGTGTTTTATAACCCCTCACTGACGTGATTAATCTATGAGAGTTTTGCCAGTCCCTTCATTTGTCAATAAAATAACAACTGAAGTAAGACATTACCTGTTGCCATGGCTATAATCCATCTTTTGGATCAGCGCTTTAATAAAAGGCTGGTCATCTTGGCATGAGGTATTATTTTCCTTTTATAAAAGAAAAGCACCCACCCCCCCATCCCTGCCAGTTTTGTAATAAACCTAATCTTTCCATCATGTCATGGCAAATTTAGTCACTACTGCTCCTGATGTGGAGCAGCAGCCCCATCCCCTCATTCAGACAATCTCAGACCGTCACCCACTGTTCTTTTGACAGCAACTCAGTGACCTTGACTGATGCCTCAGTGAAAATGTGCAAACACTGTCCTATCTACTTTAGTTATTCAAATATTCAGTGGAAAGTTAAGAGAAACGTCTTTCTAAACAAACTAAAAAGTAAACATCTCACAGGAATGTGTTTAAGTCAAGTTGGATTTCCTTGTATGAATGATTTTAGTCCTACACTTCTCACACTCAGAGACTTTATCTATGTTGCCTTTCAAACATGCAGCTCGATAACCTTCCTCATGAGTTGTTTGATTTCTTGGACTTGAGTTTAAACCAGGTATCAGGGCTCTTGTTTGCTTTCATGTTCTGGTTAGTGTACCTCTCCAGTTTTTGAATAAACACCAAAAACATGTCAAATTTTTTGGGCTTTTTTCTGGCTATATTATATATTATGAACTATATTATGAACTTCGAAGAACCTGCCACAGTTCTACTGGGGATTTATGCTGTTGATCCTCTGACTCTTCTGACACCACGATGATGAGGTCAAGCCTATGTAGGAACCAAGCCATTTCTTGCAGGACTTTACCTTAAACTTTTGGGAGTCTTTAATTTTGGCTTTGTGCATACACTGAAATCAAGCAGCTGTACAAACACAAGATCTGATTTGAAGTCAGTGTGAAAGTGAAACTCGTTGAATTAGTACACGGTGCACCTGTTTGTTTTAATCAAACACTCACTTCCTCGTAAGAAAAATGTCCTCCTTCATGTCATTCACATCCCTTTTTCTGTCTTTACCATTTTTACTGAGATACTTTTACTGAGTTATTTTTCTCAGTTTGAGCTCTAATCTGATCTTATGTCTTTCTGCTGTCACGACTGCTTGTTAGTTATTATTTGTAAAGGTCAGTATTTGAGCATATTTGACCAGTAATAAGCCATAAAATTCCCTTACAAAAAATATGACGTTTGAGTTTAGTGGGTGGTGCTAGATTATGAAAGAGGAAAGGGGGAGGGGCTGAATCTGTTACCCAACAAACAACCAGGAGGAATCTCACACTCCCACAATTAATAATATATATTATATTAGTTGTATATTTTATTATTTTTAATATAATATCTGTAATTTTATTACAAAATAATAACTCGTGGTACCCCGTTACTCACAAAGACACATTGCTTGCTTCTAAATTTTAACACTCCCTCTGTTATGTGATATTTCGAATAAACATTATTTCTAAAACTCCCATTTCTTGTACTTCAGGTTGCCTCTGTTTCAGGCCAGTGCTTTCGCATTCCTTGCACCAGCCAGAGCCATCCTGTCTCTGGACAAATGGAAGTGTAATAATACAGGTAACTTGCTTCTTCTGTCTTTCACCACTGTTTCATGCCCCACCGACACTCCCATCTGAAAATGATATGCTTGTTGTATGTATGTTTTCATTGCAGTCAAAGACAACACATTTAAATGCTTCTAAATGAATTTCTCATTTCCTCAACTGTTTTTCCACAAACAGAGATTCCTGTATTGAATGGCACAGAGCTCCTCCACACAGAGCACATCTGGCACCCCAGGATACGAGAGGTAAGGCAAAGATAGTAAGAGAAGCAAGGAGAAGAAATTTAAAAAAGAAAATCTCTGAATTCCGAGTGCATTTTGGCACGAGATTTTATTCAGTTAACTTGAATAACAAGTTGAATAACGGGCGTTTTCTAAGCCGTTAATTAATGAATGTCACTTGCAAGAGCGTTTTCTCCAGATTGGAACAGCGCTGTCTCTGTGCAGCTGCAGGGTCTGGTTTTCTGTGGCTGGGGCTGTTAATTTGTATTAACCTTTTCAGAAAGCCAGTTAAATAATAGTTGTGTAAAGCTTGAGTGAGACAAATCTAATCAGAGTGAATCAGATTGAATGGAACATCGATGTGTCTCCGCACAGGAACAACATGCGGGTGATAAAAAGAACAGACAGATAAAGGCGCAACAAACCGGATTATCATTTAGAAGCATCAAATAAAAGCTCAGCCACTGGTGATTCTATAAGCCTGTCTCCTTCAGCCATGACACAAACAGCAGGATGATTAATCTATGTTAAAATGATAAATTATTTTTTTTACTTTTCACATTTCAAGGCATTCTGTATTTTGTATTTTCTGACAAATGCCTCATTCATAAAATAAGAACTTGTGATTTTAGTGACAGTTAATAAACCCAATATATTTCATAAACCTGTTCTCCTATGATGTTAGGAGAAAGGAATTTATTCTGAGCATTCATGGGTACCTTGTCACATTTTTGATTCAAAGTTTAGCTGTGTTTAAGTTGTAAATTAATTTCTTTGTCACCTATCAATGTTTAAAATGTGTGTTTCAATGACAGATTCAGGGAGCTATCATCGTGTCATCCCTGGTTGAAGTGTTTATCGGAGCACTGGGTCTGCCTGGGATCCTGCTCAAGTACATCGGCCCGCTGACCATTACCCCCACTGTGGCCCTCATCGGCCTGTCCGGTTTCCAGGCTGCAGGGGAGAGGGCTGGGAAACACTGGGGCATTGCTATGCTGTAAGTACAGACTTCCTGCAAATAAATTGCATTCAGGTACTTAAAAAAATCTAAAATGTACTTCCCTGTTCTTCACTCGTGTTCTGTCTGTTCTGATTATCATGATTCAGTTTTTTTAGAACAGCTGTTGTTGTATAATGCTGCAGAAGTAGTACAACAGGTTTATTACTTCATTACTTCATTTTCTATTGTAAGTTTTTCCATTATAAAAGCATGTAACTCAACTGCAAACCACCGAACAACCATTCTTCAACTATTATGAATGGGGAAAAAAGACATTACTGTAAATGTTTCCTGCTCAGTAAATCATGGGTGGAGTTTCATCTTAAACTTTTGTACAAGGATGTGTAATATTTTTTAAAATTCCTTATTTATATAACTTGTTTAAATTCCTTATTTATATAACTTGTTTACAATTATAGCATTTAAAAAATAATTTATCTAGGTCTCCTCAACAAATATTTATGTAACTTAAGAAGGACACTAGAAAAGCTAGGGAGCAAAGCCCTTTTATTAGAGAAAATAATGTTCTGGATCATGTGGACTACAGAGGATTGACTTGTGGGGAATTCGCTTCAAAGCAGAGATAATGAGGTGGTGTGACATCAGTTTCTGCTGTTCCACAATTGTTTATACAGTAGCTCGATGACCTCTCCTCTCGTTCCACAGAGACGGAGGATGTGTGTCTATAACGGCCACTGGTTTGCTGTTTCTCCGGAGGTTTAGGATAATTAATTGGCTTTGAAGACTCTGGGGTTTTTATACAGACTTAGGTGGAAGACAACAGTACATGCTCATACGGGAATAGTTTTCTCACACGAGAATATACAGTAGTACGACTAACTAGACACAACTGTCTGACTGATCCACAAAACTGAGGATTTATGTTTCTGTCTGCAGGACTATCTTCTTGGTCCTCCTCTTCTCTCAGTACGCCCGAAATGTTCACTTCCCTCTCCCAGTCTACAAAGCCAAGAAAGGCTGGACGTCCTATAGACTGCAGGTCTTCAAAATGTTTCCTGTGAGTACACACCTTTTCACAGTATATTAATAACATTTCATCAGTCTGACAGAAGGCTTAATGTTTGTGGGATCTTTGTTTTACCTTTTTTAAATAGTTGTTCCTCCTCCCCTTTTTTTTTATTAATGACTTGACTTTTCTGAGCAACTGTATTACATGCATCTGCCACAAACTTGCGTCAAAATCTAAAATGATTTAACAGAGTTAATGTCTTTCTCTCTGGGGAGGTAAAGAGGTTTTTCATTTGCATGCTATTTTCTGTGTGTAAATCAGTCTCTTCCTGCCCTCTGCTGGTGATCTATGAAAAATACTTTTTGAATTCTCTAAACTGATGGCATAGAGAGAACACTTTCATCACCTCACTCAGTTTTTTTAAAGGGTTTTTAGTTAAACATGCTATTGATATTTTTATGTTTTGCCTACTTGGGTCCAGACACAAACAGAAAAAGTGCATTTTTTGTATTTCAAATGGGGTTAGATACTAAGATTTGTTTTGATATACAGTACACACCCTTGGAAGTGTTCACTTTTTTATTAGTATTTCTTATCAGGGTCAATTCAGACTCACCTACTTTAAAGTAACTTGTTTAAATTATCACTGGTGTAGCCAATAGTTTTATAGGTAGTATATAGTTTTAGTTTTTTACAGTTTTATTAGTAGTATATGTTACAAGCTCTTCGAAGGTCTAAATACTAGTCAAGCAGTGTCCTGGCCAAAATCTCCACCATGAAAACAAAGGACACACCAATCACCTCTTTTAAATAATTATTGAAGAGCAGAGTTCAGGGATGGATACAACGGGCACAGTAAACCCGTCATTAACAACGGAAAGGATATAGCGGGCTGTCCTCAAAAATGGAGAGGCTGTGAAGGAGGCTATTGTTAGAGGTCACTAAGGCACCTTTAACTTGCCTGAAGGAATTAACAGCTTCAGAAGCTGACATGGGAGGAACTTTACAACGGCTACATGTGGCGAGACACATTTTGTCAGTTTTGTTGACCATGATTTACTGTTGTTAAAAAATTTCAAAGGTAAACATTTTCAAAGGGGTTGATTCTTTCTATACCCTATGTGTCTTGCACACAATATGTGAAAGTCTCAGGAAGTGTTTCCGTTTCCCTTAATCCCAGATCATCATGGCCATCCTGGTGTCATGGCTCCTGTGTTTCATTTTCACTGTGACTGACGTTTTCCCACCGGAGAAGGACAAGTATGGTTTCTACGCACGCACAGATGCACGTCAAGGAATCCTCAAAGCTGCGCCATGGTTCAAGGTCCCGTACCCCTGTAAGTGGTTAGTTTGTGGGTGGTTCGGTTGATGTTATAGGTCTTCTGTTGTAGCGCTGATCGATCCAACTGCTGGGGAAAGTGATTTTTATGAGGCATTAACTATTTTAAAAGTCTTTATGTTTATTATGTAAAACTTGCACAAAGTCTGAATTATCTGTTTGCGTAGTTGTTGTAGAACTGGTAGGACCTTTAATACACAAATAAAACAATATGCTGAACTTAAAGCACAAATAAGTACAGATATGCTATCTCAGTAATAAAACTATAGCCTGTAGAGCACAGATGGGAGCTAATTAATAAATGCAGAGGAAGGACTCTGCTTTGTAACATGCAATAAAATGTGTAAATTAAGTGAAGGCAGAACTTATTAATACTTTTTCAGTTGAAGTCCAACTAGTTCTCTGCTCTTACCCACACTGTGTTCACCTGTACAGTCCAGTGGGGCGTTCCCACAGTAACCGCTGCAGGCGTGATCGGCATGATGAGCGCTGTGGTGGCCAGCATTATCGAATCAATTGGAGATTACTATGCCTGTGCTCGACTGTCTTGTGCTCCTCCACCTCCCATCCATGCCATCAACAGGTAGTGCAGCTCTTTCTCATTCGTATTATATATTATGTCTATTTATATCACTGCTGTTATTCCAGTTGTTTTTGATACGGAAAATATTCCTGAAGCATGACACTAGCAATTTATTGTCCTCTGTCTCTCTAGAGGGATTTTTGTGGAGGGTATTTCCTGTGTGCTGGATGGTCTTTTTGGGACAGGAAATGGCTCCACATCCTCCAGTCCAAACATAGGTGTGCTGGGAATTACAAAGGTAATGCACATGCACCTGCACTGACTAAATATCACCTGTTCTTCATTTTCTTTTTTACTAGCGAGACCTTTGCATACATCTCTGTTGTCTCTTTGCACATACCTGTTTAGTTATTATATCTTTTAATGGGATGTTTTCATAAACTAGAGCTGAAACAATAAGCCCCTTTATTGGCAGAAAACTGACTGGTAATTGTAAATAGTCTGCTTTATACAGATATAATACTTTTCTAAGTAAGAATGTCAAATGGTTGCAAGCATCAGCATCTTAAATCTGAAATTTTGATAGATATTACGTCGCAAAACTTGTATCGGCACAAAGGTAGAACATTTACCAATAGTCATTCTGTTTGGCATTACATTAAACTAAATAAGCTCCTGAGTTTCTCATCTCCACTTCCTGCTTTCAGGTGGGTAGCAGACGTGTGATTCAGTACGGAGCTGCCATGATGCTGCTGCTGGGGCTTGTGGGTAAATTCAGCGCCCTGTTTGCGTCTCTGCCTGACCCTGTCCTTGGAGCACTATTCTGTACGTTGTTTGGCATGATCACAGCGGTGGGACTGTCCAACCTGCAGTTTGTAGACCTCAACTCCTCCAGAAACCTTTTTGTCCTGGGATTCTCCATCTTTTTTGGCCTGATGCTGCCGAGCTACCTCAAACAGAACCCGCTGGTCACTGGTGAGTGCAAGGAAGAGATGCCCCGGTGTAACTAGGGCTGTGTGACATAAACTGGCAGTATAATTATATTTACTTATAATGAATAATAGAAAAATAGCTTTTATTCTTGTACCAAATGTATCTGACCTTGCTGTAGAAATTCTATTATTTGTACTGATTTATAAACTGGGAGAGTACAAATGGATTGTGACTGTGTAATTTAACAGTCTGAAAGTTCAAGGACAGTTCTTAATGACCAAGAGAATTTATGTACCAGGTGTGAATATCACATCTCCTCTGCAGGGTAATTAATATACTAAACATAGTATAATGACTGAAAGTAGGTTAATTGTTGAATTTATTTCTAATTCAGTTCCAACTGCACTGCCAACTAAAACATTTTAACGAGTTATTAATTTCCCCTTTATCTCCGACAGGTATAATTGAAGTTGATCAAGTGCTGAACGTGCTTCTCACCACTGCCATGTTTGTTGGAGGCTCTGTTGCCTTAATTTTGGACAATACTATCCCTGGTAAGGTGTATGTTTAAACTTTGTCAAACTGATAATGTTTAAGGTCTACCCTAATCTACCCTAAAACCTTTTTTATGTTGTACGTTTAAGTTTGTGTCTCAGTTATGCTGGCGATGATGTAAAGGTAGTTTTAAGTATGTGAATCATTAAGCACATGAAAGGAGGAAAATCATAACGAGGCTTTGACTGCCAAGCAGGTATGAGTATACATTTAAAGGCAGAACACGCACCGGCAATTAAGTGTGAATGAAGATATCAAGATGTGTGGGAAAGGTGGAGGACGTGACTGGGAGAAGGATGTCTAGCTTTCAACTGCTGCTGCTGTGACTTGAATCTGATGGTGGATACATTGAAAAAGAATGCATAAAACATAATTTCTAATATTTACTTTTTTATTTTGCTTCAAGAGATCATAAGATTGTAACATAACAACATGGTCAGTCCACGTCGTTCGATTTCTAACTTGTTAGTTTGGACTTAAATAGAGTTTGGGGAAACCCCTATTCAGTCTCTCTTCCTTTTGTCTGTTAGGTTCCCCCGAAGAGCGAGGCATCAAAAAGCTGAAACGTGGCTCCGGTCTTAGTGCAGCAGAACTGGAAGGGATGAGATCTTATGACCTGCCATTTGGAATGGACTTCCTTTCCAGATACTCCATCTTCAAGTATATCCCAATCAGCCCCACGTTCACAGGATACCAGTGGGGGAGACTACAAGAAGCCTGCAGGAGCAGAATGGGACATGGAGAGGTGAAGGGAGGTGGAATAGGAGGGGAGGGAAGCACAGCACCGGGGGAGAGTCGCGTATAGCCAAAGGGCGTGTTCTGAAAAATCTGAAATGTGGCTGAGTTTGGGGAACAAGGGGTGGTACATTAAGGTGTAAAAGCCTGAGAGTGGAGGACAAAAGCAGTGCAAGGTGTCAGGATTATGTGGAAGAAAATGTGATGCACCAAACCCCGCCCACATGTCAGTACTGTATGTGTTTTCCTTGGCTGTCTCCTTTTCCCACTTCCCACTATGCTATTTTAGGCATGCTGTAGCAAGTCACAGCACGCTTTAAAAGATGTCACCATGCAAAGGTTAGCGTGCGTGTGTGTTTGTGTCCACTGTGCAGAAAGAGATAAAGGGAAGATGCATTAATTTACTTCCAATAACAGGACAAGACAGATGGACATTTAATCGTTCACTGACTAGTCACCACCTTTCACTGATGAAGTGTTTTTGTTAAACATTCTACTAAAAAGAGTACATTTAATCATTGCATTTGTGGATTATGCAAAAATGACTGAGAATCCTTTGTCTCTAAACTCATTATGCAACTACACTGAAGACATACACGCACGCATCCCTCAGAGATCTCTCCACAACTAGCTTCAGTGCTACAAAGCACATCAGGCTCACACACGGTGATGGAAGTAGTTTGTGAGGTGCCATGCAAAGTGATTGTGAAATTTATTTTTGCACTTTCTGCCTCCTGCCTTGAAAACAAGAATGTCACTCCACAGCACACTTCCCATTTTCTTTAGTAGAGCTCCTCGGCTATCCATTCGGCAACACGTCAGCTCAAGTCATGCTTAAAAAACCTCCCATCCCCAGCTTTTTCTTTTTCCTTTATTGTGTAAAAACTCACTGACCTACCAGTTTAATTCACTATAACAGTATTATTCCTCGTTTACTCAAAAAGACCAAAACTCAGCTATTTATTAACATGTCATCATCACTGATTATTAATTCAGAAGGCTTTATTATATTTAATTACCTTATAAGTAAATTAACGTCTCCTAACTGTACAACGTAGGACAAGCCTATAATAATGTCTCTACAGCTGTGGTGACAGCAGTGCTTAAACAAAAGCTCGAGCATTCAACACACAGTAACACAGACGAGGCCTTATCAAAGGATCTTTATGTTAATGAATACACGGCTTAGAAAAGAAAAAATAACAATGTGGCAGTTACAGAGGCAAGAAAATGGTAAGTGCAAATATTTGCATTTATTTTCAAAATGTCCTTAAAATATGGACAGATCTTTGTCTGAATTGAACTAATGAAAAAAGTCAATTTTTAATGACCTGTTTAAAGATCGGACTTCAGAAGATATAGTCAACAGTAGTTGGTTTGCAAAAAGCTGAAAAGGAGTTACAACCAAATTCAGATTTTCCTAATCGACAGACAATGTTTCTGTCAATGGAGAATAAATGTGACTTGGTCCCTAGACAAGGGTGTCCAGCGAAAGCACAATACACAATATTAATGACACAAAATGGAAGGCCAGAGCAATAACTCAATGAACCACTGAAGTTAGTCAGTCTCTTAGATCACATGTTTTAACCAACTACTGCACAAATTTAAGTCATTTTAAAAGGTCAGCATACATTTTCTTGCCACGATAAATGTTCTTTCTCAATGACCGTAGATATCTTTGATCCTGTGTGTGGACCCCTCATTGTTTTAACAGTCACTTGTTTAGTTTTTAACTGCATTGATGTAGGATTTTAAATGGTTGCACCATAATTGGTACATCCCTGCTACAATCTGACTTCAGTTGTTGTTCTTTCCAAGTGTTCCATCAGTCCCTGCACAACTGTACTAAACATGGAGGGTGTTGACTGTTTGGATTGTGATTATTGAAGTAATAAGGGGGGTTTGGATAGCTGAAAATGTATTTTTCCCCACTCCTCACAGATTGAGTCTGTGTAGCTTTGCAGTATCTGATCCTAGTCATTTAGTTTTACTTGCATTCCTTCTCCTTCCTCTCATCCTTAGTCACCTGTACACCTCCCACTGTTACCCCACATAAGTTAGAGAACTGCTGATGTGTGATGCCGGGTATCCGAACTTTCAGAGCATCATCAGCCTGTATGTTATTAACCCAGGTGTTAATGATGTGTCTCTAATTGGACCACACCATGTGCCTCTGCTGCTTCACATGAAGAGTTTGCAACTGTCTTGTTTCTGTAGATGTAAAATTTAAAAATTGCACAATAGAAAAATAACAGAAAAAACGTAATATTTTGCCCAACTCTCATTTTACATAACCAAAATGCTAAAAGCTCTTTTTTTTTTTTATTTGTTCTTACTCTGTTACCATATACCAAAACTTTGAGCATTGGCAGATTATTGCCATAATCTTAATCTTTTCCCAAATGATCTCCTCTTTTCTCTTTTGTTAAAACTATTTATTTATTTATAAAAACAAAGTTGATGTTGAATGATTCCTTGAAACAGGCTTATGTTGTCATTCACAATGTTGCAAACAGTGTATTTATTAGTTTACTCATTGGAGCCCTTTGACATCGGTGTGGTGATTATTGACCTCTCCTGCCCTCAGCCACAGCTACAGCTGGTGCTTTTAGAAACACATCTAAGGAAGTAGCTTTTTATAAGGTAGATTCTAACGTAAGATCCAAGCTGCTTCTATTTCATTCCAATTTTATTTTATTGTTTTCTTAAACAAGCAAAGACACTTTGAGTGGTTAAATAAAATTTAAGGGTCAGGGCCTTTCTACTACAAGTACTGTTTGCATATGTAACTGTGCCAAGAACATTGGGGTTAGAGTGAAATATGCTTACCTGAGACTCTAAGATTATAAGAGTGCTTATACAGGCTCATTATCAGAAATGTATAATGAATATTTTTGTTTGTTAACCTGAAGAAAATTGACTGAACCACCTTGTAATTGCATATTTTTGGTTTTAGTCTAACAGCTTTGTTAGCTACAGCTGCATTTATGACCATAGCATTCCACACAGAAACATTGTTTTAATCCTGTCCTGTAAAGAAAGGTCGCACATTTCTGTTGCTTTCATATAGCTGATTTTATAGGGTCACCGGTTTGACAAAAAATCTGGCTGTTTCACTAAAATACAATACAGAGCACAGAGGAAGATCTATAGAGGGGTGAGGGGGAGACTACAGTGCCACCCACTAACTAACTAGAAGGTAAATTCCAGCTTGAACTCAAGGGATGTTTTTATTCACTGTTCATGTAATTTCCAGAGACAGCATGTCTCTTTGAATAACTTTTTTTAAGCTATTGTATGTTTTTTGTTGTTGTATTGTAGATTTTTCTAGATCCATAACTTCGAGGGACACCATTTTTAGTAGCACCTTACAGTACAACAATCAAGGATGTCAAGTAGAACAGAAACCTTTTCATTGATTTATATATAGCTAAAATTTCTAATTATGCTACGCTGTTTAGCGAAGAGAAAATGTGGACATGTACGGTCTAAACATCCACGTCTCACTGAATATTTTATCCTTCTGGATGCACTGTAGATCATTAAACCTAAGGAATGCTGGGGTCACAAGTGGTGCTGGAACTAAATAGCGGCAACTGATCTGTGCAACAGCTGTAAATCTAAAACCTTATTATCAACATCGAATGTTGGCGGTGCTCCGGACTGTCAGCTGGGATAGCTGTCGATAAACAGTGTTATAAGGTTGCTGCTAAAAATTTGCAGTGTACACCAGATGATGTTTTTTGGCTGCACAGACTTCCTCCAGGAGCAGGGAGGATCAAGTAGAGGTCGTAGAGGTGTCACTGCCACTTGCGTTGTCCCTCTTGGAGAGAGTGTAAATGTAGGATGTCCTTTAATACATGGCATGCACAATGTGAGACCTTGTTTTTCAGTGTCATGTTCACACAACCAGCATTTACTACTCCCATCACGTCCCCTCTCCTCATTCCACGCAGTCTTTGTTGACCCCCCTCCCCCTCCCCCGTGTCCTTTCATGTTTAGTATACATTTCCCCGTAAACTCGTACTGTTGATGTGTCTGTGATGTAGGAGAAGACGCTGGCCGGCCACCTTATTAAGAGCCCGTTGGCCATAACCTGCCTTACCATTCAACTAAAAGATGAACATTAGATGTTTTTGTGCCTAAATAAAACTGTCTCTTGGTTCTAACATTTACCCCCCCAGGTTTGAAATAGTATTTTTCTCTCAGATTTTAGGCTCGTTCAGATAGCATACAGGTTCTCACATAGCTGTTACAGAAATAGCCCGGACGCTCCTCCTTGATGGTTTTCTGGCTTGAATTACATATAATTCAGAATAACCAACATATGGTTCTTAAGAAGGTGGCCACAAGATGAGTAACACAAAGACGTCTACCCCCTTCAGTTATTTTGAAGGGGGTACCTGAAGAATATAATTTTTGTGTATTGTTTTATCTTTTTAATTTTGTTTTTTATACATAGTTTTTTATGTTTTTCAAGCAAATATTTGTAAGAAACAAATCATAACTTTAATCTTAAATCATGCTGAAGACGCACCATTTTGTTGTACTTTTTATTTTTAAAAGTACAGAATACATTTTGATCCTATTTTTGAATCTGTGGTATGGTGAAATCTTTGTTTGTTAGGACCTTTTCATATTGTATTTTTTTACTCTAACATTGCTTTCTGTCCATGTTATCACATTATCAGTATAAATTAATGAACGAGCTGAGAAACTTTAGATGTAAACAAAAAGAGTACATGTATATTTAAAGGAATACAGTTTGCTAAACTTTCTGTAAGAGCAATTGTGTAAACTAATTGTAGCAAATGTTTTATTCTTTGTTCCTAAAACTATTTAATAAAATCTTACCAAATGAAAGAAGTCTTATATATTAATTGGTCACAGCTTCCATCCAGTAGTTACTGGTTCAGTGTCAAAGTAAGTTTTTTCCGTCTGTTTGTTTTAATTATTACTATATTTTTTTGCTCTTGTTTAATTTCTGACATTTCCACCAGGAAGAAGAAATGTAAGATATTTAAAAAAAAATACAATGCTCGCCTTTTCAAGATTCTGTCCGTAAATGTCAAAATACTGATTGAAACTACATTCGCATACAGATTACTTCTAAAATGTTTGTATTATTGCTCTTAAATGACCTTCTGCTTTTCTGTTTCTTTTTTTGTTTTGTTTTGCACATATTGGGCAGTTTGCCTTCTCTGAATACATGAATTGCACAGACTAGGGCTAATTACAAACCAGCAAGAATTATGATAAAGGATTGCAGGAAATTAGCTGTGAAATGGTAAAATAAAACGTTTACTTTATTATTTTTTTTACAGATTTGCGGACATAAACTTTCATATGTGATAATTATTGTAACTAAAGCTATATATATATTCTCGTTGTGTGTGAGTTAGATAAGCGAGTTTGATGCGTTAGTTATTAGCACTTCCATTGAATAATAATCATGACGCTCTTACGTTCCGCCGCCTCGTCCATTGTTTTCGTGTTTCATTCAGCGCGAACAAAGGGGCGTCAGGGTCGCGCTCTGATTGGCCGACGCCCCGCCCCCCAACGCCTCCGAGCCTCGAGCCCCCGAGCTCCGCCACAACAGATGGACGTCTCGCCGGCCGAGTCCGCCGTTACCGGACAGTAACAGGAAGACGGGGTGAAGACGGAGGAAGACGGAGGAAGACGGGGTGAAGACAGAGGAAGACTGGGTGAAGACTGGGTGAAGACGGAGGACGTGGACGAAATAAAAAAAAAGAGACGAACCAACCGGGGAGGCTGCGTTCGTGGTGAGGCGAGGCGAGAGAGGAGCTCCGAAAGTCGACAGGAACCAGGCAGCAGCATCGGGCCAAGTAGGCTGATCATCGTGTCTGTGTGTTGATGTGGGGGTCGATTTATGGATCGCGTGGCTGTTTTGTGCCAAAATCAGACCAACTGAAAATGGAAACGCAGAGAATACAGTGGGACATTCAGCCTGACCGCACACAGTAAGAACAGGCGAGCTTCCACTGTCACGGTCCAGGCTAAAATGTTGAACCCAACATAAATTCACTCCCTTCGGTTCGGCTCGTAGCTGTGTGTTAGTAGGACAGCTTATGTAACTCACAGTGGATAGTTAAGATTCTTCTCGGCACACATCAGGCTGAAACGGACCCTCTGCCTCTCAGTGAATATCTGACGGTTTTGGCCTGCGATGTGGAGTCAACTCATTCGTCGTTATAGTTTGCGGAAAGTGATTATGTATATGCTTTCTTTATGAAGCTAACAATATCCAGTGTTGGTCAGTTTGCAGTGTGGTTTCTATTCAGTCAACTACTACTGATGCAAATAGAATCGAGAGACATTTCAAAAGCACCACGAGTTACAGCTTTGAATATGATAAGTGGCCCTAATAATTCAGCAACTTTTATCTATTATGGAAGATCAAGCGGGGCTGCACTTCAGTTTTTAGGTGATTCGTTTGGTCAGTAAAGTAGCAGTAAATGTCAATCACCAGTTCCTTAAATCTTAAATGTCATATTCACATTTAAAGCTGCAAATGTCTTCCACCACAGTAAGCTCATTATCCACAAAAGGCTGCAATTTTTTTATATATTTGTTTTTTGTCAATCTGATTATGTTGTTTAGAATTTGAAATCCAAGATCTGAATCGATGATGGGAACATTTTTGACAACTCCCATGTGCCTTACAAGGAGCAGGAGATACAAACACATAACTCTATTTTTGGTTCTGTACTGAGGTCTTATTGCTGGAGCTCACATGTTTTTGGTGTTGCTATGACAATGGTGACAATAGTGAGGCAGAGCAGCAGCAATAAGGGGGCTGAAAGCTGGGGTCATAGTGGGTTTGGAAGCAGGCAGGAGGTTTGGAGCTATTCATCGTCCATTACAGCCCGAGACGTTGACAGAGGAGTTTCACAGGCAACGGGGCAGGAGGGCAGAAAACAAGCGTGGATGTGTGTTGGTGAAAGCGTGTGGGGAGAGAAAAGTCAGCAAGTTGTGGCCATGAGTTTTATTAGCACAATGAACGGCTTCTAGTCTTTAACAGCGGGGAATGAAGGAGATGGGAGACTGTTGACTGGGGAAAAATAATCACACTAGAAAGGCAAGAATTTCCTGATCATCAAATTAAACTACTGTAGTTCAAAACAACTGAGTAAATTTAAACCAAAATGAGACGAAGATGCTGATAACAGGAGGAAGATGCAGACTGAGTATTGGCTGCCGTTGTAATGAGCCTCAGGGGAACGAGGTCTACATTCGGACTGTAGACCGAAAAGCTACCTGATATGAAACAGCAGGATCAGAGGAGCATCCGTCTAGCTGCATTTCATTGCTGCCGTTTGCTTCAAAACAAAAAGTCGAGCCAGATTTCTGCAGTTTAAGTCATAAAGGTCCGTGGTGAGACAGTGTTTTGTTAAAGGTCAATTTATGAAATACAGCTCCAGTGCATATATGAATAATCAATTATTCAATCTAGCATAATGCAATCTTTGGATATTCAAATGGTACTAATTTTTAAATTTGATGTTTCCAGGATTTTAAATTATAAAATATGAAGGGTTTTCGACTCATTTTTGGGGTTGTGATTGTTGGCTGAACTAGTGGCTGTCTGATGCAGTATGTCTATACACAGAGAGTAACATGTTCTCTCACAGAAAAATAAGTTACAGTATGTGGCTATGATGACCTAATAAACAGAATAATTTGTTGTAAGTTGGCCTTGTAACAAGCTCCTTCTTTAACTTTAACAAAGCACATACAATACCACAAAAAACACAAACCTCTGTGTCGTCTTGTATCACAACATCAGTGTCGCTATCAAATATCTTCTGGTTCTTTTCTGTTATGCTGTGTCACGTCTTCAGCTGAAGAAAACCCTTGACGTTCCATTTAGCTAAAAAAATGCACACTTTTTTTCAAAATGCACACATTTTTCTGCAAACCTTTCAACAGCCACCTCCACCACAAACTACATATACATTATAATTGCAAATAACCTTTTAACAGCAACGGCTTCATGGGTTAAATGTCGGATTCATTTTAGGAGCCTTGTGTAACCTCAGGGATCAGTTATTGTCATCTAAATGCTGTCGCTTTGACATTTGACGTTGGTCTTGTGACTTGTGATAATTCCAACTTTGTCTTGGTTTGAAAGCTTGATAAGCGCCTGGTTACTGGCATCGCCTGTTAATGAGTCGAGGGCGGCGCAAGCCCTTGACCGTGACCGTACTATTAAAGACTAATTATTTCCATTGTGTAGGTCAATGGTGAATGAGTGCACGACAGGCATAATATAGGCACTAAAATATTGATAGACCTTAGCGGGGGGCTGGTCTAATTGGTGTTTAATATTTAATTTATCATAAAAACTGAACACATTTGTATCAGAGATTGACATTCTTAAGTTATTAATCAGCATCGCATGCTTTATCTGCTACATTACTTCACATGTTCACAGCTTTTGGATACCCTATTTACACTTATGACCCATATTAAGGCCATACATAATATATATTTTTTCTACATAAACAACATAGTCTGATGTTTTTGTGTGTTTTCAAGAATCTTCATCAGATTTTGAATGGGGCTATTTCTGTTACTGCTGCTGCCGTTTGGGAAGATTCTGTCCGGGCCCACGTTTAGCTACATCATCACTTTTGTTTTCCATGTGTTTTTTTTAGTGCGGGTTTGTAATTTAGTGTTGTGCCATTTCTTGTGTATGAACAATAGTGAAGATTTTTTTACTTTTATCTTTCACCTAAGTCCTATTTTTTGCTTTCAGTTTGCTAAATGTGGGTCCTGGTTTGAATGTTTGAAAGAGGACAGGGGAAGAATAAAAGAAGGCAGTTTTATGTCTTATCAGTTTTTCTGCGCATGCATGGATAAACTCTGGGTGTACATGATCATTTATCTGTGCTGCTTGAATTGAGGAAGTTTTTAGCTGTGTAAGAGCTAGTGTCAGTTTCCTGTGTGATTGACTCAGTAAATGAGGAAGTGATTCAACGGAAGGGGAGCACTTCCTTTAAACACCCCATTGTACACAGTCTCTTCGCTGTCACACTCACAAGTAAAGACTCCGTGGGCTTTTTTGAAATCGACACCTGAGTGAAAAAACTGCTAATATCTGAGAATATCAACAAAGTGCATCTGTCTAATTTTTGACTCTTCTCTCTCTCTCTCCACATCAGCAGCTCCCTCTCTGGTGAACAAACGATATCAGTCTTCGGTAAGGTAACATCACACACGTATGTCTTTCTGATTTTGATTATTAATGTTTGGTTATGCTGACATAGTAGTACATAGTATAATAGTCTTTGCTACGTTGTATTTAAGGTACGGTCCCATGGTAAGTTAACCGACATTGAGAAAGAGGGCTTTCTGCTAACAAACAGGAATTTAAAGGTCCACACTCGTGGTTTTGCCAGTTTTAAGCCACTAAACATACATCACATGTATTTTATGTGACTTGCCTCAAAAATGTTGTCAATTATTTAGATTACCATCCATTTTCACACAATATGAATAAAGTTTTAAACTTGGTAATTTTTAGTCCATTTGAAAAATTGCTTTGATTTTCAGAGTTACTGTAGTGAGGCAATAAAATATCTAACTTTAATTTGAACTATAAACTCTAACAACGATACGATCCATCCATCAATCCATTTTCTGTAACTGCTTAAATTACTTAGGGTCTTTCCCAAAGCTGAAATATAGACACGTGAAGAAAAGGACCATCGTTCACACTCAGATTCACACCTGCAGGGTGTTTTAGTCACAAGTTAAGTTAATAGCATGTCTTAGGACTGGACTAACTAACATAATGCTGCCCATTTTTATATCATATGGAATCGAGTGGTTGCCTTAAACTACTATACATTTTTTATGCTAATAACTTATGTCAGTGCAAATATCCTGTTGTCACATTAACCATCTAATTTTAGCTTGTAAACATAAAATATGACTGAAGCTTATAAAATTGTTATTAGTTATAATCTGACTTGAAAATGGCACTACGTGAGAAGTCAGAGGCTCATAAAAGTTATTACAAATCCAACATTAATTCACAAATGTTTAACTAGCAAGTCCAGTTCCTGGTCCAAATGTAGTTTTTTCTCCATTATATATCATATTATAAACATATCATGTTAAACTTTATCATATTATAAGCCTAATATCTTTGTATGCTTTGTCAGAGAAAATGAGACATAAGCCATTTTATATTTATTGTAATAGATTTCTCGAGGACAAAATACGCAAATTAATCAGTAATGAAAACGGTCATTAATTGCAGCCTAAAAAGTTCATTTTAAACAATATGAACATAACTGTAGATTGTCAAAGTGGTCCTGATGTATCATCAGGACACTATAGATATCTGCAGCAAATGATCTAGCAATCCATTCAAAAATGTGCTGTGGTAGAACACAAGATAGCAAATCACTTAAATCATCTTTAGACTATAAATGTCTTTCTAAAAATTCTGACTCCAAATAGACTTGCCAATATTGCCCTCAATAAAGCCATATTCATCAAAATGTAACCATTTTCTATTTAAAACAGTAGTTGTTCAGAGAGAGAAAAACATTCAGTGCAGTGATTAAGAGAATAATCCACTTTGATGAATGTCTGCAGTGAATGTTCAGTGCTCGGAAATAAAGGTTTAGCCAGCTAAATTCATTTGGCATGGCGGGTGGCCCATGTGTCCTGCACCTGTTCATCTCCTTCCTGAGGCTTCTGTCCTGCCTCGTCTGTGGATACACACACACACACACACACAGTCAAAGAGGGAAAACTACATGACGGTGGCAGAGTGCCATGTAAAACAGCTGCAAGTGTGTGTATGTGCATTTGCCTGAAAGTGTTTGTGTATAAAAAGAGAGACACATTTCTCTTTCCTGTCTAATTCTGTTTAAGAGGTGACAGAAAAGAGAAGATATACGGTGGGCAAGAGGAAGGAGAGTGTGGAGAGCAGTTGTATCACACCATCACACCCCTTATGTAAAGAGACGTGCAACAGTGTTGATTTCATTATCAGTTAGTCTGTATCCTAAAGAAAACAGCTCACAGGAAAGTTGATATGATCTGTTGTTGTTTGCTGTCTGGATTTGTGTCCCCTCCTCCTCTTCCTGTAATCACTTTCCTCCTCTCCAGGCTTCTCACTTCGTGTCTCTGCTAACTGTTGGTCATGAGGAGTCATGAGACTGATTCAGACAGATGAAAATCATTAACTGTTTGTGTTGCTTCTTTCTCTCAGTGCCTCTCATGCTTACTGAGAATGGATTATACACAGAATGGGGTTCAAATTGGAGAGAATAAATTCATCAGCAAGTAAGAAATAAACACCACTCATATACAAATACTTTTATATGCTTATGGAGGAGGTGAACTACATATAGTTCACACATAAACTAGTTGTAATTATGTTCCTTTGGAAGACATAATCGTGTCTGCAGTTTACTTGTACAAGGATGTATTTTTTTTTTTTGGAGATGGGGCTGAAGCAAATCAACTGGATGCATTTTATTAGCACTTAAATAGATATCACAGATTTTGTTGCTACACTTGTATTGTAGCTGTTTCAGGATCAGTTCAGCGACTGATAGCTATGTTGTTTGTTCTTGAAACTTAACCCAGTGTTTATTATCAGGACTATTACTTATTCAATGTGTTTAATGTCTGGGAGATATTTAGTGTTTGTTGTTGTACTATGTAGCTCTTCAACTCATTTAAAAATGTATTATTCATACAGCTAAAAGTTAGCCAGCTTATTCTAACAGTCCTACAATAAATGCTCCTTCATGAGGGTGATGATGTTCAGACACACTTGCTGCTTTACATAAAAAATATTTTCTAAATAGAAATAATTCTAATCTGGTTCTGAATTATTTTAGTTTGCTCAAAATTAACAGTTTGTTTCAAATTACTTTATATATTTTTCGACTATCAAATGTTCATTAAGTTGAGCATATTTGTGTCATTTGTAATTATTGTGTTATATGTTATATGTAAATGTGAAAAGAGAGAGTGAGAAAACAAAACATCAGCCTCAGTGTTCTCTGAAGATCAGCACTGGCCATCAAAGAACCCAAAAATCCATGTTGGTCGAACACTACTCTGTAAAAAGATAGTGAGACCTCTTCTCTTGCCAGAATATTTCGTTTTAAAAATTATGTCATGCCCAAAAAAATATGTAAGTCGTAATTAAGACATTCAGTAGCTTATTTGAGTCAAGTAGCTCTTGGACAAGTAGTAGTGATGCTTTCAATATGTAAATATAAATAGCATGCAATCAAAAATAGAACTACTTACATTAAACACTATTTATATTTAACTATAATTAATTTGAAAGGCTGTCAGGAAAGCGAGAAATGATGCTAGCCACATTTATTAAGGTTTGTAAAATGCTCACCAGTTATACGAGGTGACACAACTTTTATTTAGTAGACTAACATAATGTGAGCTCAGCAAGATGCACTATTAAACAGCATTTCCTCCTCACTGATTCAACATCTCTGTCTCCAGGGCAACAATCCTCTCACATCTTAAGACATACAACCTGTACTATGAAGGACAAAATCTACAACTCAGACACAGAGAAGTGAGTATTTATTGCACACTTCGCTCTTATTTTGAAATTATAGCCAGCTTTTCACCACAAGCCTTTTAGAATGGTGCCACTCAATTTAATATAGCATACGAATTATACATTCTTGCTCAAAGGGTCATTAACCCGTTGTGTGTACGTGTGCGTGCGCTTGCTGGTGGCCATTGATCACAGCTCCTCTCTGTCAACAGGAAGAGGGGGAGCTGATTGTCGAGGGCTTGTTGAACATCTTCTGGGGGCTACGACGGCCAATCAGACTTCAAATGCAGGATGACAATGAGCGAATCAAACCACCCCCCTCTTCCACATCCTGGCACTCTGGTTGTAATCTGGACAGTCAGAGGTAAGAGGTCCAGACAGATCCAGTTACCCCTCACTGACTCGAAATGGTGACACATAGAAGGTCAGCAAGGGCAGATATTGATAATGTCTAGTGTTTCTGATGAAAAATGATTGGATATTTGTTTTTTATGTTTTTTATTGAAATACACAGTCATAAAAAACATATTTTATAACAGTACACTAACAAAAGTCAGTCCCTCCAAGAATTTGCAGTGTTGCAATTGCAGCAGTTATTTCAGTCGCCTGTGAATTGTGCATGACCTTGCAATAAAAACACTGCATCATGCCTGACAAAATGTTTTGAAAACGTATATCAAAATCAGGCAAGACAATCACAAAAAGCTCTGTGAAATTCTGTAGGTACTTAAAAAGAAAATAGTTTAAGCCACCCGTGTGGCTCTGTTTTAGATTTTTCCCCACACTACTACAGACTGAAGCCCTATTTTCAGTTCTTTAATCCCATTCCTAAAATTAAGCTGTTCTCTTTCTACACACACAGTCCCGTCATGTAAGAGCTGACATAAACACTAAATATACAATAAACAGTCAAATAAGCATGAAACGGATTCCACTATCCTTTATCCTATCAGCAATTAGTACGTTAAAAAAAAAAAAAAAATTACACTTAACACAGCTGTTGCCAGTGAGCAGCAATTATTAGCAATAAAAGGAATCTGGCTTACAAGTTTTGATTAGTCAAATCTGCTGGGGGCCTGGTGGCCTTTGGCGGTTGGGAGGGTTGCGGCAGAAAGGGCATCGGTTGGAAAAACTCATGCGGAATCTTTGTGCGGAACATGACCCCGGAAGGGGCAAGCCAAAAGCTGTTGATCTGCATTAGTCAAATATAACAAATTATTAAAATGTTCAATAAAAACCTCTTAGAAATAATGTCAACATTTTATACAAATTACTAAACGGATCAGCTGAAAGGAAAAGTTTGAACCAGTCGGGGTTTGACATACAGGCAGTACAGTATGAAGCTTGTATGTGGTAAACAAACCTCTTACTCACCAGGTGCTCCGTTACCAGGTAACGTCGATGCTGTCTCTTCATCTCTTACTCGTGTCCTCTGCCTTTTCATTTTGAAGTTCTCCCAACAACGTGGATGGTCAGCAGACAACGCAACAGAGCCCGCCCACGGTGGAAGTGACACCCCCTGACACTCAACCAGACGACAACGGCGTCACAGAAGAAGACACGGAAGGTGAGAAGCTTTACTCACAGTGTGTTCTTAACACTTCTGTATCATCTGTCTCATTAAAACGTGCAGAACTTCTACTGTACCTGTGGATATGGATACAGCAATTTTATGCACAAAATATTGCATAGTGAGTTATTATAAACTGGTGTTGCTAAACTGGCAAGAACTGATACTGGTATGTTAAGTTGCCAGGCATATAAAAGAAACATTGTTTTAAGTTATTAAGATTAAAAAACGCACACAAAAAAACATTTGGACCTATTGGCTAAATAACTCTCAGCAGATTCGTATACAGACGTACCACACTGCCTCAGGGGATTCGAAAGAACATTCTAGACAAAAATGTTAAAGGTAAAGGTTAAAAAGCCTCTCCAAGCAGCGTCATGTTCCTGTGACTACAGTATCACTTAGTATTAACAAGTTTAAAGTCCACAGGACGGTAGCCGACCTGCCAGGACGTGGCTCAAGAAGCAAAATTCATCTCTCTTCAAGAGACACATAATGTGAATGATAACCAAAGAGCCCAGAACAACTTCCAAAGAGATTAGAGGTGAACTCCAAGGTACATCAGTGTCAGATGGCGCCATCCATCGCTGTTTGAACCGGTGGACTTAATGGAAGACGAGCAAGGACGACTCCACTGTTGGAAGCAACCTATAGAAAAGCGAGTCTGGAACTTATTAAAATCTATATTAACAAGTCACAAAGCTTCTGGGAGAATGTCCTTGGGACAGATCAGGCAAAACTGGAACTTTTGGCAAGTCACAGCAGTTTTATGTTCATAGACGCAAACATGAAACATACAAAGAAAGGATCACTGTATCTACCGGGAAACGTGGAGGAGGCTTGGATTAGTTCTGCGGCTGCTTTGCTGCCTCTGGCACAGGGCGTCTTGAATCTGTCCAGGGTACAAGGAAATCTCCCGTCTGTCGAGGCATTCTCTAGCAAAATGTGCTGTCCAGTGTCAGAAAGCTTGATCTCAGTCAGGGTTGCACAACAAATGTTAAGTTAAGGGTACCGTCATTTTTATTCCAGGTCAGTTTATATATATATTCTGTTGAGCCACAGTTCAAAACCAATGTCTAAATTGCATTAGTTTCAGTACATTTTTATTTATTATTCCTTTTGTCTGTTTCAAGTTATTTCAGTAACCATTGTGGGTTTTTCTTTCTTTAAAAGAAGTGTACCCACAATTTTGTCCACGTCTGTGTGTCATCACACTGTCAGGTGGAAACCTCCCAGCTCCAAAATGCCGGTTTCTAATGAGCAGTTTGCAAATAAAAGCTTATTTTTAGTTTGTTAGAAGTTTGCTTTACAGTTGTTGTTTTTTTTTCCAATACTGAGAGGAATGTATTTAAAGCTTTTGTTTTTATATTTGCCTCTTTACTCTCTATACATACAGGAAATAAATTTAGCTGTTTCACTGTACAATTTCTTCTTTTTGCTTTCTAAAAGTCCCTAGTTTAAGCTTGAGTTTTGCCATGTTAAAGACACTGAGTACAGACTGATAATCTAATGTGATTGTTGGTTGGACAGAAGACAGCGAGAGCTCCGCTCAGCTCCTCAGGACGAAGAGTGATGCAGGAGTCTTAAGGCGCGGCCAGCGACGCTCCCCGAGTGACCAGAGGAAAATTCGACGTCATCGCTTCTCCATCAATGGACACTTCTACAACCATAAGGTGATGGCAGCCCCGCATGATTCTACGGAAGAAAAAAATAAATATATATTATTATTAATTATTAATATATTTACTTTCAATGTGGTGGTTTGTGTTTTTTTTGTTTAGTTTCAATGTGGTCATTTTACGGTCTCTCTGTCTCTGTCTCTCTCAGACAGCGGTGTTTACTCCTGCCTATGGCTCAGTGACCAATGTTCGAATCAACAGCTGTATGACCACACCTCAGGTGCTACGAGTTCTCCTCAACAAGTTTAAAATCGAAAACAGCCCCGACGATTTTGCACTGTACCTTGTCCATGCAAGTGGAGGTGAGCTTTAATTATGTTTGTCCAGGTTGGGATGCAGCATCAACAGAGGGAATTTAAAATATAATGAGAAAACCAACTATGTATATCTTTGTTTTTTTCCCACCGACACCTTTGTGACGACGTTTCAGAGCGTGTGAAACTGAAGCGCAGTGACTTTCCTCTGGTGCTGAGAATAATGCAGGGCCCATGTGAGCAAGTCTGCAAAGTTTTCCTCATGGAAGAAGACCTGGGAGAAGAAGTCACGTATGACGTAAATCACCACATTCTCTTTAACTCAGAAACAGGACTTGTTCTCCCTTTGTGTACATCCACAAATCCTCCGGCTCTCTCCTATTTACCTCGTAATAGTCACTCTTTTTTTCTCCTTTGTGATGACGTTTCTTTCATCTTCCATTAGGTGGCACAGTATATCAAGTTTGAGATGCCTGTTCTGCAGAGTTTCATCACCAAGCTGAAGGAAGAAGAGGACAGAGAGGTGCTGAAGCTCAGAAAAAAGTACGAGAAGACGTATAATCTCCACTACCACACCGCAGTAACCTGTTTTATTCAACATGTTTATCTACATGAGATTAAATTATTATTAATAATGATTATTATGGATAGTAGTGATTACCATAAATATATATTTTATTTCTTCGTTTGCTATTTTCTTGCAGGTATAATTATCTGAGGTGTCTCATTGAGCAGCAGCTCGGTTTTCCTGAAAGGGGAACGTGTATGTGATCTGCTCATGGTGACAACTTCCTCTCCCCAACTGTGACCAAGCGAGCGACCGTGGATTAGCTGACAAGAACCCAGTGTGTGTCTTTCAGCGGTTATCCTGCTCCCTCGATTTCCTGCATCTGCATGGAGTCTTTTCAAATAATACACTCAGTCAACCTTCAAACGAAATTTTAACATGCTATATTTGGTGCATGTTAAGTGTTACCATTGCAGCAATAATCATACCAGTTCACGCAGCCTTGTGAAGAGTCTTAATGGAGTCCCAATCCTGTTTTCCCACTTTTTTTTCTTTATTTTTATCATATCATTTCTCATGAACTAAAGTACACAGTGAAACACATTCTGTGCAGCTTTATTGTCCTTTCAGCAAAGGACTGTGCTGAATGAGCTTAATATTGTGTCGTCAAAGTATTAAGCACAAACATTATCAGCAAAGTGCCTGGTAAAAGGTTTCGTTAAGCACAAGGCAAAGGTCAAGTCATTGCGGGAAACAGACTGAGAAGTTCTAAAGGTTTCACCATGAAAGCTTTATTATAACCACATCATACCACAAACCAGTGATTTTATTGTTTCAAAACTGACATCAGTCTCACATTGCACTGGGTGTTTTAATATTTCAAGAATTTGTTAAATGTTGTAAGAGGAAGGAATGTATTTACGCCTTCACTGCGGGGATTTAAAGGCTGTTCGTCGGTTCAGTGGCTTGTTGGTGACACTGTCACTAATCGTTCAGCCGACCGAATTTTATAGACATTTTATGTTGAAGTCAAAGGAAGAGTTTGGCAGTTTGGGGAATACACCCATTGACTGTTTTCCTTAGTTAACTGAAAGGTTTGCTCCCACACTTCTGTGTGGGTTTGTGAGGCTGCCATTAGCAGCCAGATAGCTCAGTTTAGCACAAAGATTAGAAACAAAGGTGGATCAGGCAGCTTGGCTTCAATCAAGGTGATATAAAATTAAATTCTGCATTCAACATGTGACTAATTTAATCAGCACATTTCAAACACAGTAAGTGTTATTGTACAAAACCAGTGGATTTTTTTTTTAAGAACGACGAAAAGCACAAAACAAGAGTGAAATCCAACAAGACATTAACTTACTGAATTGAAATGAAAAGTTTTTAAAATATGAATGAACATCTCAGCAGACTGGCACCCTGCCCGGGGTGCAGCCCCCCTCTCGCCCAGTGACAGCTGGGTTAAAGATAATGGATGGATGGATGAACATTTTAAAGCAGAACATTTGGCATCTTCATTTGGCTTCTGCTTCGGTCTCTTCCCATCAATAAGACTTGCGTCCTGTTTGAATATCTTTGTGAAAAATCTCGCCGTACAGGACACAGTGGACGATGTCAATTTGAGTGTGTGCAATTCTGACAGTGTGCATGTTATATTTTTGTTGACTTGCCTGCTTTTGTATTGTGTCTTTTACAATATAACAAAGTACTTTAGTCTTTATTATATAAAAATTCATGCCACTACTTGGAAAACATGTTTTTTTTTCATACAATGACAATACAATGTTATTTAATAAAACGGTTATCTTGAGAAATGACTTACACGAATATCTGTAATCTTCATACATCTCATTTAGGTCAGTTAGTGAAAAGCTATGTCATGTTGCAATTATGTTACACAATCTGGCTGGATTCTAGTTGTGTAACTGAAAACGCTCAAATAGACGAGATACGATTGGGGGAATCTTCAGGAGAGCTCATAGAGTCTTCTGGTCTATTCGCTCAATGGGAGGTTAAATAATTCCGACAGAATTAGTAACAGACGCAGGTATTTATGTGTGATGTCGTGATACAGCAGCTTAACGTCCCCTCAGCCAATGCGCGGGTGTGATCCACTCAACGTGATGCAGATTGTGTGAGGATAACAGACCGGCCCTGAAACATATTTACCTTCAGACAGTTGGAGGAGACCGAGCTGCAAACACACGTCAGAACGGCTGCTCTGCTGCGTTTCATCCACTCAACAGGTGAGACGTGATCAGTGTTTTAGAATAACCATGTTCGATGTAAAACTATGAAGAAAGGTCAGTTAGTTTGAAGCTTCTTTTTCTGTTCTTTGGATGTAGTGTTTTCTAGCACACGTTATGTTTTATGATCTAAATCACAGCTCTATTAATGTGCCAGTGGAGAAGCAGATGGGAGTTCTCCAGATTCCATCAGATCCATAGTGTTTTCTCTTGTTTGTCAGTGTGAGCTGCTGTAGCTGTAATCTGGGAGTCACGGGATTATTGTCGAACTGACGCAGTGTAATTATAGCTCGACTCATCTTTAAGAGGACGCAGATTAAAGCGTTCAGTGTGTTGACAATAGAGCAAATGATGTCATGCTGCTCACTGGGAAAACTTAGTTATGGAAGAAGTATTTGTGTTTTGTTTTTTTTGTATTTAAGTAAGAGTGGGAATATACTCTATTACAAGTTAAAGTTTGGTATTAAAAACTTTTACCCAATAAGATAAACTACTCAAACTGTCAATAAGTTAAAACATTTGAGAAGAATATTATTACTGTATCATTATTATTGACGTATAAATATGTAGGTGTTTTGGTCTGTTATAAAGTTTTAGTACCTTCCTATCACTTTATTATAATGCATCCTAATTTCGTCTTTTATGGTACTTTAATACCATATGATATTAATACATAACACTGCATATTTGCATTTATATGTAATGGTGTATACTTTCATTTAATGTACTGTGAATAGTACACATGGCTGCTGGAGTTATACAGCCAAACCTGATGACGAATGATCACAAATTAGTGGTTAATTAAATAATTAAAATGAATAGTTAATATACACAAACAGTTGTTCTTTATTTCAGTAGGTGCTATTCACAGATCCAGAACGACCTTTTATTAACCAGATCTTAATCAGGATCAGTGGAGCTTATGAAAGCTGACTCTGATCCTACGCCAGCGAAGGTGTAAGATGTGTTTTTCAAAGCTGATGTGTACAGCTCGTAATTTCTCAGCAACGTAAAAATACCACAGAGAACAATTTAAGGTATTTAAAGTATTCCCTTTTAAGGCTGTTTTTTTATTTAACAAAAACACATTTCTCTGTTTTAGTCCCACCTGCTGTCCTTTGTCCTGTTTCACAGAAGACCATGTTGGGCCTGCAGACACGTCCTCTCACAGTGGCCCTCAGCTTGCTGCTTCTAGCCACCCTGTTGCCCAGCTCCGAGGCCCGACGTGGACGCGGAGGTGGTGGCTTTAACAGAGGTGGTGGAGGCTACAGCCGGGGTTGGGGAGGTGGTGCTGGCCAGTCCTATAGACCAGCACCTGTCCAGAGCAGTGGCCCCAGTGCAGGGAAGGTAGCTGGGGCGGCTGCAGCAGGCGCCATAGGAGGAGCGATGCTTGGGTCTGCCCTGAGCCACCCTGGGTATGGATACGGAGGATACGGGGGATACGGGGGATATGGGGGATATGGAGGGTACGGAGGTTATGGGGGATACGGAGGATACGGAGGATATGGAGGGGGCTACCCACCCTTCAGAGGTGGTGGCCTCAGGGCTGGCTATGAGCCAGAGGGCTCTGGAGATGTGGAGTACTACACCGGAGCATCCAGTGGCCCCATTTACAGCAGTATCATCGTGGTCGTCGCCTCCATGGCGTCCCTGCTGATGGGCCACTGGGTGGCACTCATGTAGAACTGGAAGCAGAGCTGCCACCAAACACAACCCGTGAGCTGAAAGGATAATTATTTTTCATTTGAAGAATAATGTGACTCAAAATAATACTCTTAAAGAATCCAAAACTGTGGCTAGTGTGTTTTCCCATCCATTCAGTGACCCTCACTGAGGAGAGGGAGATGAATTTGACCTCTACATGTCAGTGGGCATAAAGCATACACACTTCCTGTAGATGTTTGCAATTAAATAATTTAACGCAATGAATAAATGTCCAATGTGAATCCCACGGCAAAATGTCTCCTCTAACGTGGCCAATCTTTTATAATTGTGATGGGGAGGATTTAGTATTTTTCCTGACAAGCACATTCTCCATAAGCAACCTGTAAAACTGCCAGCAGAGATTAATGCAGCTACCAGATCAGTATATTTCAGCCTGACATAATCATTTAGCTTGTTCCATCTAATTTACAATTGTAATATTTGACAGTTTACAAATATATTACTTGTATATAGAAAACTATTCACCTAACTGTGTTTTATAACATTTTGTAGACTGTATGTAAAATAAATGTTCTTCCATGTATAATATTGTTACATAAATTCTTAAAAAGAACAAAAATGTGTTTTGAATTTTATTCCTTTTACCTCTGTATCATAAGTGTAAGACAACAAACGGTTCTACTGTCTTTCTTGCTGAGCTTTCAACCATGTCTCATTGTCACTAATCATCACGTTGTTTTTGTCGTCGGCTGCTGTTTCCAAGGTTACAAATAACCTTTCGTGGACACCTACAACTCCATGACAACTGAAATCCCGTGCTGAGTGTTTGGGCTAGTGTGGCGTCAGAGAAGCTCGTGCTCCGAGGTCAGACAGCCTTCTGTAATCTTTCTATAGCACATTCCTTATCGGCGATGAAGTTGTTTTCCTTCGAGCAAGGTTGAGAAAAAGAACAAAACAACACTTTATTCTTTCACGTTCATTGTCTTATTGGACCACTTCAGGAATAATTGACAGAGGGTCTTTTCCATCATTAAACTTGTTAAGGCGTTACATTATGTCATTTAATATAAAAACACATCTACCATAAGCTGTGACATACAGATAATCAAACTATAGATGACAAAATAACAGCACAGACACACAAACAAATGTTTCACTAGCATCTAGTTGGTTATTAAGACATTTTTGACAGGACAAGCAAACAGTGCGAGTTAAAGCTCAGTGTTCAGTAGAACCATTACAGTAAAAGGCATTTATGTATTTAAAGATGATACATTTGCGTTTACAGACACATTTTGAAGCTAGACAGAAGACAGTATATGCATAAAACAATAATTAGTTGCACTGAGGATTTTTTTTGAATCTCTAAAAAGATTTTCTGTTATTACAATTTAGGTATAAATTGTGTGCATAGAGTGCACAGGATGGTGAGAGGTTTGTGCCAACGTGAAGGTAGTAGCATTGTCTTTTTTTTGAAATATTATAAGTCAAGTGTATTTGTTTGCTGCATGGGCAGATCCTACTTGTTCACATAAAACTAAGTCTCAAATAACAAGTGTTTTTGTGTTCAACGTGTGTTGTCAAAAAAATTACAAACTGATTGCAACATCTTCAAAAGTCAAAATCTTCCATGTTTACAAAAATGTCACATCCAGCCTTAGTTATTATAAAATTAGCTAAGGACGTAAGATCATATTCTGTAGGTTTGGGACATGAATGCAGCTCCGATTGTTTGCATCAGGATGCATAAGAGCACTTAACAAGCTCCACCCAGAGAGGGCAGAAACCGGCTGAGGAGGAGGCTAGTATCAAGAATACATGAGGAAACATACATCATAGCAGGCACAGATGGAAACGTGTGAATATTAAGAAAAGTCCTCTATTTGCATTAATGTCCAGAGGAGTAGATTGTTTAGTTTTTTACTAGCATGCATGCTATTATCTCTGTCGGATTATACAAATATAATAAGAAAAGATACGATAATCTGTCATTTTGGTTTGAATTTCACTGATAATAATGGACAAGATGACAATGACAAAAGTCTATATATTTGTTTTAAGCTACATGAAGATGACTAGATATGATCCATTATAAATTGTCACCCCAACAGTGTAAATTGTCTTAGTTTAAAGCACTGATATTACATAACGTTGATAATTTTTCCCACCTCTATGATCTGGGTCACCTCAGACAGTTCTCCAATGTCAACACACCTGGAGTTCATACAATCATACACACCTGGACATATGGCAGAGCAGTGTATTTACACAGGCCATCACCATGAGAGAGCCTTCGTCAGCCCTGCAGGTGCAAACTCACCATCGCCGAGACAGTCTGGGCAGTTTTTCCTGAATAATTAAGTAATTTAAAAATCACAGAAAGATGATGGTGCCATCCTTTAAATTCCGCCGCTGGGCCATAAAAGACGAAATCACCATCAAAAAAATTGCAGCATTGGAGTACAGTAAAAGGACATGGCTAAAACGTGTAATACATCACCGGCCTCATGAGGTTTCATGCCATCATTTTCTCAATTACACATAGCAAATATGTAACATACTATCTATTACATAGGGGATGTAAGGAGCGGCAGTGGTTCACATAGGGAGGAGGTGTGGAAAACAAACCAGGTCGGGTTACAATGCCTAAATTCTGAGAACATGGAAACCCGCCGTGGAAACCCACACACAAGGAGCAGGAATTACAAGGGCGTGAGAAGGGGAAGAGGTTCCTCTTGCTTTAGTCGTTTTCCATCCGTTTTCTTATATCTGAAACACATTTTGCATCTCATTGAACTCTTACTGAAGGCCTCAGTGCAGCAGCATGTTGCTGTTCAGCAGCATCAGTAAAACGCTGGTGACCACGGCTAACAGTCCTCTGAAGCCCATCTCCAGCCCCTGAGCCCCTCCGGCCTCTTTCTTCAAGTACTTTTCAGAATAATCCATGTACAGCTCCAAGCATTCCCTGGCTTTCAGCTGCTCGATCAGCGCCGGGTAACCGATCTCCACGACGCTGACTGTGTCGTCCTCTCCAGCTTCACTGACTGTCTGTGAAGCTGGAGGCACGGGATCGGCTTCCGGCTGATTCCCAGGGCGGGGGTTTTCTGTTTCAGGGCCGTCGGTCTGGACAACAGTAGCTGTAGCAACATCAGCCGGTTTGTTGTTTGGCTTTTGTCTCTCGGCGGGCAGAAGGTCTGTTCTCTCCAGGCACGAGTCCATGTAGCGATCATAAGTCACGGGGGGTGGGGTGTACTTGTAGTCTCTGCTGTAGTCATTGCTATCGGTAGACTTGACTCCGTATTTCCTGTACATGTAGTGGTTGTAGTAATACTCCTCCTTGGGGCTGCGGAAGCTGAAGTGAGGACGAGGGAACCTTCCTAAGCCGTAGCCCAGGGCCATTCCGGTCATGGCCCCTCCAGCGGCTGCCGCTGCACTGTCCCCGAACCCTCTGGACCTATCGGACGGGTAAATGCCCATCCCCTGGACCGAGTGGGAAAACGGGGAGCCGCCCCCAGCACCATATCCACCATAACCAAAGCTGCCACCGTAATGAGGGCTCAGGATTCGGTTGTTTGGGTTGTGGTTCATGTAGCCACCTGGATAACCTCCATAAGCTGAATGTGGGGATCCCTGTACCGGATACTGGTTGGAGAAGCCGCCTCCACCCGGCTGCTGGGGATAACTGCCTGGACGTGCAGGTCTGCCTGGTTGTGGCGGGTTGTTTGCTTGACCGCTTTGTCCGTGGTGTTTGTGGCCTGCATTGGTGTTGCTGCCTCGGCTCGATGTGGAAGATTTCCTGAAGCCGCCGCTTTTCCCAAAGCTGCCTCCCCCCCTCTTAGCAAATGAAAAATGTATGAGAAAGAAGAGAAATGACAGGCACGTCGCCAAGAATAAACGGCTCTTCATCTCGACCCTGAAAGTGAAAAGGAAAATGAAGAGTGAGCGGGATGAGTGAAACTTGAAAGAACATTTAAAATCTTCTATTTAGCCAACTGGGGTGTTTTTGGACCACGTGGTTCAAAATGTTCTGCTTGAGGTTGAACTGAAATATGACAATCTACCAAAACCAGGGCGCCACTTATCCCTCTTTCCTTTTGTCTGTAACAAACATTTAATGCAGACACTTTGAGATACGTTTGTCTTACTTCACTCTATTCAAGTTTTTAATAAAAATGCTTTTAATTAGGATCTAAAAATAAATATATATCATCAATAAAATATCCATAATCCACAGCTGCCAGTGAGATACTGTAAATATTACAGGAACCATTTCACAGTGTATGAAATTGAAAACACCTGACCAGAAGATTTTATTATGCTGATATGACGCACCCTGAATTACCATTATGCATAAGTAAGGAAGCAAATATTTTTTTAGTTTTTTCATTTTTAAACTTTTCAGAGAATATTTAGAAACACCCAGAACTCGAACTCCATGTTTTATCCAAGATGGTTACTTCACTATATTAAAAAAAGGTTTACCATTCAGCAATAATTTTCCTTCACCGCTAATTAAAGTCAAGTTCATTAATAAACAATAAACAATAATGAAAGTTTCCGGGGAAAATCATCCGATCATCAGCCTCGGATGATGCTCGTCAGTCGGAGGCGCCAACAGATGAACGGGCGTGGCCGTCAGAGCTGAAGACGCTCGAGCATCTTTTGGCCATAACGGCAGCACGTCACGGAAATATGAAATATGAAGGAAGACGAGAGATGGTGACGAAGAGCCAGCTGATATTAATCCTTCGCTCTGTCAGGTGCCATTTGAATTCAAACACTGGATACAGTGGACGGAACACACACACACACACACACACAGAGACATTAAAAATGATTTTCACACGCCTCGTCTTACCTCGTCTCCGTCTCTGTCGTCACTCCGGGATCTATGACGGTCGGACCGTTGACGCGATTCGGAACCGGCTGGATTCGGATTCCGTGTGACGTCCGGCCGCACGAGAGATGTGATCGAAGTCTGTGGAGGCGGGTCTTTACCAGCATCAGTGATTTAATTTATTATTTATTTATTTATTGACGGAAAATCACTAGTAGAAGAAGAAGCACTTTAATGAAACATTAGCCGAAGCCTCACGTAGCGTGGAAGTCACCAGCGTTCAGCATTAAAGTCAGCTGATCCTGTTCCCTTTGTGAGGTGTGTGTTGGATCAGCTGATGCCCAAAAAGGCTCATAAACATAACTTCACAACAAGCACTTTATTAATGGGAAAAAAAACCCTCTGTGAATCACTGAAGAGCTGCTCAGTAACAGGTTTCACTAACACAGGGACAAACAGCTGTTCCTTCTTATTTCTGTGTTTTATTGCCCTCATCTGGTCTTTTCAACAACTTTATTGATCAGGTCATACTAGGTTCAACAAAAGATGTGAACTTAAATCAAATATTATCAGCATACATTCTTAAAGTATCAAAAGAAACCTAATTCCCATGTGATCCATAAACTACCATATTTTAATTTGTTAGATTATAATTGTGAGTACGAGCAGAGTTAAGCTAATAAATATTTGTTATCGAGCTGCTCTAAACATTGACAGTTTCATTATTTAATGGAGAAATAATCACATTAATTGAATGGATTTAGAGAGCGAGAGAGATGACATGCAACATGAAATGTGGTTATTGCACTAATGTAGCATTAGGCTCTTAGTCAAACTCTAAAACCAAAAGCTATTTTAACATGATTGGGCCTCTGGGAATGAAGATGGGCATTTTTCATAACAGTTTTTCCTACAGTCATAAGAATACAATTTAATGATCACCAAGGAAAAAAGGCATTTGTTACAGCAGCCCAGTGGAAATGTAAAGAGGATGATGAGTAAGGCACTAAATTAACGATAAAGCATAATGAATAACCAAGGTCAGTAAAAATAATAAGGGAACAAAAAGGTGACATGTCAACAGGCCAAGCCCCCATCATGTTTTTTATTAGTCAGTAAATGTGCTTCTCATCTGCCTCAGTTTATGTCAATGGCTCCATTCATTTATTAATATAGTGATAATATGTTCTGGCCATAGAACGTTACTGGGAACACTGTGAGGTAATTTACTTATATTATTCATTTTTACCAGTAGTATGCCTGCTTTGATTTAAATAAAACATAAAGATACTTCCTCCACTACCAAAACGCACAAATATCACATATTTTTGAAGAACGTTTTTGCAAAATTGACACATCTGTGACTTATTTGTTCAACGAGTTTAAAAAGGAAAACGTTATTGTCATTTATCTTCAGTTTGACCGATTGTCCCCTCCGTAGACATGCTTATATACGTATCTCCCGTTATGATACCACATTCAAAAGTTGCAAAAGTAAATATCACAAACAACATTTCTTCAACATGACCAAAGCAAAAGCAACATTTGAGTGTAAATAAATAAAGGTTCTGTTTCATTAATATTTAATTTACTGCAGACAGGAGTATAAATACCTTTCAACCACTTAGATGAAAAGCTCTCAGCTGCTTGTTGATGGCATCAAAGTGATAAAAGTGGAAAAATGTTTTAATAGCTTTCTCAGACAAGGAATAAGCCAACAGCTCAGTGCATAAATACAGATGGTGCCACCTGCTGGTTCTGGAGTGTGTTGTGGTCACCGTGGCTTTGCTACAATAATATTGCAATATGTTCAATGAATATGTTTTTTTACTGCTCACATCCTCAATAAAAAAAATACAATTTTTTTTTAACAGTGAGACAACTGAATTAATTTGATTTCATTTAGATTTAACATGCATTGCTTTCAGGAAGAAAATAGATTAATTTGTTTTGTGTCATCATTCAAAAAGCATAAATGAAAAACAGTGACATAATGAAGCCAAGTAACATTCACTTGAAACAAGCAAGTGGGCCTGATAACGGCAGGCGATAACAATGAAGCTATTAACACACACTGATACTGAAGGAACATGTGTACCATGTCACGTGTATGTATAAATTATTAGTTCCCTGTCATAAATCTGATTGATTTGGGGGAAAAATACAAATTCAAGCCAAAATCAGAGTAAAACAGCGCATTAGTCAACAAACAGTGCAATGAATACACAAAGGTTCAGTGTATTATGTCCAGTAAATTATATAAAAATTACTAGAAATGGCCAATGTGAAACGTCCCCAAGACCCAATAGCATTATTAAATTCATACTATATATTCATTATTTTCACCTTTTAACATATAATGTAGCAGTGTGTTATAGTTAACGTCTCCATTTTTGTGAAGCTGTTTATTTCCACAAACCATCATGGAAACAGACCCGTTACCAGCCCCACAGGTGCAAACTAATCCCTCCTCTTTGATTAAATACATAAAACACGACTGAGTCCACAGCTATGCTCTGTGAGACCCACGGGTCCAGTGGTGCTTTGAGCTAAAAGCTGATCTCAGTTCCTGCTCATGACGCTCACCGTCTTGGTTTTGGGATGTGAGCTGATCAGCACTGAGCACAAAGTTCAACTAGGGCTGAAGAGAATGTGTGCAGCTTTGCTTGTGTTTGGTCATAAGCAGAAGTGGACAGAATTACTTGAACTGATGAGACACTAGACTAGATGGAAAGTCAAATTCATAAAGCTGTATTACTCAAAACATGCGTGGCGAACCGTCCGGTAGCTTTCCAGCTCATTTCCGTCGTTACCAAACATACGGACACTTTCATCCTTAGATGCTCATTTCCATCCATTTTCATAACTTTTGCTGTTAATAAAGGCATCAAAGCATGTTGGGTAGCATCAGTATCATACTCACAACCGCAGCTAAAAGTCCTCCTAAGCTCAGGTCCAGTCCCTGTGTCCCTCCCGTCGGTTTCGTCAAGAACTTTTCAGAGTAGGCCATGTACAGCTCTACACACCTTCTGACCTTCAGCTGTCGGATCAGCGCTGGGTAGCCGATCTCCACAATGCTGACTAGATCCTCATCATCATCATCATCTGCAGCGTCTTTTCTCAGAGTCAGTGAAGCTGGAGACACAGGATTGTCTTCAGATTTATTGAGAGGTTGCAGAGTCGAAGGTGCAGAGGTCAAAGGTTGTCCTGCTGCAGTGTTGTTGGTCTTTGTCGTGTTGCTGGCTGCCACAGCACCCGAGGCAGCTGTGGGTGCGGTGGTTGTGGTGGTTCTAGGGGCAGCTGGTCTGTTGTTTGGCTTTTGTCTCTCGGCGGGCAGAAGGTCTGTTCTCTTCAGGCAGGAGTCCATGTAGCGATCATAAGTCACGGGGGGTGGGGTGTACTTGTAGTCTCTGCTGTAGTCATTGGCATCGGTAGACTTGACACCGTATCTCCTGTACATGTAGTGGTTGTAGTAATACTCCTCCTGGGGGCTGTGGAAGCTGAAGTGAGGACGAGGGAACCTTCCTAAGCCGTAGCCCAGGGCCATTCCTGCCATGGCCCCGCCAGCTGATGCCATCAGTGCACTGTGCCCGAACCCCCTGGACCTATCGGACGGGTACATGCCCATCGCCTGGACCGAGTGGGAAAACGGGGAGCCGCCCCCAGCACCATATCCACCATAACCAAAGCTGCCACCGTAATGAGGGCTCAGGATTCGGTTGTTTGGGTTGTGGTTCATGTAGCCACCTGGATAACCTCCATAAGCTCCAAAACCTGCTCCGTAAGGGGAGCCCTGGCCTGCATGTCCCCCAGCGGGGTGGAAACCTCCTTGTCTGGGATAACCCCCAGGTCGGCCTGCCGGCCGTGGGGGTTTCTGTTTGGGTTGTTTAATCTTAGACTTTGCGTCCAGAATTTTCTTTTTAAGGTCGTCTAATTTATTACCGAACTTGATTCTTTTGACGGCCAGTGAAAAATGAATGTGAAGCAAAAAGATGGACAGAGTCAACACAGTTATTACAGTGAGCTTCATCTTTGTACTGCAGAGAGGAGCAAAGGGAAGACATGTCAACAGGAAACACTTTTCCATAGTGCAAGTGAATTTACGTGAAGACTGAAATTCACCATACAAGATTCACCATACAAAATATGAAGGAATACTTTGGCACACAGATTTAATGAATGTTGTTCATTTTGCAAATAATTTTTAGGTATTCTCTAGTTAACTGTAACAAGGCCCGAACATTTTAGATTTAAGCAGCAACCTCTTTATGAACAAATTTGCACTGTTAATTATTTCCTTATGTCATGTTAAGAGCAAGTTCAGCAGTTTTCAGTGTTAGAGAACGTACTTCGTACTTCAGCTTCCGTAAAGAATTGGTGGTGTTTTCACTTGTGATGTGGTACTTTTTTTTCATACTTGCACTTTGTTGTTCCTCAATTTATGTAAATTATAAAACTCTTTTTTTTTTGGACAGATGAGAGTATTTGGAGTTTATTTAGCAGAATCATGTTCAGTGCATTCCAAACTGCTTCAAACCACTTACAGCTTTGATATGTGCGGCTCGTGTTGTTTCATCCCATGGGTTCAACATGGAGCCGTGGTTCTAAAATAGCTGCAGACTTAAAATAGCAAAGAGCCTTCAGTCTTTTAGCTTCTCAAACATGGCGGCATGTTTCTCTTTACACTTGTTTGTAATTCATATTGTTTTAACCACTGTTTGACCACTTGCTTTTTATTTAGACAGCCCTAAAAATATTTGTCATAAAAATTGTCATTAAATCTATAATGAACCCGTGACACAAAGGTGAAAATATTTTCGGAAAACAATGTTGACAAAGTTGCAATATCTAGATTTCTAAGGTGCCCATTCTGAATATGAAACATTCATAAACAGGTTCATACATCTTACCGACCTTGTGCTGCCAGTGTGTCAACAACACCGCTGCCTCTTCCTTTAGATCATATGATTCCCAAACTTTTTGTGTCCACTCCCCTTCTTCCCCTCCCCTTCTTCATTGGAAAAATATTCAAAGTCTCCTCCCCCTGCCCATCGCCACGCTTACCATGTTTACTCAGATCTTATACTTGAAATTAACTTACCGAAGGGAAACCATATTTTGCAAGTTTGCAGTGAGATAATAACATGTAAAATAAAGCCCTGCATTGATTAAAATTTAACCAACGTAAGTAAAAATAGAAATACCACAGAAAAGTCAAGGTAAACAAGCAAAACATATTTTTTTCATCAACCTATTTAATGCAGTACAAATCCATCAGAAATTTAAGTTAATTTTGATTTATTAACAGGGATGCTTTCACCGTGAACTTTCATTGTGATGTAATTTTTTTAAATTTTACTAAAGCTTTCCTTCAAACACTCATAACTCACATTTTTGTTACTTTCAATGATGAAAGAACATTTGTACTAGCTGAATGTGCATTATGATGATGTTAGGGTTAGGTTTGCATTCTCTTTATTTTATTAATGATTACATATTAAATAACTTAATTGTTTTTCATAAATAAGATGTAAGTCATCATACCCAAATCCTCCTTCAGGTTTTCACTTTAGCTTGTTATATTATTCATAATGGAGACCTCCTCTAAACTTCTCTGCAAAACATCTGGACCAAAATTCCATTTGTTTAGTAAAATTTACAGGCTTTACAGGAATTTTACACTAGAAGGAAACATCTCTACTAATTCTCAATCATGATAATGATTTTAAAAAAAATTCACTGTGTTACCTTTTTCCATAGATAAACTGCAGAGGTACTCAGGTTATGCAGAGCTTATTACCTATTATTGAATGTTTTAAGGATACAGAGTTTCTGGAAATTACAAGACTAATTTTAAGTCCCAAGAATCCAGCTGTTTCTTATTTTTAGTTTCAACAATTTCCTCGTGGTGATTAACTACTGTCAATCTATTTACAGGTTAAACATCATGACTTCTGTCCACGGGCTGCAGACTTTCATCAACTAGGTTCGAGGGTGGATTCATTAATCAGATAGTGCCACCTCCTGACCAAACACTGGGTCTGCTCTGAACAAACTGCTTAAAGCACTATAACATTATACACTTGGATCAATGTTAAACCAGAAATATCATCAACAAGGACAAGAGACAACAAAGGGTTTCATGATTTTAATCATAGTAATTATTGGTTAGCATCAGCCTGGGGTCCGATTATCGCTCGGTCTTCTAGTCATGAGGCCCATGGTACGGATCACCCGACACATCATGTTCAGAAACCTTCCAGTAGATCAACTCAGAAAGTTTGAGGAGCAACACATCAACCTTCCTCTTCAGGTCAGTGACACGCGTTAAAGAGTAACTCAACACCTGCAGAAAATCAGTTCTTCAGCATTTGTCTAGTCTGTGGAAACTCTCACCTACACAGGTACTGGTTTTCCCCTAACACACAGTTCGGTGGCAGCTCAAGTCAGTTGAGGTTCTTGAAGGTTTCACCGTTAACTGACAAGCTTCGTCAGTTCCTACTGATGGAGTCAATGACGCCACATACGCTGCAATCCTGACATCCCTGCCCAGGGACCTTTACCCTATGACCCTTTAAGAACCTTACAGGTCAACTTCACTAAGTTTCAACTTGCTTTCTATGGCTTTAGTTTAGGGTGTAAATGTATATTAATGCTTTTAAACGTCCCTCTGACTTCCCAATATTAAAATATTTCTCTGCTTCTAGCTGAAAAACCCCTTCAGATGACATCACTCAGAGGCGTTTTTCATCATTAGGAGTTCAGATGAGGTCACCTGAAGTGGGGGCGATGGTTACAAATGACACACTATGAGAAACAAGATAACATAATGTGAACTAAAGGTTCCTACAAGCATTTTTCAGCTAGAAGAAGTGAGAGATTTTAAAATGGGAAAGTAAAACGCAAGGTTAATGGCAAAGAATTTACATGTACTAGTCAAACTGGAACAGGAAGTTTCAGCCAGGTGTTAAGTTACTCTTTCAGAATGACAGTTTCCAAAGAAAACTGCTGTAAATGTTCCAAAAATCAGTAAAAAATCCAATCTGTTTTTCTCTCTCTTTTTTTTAAACATATATAGCAGCAGGGCAACAATTTGGAGTTTTCCCCCCTAAAGCTCCTTCACAACACAAGTGATTCCTCTGGATTAGGATTAATTCTCAAATCATATCAAGAAAGGGAAAATGAAACATTCCACTAAAGGGGAACTGGGCATCTGAAACAAACCCATGTGAATGGATCATCCACTCGAGAATCGGGTGAAAAAACGCAAACATAAACCAAATCACCCTGTAACCCTGTGTAAAACCAATAATATATAGCTGAAAATGATCCTTTCTTTTATGGAACACCACCTCAGGGTTCTCCCTGTGCATAAAATGAAAGGGGAAATGATCGAGACAAAAATGTTCATCCACTAAAATCTCCAACAGGGTTAACAGTGTCACAACATTTTAAGAATTGTCGCACAAAACTGTATTTTTACAGTGCAGTTTATGTGGTACACATCCCAAATACAACTTGTAAGGTCATAAACTTATAAGAACATAAGGACATTTGACAACTGGGCCACAATAACAAAAATATTCTCATTCCAGGACTTAGGATTTAAGCATCTCCCCAGAATTAATAGTATATCTTCATGAATAACTCAGACTTTTTTCAGCTTAAAGAACTCTTAGCGTCGTTGTCGTAAAATACAACACATACATTGTATATGCAAATAAAACCTGTATGTTGTTTTACAGATTGTCGAGTGAGTGCTTTACCAGGCGCAGAAAACTGCACCCTGCTGCAATCACCTCTGGTTTAAGGAGTGACCGCTCTCTTAATACTCTACCAGTCCTTGTTTGCTTTATTGCAAGTGCAGGAACAAGCAGGAACACTACCCTGTTCAGAGGCCAGTACAAATCTGCTGTTCCACCAGCTGACGAGACGAAGTCATGACTGAACCTTTTATTCAATCACAGCTTCAGGGCGTCACTTTTTGCATTTGCTCTTACACATCAGCCTGGTCCAGCAAAGGTGAGAGGGTGGGACATCTAGCGAACCAAAAAGCTTAGAGTGTCTCTGAACATGAATGACTTCGCTCTCATCCTGAACAGGACTTAAAAAGGTTTGCACATAAAACTGTACAAAGCTGCTGCGGCTGCAATGTAAGACAGAACGAAATATAAAATATTTACAAATTTACAGGAGGAGGAGGCTGAGGCAGGGGCATCTACACTGCAGGGAGACACCATCAAAGAGACCGAAGTGGGTGGTTTGGGAATCACCGCTATAAAATTAGGTCAGAAATTACGCCATCGATAGTCTGCCAGTCCAGTCCAGTGACTCCTGCTCTTTTTTACACTCCGTTGGCACTCATCTTGCTCTTCTGGGAAACCTCTGTTGCAGCTTTAGCCTGTGGAACAGGGAAAAAAAGACCTTATTTAATTATAATACTCAGCATTACACAGTTTGCTGTGGACGTTCTTAGTTACAGATTGATTTCAGGGGACAGGAAACTATAGTTATGGCCATAAGTCCATTTTAGGTATTTAAAATGAGTACAATCCTGTATCAGATGTCTGACCTGCATAGTATTTAAATCATTCATTCCAATAATTTGTAATGAATATTGAATATGATAACTGGGACAATGAATAACGTCTTCTGGGAAAAGCCAAGCTCAGTTGGTAAGGCTGTTGTCCACAGACCACAGGGTCAGTGGTTTGATCCCCAGTCGCTACTTGCTGAAGTGTCCTCTCCGGTGGGTAAGGTTGGTGTGCACAGCACACACAGAGGGCATTTTGCACTTCACTTTGTTTTTGTTTAGAAGAAGGTAGGTGTGTGCATGAGGAGCAGTAAATCTGTTGAATAGAATGTTCAATGACTCCCTTGGGGGTTTTATAAACTGTTTTTAAAGATCTGTCAAAAGATGAACATTGATGGCAGGTCTATATTTATTAGCCATTCTTAAATCTTCAGACTACCTTGCTGTTGTTCAGTTCCTACATTGCCCACAGCTTTCTGCATCAGCCATCAGTGATCCCTGTCTGCTTTGTATTATTTACTCATACTGGTTTCTGTAGGTACCACAGAACAGGAAGAAGCGTGTGCTCACCTGAAGGACTTCGGCAGGAGTCAAAGGTTTGTCCGAGACCACAGGGGCCGTGTCTCTCATCTCTTCCACCTAGAGCAAGGAGACACATTTAAGACAGAAGAATGGTACATGATTTACTGTCTATAGATTTAATAATACCGCTAATAATAAACTTGTTTCTAATCCAAATTTAGACAATCCAATTGTTAGACAATCCACTCATCTGTAATCTTAACCAGGGTGCTGGACATGCTCACTGTTCAATTTTCCTTGGCTACATAAAGAACAGGATTATATAATGAAAATAATCATTAGTTGCTGCCATATAGTAACTTTAGTTTTGTATGGCGTGTATGAAGCTATGGCTGGTAGTTAGCTTAGCACAATGACATAAGGTACGATATATATCTATATTACGTGCGACCTTTTGAGATACTTGTAAACAAATGTTTAGACGTACACACAGAGCCAGACTGGTCATCTCACTTTATTTAGTCATTGTGCTAAGCGAACCGGTTGCACCAGCTTTTTCTTTCCGTTTGCACTGTTTATCTTAGCAGTGTGGTGCGGTTTTAAGAGTGCACTGACCGGTCTGTCTTTAATGAGGAGAGCAGGATCCACCATAACATCAGGACTAACTGATGCCGTGTTTGTTTCTGCGTTCTCCACTGGAGGAGCAGCAGCTTTCTGCAACAACAAACATCTGATAAGAAACTGCCATCCCACAAGAAGACGTGCTACTCTTGTTCGTTTCCTGTAAAGTTAGTTATTTGTGAGAAAGTCTCCATTCACTCAAAAATGGGATCAGCTCATTTTGGTGTTTTTCATTTAGATGCTTGGCGTCCACTGTGCAGTAGAACGCACGTGCACAGTTCGACTCAGGTAGCCATTTTCAAATCAATTAACAAACTGGAAGTTTATCTGTTTAACAAAAGTACACAGTAAGAACAGTGTGGATGTCAGCTGTGGTGATTAGTAAAAACTGTGGATGCTCGACTGTAGAGTGAATGTGCAGCAGTTTGACGTGTAAAATTAAAAATGTAAAAGTAGATTGTGCAGGTCGAACCTCTAATTTAGGAACAGGCGGGATAACTGGAGCTTTGGGTTTGAGGTCAGTCAGGTACATGGCTCTGGAAAGTAGCAGCAGCGAAGGAGGAACGTTTTCATTCAGGTGCAGATCCAACCACTGGATGGAGGAGAGCAATATTTAGTAAAGATCGCAAGCTTTCATACATATATAATTACATCATATTTGTGTTCTTATATTCTAACTATAATTGCATCCAATGTTCTCTAAATGATGGTGCGAATGTCCACAAAAATATATCTTTACATTCTTTTAATATTGCTTTTGTTTATGTACAGTCTTTGCGGGTTCACCAAGATACAGATTTTTTTAACGTCGCACTGAACACAAGCAGCTGTAACAATTTTATCTGCAGTTACTTATTATATAATATTTTAATACTTATACTCATATTCTTTTAGAATATTGCTTTCACATAAGCAAAGTTCAGAAGAAACGAAAATCTCAAATAATTTTTTTGATTTGTTTAAAATCTTTACAGTGTCTGGTCAATAGTGTCAATCTGGAGAAACACACATGGGTGAAACTAGAACTTATTTGCCGCCGCTCAGCTGATTACCTGCTGAAGCTGTACACGCAGCTGATCAGTGGTGAGACCCAGAGACCTCATCCCACGAGTGCGACACGCTGCCTGTAATTCTGAGACACTCATAGCTGCCACACCCTCTGCTGCAATCATCTGTGAAGAAGTGGGAGAGGAAAGTCAGATCAACTACGTGAGTTTGAAAAAAAAAAAAAAAGATAATGGCTACACATCCACATCCACTGGTTGTACCTGCTGATTTTTTTTATATGTAACGTAATAAACAAGATAATAGACAAGTGTAAAGCTACTGGAGTGGGTCATGACAACTTCCGTTGTCCCAGTGTCGTGTGGCTTACCTCATCATCTGACTTGATGGTCCTGAGTTTCAGCATCAGCTGGAAACGCAGCAGGTTGTTTGTGCCAATGGGCTGCAGCTCCAGCAGTTTGCACAGAGCCACCAGCTGGGGACGCTCCAGGTGCTCCAGCGTCAGCTCGTCCTCAAACAGCTTTGAGAACCTTACGATGTCCTTCGTAGTGGGCTGCTCGCCTGTGCCCCGAACCTGAAGACACCAAATATCATGTAGCTGCCCTGACAGTTTTCATTCGTTTTTTTTCACGCAGCATGTCCATTTTACCCCCCCTGGGGCTCCTTTCCTCTACATCGTTAAAAAATTATATTTTTTCATCAGGCTTCCACAAACCCATCGGTTCTCTGGAATTTTTAGTTAATTAACCAATTAGATCAATGGCAAAAAAAAAAAAATAATAATAATAATCAAATATCAATGATTCTGATGAGAGATTAACAAATCAAATCTTTGTGTTGTTGGTCAGAAAAGTGTTTAGTCTGCATTAACTGAAAAATGAGCAATTTATCATAAATGACTAATGAAATTCATTCATTCATTCATTAATGAAATTAATCAACTCGAGCTTTAGAGATGACATTAATAATCCCAAGCCCAAGTTTTCTGAGTTAAAAATAAATAAAAAAAATTATGAAATATAATCAAAAAGTCATAAAACTAGATGTACACATTATACAGTTAATCAAATTAAAGACCTAAACTATGTAGAAATCTGATGATTTCTAGCTCCTGGGACGTTCTCACTTTGCCCATTTGGTAATTTAAGCCTTACTTCAGCTGTGATTTACCTGCTGAACGTATGAGGAGAAACGCTGCGTCTCATCCTCTGTCTGAGCTTTAGCTTTATTTCTTCGAGCCATCTCAGCGATCGTCTCCTGGAGAAACTTGGCCAGTTCCAGCTTTGCAGCCAGACCCTTCTTTTGCTTCTCCTCCTGCATGAAGGAGATAGAGAGGACACAGGTTAGACTTCAAATACAGCCACTGCCTGATGCTAACATACACATTACATGCTGTATATAAAATATAGTTACTGATGTCTGGTCGGTTCAGTCGTGACACAGTATTTACTTCTTCCTTTGTTGATTCATAAAGTAAAAGCACTATGCACTTTTAGATAAATAAAAATATAAAAACATAGTTGTTGTTCAGAGTGCAGGATGCTTTGTTGTTTTGCCATTTATTAATTTTAAAACTTTTAAGTCTATTTTTTAAAATATGTACTGTACAGTGATCTATTGTATTGTGCTCTACTCTTTCTTCTTCTGTTCTGCCAGGTTCTTTGAGGACGGACACCCTTTGTGTTGTCCAGGAGCCTAAGTGCATATCTGTAAATCACTCAGCCATGTTCCAGAACAACCAGGGCACATCGGATTTCACAGGATAACTGGGACAAGCACACAAACCTGCAGTTTTTCCTTCTACAGACGTAAAGGTAACCAGAGAAATTATTGCTTTACTATTACATTTATAGAAACTGCGTGTTTTTAAGCATGTGCAGGTTTCAGTTGTGTAGCGCTTCTGTGTGTGTTCACCTACAGCTCCCAAAGTAAACTGCTCAGATTAGATAAATTCCGTTGTCTGCATGGCCAGAGGTTCTTATTACAGCATCTGCTGCTATGTCTGACAAGTTACATAATCAGGATCAACAGGCTGTAGGTCATTTAAGAGGCAGAGTGTGTATGTGTGCGTTTACACAAACACATGCCTTTTTGGACTCCGTCTCGAAGGTGGAGGGTAACATTTCTGGGAAGAGTTTGAGGAAGACAGGAAGAAGAAACTCCATGAAAGGAACAATGATGAACACCATGAAGGGAACCAGGCGGAACAGGTCAGCACAGGTCCTCATCAGCTGTAAACACAAAGGAAAATAAAGTGAGAAAATGTGGACACCAACACGAGACAGTATGCACTCTGTGGCCCCACAGGGTGTGCATACTGCAACACTGCACCACCCATGAAGCATTGCACGTGCACAGAAGCTGTGCCAGTCCTTTTCTAAAATAGCTCACGTATAATATTACCATCATATGTGCACAGCATGAGTCACTGGGCCAGACTGTAGACTGACAACAGCTACACAATTACTGACACTGCAGGTTAGCAGAGCTCCAATGAATGTCAAATGAGAGCGATAGGAGCAGAACCAGATTGGATTCAAAGAAATATTTAAATGGAACAAGCTGGGGTTGTAAGTGCTGCCTAGCCCACTAAAACACACACACACACACACAGACACACACACACACACTCACGTGGGAGTTGCTATGCAGCTGGCCTGCATTCACTGGCAGCAACTAAATTGTGGTTCAGCATCTTGCTCAATGATACTTAGACACGTGAACCAACAACCCTGAAACTAGGGGGTTGAGTGCTTTACCTCCTTAGCCACAGTCAGCCTAATCTGAACTTTGGGTTCATCAAACAACTCAGACTACAATTCCCCATGGTGACAGTAAATAAAGAGAACAGAAATGGGTGATATTTTTTATCAGATTTTTCATTAAAAAGCTAGGGGGGATGCAGAAGACTGTAGGTTCAAATCCCACGCAATAAGGTGTGGCCCAGCCTAGCCACCAAGGGCCACCTTGGTGTTGGTCCCGAGCCAAGAAAAATGGGAGGGTTGTGGCAGGAGGGTCATCCAGCGTAAAAACTCAGGCCAAATCAACATGTGGAACACAAATAATCAATAATGTAACACATTTTATTCAGGGTCATTGATTATTTAGTGGACTTGAATAAATAAACCAAGATTTAAGGGTAGTAAGAAATCCAACTATAATCTAATCAGGAGAGAGAATGAAATAAGCACATTTTATAGACAGCTGTCTGGTAAATATTGTTAGGGTGACAAGGCAGATGAAAAGGCAAAGTTAAAAGATTGCTAAAAATTCTATTGTAACCTATTCAAATGTGAGGAGAAATTGCAGACTTTGCAATTCATTTCAATTTCAATTAGCCATTTAGCAGACACTTTTATTCCAATTGATTTTACTGTTTTTATCCAATACAACCGAGCATCAGGCACTAGAGACAAGAGATGTTACCTTTAACTGGTAACTCAGTTTTTGGAACTGAAAATCAGTAATTTCCCTTAACTCATGGGGAACAAACTTAAAAGTTTTAACTAAAAGTTCTTCAGACTCCTACCAGCTATTTTGTTAGTTTTATTTTCAGGCAGACTTTAGGTGAACTTGTTTTGGAGATGCTTTGCCACATGTGAGGATCTCACATTTCATTCAGCCACTTTACTTATTTTCCTGTTTGCATTCTATTGTGACAATTGTGCTCTTCTAAAAAGGTAATCAGAAACCCAGCTATACAAAAGCATGACAGATGGAAAACTCCAGATAAATCTGAGAGAAAAAAAAAACTACAAAAACAAAAAACAGCTCTCTCTATCACTCCCTGTCCCAATTGTGCTAACTACATTTCTCACTTACAATACAGATATATGAGAAATCAGTTCATAGGTAACTGGGTAAAATAATTGTACATAAAGTCAACATGGGCTGGATTCCAGTGCATGACACTGCAAAGTTTCACAGCTGAAGATTTAATTCATCTTTTAAATTAAGCCTGATGGAATTATTACACTGTCATATACATTCAGTTTCTCTTACCCTTCTCCTCTCCCGGCGTGTGAGCACTTGTCCATGCAGCAGTCTCCATACCATCCTGCCTGCAATGTTTATGTCAATGCCAAGTAAACGGAAGCCATTGTAGTAATGCTTCAACTCATCCACAATCCTCTGATACAGAGACTTTTTCACAACTGCCCTTTCCTGCGCTGGAGAGACGGCAGCTGCTGTGGAGGAAGACACTGGAGTGGGAGGTGACGGTGGTTGGGACTGGGGTGAAGCAGCCACCGGTTCCTTTTTTGCTTCCGAAGAAGCATCCTGGGCAGCAGATGCTGAGGTTTTATTATCCTCTTGCTTTATATCCTGGAACCAAACACCTGAGCTGTGCAGAGAGCGAGCAAGCAGAGCGAAGCTGTGGTCGTGGCTGAGGGCGTGACCTCTGTAACAGTGGGGGTAGCCATAGCGGGAGTGCCTGAGTGGAAATGAGGACAAGACGCGGCGAGGAGGGTCTACATGGAGATAGGTTCTGGAAGACAGGGAGGAACAGCTGTGTCTCTTTGACAACAGATACGTCCCCCTGTTGATATTTAAGAAAAAAAAATTATAATGATTAGATCAGTTGTTTGATGAGTAATTTGTCCACAAAAAATGCATTATTACTAGGCTTCTTACTGGCACAATGGTAGCTTTAGGATAAACTAGCCCATCAACACTAAACATCTAAAATGTTCATCCTACAACACTGTTCCTTTAATAACCTGCTAAGAGAAAGAGTGTGAGTAATGGCTCACGTCTACAAAAATGAAACAAAATAAATATACTGTATCTTTTTAACAGGAACAGTTAAAATGTTTGAAAATATATACAGAAGAAATCCAAACCTCTTACTGAACCCGTAACCAATTTGCTACACAAATGAAAATGGGAAATATTTAGAAATGTTAAAAATATACTTAGCACATTTTTCTGTTTGCCACACTTTAATGGATACAACAACAGTTGACAGCTGTTCTGAAATAACGTACGGCTGGTACATTATTTCATTATGTGACGTCCTCCATTATTAAATATTTTGGTGACACATCAATCACCACCCGAGCTTCTCAATCAGCTGCTGAAAGTTAATGTTGCTCAGAATATATCTCAACTGTTCCTATAGTGATGAGATGGGTTGAATTTTCTCTTCCACTACTGCACAGAGCCACTGCTACTTAAAGAAAATGTACATTAATGAAGCCGGACTTGGCGTATCTCCCCCTGACAAGCTCGCTAAATATTTGAACAATACAAAAAATTTACCAAACACAAACATGTGCTTAAGTGGCAGTTAGAGCAGGTGTCAAAAGTCATAATTTAGCATACTCACAATGTGACCAAAAAAAATGAAAACTCGCCGACCAGCTGTCACTTAAACGGATTTGCCCTGTGAATCTACTGTGAGAATAAACTTTACTCTTGTAGCTCAGTTTCTAAGTTTGCATCATTAGCAGAAAGCACAATAGTTGTGTGTTTGCCTCTTGTGTGACTGAAGTCACGGGAGACAGAGCAGCGATGTAAACAAAGGCACCCTGTGATTTTGACACACCTTCAACAAAGCTGACGATGCACCAAAGAGCTTGTAATTACTTTCAGTCTGTGTAACGGAGAAAACTACATGTGCTTTTTGTTAATATTAGTGGGAAACCGACAGATATGTTGTTTAATGGGTTTTAAGAGCGCTGCTAACTTACCTTGATCTTGACACAGCAAGAAGCACCTGGTGACTAAAGACCGCCATTTCAGAGGCAGATTACAGTATTCTGTTAAAGAACAGAAGGAGAGAAAGTATGTATCTGATTACAGTTCATTTTAGTGTACTGCTGCTACAGGCTAACTTAAAAAAATACTGCATGCAAAACATGAACAATATGCTTTATAAGTTGGGTAGCTATTAATGAGACAATACAGCAGAGCTAACATTATCATGAGGACGGGGGTGCTCTGTTCTTTAAATGTAACTTTACTGATTCTGGCCAACATGCTGTTACCAGACTTAAATAATGAGTTCATTCTAATCAAGATGATTGGGTTCTTTGAAAATGACATGGATTGTATCTCACTCCAAAAATCTCATCATAAACCAGCCAAAAAATTTAATAACACCATAATGACCCCCCCTCCAAAAAAAATCTAAATAAAACCTTAATACCCCCCGTCAAAAAAAACTAAAGCAGCTTTAATTATCTAGCCACCCTTAAAATAAGTCAGCTCTGCAGTTAATCATTAAACAATAGTTGTTCAAATAACAAATTGTCATTTGACAATGGTATACAGTGATGGGTCGTGAAGATGTAAACAATGTCGCATTTCGGTTTCATATCATTTTTTTATCTCCCTACTGTTTGTAAACGTCACATGATGATATCAAAGAACACAAAGTGTCTTCAGTAAGGACAATGGGCTAAATGGGACAATGTGCTAAATGGGACAATGGGATAGAGTGTCCCTCCATCCGTCCTACCTGGAACTAACACCACCACACTGAAACTGGTCTGCACTACACTCTCCCCTTTTAAATCCTAAGGATCTGACCATCTAAGAATAAATCCATGAATGAGGCTCATTCTAAAAACGTCCAGCTCCCTGTCCTTAATCCCCACTCGTCAGGTCTAAACTTAAAGACGTGTAGCTGACAATAGTATGTCATTACTTTAAATACAGTTTCACAGAAACTCTCGATCATTCTAATCCCGACAGGTCCGACACAGAAACTTAGCTCAACACTGATTTAAGCAACAGAAATGTATACCGGCGTATATTAAATTTCCCATATGACACTCATACGATCATGTAAGATGAAAGCTCGATGACTTTAGTTAGTATTGCATTTAAATAATACGTAAACAAATAAGAGATCGTCAAGTTACGTTCCAGCTAACGTTTCTAAAACAATGCTCGTTAAATCAGGAGAACATCTGCTGCGTTTTCGTACATTCCCACTAACGTTAGCCACAGCTGGAACAGCGGAACCGGCTAAACTGTCGAAATGCTGCTTCCTTGGAAATCTTTACAGACTTACATGGACCAGGGTCCCATGTACATTGTGCCAGCAAAAGCACCGTTAGTTATATCTAGACCCGTCTTCTAATGCTAGCCCAGTCGGCTAGCTACTTAGCTTAGCATGAAGCTAGCGGGTGAAATGGCAGACGGCAGCTCGCTCACCTCCACCGTCACCAACCGAGCTATGGCTGGCGCTGCTGGCTGGGCGTTGAAAGGCTTCTGGGTGAGGCAAAAATAATGTAATCCATCCACAAAAATCAGCCGAGGTAAACGGTAACAACGTAGGTGACGACTGGTGGAGCGATAAACCCATTTACACGGGGGTTCTACTTTTAATTTAAATCAGAATTTGTGAAGACATCGCCGCTGGCTCCGGTCGTCCGTGCGCAGCCTTCGCAGGCAGCCGCACTGAGGGGCGGCTCTGCGCTTGCGTGAATATTGTGTGCGTAAACACCAAAGATCGTCTATTCTCAATGCGATGAATCACTCCATGCTTAAAAATAACGTCTCATTATTTGGCACAGGAAAAGTGGGCGTCAACCCAAATGCATGCAAGTCCTCATACTGTTATGTTTATGTCATTTGCGTGGGTGGATTACTGAATTAGTGGACCTACCACAACGCCTGTTTAAAGTTATTGACGTTTTTCTCGTTTGAAATCCATTGGACTTAGTTAAAAGACGTGTACAAAATAACAAACCACATACAAATATACAAAACATGACACTCAGACACAAGTGGCAACAAGACACGACACAACCACAAAGAGTCACAAAACATAAACAGAGACTCAATAAGATCATAAAGACTCGCAAAACAACAAATAAATGATACAACATGACGACAAATAGGCCTGGCAAACAATAGTTTTGTATCTCTTTGCAATCTCTGGCATTTATTAACATTTTGTACATGTTTCTTTTTGTTTTGTTTTACTTTATGATCATTGTTCCTTTGTTGTTTTTATATGTCTCTGTAGTCATTCTGCATCTGTTTTAAGGTTTGTTTTACCTTCTTGGATTTCATGGTCATTCGACATATTTTTGTAGTCCATAGCTTTAATCATGAAATATTAATAGCAGGGCCATGTCTGGTCTTTGTTTTGGGAGTTTGGGTGGGAATAAAAAACTGAGCATCATTGGAAAAGCTAGCAGGCAACTAATGTTATTTAATTTCCATCGTGGTTAACTGTAGATTCCAATTCACCACTTTCCACTTTAAAATTCAGCAAGACCGTAGTAGATACAACACCAGCCTTCTTTTCTATTCAGTTTTTTCCCGTCAGAGTGAGCAGTCTCTCTTTTTTCTCTCCTCCTCTCAGCCGCGGATCAGGCGAGGAAGGTATAAAAGCCAATCAGGCCGCTTCAAACGTAATCACAGCATCTGCATCGCGCTGTGTATGGGGTTAAAAAAAAAAAAAAAAAATCAAATCAAAAATTATTGTATTTAAAATTGCTCCCAATTATCGCGCTAAAATACAAAAACAACGCTATGTGAGCGGCCCTTTGTAAGAGTTCTGAATATTTTGTGCATCGCCCTCCCCCTCTTAAATGAAACATGAATTTCCTCTTTCATTTTAGTGTAGGCGTGACTAAACACGGGCCACTACATCTGATCGTTTGGCCAGTTTCTTTTTCTTGTTAAAGTGTGTGCTGCCGTCTGAAGTAAACTACACATCCCGGAGTGCTCCTCTTGACCCCCGCAGTCTGGATCCGTGTGAATTGGCGCTGAGCTGGAGAAAGCGACTAGGCCCAGACTAGAAGCTTGGCTGCTTTTGTTGACCGAGGGGAAGAGGGAGCTAGAGATTGTTGGGAAGAAGCTTGCACCCAGGAGGCGGGCGAGAGTGGAACATATGCGCCTGTAGCCGGGGCTTTTTGCTAAATGCTCGGGTCCCTAGACTGAGGAAGAGCCCAGCTTTGGGATTGGGTAGCGACCAGATAGCGTAACACCCCCTCCTCCTCTCTGTGGAGAATTGCGTTAAAACGAAAAGGAAAGGCCTGCGCTTTATCAATACTACAGGATTTTTTTTTTATTTTTTTGTTCCTATAGATTAAACGAGGAAACGCTGCTGGCTGGTGTATGTGTTTATAATGGGACACGCTGAAGGTACTGACATTGTTTTTTTTTTTTTTAATTTCCCTGCATCTATCGACTCGGCATCAAAATCTGTGCTGCTCCTTTGCTCTCCTCTTTGCCGATGTTTGCCATAGCTGCTGCTGCTACTGCTGCTGCTGCTGCTGTCGGTGCATGTTGCTATTTCCACACTGACTGATTCGGGGTTCGCGTGAGCTCAGTTTTTAAGCACATTTTTTCCTCCAAACTGCCAATGATGGAGGTATAATCACGCCAGACAATTTGATTTAAAGGGGCAAAGGCAGCCATATTGGCACAGGAGCGTTAGCCTAGCCAACATTAGCTTCCCCCCTTTCATCTTCTTCCATGTGTTATTAACGTGCACGGATCAACAATGAGCGGAGACGTTTAGCCATGTGTGCCAAACGAGAACCGGACACGTTCCGGTTCCGTGTTCGGTGTCCAGTTAGCGCCCGTGTTTAAAACAGTTCCCCTCTTTTCAACACAAACCCTTTGATGCCAGGTAGCTTTAAGCTAACATCGCAGAAAGCTATAAGATCATTCAGTGATACATTTTTGCCTGCGCAGTGGCTTTTGGTTTTTTTTTTTACCGTAACCACACATTTGTAAGCCGGTATTAATGTCCACAGGACTGGATATGAGCATAACGGGGGGAATCCGCAGCGGATATTTGTGGCTAGTGACCGTTAGTTGACACCTTATGGATGTTTACATCAGCGTTCTCCACCTTTACCCTGCCGGAGTGTGTTCACACGTTAAACCCCGATCGCTGGATTAGTCCTTTCATCGTAAGCCTCGGCGATTTTAACCTGATTAATTAATCACAGATAAGTGAGTAAGTTTTAAATACAGGAGCAGCGTCCACTGGTAGCTGCTCTTTGTTTTGTTTGTGAGAGCAGGCGACCATGTGTTTGTGTTGATGAAATAAATACACATAATGATCTGCGGTGGAGATGATTAATGGCCGTCGAAGATGAAACTTATCAGTCACAAGCACAAGCTCCGTGGAATTAGTTGTGTGTTGATAAGATGATCGGTGGTGATTGCTGCTTTAGGTTTGTCCAGTTTTGGGGGGGAAAAGTTAACGTTACAGGTTCACTTCCTGTCCACTGGCATCTTGCATTCAGGCAGATCTGTGATTTTTATCGGTGGTTTAAACTTGTAGTAATGCAAGTTAATCTGGACATGACTTGAGCAATTTTATTCATCATAGGGGCTGTGAAACTCACAGCACAGTCAGAGCTCGTCAACATAACACATTCTTTGGCTTTGCTGGATCACCAATCAAATGCTCAAGTATTTTCATTTTGCATTCATAGAAGATTAAATAAAAATCTACAGAGGTCTTTACTTGAGATGCAAGAACCAGGTTTGCTTGAAATACTGCTGCTGCTGCTACTACTAATAATAAATGGTTGATCAAAACTAGGAGTTGAAGTTACATTTAATAAATACAGTGCACATTTTCAGTAGAGTGATATATAACAACACTAATATTATATATGATACAAATACTTAATATGTTGTTAATAAGTTTTGAGTTTTTAGTACACATCAGGCAACGTACATTATTGGACTGGTGCTGTGAAAGCCCTCAGCCCTTCCCTTACTGCTTGGTAAATATTTATATTATGTGCACATAGGGACATTTCATCAAGCATTTTCTATTTGTTTCTACTGGTGTTAATCAAACCATGTCTCTTGCATTTTCTTACGCAACACAAACACAAGCCTTCATGATTAGGCCACCAACGTGCCCTTGTCCTTCAGTTTCATTTTATCTTGATTCCTGTCACAAAATCTATTTTTAAAATTCCAGATAATATTATGCCTTCAGTAAATATTACCCATTCCTTTCAGTATGTATAATTGAATTACCTCAAAGCGTCTGACACACTATAAACCAAGGGTAGGACGACATAGGAGCACTGATTAAAACAAATTATTAAGTTTAAATGTGATCTGCAGTGTGCACAAAATGCATAGACAAGAACTGCGGGCGTATAGATCACCAAAAATGAGTGAATGCAATTAATTCATGACACATGTGATGTCAAGCCGTAATAAAAAAAGTCTAAGGTCCTCAAGAATGGTAAATGAGATGATCTTGAATAAGTAGTTTTTTTGTCTCTCTTGGTTTAAAAACTATCTGTGTCTCGTTTAATCTCTGTCAACAGGTCCAGTCAAAGAAAAAGACAGTTAAGGATGCAGGAGCCCAACAATGGATTTCTCCTTCTCTTTCATGCAAGGGATCATGGGAAATACAATTCAGCAACCCCCTCAGCTCATTGACTCCGCCAACATCAGACAGGAAGGCACCTGCGACACCGGCAGTGACCCGGGTGAGGATGGTGGCCCCTCCTATGATGCTTCCCTGGATGCAGAGTTCCCCTACCCGCCGTCAGCCTCAGAGGACATGCAGCACGTCTCCAATGGGTTTCCACCTGGTCTGGGCATGTATGAGCCGCAAGCCAAGTTTTCCATGTACTCGCAGTTCCCGAATGGCTCGGCTAACGGCTACGGGGCCATACGCAGCTATGGAGAGCACGGCCTCATACCGGGAGAGGGGACGGTCCTGAGAGGCCCAGGTCTCCAAGAGAGACCGTTATCTCCTGTGTCTCCGCCGCTGCCCACACATCACCCACACCTTCACCACCACCATCATCATCACCCCCATCACCCCCATCACCACAATCACCCCACACACCCCACACACCACTTTCACTCGAATACGCCTCATATACAAACCCATCAGCACCCACAGAGTCCTCCGCCACCGCCGTTGCCCTCCCAGCACCACCTGCCTCAGACACCTCACATCATGACTCACACTCTCCCCCCTCCTCCGCCATTACACCTGCCCTCTTCCAGTCCACCCCCCTCCCTCGTCGACAGTACCCCGTCTTCTCAACCCTGTCATGCCCCGTCCATCACTCCTGGTGGGGGGCTGAAGAAAAACAGCTCTCCAGAGATCAAGCTGAAGATCATAAAGACATATCAGAATGGAAAAGAGCTGTTTGAATCTGCGCTTTGTGGAGACCTTCTGCAAGAACTACAGGTAATGAATTATTTCCGATCTAGTCACACACACACTGTTGTCTTTGTACAGCTCATTAACCTAATACTTAACTCTAATTCTAATGCTAACCCTAACACTTAAACCAAATCCCACAAACAAATAAATAAATTATTAATTACTGGCAAAAAAAAGTCCTTTTAACAATGGTGTGAATTATTTGTGTTTGTACTCATCACTGATGACAGTGTCTTATGTGGAATGTGTTGCCATTATTATTTGTCTTTTTACAGTCTTCACCCCAAAGTTGTTTTCATCCAAATATATTTGGATGTTGATGATAACAATTTAAATTCTGATGGACTTCAGGGTTTTCGTAATAAACTAGTAATTGTTTGAGAAAATAATCAGAAGAAAATTGCTGCACAATAATCCTCTTGGGTGTGAAAGATTATTTGTTCATGACCTTCTTTACTTAAAACTTATTTCCATGATGTTCCTCCACTGCTTCTAACTACTTCATCAACAGTGTAGGCACACACCTGTTTTTTTTTATCACTTTGCTGTGCATTTATATTTTTAGAGCATTATTATTTTCAGCACTTGTGGTAGTTTACAAAATTTGCTTTCATCCTTGCATGCTCTTATCATTGTATGCAAATTAACAAAACTAAGATTATGCGAAGATAATTTTGGTCTTTCCTGAAATCAAATGCAATATACTCAAATTGTGAAAGCGTCTGAATTAAAAAAAAAAACGTAGTCTAATTTAAACCTTAACTCTGTCCTAGAGCAATCTTGTAAGCTTTGGATTTTTTCATAGATGGCTTAGATAAGTGGATAAAATTTTATTTTATTAATTCAAGATGATTTAGTCTCTTTAGAGAACAAAATACAACATTTACAAACCTCTAAGACATCACAGAAAATAATGCCACTTGCCAATTAGAGGTTCTTGGAGTCCAAGGTGACATTTTCAAAGGTTTTGCTTTTTTTCCAAGTAATAGTTTATGACTCTAAGGTGTTCAGACAGTGAAAAGCAGGGAATCTTCACATTTGGCTGGAACAAGCAATTTGTGGCATTTTCCCTTGAAATGAAATTGTTCCATTATCAAAATTGTTCTAGGTAAATTGTCTGTCATGTGTCATTCTGCTTTATGCTATATTTAGCTTATTTAGGAACAATTTCATTGTTACAAGATAGTGTAAATTGATCCAGAGTAATACTACATCACACACTAAATAGAAATATAATCACTTATAAGGTGTGTAACTTGGTTTACTTTTAATAACCACTTCAGCAACATTTAGGTCAGATAGATATCTGCGAAAGGTTTGATTTCAGCAGACAGACACATCCTCTTTGTGGTACCTTTTATAGAAAATATCAAAGTTGCCTGATGTCTCATCGTCGCTGTTCCCTTTTTTCTACTTCTAATCTTCAGAAGGAGTCTCAGAAGGATGAGGCAGCTCAGATGCAGCGCAGACATGAGAGGAAGAAGGAGAAGAGGAAAAAGAGCGCAAGGCTGCAGCTGCAGGTCCAGGAACAGAGCCTGGACCAGAGCCAAACACAGGCAGGTACCACAGGCCAGACAGAAGACACCCACGTCCAACCCCAGCCGAGAGAAACATCCCCGGCCCAGACAGAGAAGCCTCAGAAGACTGTTATCAAAACTGAACCAAAGACGCCAAAGGCAGGAGCTTCACTATTCGTTCTCAATAGCAGTTAAAATACTTTAGTTAACATACTTGTCATTATTTGGATTTTGTTTTAAACCAGCGTCTTAATTACATTCAGGTTCCGAAGGTCCATCATCCATCAGTGATCCAAGAGACGGGCTTCTGTAAGGAGTTTGTGATAGGAGATCTGGTGTGGTCCAAGGTGGGCACCTATCCCTGGTGGCCCTGCATGGTCTCCTCGGACCCGCAGATGAAGGTCCACACTCGCATCAACACCAGAGGTAAAAGAACTCATCTCTCAGAAATCTGCAAATTTCCTTTCATAAATGTAGGAAAATGTCAAGATGTAAACACCCCTGCTCGTTCTCCCGACTCCCTCTGTTGCTGTGCAGGTCACAGGGAGTATCACGTCCAATTCTTTGGCAGCGTTGCTGAGCGAGCGTGGATCCACGAGAAGAGGATAGTCATGTACCAGGGAAAGAAACAATTTGATGACCTTCAGTCTGAGACCTTGCGCAAGACGACAAACCCTACAGAGAGACACAAAGTACGTAGAAATGGAAAAAAAAGTTTTGAATATAAAAGCTACATGAAAAAACTTTTTTCCAGTGAGGGCATTTTCAGGTGTAGATTCATTTAAGTTTGACTAAAATCAAAATCTTTATTAAATTTTTTTAGAATTGTATTCATAAAAGCACGTTATGCAATTAGAAGTTTTGTTAGTGTGTCACAGTTTTCTTAGTTAAAGAGGTAACTCTTTATGTAATTAGTGCATAGAAAGATTTCAGTATTGGCACAAATAGACCCTGACTGGTACTGAAGTTTTAAGAATGATGCAGATCTAGGATAGTAACAAAATTTTAACTGCTTTTGAATTTGAATTTTATGTAAATGATTTATCTGGTGACGTAAAATCTACAATAATATCATTTGAAGATTTAATTAACTTTGAAAGTAGGAAAGACATCTTAATTGTTTGATAAAACTGTACATTGAAAATGTAAATATCAGTTTTAATGCCAAAAATAAGATAATTTTGGGTAACTCTATGTAAAGGGTCTATTGAGAAATCCTTGAACCTCTTTATATCTTCTTGGTATCTTTTCTCCAGCTTTTGAAGCCTATTCCTCAGCGGGAACGTAATCAATGGGAGGTGGGTGTGGGCCATGCTGAGGATGCCTTCCTGATGACACGACAGGAGCGAATTGACAACTACACCTTCATCTACGTTGACCCAGACCCTAATGAAGCCCCACCCAGCAAGAAGCCCAATGTCAGAGCTGAAAAACGAAACAGGCGCTCCAGCGGCTCGGTCAGTAAGAAGGAGGATGCAGGAGTAAAGTCACCAGACAGAGAGCAGCCGCCACGAAGGCAGCTGCCACGCAGACAGTGTAGTGTTTCAAATACAGATGATAATGCAAACTCCCAGGCTTCAAATGAAGAGAAGAACCAAAGGGGGGACCAGCGTAAAACCAGCTCCCCAACAATGAACACTGGTTGTGATGGACAAGCACGGCAGGACTCGCCACCCCCAGTCAGGGCATGGAAAACAGCAGCTGCCAGAAAGCTGCTGCCTCTCTCCATCACTATGAAGAGACTGAATGTGGAGATCACAAAGTGTGACTGGCCTCTCCTGCAGAAAAAAGCAGCTCTGTCTCCAAAGAAGGACAAAGAAGAAGAGAAGGAGGAGAGAGTGGAGAGGGAGGCCAGGCAGCCAGACCTGGGATACTGCTCACCTGAGGTTGGTGCAACTCAGGCAGACAAAAAATATTAACAGTGACTGTTGAAAGTTTGTCAACTAGAATTTGTTTTTGGTTTTGCATTTAAAAGGACGATCAAATTTAGTCCTAGATAAACTAGGAATAAACTACATAAAGAGAATTCAATCAACCAAATCCACACAAATTTCATATCATTTAATGTCAAAAATGACCCAGTGTTCAATTTCTGTGTGACAAAAACATGTGAACGTATGAGATTATCTAATTATTTGAAGGGGAAATTATAGTTTGTTGAGATGACAGAGAGATGTGAGTCTGAAAGGACTCTTATTTAAAGAAGAGAAATGAAGATCTTTATTTTCAGAGTCTAATTATGATAACACAGGTGTGTAAAAGTGTGTGTTGGGGCTTGAACAAAGGCCTTGGAAGAGGAGTGAATGCTCACCAGGATGAAAAACAAATTAATTTGTAAAGGGTTTGGACTTGACCAAGCTGACTGGGTACAAAGAAAGAACATTTAGCACTTTTTGTTACCATTGCTAAGTACTAAAATTAAAAACCCTAGTTTGGATTCTTTGTAAAATGGAAAATAAACATAATGCTATAATTTGCAAATTATTTGAAACCTAGATTTGATTCATTGTAGAAGAAAGGCAAATTAGCAAATGTTCAAAGAGAGAAATGTGATTGTTTTTTGAAATATATTTGCTAATTTTGATCCTATCAACATGTCAAAAACCAAAAACAGGGCACTGGCATGTTTTCATTGTGTTGCATCGCCTCTTCACTTCACAACACTGTTTTTTGAAACTGAGGACACCAGTTGTTTTTAGTTTTGAAAGTGAGACAAAACAAATAAAAGTTCACACACCCAATTGTTTAAAAGATTTTATTTATTTTTATTTATTTTTGCATTTATATTAAAGCACCGGCACATTTTTCCATTCTTGCAACAACATGGTTTGTAAGAGTGCCATAACTTGAACAAAGGGGATTTGTGAAGAGCTTAGAAGAGCAGTTGATGCTCACCAGGCTGAAAAGAGTTGCATAAGAGTTTCTAAAGACTTTGTCTTATGTTAACTGTCAGGTAAATTGTGTGCAAAGTGTGGATATTCAGCACCACTGTTGACAGGCAAAGGTCACAAGGAGAGTAACATGTAATAGTCAACGAGCTCACGAGATACCTCAAGGAAATGTCTGGTAAATTTAAGGCCTCTCTTGCATTGGCTAATATTCTTGAGTCCATCAGGAGAACATTGAACAACAGTTGTGCATGGCAGCGTTCCAGGAAGGAACCCAACAAATCTCTAAAAAGAACATTGCTAAAGTTTGGTCAAGCCTGCGTGGGTAAGACTAATGGAACATTGTTCTGTCAACGGCTGTCTCAAAGTAGAACTTTTTACTTACCTTTTAAAGTATCATGGTACACATGTACTTTAAATTACTGGTAATCTGAGAGGTGATATTTTGATGTTGATGCTTTCAGCAGGACAGCAGAGCTAAACCTGAGCCCAGTCCAGAGGAGGAGGAGGATGCCGATGAAGGGGAGGAGGAGGGGGAGGAGAGGAGAGGCTCCCCAGCTAGTCGAAAGAGTGAGGAGGGAGTAACGCAGCTGACGTCCTCGCCTGGATCACATCACAGCAGTCCGCAAGGTTAGTAAAGCACAGATAAGCCGGAGATTTTTCTTGTTTGTTGTTTTTTTTAATATCTCACACGTAGAATGACAATTTAAAGTCAGTAAGACTCACATTTTGATGTTTTTAGGTTCACAGGAGAGGAAGCTGCAGCGGCGGTCAGTCAGGAGCAGGTCTGAGTCAGAGAGAGGCACAGATGCTGTCCCTAAGAAGAAAACCAAAAAGGAACAGGTATCAGTCCCCTATTGCCCCGATACACGTACTTAACAAATAAAGGCAAAATTGTCTAAAACAGACAGACAGTGATGAACAATCAGCAAGGGCAGAGTGACACAATTTAAAACACTGCTCAGAGATTTGTAATGAGAGAGGATTTTACAACTTTGTACATATTTTTCCGTCCTTTTTTTAGTGGAATTACACTTTTCACTTCATAAAGTCATCAACCATAGATGTGAGCCATTTTTCTTTTTTTTGCTAGTGCCCTATGTATGAGCACACCTGCTCAACGCAGTGACCTTAATAAAATGAATAAGGAGGCTTTGTGTATTTACGCTGTGCCGATGCTGATGTGAATTTGGCTGTGCTGCAAAAATACTGAAATGGCCACAACGTTAACACAGTCTTCTTTGTTTAACCTCTTCACAGGCTGAGATGGCTCCTGAGACCACACTGAGGACAGGCTCACAGAAAGGTAGAGAATTCTCCCTTCTCTCCTGCTGTCTCTGCTCGGTTCGTCTTCCCTCTCCCAAAAGTGAAATTCATCTTGTCGTGTGATTCTGTAGGTGCCAGTGAAATCTCGGATGCCTGCAAGCCCTTAAAGAAGCGAAGCAGAGCGTCAACAGATGTGGAGATGGCTTCTTCTCAGTACAGAGACACCTCTGATTCTGATTCCAGAGGCCTCAATGACCCACAGGTAGAGGAAGGCGCTGTATTTGTCCTACACATGGAATGTTTAAACATACAACAAGTAGCAAAAGTCAGGGTACACACAGGTACGAGTCTTGCCTGTAGTCGTCAAAATTTCAGTCTTCTGAACTTTGTTTTCTTACATAAATTTTTCACATTCACAATAATGTTGCAACTGAAGCTAAAATTATTTGTAAAATTTCAATGATTTGTTGCTGCCCTGTTCACATCATGTATGTGCCTGGATATCTACTCAACTTAAGAGTTGCTGAACAGTGACTTGACATGTGGTACTAACTTGCTTTGCATGACAGGATTCCTTTAAGAAAACACCTTAACACCTTAACCACAACTTCTCTTTTTTTTTTCACAGGGTTTATTTGGAAAGAATCTCGATAGTCCTGCAGCAGCAGACGCAGACGCCTCTGACACTCAGTCTGTGGACTCTGGTTTGTCCCGTCAAGACAGCGGCACTGGCAAAAGAGACACTGTATGTCAGGTGAGTACTGCTGCTCATGGTTCATTTATTACAGTGTCGTTCTTCTAAAAACATGAAGGCTTTTGAGTTGCATGATGATATAACAGTCTTCTTCTTCGCTTTAATGTGTAGATCTGTGAGGTGTATGGAGAGGGTTTGGTGGTGTGTGAAGGTGACTGCAACAGACAGTTTCATTTGGAGTGTCTCGGTCTGACATCTCTACCTGAAGGCAGATTTATCTGCTCGGAATGTAAAAATGGTGAGCAAATGCAAATCAACTACATCTTCACTCTCACTGTTCTGTTCTGCTCTTTACTACAAAAGACTTTCTTTTTCTAGGGAATCATCCTTGTTTCAGCTGTAAAACAGTGGGAGGAGAGGTGACACGCTGCTCGGTATCGGGCTGTGGTTGTTACTACCATGAGGACTGTGTCCTCAAACTCCCAGGCACCACCAGCAGTCCGGGCGTAGGTTTCTCCTGCCCTCAGCACATCTGCTCGACCTGCTGCTTGGAGAGAGACCTGCAACGAGCCTGTAAAGGTAAAGCAGACAGTCGTTTACAGCGATGGCGAGTTTGAGCAGTTGATAGTGTTTGTTAGAGGGGTTTAATAATAGAGGTAAAAGTAGATTGAGAAAGAGACAAAACAACAAGTTCACCCTGAATCAAGTCTTGTGCTGCACGATATTTGGTCTTGTCAACATCTGGTTTTGCCTCAAACTAAGTGTTAATTTGCTTTTGGCAACATTGCTCCGTTCTGATGGAAATATCCCACCTGGAAAGGGAACTGATAAACTGTGCAGAGCAAAATTTAAGCATCTTAGACACCGGTCAGCCATAACATTATGACCATCCATTTGATATTGAGTTGATCCCACTTTTTCCACCAAAACAGCCCTGAGCCATCAAGGCACCTTTAAACCTCTGAAGGTGTTCTGTTGTATTTGACACCAAGCCGTCAGTAGCATTGGCCTTCCGTGGATCAGACTTTTCCAGCACATCGCACAGACGCTCTGTTGGAGTCAGATCTGAAGAATTTGGAAGCCAAGCAAGGACCTTAAATGTGTTCTCTCTGGACCACCAGTCCAAAACATAAGGCGTAAATATTCAGTGACAAACCACATTTTGCATTATTGTTGGTAAATTGGTTGTCATAACTCCAAAAATACTAAGTGGTCGTGTTTTTCCTTCTGATTTAATTTAATTACAGATGGAACCCATAAAGGAATCTGACCTAATTCACTGTAAAAGCTGCAGTGTGCTGCACTGTATTACAGCTGCTTGATTTATGTGACTACACTGATCACCAAGTCTTTTGTCTTTTGTTTTGCTGTCCAGGTCGTCTGATGCGTTGTATTCGGTGTCCCTTGGCCTATCACTCAGGAGACAGCTGTGTGGCAGCGGGCAGCGTCGTCCTCACCCATCACATCATGGTCTGCAGCAATCACGGCAGTGCCAAGAAGAACGGCCTCCTCACCTCCCCAATCAATGTGGGCTGGTGCTTCCTGTGTGCTAGAGGTAAGTTCTCACAACCAAACACACACACACACACACACACACTGATGGCCTTCGTCTCCTACAGCTGTGACATAAAAAGATGGAGCAGATGTTGTTAACTTCACCACATTTGTCAATTTGTGCCTCCAACAGAAAACTTATTTTTCTAACTTGCATCAATATTTGGTGCATCAGTAAGACCTAATCAGCCTTTTATGAACTAAAACCATTTTTGATACAGTCACAGCTGCAGTAAGACCTCATGAACGAAAACTGACCCCTCAGATACATGTTCTATTTATATATTTTAATATTATGTGTTTCATGTTTGGCATTGTTGTTCATGAGTAGCAGTGCTGTGAAATGTTTGTTGTCCATCACGTTACTAACACTACCAATGATGCAGACCAAATTGCACTCGACTGTAACGAATTCATTTTTCCTGCTTGATGATGAGTGAGAAACACAGGTTTTCCCTTTTTTCTTTTTCTTTTAATAACCGAGTTATAATTTACCCAGTTTACACATAACTTTTGTCTGTCAGACAATAAGTTGAGTATACTGTTTGGCCTTTTTGTTTTGAGACAACCATTCTTTTACCTGTTTCTTTCTTGTTATATAACCGTGTGTGTATGTGTGACTGTGCGTATGTGTGTTTGTTCTTCCTCTTTTTGTGAACTTCGGGTAATTTCTAGTTTGACTGAGGCTCACCCCCGTCTCTTCCTGTGTGTCCTGTGTAGGGCTGTTAGTGCAAGACCTTACTGACACCATATTAAGTTCATATGCCTATAAGTCCCACTACCTTCTGACTGAGTCAAATCGTGCTGAGTTGAAATTACCTATGATTCCCTCTCCTTCGTCAGCTACCAAAAAGAATGTTGGGAAAGGTAACTGAACAGTTTTTCTCTTTCTCCTTGTCCCACTGGTCTGTGTTTGTGTTCTGCCTGCTCCCATTCTGGTTTTTCCTTTGTATGCGTCTTTAATTTCAAAGCCTTGAGGTGCAAAATAAATTAACTGATTAAACCTCCAGTTAATTTTAATGCAGAGTGGCACAAAGTAACCTCAGCCAAGTTCCCTAACACATTAACAATCAACAGTGGGCCTCACGCAAGAACATTTTTGTATATTGATTCCAAAACCCCTGTTTTTACCTTCTGTATGTGACATCAGTTTTATCAAACCAAACTCACGGTTTGAAATTTTGACGCTTCACAGTATTAAAAAGCAAATGACAAAGCTTTCAGGCTCCTAGTATTGTGCCTGCTGGCTCCCAGTCAGACCAAAAGCAAGAGAGGGGAAAATAGTGAGGGCAGGGTTCTAAAAATAACCTGCAGGAGGTAGCGGGCTAAAACAGCAGTCCTCAAAGTTGTAAATGAAACAACTTTTTCATTAGCCTCTGTCACCACCCTCATTCTCACTACAGCAAATATCCCTGTCTGCTCCTTGTATTATAATACCTGCAGTTATAGAGCAAGAATTTTAACAAACATTGTTTAACAAATAAGACGCCAAACTGGCTTGACACTGGAGAACATCACAGTTTTACAGGTCGGCATTGAATCAGACTGAAAAAAAAATGCATTAAGCCAAAGCAGGTGGGTCGGTTTGCATAGAAACAAACAATTTTCTGGAGAAACTTAGAAGTCAAGGCTCATGTATTAGCTATTCTTCAAACTTTAAGCAGCCATGGTCTTCTTCAGCAGGTAACACTTGCCCAGTCACCTGAGGACGTGAACCACAGAGTTCATACTGTGAGTGGTTGCTCTTTCAAAGTAATACAGGTTTATGCCGGGCTGGTTCTGACCTAGCTGCTGCACATATTATTGCATTTATGAGGCAAAACCAATGATCCATTTAAAACACCAGAAACAAGTACTTTGCTTCTACAGAAGAAGCAATATTTTCCTTTTACTAGAAATAAAAATTTACAAACCGCTTTAATGACACCTACTGTAACTCGGAACTTAATTCCACTGCAGATTAACTGTAAACCCCAAATCTGTCTCCCTGGCTCTGTCTTTGGTATGTGACTGAGAAGGATGCTATTTAGTGGATAATGTTATATTGTTGTGTTATGATTCTAAACAGGCATTATTTTGGCCTGTACATGACCACGTAATTGCAAAGAAACTGATGAATCTGTTAAATTACCTGTTTGTGCCACTTATGAACACATTTGTTCTAATATGTGGTTCTTGCATGAGGCCCATTGTGAGAAGAAATCTGGCTGTACATGTCTGTAGTAAAGTTGAGACCACAAATGAAATTCTTGTTTCGGTGAATAAAATTCCTCTGCTGGGAAAATTGGTCATTAAAGTTCCAGTAGTTGAACAGCTGTGTGATGCCCTGGTGCAAGATGTTGGATGAGTTCAGATTCTGTCTGTGATTTGTGGAACATATTGCTGCTGGTGATGCATTGCTTCTCTGCTTCAGCACTTTAAGCATTTTTTCTTTTTTCTTTTTAAAGGCCTTGTTTAGCCTCACATTTATTGCTGACTGCAACTAAGTTTTATTTTTCACAGAAAAGTTTAAATCATCTAAAAAAAAAAATTGGCTCATCTCATTTTCACGAGCTTTGACCTGCCTTGGATGGAATATCAATTTGGACAACATTTTGGAAATTAGATATTAATTAAACATATATATTAAAGAAAAACCTTATGCAAATTGCAGATATAAATATGTAATTCCATGCAAGCTGGTCTGTGCAGGATGCAATATGTTTGGTGGGGAACGTTTGCTTTACTGGCAGGACTGCATGCCTGCTTAATTATTTGTTTTTTGCCAATAATTTGTTGTTTGAGTATGACCCTGATTCATTGTTAACCTGCTGGCTCATTTTTATTCCTGTGCTGCAGCATGTATTTCCCATGGACTGGTCTTGGTACAGTGCTCTGAATCTGATTGCCAGACATGCTGTTACTGCTGCAGTGGAAGCTGTAACTCACCTGAAGACCAGAATAAAGGGTCATTTCTCCTGCAGAATAGCTGTCACAGGAGCTTTCACTCAAGAATAAAGTTTCTTAATTTTCATTCGTTAATGTAATGGCCAAATGTTATTCTTGCAGCTTTCAATGCAGCTGTTTTCTCCTAGAAGGACACAATTTTTTTATATCAGTCTAAATGGTGCATTTAGTCTGGTCTTGTCAACTTTTCTTGCCAGCTTCAGTTTATTATTCACACTATTCTTAGGCTTGTCTGCAAATGAGATTCAGAGTTTGTCCAGGTTTTAAGGTGCACCGCCTAACCATCCACTCCTCCTCTCTTTGCATACCCATGTTCCACAACACACACACACACACACCCACACACATAAATACACATTTATAAACACACACACACACATTCTACATCCATACAAATGTAGGAGGCAAGTTACTGTGCTGCGACTCATGCCCAGCTTCCTTCCATCCGGAGTGTCTGGAGATGGAGATGCCAGAGGGCGCGTGGTCCTGCAGTGATTGCAGGGCAGGGAAGAAACCTCACTACAAACAAATTGTTTGGGTCAAACTGGGCAACTACAGGTACGCAGAGAGATCTGATTAAAGACTGCTGAGGGTTGTTTAAAGCATTGAAAGTATATTTTCTAGTTTTCTTAAAAGAAAACAAATCCCTGAAAAGACCAAAGCAATGATGACAAATTCTTATATAACTTATTCCTACATAATACTCACTGAAGCACCAAGAACAAATTATTTTCTCCCACTAGAAAGTCCCCCCACAGAAAAAAATATCTAAAACAGGCAATGCCCAGCCATTTATTTATAGTAGTTTGCTTTTTAAGAGATTTCTGTGTTGTATTTTTGTATTTTTTTGTATCCCACACTTCTCATCCCCTCCTTTTCTCCCTCTCTTACTGTAAAATATCTCCAACGTTTTTCCCCCTGCAGGTGGTGGCCAGCTGAGATCTGCAACCCTCGCTTGGTGCCATCAAACATTCAGAGCCTTCGCCACGATATCGGCGACTTCCCTGTCTTCTTCTTTGGCTCCCATGACTACTACTGGATCAATCAGGGGCGTGTCTTCCCCTACGTGGAGAATGACAAGAACTTTGTAACGGGTCAGATCAACATCAACAAAACCTTCAAAAAAGGTATTTTCTTTAAGACATATCTGTTGTGATTTCCTCTTGTAACGCTTAGCAGGAGTAATGAATTTCGGAAAAGATGTTGGTGAGTTTTTGGGTTTTTCTTTGAAGCTCTGGAAGAAGCAGCCCGACGGTTTCAGGAGCTTAAGGCACAAAGAGAGAGCAGGGAGGCTCTAGAGCAGGAACGTAACTCTCGCAAACCTCCGCCTTACAAATTTATCAAGGTATTCCCATTTTAAATCCTTAAGATGAATGACCCACAACTGTGTGTTATATTAAGTCCTCAGCATTTTTACTTATTCAGTGAATGTGATTTATTGTGGCAGTCCAACAAACCAGTGGGGAAAGTGCAGATGCATGTAGCTGACTTGTCAGAAATTCCACGATGCAACTGCAAACCAACAGATGAGCATCCCTGCAGCATCGACTCCCAGTGTCTCAACCGCATGTTGCAGTACGAGTGTCATCCACAGGTTTGTGCGCATATGCATCCTTTCTTGTTCTGCTGCTACAATTAAACCAGTCAGATAATCACGAAAACAGTATCTTGTGTCTTTTAATCGCTATGCTGCTGTCTTCAGGTGTGTCCTGCAGGAGATAGGTGTGAGAACCAGTATTTCACCAAACGGCTGTATGCAGAGACAGAAGTGATAAAGACAGAGGGCCGTGGCTGGGGCCTTAGGACCAACCAGGCTCTCAAAAAGGTAGGTGTTGAGGTTATTGCCAAGTACTTTCACCCAAAACCGCATCAGCATGCCAGTTATTAATCAGTAGGTACTCTTCATCTTAAAGCAATTTTCCATTTCCTAACCAACTCCTTACAATTTATTCAATATACTGTATCCCAAACTGAAACAAAGACATTTAAAAGTCAAGTGTGAATGGAAACAAATACCTACAACGTCTGACAAATGGAACACTATGAGCAAGCACCACACTGTGAAGGGTCTTTCCACACAAACGGTGCCGAGGCAACTATATAATCAGGAACTGTATGTTAGTCCCCATGGAATTTTCTTCAGTGAGTTTTCCCTTAGTTGAAAATGATCTTAATTCTGTCATGTTTGGTCATACTTTACTGCGTTTGTTCCCTAAATCTATTTAAATAAGGGTGTGGTGTCTAAAACTGTGTAAAATGTGATTTGTTGTGTTGTCCAGGGTGATTTTGTGAAAGAGTATGTGGGAGAGGTAATAGACTCCGAGGAGTGCCAACAACGAATCAAACGTGCCCACGAAAATCACGTGACCAACTTCTACATGCTCACACTGACCAAGGTAACACTTTTGGGCACTAAAAACCTAAAGTATGGCTCCAAGAAGAGACTGCCAAGGATTTTGAAAGACCCTGGTCTCTTAATGTCCACTTTTCCTCCTAGGATCGTGTAATAGATGCTGGCCCTAAAGGAAACTCCGCCAGGTTTATGAACCACAGCTGCAGTCCAAACTGTGAAACCCAAAAATGGACGGTGAACGGAGACGTTCGCATCGGACTCTTCGCCCTTTGTGATATAGACGCTGGTGAGGCTACATGGAAACACAGCACACGTGTTTACACATAGTGTTTGCCACAGAAGCCCTTAGAGCATGCGAGATAATCTGTTTCCTTATTGTTCCTGTAGGCACTGAGTTGACGTTCAATTACAACCTGCACTGTGTGGGCAACAGGAGAACGTCTTGTCACTGTGGATCAGACAACTGCTCTGGATTCCTTGGGGTGCAGCCGGCGGTAAGGATATTTACACCTCGTCATTGTGAATCTAGTTCTAAAGTACTAAAAGTTAGGTTTCCTTACTGTTTGGCTTTTTATGATGTTTCCTCCAGAGTGCTGTGGTGATGGAGAAAGAGGAGAAGGCCAGAAATGCCAAGCTGAAGCCGAAGAAACGGAAGCTGCGACCGGATGGCAAGCACACACACGAGTACTTCTGCTTTTGTTGCGGTGAAGGAGGAGAGCTGGTGATGTGTGACAGGAAGGACTGTCCAAAAGCGTACCACCTGCTGTGTCTCAACCTCACCAAGCCACCATACGGTAATGACAGAATGACCTCATACATGTGTAAATATGTTAAATCTATAGCAATAGAGCATCACATCGAGTCCTAAATAGCATTTTCCACATTCAGCTAATTTGAGCAGTGATGTCAATCTGACTTCTTAGATACTGCTTAGTGATTAAAAACAGGGCTGACATGGCACCATCTCTATCTTGAATAAGACGAGTAAAACTGATTTTATATTACGTTTTTATCTTTTCCTCTTTTACATATGGCCAAGTTTGCATTGATGCTGCTGCCACCTTCCAACATATTTCCTGAAGCGTTAGCTTTTCTAAATTACTTCTTTCCTCACTCAGTAACTCTCAGCAGCAGATAATGTTTTACAGCTGACTCAAGTTGATTTTAAATTGATCTTCTGTCATTTGTTCATCTCCCGGCTGGTACATCATTATGTATAAGAAACTAAACACCTCAAGAGCCAACATTTTTTTGCATACTGCTTTCTACACTATAATCTGTATTTTTTTAAATTATCTAAGTATCTCCAAAAAAACCTCCATCTGCGTCCTGGTTAGATGTCACAGCTCTGATCCTCTATCTGCCCATATTCTAACCTCTTCACCTGTCTTCAGGGCGCTGGGAATGTCCATGGCATGGCTGCAGCATTTGTGACAATCCAGCCTCATCTCTCTGTGACTTCTGCCCTCGCTCATTCTGCCGAGATCACGAGGCGGGGGCGCTCACGGCCTCCTCCCTGGAAGGTCGTCTCTGTTGCACCAGTCATAACCCCTCAAGTCCCCTGGGCTCCAACTCCAGCTCTACCCAGCTGCACTGCTCTGCTCCGAGCCCCGTGAGGGTCAAAGAGGAGCCGGAAATGGAGTTGACCGAGCAGGCGGCAGAGTGACACTTCAGCTCCCTAAATACCTCATTCCCTGTAAAGTGTGCTGTGTCCTGTTGGCTCCGATCACCTTCTGATCTGAATCGGTGCACTACAAGAGGGAATACAGTGTTGTTTGACCAGTGCAATGGCCGCCATTCAGGGCCGGGACACGTCTACCTTCGCAGAGCAACTGGAGTATCGGCAGGGGAAGTGTCCAGGCATCGTTCCTCCTGTCTTGCCATAAAACACCACCATCAATGCTCTCCACAGCTCGCCTGCGCCCATCGGAGGGCGCAGACCACCACCTCATTAGGTTCCTTTTATTTTTTGACATCTGTGGAGGACATTTTAAGTGTTGTTACGTTGTCAGTTACCGGCACTTTGAAGAACCCAGTGAGTGAGGTGGTGGTGAGGGGAAGAATGGAGGAGGACATGTAAAGCTCAACCTCTCTGCCAGGGCTCTGCTCCTCTCCTTGTTTACCTGCTGTAAGCTGTGGTCAGCATCTCAAACATAGGAAGGCTTCACGGAGACGAGCGAGCCTTTCTCCATCACTCCTGACGTGATCTGTCATTGTATTTATCTCTTCTTCTTCTTGGGAAAAAAGGAGGAGGAGAAATTACAGATTTTGTGCAATTTTTTTCAGGACAACACTACATTCCAACCTTAAACATGGTTTTAATATACTTATGGGTATAGATGAATATAATTATATACAGTATCTATGTTTGTTAATGTTTACAGACAGATCCTCTCACTTCATCTCAGTGAGTTGTGTATTATGTTTGTTTGTTTAGGTGTTAAGCATTACGCAGACCTCCTTGTGAAAATAGTCCTATTAAGGTGAAATATAATGGTATATAGTGTAATGGTATGACATTACAGAAGTACTTGTGATTTTCATATTGCCAGTCTCACCATTGTGTACATAATTGGCTCATAATATTGTAAAGTACTTAAAGATCAGGAGGGATAGAGCCTCACCTCTCTGGTTGTTCCTAGAAGAAGGAAAGGTTGTTTTGTTTTTTTAACAAGAAGATAGATCCTTTTTTTTTATTTTATTTTCAATAAATGTTTTGTTCAGACATTTCCTACAAAATATTATTTGTATTGTAGATGGAGGGACCCAGCTTGTGATCACTGGTGCTGTCTTAAAGTATTGTTAACCAGCTTTAAAGGGTGATTTCACCAATTCTCTTTTGCTTCCTATGGTCCTGTTTCAGAACTACACGTATTAATAATAATAATAATCTTCATCTGCCTTTCCTGGGTTTGAACATCGCTTTACTTCTCTGGATGACATCATATGGAGGTTTTCATTGCAGATGATGTCATCTGAAGGAGTTCTGGAGGAGTATGTTGACCAAGAATAATAACTCTGTAGCAACGAGTAAAAAGAGAATACATATTTTTAATAGATAGAAGGCAGAGGGGATTTAATTTAACAATTAATTTACCCTCCAAACGGAGCCATAGGATATTGCAAAAATTGGGGTTGCCCTTTGAGTTAGATTCTGTCTATAGGATCTACTGCCCAGATGCAGTCCATTTCAGTAACATTTTGTACTGTGACGCTTTGATGCTTTTTATTTTCCTCTGTCTTTTTTAATTTGTTTCCTCTGGTTTCATTTTGACAAACTTTTTTTGAAAAGCACTTTCACACGGCTTGTTGCTACACGATTTACCTACGTCATACATATACAGAAATGTATATTAAAAGAAGATATGACAAGTGTTTTAAAATTGATACCTCTTCTCCTTGTAGTAAGATCAGACTTTAAACTGTGTTGAAACTTCTTTCTTCTCCGTCAGAAATGTGGTGAGTGCTGGGCACGATTGATTGTTTTTGGTCTGATTTTGTTTTTAATTTTTTTAAATTTTTTTGGGTGGCACAAGTAGGAATGACTGCCAGTCTGGCTTTATTTGTACAAAAAAAAAGTCCTGTGTGTCCTTGAGGGGCACGTCTTCATTTTTCACCTGGAGAACATCCTCAAGACTGGGCTTTATATAAAGACACAATAGTATAACAACAGTCCAGCCCAGTATAATGTACAATTACAAACTTCTGTACAGTGTTTTTAATCGCTCATCCGTCAGATCCAAACTTTTTGTATTTATGGCACCACATTTTATACCAATTTCTTTTACAAACACCAGTGCAGTAATTTGTCTCCTCCACCACCGTGGTGTAAGTGAAATAGACAATTTAAAAAAAATGTGGGGACCCTTACATGTATCTAGCCATTGCATATGTTTTTTTTTTTTTGTTAGTTTGTTTTTGTTTTTTAAACATTTGGTGTAATGATTCCACACTTGGCAACAGCTGCTGCTCATCAACCTGTATAGTGACTCACTGTAATTGGTGTTAAAAGCAGTGTGAAGCAGTTTAATATTGGAATATATAAGTTTCTGTTTTAGAGCAGTTTTGTGCAGTTTTAGCCTGGACTTCAGAGATTATCACAAGAGGAAGCTTTTCTGTGGCCTTCACCCTTTTGTTAGTGATTCTTTCCTCATTCCATGACTGTGTGTGTCCTGCCTTTAAAATATATTTTTTAAGCTTCCTGAAGAGGATGATGTTAAAAGTTGAGCCACAGGGTGAAACGGTGCCAATGTTTCCAAATTATTGAATTTCATTTTTTGTCTGTTTAAATATAGAGAATAGACACACTCGGCTTACAGTTTGTTAGGGCCACCAGGCTAAAAATAATGCAGTGGTGTAAAAAATCTAGACTAATTTTAGCCATATCTATCTAATAAACTGACAACTGAGTGCAAATAAGAAGCAGAGGCACTAAATGCAGACTGGCAAAAATATTCCGGACAAGACTGAAATTACATATTAATGTAATATATAAAATTGCTATTTTTTTGCATTCGATTTTTTTGCTCTAAAAAAAATGTTTAGTTCCCTCGTTAAAATACACAGAATCTAAAAGTCCATGTCACTTGTATGGACTGGACAGTAGAGTCTTAAACTTGCATTCAACACTTTTAAATGAATCCCTTTCAGTGGATTCATAAAGAGAAACAAAAACTCCCTATCTGTCCCTATGACATTAAGTGCTGTACTCACATTTGCCATATTCAATTATATTGCATTCAGAGGTTCCTCTCTTTTTATCCTTTTATCACTTCTTTTTTCATTTTACCCTAATTGACCCATTTCCTACTGTTTTTCACGGATATATGCCAAGAAAGACAGACTTGCTGATTCCCCTGTGCAACTCAGCACTGCTCCCAAATTTATCAAACGCTTTATTATTATTATTATTGATTAATCATCAGGTAGATGCATCATAAATGCATTTTTTATTTGTAAACTCAAAACGGTCTGTCTGTTTAAACTTGAATTTTCATTATGTTTTTATTTATGATATATATATATATTTTTTAAACATAGCATTCATACATGTGATTTTCAGACCGAAGGCATCCTTGACTCTTGTGGCTTCAGAGAAATGTCTGTCTTGTGAAGACTTAACCTCTTTTTCTTTTCAAGGGTACTGTTGTTCAGCTGGAACGCATGTTTCCATCAGCAGACACTGGTTTAATCTCTTTAAATGCCTCATTTTAATGCCAATGTTTTTATTTGTGTTTCTTTCATATTTTTTTATTTTTTGCACAGAGATTCTGTTAGACCGAACAGCCTTTTTTTTTTATTTTTCTGCACTTTGCAGATTGCCTGATCATTCATTACTTTGTGCCAGTTTGTCCTTGTCTGCCCCTCTCAGCTGGTACAGCAGCAGTATTATGTTCGCCAAATTTAAATGTCTCAGTGAGCATCATTTCACTAACTTAAAATAGTATCTGATGTGTGTATTTTGTTGGTTTGTTCTCAGTGTAGTGCGCATACTTTTATTTGAGAAGACAGCATGTTTGTCGTCATTTAGGTGACCATTGCGCGAGGAGAATTTTTCTAAGTGTCCAGAAATTTTCTAACCGTCATAATTTTTTTATATACACTTACATGTAGGATGGACCACCCACACCTTTGTATGTTAATTAGTATGTTTCATTTCACTGTGACGTCTTTTGGTTTTTGTACAATGTTGATGAGTTTTTGTTGACATGCTGTCAGGGGAGAAATAGGATTGGAATAAATTAACAAATACACCTTCATAAGCGTTCATCTCTTTTTACTTGTAGTAAAATTTGCTTACAATAACTAACTGGGGTCATATGTATCTCTCTTGGTGTTGCTTCAATTAAACGTGGATGAACACAAAATACCATGTTGATTACTGTTCAACCTGTGTTATTGCATACTGCATATTGTTGAAGAACCTGTAAATAATTTGCATTGAACTTGCATACGATCATGTTACTGTGGCGTGCTCTTTTTGCCTGTACAATTCTGCTTCTAAATGTGTGTGACTGTTGAGACGACACTCTTTTTGTACATGACTGTCTTTTTATTTGACAGTATTGATTCTGTCCTTTTTTCATTCTAAAGTTGAGTTTTGAGAGTTCAGACATGCCTGAAGTTTGACTTTAATAAAGCTGTACTCTGTCTCAGTGAAACACTCACTGTACGTGTTTTTTATTTTTGTGGAAACATTTTGTTGTTGTTGTTTTTTTTATGATAACACAGATAACTCACCTTCCTAAGTGTTTGTAGGCAGATTCTGCCAAGCAGGTGGCAGCTAAGCAAAGCTGATAAAAAAATAAATGATAAAATTAGCCATTTTTGTTATTAACATACTATTTGGCTAATCAAAAATTTTCCAAACAATATTTGATTGCCATGTTATAGTAAAGAGTAAGGTACTTAAAATATTACTGATTACACTGTTTTCTGCGCTGTCCGCAAATTAGTTCTAGAGAAATATGTTGATTAATGAGCAGTGTGGTGCCGAAATTATTCAAGCTAAATGTTTGCCAAACAATGCTTTGGAAATCAGTGTTAATATTTTTGGAATTTGGTATGTTGGCTAAATATAGTAATTTGTGGGCTTTTGGAAATTATAGCAAACAGCATTTATGTTCTGATAAAGCAACACATGAACAAGTATCAATTAATGAAGAGAATCATTTTTTAAAAACTCAAGTTGCTGACTGGAAATATATTTAGGTAAGTGTGTTCACAGTAACGACTTTACCTGAATGTACTTTTAATGTCAAACTAGAGAAACTGGAAAAACACATAAAACATAACTGTGGTTTTAGGTCTGGATGGCAGTCAGTCAGCTGACGTGGCTTCTTGCATCCACATGTCAAGGCCGATAAAATTAATGTGAAACTGTGGACCCATTTCCTGTTTGTAAAACAATGCATAATCCCAAAGCTCCCAATCTATTAAACTCCAAATTGATTGACAGCTATCCTGAAGTGAAAATCAAAACACAAATTGGTACAATATAAATCAATAGTTTTTTAAATATCCAAGTAAGACTTGTTGTACATTCAATCATTTAAGAATACCAATAGTTTTTGGTCAAAAGCTCATTAAGTCTACACTACCTATGTACAAAAATCAAATTCTTAAAAATCTGCAGTACAAAACAAGCAAATATGAAAGTCATGTTACTTTCCATAATGCGTAAAGTTGACTACTGACTAAACTTTAAATGAAGATAATTTTTTCAGGCCCCATATTCAGTAAATGACAATAATATTATACTGATGTGTTTCTTAAACTGTGAACAACATAATGTTACTGCACGGAAAACAATGTAATATAAAGGAAACAGGAAAGGATATATTAATTTATTTTTCCTAACGATTAAAACATACTCATATAGTCCAAATCTTTTGAAAAAAAAAACAGCAAAAGATCGGCTACATTTTAATTCGAAAAACCCCTCACCGGATGTAGCGGTGATGCTAACCGTTAGCTTCACACACTGCTCATCTCCGTGGCATCACTGGGTGTTCAAGTCCTCCAATGTGCTTGTCCATCGTCGGGAGAGACGGAGCGTGTTGGGACCTGATCCGCGTTAACGGCTCATGTTGATATGAGGATAAAGAGACAGAAGCAGGTCGTTCAAGGTAAGTGACGGACGTGGGATTCTTTGTTTGAACAATGCGGAAATGGGCCAGATGTCTTGTCTGACAGATGTTGCTAACTAGCTTAGCTTGATCAGATGTCGTTTTGTTTCTACGCGACAGAGATTTAATGTTCCCCTTTTTGTCTTATTCTGTGCACTGACAAAATCAGTTCGATATTTTCGGAAAATTAATCCTCATTGTAATATTCATCTAAACAGCGTTTGGACGTGTTTAAATTGGACGTGGAGGGGGGGACACAGGTGCAGCGTGTTGGCCTTTCAGTCAGGTTTGAGACAGAACCAAAATCTGGCTTATCCGTTCAGTATTTATGGGATACCCGATACATCCTCAAGACTAAAAGTAGAGGACACGCGCTGCATGATTTACAGATTTGCCCTCGTCTGTTTGGAGTGTGAGCGTTTCCTTCTTCTAGGCAAATGAGGAACTAGGACTAGTAGCTGTCAGCAGCCACTGCTGTCAAAAGCTCGAGCAACATCCAGACAGAGTGGTCACCTGGCCTCCCACAGAAGCCTTCAGACCAGTACATCCAGTCTGCTCTGGGGCCCTTATTATCCTAACGCGTTGGCCCAGTGTATCTGTAAGGGCCAGGGGGTCAGTGGTTCAATAGTATTTTATTTGACAGCTCATATAGTTTATATTGCGTGCATATCTTTTCTAAAAACGTTATTAAGTCATCGTCGCACAGAAAAGGCAGGACAATGTGTTTGGCAGGTTAGATGTTAAATTTTCAGTTACCCAAAGTTTTAAACCGTCTCATACTGTCCAACCAACAATCCTAAACCCAAAGATTTTCAGTTTACTATAGCAAATAGAGGAAAACTATCAAACATTAATTTTCTCCCACTTTCTGGTGGCTGCTATGCAAGGTGCTCACCTGACCTTGGGGTTCAGTGTCGACGTGTAGGGAGGAGAGACCAGGAATAGAACCACTAACGTAATAATGTTTTCACCTACTGTACTTTACAAAGAGACTTACGAAATGAGTCATCAATAATCATAATTTACTGTAAATTTGGACCCAGTAATTAAATTTAAAACACAGCGTGGTTACTCAGACTGCCTATAAAAAGCTGAGTGTATATCAGAGGTTAGTCACAGAAAGAATCACTGAAAACAACTCAGAGTGTGTGTGTTTGGGGCGAGGGGGTTAGCTGACATTATTTTTAAATAATATCAAATAACTAAACAGCCCTGATAAGAATCCTTAAATATATTTGCAAAGTACTCAATGGGACACTTTATGACTGAAAAAATAACATGAAATAATGTAATAATCAGTTTTGTTGATCCACTTCAAATATGTCTTTGTCTTCACTGCACTTCCTGACAAACTGGTATTGTGATAATATGAGTTGATATGGTTTCTCAGTCAGGCCTTACTAATAAATTAAAAGCAGCTATTTATACTAAGTAATGGGCAAGTTCATGTTGTTTGGAATAATCTTCTACTTATTTTTATAATATTGTACCTTTTAACACACAGATTTTAAATGAACGCTGTAATAAAATTAATCAAATTTTTCTTTCTTCCTAGTCTAGTTCAGAGGAGGTGGAGTGATGATGTTTGCTGTTGACTGAAGTCCACTCCGAGAAACAAAATGAAGAGGAGACTGTTTCGTGGTTTCCTGACGGAAATTTCCATCCGGATAGCACTGTTGGTGGTTTTCCTGTAAGTATGTCCTCTATTATAATCAGATCTGTGAATGCAACATTAATAAAAGGGTCCACTGCCTCAAATGCAGGTATAGTGTTATTATTTTCAGTTGCCACCATCGTAACTCTGTCTGTGCTACACTTAGTTTGACGGAGCAGCTTCCCCCTTTCTACCGTGAAATCCAGGCAGAGGAGATGTGGTTGTATAAATATCACCGTGTGGAGCAAGACCATGTACCCACGTCCGTTATGTTTGTAAGTAAAATATCTCCATGCTGGCAAGCAACTGGAGCAAAATCAATACCTCAGTCCAGTTCTTGTTATCTTATTCCTAACAACTATTATTATAGAGAATGTGAACTCAGTTCGCTCTTCTCACTGTTTTAAAAGATCATACTTATGTTTATTTTTAGGACTTTAATCATAACACGGGGAACATTGCTGTGACAACCATTCTCCAGCATATTATATGTTTAACTACACATTGACCATATATCCACCAGGATTTCACTGACCATTGTTTGATTTTTGCAGCTTAAATTGTGTGACTTTTCTAAGCGATTCTGATTCATGTTGCAATGTTTTATAATGTTTCAAAGATTGGTTCATCCTATACAATATCTGCCTCAAATCACAGTGGGAGTAAAATTATTGTCATTTGTGTAAATGCAGACAGACTTTAAAGGTGAACTCTACATTAGAATGTTATCAGTATAAATAGGATAATCAGTGCAGCAATGTTCTAAATTGTCTTTAAATGGATTCTTATACTGTTTTTGTTTGCGTGTGTGTGTGTGTGTGTGCGTGTGTCAGACTGTTGCGGTTTTCAGTCCATTCCTTGTAATCCTGGCTTTCACTTTTCTGAAGAGATCTGAGCGAGGTGATGTAAAAGAAGCCTCACTTGGTAAGAACAGGCAGCTCCATTCAAGCCCTTGATTAATCACATTGAACAAGGAAGTGAATGTTTATAAAAAAATTTTTGTCTTATTTATGATTCTGTCTGTCTTTCAGCGGTGACTCTGACTCTGGTGCTGAATGGAGTTTTCACCAACGTCATCAAACTTGTTGTTGGCAGGTAAACGCTGTACAATACATAGCAGATCGTAATTAGCCAGCGTTACAGTGGATTAATACGTCCTCTGTGTTCCCTCTGTTTTTCTATCAGGCCACGACCAGACTTTTTCTACCGCTGTTTTCCTGATGGTCAGATGAATCTGGAACTCCGCTGCAGCGGTGACCCAGATGTCGTCATGGAGGGCAGAAAGAGCTTCCCAAGTGGACACTCTTCCTGTAAGTGGCTCTGATCCACCATGCTGCCTTTGTAGCTAATACTAATAATCAGCAGGCAACAATGAAAGGAAATAAAATTACTAAGTGGGGTGAATCTGAAAACACATTTGTGTATAAATTAATTTTTGGCTCCGAGCTCTTATTACATTATATCATAAACGGGCTATTTAAAATGAAAGCTTTTTTCCCAAATTCAATCCTTTTCTCATCTCCAGGTTCCTATTATGTATATATACATATAAGAATATGAGCAACATGCCATCAAAAATGAAAACATCTTTTCACCTGTAATCCCTGCCCCATTATTGTCTTTTCTCTGTTTCTTTATAAAATCTTTCTCTTTTCTCTCAGTTGCCTTTGCAGGTTTGGGTTTCACAGCACTGTACATTGCAGGGAAGCTGCGTTGCTTCAGCGAAACAGGTCGAGGAAGAGCGTGGCGGCTCTGTGCCTTCCTCACCCCTTTACTCATTGCGACCGTGATCGCCCTTTCTAGAACCTGCGACTACAAACACCACTGGCAAGGTCAGTTTCATTCTCCCTTTCAGGACCATTACATCCCTATTTTTTTACCATCCTAGAGTCTTTATTGTTTTTAGTACCTTTGGGAATTGATCAACAAAAGAAGTAATTTTGTTCTCAAGAGTGAAACTCTCCGCAGTCACATATGTCGGTGACATTTACTGCCTCTCACTATATGCATTAATATATATACTGGTGCTCCTTCAGTCAACACTGAGCTCTGTACAAATATAGACCTTGCTCAGATTAGATTCAGTGTGTCACATGCTTAGAGTAACACACAGATTAACGCCTTCAATTGAGTTTCCTAACTGAAATCTATATGAAGATATCTCTGAAATTTCAATCTTTATATGTATAATGTAAGATATGACAAAGCATCTCTTTTTCTTTCTCCTTCTAGATGTATTAGTGGGTTCTCTGCTGGGTCTCTCATTCGCCTGGCTGTGTTACAGACAGCACTACCCCCCACTTCAGGACCTCGACTGCCACAGACCTCTGTGTCACAGAGAGACTATTCCCACTGCACAGGAAAGGAAGCTGGCCAACTCAAACTACATCCTTCCAATGTAGAACAGCTGTAACTGGAAAATGCTCTTTACTGGCGTTATTTATACCGGTTTACGTGGTATTCATTCTAATTCTGGTTTTCACACCCTCAGGACTGGGCAATATAACTATGTGTTATTTATCAATGATCATCATAACTGTACTGTTGGAATTTCTTTTAAGCACCTGAGAGCTGCTGAAAATCACAACTCCAGTTTAAACTGTTTAAAGTGGTGGGGATCAACTACTCCGACAACCTACAGTAGTGTGTATTTCTAAACCCTAAGCTGCCATTACACACTGACTGTATCGGTGCTGGGGGTCTTCTTGTTGACATGACATTGCTTGACCAGACTCACAACAGCTAAACAGATTTTTTTTTTTAAGCATGGTTGAGGTTTAAAGGGAAAATGCCTGTAATCAGTACTTGATTTCTGTGTACGGATGTTAATTCTTTACCTTAAGGAACAATACAGCAATCAGGCATAACATTATGACCACCTGGGCAATTTATTGCAATCCAATACAGCAGCACTGCCAGTAATAATTTCTCAGTTTTTAGGTTGAAACTGTGAGAAAGGTGGTGGAGTCGTAGTGTAGTGCATTATAAGAAGAGATGCTTCTAATGTTGTAGCCACCCTATTTAAAATGAATGAGGGAGCCAAAACATTAAAACCACCTCTTCTTATAATGCACTCCAGTATGACGTTTACCAATTATCAGCTTTCTAAAACTTTTAACCTAAAAACAGAGGAATTGTAACGTGTAAAAATACAATTCATGTCAGAGCTGCAGTATTGGATTGAATTTAACTGCACAGGTAGTCACATTGTCACGCCTCATTGGTTTATATGGTGAGTAAAGTCCAAGCTCAAAGATCCAGTCACTAATTCTTTTTCACCTGCATCTTATGATCTTGAGGTGTCATCATGTGATCTAACTATGAAAGGGTAAAACACATTTCATCTCTCTGTAATGACCATGAAAGCTGCTTTATATGAAATGGGAGGCCACTGACCATAAGACCATTAGAGGAGAAATATTAATTCTGACTCCAGAGCCTGTATTTAAAACAAGTTAATAGGCAATACTTGTTAGGTTCCCTATCCTAACTGAGCGACAATACGGCCTTCTCTTTTCACCACTGCTACACTTGGGCACTTGGTGCTAAAGGCCTTGCTCAGTGCATCTCAGTGGCAGCAGCGAAGCAAGGGCAAGAAGCGTGTGTTTTCACAAGGCCGCCAATAACAGATTACCACATGTCATTATCACTTGATTGAAGGTTCACATTTAAGATTGCACAATGACACAAGCCAACAGTATAACAAGACTGTGAGGCACAGCAGAAATGGAGCTATGAGCTTTCTTTTGATCCGTCATACAAAAACCGAAGTATGGTTTTGTGATGTCATACTTTAATGTTTCCGAAGAGTAATTTGAGAAAATGTTAATTGATAAAACAACCAGATGTCAATGTGCTTTCTAATCCAGCAAATTAGGTACATGAAGCAAGGTTCTTTATCACAACATAGTCTTCTGTGTCAGCAATGTATCTAAGTACTTTGACCTTTTTATTCTTTCGTCCCAAAATCCTTCATGCCTACAGAACCTGTTCACTGATGAAATTCAGGTCAAAATTCAGGAAATCAGGCTAAAGGATTTCTAGAAACAACTAGGCACAGCACATATCCACGCATGTGAGTGAGGATTGATTAAGATGTAATGCTGTATTTCTTTGGGGGGGGCATCCATGAATACAACTGCACTTCCTAACAACAAAGGCAACTGTTATCATGTAATTTGTTATTTTAAAAAAAAAATTAAAGGGGTAGTAAACACAGTCTGAACCGTATGTTTAAATATGTCTATTGACAAATTATCACGGTATATTAAGTCATATCTGTCATTATCTAATCGAAAGCAACTTGGTCAGTGTTACACCTTTAGTCTGCCGTTTATGGCACTTTTTATGGTCTTCATGTTGTTTATTGTATATAATATATATTTTTTGATGGATGTCTGCTTTCATTCGCCCAATCTTCAGTTTACTTTCTTGATGTAGCAGCCCCGTTTAACCTTTTTCCACAGTTTTTTTTTTTTGTGCCTGCTGCATTTTGAATTTGATGGCCACACATCTCTGCTCTGACCGAACAGCACATCTTCTACAGTAATATCAGCACAAGATCATGTGACTGTAAGAGAACTCTGAAATACACATTTTACTAGATCAGTGGTCCCAGGCTTATTGTTGGTCTGCTTTTCTTTACTGCATAGTTATCTGGATCTTTGTCAAACTGTCCAAAATAAGAATGTTCACAAGAATTAGACGAACATCATGTAGAGTTTATTTTTTGAGTTAACCTAAATGGGGTTGGACTGTAACCTCTTCAGTTGATGGTGCTAGCCTCCCAGTGCTTCTGCTGGTCAGGTTTTCTATCATGTTCATACTGTAGTTTTATTGGCAAGTGAAGTTTGGTGGTTTGTCTATTTCTCATCAAAATTTCTTTAAGACTGTGAATGCTACATACTCTGGTTGTTATATGTTCAGCTTTCCTTACCCTTTTTATCATTAAGATATGTTCTATCATTGCTTTTACATAGCAAACGAACAACAAATTCTACTTTTATGCAATTGTTTTTGCAAGAAACAACAGAAAAATCTATACTCCCACGTGTTTTCATTTGCATGTAAAACCAGCCAAAGTTTTGCAGGGTCAAAGCACTTTTGCTCATCACTGGGAATCAAGCGTAGAGCTGCTGGATCACAGTGGTTTCAGACCAAACTTAACAGTAAAAACAAATGAATTTGTGCCTTTGTTTACTACATTATTTTATGGTTATCTGTTAATGAAGTATATACTGCATGTAACAGTGTATGCTCTTGATCATGTTAACTTTGTTTGGAACCTTTAGTTTTCTATTGTTCTACAGTGTATAGAATTAACTTGTGAAGATATGTTATGTTTAAATGTGGCATGCTGCTTTTCCTTACCTCAGAATTATTCACTTTCTAGAAATTCAATGATCAGTGGAGATAAATGGGGATGTTTCTATATGGAAGTGTCCAATGTATAAGTTACAGCATAGATTTGGGGGGGCACTTTTTACAGACCTTTGAGACAAATAATATATTTCTTGATCAATCTCACAGCTGTTACTTAGAAGATGCACAGGTCTAGGTGTTTTTAATTTGGGGGCATGTAGAAGTTACTTTAGTTGAATTTGTTCACCTTAAATGTTACAATGGTATTTCATTAAAATAAAATATTTGTGTACATGGATGTCTGGGGGATGTTTTAGACAGAAAAACATTTTCAGAATAGCTTGTTGATCATGCCTGCACAGCACTTTGTAATTTTTACAGGCAGCTTTTTAGATCAGAAAAAGATTATTTCAAATGTTAAATTGAAAATTGGGCAAATAACAGTTATTATAATTAATACATTTTCTTATGTTGCTTTAGGAGTGCATATTATAAATGAATTAGGTATGATCTTGGGGGAAAACAGTCTAGCATTTTTCACTAATATAAAAAAAAGTTGTGAATAGTTTTGTTTGAGTTTTGTCTCCGTGAATTTGTAAATTTGTATTTTGAAAAACGTTTCCTATTTTTGAGAATTGTTTTTAGGGATTCAAATTGTGCATTTTCAAAGGCTTTTTTGTAGTTTCAGTTCAGTTTTTCCTCCCTCTGGCTCTTGTTTTGGAGACGCTTTGTCTTCTCAACGTGATGACGTTTCCTTGAACGTATGACGTGGGTCACGTTCTTGCTCTTGTTTGGTTGGACGTGACGCGCGGATTTGGCGCCACATTTCAGGAACAGGACCGCATCATTTCCTCACAGCAAACCAAAATAAGTCGCTGTTTATGGGATTTTAAGGCGGTTTTATCGAGCTTGTCTTTTAATAAAAGCTTTTAAGGAGATTTTAAGGTTTCACAAAATGTTTATCACGGACATAAGAAAGGAATTTTATGACGTTGTTGCCAATCAGGTAAGTTCTGTTGACTGTAACATCAGATTAGCTGACTTGAACCATATATTATTGCTGCTAAACAAATAGCTTACGTCAAAGTTAGCTAACGTTATCATTTTGAGGAGCAAGTTTTTATGGTAATACGCAACTAAATGCTATCTGTCATCTGTCCCGCGGTGTTCTTTCACCAGAGAGTCGCACTCCTGGTGGCATCGGACATCGACGCTCTCTGCGCCTGTAAGATCCTACAGGTGAGACCCGCAGACATCCGGTTTCAGACATTAGCTGTTCTGACCCAAAAGTCCAGTCCAGGGCTTGAAAGGTTAAAGATGTGTGATTATAAAAACATATAAATATCCTTGACTAGATCAGTTTGGTTAAATGTCAGTTTATTGATACACATGTCTGGTATTAGGTTAATAGCCAGATACATTAAATACTGCTGTAATAAATCAAAGCTTTATATTTATATTTACATTTAGTCATTTTGCAGAAGCTTTCATCTAAAGTGACTTGAAAGTGAGGCACAAGTCAATAAAAAATCAGAGTCAAGGAGAGGCAAAGGTTTATGAGAATAAATGTTTCCATTTCATGAGATGCAAGATTTTTTTGCATGAAAGTTTGTCTCTGTTTATAGTAGCAAAAGTGATTCACCTTTATGTCCCTGAGGCTAATGATGAATGATTAATTTAAACAATTGTTAATTGTTACCTCTCTTTATTAGGCGCTCTTCCATTGCGACCAGGTCCACTATACACTTGTGCCTGTTACTGGGTGGCAGGATCTTGGCACAGCCTTTCTTGAACACAAAGAGCAGGTATGAAATAAGTCCAGAATGCACACAAGACCAAAGAACCCATCGAGCTGAGCTGCGTGTAATTATATGGTTTATGTTGTGTTGTAGTTCCGATACTTTGTTCTCATCAACTGTGGAGCAAATGTGGACCTGCTTGAGATGCTTCAACCAGATGATGACTCCATCTTCTTCATCTGTGACACTCACCGGCCTGTAGATGTGGTCAATGTCTACAACGACACACAGGTAAGAGATGAGGGATTAAATCAGCTCAAATAAGCTAATAAGCAAGAAATAAAGTGTGCTAAATGTGCTGTATTTATTTGTGTTCATTAGCTTCTACTTTGGTCCTTTTTACCTGGAAGTTAAGTCATATCAGCTTGTCTTATTTGTTCTCTCTTTCCAATTAAGAAGAAGACTTCCAGTTGACATGACTCAAACGCCAGACTGAAATCTCTTTAGCAGCTTTGTCAAGGAAACCAAGTAGAAATAGTTTTGATATTCCTACAGTTTTGTAGTTTAATGCCATTTCATCCACAGATAAAGCTGTTAATCAAACAGGATGATGACCTGGGGGTGCCCTCGTACGATGATATTTTCCGAGATGAAGACGACAATGAAGAAGGTGGTGACTCTGGAAATGAGAGTGATGAAGGTTCAGAGCCATCTGGCAAACGCAGGAGATTTGATGAAGTACGTGTTTACAAGATTTATTAAACAACACTGAAATGAACCAGAACAGTGTAGATGTAACGTTGATGCTTGTGACTTTAATATTTGTAACTATGTTGTTCCAGGGGGCAGTTGAGAGGAGAATTGAGAGACAGCGAGCGCGGAGGGAGTGGGAGGCACGAAGGTTATTATTTTCTGTGTTTTTTTTTTTTTGTTTTGTTTTTTTTTCTTTGTTTTGTTTTTAGCCATTACAGTTTCTGTATTGACACTAACATTTCCCTCATTTTGCAGGAGGGAAATCTTGTTTGACTATGAGCAGTATGAATATCACGGGACTTCTGTGAGTAGATGGGTTTTTATACAACATCTACATACATTTAAGAGTTCACTTAGCTCTGTTTACAAATGCCTCCAATGCAGTGAGGGTGGATCTCTCAGTAACACATGATAACTAGCTGTCAAGCAAGCTAAACTTTGAAGGATAATTTGGCCATTTCCCAAAATAACTCAATTTTTTTAATAGCCATACAGATGCTAAAACCATCAATGAACTTGTTTTCGTTTCTGTATACCGTAGTGATTTGTTTTTTTTTTTATTTTTGGCTCACTACTGCCAACCTTGGCTATTTCTATTGCTTTTAAAGGAAAAAAGACGCAGTAGCTGACTAAGCAGTTAGTTTTATGTATGTGCTTTTTTTTGCCACTTAATAAACTAAAGCATGGAGAGGATTCCGATCTGGACTAAGAGTTTACTATGCATGACTGTATGTTGGCTTTAGGATTCCTAAATACAAATATTTACATTTTTCTCTTTTTGTCAGGCTGCCATGATATTTTTTGAGCTTGCTTGGGTGCTGACTAAAGATACCAAGGACATGCTCTGGTAAACTAAGTTTTTTGACATAAACATGTGAAAATGCATAGTGGACTGTACGAACATGTAGATATAGTAACTTTTTTTTTTTTTCTTAAACAGGTGGGCCGTCATTGGGCTGACGGACCAGTGGGTTCATGATAAAATCACACAGTAAGAATTTCTCCAGTATAAACAGTCGTGCTCACTGTTGTAGTGCAATCACTCACATGTTTTGGAGCATTGTTGGTTAGTGTTTACATAAAGTCTTTTAACACAAAATATGTCTTTTCTGGCCTGTTTTGTTTTAGTATGAAGTATGTGACAGATGTGGCCACAATGCAGCGACATGTTTCCCGGCATAACCACCGAAATGAGGATGAGGAGAATTCTCTGTCAATTGACTGCATGAGGATTTCCTTTGAATATGAGTATCCTTAATTCATGTTTGGTTTATGGAACATTATACAAAGCTTTTTCCACGAGTGCAGACCCCTCTTAAAAAGCTTTGTGTTTCTGTTGTTTTCTTTAACCCCCCTGCTTCAGCCTGCGTCTAACCCTCTACCAGCACTGGTCTCTATTTGAAAGCATTCGCAATTCCTGTTACACATCATGCCATTTTAAGCTTTGGTCATTTAACGGACAAAAGAAACTCCAGGAGTTCCTAGCTGACATGGGGTAAGTGTCTTGAAACCCTTTTTTTTTCTTTGTTTACAATAAAAGACAAACCTGTGATTTGAAATACTATATTAATAATATTTATTGATGCTTCTTGTACCAGGCTACCTTTGAAACAAGTGCAGCAGAAATTTAACTGCATGGACATGTCAATTAAAGAGAACCTAAGGGATGTCATCGAAGAATCTTCTAATAAATATGGGTATAAATTTTAGAAAGACTTAGACACCTGCTGTCATTGTGTTTACCGTTTAAGTTACATACAAATCCATTGGAGTAAAGATATTTTAAAAAATATGTTATTTACAGTACTTATTTATTTATGTTAATTTGTTTTCTTGTCTCTCTCTGTTTTTAAAAATTAGTATGAAGGAGATCCGTATCCAGACATTTGGTGTTCATTTTGGCTTTAAGAACCGATTCCTGGCCAGTGACATGGTGCATGCTGCTGCTGCCTTGCTGGAGAGCACTGAGAAAGATGAGAGTGACAGCTCCAACTTTGTCAAGGCTCTTGACTCCCTTTCCAGGTGTGTAGCAGAAACTAAAGGCCAATTCGGTGTGTGATTTCAACATAAAAATAAAGACACTTTGAAAAAACATGCGTGCACACACAAATCAAAGCAATAAAGTCAAAAGGAAAAATTTGCTGTAATGAGTTTTAGCCAGATTAAAAAAAAACATTTGTTTCTTCTCTTTGTGCAGGAGTAACCTTGATCGTCTCCATTCAGGTATTGATCTGGCAAAGAAGAAGCTGATCGCCATCCAGCAGACTGTTGGCAGCTGCATCTCTACCAACCTCATCCTTTCACAGGGACCCTTCCTCTACTGCTACCTCATGGAGGTACAACTGTTTGTACGCTGTGTGCGCTGTGTGGCTGTTGGCAGTAATATCCTGCTCAGATTAATTTTCTCCTGCTGCTGTTTGTAGGGAACTCCCGATGTGAAGCTCTTTTCTGAGCCTATGGCCTTGACACTGCTCTGCAAATACCTCTTGAAGGCTTTTGTCCATTCAGTGAGTATGGGACAGTGAGTGTAAAATGAATTCTTAGATAATTAAAGGTAGACTGAAGTTTTTTGACTCGTTGACTGTTCTTGTTTAGACAAGGAATAAACGCTGCAAACTGCTACCTCTCATTATGGCTGCTCCCAAGGATGTGGAGAAGGGAACCGTCATTGTTGTGGGAATCCCTCCTGAATCTGAGACATCTGACAAGAAGAAGTAAGACCTTACTTTGTGCCGTTGCTCCTTGGTTGAAAGGGGCTCAGCTGATAATGAGACGGCCTCCACTGCACACAATCATTCCCAGTATCTCCTGTAAGATACAGTTTAAATTTGAATTTGGTATTTTAGGAACAACTTTTGGGAATCAAGCTAGCTAGCATAAAACATTAAATCAATGATTCCCACCTCGGAATCACTTCCTTCAATTAATAGCGTAAAGCAATTACAATTAATAGGAATGCTGCAGAACTTAATGGCAAAGCAAAAGTTAATTAAAACTGAAAATCCCTTCACTGTTGACAAGAACTTGATAGCAGCTCGTCACATCTTGAGATGTTTTGGAGCACTTCTCTACTAAAAACGATAATTCAGTAGATATTCCTGCTATTTCTAGTTTGCTATTTACATTGATATGTGTTTCTATTTTCTGTGACACTGAATATGAATTAGAATGTTTTTGCTTAATGTGTGACCGTTTTAAACTGTTATGATTCATGTTAATGCTGCAGTACTAAAACGTAGTATATATTATTATCTTATAACGTGTTTTTTTTATAAACGTTACCTTCTCTTTTCTGTGCGTTTTGTTGCTCTGAGCATTCATTGACTTATTTCTCCACTCTTTCTTTTCCTTGTACTTGGTAAGTTTCTTTGGTCGAGCATTTGAGAAAGCTGCAGAAAGCACCAGCTCCCGAACTCTCCATGACAGCTTTGACACTTCAAGTAAGTGACTGTATAATTGTATTTTGCCCACCATTTGAAAGAGGATTTTCTATTGAGTTTTATGTTCTTCTATCACCTCTGTATACAGTGTATTACACTTTGCTGCGTATGGGGCTTAGTACCAATTAAATTAGACATTGTAGCTCATTAATTAAAGTGTCAAATTTGGCTAAAACACAAATTTTCAATTGATTAATCCATGCAGGACTTTTTTTTAGCAATTTCTTAGTCCAGGTGACAACAATTGATGACTCATATTCACAATGACTCATATTAGGAAATCATAATGTCATAAATGTGAATTCATTTTATGTGATATTAAACAAGTTTTAAATGTGATTTGGTTAACACTGTGGAACCCTGCTTGGTCTCAAACACTAGGTGGCAGCCTTGTATTTGTCTGACTGAGCATCAAGCTTAAGGAAATCAACCACATTCTATTACACTTATTCAAAACTACCTTCACTTGTGTTGGTATTAAATCCACACAATGATTTTTTTTTTTTACATAGTTTTCAGAAACCTGTGAAAACAGAGCGATGAATGTGTTCATGTACTTATACAATTTCTTTATGAAATTGTGTTTTTTGTTTCCCCCTCTGTAGTTATTGTACTGAAGACAGAGGACAGAAGCAAGTTCCTGGATGCACTCATCACCCTCCTGTCGTGAGAAATTCGCGCACTTGAAGAGAATGTGAGCAAATTGTGTTTGGAGTCTTGAACAGTGTGAGCGTTGCTGCTGTTCACATCTTTGTGTTGGGTCTGACTGAAATGAATCTGTCATATCAGACAACACAGGCAGACAGCTTATTCGGTTTTCTTTTTATTTAACTCTGAGTTTTTTCAGATATGGAACAGCCAACACTTCAAAGGTTTTAATGAGTTGTGTATGTGTTTTGTACAGTCTTTGTAAATGTGTCTAGTTCTTATTTTTGGCTTTAACTTCCGGTGTATGAGTAAGTAGTTATTATTAAACTGCATTTTAAGCTTTTAATAAATCATATTAAATGCTAAACTTACAAAGTGTCTGTCTTGGCAAATTTGTGATTCAGGAGAAAGTTGATTGTTATTGGGTTCTATTGATATCTTTTTACACACTTGTATTTTTCCTTTTTCATTTGATTGAAGTTATGGTGTCCATTTACAACTACTGTAGTTCAGCTCCTCTGAATTCTGAGCTTTTTCATTTACTAACCACTTTTCTTAGATTAAAGAAAATCAAGGGAGAGAGACCTCAATGCTACATTTACAACTGTTGTTATTATTCAAATTCAGTTGAAAAGTGTATGCCAGGCGCCAATGTATTCAATCAACTAGTTATAAACCTGCACACCTTAAATACCTGTTTGCACCCTCACGACAAGTGTCCATCACAGTTTATCTAGTAAATAACTCTTCATGCGTCGTTTGATTTTGAAAGTAGGCATATTTCACATGGATTTAAAAAAATAGTTTCTCTTAATGACGAACGATCACTGAGCTATTGTTACTTGATCTGAGCAGAAAGGCTACAAACATCAACAGTAAAATCCATTTTGTTAAAAGGGAGTTGAACTTTCTCATGTTAAAACAATGACCTGGCGAGTGTTTCCTGTGATCAGTTGCAGCTGACGGAGACAGGCTTATTCAAACTGATTACACAGGTTTTATTTTCATTAATTCTTTGTTTCGCTGACGCTCAATTTGAGGTTCCAAAGAAAGTAGGAAATAACAGCTCTTACAGTATATGTGAGACTCCTGTAAACACAGCGAGGTTTGATAAATGTAACAATATCTCCCGACCGCAGCCGGTTCTTGTGGGGCAAAGGTGAAGTCTGCAGCCTGCCTTGGCCCACATTGGAGATTGTAGGCCAAGCCTCCTGTTGATGGTTTGTTGCCAGCCAAGAGAGTCCCTGGAAAGGTGGAGCCTCAATTGGTCTCAGAGGGGTAATTGAGATCCATATCGTACTTGGATCTGGATGGGATTATGGCTTTTGGAGTGGAGGATGTTTGGGTAGTTTCTCAGGAATGCTGGACTGAGTGGCAGAATGGGGACTGGAACGTGCCATGATCTGCATCGTGCTACAGCAGAATGTGTAAATGCAAATCATCTTGTCACCAGTAAGAGCGTGCACCTCATCGACACTTTGTGTTATTGGATTATGTGTAGATATGGATGTACATGTATGTCTTCCTGCTTCCTCTGGGTCAGCTACGGTACTTGAGCCTAACTACCATCAATAATGATGCTGATTACAGTCACAGCATAATGATGTTATCCAGGAGAAATGGTTCTCCAAATCATTTCTGAGAAGCTAAAGAAACATATATAGGGGATGCATTTATCTCATTAACAGGGTGGAGAGGGTTAATTACCATGAATTACTCATAAATGAGTCTTCAGCAGACTCTTATCTCTGTCTTTTTTGTGTGCTTGTTTGTTTCTAATGTGCATGTGGAAGTTTTAACTTATCGTAAAGTTTCATGTCTGAGTTGGCTAAAAGCCTAATATTATATAATAGATTGTCATGCAATTGTAGCTTTTCAAAAAAAAAAAGCTCTTATCCATAGATGGATGCAATAGCTGCTTTTGTTTGAAATTCACAAAGCTGAGTTAGCGGATTAAAAATCACTGCAAATAGATGCACAATTATCCCAAGCCATACAACGACCAAGACAACCCAAAATAGACACAAAATGAACAGTTGAAAAATGAGGGAAAAAGAGATAAAACCCAGACCCAGAAACAAATAATGATACACAAGAGACACAAAATGACAAACACAAGCTGAAAAACAACCAAAAATAGAGACATTGAAGGACAAGATGCAAAAACAAATGGCATTTGAAGTGGTTTTGACTGTTATATTATGAATGTTGTTTGAAATGAACAGTTTTAGGAAATGCTATAAAAGAAATACTACATTAGATTCTATTGTAGGAAACGGAGGCTGTAGCAGCAAAATGTGAAGACATTGAACTGAGCATGGATGGATTTTAATTAGACCTTCCATCTGTGAGACGTCAGAACATTTCCATGACAACTGATAAATATAAATGTAATGTTATATTATAGACAGAAGTTTCTAAATGGACCATATGGTGAAATTGTTTTGTCTACTGCACACGGAGAAAGTTGAACTTTGAACTTTATGTTTTCTCCTTACTGTTTTGTTTATCCAGAGATTAAGAGATGGTGGCCTTTGCAGTTCAGGATTGAGCCCAAATGTTATTTTCAGTTATTTACCTGTGGTGCTGTCATCCTTTCTGTTGATGTTTCCATGACAGATCCACGTGTTGGACCTCGCTCAGCCGTCCCTTAGTCATCGATCACTTTGCTCTGCGTCCCCCTTTTTGCACCTCTGGTGAATTGGGGCACTGTCCTTTCCACCACTGTGCATCTGAGGAATGTGATGTGTAACTGAGTCAATACACACAGGCCGAGAGAAACAGATGATGTGTAGATGTGCAGAGCAGCATCATTGAACGCCTCCTGCTCCAGCATTTTTACACTTTTCAGAGACGGGGTGTTTGATGGAGCTTTTGAAGTTGATGGAGTAATGATGTGGACAAGCAGTATTGTGCTAAAATAATTAAACATTTTCATGTTTGATACGTGAGTAGGTGTAACACACCTGAACCTTTAATCCCTGCCAAACTGTGCAAGATTTATCGTGCCTAAGTAAGACAAGGATGCTTTCAGGAAGTTGCCAGTTGTTTCTATTTATCAATTAAACTTCAGAGGCATCTACACATCTAAACTTTACATGTATTTTACATTTTCATACATAAAAACATTTTAGTAACTGTCATAAACACTAATACGAAATGAATCTGTTAAACGCTTAAAAGTTGGGCTATTCCTTTTTCAGTGTAGCTCTGGTCTCTTGTTCCTGAAATTACATTATCTTGGAGAAGGACAGTTTACTAGTGGTACTGAGAATTAACTGACAAATAATGTCCTTTGTTTAACTCAGCTGTTGTTTTCTGACTCTTCAAATGTTTCAGATCTACATATTTAACAGTTCGGGGAACAGTTCACTGCATCACTAAAGGCGATCTATTCATCCTGGTCCTGTTTTATCTCCTTGTGCGCTACAGTGGCCCTGCAAGATGAACACATGGCACATTTGAGGACAACTTCACCAATTTTTAACTCCAGTCCTCTCACATCAGTTTACAAACCAAAGAAGTAGTTGCACTTTTACTTCAGTAGTGAGTTTGTGTTCTTCCTCTATCTCTGGTGGACATGGACAATACATAATTTCTGTCCAACCCTCATTTATTTCATGGCCAGATTAATGCACTAAGATGCTGCGGGACCCCTATTGTCCACCTGCTCCTCTCTTACTCTGTGTACTAAAGGATTTGCACTATGCAAACAGACAATCAACTGCAAAAGTGAAGCCTCCAACCAGCTGATTGTAATAGGAAAAATGACTCAAACTAAACAATGTCATCTCATCAGGCATAACTGCTTTGACTTGGATGGGAAGACGTTTAATTATGGGAGGCTGTTTAAGTTTTTTTTTGTTTGTTTCCCAGAGTAAGGAAATCTCAGCCAGCATTTCTCATGTTTGGGTTTGCACAGCGAGAAAAGCCGGAGAGGAAAACGTAAGGAGGCTATGCTCAAGCAGAACAGCTTCACTCTGCAGTTGGGTGGGATGAGGGCGTCTTTCCTTTCATCCTCTGTGGTGGGTGACTCAGTCATGCAGGACTGTCTTTAATGGACGTCATGCACTACTTTCATTCCTGGAGACACACTTCAGTCCAGTGCACAAAAACACAGAGCATGGAGCTCATAAGGAGAAAGGGGGGAAACAGCTGTTGAACCAGGTTTACCTTCAGTAAAAAGTGTTGTTCTCAAACTGCCCTGAGAAAAACAACCTGCGAAAGGCAATTCATTAGGAAACAATACACTTTGTACACCTCGAAGATCCTGTTTGTGTGTGTGTTTTGGACAGGCTGATTGCTGTGTCCTATGTTAATACGGGGAGTCCTAAGTTCTTTACCACTAAAAGTAGAACCTCCTGTACCCACGTCCTGATTGCAAACACGAGAAATAGATGCGGGTGTGTTGTTCTTTTGTCGCAGCTGAAGACAGAGACAGACGTCACATACAGTTTTGCTGACCATGCCAAATCAGAAATGTCTCCTGATCCCACCCAAGACATTCCTCATACTTCCAGGACTCCTTCCTCTCAGCAGAGAGCCGTCATTCACTGCCTTGTCTGGTCTGACCTACCTACATGTGTTAATGTAGGTGTGTGCGGGAATACAACTCCTCCTTATGATGATATAATGTATGAAAACATGATCTCACTCAGATAGGCATGACAGGAGACTCCCTGTTTCAACTTCTCCTCTCATGCGTCTGAGATAAAGTCTTCCCAGTGGACTTTGTTTATTACCCTGTGAAGTGTGATTGAATATTTGGCAATGCTTCCTATAAATACTGAGGTTACGTTAGGTTACGGTACAGTTTACACATGCCTGCTCCCTCTTGGAGTGTGAGTCTTCACATGCATCAACATCTGTGACCTTATTAAAAAGCAATATTCCCATTTACTCCACACTGCTCAGTTCACAGACTCAAGCCTGCGGTAAATCTGCAAAAATATGCACGAGGGCATGACACATTTCGCCCTTTTTAACTTGATATGATGAACCTGTTTGCAAACGGTTGCATATTTACACTTTTTTTTATCACTTTTCCTTTCGTGTTAATAAATGTTAACTATTCACTCTCTGTTCAAAAAATGCTTCACTGTGTTCATGAGCTACGTAGTTGTTAAGTGTTGTATGGCTTTTTTTTTTTGCTGAGAAAATTCCCCTAGTGTGGTTGAAAACAATATGAGAACGTCGAGAGTGAATCACAACAATGATGTTGCTGGACAGATAAACAATGGGCATATAGAAAAGCTCCCTGAAGCCAAGAGGATCAGGAGATTCAGGTGCTAATTTTCAGTTCATTGTTTTTACAAATATATACATATTGATTATAGCTCCTTCTTGTTGTTTGTTCCAGCTTCTCTTTCAGAGTTTTATGGCTGAGCAAACCGAGCGTTTAAACAATACTCGTCCTTATGACGCAAATTGTAGGACAATGTTTTTTATTAACACAATAGGATTAAAACTAGTATATAAAAAATGTTATAAATTCAACTTTATATAGCGCCAATTCACAACAAAGTCATCTCATTTACATAATAAAGTCAAGTCTATACAGACATTTAGAGAAAACCCAACAAATTCCCCTTGAGCAGCTATAGGCAATAAACTCCCTTTATCGGAAGAAACCTCCAGCAGAACCGGGCTCAGGGTGGACGGACATCTGCCTTGACCGGTTGGGGTGAGTGGAAAGTGGAGAGAGAAAGGAACAGAGCAACAACAAAACATGGGCAAGTTAGTGGGACCAGTAGCTGCACACTGGAAGACACACAGCTCCAAAGACGGGGACACCTGAGGACAGGGACAGAGAAAGAGAGAGACAGAGAGGGAGAAACACAACTACGGGAGAAAGACGACACAGAGTTAATGTCACACAGTGGTGACATATAAATGTGGGGTATGAGGAAAGAAGAGAGGGAAGATATACATGTGTACATATATATATATATATATATATATATATATATATATATATATATATATTGCCAGACATACAACAAAGTTGATACGAATTCAACAGCACACGGGAAATAAAACAACTAAAAGAGATAAAATACAGTAGATGACAAAGAAAAATTACTAAATTCCTGCCTTACATGACCGTATTTCTCCAAGTCTAGCGTGATCAGCTGTTTTCAGTTGTGCGGCAATACAGTTTTTTCCACTCAGTTTTATTTCAATGAGAAGTTGAAGATGTTTCTCAGTGCACAAAGGAACCATTCACTCCTAAGTCACAAGTGGATATTTTTCCACGCGTCTTTTTGTAATGCTGAAGCAAAATCAGGAGGATAAATGTGACTAATAAATGTGTTTGAGCTTACTTGTATGTATGAGTGCGTATGCTTAGGGTATAACAATCCGAACATCGAGCTCTATTTCTCCTGACACACACGTACTCCGCCCTCCACCTTCTCTCCCCCACCCTCCATGTTCCTTCCTGTTTCCTGTTCCGCTGTCCACTGCTCAGGAAGTGTTACTGGGCTGCAACAAAACCTTGTGAGTCACCAAGCCGTAAACTTTGTGGACATGCAGAAGAAAAGAGTTTTTTTTTTTTTTTTGATCTCCATCTCTAACCACTCTGGTTCTCTCATTGTTTCACAAACAAACGGCTCGCGGGGGCTTTAACTCTGGATACAAAGCCACATTTGTCCTCCACGTTTAACCACCTGCTGACTCTTGGCTTTACTATCTCTGAGTAAGCTCTCTCCAGCTGGGAAGTCTGTAGACTGTATGCACCTGCTGGCACCGATGCAAGTCTGAGTCACTCAATAAAAACATTAATTAAATCTCCTTTATTTTTAGGACTTATCCAGAGTCGTGGAAGTCAGCAACCTGATCAAAATGTGACATGACCTTAACTGTGTGGTCTCGATGGGCCAGTTTAAATATGTGCTGTAAGTGTTTCTCACTGAGTTATGCCGTTTGTTTCTTTGAGGCATTTTTGTGATATCAGCTGTTCGTGTTCATTGCCCCTTTGGCCAGAGTTTGTGTTTGGTTGTAACATTTACTGCAACACTCTGCCCTTCAGATGAAACACAATGAAACAAAAGTATTGCTGCTGTCACAGCTCTTTTTGCAGTGACCATTACCGGCTTTAAGCAAATCCCTTCTTCATCTTCCAGACTGCTGTGCATAGGCCGTGTGTACGTGTGTGTCCACGCTTGCAGGAATGTCTGCCATCCAGGCCTTTTATTAGGCTCATCCATACCACCACATTATAGGCTCCTGTAACCAGGCAACTGCAGGTTCTGGCTGGTTACCATGGCGAGTGCCCATTGAGTGACGTCCCTGGCCCTATTTGCTTCGCTCCTCTTTGGAATGAGACCCCCCCCCACATACACACACACAACCCCCTACCAACTCTTTTAACACTCACACACACATACACTCACTTAACCCCTTGCTCTCTCACACACACACTGAGCTTCGTCACCCTCTGTGCGGTGACTAGAGGAGTGGAACTAACAATCCGACAAAAACATCTCACCGAGACCAGACTGGACCTCTCAGGGATGGGCAGTAGAAAAACCCACAGAGAGTCCGGAGTATGAACGCCTACTTTAGTAAACTGTAACAGCAGTGCAAGGGCAAGAAGTACGTACTGCGCTTCACTGTAAAAGTGGACAGCACTATAGTACCACATTGCAAAAGTACTTTGTTGTTGGTAAAAGTTCTGCAGTCACAGTTTCAATTTAGTAAAAGTACTGCAGCATCTAAGTAAACATTTTAATAAAACAATCTGAATCTGAAATATAATAAGTAGACTTCCTTTTGAATTGCAGTGAAGTATGTAGCAGCAGAAAATGGAAATGCCAAAATGAAAATGTCTGACTATATTTGACTTTTTCTTCCCATGTTGTTGTTTAATAGAATTTAAATTTAAATTTAACCTACATATTTTTGACCCATTTACAGACTGTTGTATGAATTGATGAGTAATACTGGGGGTTGGGCAAAGTCCTGAGAGATGGACTTATGCATTGTGAGTCTTCTGTATTTTTACTACAATTGTTAAAAACAATGAGAAACAAAGAGTTTTACTCGCCCATCTTTTCCCATGTTACCTCACAGCTGCCTCGAAGTTTCGGAAAATGCAATTTGAAGCCAGTTACGCATAAAAGTGGGGATACAACTAACAATTAAGCTTAGTAAGTAAACCCTGACCTGAGATTTTGTTGTCAAACTGTTAACGCCGAGATCAATAATGACCTCTCATGTTTCTTTGTCGTCAGATCCATCTTCACGAGAGCTGAGCAAAGAAACTGATGAAGGCTGAGTGTGATGTTGAAAGCTTTGGAAAAATCATTACCCTGTAAGTTGACTTGTTATGCTGCTTTGTGTATTTGCATTAGATGTGTCTTAGTTGACCTTTTACTAAGGATACTGATCACACACTCTCCTGAATCCATGGAGACTTTCTGCATTTTTGATATTTTTATCTTTTAAGAGGCCATATGACCTGCTAAGATCCTTAAGTCAAGCAAAACAAGCAGCTGTGGATAAGCTTTTGTAATCCAGTCACAGTTTTAAACAAGTGTTTGTTAGTCATTGGCTGAATATTCCGTGTCATTCTCTGCACTCTAACACTTGTCACCATGTAAACTGTCCTGTGTCTTCCCACTATTGCGACATACTGTGGCTTCTGTCCTCCTCAGTGTTTCATGCGGTTCTCTTGCAGGATGGGAGCTGCTGTGGATAAACTAATTGCCTCAAAGTGTTTGTGTGTAATCTTTTGTCATATGCTCCATCTATCTTAGCACGGTGCTGATGGTGGGAGGTTTGGTTTGTGACGAATGGTGAATGGAGAGACTTGCGGGAAGACGATTCCAGCAAGTTCTCTATGGCCTTAATTTGAACGCCTTTCACTGACTATGGATGATGACGGGTGGAGGCGGCCTGAAAGGGGGTAGTGGTGCTGGGGTTTTGGGGTATTGTGAGTTGAACAGCAGACCCCCAATGCTGAATGGGCATTGTCATCTGGATTTCAATAGCTAACCAAAATACTTTCTCCCGCCATGGGGGGTTCGCGGATCCAACTCGCGTTACGCACGAACCGAGGAGGGCGCTGCTGCCTCCGCGGAGCATCACAACTCAAGTGATTTGTTCAAGAAGACACTTAAACTAACGATTTCAGACAATATACTCAGTTTAATCTTAATAAAATGAAACAATATTGCATCTTCACATACACGTATAATGTGTCATTACAGAAAAAGAGTTCATTTCATTTCTAACATGTGGAGGAAAAAGGAGACATCCTGCAGGGACAATGATGCAAAAACATTGCAGGTGTTCAGTGCAGCAGAAAAACGGAGTCGAAAACGTGGATCTAAGGTTATCCGGAAATAGACTGCAAATTCCAAAGCCCCCATAAACTTATGAATAAAACTAAACCCTGTCTTCTTTATCTTCTTTATTCTTTATTGGTATTAGACATGGCTGAAGCTATCAACACGTCGCCTTAGTTCCACACAAGGAAATTGAATGTGTGGGAGTGCAGTCTTTCTCAGTTACTGTACAACGTTCTGCTGACAGTGCACATCAGTGGAAAACAACAATGTATATATTTAATGGCAAAAGTTCCAGAAAGAAAAAAAAAACAAAAACAAAAACACTTGCAGTTACAACGGTAAACAATTCAAAAAACTAACAATTTTGAAGTCTTACAAAACAGGTACCTAAGAAAGATACTCCTTTTTGTCGTGAGCAACCTCTTATGGCTGATAGTCTTTTTTTTAAAAAAAAGTAGATGCAAAAAGGATTTATGAACTGGTGGTCCGACGGTGCGTAAAACAGCAGAGGTGCCTCCATGGATTTTTAAAACTTCAAATATTTAATAAAAAAAACTGCAGGTGCGAAAAAAAAAACCCAAAAAACATCCGTCATAAAACAGTTTTAACAGTTTTTTTTGAAAAGCTGCAGGTCACTTTTACGCACCGGCAGCTACACGTAATTCCGCTTGTCGTACTCCCCGTTCTGCGTGGCTCTCTTGGTCTGTGCGTATTTCACCGAATATCCCGAGTTCCCGCCGGACGGACAGGAGCAGCACAGCACGGCACCTCCGATCAGCAGCAGCGCCGTGGCCGCCCAGCCGATGTAAAGCGCAGCGCCGATCTCCCTCTTCTTGGACGCAGGCACCTGCGGGTTGTAGAAGTCCGATATGATGTTGTTGGCCATCCAGCAGAGGGGCACCAGCACAAACAGGCCACTGATGATGTAGATCACCCCGCCAGCGTTCACCACCCGGGCTTTGATGGTCTCGGCGCGAATGCAGTTGGTGCACTGCGCCCCAGCGATCACGACCATGAGTCCCAGCACGCCCATCACGGAGGAGATAATGGTGAGCGCCCTGGCCGCCTGCAGGTCGTGGCTCAGGGCGAGTACGGAGTCGTGCACCTTGCACTGCATCTGACCCGTGCTTTGCACCACACACGACATCCACAAGCCGTCCCAGATGGTCTGAGCAACCACGATGTTGGCTTCGATGAAAGCCGTCACCTTCCACATAGGAAGCCCGCACGCAACCATCACCAGGAGCGAGCCAATTACGCACAGCGACAGTCCCAGGATTTCGAGTGCAGCCGACACCATTTTTGCGCTTCAGGTTCGGGTCAGCTTTGTCTGAAACTTTTCAAACTCTCCAACAGTTTCTCTCCTTAAGTACAAGGTTCAATTCCCCTTTTTCGTCTGCTCTTCGTTTTGGCTCTCGCGTCGAAGCACAAAGCGCATCACTCGCCGCGCGTCCTCGGAGATGTGAGAGGCAGCGGAGAGTCTCTTTGTTGCTGAGGGGATGTGAAAACAACTGGAAACACAGTAGCACCGATCACGAATATCTGAAGGGTGGGGGTGTGTGGACTCTAGAAGAAACTTTCCTCCAATCAGCTGTGGCTGCATCCCCAAGGGACCAATGAAAACGCAGGGAAGTTGTGAGACTGAAAAAAGCGGTCCGGGGCGCATTGTGTAGTTGAACTGTTATTTACAATGAATAGTGGGGCGAGAGAGGGGGTGGAGGAGGGTGGGATATGGACCAGCTGAAATACAGTGGTTTGGTGAATCATAGGGGGTTGTTTTTGAATTTTCAGACACGGAGGCGAATTCCACTTGTACGTGGAAGCTTATGTATGACTGGCCTAAAATGAATATGTAATTAACCGGTTGTGCCAGACTTACTAAAAAATAAACAGATAGATGGGTGAGATAAGGCAAAAATCATGATAATTTGAAGTTCATTCATTTAAGTTTGGTTTGTGTTTAAAGGATTATTTGAATAATTTACCATTGCACATTGAATTACTAATCCTATTTTTAATCTTAAAATTACTGCAAGGGTTTAAGAATAATTTCGGAAATTAAACGTCTTCCTACAAAAGATGTATTGTTTTTTGCAGGCCTATATTTCTAAAGAAAGTACATAACCAGGATTTGTATTACTTAGTCTATTGCAGTTTCAATATTTTACTAACAATTTATTGCCCGCCAAACGAATGTGGTGAAATCAAAATAATACTAACATTTTAGAATATTATTGCAGAAAAAGTGACTTAAATTGAAACATGTAAATACATGTGCATCATAATTGTACAAAATATATAAATATGAAAAATAACACTTGCTTTCCAAATCTGCATTTTCATTTATAGCATATCCCGTGAACACATCTTGGGCATAAGTGTATGCTGGGGAATGAGGAACAGAGTTTTACATCTAGTCAACAAAAATATATTAAGCAAATTTAATCTTGGCAACTAAAATAAGTTTTCCAACAGCCAACTATAACATAAAAAATGGGGATACCAATTATCAGATCCTTTACTTAATTTGAAGTATGAATATTCAATTACAAAGTAGTAAAATGTAAAAGTTGAGCATTTTATGTATAAACAGGAAAATAATTTTACACAAAAAAATTGGAACCTAATTTTGCATTAATGTAAAAGCTGAATTTGTAGCAGACTGAGATACAGCTAAACTGTAGCTACTCTGTTGCATTTTCTGAAGTATTTAGTCAATTTTAGTTTAAATTCAAAACATACATAACAAACTTAGTCATAAATACCATTTTTTCTTTTTCAATAAAAGGCCAAGCTGTTTATTATAACGCAATATTTTATTTAAATCTGTCACATTGTGGGGAGATTTTAAAAAATGGGCTATTGTATATTTGTAGTGTAAGTAGGTCTTTAAAGAGCCATACAAATAAAATAATAAAATCATGGACAAGTAGTTGAAACATGAACTCAAACAGAATGCTTACATATAATATTTTCGAGTAATAAACAAACAAAAAAAATGCATGTGAGAAACTGCACTACTTTAGCGGCCATATTGGATCTTTCATTCATTGCCGTTGAACTGCTCAGCCGTTCCGGGTTTTGAGCCGTAATGGCGTCAGTGGCGCAGGACGAAAGCAAAGCTTAGGCGACCAGGGCGGACTCACGAGAACCGTTTCCGGGTTTCCCTTCCTGGGCTGGGACTGCGACGAAAAGTTCAAAAAAAAAAGAGCCCCCGCTGATCCCGATTCTTCAAAGTTCCAGTCAGGTAAGCCACTGCTCGGTGGGTTTGGTGCTTTGGGCCCGTTTTGCGAAGTGTTTGGGCGGGTGTGAGCCGCGCGAGGAAGGAAGTGGTCGAAGCTGAGCTGGCAACATGACACCAGCGGCGGTAACAACTGTTGCAATGCTAAAGTTTGACACGGACCGTCAGCGGAGTCCAGGGCCACGTTAAAGTCCAGTTCGGTTCCAGGACTGTGTCCACGGCGTTTAAACTAAGCTGCGTTCGCTGCGTTACGTGACGTTAGGAACGACATAACGGCGTTGTCCCACACGCTGTTTGGACAGTTGAGAGTCTGACAGACTGGGTGTGGTGGACAGTCCAGAGGCCTGCACACAAGTTTCAAACTCTGTCCCCAGTGACTGAAGCATTATTCATTCACATCTCTGCTTCTATGACAAAAACTGTCCCAGTCAGCATTTCAGAAATCCACATCCCTGTAAAATCTCCTTTTGAGCTTATCTTTTGTTCCAGTTTGGGAAACTGATTACACTTTTTTTGGCCTGAATAATCATAAATCAGTACCAAATCAAATCTACATCAAACATGCTGTTCGCCGCACACAGTTTAATAAATGTACAGTAAAGCCGTGAAACATTCCCGAACTCTGAAATCACTTTTTGACTCCTGATTTATCCCCGACCCTTTGGTTGTAAAGCGACCAAATAAATTCTTTTTTTGACAAGTTCACAATAACAGTGGGAAATAATAACATTATGTATCTGTCTAAGATGTGGCGGAGGGCCACTATTGAAGTATTATCAGCCATCTTTTCTTGTTTTTTGGCTCAGTGAAAACATTCATATTTCACTTCCTGTCTTGTTGAGTGGCGAACACTATAAGCACCGTGACAGACTGTGTGAGCTCTAATCTCAGGCTGGCAGTTGCCCCTTTTCTTCATAAACAACTTTTAACCCACTTGGACTCACATCAATCTGATATGAGACAGAAAACACTTCTTAGTGCTGAAAGACGGCACAGGCATCTGATCCAACGATTTCCCACTTTGTGACCTTTTCCCCTTTCTGCCACCTTACCGTTTACCACCACCTTACCGACAATATAAATGACACTGCACTGTGGCGTCAATGGAGACACAAAACGTGATTCATGCTGACAAACCTGAGTGGACCTGAACTATTGTGTGATTTTTAAGTGATCATTTAACACGGCAACATATCGTTACTCAGTACATTCAATGGACACTTACACCAGTTATATAGCATTTTTATCCAAAGCGCTTTACAATGTTGTTTGTCATTCACCCATTCTCTCTCTCTCACACACACACACACACACACACACACACACACACACACCAATGTCAGTGACTACCATACAAGGTGATCACCTGACTCATTGGGAGCAACCTGGGGTTCAGTGTCTGGCTCAAGAACACTAACACATAGCCAGGATGCACTGGGGATCGAACCACTGACCCTGTGTTCCGTGGATGACTGCCTTACCAACTGAGTGAAGAAAAAAAAGACAGATGAAGAAACATATTAAAAAGCTGTTTTATTGTGATAACAGGAAACAATCATGTGTTACACGTGATTTAATTTCATCCACTCTGTGCTGTAGCTAGTCAAGCAAATATTAACATTTTGGGCTGTTACTAGATATGATCACTTCAATTTGTAGCTGCAACTATGTGGATTGTGTGAGTAATTTTATGCCTCCATGTTCCCAATAGTCATTACTGGAGACATTCAATTCCCTGGTTGTCCTTTGCACTGCTCCATTCTGCTGAACACAATATCCCGGGAAGACCTTGAACCAAATTCTTCGTGTTTGATACAAGTATTCATTTGGACTGAAAGGTTAACTGATTAGATTTGGAGCAAACTAGGACCTCACTCTGTCCCACTGGTATTACCACAGTATCCTAATGTTTGACTAACAAACCACAAACTAAAACTGGAAAATCTAATTATCTGGTTAATTTATCGGTTACTGCTATTATTTCTGCAGTACTTTAGTTTTTAGCTTTGATAATGTATGAAATTAATCCACTCTAGGCATTAAAAGTCATTTATACTTTACATTTATAGTTTAGATTTGAGACTACTGCAATTCAATAAATAATAAATATACAGCTAAGACCATTTTGACAATTACAGTTTTTGTTCTTCTGACTCTGTGGTTCAAAAGTAATTGAAGTACAACATGTTCTTTGAACAACTGCCCTTTCATCATGTACAAAAGAAGCTCACACATGCCTGGGATTTCAATAAATTTTGCCATTCAGGGTGGAGTTGTTTGTTAATATAAGGGGTAAAGATGTGAGACTGGGTGTGTATCTGTACATTAATATCTGAACTCCTACCTGCTTTGGGGTCTCAATCAACTCTGAACCACTGGTGAGCTGTTTTGTGCTTGAACTAAAGTTAAAATTACATGTTTTAAGTGTCCAGTTACTTGCCAAACATTTTCCAGTTACTAATTCTAAATTGGAATCTCAGCTCTGTCTTGGGAGTGTTCATTGACGTGCCAAATTCTTACACATAAGTTCTTATTAACTAAAACACAGCTGTGCAGATATCTGGAATGCTCAAATAGGAGGATGGTGGGAAAAAGTGTAACATGTATTAATTTCATATTTAATGTCTGTGTTTTTTGTTTTTTTTTGTTAGTTTTAAAAAACCTTGCTGTGCTGTGGAGTCGGTGTCTTTGGAGCAGAGGGTTACAGCCTAACATTTGGTCTCCGTGTTGTAGTAATTTCCTATCCTGTCGACATAATGCTAAATGGTCCATCCTGTGCTTCAAAGTCTGTGGGTGTTATGAACACGCCTGCAGGTTTCCTCGTATTTGAAAGCCTTTTCGTTCCGCCGATTGTGGCTCTTTTTCCTTTCTCTAGGCTCATTTTACTTAGTGTTTCATAAACCGCAATTTTAAAATCTGTATTACATCTTTATCACTGTTACTGCTCGATTACAATCGAACACCCCTGTCCATGTGTGCTGTTTGTTGTCTGCCTGTGTGTCTTTACATGTACCAAACATCACTTTATTAGCTCCGTAGTCCTGCCCTGGGGTCCCTGATGCTATGATCAGTTGCCAATAAATTACCTTTTTTTTTTTTGTGCCACTGATTTTACTGAGTCTCCATAGTGGAAAATGATTGTTTCTCAGCTTCCCATAAGAGCAGACAGTCCTTTATCCACAGAGTGAGTGTGCAAACCCTTGACGTTGCTTTTCAGAAAGGTGAACAGGTCTGCTAGTGCTGTTGTCGCTGCACGGCTTCGCTCTAGCCAATAAATCCACTGTAAAGCCATTACGTGCCAACAGCTTTGCTTCACCAAGGTGGCATTTTTTTCCTTTTGGCCCAAAGTGTTTAAGCCCCCACACATCTAGCGTGTTAATAGCTGTGTCTGTGTGTGTGTGTGTGTGTGTGTGTGTGAAAGCAGCTCAGCAGCCCAGCCGATTAAATGGCCATTATTAAGAGAGTATTACTCAAGTGTGCCTCCCGCCTGTCTGTCCTGTAGCGTTGTCATTGTGATATTACAACTGCGATATTGGAATGGTTTAATTAATCTGCTGCTGCTGCGGGACTAATGCTTGTTCCCACAGAGCTGTTGAGGAATAATACCAGGGGTGTGAGTATATGCACGTGATACACATGATTACAGTTGCGCACAATTTTACTGTGGTTCATTCACTAATCGATATAGTTTCAGGTTAAGTTAAATTAGTGTCATTTTACTTGTATGGCCCTTTAGCCCCTAACCTGGCACCCCTCCACTCTAAGTGATTGTGTTGTATTCTCGCTGCGGTTGGTCCTGAATGTGATCGGTGGTGAGGCACGTGTTCTCCCATCTCCTCCAGCTGAGTTGCCCTGCATAGAGAACGCTTCAGGAACCAGAGGGATAAACAGCCATTGTTCGCCCTGCAGGCTTGGTGAAACCACCCTGTCAGTAGTCGGGATTGCTGCCCACTCTCATTTAGATACACAGGGTACCCTGACTAAAACATTTAACAGTGTGAAAGGGTTCCCCAAGTGTTCACTAATGTATGTTCGCAACATGTCAGTGGTGAAAGGTCAGTTCGGGTTCCCATGCCACCTTTTTTGCATTACATAACCAGAGTGCATCTCCATTTGGCAGTGCACTGCGGCCTGCCTCTTTCTAATGCTTATCACACTCCACCTGTCAAGGGCTAGTGTGTTGGTGATAAAATGGAGCCTGTTCTTCCTGCTCAGTCATTATGTAGCTAATTTATCAAGCAGGCTTGTTTCTCTGTCGTCTGCTCAGGGTCATAGGGTGGGGTGAGAGCCTGGGGTACACAATACTGTAATAGGTTAAAGGGAGTCTGGGAACACACTCGCTGCCCGGTGCTTCTAATCTCAACTTCTTCTGTACAATAGTATGAAAGAATAGTAATCAGCATCTGGCAGCCTGAGTCTCAATGGGCAGGGAGTCAGGCTGGGATGCAGAAGTCTCCCTGTTCCGATTCCAGTGTAAGCAGCAGGTGTGTCCTTGAGCAAGTCGCTTAGTTCTGCCCCCTCACGTGCCACCTGTGGGTGCCCACTGCTCTCCCTAGGGGGATCGGTTACACGCACACGACAAATTTTATTTTTACATGTATGTTTAAATGTATATGTGCACAATGATTAGATAAACCTTTGAAACTTAAATATCCTATGGTCGAGGCGAGGTTTTTGACTCCAAGTTAAGAAAAATTACACTTACGAAAATTAATGTTGCTATTTTATGCTTGTATGATTTCACCATCAATGTGAAACACTGTACCGTAATTTGTCAAGTATGTGATTTGTGGCATTTGTTGTTTAATAGAGACCAGATTTTTCACTTGAAAACAGATTATATTTAAGAATCTTGGAAAACAGTTCAAATTTAATGTGTGACAACTGGCAGTTCTATTAACAATGTAGTAGTAGTAGTATAATTACAGTAGTAGTTTGCTGCACAATTATCATACAGATGATAAAACTGACAAGTTTTAACTGTATTTAAAATATCTACTTCTCTTTTTTCTTCCAGCAGGCCTGTCAGGGATCCTGTAAACCGTAGAGATGTCTCAAACTGGAGAGAAAGGAAAGGTAAATATACGTCATCATGGACAATTTTTACTTTGAACTAGGAGGGGGGATTTTAATAAGGCAGTAGTGACTAAGACTTATTACTTGTAATCTTATGGACATGTTTGCACAGGCATCCAGGGAGGATATCCTGTATAAATACACATTTCATGGCTAGGTTTTATTCCCCGATGAAATTCTTGTACATTCTTGTGCAATTGATGTACATAGTACATAAAATATGGAAAATGAAAAGCTAGCACTTAATAAGCAGGAGGAACAAGGAGTGAAATGTAGGAAATCACATATCAATAAAATTGAATAATTTCTTCCCCCTTTAATGGTTCCCTTTAAAAAAACATATTTTTGTATATTTGCTTATTAATTTTTGTTTTTTTCGTCCTGTCCTTTTTGTGCTCTACAGTTCCCAGATGCAACAGGTTATGTGGGTTTTGCCAACCTCCCAAACCAAGTGCACCGAAAATCAGTGAAAAAGGGGTTTGAATTTACCCTCATGGTTGTAGGTGAGAGATAACCTTTTTCTAAATAGACTGCTTGTATAGAGCTTATTTTATCCAAAGCCGTTCAAGTCGCAGGCCTTATGATTTGTGAAGAAAATACATTTTTATTACATATTTTCTCTCTTTTTCAGGAGAGTCCGGTTTGGGCAAATCAACTCTTATAAACAGCTTGTTTCTCACTGATCTTTACCCTGAACGCTACATTCCTGGTGCTGCAGGTATACTCCCTAGTACACACACATACACAGAAATACACAAATATGCACACTGTAATAAAAGAGAAATGTCTGCTACAATGTCTCCAGCAGAGCATCATTTTCGGAGGAATGTTGGGAGTGCGTTAGTTCCAAAATATGACCTTGTCCTACTTATTTCTTGACTAACCGTGGATTAGGCCTTATGGAATAAAACCAACCGTGGTCAATTTGTGTCAATTAGAAAACAATCTTTTAGACAACAAAGATATTATTTCATTTTCCTAAATCTGCATCCACCATACTGACGGCTTCAGTTGTGGAAGTTCACAAGGCTTGTTGTAAGCGCAGAGCTCTGCCAGGAATTTTAGATATGAGTGTTCTGAAACCACTTGGGCACTGAGTGAATTCATATGTTATGGGCGTTATGTGAACCATCAGTTTTTCCTTGTACTTCCACACCACAGAGAAAATTGAGAGGACAGTACAGATTGAGGCGTCAACTGTGGAGATTGAGGAGAGAGGAGTAAAGCTTCGCCTTACTGTTGTCGACACCCCTGGATATGGCGACGCCATCAATAGCCAGGACTGGTGCGTGCGTGTGTGTGTGTGTGTGTGTGGAGGAGTGAGGAGTGATAACAACTTGGGACATGTTTCCTTTTCCAGCAAGCTCTCTCCTCATTTCTTCCTGTCCTCATCAGCTCCCTCCGGTTTCAGCCCAGACTCCCATATTCTTGCTTTCCCTCCCTCTGCATTCCATATGTGTAGATTTCTGTGTGTAACTGTGTGTGTGTGTGTGTGTGTGTGTGTGTGTGTGTGTGTGTGTGTGTGTGTGTGTGTGTGTTTGCATGTCTGGCAACCTCTTTTGACATTTTCTTAAGTCCTGGAACCATGTATAAATTGAGGTAAATTAGATATTAAGCACTGAAATAAACTTTCATATCCAGTTTTCTAAAATAGGAATAAGTTGAATGGATAGCTAAGAAAGTAAATCACACGAGATCAGTTTTTTTGCAACTTTTATGAACACCAGGTGTATTGTTGACAACCTCTATTTTTGAAATGGTTATTTGACATGATTATGTCTTCGTCCGTTCTCTGCCAGCTTCAAGACCATCATCCAGTATATCGACAATCAGTTTGAGCGATACCTGCACGATGAGAGTGGACTAAACCGAAGACACATAGTGGACAATAGAGTACACTGCTGCTTCTACTTCATATCTCCATTTGGACATGGGTAAACAAACATGACACAAAAAGAAAAAGCATGATCTGATTTTGACATTATGTGCTTTCATTTGGATTTACACATTGGTCTCTAGCACATCAGAGGTTATTTGAAATATGGAAAATGTGCTTTATATTCTCATTTTTAAACATGTTGTAGATTAACATAGTTATTGTTTTCCTGTAATTTTGGTGTATTTTAATGTTTTGGTTGACCACTTCACTGCACTACAAAGCAAATGCTAACAAAGCAAAACTTCTTTGTTTTGGATCTTTCAAAACAATGCACTAGGAATGGGTTATTCACATGAACTGTAGTTGCCTTTCTGTGCTTTAGAATTTTATTTTATTCTGCTTTTTCATCCATTGTATGTATGTCATTGTACTCAGCAAATTTCAATTGACCACTCTGTTTCTTTTTCTGTCAAATGTTCCCCTTTCCTTTTTCTTATTTTTTTTCTTCTTTCAGCCTGAAGCCTCTAGATGTAGAGTTTATGAAGGCCATCCACAGCAAGGTCAACATAGTCCCAGTCATCGCCAAGGCCGACACACTTACCCTGAAAGAGAGAGATCGTTTGAAGAGGAGGGTGGGTTTGATGTACACAGACGCACATACACAGACACTCGCACACAGGTGTCCACAACTGTCTATACTTTACTGTATCATCTTTTCCCGAAACTTGTCTAGGTGCTTGTCAGAATGTTGGTGATTATTCGATGTGTTGTGTGTTTGTTTCTAATCTATATGCAAGTGTATTGATTTACAATTAGAAAGTAGATCATTGAGTTATACACTAAAACGCCTTTCACACGTGCATCTTCAGACATTGTCAACGGCTGATTTCTCCTTGTCCCCCTTGGTGTCTCAGACATCCGCATGTTTGTGTGACAAAGCAAATATGTACTTCCCCAAATAATTGCACAGGGCTTTTATTTTTGTGTTTTTTGTTGATTTAGTCAGATTGTTCAAAAGTGCAGGGAGGGACAGTATGAGAGAGGAAGTGGTAAGAGGTACAGAACCACAAGAAGTGCATTGTATATAATATAGATGAAGCACATCACATTTAGTCTCACCCCGTCCCAGATACTTCCTGTTACAGCGGACCAAGTATCTGCTGGTCTGCACGCTCCTCAGCTTCCTGCAGTCTCGAGAGGGAAGGACAGAGTCTTTTGATACAACACACACACACACACACACACACACACACAAACTTCACAGGAACATGTTCTGCTGATAACCTCTCACATATAAGATGAATTAATAGGATTTTCCTGCTTTTGTTACTCTTTCCTCTCCTGTCCTTTTCTGCATTTCCGTTTCTCTGCTATGTAATGAGGTATTCATAAGTATTTTTCAGAGCTGCAAGTAAAGACATTAAATCTTTTTAAAGATAAGTTTAGACAACCCCTGTGGTCAACGCAAAACAAGGGATTTAGAGGATGAGAAGTTGTGTTGCGGATAGGATACCATACTTTGACTCTTTACTGGCAGAATGATTCATTGAGAACATTATCATCAGACTAACCCAAAATAATAATTAATTGCATTCCTAGATTAGAAATGTAAGTAGTTATGTGTGTTTTTTTTGTTTTTGTTTTGGAAAGTCGGTCTGTCTGCCCACCTGCCCATGCATGCCCAGACCTCCCACCTGCCTCTCATTGCGGTCCTGGAGCCGGTTGCCTGGCAGGCGTCAGGCTGGTCGGCTGCTCTTCTCTGTTCTAATCAGCAGCAAGTCTGTTTTGTCCAAACCCCCGCAGTCAGATTGCTTTAAATAGCTGATGCAGCATCTTAGAAAGTGAGGGTCACCGTTTGGATTTTCAGGACACATGCTTTTTTCCCTAATTAGGTATGTAACATAACAAATCTCAGTGATTGAGTCTGTATTTTTACCAGTCCAGATTGCTTCGGTCTTAGAAGTCAAATTCCTCCCTGGTAATGACATTTAAAGACATAGCAGTTTAATTGTACTCTTCAGTGTTGTGTGTTTTGACCTTCCTCAAACCGTCTACGTGTTCCTTTCGCATTTAAGATGAACAAAACCATATTTCCTGCTGGGAGTGACCCCTGCCCGAAACGACAGAAAACCCCCAAGTGTGTTGATTTCTGACAGCTGGCAGCATGCAACAGATCCGCTGCCTTGCTCAGAGTTTTGGTTTAATGTTTGTTTAATTTTTTTTCTTTTTACTTTCCATTCACTTCGCTGCTAGACTTTATTTACTCAGAGTGAAGCCAATAGTGGCGTTGTGGGAAATGATAAAAGTGGGCCAGCGGAAATGCTGTAAGAGAATCACTCTCTTACATGCCAACACTGTCTGTGTTGGCATGATGTGATAAGTGTTTCCTTAGCACAGTTTCCCACAGCACACTAAGGAGCAATTAGCTAATGAGTTTAACGAAATGAACAACCATGGACACAGGCCCACACACAAACACAAGTACACACATCCATGCATTTGCTAACTCTAGCAATACAATTCTAAAAAAGTGTTATTTCTAAACTACATTTATACGCAGCTCATTTTTGTACAGGATGCACAATAAAAGACAGGAGTACATTTAGATCTACTGTATTTAATGAGTCCCTGAAGTCATTATTGTCAGGAAATACACAAGGTTAATTGAGCTATTCTCCCCACATTCAGGAATGAATATGTATCCCTTCAGAGGACATATTGTTCCTGTTATTGCCAGTTTGGTTACATTTTGGACATAATCATGTCATCATTCATTCATCTCAGTAAAAATAAGTGTGCTGCCGTCGTTACCCATAAAAGTTAAGGTGTACTTAAAATACACATGTTACGCTTGGCGTAATTTAGGTCTTTCACATAAATTGACATGCATTACATTAAAGTGAACTAAATGCATACTGGAGTAACCTGCTTTTTAACCATGCAGATTGCTAAAATATTTATTACATGTGTATGATCAATATCACTTTGACTGCATTGTAACAGTCACTGTCTGGCTTATAAAGTCATAGTTTGAATAAATCTGTTTCTTAATTAGTTTTCAAATTTAAATAGGATCCATGAAATATCTGTCTTTTGCGGACAGTCCCGTAGCTACAGCTTCTAAATTCTGTCACAGTACAATCTGAAATAGCAGCTGGGGAGGTTTCATATCGACTCACTGTATTTAAATGATGCCAGTGCTTGCACAGAAAACACGCAGTGACATAAGACTACTGACTAGACTGTTTCAGCTAGTGTAAATATTTATTTATCATGGTAATCATGTTTCTTGTGCATGTGGTTGTGTTTAAATATAGTCATAAATGTGTCATAGTAATGCAAGGAGTCTAAACATATCTGCTCAATATTTGTCGTTTTAATTATACTATTTAAAGGGGCACCAGGCCTTTTCTTTGAGGTTATGGGACTAGCAGCCAAGAATATGTCAGAAACCAAGTGCTGGAGGATGACTAATAACCCCCATATTCCCACAGTATTTTTTAAGTTCTCGCACGGCAGTTTTTTACTGTTTGGAGCCATTTGTCTTTTAGTAAATGGGACCCCCTCCTCTCAAGGCTTGTCTAAAACTTTCTCTTATTACTGGGGGGAAACAGCTTGTACAAAACAATATATATTTCCTCCAGTGACTGTTCCACTGTCAAAACACGACCTGTTGCCCGGTGCAGCTCAGGTTGACGGACAAAGTCAACAGACGTCACATTGTTCAGCTTTCATCTCCTTAGCTTTGCTTGCCTCTTGCTCAGTCTTTCCTCTGCAGGCAGTGCCTCACTCAGCTGCCACTCGCTTTCTTAATCTGCTTTTTGTATCTGCTTTTTTAATTTGCTCTAATGCCAATTTCCTTCACCAGGGCCGCTGTTGTCTCCAGCTCATCAGTAGCCCTGAGGAGGGTATATTCAGGGGCTCATCCTCTCAGACTCGGACCTTATAGTCATATCCTGTATAGGGCTTTAGTTTTAAATTGCTTTGCTGGTTATTTTCTTTTTGAACATAGAGAATGTTACGCAGCTGGTTTAAACTGGGATCCTGGTGGAAACAAAGCTCAGCTATCTGAACAAAAATATTAATTTAGTTCATAATATACATTTAGTTTCCACTATTCAATTTAGATAAGTCACAGAAAAGTAAAGTAAGAGTTTGGTGTTGTTTCATTAGATTTTTTGTTTTTGTTTTACATTTAATAGTGACACAAGTGAGGTTAAAACCAATGGCTCTTGTGTCACGAAAAGTGCACAAAAACACAGGAATGGCCTTTTATATAATAAAGATATAAAAGTTAGTAGAGGTCAACCAGCTGCTTTTTTGCTATAGGCTTCAATCTCTTTTTTTTTTTTTCTTTTGTGTGAAGATGAAAGACTGTTCTTCTAAGCTGGAGGTCATAAAGGACCAGAGAACGTAGTTCCTCCTCTGTTCTCACACGAGGCTGCAGGCTGCAGAGAAAGCAGAGCCCTTTTACCTCCCTCCACTGTCCTGGTTTTTGTCCTTTCCCTCCTCTGTTTCTCCTCACAGTCAGCGTCTTGTCTTTCCCTGTCCATCACTGCTCAGGGTCTTCAATCTAGGAGAGAGCCCCCCCCCCTTCCAATCAGCTGCCACATTTTACCACTTGTTGAGGCACTGTCAAAGTTGTTCCCCTTATTGTGTGACTTGCTGTTGTCTCTCCCAGCCGCTCCACCACTCCCACGGTGTGAACCAGCTCGACAGCCCCACCGGGACACATTACAAGTGCTGGACTACGTACGCAACAGTGAAGCAGTTTTAGCACAGAATGGTCCGATCTGTTTCCGCTAGAAGAACAAATCATGAGGCAGGTCGAGATGACTGATAAATGAGGTGTCAGTGTGCGAGTTTCACATCTTTTTTATTTAATTTTTCCTTTCTTTTTTTGGCTCACGTCTATGCTGGTTCCTCATCAGCACATGTTGACTGCTGATTACTTCATTCTTACCTTTTGTGTCCGTGTGTGTGTCCCTGGTGAGCTTGTGCCTGGTCCTTTTCCTGTCCTTATTTCAAGCACGGGGATATATTTATTTTTCTGCCCTCCAGCTGTCGCTGTGCCAGGGCATGCTCCACGTCTCTGTGGATGTTAAAACAATAAATATGTGTTTTTCTTCACTGAGCTAGCAGCTCTAATTCACAAGTACAAGCCAACTATAGGTTGAAAACAGCAGGTTTGCTGTGTTACTAATGAGTCACATTTTGCTCTTGAATCTACCTTCCAAAGACCCTTCTGATTAACAGAACAAGTCACAAAACCAATATGTTGTTGAAATGCTAAACTTACACTGGCCCCTTCTAAATCTCACTTAAATGCAAGATTACATGAATAGCTCAATTGTTCCTCTCCTAGTCTTTGATCAGAGGGAGAGGTGGGTGGTCTTAACTGTACTAATGCTTAGCCCAGACAATAGGAGTGTGAGTTTGTATGTGTGTGCGCAAGTGTGTTGATCACGCTACTCATATGATGCCTTAACATTACCATGGTTGTGTGACTTGTTTGGCTTTCCATCAGTAGCTCCCATTAGAACAAATCCAGCCGCTCTTGTCCAGTCTGTTCCGGCCTGGGCCGTCCACTCCATCTCAGCCTCTGACTGGAAATTTGGAACGTGGTTCTGTGCAGGAGCGCAAGTGTCTCAAATCCTTTGGAAAAGGGTTATTGTCGTTCAAGTCCCGCAATTGTCACTCTGTGCTCTACAGTACAGGTACATTTAATAGGAGATGTTTCAGAAGCTGCAAACTGTGGCTGAACATGTGCATTTGTTTCAGGCCAGGTCATCTTTCACCTCCTATAATCCATTGGTGTTCTTGAGCCTTGAAACCTTCACACACATATCCCTTAAACTCTTTTTGTACTCCTGACGCCAGATTATACCCAGTCACAAAGTGAGGCAGTAGACAACTGTGTGTGTGTGTGTGGCTGTGTGTGTGTGTGTGTGTACTTACTACTTAGTAAGGACCAACAAAGTAAAGACATTTTTGTAGAGTGAGATGGAGAGTGTGAGTGAGGCTGGTATGAGGTCTAAATCCCTCTGACCCCCCCAGATCAGGTATTGTGTGGGGCTCCCTCACCCCCTCAGACTCCCTGCAGGCAAGCAAGAGCCAGTTAGCTGAAAGCTGTTTCCTGGCATTTGTTCTCATGCGTTTTAAGGTTGGCAATATAAGTTTGGAAACTTAAATATGTATAAAAAAATTAATCTAGCTAGGAATCAGCGCTTTCTTGTCATGCTGCCAGACCCTGTTGTTTGACTGGTAAGTTTATAGTTCAGGTTCCTAATATGTGTCATCTAAAATACTTATTACCCTCACACACAGCTCTGTGCCCTTCGCTTAGTGGCAATTGTTTTTAAAGCTAAAAGCAAATAGATTTTCGTTGTGTTTAGTTGGACAGAGCCAATGGAGCAACGTTCCTCCTGTAATTCTTAGACATACTGCAGACTGCACTTAAGTTTTCACTATCCTAGATTCAGAATTACAAGTAGAGATATCGGTACCTATCACCATATATTTCTTTATCAGAAAATGGGCTTGCCGTTTATTTTATGAGACAATATACTTAGCTTGTCCAGAACTCATATTTTACAAAGTTTACTTTTGCTAGACAGTTGGAATATTAGACCCACTGGTGGTTCATTTCTCAGGTCTGACGTTTGATGCTTTAACTGCAGGACGACAGTTCACTTAGAGACTTTTTGTTTAGACGGTGGGATAACCCAGTCAGACGTACCTGACAGACCTTGAGATATGTAGGCTAGTAGCTAAGAGTCTAAAGCATAGTCATATTTGTTAAAGAGTATATGCCGCATGCTTTGTGAAATGCTCCTCTACCGTTTTTATATTACAATTTATTCATAAATACACATTACTACACTTTTATAATGTTGGCCAGCAGGATTTCTGCCTAAAAGCAGCTACTTAAAATGATTTTAATTACGTAATTGTAAACACATATTGGGACCTGCAGGAATCTTCTTAATATCAAAAGCAACTCAGCAAAAATAAGTTAATGCCCACCTGCTCTGAACTTTCACTTAGTAAACTCTGCAGACTTGGAAAAATTGGGCCTCTGTCCCTCAAGGTGTTTTCTCAGTAAGAAACAAAGTTTAAAAATGACACTAATGCGCAATTCCATTCCTACTCTACACAATCCGGCAGGCAGCTGTACGTAAGCGTTATTTTAAAGTGTTGCTAGTCTTGTCCCGGTTGTCAACTGGGGTTGATCAGTGTTGAGATGCAGATTGATTGTTTTGTATTGTGATTTTTTTTTTCCCCTCTCTCCACATTGTTGGTTTCTTAAGAATGCTCTGGTACATGTTTGTACTTCCAAGTATTGTTCCCTGTTAGAGTTTTAGTTTCATGGATACAAACACCATGCCAGGCCAGATGACTCTACATTCTCAAGAATCACATGAGAAAACAATGTCATTGTGACTGCGTTTGTACATGGTGTTACCTGTTGAGTGTCAGGACTGCAGGGTTCACCACAATACCCTGTTGTGTCCCTTTCCTCTTTTCTTCGGCAACGATTTGTTTTTGTCCACAGTTGTTTGTCCAGCAGTAATTTCTCATAGCTTAGCACTTGTTTGACTCATTAGTATTTTTGTGGGTTCTCTTGTGAGAATGAACAAATCATAAAAATATTTTTCCCTCAGCAGGCTGACGCGATAAAACTGATGATCCATATAATGAGGGGTTTGCAGCCTGTATCATTACATTTGGAGGTTTTGGTTAGATGTGCTGCACCACAGCAGAAAAACCGCTTATCCACGGATCCCGTGAATTCACCCTGTGTAATTACATCTATGTATAGACCTGCAGCTATATTTGGGTTGCGCATAACCACTACATTATATTTATTACTGCTATTCCTAGACTTTGAATGAGTCTTGTACTAGAATATGATTCACCTGCAGTTTGCCTCATTTCTAACCCGTTTTCCAAATGAACAGCGTCACGTTTATTATAAGCGTCATATCACCGAACATGTTGGAATATTTCCATAAACACTGCGCGGCATATTCAACAGTGTGAGTCAAAAACATTAAAGATTTACTTCCTTTTCTGATTAATACTGTGGCAAGGTCTTGTGTGACATTGTTTGCCCATTGCCCTGAGTGCACAGAGGGGCCCTGCATGGCCAACCATAACAGCACAGCGAGGGGGGTTGGTTGTATTATAGCTGGACAGGATGGTCATAAAATTAAAATGGCTCCCACTGCCAACATCTCTGTGCCAACAAAAATACACAATTGTGTCGAAGGAGAGGCTGGTGTAACATTAGGGATTACGGCTTACATTGTGTACAGTAAATCAGTAGGAGACAACAGGGATTTGGAGCAGGCAGTGATTTTGACATTTGATGATCCCTGAGAGGTCTTGATTATAGGTGTCAGGCCATACTAAGCACATGTTACGGAACAGAATAATTCAGGTAAACAGCCATTTTGCAGCTTTTGGCTTAGCAAGGTCTGGAAACAGATGATGGCAGACAACGGACTCGTGTTTGTGCAATGACCAGATGATGTTTCGGGATATTTAATGCTAGTTCGCTTTCATTATAAATGTTACAGTCTTACTTGGTCGGTCGTTTAACTCATTTCTGGTTGGTCTTAACGTTTGATTATATTTTTCCTGTTTTATTGCATTTAATCTGAAATTTCCTATCATATCTACTGTACTGTTACTGTATACATTGTTTGCTCCAGTTTTCCTGCTATTGTGTAACTTATGTTTATATTCCCAGTGAGTGCACAGTTTCCCAAAGTTCTCTCTTTCATACTGCTCTGCCCCTCCAGGGTGATGTTTATCCAGCATCCACATTGAAAGGCGCAGTAAATTACGTATGTTGGAATAAATGAGAGAGCGGGAGGCTGTGGTCCAGTGTCACGCTCTCCTCTGAGTCCAGTACGGCCTGTTTGTTTATAGATCCTCAACAATGCCCAGCGATCCCCATGCACACACTATCTTGCGCGCAGAGCTCACTGAGAAAACAAGCAACAGCCCTAACAAGGGCTCGAACAGAAGCTGCGCTCTGTAGGAAAACCTGTGTTCACTTCCCAGGCTCCTGGCTGACTCACCGCTGTCCTGTTATACAGTACAGTACATGAAAGTCTCCCAAAAGGCAGGGAAACAACACTTGACGTTTTTTGGCTCCATTATATTAGACGACATTGTGGATTAAAAAAAGCCTGCTCCTGGGAAAACAATCGAAAAATGCAGCTTTGATGTTTAGAATAATAAATACTGACATCTGTCCCTAAGGTGGTGGTGAAGAAAGTTCCATTGTTGTAACTGGTTTCTTCACCGGTCGGCCTGTGACTATGGTGAGAACTGTGTTACTGCTCTCTCAGAGCCTGAACACACACCTACACACACGTGGTTATTATTTTTCACCCTTTCTGTCTCACCACTCTATTCCTTCATTGGGGGCTTTAATTAAAGCTGTTGCTCCAGCAACAGATTCTCACTCACACCCTTCTATTAGTTTATAGGGCTCCCTCTTACTTTCTGTTAATGGGTCATAACAAACAACTGTTATTTTTCCCATGTGGCTCACAAATGCATCGATTTTATACATTTACTCGGAGTATGTACATTTAATACAGATGTCACTGACTTGGAAACGGAAACAACATCTGCAAAAACCACATTATGCATCTACTGCACATCAAAGGGAAGAAGGTACAGATAAGGATGTTTTTTATATAACAGATTTTAAAGGAAAATAATCCTTAGCTGTAGTAACAGTAAGGGTGTTATTGAATGTGATCACTTTCTGTATCATTTATTTGTGGCCAGCAGGAGCAGAGATTAGCCGGGCCGATTGATGGTGTCTGCTGTGACGCCTCTGCAGGGTTCATGACGCGGGCAGGGGGACATGTTAGGAGGTCACAATGAGGTTGTCACACTCCTCCCTCACCCTGTGGGTTTTCTTATGTTTCCGCCTCTCAGATCCTGGACGAGATCGCCGAGCATGGGATAAAAATTTATCAGTTACCTGACGCCGACTCTGACGAAGACGAGGAGTTCAAGGAGCAAACCAGAGTCCTTAAGGTGAGGACGGGACAAACTGCTGATATCAGCTCTATTTGCGCTATGTTAAATATTTCCATCTCCTGGTTTGGTGTTTGATACCATGCTCTTCCTACTAAGACTTGTTTCCCTTCACTGCACCCCCTCCACTTTGATATCTTTATTTTCCAATCCCTTTCTCTGACTTTTTTTCCATTTTGGGAATGGTCTGACCTTAATCTATCTTTACCAGGCAAGCATCCCTTTTGCTGTGATTGGCTCCAACCAGCTGATTGAAGTGAAGGGAAAGAAGATCCGTGGTCGTCTTTATCCCTGGGGAGTCGTTGAAGTGGAAAACCCTGAGCACAATGACTTCCTCAAACTTCGCACCATGCTTGTGTGAGTCACCTTGGTAATAAAACGGTAACACAATATTGAGACAGAAAACGTTTTAAAAGCTCGACAGAACTTATGCCTCATAAAGCTGGTTGTAGTCTACTGGAGAAAACAGCTCTCCTGCCTTCTAGTGTGTGAAGACAGGATTGCATGTCTGTCTTATAGGACCCACATGCAAGACCTCCAGGAGGTAACTCAAGATCTGCATTATGAGAACTTCCGCTCAGAGAGGCTGAAAAGGGCGGGAAGGTGAGACACACATTTATTTATATTAGAAACAACAGATGAGTTGCTTCTCTTTCAGTCAAGACTTATATTTAATGTTTTTTGTCGTAGCAGAGCTGTGGATGAGGAAGTGATGGATAAGGACCAGATCCTGCTACAGAAGGAAGCTGAGGTGAGAACACACAGAGCTGGAGCTAACTCTTTTTCTTAATTTGTGCTAACGTGTTTTCGTTGCGGTTCTGTAGTAGCTATAAGTGCAGATGTGCAAGCTCCAAAAGGCTCTTTCAGATCATTCAGCACTCACCGTGGCTTATGTGTCGTTAGCCTCTGTAATCATTTCTCTTCTTACCAACCAGTAATTTATGCCAGTAAGTCATATTTAATTAAGTTGTAGCAAATGTGAAGCAATTTTAAGATTTTGTATTTTTATTACAAAATTACATCTCACAGTAGCAGTAACATTTCTCAAAGCATGTAATATTATAAACTCACTGACCACTTTATTAGGTACACCTGTACATTCTAATCCAATCCAACTGAGCAGCTCTCCCATGAATTCTGATTTTACAAATCTGAAGTTCAAATTTGTCAGATCTTAAGTTTGAACTCACACAAAGATGATGATTCTAATATGTGGTATGACTGAGGTCAAAGTGGTTAGTGGACTAATACTCGATGACATTACAAGAGGACGTGTTTCTAATGTTTTGGCCACACCATTCATTTTAAACATGGTGGCCAAAAAATTAGCACCATCTCTTCTTATAATGTGGCCCGTGTGTGTGTGTGTGTGTGTGTGTAGTTTAGTTGGTTTATGAGCATGTTACAACTCGTGATGTGATCAATTAAAAATTAGGTGCCCACTACGCAGTGAAGTGTGAGTTTACCCTGAATGTGGAGAACACTGCTTGTGTCATTTGTTGTACATATGGTTTTATAACATTTAGCTCTGGTTTAATAATTGCAAGACCTCGTTCCTGTTAATTATCAGTTTCTTTCATGTTCAGGAAAAAGTCAAATTCTATTTTTACCCCTATTTGTCCCATATGCATTGTTTACCTACTGGGCCATAGAGCCTGCACGTCATCAGGCAATAAGCTGTTTCCTGATTGTAATTAAAATGCCTGTTTGGATTACTTCTGCAATGCACAGTTGTGAATGGGCGGGTACAGTCATAACTGTTTGTAAACACTGTGCCCAGGAAGGACATGCTGTCATATCCTGTCTGAATGTCCTGGCCCAGTTTGATCCAGTTTTAACCTGAAAAGGAGTAATTGTAGAGTTGTAAACCATGTAGTCTTCATCCAACTGTACAAAGACATTTGGTGAATAATTGTTTTGATTTGATTGTTGATTTGCTAGCATAGCGACATGTTTTGATTTTGATCATTTAAAAACTTTTGTTCCATTGTTACACTTTCACGTAAATTCAGTGTTAGTGCACAGCAGGTCAGCTGAAAGTGTAACGGGTTATGACCTGAAATAAACTGAAATAGTATATATTAAGAATAACTAAGTCAATAAAAATATAAATTAACCAAACACGAACTAGTAAGTTTCCAATGAAACATAAGTATTTCCTTAGTTTTAACTTTTTATGTGATTTTGTATTTCAATCAATATAAATTTAATAGTTTAGTAAAGTAAATACTTAACAGCTACTTAATGTCCTGGCCTTTTCTCTTAAACTCGGTTTTATGTTTACTATGTTTCAAAATAAGGCCTGTTGATAATTTCGTCTGCCATGTCAATAAACGGACATGGACTTACTCTTTTTAACCTGAATTAAATGTAGAAAATATAAATCTGTGTTAAAGGTAATTAAGGCGGTTTCACGTTTGGATTTAATTGTTTTTTAAATTATTAAATTATGATTTTTGGGCTAAAAGGAAGTGGTTGGCTATAAGGAAGTGGGATGTCGAAAGGACTGAGGAAAGTTAGACAAGAGTACAAGGAAGTGCAGCGCAGAGTTAAGAGGGAGGTCAAAGAGGCCAAACAGAAAGCTTACGATGAGCTGTATGACAGGTTAGACACGGAGGAAGGAGAGAAGCACTTGTACAGGATAGCCAGACAGAGAGATAGAGATGAGAAAGATGTGCAACAGATACGGATGATTATGCTGATGGACAGGTTGACAGATGACGTCAGACAGAAATCTCCCTGGACAATGATGTTTGCAGATGACATTGTGATTTGCATTGAGAGTAGAGAGCACATGGAGGAACAGCTGGAGAGGTGGAGGTTTGCTCTGGAAAGAAGAGGCATGAAAGTCAGTCGACAGTAAGACGGAATACATGTGTCCTAATGAGAGGGAGCACGGTAGAAGAGTGAGGTTAAAGGGGGTGAGGTGAAAAACAAGCCAAAAGAGAAGAAGAAGAAGAAATCATGATTTAATAAATCATCTGAATTATGCTATTTAGTTCTTCAGCCATGCATTTATGTTTCAGATGCTGTAACAATAGCCGAGGTTTTAGCCTTTCACAACTGGGTTTTATTTTCAACGTAAGACGACACCAAATAACTAAAAAGGGAAACCAGCATCGACAGCTGAAACGTGAGCAATGTGAAAATCTGTTAGCGGCCACTAGATGGCGACACAGACTAAATCAACCTACAGTAAAGTTAGTATTTGACTGTGTGATTGTTGAGGCTTTTAAAATGCCATTCATTTCTTTTCATAGGTTGTTCATAGGTGATGGCAATTTGCCTTTAAATAGGGTTGGACATGCTCTTTTCCTTAACACAACACTCAACAGCACAGATGCCAAAGATGGATGGAAATTTAATAATTTATAAAAAATTTGTAAACACCACAAAACGTGTACGTTGCCCCATTGATCCTAACACAATAACTCATAGTGACAAAATGAAAACATATTATACACATATTCATATATATGTTATGTCGTTGTTATAATCAAATGTGATAAAAAGAACTCAAGGATCATTGGGCGACGTGTAAATTCAAGATTAAAGAGTTTTATTTGTCTCACACCATGGTTGTAAAAGTGTACAAGTAGTGAAATGCAAATATGCCAATACTCCAGACTGTACAGAATTAAAAAGAAACTCCAATAAAAATAAGAATAAAGAATAGGTATGTACAATACTGTGATATAGGATGTTAGATAAAGTGACCGTGCCTCTGTGCAGCTGTGTACTGCACTTGTCAGATATTGATGAGGTTGTGTGTTTATTGCCCTTAGAAAAAGTTGCTGTTCAGTCTTTCAGTTCGTTCCCTGATTTACTGGAGTCACTAACCAAATTCTGATTCACCCTGACTTTTAAGGGAAAACGCTAGCGTTACATTATTTTGTGTGCAACTTACTCGTTGTTGTGCAATAACTCTTAACTGTTAATGTGCTTTTGTGGTTACTGCTGGTCAGTGAACAACATCTAATTTTGAATTAAAAAAGAAATGGTGCCTTCATGAAAGTCTCCCTTATCTAAATGACCTCATTGTGTTATCTAAAGTACATTGTCTCATTCCTAAAACTGGATGTTTTTAGCTTGTGAAAAATTTGGAAATATGTGGCTTTCACAGGAAAGTGTTGTAACTGGTGTGTGAGCAATAGTCACAATCTAATACTGTCACTATGCAGTGCTGGCTTTAAAGTCTACACTGTAATGTAAAAAATTAAACTAACCATTATTTAATAATTAAAATACTTTTTAATGGCTTGTTGGCTAAAATATATCTTTCCGGACAAAACCTTGGCTTGTTCAGGTTGAAACTAAAAGCGTGCCATTGTTGTAACAATGTTTTCTTTTCCTTGTCTCCGTAGCTGAGACGCATGCAAGAGATGATCGCTCAGATGCAGGCGCAGATGAAGATGAAATCAGACGACTAAAGGGGTCAAAACAAAAAGGAGCTCGGTGATCCCAACCCCCCCCGACAGTCACACACAAACAGAGTACACACATACACACCTGGTCTTCCTCTGAATCCATCTCTGTTGCCTCCACCCTGCTCAACCCCAGGAGTCCAGAAACATATCCTGTTTGTTTGAACAACTTTATACACCACCTCTTCTTCCTCTCTTTCTTCTTCCTTCTAAATATCCATCTATCAGCTGTTAAGGAGCCCACCACTCATAATGTCTTCAAAATATTATGAAGACTCAGATTTGTGTATTGATTTGCAAAGCTGGAGTGGACAGAATTTCAAAAACATTGGTTATGATTGCCATATATCTACGAAACTGCCAGTAACAATGGTACTTAGAGGTTTCACCATCACACGTCATGTTTACAAAAAAATATGTACGAAAAGAATTTAGGTTCCCTTTTTTGCTTTCAAGTTTTGAACATGTTTTAACTTGGAAGCAGCAGTGTTCCTCATGTTGTCTGTTGGCTTATGAGTGATTCAGTAGCCGTCATCCTTACCTCTAGATCTTCAGTGCCTCTTTGTCTGAGTCGGATAAAGCAGTAATTATAAATACTGTATAACCACAGTGAAACTACATTGGCTGTAGAGAATCATATCTGGTGTTCTAGGCCAGATATTTAGAAACCTTATTTTATAGCACTAAAGGGGCAGCAAAGAGAAACAAACACCTTAGAACTCCGTTGTAGCTTAATGAAACTGCCATGTTGTATGATTTTTCATATTTAATCACCCAGGGCTGCAGAACCTTTATCTTAAAGTATAAACTACGACCTCAGACTGAAAACTAATCAATCCATTCAGTCCAGTAACTGTATGTTTCCATTGTTGTTTCGCTGATGCCTTTTAATGTGTGAAATGGTCTTTTTGTACACTACCTGTGCAGTTTTTCATTACTGTATTTAGACATTTACATTTCATAATCACAGTACTATATTTAACTTTTATATGCGTAAACTCCCTCTAGCTCTCTTTGAGCAACAGACTAAACTCTTTTCTCCAGAACTTCCATCCAACTCTGATGTCAACAGTGTGCCATTATTCTGTTTTTAGTCTTTTACTCATGCAAGTCTGTGCATTGGCATTAGGAGAAACGTTATTATTAATTCTTAACCACATGTCATTAAAAACTTGTTTTAGGCATCAACATGTTTTTTTTTTTTTATCTGAAATAAAATTGTTAGATAAAATTGAAAACTTTTTCTTGGGTTTATTTAATTTGGTTTTTCGGTGTGTGTTCGCTAGAGTCCAGAGTGGAATTAGATCTTTCACAGCTCAACATATTCGAGGATCTTTTGCAGGGGTTCATTGACGGTGGCTAGCTAGCAGCTATCCTAACAAAACCTAGGGACCTAAATTCTAAAAGTTTCATGAATATACATGTTACACGCATACAAACACACAACTAAGTACTTAAATCTGTGTCATTACTCAGAAAATATAGGGTAAAAAAAATAGGAAAAGAAAAATAAATCTTAAAACAGTGTGGACAGGACATCCACACATTTTGAAGCCATTTCTCCTACATCTTGAATTTAGTATTTTAGAATCACCAATTAACCGAATTAAAGATGATAATGTGGGAAACTTATCCAGGTTACTGTTTCCTGACAGCACCATTCAGGTGAAGGAATGCTGAGATGTTTTTAAAAAGGCCTTTTTCTTTGTGGTTCTATAGACGATAATAGAAACCATAAAGGCAAATGAAGTAGCAGTTGTTTCTGTCATATCACTAAAGAATCTTAAATCCATTAAATTCAGTGAATGTTGATCTCACATAGTGACTCAGATCCTCAACTGGTATTTCAGGGCCTTCTCTAAAATCTGAAACTCTGATCCGGGCTTGAAAAGGGAACGTTCACTGGTGTGAGGGAGACCGGTTTTGGCCCTGACCCTCCTCACGGCGTCCTGCAGGACTCCCGTTCGGAGGAAAACTCCGCCCCGCCCTGATTGGCTGCGTGGAGGAGGCGGGGCGTTCAGCTGTCAGCTCAGCCCGCCCTCCTGCTGTCTGTCCGTCCGTGGCGTCTTTCTGGGAGCCGCCGCCGCCGCCGTGAACACAAGGGAGGAGAGCGGTCGACATGACGAGCAACATCAGGTACAAAAGCCGGATCCCGGTGAAAACAGGTGAGCCTAGTTTCCGGGGCCATTTAGGCGTGTGTGTTCCCTGAGAATCAGTGCAGTGACTGCTTCATGTTTCTGTGTCCCTGGGCGTCGCTCCGCATCCCTGCACCTGCGCCGCCTCCTCCTCCGTCCTGTGATGGACGACAGAGGACAGCACGGAGGTAAGACGCGTCCCTTCATCCATTCCTTCTGTGCTTATTAACATCCATGCATTTATTGCAGCGCGTCGTTCAGCAGAAATATTACCGCTTCGTTTTCGCTGTTTTCCAGTCGTTTGGTGCGTTTGGTTTGCCATGCCATCACAGGCGCAGGGGTGGGCGGGTGGTAGGGTGGGGGTTAGATTTCATTTATAGAAGCATATGTGGAGCAGCCAACACGGTCACCAAATCCAGCATCCTCTCCTCTCCATCCGGTCTGCGCGCACTGCTCGTTCAGACGACCTAATTATGAACGTCACATCAGGACCACTCACGGCTGCAGGCCGCCCTCCGTGAGCAATGCTCGGCCTAAACACAGCTGTCACAGGAGCCTGGAGGGGGTCGCATGTCTGATGACCCTGACCCCCCCCCCCCCCCCTCCCCCTTCCTTCCTTCCTGTTGGTGTATTTTAGTGTCTGATGACCGTAAAGCAGGGTTTGCATGTGCAGGGTGTGTTCAATGATTCAGTAATGCTGGTTAATAGTGTCGATCATCAATATGATTCACAACGTCAGACAGAGCATGTGCATATTTTCCCATATCTGCATGCATGAAACATGACAAATGCTCGAAAGTGCCTCATAACTGTACAGCATTGTTTGTATAGATGCTTTCAGCCAGTATTTGGGTAAAACATGCACAATTTGTTCTCTGAGAACGTTCTACGTGTAAAGGAACAACGTAACCGTATTCTTGATCATATTAGTAGGTTTCGAACAGCAGTGGCCGTTTTGATATTTGTCCAGCATTTAGTCTCTGTTGTGAACTTTGTCCACCTCAGCTGCTGGTATAAAGTCTAGTCCGGTTGAAGCGAACCTCACATCCTGTGCTATGATTCACAATTGAACCAAATTCAGTAGCTGAAATGATTGTGGCCAAATATCAACACCACAGAAAACACAAGGTTTCTGGATTAGTATGATTGTTGCAGACTTGTGTGATTGTTTGTGGCAGTTACACTGAACAGAACTTAGCACCTCTTGGGTTTCTTATAAACCTTCATTCACTGCGAGTATTTAAAATACTGCACGGCTTTCACACCTCTTTGCATTTTTGCAGCTGGCTGCCGTGCCCTGCACTCCCACATACTCTGCCAAATCTGACCCTATTGCCCACTTTGAGAAACATATCTCATATTGTGGGCCATCCAGGCTGCAGAGGAGGTGGAAGAAGCTGGAAAAAACCCAGTACTGATCAGTATGGCTGAGTTAAAGCGGAGATCCCACCTGCTGGAATAATATTAACTGATAATCAATTAAATCAGTATTTTCCATGTGTCCCCACCTCACGTTTGCCGTCATTTCCTCTGCTTGGATATTCTGTTACCAGGCAACGGTCTTTTTTAATCCGTTTTCATCACTTCTCTGATACGAAGGAGTGGACGGCACCATCTGACCTACCCACAATCCCATGTGGTGATTACTCTGTGTGTGTATGTGTGTGGGCAGATTTTCACGCAACATTTTTCATCACAGATCAGAAACTGGAGAAAAATCACAGTTTCATCAGCAGTAAATCTGCATTTGTCACCTTGATATAGTGACACAGAACAATCACACAAACTACCTCTGAAATGATCATGGTCACAGTGTAAAAATATTCTTATCCTCAGTGACCAAATCCCTGTCAGATATTTTCAGAGCTGCTACAATCATCTACAAAAGTAGAAATGAGTCCATTTGTAGCTTTTGATTGAGTCATACACATTCGGCAGATGTTCAAAGTTCCATTTTTCTGAGAACCCCTCGTCTACTTTTGGCTTCAAAAATGATTTTTAAAGCCTATGGAAACAAAAGTCTTACTAGTCTTGTTGCAGTTGCAGCATAGTTGCATATTAAATTCTTACTTTTTTCCATTATATAGTTTAACAGTAAGAGCTTCCTCAGACTGACCAAACATGACACAGTAACCACCGAGTGTATTTAACTGACAAAGGCTCAGTTTTGCGGCATATGATTTCTCTCTTTTTTTTAATATAAGAGGTAGTTTGTTATTTTAATCTTCTTTATTTGTCTTGGAAAATTGATTAATCCGTCGTGGTTCTCCCTGCCTTCTTTACTGTTGTCAGCATTGTTTCAATCTGTGTCAAGCATCTTAGATGTGTGTTGTACAGTTTGCAGATTGCACAGCTCTTTGACAGGAATTTGTGATTTTGGCTTTATGAGACACCTTTACAGCAGCATTAAAAGGTTCATAATTTGTAATTGGTGGATTTAATAATCCAACAAAATCCCGCTATCAGTAACTTGATGTAAAGAGTCACAAGATAGAGACAATATTTAATACCCGACAACCAAAAGGAGCCAGTTAAAAAGGTAAAAAGTCCTGAAATGTTTTCTCCTTGTTGCTGTTTCATCTCAGGGATGTTACTATTGTCAAAAGCAAACGAACGTTGACTAAAATGCATTTGCCTTCACGCACATGTCACGTCACTTCAGACACACTCAACTCCCCCCCCCCACACACACCCCCTCCAGTGCTCCACTCTTCCTTCATTACTCCGCACTCTCCCACTTACTGCCTCTTTGTCTTTAAACCCGGCCTCCCTGCTGCAGATGGGACCAGGACCAGCTGTGAGGCTGGAATGGGCGAGTCTCGGGGGGTTGGACAGAGTATGGAAACTGTGGATTGAACCCCCTGTAGCTCCTGCTCTTCAGCAGAAAACAAAAGTCTGGAAAAAACTGGATAAGAAATGCTTGTTCTCATTATGGATAAAAGTTAGTGTAAGACTACAAACAGAAGCAGAGTTCCAGTCTTGTTGCTAAGCTAAACACCTGCCAGCAGTCTTATATATAACTAAGAGATTTGATCTTCTCATTTAATTCTGGGCAATAAACACATTAGCATATTTCCCATAAAAGCTTATAATCTCGAATTTACTATTTTTGCCATTAGGGATGCAAAAATCATTCTTATTACATACTTTTATTACAGTTTCTCTCTGTACAAATTATAAAAATATACTTATAATAACAATGAACATTTCCTCGCCATGACATTTTCTGGGTATAATCTAAAGGAAAAAGGAAACGACCAGAATAGAGGAAAAGGGAAGAAAGAATCCAACACAACCTAAGGAAATAAATAGTAACAAGAATGTGAATATAACACATAGTGTAATAAATGAAAAAAAACTGAATCAGGGGAAAAAACAAACAAGAATACATATTCTTGCTAAGTGGCTGGAGAAATTATAAATGCAGTATTTGACCCATATTTGAAATTCTATTAACACAAACACAATCAGTTCCAGTGTGTTTAATGTGATTAGTACTTGAAGTAACTTTTAAATAGTATTTTATACAGTATCTCAGCAATGTTTGTCATGCCTCTGCATTTCAAATCGTTGTTGGAAAGTAACTGGAGGCTGACCCAAATACTGTGGTTCTTAAAAAAAAATCTTTGAAAGTATTGGGTCGACCTTGATATACTTTGGATTATGAGCTCTTTTGAAAAACAGCTCAGGAGTCTGAGCAGTAATCCAATGAAATAACAAGAATTCTATTCATTTCATAACAGTACAAACTTGGATAATTACATCATCTTCTGGTGGAGTCTTGATTTATATTATAATCGAGGGATAGAAGCAAATCTGCTCATCAACCAGAAACTTTTTTTTTCCTTATATTTCTTGGTCCACTCTCAGTTCCACTTCCTGCAAGTTTTAGAATAAACCTTGGGAGCAGGTGTTTTCTGTGGTTCTTCTGAATCTGTAGCCATAGCTACAGATATACAAAGTTGCTTAAAGTGTTGCCATTTTTACCCAATCTATATTGTACATTTATGCTTATTGCATCAAAAATGTGTTCATAGATTATTAAAACACAATGCATCAAGGCTTTAGATAGAAAGACTATATTTCACAAGTTCTTGTTGTTATTTAATGGGGGGATGCTGAAGTCGGCCTTCGATAGGAAAGTGTCCTTCAATTAGGCAATTTTATTGTTTGCTCAGCAATTGCTTCCTATCAGACAAGCATGTTCAAGGGCCAGGAGCTCTGAACCAGGAAAACAGGAGGGGCTAGACTGCCCCCCCCCCCCGTTTCCCCTCATCTCTCCCTGCTTCTCACTGTGGCATCACTTACTGGTCGGCAGGCAACAAGTGAGAGGAAGCGTTCAGGGTTAATGGAGCGAAAGTGTCAGCTGTACGACGCAGAGACGCAGCTGCCCGTAAAGGTCACTGCTCCTCATCTCTACATCCCACCCCACACGACTTTAACCTGAGTTATTAACACGAACACTGTGCGCCTGTTCTTCACATGAGAACGTCAAAGAGCTTCATCAACAGACCAACACAGTGATGTAACCTAATATTCAGCTGTGCTGGTTGGACAAATCACTTACTCCACTGGCTGCTCTAGTCTAGGACGTGGAGGAAGGACATAGAAGTACCTCTTCAAATTCTTTTATCAAGTACGTGGTCTAAAATGTACTTTATGTAAAATGGTGCAAGTACTCCTTTAAGAATATAATTTTTCTCTATTAATCTATTTGACCAAGTTACTAATAAAAACTAATAAAAAACGTATTTTTAGACACTGTTGAACTTGTCTAAAAATATTGATTGAAAATTGAACTGCACCAGTCTGGTCCAGATTTCCTTCATGTGTGGCCCATAAATAAGATTTCTGCAGAAAAACTATTCAGGCTTTGTCATGTTTATTTCATGTACCTGCTGTTGTATTTGAATCACTTGTAACTGCGGTACCAGGTGGTCCATAATACCATAGTCATTTATTAGTTGTCTTTATTATGCATTAATGTGTCTGTCAAGTGTCTAGTAACTAAAGCTATAAAAAAAATCCTTACTACAAATATTAGCCCCTCAATTGTTGACCTTTATTACAACATGTTCATAAATGCTGCTCTACAATACTTTAGGTACATTAGAAACTCATTTCATAAAAAAGATGAGATTTGATATTTCATCCCAATCGGCCAGCCACTGTGTCTGTACTAAATTGCTGATTCTCAGCTGATTCATCACCTAAATAGAACGTGCTGAACTGGTATCAGTACCATAAATCCATGTTAAGACACTGAATTTTCCCTGTTGATGTTCTCTCAGGTTTTCTCTGCACGTCCTGGTCGCTCTCACTCTTCTCTTTAGTCTTCAGTGACTGGATATTTTCAATTTAGGTCTTTTGAAAAGATGCTTCTCTACCTAAATTGCTTTTGCTTCCTGTGTTTTGGGAAATGTTAAGTAAAACCATTTTTGCTGGAGGATGATGTTCTAGCCCTGCACTGAATCTGCAAATATAGGTCACTGCTGGTGCTCACAGCGAAGCAGCCTTTGCTCATCCTGCAGTGTGACTGCGGTCTTTAAAAAAATCCTGTTGTCTGTTGTGTGATGCCGAGTCTTTTCATCGTCGGTTCAGCCACACTGCGTGTGAGCCTGTGTTGTGGCGTCTCACTGCTTTAAGCTCCGGCAGAGTTGAGGAGATGTTGGACTGTTTGGATTATGTCCTGGACTGATGCGTGCTGTGCTGTGTGATTGTGTGTGTACCCTGGCACTGGAGAAAACTGCTGTGGCCTTTTGAGAGTCACTTCCTCCAGGGCCACAGCTTTGAATGTCTGAGAGGAAGAAGCTGACTGCTGCCTGCTGAGTGAGTGGCCGATCTCTGGATCTCTGCCTCTGCCGGATCGGCCAACAAACTGACTGACGAGTAGTCTGAGTCACGGTGCGTTTAGCCTCTCAAATATTAATCATACAGTGAAGAAGAAGTCAGCTCCTATACTCGTTAAAAGAGAAAAGCTGTACAAAAACATAGAAGCTCAAAATCTAAAACTATTTTGAAAAAATACTAGAGTCGACTCTACCAAGATTGTCCAAATTAAAGGTGGGTAGTCAGCATTTGATACAGACTTCCTTACTGCAGCAAAAGTAAGTAATAGTATTTCATTTTAAATTTTCCTAAGCAATAGAATTGCCTTAATTAATAATGTAGAAAAACACTTGACTCAGAACAAATAATAAATAAATATTTAAAAAAAAATTTTTTTGAGCTGAAAAAAACTTTGTTTTTTACACAAACATTATGAAGACATTATAGACACATGAAAGTTTCATTTGTTTCAGTATGCCAAGAACTTTTCCCCTTATACTGTATATGAAAAGCCATGTCCAGAAAAAAGTTATTGTCATCGCTCATTATTGATTCATTTGTTGGCTTCACTTGGGATCATGTGTAGTTTGTCAGGTCATTTGTTGTTGTTGGGAGAAAGGGACAGCTGGCCGCTGAGGAACACGAGGTGGGGGTGTAGGCCAGGGGCTATTGTGATACCATTTAAAGACATCTGTTCCTTTCTTCTATTAAGATCCCCCGCCTCCCCCCACCACCACCACCACCCCCGCCCCTTCCACACACACTGAGATGCTCTGTCATGTCTCTAAAGTCTTTGTAATTTTTGTATCATAGCTGATAGAAAACAGGATTTTCAGCGCAAACTCAATTATTTATTTGTTATTTGAGTCAAGTCTGTCTCCCCCCAGTGGTTTGGAGGGGGACTTCCTGTGTGTGGGATCACCATGGGGTGTGCCTACTTCGAAAAAGAAAAAAAAGGCTCAGCTTCTTTTATTTTAAAGTTTTTTAGCTCTGTTGCCCACATCATGTATGAGTCAGACACACCCTTGTATACACACACTGCTGTCACATCTGGAAGCAACTGAGTCTAACCTCTGCAATGAAATGTACCTCATCCATTATACACTCTGCGCACACACACAGTCTAACCTCGGACGGATTGCTGAACAAGCCAGTAGGGCTCAGGCCCAGAGGCCCAAGAGTTCAGTGAGCTCCTGGGCCAGAGCCTCACAATGTTAATTATCTGTTGTGTGAAAGTCACAGAGCTCAGACAAAACGACCACAGAGCCGTGCAAAACTGTCCCGAAATTAAATGAACAGAGACAAAAATTACCAAACAATACGAGAAAAATATTCCAAAAAGAAACAAAAAGAACCATAGAAATGCCGTTTGTTCAGTCATGTTACAGAGTAATGTAAACATAATTTTGCCTTGTCACATTAGAATTTTGTAGCAGCTGCAGAAGCAGATTATCCCTGCAAGAAATTAATTTTTTTCCTCTGCCTGACTGCTTATTATTATTAGTTTATGACTTTTTAGAGGTAAAAACGGTTAAACACATATAAACATGGATAATAGCTAATTATTCACACACAGTTTATTATATCTGAAGATATTCTGGATCTGCCCCTGGACAGGAGGGGCACCTGGTGTTGTTTTCTGCTGCTGTAGCCCACTTGCTTTGAGGTTTTATGTGCTGTGTGTTCAAGATGCACAGCTTGCCTCACTAGATACTGTATTTTCATTAATGAGCGATGACAATTTTTTGGGGGGGATTTTCTGGATTGGGTTTTCATATACTGTATAATGAGAAATATTGCACTAAACAACATTAAGATTAGCAAATAGAGCTAAAGAAAGGCATCCCCTCTCAGATTCTTCACTTTGTGAAACATTCATGACATTATAATTATAAAAGATGGAAATGAACCAGTCCCTAACCGACTTTGGCTGTCTGTGTGGAGTTTTGCTTACTCGGGTCTCCTCCCACAGTCCAAAGACGTGAATGTTTGGTTAACGGGTGACTCTAAGTGTGAATGGTTGTCTCTCTGTGTATGTCTCTCTGTGTTGGACCGAAGATGGCCTAGTGACCTGTCCAGGATGGACCTCGCCTGTTGCCCTATGACAGAGGCACCATCTCCCCCATGACCCTGAACAGGATCAGCATTTAAGATGATGGATAGGAGTTTTACAGAATTTTGGGCTCCCTCTGTTTATTTTTAAAGTCCCACTGTGAACCCCGGGTCTCCAGGATGCAGAGCAGTCTCTGTTCGGCCCACAGACACAGAGCAGACGAAACACTCACGGATTGACAAGTTCATTGACTCAGTGGGTTGATGATGTCACTCCACAGGTCTGTACCCGCACCAATTGTTTCTTTATCTGTTGTTTGGGCTGAGCTGCCCTGCGACTTTTGTCTCTTTGTCAAGTCCCAACAAGTTTTTTTTGTTTCACATCTTTCAACGGTGACGTCTACAGTTTCTCTAATTACCTTTCTCCAGCGTTTTTCCAGGCTGGTGGTCATTTCTCTGAGCATGGAGTTTTATTTTTCAACTGTCGGAGCTGGGGGAGGGAACGCAGGCTCAATGAATGAGTTTCTTTTAGAGCTTTTAGCTTCCTCCATCCCTGCCTCCCTCAAATTACCAGCTCTCTCCGGCTCCCTCTCTCTGTTTTCCTCTCTCTCGCACTCAGAATTCCTGCGTACCTGTCTGAACAGGGAAAAGTCGGACGCTGCAGGGCAGAAGAAAGACTGAAAGAAAGAAAGAAAGAAAGAAAGAGGGCAGGGAGGAGAAAACAAAGGGAATTAAGAGACACTAGCGGAAAAAGGCGTGTTAGAGGCGATTTGGGAAGAAACAGAGAGAAAGACGTGTTTGTCAAAGTCTCGGCTTCGGATTTGCCTTTTCCAGTTTCCACTTTCTGAGACCCGTGGCTATTTTGGTGCATCAGTGTCGGAGCGGTTTAGGATGGATGCCATCATGCTGCAAGAAAAACTGGTGGAACGGCTGCTGTGTCCTCGAGTGAGAACAGCCAGGCAGAAGGTAAAGAGCTGGATCTGTGTGGGGGGAAGTGTGTGCAGAACAGGCAAGACGAGTGGGGAAGTATCAGAAATGTCTTAAAATGTCATGAAGAATATCCAAGATTAGTTCAAAATAACAATAACTAGAATCCCTCGTAGCTGGGGGGGCAGCGTCTGTATCGCTTTCATGACAGATTTACTGCTGAGATGATTCGTCTTTTCTCCAAGTGTTTTTATTCTAACTCGCTGATTTATGTCCCTCATTCTTACTCCCAGGCTCTTTGGCAAGTGTGTCTGCACCACCTGTGGTTTTGCGTGCGTGCGTGCGTGTGTGTACGTGCACGCGATCCTCACCCGAGGAGACTCTTGGAAATGCCCGTGACAAGTTATGACAGCGTGTTAGGACACTGACTGTGTGTTTGGCTCCTGTGTTTGCAGAGTGAAAAAAGAGCTTTTCAGGTCGGTTGAATGCAGCTTCTGTGTGCGTGTGTGTGTGTGTGTGTGTGTGTGTGTGTGGATGCTCTCTGCTGGCCTTGAGTGTGTATTTTTATCTACACATGTCAGCCTGTAGCAGTAAAGATGACGTGCTGCCAGATGCAGAGCTGGACACAGCGAGAGCCTGGCAGCCTGTGGTTCCCTTTGTGTGTTTCTCAGAGATATTTGGTGGAAAATGTGAGACAGTGGTTTTTCTCAGCTGCTCACAGAGGAAGGCTGTGCACGTGTTTTTCCATGCAGTTGTAGATTTTCTGCAGTGTGGACCCCGCCTGTCTGTTGTGGTGATTTTATTGTATCAGACGCTGCCAGATTCATTTTGTCTGCATCTGTTTTTAAGCAGTTCATTTTTGATGAGTTGTTTTGGAGCAGAAGCAATTGGTAAATTATTCTATCGTGGTTACGGCCTTGATAATCAATAAATAGTTCACTGTTCAAGGAAAGATTCAAAGAGATCTATTTCTAGTCTGACTTTAATCTACTTTGGATTAGTTTTACAGTTGTAAATGCTCTCAGACCTTCCAGGGTAGAGAAAAAAACCTTTTTACTTAAGGAAAAGTACAGAAGTAGTAGCATTAAAATGTCTTGGGTTTTAATAATTGATGCATTGAGTGTACATTACTTTAACGTTACGGCTGGTGAACATGTGGATGATTTTATAAACTGAGAATTACACTGTGGAGAGCAATAAATCCTTCTGTCCTATATCATAACACATCATCAGTCTGCCAAGTAACTAATGTCTAAACCCCAACAGCAAAGCACAAACACGAGAAACTATATAAAAACATTATGGAAACAACTGAGCCGGCAATAATATAACAGCCCACCGACATTTTAAATAATGTTTTTTGTTCTTCCTCCTTGTACTTTTTTCTTTCCCAGGAGAAGCAATATGTGGGTTTTGCAACACTGCCCAACCAGGTCCACAGGAAGTCTGTGAAGAAAGGCTTTGACTTTACTCTGATGGTGGCAGGTCAGTTTGTAGCTGAAGATGCAAGTGGGACAGTGAACATTTCATTCATTCCAGTGCAAGAAACGTGCAATACAACCTGTGTTCACGATACTTATAAAGTCTATTCATGTTAAAACAGATTTGCTGAAGTGTTGATTTAAATTTATAGTTCTTTTACGTTAGTTTATGCTAAAGTTACACATTATAATATGATATATATGCAGGAGAGTCCGGTATGGGTAAATCCACCCTGGTCAACAGCCTGTTCCTAACAGACCTCTACAAAGACAGGAAGTTACTGAATGCTGAGGGTGAGTTATATTTTTCTCGTTTTACATTATTCTTTTTTCTCCATGTTGCTCGCTTTTCGTCCACACTTCTTCACCTTGATGCTTTTCAGAGCGTATAAACCAAACTGTGGAGATCATCAAACACACCGTAGACATCGAGGAGAAGGGCGTCAAACTCAAACTGACCATCGTAGACACGCCGGGGTTCGGAGACGCCGTCAACAACAACGAATGGTGAGACAGAAGACCTGCTGGTCCGACATGTGCCTGATTCAGACCGATTGCCTAGATTCACAGTGTCTAGGGGATCTGCTAATGTAGCCTGTGTGTGTGTGTGTGGGCGTGTGTGTGTGTGTGTGTGTGTGTCCTAGCTGGAAGCCGATCACAGACTACATAGATCAGCAGTTTGAGCAGTACTTCAGGGATGAGAGCGGACTGAACAGAAAGAATATCCAGGACAACAGAGTTCACTGCTGCCTCTACTTCATCCCTCCATTTGGGCACGGGTAATAACACACACACACACACACACACACACACACACACACACACACAAATCCACCCATTTCTGCATGGAGTCGGCAGTTAAAACATTTTTCACTTTTGCTCTGCGTCTTCACAGACTGCGTCCGGTGGATGTCGAGTTCATGAAGGCTCTGCACGAGAAAGTGAACATCATTCCGCTCATTGCAAAAGCCGACTGCCTCACGCCCAACGAGATAAAGAAGCTCAAAGACAGAGTGAGTCCCAGACCTCCAGCTCCGCAGTGGATTTGACAGGTGTGCTGAAAAATCCCTGGAACACGTGTTCTGATGTGTGTGTCTGCGCTTGTGTGTGAACGTATAGATACGAGAGGAAATAGACAAGTTTGGGATCAAAGTGTACCAGTTCCCTGAGTGTGACTCCGATGAGGATGAAGAGTTTAAGCAACTAGACAAAGAGCTGAAGGTAAGTCTAGTTATTTACTGATTCTCTTTATTAATGATGTGTCAATCACATTTAATGGATTAAACATAGATTTTAAGTGGCATCACTTTGCATTGGCACCAGGTTCATGTACCGATAGTGATTCATTCAAACTGAAATGATCAATATTATTTTCATTAAACAACAGGAACATGATTGGTCGTGTGACATGTGATGTGACATTATCAGTTGTATTAGCTTAAAGGGCCAGTTCATACAAACTAAAGAAAAACATAATTTTAAAGGTTGTTTAGCAGAGAGTGAGAATTGAACCACTGTCCCTGCAGTTTGTGGACAAATGCTGAGCCACAGCAGCCCACAGTAAACTTAGAGACCATGAAAGCCAACAGCCATAGGAAACATCAGTAAACAAGTTGTCTGTCTGTTATTAGTGGAGTTTATAGCAGTTTCACCTGTGAAAACTAAACTGAAACACACTTCTCCAAAAACAACATTAGATAGAAACTGAAATCTCTTTAAAGTGACGTCTGATTATCGAAAATAAAGACTTCATTATGTTTAACATTAACTGTGCTGAACAGTTTCTTCATTGTCTTGTTACTGTGAATTCAACAGTGGACTATTGGAAAGTTCTCCAATGTGTAATAGAATGTGACAGAAGGTCAGAAAGTAATTGGACACAACAGTTCTGCTGTTGGAGCAGGTTTCAAATGCTGTTAATTTGACTCGTACAGTGTTTGAGGAAGCATTCACCACGACACTGAGTCTGCATGCAGAGGAAGAGTTTGTGGTTTATGCTTTTTGATGTCAATAAAATTACATTTAGTTACACTGAAGTGAAACTGAGTCCTTTCGTGATATGCCTCAAAGTGACCCTTTAAGATTCGGGTGCATCGTAGTGTCTGCTCAGAGGTGATGAGGTGACCAAGACTCCATTGATCAGCTCAGAGCAACAGTGCAGGGGAAATAAGCAAAATAAGCGTCATTCGAGCTTCTCTGTGGCCTCAGCAACCCTGTTTATCAGGCCAAATCATGCCGAGTCAGCTTTCTGTAAAGACTTAACAAAGCGTCTCACCGACATTCCTGCCTGTGCAGGAGTGCACCCCGTTCGCCGTGATTGGCAGTAACACCGTGGTGGAGGCTCGAGGGCAGAGGGTGAGAGGACGGCTGTACCCCTGGGGAATAGTCGAAGGTACGTTCACGTGTTTTCTTTCACCGCAGCTCTCATCAGACACTCCTTGAAATATATTCATCAAACGTCTCTTTGCTTCAGTGGAGAACCAGTCGCACTGCGACTTTGTGAAACTGAGGAACATGCTGATTCGCTCGCACATGCACGACCTCAAAGACGTCACCTGCGACGTCCACTACGAAAACTACAGGGCGCAGTGCATACAGGAGATGACCAGGTGTGTGTGAGAGCTGAGATGTTTTGTCAACTTGAAACTATTGCTGACTTTACAGATTTTAATACAGATGAGTCCTACTTTTCTTTTCTTGATTTTCTTCTCTCAGTAAACTGGCTCAAGACAACCGAATGGAGAGCCCCATTCCCATTCTGCCGCTGTCCACTCCAGACGTGGACACAGAGAAACTAATCAAAATGAAAGACGAGGAGGTATGCCGCAATATTTGCTGTTGTCTGTTATAAAATGACACATTATTTTTAGGACTGATGTTGTATGACAAGCCTAAGTGGATCCATGCTAACTTCATGTAGCTGGATCCTGGAGCTTTTTACTTAATTAACATTGAATTAAGGTTGGAATTCTCCAGTTAAACCATCAAATACAAACAGTCATTAGTGGTTTCAGGGAGCAGAGGTTGCCAGATGTGGAGCATGTGCAACAACCTGTGCCCACTGGCACAAATTGTGGTTCTTACATGTCTGTGCACAGATTGAGCAAATAGTTTGCTCCTGCTACAGGTTAAAGGATAGATTTGCAATTTCTCATTTTTACATACAAACATTTAAACAGATTTTATTGGTTTAACTAATGTATTCAAATTTTAATCTAAAGTTAGTATGAAGTGCTGTTTGTTTAAATGAAATCAAGTGGTATTCTTCTATATTTAAAGTATTATTTTTTTGTTTCACTGAACACAGATTTCCTTTTGAGTTGGAGTTTAGAAGATAAAAATTCCTTTACATCTTTTAATATGGAGCAGGACTGTGGATTTTGTCCCTTGTCACTTACATTAGAACCTAATTACAACCATCTTTAAGAAAGTTTCAGGCAATTGTTTATAATTAATAAAAAATAAATGACCCCAAATGGTGAAAACTCACCATTTGGAGTCATTTATTTTTTTTTAGGGGGATGTTTTGTCTTCTTTTTGCTAATTTTATGTCTATGTTTGGACATTTTGTGCATTTTTTCACTTCATTTGGAAAGTCTTAGATATTTGTTTATCATCTATTAGTCATTTTGCATTCTTTATAGTATTTCATGTCTTCTTTGGGCCTGTCCCTAGAACTTGTCCTTTATGCTAAGTTAATCGTGTCCTAGCAGCGGTTTCACATTCAGCCACAAATTCGGATCAAGGACTAACCTTTAAGAATAAGTGCAGCATCACTTAGTTCAGCAGTAGAATAGCGGCAAGGTTGCAGGTGCATAAAGTTATTACATTAAGGTGCAATTGCATTTGTCCATCGTATCATCTAACCTCTTGTGCTCTTAAAGCCTTGCGAACCAGTTCAGATTTAAACTGCCCTGTCTTCCTGCAGCTGAAGAGGATGCAGGAGATGCTCAACAAGATGCAGCAGCAGATGCACGAGAAAGACCAGTGACAGGCCCCAGAGCTGAACAGAGTTGGGCTGCAGCGCCACCTGCTGTTTCTCCCGTCACTACGGCGAGATCTTCAGACATCTAACATGGATCTCGCGTGTCGACTCTGGCTGTACATTTATCTTCAGTTTGGTGCTTTGTATAGTTTGTCTGCCTGGAGGGTTTTTTTTTGTCAGAGTTTTTTTTCTCTGAAGCGTTTGCCCACTTTTAGCCCCTGCTGTGGTTTAACAGTCTTAACATATATAATATAAATGCGTAATTTAAAATTACTACTCAGTGTATCTAATTTATAAATGCTGAACCTTTTGGATATTTTGTCAGGGTCTGGATGTGTGCTACAAAATGTTTTGTAAAGAATTTTAGGTTATTGGTGATGCTTAGATTTGAACATGGATATTGTTTTTATTCTGTGTTTGTTTGTGTGGGTTTGGGTGTGTGAGTGTTTGTATTTTATGAAATTTGATTTGGTATCACCAGGCATCCGTCCATAAAAGTCCCATTCTTCCTTGAAAAGGCACCACAGTGACTCTACTTTTGTAAAGACCCAACTTCTGCATTTGTTCACTCGCTCTCTGATCCTCATACATATCTTGATGTGATATTTTTGACATATATGGCAAGTCTAAATATCCTCTGCCAGCATTTTCATACATGCTGGCTGAGCTGAAAATGCACTTATTGCCAGTGGCTAACTGTGAACGGAGAGCCTTTGACAAGCTGAGGGGGTTGGTGGAGTGCAGGGTGCATGTGCAAGCATGCTGCCATTACTCATATCTGCTAAATGCTGTAAGCCATTTTTACTGCTTTAAAGCCCTGTGCTCGTGCTGAAGCATCCTGACCTACAGTGTGGGGTGGCAAAAGTAGATCAGTAATGAGCAACTGATGCTATGTTTCTGTTTTATATTTTATTCCTCACTAATTAATAGTATGCCCTGCTGGTAAATTTAGTTTGAACGAGTGTGTGTGTGTTGTGTGTGTGTGTTTGCTGGTACTGAGGAAAGGTACATATTTTGCCTGAAGGCTGTGAGCTCAGCCTGTGTCCCATTTATATAAAGGTGTGACAAATAAACTCTTGTTTCTCGTCGGTCTGGCTTCATCGAGTCGTACGTTAGGTTGCAGTGAGAAGAGCTCGACATCCTCTGTTGCTTCCGGACGTTGGAGTCTGATGTTCAGAGCCAGAGCTGCTGCACAAATGTGATCTGCTGATTCTTGTTTATCTCCTGCAGCAATTCTTCCTCTGCACTGACCACAGCATCTTGTCCTGCCAGTCAGAGACACAACAGTGGTGGAAATTAAAGTCCTCAAGTCCTGCACAATGTTGAGGTCCTTGTTACTCTATTACCTTCGAGGCCAAACAAAGGTGTTGTACTGCCGATCCACTACATGCAATTTGCAGAATCAGAATTAAAATAATCAACACAAAAAAAGATTCATTATTATAATTGACAGCCTCAACTTTATGTATAAATCTACCATTGATATAATTTCTTTTTACTATTTATGGTTTATTTTTGCCATTGGAGTGACTAAACTAGAACTAACCAGGTACAAGGACCTAGAAATAGTACTTGAGTGTCGAGCTCAATTGTTGTCATCTTTACTGCACTTCCGCAGCTTTACATTGTTTCCATCTTTGATAGGAAGTTTACTGGAAAAATTGTAATTACCAATGTACTTTAAATTTGTTTTAATATTCATTTTCCATTAACATTTAAACAGAACTAAAGAGTTACTGAGATCCTCTCCATGTCCTTGTGCTCTACAAGCATGTGCAAAGATGTGTGTGTGTGTGTGTGTGTGTGTGTGTGTGTGTGTGTGTGTGTTCATGTTCTTTATCAGTCGGAGCCAGCTGGCAGGAACACACACATACACACTCCCTGTCAGAGCAGCCATAAGAAACACATTCTTCTCCTGAAGACGTGCAGCACTAAAGGTAAACGATTCTCTTCAGACCTTATTCAGAATTTTCTGTTCTGTAGTTTTCATATTTTTGAAGTTCTTGCTCCTAAAACAACCCGTCAATTATGGTGATAAATGTGGTGAGTAAAGTAATTAGACAGAGACAGAGAAGAAAACATTTTATTTTGCTGAAAATGCATAACACAAAATATATACACAATTCCAGTCTGTTTTTTCACTTTTCTGCTTCTCAAGAAAATTCTCATGAGCTCCTGATCTCAAGGTCCCGACCTCTTAAAGCTGTAAGACATAAGGCCACAGACGGTGTTTCTGCTGTTGTATTTAAGCTCACTAGTTATTCAGTCTAACATCACTTGCTATATAATATATTTAATGGAATAAAATCTATACTAACGTACTTATAAGTATTCATTTTAGAGCCACAAAGCAGATACATTTACAATGTGACCGTAACAATTACAAAAACTCCACATCCTAATACACTTGACGTGTTTTGATATGCAGAAGAGACAATTAGTTCTATTTCTTCAGTGTTTTAATATCTTCCTGGCGGACACTGAAAACAGTGTTTAACATTTACAACAGAGAATATGAGGTTACTGATATCAACTACTGGTATATTTTCATGGAAAACATTGCAACAAAAAGGCAGCTTTGCTTTAATTTTCCCCTTCATGAGGATTTGGGCTTTACATGTGCAGACAGTTAACATTTGCACTTTGTTGAATGAAATTCAGAATTCCTCATTCTGTTTCACTTGCTATTAAAACTGTTTGTTATGTAACATGGCATTGCTGCAGTAAAAAGGAAAAGCCTTATTTACGTGCTCATACCTTGTAGTTTGGAATTTGTACGAACGTTTATAACGCAAAGTGTTACAATACAATACACCACAGAGCCAACTCAGCACATCTCTGACTGTACATTTTTATAATAACTACTGCAGGACTGACTGGATTACATTAATTTCTACAGTATTTTATAATTGATCATTTTACATCCAAACAGTGAATGTAAAAAAAAAATATGATTACACACTGTAAACAAGAAGTTGTTTTTTTAAATTACCCCAAAGAGTTTTGGCTTTTAAATTGTTTAGAGACATATTTTCCAATGTTGACTCATCACATTGATTTTAATGGTAATAGCATGATACATACATCTTCTATTTATCTTAGGTAACACCTTAAAATTTACAACTAAATCAAAAAGGGTATAAGTTGCTTCTTGTCCTCTCAGTTTATTACAACAAAATGCAATTAATTCTCCTCTCCTCGTGTCTCCCCCAGTGATTATTAACCATGAAGGGTTACCTGCTCTGGTGTCTGCTTCTCGTGTTCAGAGGTCAAAGGTCATCTGCCTGCCCCTCTCCGTGCTCCTGTCGTGGTACTCAGGTGGATTGCAGCAGCAGGTCTCTTACACCCTCCTCGCTGCCCTCCGCTTTTCCTGCTGGGACCACTGAGCTCCTTCTCCATGACAACTGGCTAACCTTTCTTCCTAACGGGCTCCTGGACAATCTGACCTCCCTTCGCTCTGTCTCCCTTCACGGTAACCGCTGGGCTTGTGACTGCGGCATCTTTTACCTGCGCGCCTGGCTGCTGCGTCAGCCCACTGCCTTCAAGTCTCACTTGGGTGTCATGTGCAGCTCCCCTCCCAGTCAGAGAGAGCGACTGGTGGTGTATTTAACTGAGGACGAAGTCTTAGACACCTGCCACTATTGGTACTGTAACTTAGCTTTGGTTTCGCAGGTGTGTCTGTTTGTGTTTGTTTTAGTGCAGGTAGCTCTGCTGGTGGCCCTCATTGTGTTCCTGAGGAGGTTTGAGAAGCTGTCCAAGGAGGCTAGAAGAACAATGGAGGAGAGCTTCACAGCTGGCGAGGCTCCAGGGGACAATGAGTATGTGGCTTTAAAGGACCGCGGCATCTAAAATGGAGCTGCAAAGTGTGATTCTTAGATGGAATGGGCAGGATTTAAAGTCAGCACTTTGTAGAAAAAAATTGGTTCTATGCTGTTCTGTTTCAGACCAACAGTCCAAAGTTCAACCTAACGGACAAACCTGAATAAATGAGAAAAGTAACATAACAAAAGAAAATGATTCCATTCAAGACCATAATTTAGATAATGATGCTCTGCTGCATGATAATTACAGAGCACGTTGGGGAGACCACTGAGGCAGTTTTGGCAGTCTGAGATTCCCCAGATATTATTTTGTTCTTTCAAATTGTTATCCATAGATTTGCTGTAGACTATCACGAAACACCGTATACCTCTATTCACCACTGTAAAAGAAACTAGGGATGACAGTCAGAGAAAAATGGGAACATATCACTTGCAATCTTGGACTTTAATTCTGTAGTTATCAGGCATATGTTTATGACACACTGATATACTTGTTAACCTGAAATATGTTGGGCTGATTGCTCCTGCTCCGAATTAAATATTTTATTACCTAAATGATCATGATCATGGCCTCACTTTCAAAGCTACAACGTGACATGTTAATAATCTTAATGCATGTGGTTAAAATATTAACACTGATCTTTTTCTGTTATCTGTAGATCTGTGCGATTACCTGAAAACTGTGTGAGAAATTATTACATCATTATAATTTCATTACATTTACATTTTCTAAACTGATTGTGCCATGTTTATATTAGTCCCATATAAAACTGTGTTTTATGTGTGTTTGTTAAACAATGTTTAATTATGGAACTGCATTCTGATCTTTGTTTCACTGAATAAATGTAAATAATTAGTCACTTTTTACTCACAATATATTGTAGTTTTTTTAATAATACACATGTAAAAGATATTATTGTATTATTTCAAATTAAGTAAATTTTACTTATGTTTTTTTGAATAGCTGCATGTTATCGCTTTATTATTCATTTTCTTATCATCCACTATAAATTAAAGGGAATCTCATACTTTTCATCAGTTTTAATTATTAAGAAGTGCACTCATAATGCAAGTAAGTTAATGTTAAGTTTTATACTTTTACCTTTAACAGTATTTCCTACAGTGGTAATCACAGTGGTAATTTTACTTAACTAGAAGATCTTATAACTTCTTTCAACCCTGCAAAATCCATTCATTTGCCACTTTATTAGGTACACCTGTACAATTGAATGCAATCTAATGCCCCAGCTTTGCCATTCATTTTATCTTTAAATAAGTCTAGGTTTTAATGAATGAGGTAAAATCAGTAAAAAACACAGAGTAGAATTATTACCTTTCTGACAGTTTCAACTGAAAAATTAATAAGTGATAACCTTGTCAACGTTAAATTGATGGCAGAGCTGCCGCATCACGTTGTATAACTATATACTGGTGGAACTGATCGTGTGGCGGAACCTTTCTGCTGAGAAAACGTTTCGGTACGGACAGTTTTACGTGATGGATCCGCTTATGTTTACACGTGAGATTTTTTCATGACCAAGGGTTTAAATCTCAAATGCCTATTTTTGAGCTGTCAGAATAAAAAAGGTTTGTATTTTTAATGGTCGAAAAGACTTGGTGGATCATTTTAAATTATGTTAGCAACGTAATTAGCCTCTTAGCACCTGTTAGCTTTTTTCCGAGTGTTAGCTTTTATAACATTTGAGCAAGAACTTATCAATGGCGTTTTTATTATCGTAGTGTTTTTCTTTTTCCACGTACTAATCTGTAGAAAGTTTAAAATGGGAAAACTAAGAAAGAAACACAACTGGAAGGGACGACAGCAGAGTAACCCTCAACAACCAGCAAATGAAGAGGAAACTGAAGTTGTGGTTGAACTTCAAGGTAGGAATTCAATAACGTCCAGATCCAAGAAGAAATGGACTATTTAAATACTTGGTTGCAAAAAAAAGATTTAAAACCTTTTTCTTGCATAACCCAACATAATGTTAAATGTTTCTATTCTACAATAGGTCCCTTTGATGATTCTAAAGACATTTACATTTGAGCTAAATTTTAATCACCAGTGTAATTCATATGTGAAATTTACAGACTGGTCACTTTATTATTGCCACTTCCAATTGTTATGTGTTTAACCTCTTGACTTAACCGATGTCTTTGTTTTCATCAGATGGAGCACACTTAAAAGGTGTAGATGAGAGCAATGCATTGGTCCTCCCATGCAGCAAAGCCAAGAAAAAGAAAGCCTCAGTGACGCCTGCCCACACCAAAAAGCCCCTGACGAAGAAGCAGAGGAAAGAGCTGCAGAAAGTCCTGGAGCGTAAACAGAAAAAGGCTCAGGTGAAACATGGTTTGAAGTTTGAAAGGGGGAAATATATACTTTTAGGATTCATTATGTATTTACAGGACAACTTAAAGGAGTCAGAGAAACATAGAAACATAGGAACAATTACAACCCACATCTTCATCCCCCTCTCTGTCCTATTCAGAGAGCAGACATCTTGAACAAACTGGCTGAGGTGCAGCTTCCAGAGACTGAACTGAAGCTGCTCTACACCACCTCCAAACTGGGCACTGGAGACAAACTTTACCAGACTAAACAGTAAGTGCACAACACGGAACACTCCATGCACGTAGAAGCTTTATGATTCTTAAGAGTAAGGAAGGTGGACATGGTGGTTTTCATTATTTGGGTCATTTTTAGGTCACCCGATGAAATAAAAGATGAGGACTCTGGTCCAAAGATTAGCAGTGTTAGTGGAGCAAACAGAAAAAGAAAATGGAAAGAAGAGGAGGAGGAAGATGAGGAAGATCAGAAAGAAGAAGAAAGCAGTGACACTGACTCATCCTCTGATGATGAGGATGAAGGTGATGAGGTAAATAAAAGCACAGAGGTGGATGAAGATAAGAAAACCTCCCTACTGCAACAGACAGAGGAGAAACAAAAAGTGGCCGAGCAACAACCGAGAACAGAACAAGATGAAAAGAGTGAGACGAAGATTTCAGAACAAAGCAAGAAGCCATCACAGCCGGCTGTCTTTATTCCTGTTGACAGATCACCAGAGATTCAGGTGTGTGTCTGAGAGTGTAAAATGTCTGTCATTCAGATTGTTTTCTGTGCAAAACCTTGAAGTTTGCTTGAATTTCATAATTTAGGAGGCTCGTCTGAAGCTGCCTGTTCTGGCAGAGGAGCAGGTTATCATGGAGGCAGTGAGAGAAAACCCCTGTGTCGTCATCTGTGGAGAGACAGGAAGTGGGAAAACAACTCAAGTACCTCAATTTTTGTATGAAGCCGGCTACGCCAGGTACTTTATTCAATGCTTAAATACTTCATGGGGTTTGTAATATGAAAAAGGGAGAAATGAAATTATAGGTTTGTATGTACATGTACAGACATAAACGTGTGATTTCATGTGATTTGTCCAGTGGCAGTGGGATTATTGGGATCACAGAGCCAAGAAGAGTAGCAGCTGTCAGCATGTCCCACAGAGTGGCCAAAGAGATGAACCTGTCCACACGGTACCAAAGATGCTATATATTTTAAATTCATTTTCATCTGGATAATATGATTCATAATAGCATTTTGTACATGATACCTATTGTTTTGTCTTTGCTTAGCGTGGTGTCTTACCAAATACGATACGAAGGAAATGTAAGTGACGAGACCAAAATCAAGTTTATGACAGATGGCGTTCTGCTTAAGGAGATTCAGAAGGTATTGATTTTAAATTTCATTGACTTTTTTACAAAAAATACACCAAGTTAACATATTATATTAACTATATTATACTGGTATTTCTGGGGATGCTGTCCGGTAACAACAGATTTCCTGCATTTGTCTTCAGAGAGAGATGAGAACAGTGTATGGAATAACATCCTTTGATCATATATGTCAAAGCGCTTCTATGTTGTTAGATTTTGGCATAGCTGTTTTTCTGTTTCTACTTTCTCTTTGCATAAGGTCATTTTAGTTTATAAACCCAGTAACATCAAATGACAGAGACTGGGAATTGCTGAATGTAGGATGCTTTTTATTAAGCAGCTAAATCAGTTTATACGTACCAGCAAAATTTTGGGGGTTGGTTTTATTCTTGAATGAATTAAATTTGAATACATTTTTTTCAAATATGAATGGTGGGATACATGGAAAACTAAAATAAGGATTAAAATTTTTTTTTTCCTGTCTGCAATAAAACAGTTTTATTGTTCATTTTATTTGTAGGAGCCTTTAATTGCAAGTCTCCTTAATCTTTCCTCATTTCTGTCTCGACCCACAGGATTTTCTGCTGCAGAGATACAGTGTCATAATCATTGATGAAGCACATGAAAGAAGCGTGTACACAGACATTCTCATTGGACTGTTGTCCCGTATTGTGCCACTCAGAAACAAGGTAAGAAACACAACTACAAAAAATTTCACAGAAAGTGTATTTTTTATTATGCGCAAAACTCATTTGCATGTCCCACACTCTGCAGAAAGGCATGCCCATGAAGCTGCTGGTGATGTCCGCTACTCTACGGGTCGAGGACTTTACAGAAAACCAAAAGCTGTTTCAAAAAACTCCGCCTGTCATTAAGGTGGATGCTCGCCAGTTTCCTGTCACCATCCATTTTAACAAGCGCACCCCACTGGAGGATTACACTGGAGAGGCCTTTCACAAGACCTGCAAAATCCACCGAATGTTGCCTCCAGGTGAACACAGGCATATTTATTTAATTTGGCAATACGGTTATATGTACATTATAAATAATGTTTCTGTAGAAAGAAAACGAGAATGTGTTTGACGCCGTGGTGTAAGATTTAAGATAATAATAAAGATTTCTATTCATCAGGGATCCGTTCTTTTAAATGTGAAATAAGGACGGTTTTTTACCACCCTTATCCTGTGTCTTTCAGGTGGTATCCTGGTGTTTTTGACTGGTCAGGCAGAGGTTCACAGTCTGTGCAGGAAACTGAGGAAAGCTTTCCCCTTCAGGAAGGGAAACGCGGCCACCAGTGAGTATAAGTAACACACTTGTTTGTCCTCTCACAGTCTGACATATGTCCAAACACAGCTCTTATAGATTACCTTGGTTTTGTGTCCAGGTGAGGATGAGGGAGGAGACACCTCAGAAGCAATGAGAAAGTTTAAGAAGGCCAAACAGAAAAAGACTGTAGTAAGTTCAATTTTAGGACAATTCCAGTAAAACATTCCTCTTTCTTAAAGCAACAACTATTCTCAACACATTTTTTTGTTCACGTTGTTTCTGTCTGTAGTCTCTTCCCCAAATTGACCTGGACAACTACTCTGCGCTGCCAGTAGATGAAGGTGATGAAGACAGAGCAGCGGGGATTGGAGATGAGGAGGATGAAGGCTCTGACCTGGACATCGGAGACGATCCCAACGATGCAGGCAAGCTTCTCCACATGCATCATTTTAAAAATCTTTTTGTATCAAATTTATATTGACGTTTTTTCTGATTCTGCTCTGTGGTTTGTCTCTGTAGAGGAGAAGGCTGACCCATCCATTCCCCTTTATGTTCTCCCACTGTACTCTCTTTTGGCCCCAGAGCAGCAGGCCAAGGTGAGCAAACAACATGGGAACTGTCATTTATTAACACTGATCTGATTTTCAGCCATATTTCCAGCAGTAATCAGTTTGCTTGAGGTATGGCTGGGTTCCAGACTTCAAACTGATTTTTTTCTACCTAAATGTCAGAAGCAACTTTACCTTTTTTACTGTTGGGACTGGAAAATTGTCAACAATTCTTTACTTACTTTGTCTGTTTTCAGATGCACAGTAACCAATGAATATGATACATTACAAGACATGAAACTCTGCAGGCAAATAATATGTTTGCTTCTTGACTGTAGGTGTTCAGGCCTCCTCCCCCTGGCACTCGTCTGTGTGTCGTAGCCACTAATGTGGCTGAGACCTCTCTGACCATCCCTGGCATTAAGTACGTGGTCGACTGCGGTCGAGTTAAGAAACGTTTCTACGACCGAGTGACAGGAGTTTCATCCTTTAAAGTCACATGGACGTCACAGGCTTCAGCCAATCAGAGGGCTGGTAGAGCAGGACGAACAGAGCCAGGGCACTGCTACAGGTCAGGACTATTAAACTGCATGTCAGAATAATTATGGAGTTTATTAGATATGAATATTTAGTCATTTGTGTCTCTTGGTGATTTTTCTGTAGGTTGTACTCGTCCGCAGTGTTTGGAGACTTCAGTTTGTTCTCAGACGCAGAGATCACTCGCAGGCCTGTTGAAGACCTGGTTTTACAGATGAAGGACCTCAACATAGATAAGGTTAGTGAAAACTCAGGCTATTACTTCTGTGCGGAATTTAAAGGAAATAAAAACTCACAAAGTTCTCATTAATGTGTTTTTGTCTCATTTTTTTGTGTGTTTTGTGAAACGCCATTTCAGTGCAATGTTTGTTTGTGGGTCGTGTAGAGGGATAATAAAGCGTCTTCATTCTCGAAAAAGCATCTTTGTATTTTGTGTTTGTGCAGGTGGTCAATTTTCCCTTCCCCACACCTCCCTCTGCTGAAGCTCTTGTCGCAGCTGAGCAGTTATTGGTCTCATTAGGAGCTTTGAAAGAGCCGCCTCGCACTGGACGGTAATTGTCTGTCGTTGGTTTCCTTCCATTTTCCTTCTTTCAATGTTTTTCCTTGAATTTGTAACTGTTTATTACAGTAGTTTAGGTAGTGTTGAATGATATTTCTTTTTTATTAAAAAGAAATGTGAAAAGATAAAAGTCACATGGAGTGATGAAGTTTTAAGTTGTTTCACAGGACCAAACCTATTTTTTTGTTCTCAGTGTAAAAGAGATAGAGAGAGCGAGGCTGAGCTGTCCCATCACCCCTTTAGGCAGAGCAATGGCTTCATTCCCTGTGGCACCACGATATGCTAAAATGTTAGCACTTGGTAAGCAGCAGGATTGCCTGCCATATGTCATTGCTGTGGTAGCAGCTATGACAGTTCGAGAGATCTTCGAAGACCATGACAGGTAAGGACACGAAGTAGGACGAAGTACGTCCATGTTTAAATTGTAAACTCTAGAACAATGGTTCTTAATGTGGCCCATACAAAAAAGGTCTAAATCATACTGCTTTTTTTATGGTTTTACATTATTATGTTTTTTGTCTTTATTCTATAATTATGGTCTCTTAGACCTGCACCTAATCAAGATGAGAGCTCCAAGGTCACTCAGCGCCGAGCTCGACTGACCCAAATGAAGAGGTTGTGGGCTGGGCAAGGAGCCTCGCTCCTGCTGGGGGACCTCATGGTCATGCTGGGTAATTATACTCTTTTTGAGATATGACTGTATTGTTCTGTGTACTGTAGGAAGTGTGTTGGATCATATATATTGGTGAGTCCCCATTATTTAACTTATATATTCTTTCAGGTTTCAGCATGGAGCAGAGTGGCTTAACGTAATTTTAAAATTGACTGTAAACTGGTTACGGTCGAAACACGGCTGTTTTCGACTTTTAATACTGTGTTAGGGGAAAGTATGTGGTTCAGTGAGCGATGGAGCTATGGCTGTATGCGAGCTGCTTTTGATGTGCATGTTTGGATGAACATTGATGGTGTGGTTGAGTATTGTATTTTCCCTGAGGTCTTTTTATGCAGGTGTACATATGTGTATTGGTACTGCACACAGTGCAACAGTATATACATTGCTGTATTTTATGTGTGATGTGTGTCTGCATTGTGTGTGTCTGTGTATGTTTTGAATCACTATAGAACTTTCACTGTCTGGCAGTGCAGTATTTTTATAGATTGTATTGCGCACATATATCGTCACACTGCAGTGCAATCAGGGTGGTATGCGATGTGTGAATATGTATACATGTATATATGCAGATGTATGTATATGGGCCTATGGTTATGAGAATTAATATGTTTTATAGTTGTTAAATTGTTTTGTATAAATGTGACTGCAGGTGCTGTTGGTGCTTGTGAATTTGCCGGCTGTACTCCTAAGTTTTGTGAGGATAATAGCTTGAGGTATAAAGCCATGGTGGAGATCCGGAGGCTCAGAGGACAACTTACTAATGCAGGTGCACATTAGAAAATAATAAAAACCTCACACGAACCTGCCACAGAAACACGACAAAACTAATGTGTGTTATCCTGTCCCAGTGAATGCAGTGTGTCCAGAGATTGGAGCATTTGTGGATCCCAAAATGAATCCACCAACAGAGCACCAGGTTGTTTGCTTGCGGCAGATAGTTCTGGCTGGACTAGGAGACCATCTTGCACGGCGTGTGCAGGCCGAAGATGTGCTCGACCCAAAATGGAAGAATGGATACAAGGTAAGCTGCACTGTGGGTTATCACTGCAATAGGGGAGAGTCTTATATTACCACTCTCCTTTACCTTCTCATCTTTATCTGTTCATAGACACCTCTTATGGATGACCCAGTTTTCATTCACCCTACTTCTGCACTGTTCAAAACACTGCCAGAGTTTGTGGTCTACCAGGAGATCATGGAGACCACCAAGATGTACATGAGAGGTAAACGAGCTTGTGAAATAGTAAGATCACTGATCTCAAGTCATCACAGTCATCTCTTACTGTTGACTTCAAGCACACTCAAATCCGAACCGACAACGGGGCTTATTTATTATCCATTCATCTTCTGTCGTAATAGTTAGGTTTTCAGGATGAGGGTCTCACCAGTTGAATCGTCTCCTGTTCTGTCTCTGCCAGGTGTGTCGGCAGTAGAAGGAGAGTGGGTCCCACAGCTTCTTCCTCAATACTGTCATTTCAGCTCCCCTCTGGAATCACCGTCACCGTGGTTCTGCTCGTCCACTGGCACCGTCAGATGTCATCGCCCGAGCACCTTCTGTAAATTCCCTACAGCTGAGCACCAGCTCTGTGTTTATTCTGACAAGTGTCTCTGCCTACGTTTAAGTCATTCTTTTTTACTTTCCATGCAGTTCGTGTTGGTTGGCGGCTGCCAGCAGTGGAGATGCAGTATCCAGATGGCCTGGAGCGTTACAAACTGTTTGCCCGGTTTTTTCTTGAGGGACAGGTACTGGAAAATTTCTTCTCTTTCTCTCTTAAATCATCTCTTGAATTTCACAGATTTTTAGGCACAGCAGCTCAAACCTGACCATTCAGCCATGCCTGGAAAATATGCTGATCTTATTAGCTATCAGTAACCATAACTGTTTACCTTCCACTTCTCTTCTTTCTGGGGTTACTAATGTAATCAGTATAATCGACAAGTATTTATAATGTATATACGTTTTGCAAGTTTCTGTCTAAATAAATTTAACATTTTGTTTCTTTCTTGTCCTCTTCATATTGTTTATGTGTACCAAGCAAAAAAAGTGTACTTCAGATAATTAGAAACAGAATAAAGAACTGAAATTTGAACCTGCCTGGAACTGGACAAAAATGGAAGACTAATGGTTTTACCTTTACAGACCTGACAGGAAACTGGTGCATACAATTTTAGCTTTGTCTGTTTTGCAGGTTTGTCCTAAACTAAAGAAAAACTGTGCCCACCTTCTCTCCAACCCCTCAATCATGCTGAAAACATGGGCAAAGTAAGTTGATACTATCCCACATATGAGGCTTAACTTTTCGAGTCTATTTTCCATTTTCTAACTTTTTGACTGTTATTGTGTCTCTTTCTTGCTTTAGGCTGCAACCGAGGACAGAGGCTGTGCTTGGAACAATAGTGTCAAAGAGAGTTGACTCCCGAGATGCTCTCCTCACTGTCTGGAAGACTGAAGATAAATGTGAGGATTAAATGAGATAACTTGTCTGTCTCTGATTTAATCTGTCTTCATTTCATGTTGTTAATCAGGTTTCTTTCCCTTATCCTCCTACAGTCCTGTTGTCTGCATACTGCCAGTGGTTGCCTGAATCCATGCATCAAGACGTGGCCAAAAGCTGGCCTCCTATCTAATGTATATGTTAAGGAATTTTGACAAGAAATTGGACTTCATCTGTGTTATTGTTTTAAAATGTCCTTTCATTGTGCAACTACCACGACACAACACAGTTATTTCACCATTCTTTGTTTTATATACTGTCTGTTATTTGTACAGTTTTGTCAAGGCAAACAATTCAGCTAAAGTTCATTAATGACTTTTTAACATGTTTTCAGTATGCTGCTGTGAGTTATATATGTCAGATTTTGTCTTTATAAGACGTATTAAATCTGTCTGGCTCCCAGTACAGCTCTTGTGTGATTTACTCATACTTACTATAGAATCATTAAAGAGCATCTCGATTGAGGTCTGGCAGAACGTTGCCAGAGAAGACGGTGTAGAAATTGCATGCAAAGGATAAGCAACAAAACAGCTTCTAAATGTGGCTTCTTTCTTTAATATAACATTGCTGTATCTCAAACCTTATGTTCCCATAAAGGCCGAGATTATGTATGAACAATGTTATAATCACTATTTGATAAAACCAAATGGGATAATATTTGGAGATTATTTTAAATGTGTGCACTTAATATCATGTGTTTTAAGTCCTCCAACTTCATGCAAGGGTCCCACCTTCATATTTAAAACTCCAAGCTAATGCTAAAATATGAGTACGGAATCATCGGAAATGGCCTTAAATTTGAGCCTTCAAAAGTTTCCAGTTTGTCGTCAATAAGGACGATTGCGATGGTGATTGGCTACTGTCAGGCGGACATGACGACACGACTAGCAGCTTGTACATCTCGGGAGAAGCGGACGACAAGAGTTGAAATACACATTTCATATGTAACATTATTAGAAAAACAACAGAAAAGTCTGCGTTAGTTTGCCGGCCACAGACAAAAGCCCGCCGACATGGTGAGTATCGTTGTGCGTTTGTCCGCCGCTGACGACAGAATCGTATCCAACAAATCATGTGGGCTCACCAAGCTAACGGCTAACGGCTAACCTAACAACAACACGACAACAGAGGCACAAATATGCCCCGTCACCGTGAAAGCATGACGCCAGGAACTCACGACAAAACGTGTGTCCGTCGATTATTATATTGCTGTGACAGTGATATGGCTTTGTTCGTTCCACAGTTTTCCTTCCACATGTTTGACCACCCGATGGCTCGGGGGTTTCAGAACCGCTTCTCCACTCAGTACCGCTGCTACTCGGTGTCGATGCTGGCAGGTCCCAACGATCGATCCGACGTGGAGAAAGGAGGCAAAAGTCAGTGTCTTCATGGGAGGCGTGCTTTCGATTGTCGTCATAAAATCCAGAGTTTTGAGCATGTATCGCAATATTTTTCTAAATTCTGTAGCATCCAGTCCTAAAGTTCGGTCCGAAAGAAACCCCATACATAGTTAAACTAGTGTAATCAGGAATTGCACTTGATCTTTTTATCTTTTATTATGATTTTTATATACTGACTTATGTAGATTTCCTGTGTCTGGCACAGCCAGGCCTTTTTCATGCAAGATCCAACAAGATCTAAATTGTAAATACCTTTGTTAAGAGCTTCCCCCAATTATCCCCGTAATTAAACAGCTTTACATAGTGACATAATTGTACAAAAATAATTATAATAGTTTGGACAAAAAAATTGTCCAAGTTTTTGTAAGAACCAACCCACTAAACCCACAGGTACAGGTAACCCTAACCCTAACAAAAATAAGCTCTACCCTAAGCTGAGCTTTTCAAATCTATTGCATTCTCACTTCGCTGCAGATTTTCACTTCCGACAGAATCAAAGCCCTCTCTCCATGTTGTGATCTAATTTTCTTTCTAGTTGCTAGTTCTCTGTCTTTAAAATGAAAAATCACAATCCACTAAATCCTTATACCTTTTACGTTATGTATGCAGAAACTTTTAACTTGCACGAAAGGAGTTTATGTGATCTTGTTTTTTTGTTAATATAGCAGCTAATTGTTTTTTTAAACTTTTTTTCAGTAATAATGCCACCTTCAGCTCTTGATCAGCTCAGTAAGTATAGATTAGATCAAGAACTTTATAATCATTAATAAATATGATTATATTCCTGTATGGACATTCCATGGTCCTTATGGTTCTTCTCCATTCTCTCTACAGGCAGACTCAACATCACCTATCCAATGCTGTTTAAGCTGACCAACAAGAACTCAGACAGAATGACACACTGTGGAGTCCTTGAGTTTGTGGCAGATGAGGGAATCTGTTATCTGCCACACTGGGTAAGAAACTGTAACAAGTTTAATGTTAGTGTGACAGGGATTTAGTCGTCGCCATTTATTAGGGATGAAGTCCTAAACCTAAATTTTCTAAGTAGAAGGAAAAAAATTTATACTGTATTAATATGGTATGGGAAAAAAAAAGAATTGCCTATGTGAGTAAAAGCAAAATGTAGTTCTAAAAAACGAGATAACATTTTATTTTAAAAGGTTTATGCTTCTCAGTATTACAAAACTTTAGCGACTAAAGCACCAGGGATAAAATCGAATTACAGTTTTCATAATGTGTCGGAAAAGCTCTTTTTTGATTAAGCACTTTTTGGTCCACTTTGGAAGTATCAGTCAAGGCAGGAATGATTTTTTAAACTATTATTATAAATTTTATTTTATTTATTTATTAATTTATTTTACAGATGATGCAGAATCTCCTGCTAGAGGAAGGTGGTCTAGTCCAAGTGGAAAGTGTTAACCTTATGGTTGCCACTTACTCCAAGTTTCAGCCACAGAGTCCAGACTTTCTGGACATTACGAACCCAAAGGCAGTGTAAGAAATATCAGTTAGGAGCATTACTTTTTTTTTTTTTTACCGCAACATTTTGTGTTTGACTAACGACTTTGTGACTTTTCTAAAGACTGGAGAATGCTTTGAGAAATTTTGCCTGCTTGACGACCGGCGATGTCATAGCTATCAACTACAATGAAAAGGTAAATTAGTTTATTTAAGTTAGTGATAATCTAATATGCAAATTTCCATCGGTCTTGATTTCTTGTTGCTAAATACCACAGCTAATTAAATTGTGCCTTCGTTTCAGATATATGAGCTGCGAGTAATGGAGACCAAGCCAGATAAAGCAGTATCCATCATTGAGTGTGACATGAATGTAAGACCACTTAATTTCAACAAAGCAGAACAGAATCATAATAAATTATTCTGTTTAATGCTTAGTGTTAAATTTTTTTTCTTTGGTCCTCAGGTGGATTTTGATGCCCCTTTGGGTTACAAGGAGCCAGAACGACGACCTCAGCACCATGAAGAACCAACAGTAAGGATCAAACTACTTTAGATAGCGCTGCAGGTTGTGCTTTGAATAGTTTGATAAACTATTTGTCTCCACAGGAGGAAGAAGGAGATCCCAGCAGTTACGCTGACATGGACACAGGATTCAGAGTAAGTAAATGTTACTGTGGGTTAAAAACTAAAATATTTCTTAAGACTACTGAAATTTAAGATTGTATTATCTAATGTAACTCGTAATTTGATTCCAATCAACAGGCTTTCACTGGTTCTGGCAATCGTCTGGATGGTAAAACAAAGGGGATTGAGCCCAGCCCTGCTCCTCTTGCTGCAAGTGACATCAAAAGGTGATTCAGGAGGAAATGAAGTGGCATAACAAATGAATAGTTGAACTGTTCAACAGGATAACTCTGTATCATAGTAAGGTCCCTTCTGACACTATGTTTTATGTTTTGGATTTGAACCTCTTTATTAGAAAGTAAACAGTAGAGCGATAGCAGGCATGACTAAATCTTCTAAGATTGGCTGTAGGTAGGTTCGTGTACTGTATGAATATTATCAGCTGTTTGAAAGCAATAAGGACTTAGAAAGTTTTAGGGAGTGCAATTAATTTCAATGCTCAAACTCCTTTAAACATAGTTGGAAAAAAATGAAACAGCTTTTGAGGCTATGACAAATCATAATTGTTGCTGCCAAACCATAACTGTGTTCACATCCTTGTAATTTTCCCTCTTCAGGTTTCTCAGGGCATGAATCTTCTGCTTGTTGCTCACTTTTGTTTCCACTTCACCTTATTTTCACAATGAAAATTTACTTGCACTGAGTTAATGTAATTCACTGCAACTTGTGTCAGCAAGTAGTTATCAATATTTAATTTTTTTTTTTACCACTGCTCTTTGTGGTATAATAATTTATGTTGGTTTTAAGTTTAAAATCTGTGCCTTGGTCTTTACCTCAAATGTTTTGTCATACAGGGGCATTCCCAACTATGAATTTAAAGTTGGCAGGATCACCTTCATCAGAAACTCAAGGCCTCAGCCCAGGAGAATTGTGGAAGATGTAAGAAGCGTGAAGTATTTTAATGTCTTTAAATTTTGATTAGGCTTTATGGGTAGTAATTTACACATTTTAGTAATTTTTTTCGAAAATCTACTATGCAGTATGACTGCTTACTATAGCACTTACCTTATGTATTTAACTTCTATATTTATGAATGTATATTGGTTTCCTTAAATCTGTTTCCTTTAGGGCTCATGCAGCAGTTTTCCAACTGTATTTTCTTTAAATCTCTTTTCTCAGGATGATTCCCTGAACAGATTTATCGCCTTCTCGGGACAAGGACAGTCTCTACGGAAGAAGGGCAGAAAGCCTTGAAGTGAACAGGCTGAGCACTTCGCACAGACTCACCATCTACTGTCACATTCAACAGCAAAGTAAAAAACTAAATTCCCTTCTGCGTCAAATAAATTGGGTTTTTTCGTCTCTATCACTTTTGAACTGGGAGTTTTGCTGTTGAGTTAGGATTTGAATTCAGATTCTGACACCAGCTCTCTTGCTCTCTTAACACTGAGCTACATAAAAGGCTGTCTAATCAGTCTTGGTTGACAAATTAAAGCAAAACAGAATATATTGTTTCATCACGAAGGATAGTTTTTGAAGTATTGTTGTAATATAAATTTACAATTTACCTTTGACTGTATTTCCACCATTTTGCCCATAATTGATAAAGTCTTTTACAGTTTCTTCTAAAGAAACTGCTTCCAGAGAGCTTTTCCTTTGTTATTAATTAAAATAAAAAAATCTGTTATCTTTTTCTGGGTTATTGGAATGATGTATAAGTTTTTTTCTGGTTTATTTATAGACAAATAAAGGACTTTTTTTGAAGAGGACTGACTTATTGTGGCAAGTGAATTATTTTTGTAATGTGTCAGCATTTACATGAACTACCAAATTAGACTAATAGAAAAGAACTGGTATTCTGCTTCTAAAAGGTTCAGTTTTAAGACCACCCCAGTAGTAAAATAGTGACAGCACTCGTCATGTAACTGCAGGGTCCTCAGTTTGGGTTTGGCTGGAGACATTTGTTGCATCTCATGCCCTTCTATATTCAAAAAATGGTCTTATCTTTCAACCAATAGAGAGAGAAAACCAAACAGGAACCATCTGGAGTCAAACCTGAGACCCCACTGTTACCTGCTGTGTGTCTGAGACTGCTGGTCTACCACAGTGTTCAGACCACTTCTAAGCTCAGTTCAGACCTAACTAAGCCAGGCTGAGTTCTGTGCTTTCAGTGACTGTGAAACATTAAAGGACACAATCAGCTCTCTTTAATGAAAGGCTTTTACTGTGAAGGTGCTGCAGGAAGTGTTGAGTGTATTAATAACAAATTATAGCCAGATCAGTAAATATTCAATAAGGCAGTCACACAGTAAAAGCAGTAGTGCTTCTGAAGCAGTAAAAATCCTTTCTGATGCAGAATTCAAACAGATACACTTATTCTGATGGCACTTAGATGTTTCCTCCAACCTCACTGGTAAGTCACTTTGGATAAAAGCATCTGCCAAATGACTAAATGCAAACGTAAATATTCAGATGCATAAAGCCAGAATCAGAGCTCAGCAGATTGTTAATCAAACCCTGTGGACCTCCAGTTTGGATGTTCTCTGTTAACATGCAATGGAAAGATTGTCACAAAAAGTACGAAAGCTATAAACGTTATGTTGTTTTCGGAAGAAAACTCTTAATACGTTAAAGTTGGGGGAGTCTCTGCATTTTGTCACCCATCATTTAAAGAAAAAAAGCATCTTCTGGAGAGAAATCATTGCGGCCTGAATCAGCAGGATGATACTTAGCTTCTGTCCAAATGCGTTGTTGGGCTCTTATTGCGAAAAGAACTGAAACCGGACGTACTCGGCATGCTAGCCGAGCAGCGAACGTTAGCGATGGACAAGTCTCAAACACTGTGGAGGGTAATTTATCAAAACACTAACTACAGTTTGAATTATGTTCTCTGCAAAATGTCGTTATTTAATCTCATTGGTGTTGGGCCTAATGGTCCTGATTAAGAATGGAATAATGTCAAATTTGAATCAAAAAGTTAGCTATCTATGCCAAAGTAGCCTTAGGTTGCTTAGCTAAGTTAGCAATAACAACCAATTCCAGGCAGGCCAGGAGGCTGTAACAGAAAAAAGATGGTTTTAAATTTGACGATTTGCTTTGAAATAACGTTTTTAAATTAGCACGCTATTGTTAATTTACTGTGATTGTTAATGTTAATTTTACACTAATTTCTTGCAATGATAGTTTTAATTTATATCGTATATTCCATCATGAACATTTTGGGTCATGTCTGTCATATGTGTCAATGGGCCTGGAATTTTGAATGAAAAAAATCAACTGGTACAAACTCTGGATCTTCATCTTTATATGCTCTCATAACATCATCCTAGGGCATATTAAATGTAACTATGGGAGTGAAAGAAATGCAATCATTCATCAGAAACAAACATTTTTTCAGTGTGATTTGTACAAGGCTGACTGTTATTATTGTCTTTAACTCTTTGTACAGCCACCCCGAGGATGTGATGACTACTTAAGTGAGTTTAGACACTGCAAAAGCTTGTTGAATTGTTTCCATCACTACTACACTTATGGTACGACTCCATCCTGCAAACAGTGGAAGGAGGACTACAAAAACTGTAAAGATTGGGAGAACCACAGAAGCTCTGAGGTTAAGGTAGGCTACTAATTGCATTAAGTTGCAAAGTTAAATGGCTTTTGATGTTACTTGGAAAAAAATTTATATATTGTTTCTATTTTTATACTGCAGGAAGCGTTGCAGAGGAGTGAAAGGAACAGAGTCGCAGAGCAAAGAAAGTTTGCCCCAGTGTGGAAACTGAGGCAAGATCCTCCCAGAGACTGGCACATCCCCCTCAACCAGGAAAAGCCTCAGGATACGTAAATTAATACTTAAACTGTTGTCACAGCTCCATGACTGCTAAATCAGAGTGAAATCAACAATTATTATGTAGTGTATTTCACTTAAGGGGCGTAAAGGTCATTTAGCGATAAACGCTAACGTGATGTGTATCACTGCCAATTTGAGGTCGTCAGCTTCTGTATGTAAACACGATTTGGTTCATGCATCACCTAGTGTTCAGTGCTGAAGATGACAGTGATTATTCAGCCTGTGAATTACAGTAGAACCCCTGCAGAGACAGTCATAAATGATTACATGTTTAAGGTTTGTGTAGACTGAATGCTGTGTTTTATTGGTTATTTTCTTGTTGAGGAAAGGGCAACATTGGGACAAATTGATACATTTTTATGATGCAAACATATTCCATCCCAAAAGTGAAAGATCAGCAAGAGGTGGAACTTTATCTTGGCCCATTTTATGGCCAAGTTTTTAAAATAAAATTTCTACAACCTTATTTCAGGGCTCTTGAATGAAATATAAGTGCTAATTTAGAAATAATATGGCATACTTAAACCAGACAAAATGCTACGTATTTAGTAATAAATTGGATAAACATTTATTTTACTTGTGTTTTAAACAGAGGTGTGAATGTCAAAGAAAAAATAATGTCATGAATTGCATCTGATATGGAAATGCACTGAGGTTTCTGCCTTTATTGTGCTTAAAGAAAAATAAAGATGTTCTTTACACCTACAGGCTGCAATGAATTATGAAAACTGTACAAACAAGGACACAAACTAAACAAAGGCAAAACACACAACTGTTCCCTGTCCATCACTGCGTGTAAACCTTGGTAATGTCATTGTATTTTCCATCAGGAGCTTCATAATTGGCCTTTGGCGGCGTGTAGGTGGGCCCTTCATGCGTGAACGGAAAAAGAAAGTTGTCTGGCTTCAGTGCTGCCAGGTACAGCTCTTCAGACTCTAACTTTAGCTCCTCTAACGCCTCCCTCTGAGCTTCCAAAGCAAGTTCAACAGCCCGAACTTGGGCCATGTGCTGCTCCTGCAAGAGTAAAGACCGACAAGCGTGATGGAGAGCAGAGGTCAGAACCCACAAAGAAAAACCTCTAGTAGCGGAGATGTGATAGATAAGTGATTACCTGCTTGTATCGACTCCACTCTTTCAGCAGAAGGGCTCGCCTCTCACTTTCATCAAATGACAGCCTTGGTGCAGAGCGTTCCCTTTGAGAGAAAAGGAAACCAATTTTGGCACAGTCACAGTGATACAAATGATGAGATATATAAAAGCAGGCCAATGAAATGCTCAATTTACTACTTTTATGTTCGTTTGGTGATAATTATCGTTCTGATATTTTAACATTTAGGAGGATCGGTGGCAAAAAACAGTTTTAATCTATTGTGTGGAACAGCTACAGTTTGTGATTATAGATTGTTAATAAATCTATACAGCAGCCCACATCCTAGGAGCTGGTCAATTAAATTAAAAAACTTAACCAAAGAACAATTCAGATTACGATTTTAGGCTATTTTTATTAGTGATTAGGCAAAAACGTAAAAAAAAAAAAATCAGCTTGACACTGATTCTAAACCATGTTACAGCTGAGATAAAGAATATATTCTTTATTTGAACAACTTACATCTGGAATTACTGAAAAGTGACGGAGCATCAAGATATTACTATCACTAGTGTTCTATATTTTTCTTTTGACAAAAACTGCATGATAAGACAGAATCCAACATGCTACCACTGCCATTGTTCTAATTATCAGGTCAGTTTTTTGCCAATGTGGACGAAAGTGAAATGAGCTGTACCTAGTCTCATCCAAGCATTTGGCTGGAGTGATGAAGTCTTCTATTGGGATGAGCTCAGGTGGAACCTTCTCCATCTTTTTCAGTTTTTTCTTCAGTCGCTCTTTCATTATCAGATCCCTTCTTGGATCCACTTTCTTCTTTTTTTTAGGTTCTGCGCTAATAAAACACAAAGTACAACTTTATATGAGAATATTCCTTGACAACATAAAGTCTGTAATAGATATGAAATAAAGCAACTCATATAAATAGGATGGAAGGGAACATTATATGTTAGTGGGTCATGAAAGAAGTAAGAACTATACTTCAGCCAGACCCCTTGGCTCATCTGGCAGTCATCTTCTGTGCAGTGCACACAGAGCTCCTTAAATCAGCCATTGCTAAAAAGACCAGATTTTTGTATGCATTAAGTTTATTGATTAGGTTACAAATGATTAGCTGATAAATACATAAGTAAGTAACAATACTGACAATTAGACAATAAAACACTTCCTAGTGGAATCTTTGTATTCTCGCTTTATGCATTTTACAGCTGACCTATTAAAGGTCTGCCCACACGTCAGGTTGTCAGGACAAAGTAACAGCTGTTCTATGAGTTTTTGCATGTATTATTTTAACGAGATACTGAGAGCTGTAAAGGCCTGCTTTGATCGTTATCTTGTTGTAGAAGCCAGACACTTGTCTCTTTTGGTTTCTTGACAGACTACAGGACATTTACATTCTGATTTTGGCAATAATATTTTGTCAGTTTAAGTGATACAGTGTTTTTCATCGAATAAACATATAAATAAAAAACTACACACACAGTGTATATGCAATTGTAAATTGTAGGCAAAATCTTGGATAAAACTGTGTAATCCAGCCTCGAACATACCTTAGTGGAGCTGATGTTTTTAGTGTCATCACTGGTACAATCCAAGGACTCTGTACAACATGGTGATGTTCTTCCAACAGGAAGCTGCTAAACAAGAAACAGCAAACAGAATAAAAACATGTCACCTGCAGAATCCTTATGTGGGAAGGACAGAATCTCTGAACCACTGAACTGAATCACAAACATTTCTCCACTAGCTGAATAACCTTAGCACAGTAAGCTGAAGGTGGCTAGGCCCTGTTAGCTACCATAGACGATTCACGTTATATTACAAACACCTACCGTGACGGAGCGGTTTGCTGAGATAAAACCCTGCAAAAACAGCGCAATACGGTCAACGACATGTTGTCACTGTTTGTTATTTCACTTTGAACACTTAATTGAAGTCAGAATAACAGAAATGTTCACATGTAACTACACATCACTTTGCCTTTCCCCTTGCACGAGCGGCACTACGAATATGGCGTTTTTTACAGGCGCAGCGCAGGAAGATGACGTCGGATGAAGCGCCGACAATTTCACATACGCACTTTCAGATAATTTTTATACATGCAAAAGAAATGATACACTGCACTAAACCTACTTGCCTCCTAAAATATTCAGTGCTAATAGGGTTCGAGGTGTGTGTGATTTTTTAACGAGTTAATAATGCCTTTCGTTTGTTGTTATACGTATCAGCTTTGACGAATCTTGCTGGACGAATGGAAATTTAGCGACCGCATTATTTAGGGGAAAGGTCGGGGTTGTCACAGCCTTTATATTGACCACGAAGTGTTTCCGCGCTGCAACATTTCGTTCAAAAACGTCGACCCTGACTCTGGTGGATTGTTGAATCAGCGCCATGGCTCTTCTGAGAGGTAACGAGCGTTTCATGCCTGCAGCTGCACTGCAGATGTGATGCTTTGACACAAAGCAACATGTCGATTTTGGGTTTTCGTATTCGAATTTTAGCCATTTATTTAAAACGATTGGTTTCCTCGCACGGTTTATTTTATTTACATGGCAACTCAAACGCTTTTACACGCTGCACATAACGTTACGTTACTACAGCTTATGTAGGTGAAAGGTCACAAGATGTTGCCAGGTTCTCGTAACAGCTGCTAATCGATCGCTGAACCTTTGTCAATTAAAAAAAATTGTGAAGTCTTAAAAACTTATTTGTGCATTAATGCAAATCTGAAAAAAGTGAAGCTTTACGTTTTTTTTAATATGTAAATGATCCTCACAAATTGAAAAAGCTGAGAAGACAAATGATCTGTCTCAGCATACACAAAGATTCTGTGTAAAAGAAAATTAAATAAATAATAAATTTTCAGTAGATTTTTCCACTTGTATTTACCCTAGTGACAATTGGGCAGTAGCTCTAAAAGTTATTAATAACACTAATTTATCAAGAGTAAAAATAAAATGTGAACCGATGGATCAGATACCGTTTTATCAGTTACACTTTTGAATTATATGTATTATGTACAAATATGTAAGCAGCAGTTTAACATTGTGGCTTTTTAAGCTACAGCATATTTAACTACTTCAGAAATGTATTAGAGTAACTAATAACATGCGTCATGTCATAGAAATTGTGTAAATATAAATTACAGCTGAATCTAGGCAAAAGGTAACCATATGGTGCCAAATTTTATTTATTGAGTTTAAATTTACATAAATGTCATATTGACTATAATACAAATGCTGATTCCTAAGTGCAATACAAAGACAATTCTGAACATACACGTCAGCAATATAGATTTGATGCATTTTCTAAGGTATGTGTTTACCTTTATGGCATGTGGGCAGTAATCTTTTTTTTTTAATCCATAAATGATAAAATAATATGCATAATTGCAAATATAAATTATGTAAAGATGTCAACATCTATGTTTTGTAATATTGTAATACTAATAGATATGACTTTATTGTTGGATTATTGATATTAATGCACTGAACCGTTAGTTTTCTTTGTGCTCCAGTTGTAGTACACTTTCCTTAGTACACAGTAAGTTTGAGCATATCTTTTAAAAAAATTAGACCTCTTAATTATTCACCTTACTTTCTGGTGTACTCTGTATTTGTGTTTACTCTCCACATACAGGGTTGCGTCTAAAAAACAGAACATATTGCACAACACTAAACACATCCCTGCAACAGGTCAAATGTTACTGTAAGGTCAGACAAAATCAAAATAAAAGTCCACTTACTAAATGGCAGGTTGTAACGGATGTTAGCCAACAGTTCCATGTCCATCCACCTCCTCCTGACATGTACCACAGTCAATAATCAATAGTTCCATGTCTTACACAAATATCATTAGCAGCTAAAAAGCAATCCAGTATTTCAGACAGAGATCACACGTGTTTATTGTCAAACACTGTGTATCACTAAAACTGTTTTTTAAAATCAGTCCTGGTATAGATTAAGATAACTGACCGGGCTCATTGGGCTTTTTTTACTTTATAGTAACAATATAAATTATATATCGTATTATGTTCTTCTCTATGTGTGATGTGTGTGCTGTGCCAACCATCTCTGCACTGTGTGCCACCCCAGTAAATCCTTTCACTGGGATCCAGCTGCAGCCCAGTGGTGGGTGGTATGAACTTCCTTTCGATGTCTTAAAATTCTCCTTTTCTCTCTAGGAGTATTTATTGTAGCTGGCAAGCGCACTCCATTTGGAACTTATGGTGGCGTGCTAAAGGATCATAGTGCAACAGATTTGGCTGAACATGCAGCCAAAGCTGCTCTTGCTGCAGGGGGTGTGGCACCAGAACTCATAAACAGTGTCATTATGGGCAATGTAATGCAGGTACAGTCACAATAAAAAATAGCCTGATCATAACAATAATTGAATAAAACCCCTACGTGCTGACTAGTGCCTTGACCTTTTGAATTATTCTCATTGTAGAGCTCAGCTGATGCACCTTACATTGCTCGTCATGTGGGTCTGAGGTGTGGTGTTCCCATTCCAGTGCCTGCACTCACTGTGAACAGACTGTGTGGATCTGGTTTCCAGTCCATCATCAACGGTGCTCATGTAAGGAGTCCACCAAGGACAAAAACCACTTGGGCTGAATGCAAATTTAGAATAATCTAAAGCAATGTATATTCAGCAACAATTTATTAGGTACACCTGCATAGTTTAATACAATGAATAATAACAGTCCTGCCTTAAACCCTTTAATTGCATCTGTAATATTCCTGGTTTTTATTGGCACTGTTAAAGAGGTATTAATAAAATATGTATGTATTTATTACTCAGGTTACAGTTCTTTTCCTGTCCTGGACTGCATTATATTATTGGGAATGTAACAGAGCAGAGCTGTTAAACTGAAATCCTTTTATTGCACAGGTGTACCAGTAAATATGTAAGTGAGTGTATGTGTTTAGATATGCTATAAAGAATTCGTACATCAGGAAAATTGCAATACTTTACAAATATTGGTTGAACATAAGGCATCTTACAAAACAATGATGTATGTGTTTGTGTGTAGGAGATTTGCCTCAAGGAGTCTGAGGTGGTTCTGTGCGGTGGTTCAGAAAGTATGAGCCAGGCCCCATATGCTGTTCGCAACGTACGATTTGGTACAAAGTTTGGAGCCGATCTAAAGGTTGGTTTATGGTTGAGTTATGTCTACTTTCTAATTCCCAAACCTTGTTATTTTTCTCCAAAATCCTCAACACAAAGTTAAAACCTGTCCTTGTCTTCCTGGCAGCTAGAGGACACTTTGTGGGCAGGTCTGACTGACCTTCATGTCAAAATCCCAATGGGCATTACAGCAGAAAACCTGGCTGAGAAATACCAGATTACACGAGAAGAGTGTGACAGCTATGCATACCAGACACAACAAAGGTGGAAGGCGGGTAAGGCAGGCTTCACACTTATATTAGGCTAAAAGTGTATTATATTATATCTCTTCATGGTCTTCTCGCCCAACACATAGTTAAAAACCTCTTTCCTAATACTTTAATTGTGCCCTTTTTTGCAGCTCAGGATGCTGGTCACTACACAGCAGAAATTGCTCCCATTGAAGTGAAAGCGAACAAAGGCAAAGTGCCCATGACTCAGGATGAACATCCTCGTCCTCAGACCAAGTTAGAACAGATGGCAAAACTGCCACCTGTCTTCAAGAAAGGAGGGACTGTGACTGCTGCAAATGCTTCGGTGAGTTTAGGTCTAAGGTGCTCTGTGCTTTTACGGGCCTGAGGCAATAGTTCATCTTGAACCGTGAATCAAGTGCTTAGTTTTCATTCAATAACTAAGACCTAACTTTAATACGTTCAGTTGATATAATATGTAAAGCTAGAAACATCAATTATAGTAATTTTATATTTAATTTAAGCATAACATGAAGTGCTGGATAACCTTTTCTTAGGAAACCACTTTAAACTTTATAAAGTTGCATTTTCATTGTCAAACTGTCTCTGGAAAGCTGCCAGTGTTTTGATGAAATGTTCCCACTCAGCAGCAAAGCATCTAATTTTCTTATTGCACTTGATATTTATTGTTTTAACTGAGAAAAGAGCTTTTATTCAAAACCTAAATATAAGTGATCAGTTTGACACTAAATCAGGTTGTTTTTCTTTTTAATGAAATAACATTTTTTATCGTCATTTCAAACTCTTGAAGGAGCTTGTGACAGCCTCATTTACAATAAACACTATAGAATATCTTAATATACATTTCTAACAACTCTTTTCCTTCTTACATACGAAGTCCTGCTAACACTAAAAAACTAACGGCACCTTTCTGATCTATAGGGTGTATCTGATGGTGCTGCAGCGGTAGTGATTGCAAGCGAAGACGCCCTGAATGAACACAAGCTTACTCCACTGGCCAGAATTGTGGCCTATCATGTGTCAGGCTGTGACCCGAGCATTATGGGAATTGGTGAGTGACACCACTGTTATTGAGATGGAGTTTAATCACTTTGAATAAAAAGGGAATGAATGAACGACTAATAAAAAATGTATGAATAATAAACTGTAAGTCACTAAGAATTTTTTGTTTTCATTAATCATTTTAGGTCCCGTTCCAGCAATCACAGGAGCTCTCAAAAAAGCCGGGCTGACCCTCAACGACATGGATCTAGTGGAGGTTTGTTACTAGTCAAAATGACACTTTCGGCCTCATAATACGATGCAGTTTTTATAAGGTGGATCTTGTCCTCAAGCAAAACTACCAATACAACAAGCAAAAAATACTTAATTAAAGTATAAAAAAATCATAAATTCAAAGGTTACCGAGTAGTATTTCAAAGGTAGAAAATACTTTATAAAGTACAGAAAGGGAAACTAAATGCTCTGTGTGCATATGCATATGTAATAAAATGATGTATGATTTCTTTATACTGTCAAAGTCAGTGATTATGGTGTAAGGTGTATGTTATTGCTATAACAATTCGAGGAAAAGCTGGTTGCACCTTATACCGGTCAGCTAAGACATTTACACTAGTGGTGGTAATAACTTCATGGAAGACACAAGGCAGCCTAGCTACTACTGTGGAAGTACACACTGGCCTTACAAATGTGCAACTATTGGTCTAAATGATTCTCCACTACAGGTGCCACTGTAAATCTTTTACTCAAGTAAAAGCTATAAGCAAACTATATATAAACAATCTATATCTATATGTAGATACTTGACTATAGCTACAATATGTCCTTCTTAAATTTAGTAAAGCACAAACAAAATGTATTTTAAAAATACCTTAAATCTTCACTTGAGTAATTCTCATTTCCTGCCTTCAGATGGGGATAACTCTGGTGTGTCATTGATGTTGTATTCTTTACACAGGTGAACGAGGCGTTTGCTCCTCAGTACCTTGCTGTTGCCAAGTCTCTTGGTCTAGACCCAGAGAAAAGCAACGTTAACGGTGGAGCTATTGCCATTGGACATCCGCTTGGTGCATCTGGAGCACGCATCACTGCGCACCTGGTCCATGAGCTCAGGTAGCCTATTCATTAATCATTACTGTGTTTGTAGATTTTATCAGCTGAGGTTACGGGACACTGAGTGGCTGGGAGTAATGATTTTTGTCTCTAACAGGCGACGAGGGGGCAAGTACGCTGTTGGTTCCGCCTGCATTGGTGGTGGTCAGGGCATCGCCATCATTCTCGAACGTTGCTGAGAATTGTTGAAGCTGCCACCGTCAGAACAATTTCCGTGGGAGAATTGCACACACTGTCCATCAGCCTAAACTAAAAAATTAGCTGACACATGCTAAAAAGGTTTATTCTACTTACATAAAAATGGCAGAGGTTTTCTTAACGTGAACTGCTGCTCAGTTCTTCTTCAGCACAGAAAATCACTCTTTATGCTGCAAACTCTTTCTATTAAAAATTACAATAAATGTTTTAGTAGAGTGTCGCCTTGAAGCCTTGAATGTGAAGATAAGAAGATAACTCCTGTTTCTGATCTATACTTCAGTGTTTATTGTAACAGAAAGCTGTAAGTCTGTTTTTGTGCATGTCTGAAATGCAGAGTTAGGCACTTGGTATTGTTAAGCCATATACCAAATATTAACTCCTAAAGTGTAGACTGTGTTGGGTTATAGTAAGGTTTAAAGGAACTCTAAAGTCTGATGATTGCCTTGCCATGTATTCTATCACTCCTTTATCAGGGATTAGCATTGCCAGAAAATGTCTGACCTGTTATGGTGGTGCAGAAAAATGATTTTGCTTTTTCTGTGTCAAAAGAACCTCAATAAAGTAAATTCTAAAAATAAACTGTGTACTCAAACATTTTCATAAGCAGACCTTGACAAAAGCTGGGGCTATTTTTCCAGTTGAAAGGGGCATGCATATTTTGCAACTAGTAGTCATTTTAACATTTATTAACATATTTGTATAATCAGACTACTTTATGAACATCAAAAATTATACAGTACTGCGAGTTCTGATATAAGATAATGCTCAACACACACATTTTTCAGAAACAATTTTGTTGTAACATGTAACATGCTGTAACATGCTGCTACAAATTTATATTGAATGCCAGTCATTGGCCATGTCAGCAGTGGGGGTGGGCGATGGAAGCCTATCCCCCTGTACAGTCTCCAGTGTCGGGGACAGGAGATGGTGCCAACCAATCCTTGTGCAGCCCCACCCTCCATCCCCGTCCTGGCATGTGGACTTAGCTGATGGACCACACTAAAGGTGTTTTTTAGTAAATGAAACTTTTTATTTCTGTGTATTTTAATGTATGTAGTAATAGTAGGAGTGTAAATATGTGCATTAACCTTTTGAAATATTCTCATTGTAGAGCTCAGCTGATGCACCTTACATTGCTCGTCATGTGGGTCTGAGGTGTGGTGTTCCCATTCCACTGCCTGCACTCACTGTGAACAGACTGTGTGGATCTGATTTCCAGTCCATCATCAACAGTGATCATGTAAGGAGTCCACCAACGACAAAAACCACTTGGGCTGAATGCAAATTTAGAATAAGCTAAAGCAATGTATACTCAGCAACAATTTATTAGGTACACTTTTATCAGCTGAGCTTACGGCGCACTAAGTGGCTGGGAGTAATTATTTTTGTCTCTAACAGGTGACGAGGGGGCAAGTACACTGTTGGTTCTGTCTGCATTGGTGGGGGAACTCTAAAATATGATGATTGCCTTTTATCAGGGCTTAGCATTGCCAGAAAATGTCTGACCTGTTATGGTGCTGCAGCAAAATTGTTTTGTTTTTTTCTATGTCAAAGAACCTTATTAAAGTAAATTCTAAAAATAAACAGAATGTACTCAATCGCTTACATAAGCACGCCTTGAAAAATGTTATGGCTTTTTGCTAGTGAGAGTACTCAGATTACTTTTTGATAACCGGTAATCTACCGTGTTTGCCAGCAATTTAAGTACTCAGTTGTTTAGTTACTTTTTTAAATATGCAATCTGTTACTTTTAAAATACCAGTTCCTTTACTTTTTGTCAGAATGACAGAAATCTGCCATGTATTTCTAATATTTTTGGTAGGCAGCTCTGGCTTAATGCTGCAGTAATACAGAAAGCATATACACTCTAATTGCCCTATTAAAAGCAGTATAACTTTAATTTGAAAGTGATGTAAGTGTTTGTGTTCAGGTGTGTGATTTAGACCTGCAGGATATGCCTGTACTAGGCTGCCACTTTTACTCTTTTTTTACATGTAAGGCTGTAAAATAAATGTGTAAATGCACAAATGTGTCAGTTATTCCTGCTGTTTGTGGTTTACAGGAATAAGGCCAGACGTGGCTGTGTTATGATGGTAGAGTAATTATAACGGTCTTGACTAAACCAACATGCATGAGGAATCATAAAAAAGTTTTCATTTTACTCGAACTAGTTACTTTTCTCAAAATGTAACGATGTTACACACTGACTTTTTAATGACTGTAACTTTGTAATGATTTTTTTACATGAACATCAAAGAATCTAAAGGTTTTATTAGTGGGTTCTAATATAAAATAATGCTCAAATAAAACAGACATGTTTTAATAAATAATAATTTATTAAATAAATAAATAATTTTGTTGAAAACATGATGCTAAAATATGGGGAATGGCAGCTGTTAAGAACAAGTGCAACTATTATTTGATTTGGACGCTTAGGAAGGTCAGGAGAAGTTTAGGACTACAAGGTCCACCATTCTTGAACTTGTCGCAATGCCGCCTACGTCATCGCGCAGCGTCCTTATAAACGTTACATACCCGGATGTCGGTCTTTTTTCATAGCCAAGGTAAGACACCCTTGCCTTCATGTTACTGTACGACTAGAATCTGTTTTCATCTGTGTTACAGAATACAAATCAGAGTCACCAAATGTCACAAAAAGAATCAGTATATTTAGACGATTCCCTTGATACCGCTATTTCCACGGTTTCGCTGTCGTGCTTGTTTAATAATGAACTGTTAGTTTGTCGGTAGTCCCAGGCCTACGGTTAGCTCTTGTTAGCTAGCTGGCTAGTTGAAACGTGTTACCCTTGGTTGGATTTCTTTGCAGATCCCGTATAGTCCCGCTGGTCCTCTCGTACTTTTTCCATGTCAACCTCGAAATTGTTCTTTAAAAGCAAATTTAGTTGCCTGTCGAGCTGGTAAAGCGACACGCAGTGCTAAGTTGCTAGGTGCTAACTTAGCTAACGTTAGGGTACATGTCATGCCTTTTCTGTGTTGGCTATTTCGGCTTCCATTCAACCCAGCGATAGTATTGTAGTATTGTTCATCACTGGCTTAGTCTAATTATATTAATATATTTACTCAGGAGTCGTTATTGCCCTTAATAGCGCTATTTATTTATAGTTGATACCATCACCATATTAACTGTTGACAGTGCACTGTCTAACCAAGGCTGGGATCTGTGTTTGATCAGAGTTATTCAAAGTGCATACATCAGGAAAGAACATGTATGACAGTATGGACACTACAGACAGTAAACATGACATTGCTACAGTTGATGTACTAACATTTGATTTACTTTGCATCGTATAAGATGGCAGAAGGAGACAAGAAGTCTGGCAAAAAGAAGCACGGCAGCCGGAACCCGGTTCTGGCCCGGGGCATCGGACGCTACTCCCGCTCTGCCATGTACGCCCGCAGGGCCATGTACAAGAGGAAGACCAAGACTACGGAGACCAAGGTGAGCGCATATTGACAGTCTACAAAATGAAGGATTAAAGAAGCTGTAATCACCTAACACTTTGTTTTTATTTAATTGGAATTTGCTCTTGTTTCAGATTGAGAAAAAGGTTAAGACAAAGCCCCAGGCCACTGTTGTCAAGACTGTTGGAGGAGACAAGAATGGAGGCACTCGTGTTGTCAAGCTGCGCAAGATGGTGAGTGACTGGCTGTCTTCATTCTAATTGGGTTTTGTTTTGGTGAAACCTGAAATGTCAATATGCAAAGAGAAACAGTTCAAAATGTGAGTAGTTGGCATTTAGACAAGTCAACAGTGAGAAGGAATAAACCCATCTAGTAAATCTGTTACTGAATTTCTGCAGTGAACCTAGAATGAAAATATTTTGTTTGTGTTTCTGCTGCTTCTGTAGCCACGCTACTACCCCACTGAAGATGTTCCCCGCAAACTGAAGAGCCATGGGAAAAAGCCCTTCAGCCAGCACAAGAGGAATCTGCGTACCTCCATCACCCCTGGAACTGTCCTCATCCTGCTCACTGGGCGCCATCGTGGAAAGGTAAGAACTACTTGGAGCACCCCCCTTGATATTATTCATGTGCACATGTTTAGTAGAAATTATACATGCAACACAGGTAACTCCATTTTACGGTAATTCCAGTAGTGTATTAGACAAACTCACTGGCAAATATTTAGTTACATTAAGTCATTTTGGCAGACGCCTTTATCCAAAGCGACTTACAGAGTAATTTGGTGCCTACTTTATAAAAAATTATTTCAGTCTTTTTTTTTTTTATTACAGTCATCATAGAGATACTAAAGCAAAAATTGAATCTTTTTTACTTGCATCTTTAAAATCTATTTTGAAAATCATCCTTTAATTCCCCTTTTACAATAGTGTGCAAAAGTAATGTCATTACTAAAGAATCTCTAACAACACAGTCACACTAGTGGTGATACATTGCTGGGTTATGGCAAAGCTTTTCTCTCTCTTTTTTTTTTTAATCTTAGAAGTGTGTTGAACATGTTTATTTACATGCAGTGCTGACATGGACCGTTTTTGCTGTTCTGCTGGCTTGCGTCACATAATCCGTAAACTGAAACATAAGCAATCCGCTTTTCCTGAATTTTGTCAGGTAGTAAATAGTCATTGCTTGGCCTTCCTTTGAAATGAAGACACACAATTGACTCTTGCTGAACTCTGTCACAGCTTATTTGCGTTAAATTAAAGTTGTCAGATTTAACTCCCCTCTGCTGCGTTACTGCAAACTTGATTTATTATTAGTCAGCCTGCAGTGGATGTGAATTTACTGACACAGTGACACACATCATGCAGGTGGGACACAGTTCCATATGCACAATAATTATGCCTTAATTCTAAACAACCCACTAAACACCTATAAAACAGTTTTGTAACAGTTGAGTCTGACACATGCATGAGTAGCTTTGTCAAATTCTTATTGACTTGTATGCTGAGACTACTTTTGGATGTCCAGCAGAGTACAGAACAATGCTACGTTTAGTATAAGGGGAAGGTATCAACATTGACTTCAGTTATAGTTGGAAGTGGCACATTCACTGCTTTCAAATTCTAAATGAAATAAAATGATGGTTCAAAATAGGGGAAGCTTTAGCCTATGATGTCTTCAGGGGTCAAAATATGAACGTTCCATGATTTAGAGTAGTATTTTTCCTGGTTTTAATGAGCTAATTTGTCCAAAACAGTATAGTATTTAGTATAACTCTAAAACTGACACCATATAGGTCATGCTATTGTGCATTGGTCTCTGTATTCTGATAGAACAGCAGCAAATTAAAAGATCTCATTCCTCAAATAATTCAGTGATGCATTTTGTTTATCAGTTTTCTGCTAAAGCACATATTGTGGGTTTAACAAGTGTGTTGGACACAACACTACAATCACAAACCCTCAACACCACAGACATTGTCGCTACCTCCCACTCTCAAACACTACATGGGCAAGTTATGGAAGAGTGTGTGCCCACACATACTTTGAGCAGTAGCTGACCTAAATAATGTTTCAGCTTTAAGACTGACAGAGCCTTCTTGATAAACTGATTGTTAGCTATAGATATAATTTCTTTTCAATACTAGAGTTGACTAAAACTTGTCCTGTGGTATGCGTTCAAATTGGCATTACACTTATGGTCACTACTGGAAACCACTAACCATAGGTTTTTGATGGTTATGGTTGGGGGGAATCAAGATCAGTTTTGTAACTGTTATGTGTTGTCTTTTAGCGTGTGGTGTTCCTGAAGCAGCTCTCAAGTGGTCTCCTGCTTGTGACTGGTAAGAATATGTTGCACCCACCCTCTATTTGCACACCAGTGTTTGGGCTTCTGTCTTCCTAATCTCATTTGGGTTTGCCTATGTTTAGGTCCTCTTGCCGTGAACAGAGTTCCCCTGCGCAGGGCTCACCAGAAGTTTGTCATAGCCACCAGCACCAAAATTGACATCTCTGGCATGAAGATCCCCAAAACTCTGAATGATGCCTACTTCAAGAAGAAGAAGCTGAGGAGGCCCCGTCACCAGGAGGGAGAGATCTTTGATACTGAAAAAGAGGTGAGCCTACTTGTATACGGGCTCAGAATACACTAATGTACACACAGAATCTCTTTTTCTAACACACCACCCTGTGGTTTTGTCTACAGAAGTACCAGCTCACAGAGCAGAGGAAGGAGGACCAGAAGGCTGTAGACTCTCAGCTCCTGCCCCTCATCAAGAAAGTTCCTCAGCTGAAAGGGTACCTGCACTCTTCCTTCTGCCTGTCTAATGGTGTTTATCCACACAAGCTGGTTTTCTAAATATGTTGTAATAAAGAGTTCCACCGTCTCATGCTGTCTCTCGACTGATTTGTTCGAGGTTGAGAAATCTGTCCATGCCACCTCTCCACATTTGGACAAGTGCATGTGCACTTACAGTATTTGATTTTTTTATGGTAAAATCATGTTTTGGCATAAAAAACACTAGAAATGGGTCTAAACTATGCAGTGAATGCTGCCTGCATGATGCAGTAACTCTACACAACAAGCTAATCTCAGCATATTCAGTAAGACTGATCAGTCTTTCAAATAACTCATTTGACTTCAGATAATTGCTAAGTCATGTCAAGTTAGCATAACAAATACCAGAAGGTTGGTGATTTATAGATCAGGCGTTCAGTTCAGTGGTATAAAAGTGTTAGTGCAATAAATCGATCGTAATAATAAATCAAAATAAATAGATCTCAGCAAATATTGGACCCAGACAGCTTAACAGCTTTGCTTTAATAAAAAAAAATGTCTAACATAACAAGACAAAAATAAATACAAGTGTTTCATCTCTTTAACATGGCCATGGTTTGTTTTTAATCCTCAAAAACAAAGTAGAAAGCAGCGCAGAAAAAGGCAGCGGTCTCTCGCCAAGGAATGATGCGTGCCTTTGTCGAGTCAGTCAGTACTGTATGTATGATCATCTGGTGCGAGAAAATGTATTCCCTCAGCCGGACTTGAACAGCAGAATGGCCACCTGACCCAAGTAGAAGTAAATAAAATGCTTTGTTTCATGAGTCACGTAGCTGCCGAAGTTTCTCCCAACAATGCAGTGCCAGGTGGGGTTGTATTTCTTGTCAAACTCCTGCGAAGGATAAGGGACAAAGTCAGTGTTTGTCAAACACATGGACATGTTTCCAAGATACAGTATAGTCATATTGTAGCTCTTTCAAGTGACAAACTTTTTAAATTTCAGTTTTGTAGGGTACATCAAAACTAATGGATTATGATTTTTATTTTCCTGCATTAAGATAAGTGTCACACTTGCAAGCAACATGCTATCACTGATCAAGTCTAACATGCATTCTCATTCTCTCAGAAACCTGGGTTAATAGGGTCCAATCTGCAATTTTAAATTGTTGTTTCTACACTTTTTGTTGGACACCCCCTAGCTGAAACTCTCAGCTTGCTATGAGTCACGAGGGTCTGAAAGGGAAAAACATAGCTATACTCCTGCAACTCCCATCATCACCACCACATATTAGGGTTAGAGGTGTGTCCCTTCCTGCACTGAGCAGGAATGCCACAATGGGTATAAAAATGTGGCTTGCGAAGCAGAGTCATTCCGAGAAGGGAACAGGCTTACTCAAAAAGAAAGAACTATTCCAAACACCAGGCTGGGTGTGTAACATGGATAATGAGTAATCTAATAGTTCCAAATAACTGTCTTCAGTCACAGTCCTGCAAAGCTGTGAATGCAACACAAATACTCATCTTTCACTCTCAGGTTAAAGTTAAGACTCCTGAAACCTGTGTGATCTGTGCTTGGTGGATGCAGTGATTTTTACCTTTTTGATGTATGCAGCGATATCTTTCTCGATGTTGTACTTCTCCAGGGCCTGTGTGGCACACTCTACTGCGTCCTGCTGCATGTCCTCCGACATGTCGGCATTTTTGATCACTGCCTTTCTGTCAGACATGGTTGCCCTGGGAAACCAAAACACAACGGAGGATTCATCATCTTCTCTGGCTCATTGGGAGGACATACAATACAATCGCCTCATCATCGACTGACTCGAAAAAGCATAAACGAGTTAAGCAGCCAGTAAAGGAAAACGCATCTAGTTAGTGACGAAGTTATCATTACATAACTGACACACAATTGTTAACCGGCCTTTTTTTTTTTTTAAGTGTTGCATAACTTCCATCGGCTGCAAGCTCGCTGGATGCGCGCTCTGCGTAGTTTCTATGGATACGCAAGACATTAGAGAATATGGCCTCAGATTTACCAACGGTTAATGATGAAGATGCGTGTGACATGAATCTACGAAAAATGAACTCACGCTGTTTCAACCGTCTGTTGTTAAGAGGCGAAAAGAGCATGCTTCATCTGCTTCAGTGTCCATCATTAACACACCAATCCCGTGACTTTAGGCATAAATACTAATCTTTACATTACCCAAAGTACGAGGTCACACCGAGGAGGGTTTGTTAGCAAGACCGAACTACACGCACATTCCGCCGACGCAAGCTGCTAATTAACACGCGCTAACGATAACTAGCTGCCCATTCATCCGGCAGATAGGAAGAGGAAACATCGTCTCATGCACGTTGCCATTTTGATGACACTTATTAAAGCATAATTGGAGGATCCTGTAATGGTCTGCGAGCTAAATGGTGAAATTTACCTTCTGGTGTCCCGTATACTGTTTGTTTAATTTAAAGAGGCGACTGCTCCTGTAGTGACAACTCCCGCGAAGTGCAGTACACAAAAGTAATGTGGGTGTGTGGCTGAGAGAGACTGCTGCCTCGACATGTTCCTATTGGTGGATATTATTGCACAGCGTGCTGTCATTGGCTGATTCCGATCTATCTTTGTGGCGTTTGTCTTCGGATTTTATTTCAGACCATCATGCTTTGCGAAAGCACCGTTGCCGGGACAACGACTGTAAATATCTTGCCCCTGCATGGGAACGTACCCTGTTTATCGCTGAGGCATCCGTGGCAGGATGTGAAATTAATTAATTTCATTGGTTTTTTTTGTGTTTTTTTACTTTTCGTCCTTCAAAAGTTAAAAACCCCTTCTGTACTTGTAGTAAAATGGAAACCACCGAAATGATGTGAATATTTCCATAAACAAATTTAGAACAGTAGATTATTATCTTTAGATTTCGCAAACTTTTTCCTTTACATAAATCAAATATAGGCTCATGTAAAGATACTCGGACACTCCTTTAGAGGAGACTTTGTCTCCGGGCTGTTTAGACTCTGGGTCACACGATCTAACCACGTTATCAAACCTTTTGTAGTATACTAATACTGAAAATGTTGGAACGTTTTTGGTGCAGAAACTGTAAACACCAACAAATAAAACATAGTTGATATTTATACATGTCTAGCATTACATATTATCTGTTTATGATGACTATCAATGTACTTACTATATACACTCACTGGCCACTTTATTAGGCACACCTGTACATTCTAATGGCAGCTCTCCCATGAATTTTGATTTTACAAGGTTCTAATTTGTCAGTTTTTAAGTTGGAACTCTCACAAAGGTGATAATTCTAATATGTGTTTAGGACTGCGGTCAAAGTGGGTAGTGGAGTTGTACTGGAGGGCATTATAAGAAGAGATGGTTCTAATTTTCCAGCCACCACGTTTAAAATAAAGGGTGTGGCCAAAACATTAGAAACATGTCACATTTCCACCCTGCTGCAACATTTAGTTTTTTCAAAAAAAGAATGCATATAGAGACAAAGTGAAAACAGAAAATATGACATGCAATTTTTACAGATTTATTTCACACATACTCAAAGTTAACACTTGGCTGTCGATGCATATTTCTCAAAGTTCTTCTCTTAAATATTGTTGAAATACTTGCAAGCCACATACAAAAAAACCCCTAAGTCCTAGTCCTAACATGTGTCACAGATTAAAAGCTTTCAATCACTCTGATAAACTGTAGCCTTGCTTCTGTTTTCTCAGTCAACAGTTTTGCATACTGATTTCAATAGTCTCACCTAAAAAAGGATGGTGAAATAGACTTTCACCAACAGTTTTATCGAGTCCATCTCATTCGTATGGCAATCAGTAACTGAAGGAAATGGAAATTCATATTTAACCTAGTGTTCATAAACTGAAATTTACCCATTCTCTTTTCAAAGTTTTTCCAAATTACAAGACAAACAACATTTTTCAACATCAATCAACATTTTTACTTACTAAGAGATATGGTAGGGACATTATTGTGCTGAATGCATGTGTAACAGCCACAGCTTATACATGCACTACTCAATTTCCAACAGTACGGTTGGTAAGGTCAAATACCTTTAATGAGGACTATAATCAGGTCTTATGGTTTTCAATGCACGAGTAATAATGTAAATTGCCTTCATTGTCTTGTTACATTTAAGACCCAATCCTTTTGGTATATACAGTGCACAAATAAAAAATAAATTACCTTTAAAAACCTGCTTAAAATGGAGAATTATCCCTAAGGTATAAACACAGAAAAACAATTCTGTTGTACAAAAGGATGTGTATGTAAATGCAAAAAATTCCAATAATGGGGACAATTTCAAAATAAGACTTAAAATTCTAAAACACGTTTTCAGCAATGTAGTTGAATGGTATAGGAAAGAAGGACACACTAAAGCAAACAGTTGTAAACATGTCTCTGATCTTGTTTGCAGCATAAAGTAGCTTCAAATACATTTGAAGTTTTAACTGTAACATCACTCGCTGCGGTCCTTTGGCTCTCTGTATTTGTACTGGATGTATTCAAAGATGTCTCTCTCGCTATCCACCAACAGAGGCTCCCCTGCCATACCTACAACAAACCCACAAAGATAAACAGCTCATATTAGAAGGTAAAAGGAATATTTATAACTGATTACAGAAGTTACACATGAAACACAGTTTCAAAGTGGTTCATTAAGTAATTTGACACAGACTCACCTGTGATTCCAAGTGGCCGTATAGTGTACTCATTCAGAGTGAAACCCTTCTCCACTGCATGAGCTCTCATATTTTTATTGAAGATATCACTTCCAGTGAAATACAGAACACCACAGTAGTACTGGTCCTTGGGAATTAACCTTTAGAAAAACAGGAACACTATGTCAGACTACAAGAACAAATTATTAACTAGTACACCTAATAACAAAGAAAACTTGACTCTTTTTTTTTTGCCAGAAGATCAAAAATGTAATTTCTTAAGAAATGAAATTTCTTGCTATTCTGACAAATGATTTTTTAGCAATACAACGAATCCCTGCCTTAAATTCAGTCTAAGATGTTTTCATAAACATGTAAAAAAAAAAAAAGAATGAAATCTTAGAGCCAAGTAAAGTAGGGCACCTAATATCAATACGCCTGTGAAGGTATTCTGCATCATCTTCATCACTCTGCTGTAGCTGGCAGACTCCCTAGAAAACAAAATCAAGAACATTATGACCACAGTCATGTGCTTTATGGGTTGCATATAGTTACTGTATTATATGGAATACCAAGTAAAAATAAAAAACGCACAACCAAGCACACAAAACAAAATAAGGTCTCACCATGAACTTGGTGTCTCCTTTGGACAGAGTGTCAGTAACAAAATTAATAGATTCCAAATGATCGACCACTGCATGGAGGAGCTTGGGCTGGAAAAAGATAAGCAGCAACTTGTAAAAATATTTAACAAATCAAACTGTAACTAACAGCAACTCACTGCATTTACAGTAGGTAATATGGCTCAGAAGAAATTAGTCTCACCTGTTTTGGAGTCTGAGAGGTATAATCTGGATGGGTCAGCAAAATATCAATATCCCCACTTGATGCGGCACCTGTTCATTGTCGATCAATACCATGATTAACAGTGTGTACAGCTGTCACAAAATTAAGATTAGTGGAAAGTATATTGAATGTAAAGATTACCTCTTCTGTAGCTTCCACAGATAGTTCCAATATATTCTGTATCTATTTTTTTCAACTCTCCAAGAATCAGTGCCTAAGCAAAAGAGCACATGGTAAGCAAACTAATAAAAAAAAAAAAGGAAGGAAAAGTAGGAAAATACAGACGCTCGATCACCTCCATCTGTTCCATTTCAGCACGTGGAATCCTCTTCTCAAATTCCTCAAAGTACCTGAAAGTAGTTAAATAATCAATGACAAGTAGCTCACATATCGACAGAAGGTTTTAAGACATTTCTATACAGTTTAATTTAGAAAAAAATAATTAAGAGCCAAACTTACTTGAGTCCAATTTGTTGATGATGGTTTAGCTTGTGCTCTATCTTTTTTAAATCTAAAAGCCAGCATAAAATACATAAATAAATAAAGGATCTTGCTATTTAAGCCAAAGGTATATCTACTTTCTGGCAATTATTGGGCATGCAGTTTCTATTGAGTAATAAAAGAGTAAAAGAAAGATTACTAGCATTTAAACATTTTGACTACAGAAAATAACTTTCAAACAAACCATCCAATGTCTTCACCCCTTCTTCAAAGAACTTTCTGGCAGCAGCAGGGCTAATGTTGGTCAAGAGAAAGTGTGTCACACAACGTAAAGCATATACAGCCACAAATAAATCCATATCCCAAAACAGTAGCATCCCTCAGGAAGGGCAACTGACCACCAAGCAAATTTAATACCTAATAAAGCATATCAGAAAATGTACATATAAACAATTTAACTGGATCAGTAAAGCTCACAACATACCCAATTCCAGTGACTCTGGTGAGGAAATTGATGGATGAGCTAGTGTCATCATTTCGAATCTAGAGGAAAATATCAAAGTATCACATCAGTTGGTGCAATTTGTTAAAATTAATCAGTAAAAAACATATATACAGAATGGCATCTATCATGTACCCTTACCTTTTCTAGTTTCCTTAGCTTGCCAGTCTGTAGGAACTCATCAATTTTTTCTGCTATTTTAGCACCAACACCATCCTGTTAAAATGTGAAAACAAAGATGAGGGTGCTAAATAGTGTAATCTACAGCGGTTATGTAAGAAGTGAAAAGCAACTGTAAAAAATGTTCAGGCTACAGCAGAGGGGCATCACAGGGAAGAAAAAAAAAAATAATAATAATAATGGAGTCATTTCCTATTTCCTGAAATGATCTGTCTAAAAGCAACAAAGTTTGTCTCAGTCAAGTTCAACACAAAAAATTTCAGTACTTAATAATTAAAAACACTGGTGAGCATAATTATGCTTAAAATGGCAATTTTTTTTAGTCTTCAAACAATTCTGATCATTAATTATACTACCCACTTATTTAACTCATATACATTATATATATATATATATATATATATATACACATTATATGTATATGTATGTATGTATGTATGTATGTATGTATATATAATTTTCAATTGCAGCCAACAGAAGGCAAGGCATTAACAATAGATTTAGTAGCACATACCAGTTTTTTGGCCTCCTCTCCACTTCTGATCTTGTGAGGGTACTTGGCAATAGTAGATGCTGCTTTCCTAGGCACAGCAGATGAGAAGAATTATAGTATTTGCAATTAAATTTCATCTCCATCAATGTTTCGCTTAGGTTTACCAAAAGTGTTAATGATCATCAACACCATTGGTGTGTTTTAATAGATTACTCAGTATAACAAATACATTTTAATAGCACAAAGCATGGCCATGAGAATGTCCAGGAAAAGGAATCAGCACCTCTGCCAAGATTGTCCACAAAGACGGAACAGATGATCGCATTGAGGACGGCAGGAGTTACTGGACTGGATTAGTCATAGCTAGCTGTCCATAATAAACCTTTCATCGATGTGTCACATGTATTTGGTTTATACAACAATGGAATCCTCTCACTTTAAGACATACCTGTATGCATTGTATTTGTGTATAGCCCGGTTGACATTTTTCTCGTAATTTGCCAGCTCTGCAAAAATAAGTAGAACAAAGCATAATGTATTTCCCTTTCAGCCACAGGAGCTAATGGGCATTATTTTAGGAAATGAAAGCAGATGAAAGAAGAAGGCATTTAAATTACAAGACATTCATCACATTCAGCCAACACAGACTAACAAACGCGATAGAAAAACAAAACGGGACCATTCTTACATCAAACAAACATATAATACTCGGTGCTTTATTTTAGTTATTTAAAAAACTGAACGTAGCTTTCATGCTAGCCACCGTTAGCTGGGCTCATCCTTCTTACACGTCACGTACCAACAAGAAAGTCAGTTATTCCCTCGTTTAGGGACTCCTGCGGTGCTTTCCTCTTGCTCATTGTGCTTTCCACAAGTTCACAGTCTCCGTTCGGGGTTCAGTGGATCTCATTCACATGCAAAGAAAAGTTACGACGTCTTTGTTTTCTCCATTAGCCTTTAGCACGTTCGCTAACTGCTAGCTCACGCTGAACAATGACCGAAAGACGTACATGCGTGTGACGTAAGTGATACGTCACAGGGTGTTTAAATTGAGCTTTCAAATTCATCAGAGACAAAAAAAAAAAAAAATTTCAACTTAACACATGGAACAAAAGTTGAATTACGGAGGATTTTTCATTATATTTTCAAAGTGCGACAGAATAACTTCCGAAGACAAAAACGAAATGTGTTGATAAAAGATTTTATTAAAAACAGACCGAGGGAATTGTCAAGCACAGACACTCAAAAATATTTTCTGTTGTCCAACAGCTTCGGTATGGATGGGCATGGTGCACACTGCATCCGGGTGTTGATTATAATGTTCACTCAAACAAGTCATCATTAAAAAGCATCCAATATTTCACAAAATATGAATATTATAAATTAAAAGCCACATTTACAGAAACACAAAACAAATCAGATCTAAAAAAATGACACCTAAGTTAATGGTTTTTACTTTTAGGTTTATGGCAGATTTGCATATGAATTTCTTCCACAGTAAAACCATATTGTTCTTTGAACAAAATATGTCAACCTTACACAATAATCACTCCACTTATAATATACATGCAGATTTTCAATCTTCTAAATTAAACTACTTTTTAACACTACAATATCATTCATTTTCCAAGGTTCAGTGGTATGTTACATATTGCAACAACAGAATGAATGAAAATTTTAATGAATCAGTGGATTCACAGGACCATCTTTTCTTGCATCTCTCCTCCTCTTCAATCTTCATTTTCATTCATTTGCTACGAATCTATTTTTACATAAACTTTGTCCCTGGATAATATTTTAACGGCCTCCTCGACTTCAGAAAGCTTGCAATCAAGTTGAGCCCGACGTGAACGAAAACTCAGACTGTCGGCTTTGAGAGGTATCGACAACAGTTCAGTCAATAGAGAGTGACGAGCTGAGGAAAAAAATCAGCATCAACAAAATCCGTCAAATAAACAAAGTACATTTATTTCTCTATAATTATATTTTTTAGGTTAAGAGATAAAGAGCATACTCTCTAGCAGGGACTTCAGTGTCTCCCGTCTCTCGCTCTCAGGCATTAGGGTGTGACCAGCTGGGATTGTAGGATCTGGTGCAGTTCTCCTCCTCTCCTCCTCCTCTTTCCGCCACTGCTCCTTCCTTTCTTCAAGACTGTTTTGGAGTCCAAGAGAGGTTTAATACCAATAACAACAACAAAATTAACAGTGAAAGATTGAAAGGTATAGGGTACTCACTACTGAGGCACCTGGCCCCTGACTGCACTGGGGACAGGCTTATCTTTTAGATTTGTTAGTGACTGAGACCGACGCAGCACCGTTTTTCCTGCAGCTCTTGCGTTATGCCTAATGAAGTCTATGGCCTGACCTTGCACCTGTAACTGTATATCACATATAAAAATGGTATTAAAACAATTGTTTTCATGAATAAAAAGAAAAGGTTGTGAGCCCTACTTCTTGTTTGGACAACTTCTTCGCTACTATGCTTTTTTATTGTCTGATCACATAGTAGAAATTATTTGAAAATTCTCACTTGCAATTCCCGGTCAAGAGCAGAATTAGAGGAGGCTGAGTCATGGACAGCTGCAGACGAAGTTTTAGACTGTGGCCTTGATGGGGCAATACCACCTTGAGAGTGGGCCTTCAGAAAGTTTTGACACTCTGGTTTAACAGTTGGACTAGAAACCTGCGTAAAACAGACTGACTGGAATAAAAGTGACCCAAATGTTAAGTTTGTAACTTAAGGACAGAAATGCTCTTTACCTGTAACTGGGATGTCACCCTAGATGGTACGTTCTGGTATTTGGAAGAGGTCCAAAGGGCCTTAACTGGAACTGGACGAGACTGTGCCCTCTCAGCCTCCTGCTCTTTGCAGCGTCTCTGGATTTCCCGGAGCCGACGCACATTCTCTTTACCAAAGTCATGGACTCGCTGTTCTAAAAGGCCAAATCACAAATATCTGCCTGAATAACTTTCTTTCGATGTGGTTGTTTAATCAAACTCTCAGCTCAGACATCAAAAAATCAGAAATGGAAAGAAACAATATTTTACTGAAAATAATAGGTTGCACTTACTCGGCTTGGGAACAGGGTGGACTGAAACACCATCTAATTTAAGTAGTTCCCCCACCACCCCTCTCTGTCCACGTTCCAGAATATGGGTGGCATTAAGGCCAATTCGAGGAGGATGCGCTTGATTACGTGCGCTGTAGCAGCCAGGGTACAACACAGGATCAGGAGCAAGTGGCCCTGAGAACAGGGCCAACGTCCCCTCAGCATTTCCCTCTAAACGTCCACGAGCTGGAACGAAAAGTTAAATAATGTAGCTCGATTTCACATCTATACATTTTCAGACCCGTGTGAAAGAAACTTGTGGTTTTCCATCATGTTGTGCATGGAACCCTCTTTTTTGGAAATCATTTTTAGTAATAACAATATCAAGTAATCCAAAGACAGCTGTTGTCATATCTAACTAAAGGAGACAACTTTTAATTCACTTTACTGTACTACACACACACACACACACATGCAGACACACAGAACAATATCTGAGCGTACTCTCGCCCTGGGACTTACCTGAAGCAGGTCGTTTGTAGTATTGGGGAAACAGTGAAGGATCTGGGGGGATTGGCCCAGATATTGAAGAGGGCCCCTCACACATCTCAAGTTGCAAAATGCATAAACATAAACAAGTCAAAAATGACAAAATCAGCTAAGACAAAAAAAATGAAAAGAAAGACAAACTCAAGCCCTATTAATCATGAGACAAGCCGATAAAATAAAGCTGTGAAGAAGTATAAGTATAACAATCAGTCAATATGCGCGATGGCTCTGTGGTTATTACGTCAACCTAACTCACATTTGGAACAATGAATGAATGAATGAATGAATGAATGAATCTATCATTCTTGACAATACACCAATGAGAGCCCATAAGGCTATTAATCCACATATTGCTAGCTAACCTGTTTTTCGTAGCGTAGCTTGGTGAAGTCAGTAAATCTGTCGATTAAATTAAAAACAAAAAACACCAAACATTGTTTTAACGAAACCTGATAGCAATAGTGTGCAATGACCAAACTGCAGTAATCGGTAGAGTTGCAAACAGTCAGTAAATAATTGTTGGTTTACCTTTGAAATCGTCTTGTTTATCAGTCGACGTTCACGCACGCTGATGACGCCAGGGCTTGTTTCGTCGACACCATAGCAACGGGGCCGTGGAGCGCAGAAATAGATCCGATAGAAGGGACAACTTCAGCTCCTCAGAAGACATTCAACTGATGAGCAAAGGAGAGTTCAGGGAGAAATGAGACACGAAAACAGCCTGTGTTTGAAATTTGGAGACCATTCATAAAACTAGATAAAAGCATTTCCAAAAAGAAAATGCACGGTGGAAGGATTTCCAAGCAATGCTGAAAAAAAGCTTAACTGTTTTTACTGAAATAGCTGAAGCTTGTTATAAAAATTTTAAAATGTTAAATTTGTAAAAAAGTAGAAAATAAACTGAATTGAAGCTTAACTGTGGAAAAGCAGAACGTTGTATTATAAAATGTAAAAAGCTGATTTTTATAAAAAAAAATTAAAATAAGCAAAATTGATGCTTAACTGGTTCGAAAAAGCTGAATAATTTTGCCTTAAAGAGCTTTATTATAGAATAGTTGCAAGATCATGGAAACTGAAGAAATGTAACAGCTGAGTACAAAGTTTAAGTCAAACACCTAAACAATAGTAAAATATAATAATTCCAACAATTATGTTAAAATTGAAATCTAAGTATATCAAAGTATGCAGAACTTGACAAAAGTTGGAGATGATTTTGAAAATTGTCCAATAAGCTGATTACTGTAACAAAGAGAAAAACGCTGAATATAAATTTACATTTACATTTAGTCATTTGGCAGATGCTTTTATCCAAAGCGACTTACAGAGTAACAACATGTCTTTGAGGAGCTGAAGGGTTTTTAACTTTATATCCAGCCTCAAAGTTTTCTAACAGGAGAGGGATAGCGTTTAAATCAAGGCAGGAATTACTTGCCTTCATTCAGATCAGTCCTACATTCTTCTGTAGCTCTGTCTTATGCTTTTTTGTGCTTGTGCTTGTGTTTATTTGATAGACAGTGACTGTTTCCATAGAGATGAGAGTGAGAGAGGGGGGAGATGGGCGAGAGATATGTGTTTTTATAGACACATGGCAGAAAAGACTTAAAATTTAGCCTTGGAAACAGTGCAAGAAATACAATGCTACAGGCCATATTTGAAAACGTTCTTCACCATGAGGAGCAGAAGGCTTCAACAAACAAAGAGATTAACTATATGAAACAAAGAGATTAACTATATGCAAAGAAATTCACAGTTGCAAGTTACCAACAGGCTTCATCTGGGTCTGTTCAGAAAATTATAATAACTCTCTTAAAATGGCCTTTAATGGGGGACTCGGGGAACACTGTCTGACAATTTTATCTATTGTTTTATTGTATATTTTGTCATTGAAAGCTGAAAACTGAGAGAGCAGAAGTGAAAACACCTCTGCTGGAGGAGAGCAGAAGCTTCCAAAACCTGCATTAAAATAAAACCAATATGTTTCAAAAACCATAAAAGATATTTGAATGCTGAAAGTTGGAATGGTTTCTCTGGGTTGACATATGTGCAGCTAAAGCTGAAAGCTGAAGGGAAGCTGAATAGTCTCTACATTCATACATTCATCTCTACATTCATATTTTTCAAGTTTGAACGTTTGTTCTGTTTTTCTAGCTGATGTACCTAAGGGCCAGAAAACAAACTGAGGGGGACAACAACAACAACAACAACAATAATAATAATATTAATAATATAATGTTTATGCCAAATCTATGTCGTCTCTGGACAAGCGCGTGATTACTGGTCAAGGTTTGAAATCTAGCAGGTGTATTTCTGTCTGTGTGGTCGGTTTTTCCCTGGGTGTTGCTTTTCAGGTGGTCTAAATTCCACCCAAGCTGTGTAATTATTGCCAAAGTTATGGCCGGTTATAACCATCTCCACACAAAATTAAAACATAACCGTATGATTGTTGGAGCTTGGTGGGTAGGATCAGCGCTTACCTGACACGATCACTTTGCTACACCGTTAGTGGCGCAGTGTGGGCGACCTGCGGTGCGGTGCGGTGCGGTGCAGGAGACTCACTACACCGACGGGCTTCTGATTGTGAGCCACCCACTCTGGGAATATAATATTTTAAATGTACAATAAAATTCTAGCATTGCATCAGTTCATTATCTCAATTTAAATAAGCAAGTTTTGAACGGCGGCTTAAAAGCCATGTAAACCATTAATTAAGCAATTATTTGTGAAATAAGTAGATGCACTTGTAAAATGAAGATTTAAGCTCATGACACGCCTTATATTATTATTATGAATATTGTTGCTATTATTTGCCGTTTATTTCATCCAGCGTCACTTGCACAACACGCCCCGCCCTCGCTCGGCGGTGCGTCCCGCGCATGCGCAGTCGCTCTGTCCCTGCCCTCTCCTTCACGGTGCCCCGCTGCACTCAACTGCGCACAGAAACTGTCCGTCCCGCAAATCAAGGTAAGAAAAAAAGCAGACTTTAACCAAGTGTCATCTGCAAAAAGTCCGTCTGATGTCGGTTTGTATGCATGATGACGTAGCTGCTGTCAGTGAGATAACGATTCTCACATTTAAGATTATAACGCGGTTCCAGAGCCACTTCAGGCCTGTATGTTCTACTTCTTCACTAAAACACACGTCTGCAAACACTTCGTAAAGTAAATGTCTGCACATGTAGATCTCATGGTCAGAAAAACCCATTTGCGTCACTGAACGGATCCTTTTCTGCACAGCTTTAAAAGCAGCACGTTTCACCTCTGACACATCTGCACTATATTAATAGGATATTGCATTTTCATAAAGGTAGGGCACGAGTTGCCGTGTTGACGGCTAAACACGTTCCTTGGACGTCTTAGACACGCGAGAACAATGGAAGGCAGGAACGGACGCAGAGTAAAATCCAGTCTGTCATGGGACAGACCGACCTGATGCCAGGAGTCTTGTTAAAACGCCTTATCGAAGCGTTGGTCACGAAGCACAAGGTCCATGAGCAGATCCACAATAACGACCGTTATCTTTTATCTCAGCACCTTCATGGTTTATGCACCATCTGTGCTGCTGGACATGGACACTGTAGAAATGAAAAGATCAAGGTCAGCAAGGGAAAGTGAAACTGCTATGATGCAGATCTTTATCCAAATTAGAGAAATATAATAGTGCATGCTGTTACAAGAAGCAAAAATTATATTTTAAGAGGAGGAAACGCATCACTTTAGTTTACTGTTTGTTTGTAGTGTGCACCTTGAAGGTCTGAACCCTGTTGGCAATGCTGACTGGAAAATACCATGTAACATATACATGTACTTTACATTCAAGTTATAAATTGACATAGTGTAACTTGACTGCTCTTGACCTTATGTCTCTCTCTCTCACACACACACACACACCTAATCTCTCTTGTTATGTGACGCATACTTGTCTCTTGGTTTCACATTATCCAAAGGTATGGGCACATTTGAGCAACTGCGTGTTTACACGTGGTTCATTAGCAACGACTCTATTATCAGGATTTACCAGTGTATAAAACAAACTTTATTAATCCGTTACATTAGCTTGACATTTCACTGATACTGGATTTGAGAATATCACAAGTTTCTGTACATTTCCACATTCATATTCAAATCAGCAGTAGCCTTCTTTTTATCACAATCAGAGTCAGATTTATTGGCTTTGTACCGAGGTATTCAACGTTGCCCAGTCTGCTCAGAAGGCACAACATTAACACCAACAACATATTATTTTTATTATTATTATTGTATTTTGTTAAGGTAATAATGTGCGGGCATCAGAGTAAATGCACCACCTTGTTACTCTGTGACAGAGGAAACAGCTCTTTAATGAGTAATATAAAATAACTACAACTGAAATAGTGTCTACAATTATTATTTTGCAGTGTATATATCAACAGCTATAACAGATTTTTAGTAGTGGGTAAATTTTTTTTAAAATATGTGAAAGCCTTTTAAGAAACAAAATTACTACAAAGACCCAAAAATCGTGTGCTTGAATTGGAATAAAACTGATTTTCTGTCTTAATTCATATTCGACAAACTGTACGTGTTTGTTGACAATCAGCAGCATGTTGCTTTTGTGTTGTGTTGTTTATCAGTGTCATTTTGACCTTTGAGCTCAGCCGAGGCTGCCGTGCGTTTGCCTCTCATAAGTGTTAAAGTGAGAGGAGGGTGTTTGTGTGTAACCATGTGGAGCTACAATACAGTCAAACACAAAGACGTTATGTGGGTTTTATTAGGAGCCTGAACTTCAAGGTGGCCACATGTGATTGAAATCCAGTCACATGTGGAGTAGTGTCAGGTTCACCTGCGCTAAATATAGAGCTGCGTGTTGCGACTGAGGGATGGAAGCTCAGAAGGCTCAAAAACGTTCCTTTTGGTGAAGGGCTAGATAATTGAGAAGAAGGGCCTGTATAAGGTCAAAGGACAAAGGTGATGTAGGAATTATACATGGTCAACAGAGTCCAGCTCAGCTGACCATGCTCGGTCAGCTGGCACATAGGTGCTTAGAGTCTGACAAACCAAGAGCGACAGACACAGCTGAGACACAGTCTTTGGGTCCCATGTTCCGGTGAAAGAAAATCAATTTTTCATGCTAAAAGCTGAGATCCAAAAAGATATTTTTTAATGCCAAACTTAGGTCAAGTATTTCTAATTCAACTGAGATATGTCTGTGTTTGTGGTCTTTTCCTTGCTTCACTAACTGGGCAGATCTTGATGTCAATTCTGAGGATGATTTCTAATGTTGTCAAACCTGTTAAAGGGGATGAAGTGAGCGTTTGTTATTATAGCAATGCATTGAATGACAGTGTGAAAACTAATAAAATTAAAGTTGTTCCTCTTATTTATGAATCTACGTATAACTATCACTGAATCTGCAGCTTTGCCATGAGTTTTAGCCCATTGTTTAGCTGTCCGCCTCATAACTCACTCTCAGCACAGTTTCTTTGCACAAAACCTGCAGATTTACTATATTCACTAGCTGGTGCAGCTTTTATCAGTGAAGGAGCCAGGTACGTCCCTCAGGGGCTGGTAGAGAGTGAATGAATGAATCATCATATCACCTTAAAAGTGGACGATATGTGATTGTTGCGTTTATTTTCACTGTCCCCAAGCAGCCTGAAGAAATAAAAATCATGTACTTAGGCCGTAACAAACAGTACAGGGATATACTAATAATCGGAAGCCAAGTTTTAAGGGGTTTTCGACCCTACATCCCATTTGATTCTGGATAAGACTGATTATGACAGATATGGCTGTATGTTTAGGAGGTGAATGCCACTGACATTAAGTTTCATCTTGAGGACAGATGCTCATCTGCATGCTTTTGTGTTCGGATCATCATCCTGTGCTTTTCATGCAGCTAATTATTTTTCTTTGTCTGATTTAAAAAATGCAATCTGTCAGTCCCAAGGGCTGAACATGAACCTTATCACGTTTCAATGCTGTGCACAGACTCCATGATCATCATCATCATCTGCTGCTCTATGCACATGTTGTAGAAAGTGATGTCACAGCTGGACAGTTCTCCGCATAGAGAGGAGACCGCTGAGGTCTTGCTGCATGCTAAAGAAACATGCTAATGTTCACAGCTGCTCTCAGAGAAATAAAGATTAACATTGTCCCTCCTTGCACTTCCGTCGCCCGAAGAGAAATGGCAGAGAAAGGAGTTGGGAGTGTGGTGCAGCAGGACAAGACAGGAAAAGGCAAGCAGGCAGAGAACAAAGGCCACTGTATGACATGTCAGCACCATGCACCCAAGGGACACGGTGAGTGGTGTATGAATGTGTGTGGAGAGAGAAAGATGAAACATCGTCTGGGTCCCTCGGTTGCCCCGGCTACATTATCCTTAGAGAATATACCTCGAGATAGTGAGTCTTTGGTTCTGACCAATCTGCATCACTATCCTGTTTCAGCAAAGTCTGGTCTCCGTCCTTTGCAGAAACTGTTTGAGATTCACAGCAGTACAGACGCACAAGATGGATGAGAATCAAAAATGAGTCCTGCAAAGTCACCTTGTCACAACAATGTTCACACACACACACTGACCCCGAGGACTCAGATGACTGTCTGAAGCACCACGGTGCAGTGCAGTGTGTGTGCACGACTCATAGTTGCTGACTTACCAAACCTGCTAATGCTTATGTTGGCTCTGCTGCAGTGGCTTTCATAAGATGTCACTACACATGACACGTATTACAGCATTTTCCCGTCACAAGAAATAAAGACAATATAGTTCATGTTAAAATATAGCAACGACTTTGATATGAGGTTTTAAAAATATTGGCTCCTGCACATTTCTAGTCCCTTTAGTTTAGAAACGTCTGCTGCTTGCTGATGGACTGCTGTCAGACAATCAATAGGGTTCATGTGGAAGATAGATGCATGCCACCAGCACCCAGACAGACCCCCTTCCCCGCTGCGACAAATGTGTATATTAATATATGGTTGCATATAAATATTTGGGCTCTGTGTCTTTTTGACTTTAGAAGTGTTGTTGGTGTATTCCCTAGAGTATTCAGCTTGTATCTTCCCACAGCACAGAGGCATAAATCACTGATTTTACACAGGATCAGTCCTCCAGGGAAGTACTTGAGCAGCAGAACAGATGTGGGTTTTTACAATGTAGAGAGGGTTTAATGAAACATGCTGTGGAGTTCCTTAATGCAAAATGTAGAACTCAGCATTTTCAAATCTTACAGATGTGGTTATTTCAGCCTCTGTTGCTTTTTTGACCACTGCTTTCTTTTAATCTGTCTCGAATGAGCCCTCCAACTTTATGGATGTGCATTAATAAATGACTAGACTATCACTTCAACTGTGCAGCAGCCAGGTTAATGCAGTACAAAGTGTATTTTTATTTATATCTTCTGCGTATGCATGTGAATATTGTGAAAAATCTTTACAACACGTGCATATCTGTTTTCCCAGGCACGATGGCCGTCCCCCCTGCTTACGCCGACTTGGGGAAATCTGCCAAAGACATCCTAAACAAGGGCTTTGGTAACTCCACAAATTCTCCTAATACTGTTTTATTTGAACGGTTTTAAGTAAAGCTGTGCTGAAGCCGGGTTAATAATTGAGTGTTTTGTTGTAGTGTCACTTTAAATGGAAGCTGTTTATTTTTACTGCAGCTGTTTTAAAGTCATGCTGTGCAGATGCAGGATGTCAGTTATTTTCCACCCGTTTTTTTTTTTTTTTTTTTTAATTTCCCTAATTTCTTTTCTCCACAGGCTATGGGACTCTGAAGCTAGACGTTAAGACCAAGTCCCAGAGTGGCGTTGTAAGTAGCCTTGTGGTCTGTCTAAACCTGACGTACTTACACGTTCCGACCTCGGCGCTCTGCCGCGTAGATGAAATGGCTTCCTGCGGCACCTCTCGTCAGAGTGTTTTTTCTGTCTGACATGTGTAACTTTAAAAAGTCAGCAAAGTAACACGGACATCCATTTAACAACATGTTTAGTTACTTCCAGGCATGTTGTGTTACTATAAACCTGTTGCTATGGTGAAACCATAATGAGCACTTGAAAACTGAGTTTCCCACATGCCACAGAACTGCCTTTCATTTTCCTAGCGTGCGGATGAATTGCCGCATGTAAACTCTCTGGTTCTCTCTAACCTTCTCTCCATTGTCTTTTTTTCTGCTTCTTCCTTGGATGTTCCTGTCAGATGGTAAGAGAGTGTGTGTGTGCACTGCGGCGTTAAGCCAGCTGGTACATGTTGTGTCGGTGTGTGGACAGGGCGTGCAGGGTTTCTGCCAAGTGTTTCTTTGCAGCAGTAGCTCGTCTAGGTGACTCCACCACCTGCAGCCGTAACAATACTGATGCTCAAATACTCTCCCCGCCATCATCTCCCTCACAGTCTGGCAAAGATTTTCAGTTCCCCAAATAATTTCTCTATATTTAAGTTCAAATCTTTCTTTCCAACAACCGGTCATTAAAACTGGAGAGAGAATTTGTGGCAGGGGACAAACAGAGAAGCTTCTCTTGCCTTAGTGTTTTTTTTAAATCCCTGAACGCTTTCTCACCCCCTCGGCCTTCTGTTTAATATGTGGCACCTGCCTTTCTGCTTCCACCTTTCCCACCTCATTTTCCATCTCCATCTCCGTCTCCCATCCATCACTCCATTCCTCCTTGTCTTGCAGGAGTTTGCCACCTCAGGCTCCAGCAACACCGACACAGGAAAGTCAGGGGGCCACCTGGAGACCAAGTACAAAATGAATGAGCTGGGCCTCAGCTTCAACCAGAAATGGAACACAGACAACACCCTCACTACAGAAATCACTGTGGAGGACCAGGTCATTTCCATTATATGTAGTATACATGATGTAAATGACAGCTTGCTTCATAAATTGTCCTTTCAGATAAAATATGAACTTTGTTTCCTGTCTGGTTGTCTGTGAGTAGCTGGCTAAGGGCCTGAAGCTTGGTCTGGACACATCATTTGTGCCTAACACTGGGTAAGACCATTCAAGTCAGGGTCATTCTTAATGTCTTGAGAGTGAACAAATTAGTTTATAACATTAATAATTGAGTTCTGCTATCGAAACCACTTACCCTCTTTTATTTATGCATCATTCTTCCTGTAGGAAAAAAAGTGCCAAAGTCAAAACGGCTTACAAACGTGAGTACATCAACGTGGGCTGTGACCTGGACTTCGACATGGCTGGTCCCACCGTCCATGCAGCTGCTGTGCTGGGTTATGAGGGCTGGCTGGCGGGCTACCAGCTGGGGTTCGACACTGCCAAATCCAAACTGACCCAGAACAACTTCGCCCTTGGATACAAGGCTGGTGACTTCCAGCTTCATACCAATGTGTGAGTCACGGAGAAGAGAGGCAGGAAATGGAAGTGATACGCACAATGAGAGGAATCATTTCCTCAGGATAAAAGATAATGTTCTGCTGACCTCCACCTTTTGTGTCTGTGTGTTTTTTTTTCGGTTTTATTTCAGTAATGATGGCACAGAGTTTGGTGGCTCCATTTACCAAAAGGTGAACGGCAGCTTGGAGACCGCGGTCCACCTAGCCTGGACAGCTGGCAGCAACAACACACGCTTTGGAATCGGAGCCAAGTACCAGCTGGACAAGGATGCCTCACTCTCTGTAAGAACAGACTTCAGAACATCCCAGCTGTGGTTTTTCTGAGTAGAAATGACATGCTCACCTGTGTGTCAGAGCGGAGGTCGACTGGTGATACGTGCAGGGTGAACCCAACATCTGGGCCAGTCTCAGCTGGAATTGGCACCAGTCTCCTCGTGACACCTAACAGGATAAGTGGTTAAAATAATGGACGGAGGGATTAAAAGGATTAGCAGTCGCAGTGACTGCAGCGTACAAGGGATTACACAATTAGAAAACAAAAAGATTTAAAACAATCCTCTTCAGACACGCTAACATCTCACTGGGACTTTACTTATTTGTGCTTTGAGCTGAATGTTTAACGTGCTGATATTCAGCTTATGTCAGTATATTTTCTGGCTATATTCAGTATCTTAGTTTAGATTGTAACATTCAAACATTTGCTAATGAGCATTATGTACAGAGTACAGCTGAGGCCACTTTCAATCATTGTGAAAGGGCAAAAATGTGTAACCCAAATGTCATTATCATACATCCAGTTTATGCCAAATCAAATCAAACACAACTATCTGACCTTAAGCCTTCAAATGAGATAAGGAAAAACCTCTAAAAATACGTTCATGGGGAAAAAAAGTTGTCAAGGTCATGGTCAAGGTGCTTTAACAAAAGCACCCAAAGTAAGCAGATTAATAAAGGAAAGTAAATGATGACCAACTGCGGTAAAATTCTTTAATGTCTCTAAAAAAAAAAATCATCCCTTTAATAGTTGGGATATTTCATGTCTAGGCTACTGTAGTGGACTGGCTGCCACTGTACACTGTGCACCACCATTTGGCCCAATATCTCCTCCCTAAAGTCTCTCTGCCACCTGACATATCTTTAAAGCCATTATTGTTGACCTGAACCTGATGTGTCTTATATAATGTAGAATTTGTGTACGTTGTATCTTAAAACTGTGTTCATGATGTCTGGTTTCTCCTTACAGACCAAAGTAAACAACGCCTGCCTCGTTGGAGTTGGATACACACAAACCCTCAGGCCGGGTTAGTGAATCGATTTTTTTAAAAACCTATTTCATGCAGAACATAACTCTGCTTACATGATGTATAATGTGACACTTTTCCAAACAGGAGTGAAGCTCACGCTCTCAGCTCTGATTGATGGGAAGAACGTGAATGCTGGTGGGCATAAAGTTGGCTTGGGTTTCGAGCTGGAAGCGTAAAGATTCAGCGGGAGGACAGACAAGAAGAGCGAGAGGGAATCAACACAGGAGAAGAAAAAAAAAAATAAAGCGACACATAAACACATTTTTCTTACACACATATGTAAGCAGATACACACATTCTTTGGCCTTAACCCTAAAACGTCACGCCTCCAATCCTCCAGTACTGTAATTTTCAAAGAAAGCAAGTATTATTTTGTTCTGGTTATTTAAAAATTTTACATTATCGTAAACTCATGTTGTCACAGTACATCAGACAGAGAAACACACTTGCCAGCAGGTGAATCGTGCAAAATTTCTGTCCTCCAAATAATGTGCTACTGAGGACCAGTTGGACCAGTGCACCTTCAATAGATCATTTATGTCTCAGCCATATCTGTGTTCCTAAATACAAGCACCTTCTTATTTTGATTCTTTTTAAATCATCTCTTTCAGAGTTGCAGACAGTTATATATTTGTGCATGTTTTCAAGGCTAGAGGGAAGATTTTGACATTTAACACAATTAAACAGAAAGACAAAGAGCGACTGACTTCGATTGCACCGTTTCACCTCAGAAACACAGTTATTAACTGTGAACCTTCAGTTTTTCAGGTCCTGTTGGTAAAAAAAAAAAAGGTCCAGAGGAAATCTGGACCTCTGTGTCATCTCTTTGTCTTGTCTTGTTTTGTGTCCTGTACCTGTTGAACCGTTACCACTAAATTTTACTTTATCTGTGCTGTGCTGTGCTTTATATAGGAAACTTAGTCAACAGTTAGAACCTCAAACTGATTTTTTTGATGTAATGGAATAAATAATATAAAACACTATACAACTGATTTTTGGTTTTATTTTGGCAAAGAGAGCAAGTGGCCTCTGTCCCAGAAAAGTGGAGGTACAATGAAAAACTGTATTCCTGATACAAAATAAATTTTTTGTTTTAAAACGTACATAAGAAACAGTCTCAGTATGGAGTATGTACACAAATGGGCGTATAATATCAAACTGCAGTTCCATGTGTATGCCAATATTCTGAACGGGAATAACCTTTTAAAATGTGTGTAAATATAAGGCATGTTCACAGTTTTACAAGGGAAAGTATCAATATAACATATATTGAGATTAGAAATCATCAGTTTTTACCACCATCTTGGACAAAACTACGAGAGTAATGTTACGTTTGTGACATACAGGGAATAGTGACCGGTGTTACTCTGAGCAACCTCCGTATATTTATCAGTGGAATAAAATCACAATAAACCATTAAAAAAAATATGGTTACAACTTTTCATGTTGTTCAAGGTTTGTCTTAATGAACGTAACTATGCATTTAAATGTGATTGTACTGAAACACAGAACACAAACAAAAACGAATACACATTTACAGTTTGGTACATACTGTAACACAGTTCAAGGCATATGCAACTAAAACCCACTTTAGTTTCTACCCGTATTAAAGTAAACAAGTCTTAAAGTACATTCTGCAGTTTTCTAACCTGATGAAACAGTTGCAACTGAAATATATAATTTCATTTTTTTTTTACAGTTTTATAAATATTTTATTTACATTCATGACTTGTCTTGTATGAAAAATTACTTGACTGTAAGCATTGGGCTCCGATTGGGTTTTTAGAAACTTTTTATGTTTCTAGGCTCATCTGACAAAAAAAAAATCAAATGGTTCATCTGTTCATGGTTCTTTAAAAGTTATAGGCAAATAAATATACATGTCGTTTAAATCTCACTGATAGAAATCCTAATCAGTTAGTATTGGCTTCAATGCCAGAATAAAAAAAGTGACTGGATTGAGCCATTTCTCAATCTCATTAAGCGAAAATGTGCCCGCAGCTATGACTCCATTCACATTGTTGGATGAAACAGCCTCCTGTAGTTTGACATCCCATCCACATAGAGGCAGCACAGTACCAAGCGTTACTGCATAATTAAAGCCAATTTAGGAGAGGTCACTGGAGAAGTTCTGGTTTCCACGCAGCCACGTCCACTCCCTCAACATCTGGGACAAACACAGAGGGAATGTATACAGAGGATATGTGAGGTAAATAAAAGACAAACAAAAAAGTGTTTGAGTGAGGGAGAGTGTGGACATACCTCCATGCTACTCTCAGATTCCTGGATGGTGTCGTTCAGCAAACTCTGGAGTCGACTCTCAAACGTTTTACTCTCCTCCACAAGAGAGTCATCGCTGCAGACACACCCAATATGATTCATGCATGCACATTACTCAAGTTTATCAGGAATTACATTTTCATGCTCAGCAACTTTCAGTGATGCTGTTGACAAAGGATACTGGAAAATGATGTGGAGTGTGTCAAAACAAGTTATAAAATATGAGTCTGTGCAGAAGGGAACCATGAATGCACAAAGAAAATGCATCCAGATTTGACTACAAGTTTGTCGATATGTAAAGAACTAAAAATAAAGTTTTGTCATAATGCAGAACTTTGCCAGTATGTTTGTGGGTGTCAAGTCCAGTTTATTTTCTGTTGTCCTATCATTTAAAAACAAGAACGAGTCTCTCACCCAGATAGGAAGACCTTCTCTAAAGGGTAAGGCTGGTTATATTCTATTTTTTTTATTCCAAAGATCCCATAAAATGACTAAATCCAACAATGTGACCACTCACTGTAACGTTTGTGACCTGTATCTGCGGAACCTTACTTCAACATAATTGTTGGTGCAATAGAGCTACATTTCTGTGGAAAACAAATAAATAATAACACATCAGTGAAGTCACATTGCTGCACTGGTTGACATGGCTCGTCTGCCTGACACATGTGACTGTAGCATTTTTTCAGAAAAATATAAAGGCTCATCACTTTTTACTTTTCTGAAACAAGGTGATGATCATCGCCTGGGAATGTTAAATACTACAGTTCCTTTTCTGAGAGGAGAAACAGCCAATAAGAGTGTATCACCCGGGGCAACACAATAGGCTGCCAGAGCTATTACAGTGTCTCCTTATCGGACAAGACTAATAAAAACATAGAACATCAACCTTTAAAATTGAATGTGTAAGTGTGTGTGTGTGTGTGTGTGTGTGCACTCACAGCTGCTGTAAACTGTGTCTGGGGGTCAGAAGAGGCGGCACTGACGAGGGGGTTCGTAATCCATCAGGACTCCCACTCACTGGGCTGCGCACTTTACTCTACATGTGGCAACAAGATGCACTTTAGTCTGTGTAAAAGTAAAAACTCTAGAGCACCTGCTTACTGTTAAAAAATCAAACAAAATCTTATATTGCTGACTGCAATTAGAAGTTGTGACGCCAACATGGTTTTAAAGCACAACTGTTATTCTCAAGTTTATCCATAAAACATAATGCAAGTGCTGCTTGAGAATGAATTTAACCACAAAGAAACTGGTCACCATGTGCAAACCTGCTGCTACCCAATCATTATAATATTTTACAATAATCCTAAATTAATAAGCCTCCCTGAAGGGACAGCAGAAGTGGGGAGTGTTTCGTATGCGCTCACACAGGCAACTTTGAGCAGGTTCCACAGCTCCCTCTGCCGCTTCTCCTGCAGACTCATCAGGACTTGTTCGCTCTCCGCCATCATCCGCACCACACCCTCCACCTTTGGCAGCAGCTTCATCACACGCTGGCGGCACATCGCTGTCTTACTACATGAAAGAAATGAAGAAAGAAAGAAATGTAACAAAACCTACGCGTGTTGTCCATTTTCTGTGCGTGGCATTAAAGCAGACATGACATTTCATGATTAACTAACAAGCCATTTAAACACAGAAGTGTTTGTTTCTGTTGCCATGATGTGAACAGGAATGTCTCCTCCCACTGATAATTTAACCCCTCGTTCCAATAACAAAGCCTCAGGTTATTTATTAATCACACATTTATAACACAGACAGACGACTTACTGTAATATTGAAAAGCTTCCATTACTAAAGGGTTGTGACTTTTTACACTTTATAATAAACCATCAAATCTCCAGTTATAAATCTCACAATGCCCTAATTAAGTGTTACAGATTTGTCACTTTACACTTGGCCATCACATTGCAGCTGTAAAATGTTAATAAGTAAGCAGCAGTAAGTGTTTTCACTTGTTCTGCCCGATTGTCTCCGCCCAGGACTGCGTGGGTGTCTACATACTAGACAAAAAATGTCCCTCCTGTGTCTCCTGACATTTTTCCAGGCAGAATATTTCTTTTCTTGCCATAGGGGGAAAAGTATAAGTGCACCTAATTACAATTTCCATTGCTTTTGAGTAAGCTGGCAGTCAGGTCTTAACATGACATCAATGCACCACAATTATTATTATTATTTAAACCTGTGTCTTTTCCTAAACGTGTAAAAGGTGTTTTATGAAAAGCCCTGTTTGGTTATTCCAGTTCCTTTTAGGTGAATTTACTTGTTTACTTACTAACACCTCCAAACATCTGTGTGGCCGTGCAGAGGCTTTAATCGAGGCTCTACGCACTCAGGCAGATGTCAGCTTGGAATGAACTAAAGTGGAGCAAACTATTTCGGCAGCGTACACCCAGACCAAAGGTATCCTGGGCAAACAACTAGGCAAAGTTTTAAACTGCGAATTGTAGTTGCCTTTTTTCTATATGCGTAAAAATAATAAACCATGTTGTAAAGTACAAAAATGTCTAATGCAGTAGGTGTGACTGTAAATGACCCCCATCAAAACAAAACTATGAATGGATTATGAGTGTCTTGGGGGAAAACCCACTTCTCTTAGACAGATACAAACATTCCCAAATAAAGAGTTACAGTGACATTACCATAAGGGATGGCACAGTCAGTTCAGGAGTCATTCCGTCCGCTCGCCCACATTTTCCAAACATACTGACACGCCACTTGAGTTCTTCGTCAAAAGGTGTGCGTGGTGTTTGGAACTCTGTGAAATAAGCCCCACTTTATGTAATTTGGGAACTTTTTTAAACGTTTAGTAAGTGAGCACCTGAGGTGTGTGTAGAAGTCTCTGATCTTCCTCTCGTAGAACTGCACAGCCTGAACCACCAGGCGCACCACCTCCTGGCCGTCCCCCGAGCACCTCTGGTCTGTGCAGCGGAAGGAAAGGGAAAGTCAGGAGAACATAAAAAGAAGGTTTATTTTCACACAGAGGCACTATAATGAGTATTATGTATAAAAATGAACACGGGCGTGAAAAACTCTGACCTCTGGGTTTCTCTCTAAGTTTGCGAACCAGCTCCATGGCTTTTCCTTCACTGAGGATCAAAGAGGCGATGAGAGGGCGAGAGAGGGTCAAAGGCAACAAAGTGGATTCTTCGGTTGTTTTTACAGTTTGAGTTTGTGTTTGCTTCAGACTTACAGAGTGTCCAGAGCCTCTCCGCTCCTCCACGGCTGCCTCTGCACATCCACTATGTCTGGCTGCAGCTGCATCATCTCTTCCTCCAGTTCACTTACATTGGCCTGAACACGCAAAAAACATGCATAAATTCCCTCTCTCTCTCACACACACACACATATATCCACACACACACACACACACACAAACATCCTACCTCGCCACAGCTGGAAGCTGTTTTCTCCATCTCCCTCCACACACAGAGGAGTTTCTCTGAAGCTACAAAATAAGTACAAAAAAAAAAAGGGCTGAGTCGGCAGTAATATGGATTGTAAGGTACTTAAGTGAACTTTTTGCCTGAGGTAAAAGCAACAAACTATCAAATTAGACCCGTATACAAAGGGTGTAAACTCCTGGTATCTACCATCATGTTTTAATAATACTGTACCAATCCCGGTGGCTGTCTGCTCCTGGTATTTGTCCATGTCTATTCGAAGGCTGGTGGTGAAGAAGTCCAGTTTGGCCATGAGTCTCTGGTGCATGGACACCATCTCATTCTTCTGTTTGGACAGTGAAGAGTTGTGCCTCAGGAGGCTCATGCTGAAAGGGAAAGAATCAAGCAGAAGAGAGAGCTTGTTTGATCAAGCAGACAATACACCTGTGCGTTGTGTGTGTGTGTGTGTGGGTGAGGCTGCGTATGTCCTACATGGCAGCTTTCTGGCCCTGCTGCAACCTCTGCCAGTCTTCCTTCAGGGATCGGATGGTGTGCCATGCCTGGCCACAAGTCCTTCTCAGAGGGCTGTAAGGTAGAACGTGCTTAGGGTCGTTCTCTGCGTGAAAGAAAAGGACACAGGCACAGGAAGAGGAAGAAATAAACAGACGAGGAAGATATAAACAGATGATGATGAAAAAAGATGCCAAAACATGTCATATCAAAAGCTAAAATGTTACAATTCTGAAGATGATCAAAACTTGTTTCATTTCATTTGTTTCCATCTGTGATTGGCTCCAATATGGCCAAACATGATAACAATGAGATTATTTTGTTGAACTAAATGAATACAAACATTTTTCATTGTTGTTTTTTATGGTTTTACTGGATACCCACTACAGGAGCTCTGAAAGCATTCATCTTTGATGGTCAACGCACACACACACACACACACACACACACACAAATATTATTATTTTAGTATTTATCAATTAAGGCTAATCTATACAAATTAACTGGCGTAGACATAAAAAAAAAAGAAAAATGCAAGGAAAGCATTCATGCATTAAATGTTTTATCTTATCCTTATTCTTTGCACTTACGGACAAAGCGGATGTTTTCAGGGAGAATTCGTGGAGCAAGCTGGGGCTCATAACTGCAAGAGGAGCGATCAAACAGGAAGACCAGGGGCAAATCTGTGCGTCGCCCATCTATCTCCTACAAAAGCAGACAACAATTACAACACTACAACTACCTCCAGCGCCAGCTTGTGTTGAACATTCTGTGATGGCAGTTGTGTGTTAATGTTAGATATTACTGTGTAATCTATGGCGCACTGTGTGGCCAGTCCGTTAGACTCCAGGGCTAATCCCGCCTCCAGCAGCAGCTCCTGATTGGCTGCAGGGATATTGGTGTCTTTCTCTATTCTCAGCTGCAGGTCGGCCACAGTCTCATCGTCTGAGACCGAGTACGTCAGGATCTTAGCGGATATCATGTTCAGCACGTGAACCAGCTGAAGGAAAAGACAAATTAGAAAAACTTGAAGCCTTAACAGCAGAATTAGCATGGGTCTTTCAGAAAATGTGTTTATGGCTTGATTCCAGCAGACTTCCACTCTATTCTATTACTAAAGTAACCTTGAGGCGCAGTATGATCTCCAGCTGGGAGAAGCAGTTGCTGGGTGTAGCACTGGGGTCTTTGCCTCTCTCCTGAGGAGACCACTTCAACATCAGCTTCAGCCACCGCTCCATCTTCTCTAATAACAGACTGTGGAGCAAACAGTTAACACATTCCACAGAGATTCAAGAGGGTGGAAATGTGCATGTTTTATGTACATATGCGCGCTTCTGTCCCAGAGGAAATCACCTGTTGAGGTTATTGGGCTGAGGCAGATGCTTCTTGAAGTGAACGTCCCCTGAAAGATCCTCATATACGACAATGTCATCGTCCTGCTTCAGCTTCAGTCTATTGTGCCTAAAAAGAGCAAAGAGGAATAATATGTGAAAATAGACCAAGGTATCGAAGGTTTGACTTGCATTTTGCAGGTTTGTTGTAAATTTCTTCAACATTATTATGATGATGGTAAATTCTGTGAGTGTTACGTGCTGGGAACTGAACCTGTATTTCTGCAATAATTCAATGGAGTACTTTCCTGTATTTAACAGAGGTGCCCCAGGGTTACATATCTTTCATTTATGATTTTAGCAAGACAACATGGGGATTGACATTGGCAAAACCCACGTATCCTGCCATTCTTAACTTTAGCAAGTGTTGATATATTCCCTGTGTGTTAAACTTCTAACATGTGACAATAACATTGTTCTGGAAATAAGCTTATCATTGCTAAACATTCAAAAACATAATTGTTCATCGAATTGGCGAAGCAAAAAAAGAGATGATCTAAGAGGAGATTTAAGAAGAAACGGTGGAACTTTTGACAAACATCTCCTTCAAGTTTGTTTTTGGAAACCTTCACTTTCCTACTGATTAGGGAAGTTTTGTAAAAGCTGGTACTACCAAGGAACAGGCTGCCAGGTTGGTAAGAAAGGGCGAAATCCTGTGATACACTCAAACACCAAGGTCCCGAAGCTCCAGTAGTCCACAGTGACCGTGTACCTTTGCCTCTCAATGAGCTCTGGAGCCTGAAAGGAGAAGCGGAAACACCCAGGTTCAGTTGTTGCTCTGTAGTACGTAAGGAGATTGAGTAAAACATGTTTCATTACTCACCAAGTACTGCAGCGTTCCCACAAATGAAGTGCAAAGGCTGCTCTGGTCCAGCTCTTTAGCGTAGCCAAGATCTATGATTTTGTGGATCAACTAAAATTTGAGCAAAATAAGGTTATCTTGTAAAGAAATGTATAAATAAAGTGAGCAATGTAAAAGAAAATCTTTTACATTTTGCAAAAAGAAAACATCAATACTACGTATTTAGGGCAGTATCTTCGATTCTAAATCTGCTTCATAATTTAATTTAAGAAAATGACGCTCTCATATTTTAGATTCATTATATAGAAAGTGAAGTTTTGACAATATGCCCTAAAATTCATAAGAAACTACATGTCAAAATATTACGTAAATGACTATTTTTATGGTATAAATGCCAGGTATCTTTCCAATTAGTTCACGATATGCAACCACAATCGTGGAAAAGGCTTCGAGGAGACGATAAATCACACCCTCCACAAGAAGCACAAGCCTCAGAAAGTCATCGCTTAAGGGGCTGGCTAGTCGCAGTTATGCCTCAAAGCATATTCATCGAAATGTGACTACAAGGGAAAAAGGGTGGTAGGGAAAGGTTGACAACCAGCAGGGATGATTGTAAAACAAAGTAAAAGACGAGGCCAACGAAGAAAAAAGAACAGACCAATTCTCAGTCATCCAAAGTCTCCTTTTCAGGAGTGAGTGAGTGATTCATTGGAAAACTATCAGGGTAAAGTTGGCACTGATTTGGGGCAGCATGTTATCTTCTGGTGTTGGCTCACTGTTATCAAGCCTAAAGTCATCCCAGTGTTTATTTTTCCTTTTCCAGCAGGATTCAGCACGGCCCACAGTGTCTGAAAGACCACTAACTGCTGCTCCGTTACTGATCCGGACTGGCCGACTCACCTGACACGAATCACAGAGAATCTGTGGAGTACTGTCAGAATTAGAAATCGAAAGTGCCACAGGCAGATTGACTCCATGCCATGCTGCATTATTTAATACGTAAAAAAAAACTATAATAAATTAAAAAGATTAAAGGATCCCTGAGCAAATATTGAGGGCATAAATGACCAAGGCAAAATCATCAAAATTAAATTAAATAAACGAATATGGAAGGTAGGAGAGTTTTACTTTTTAAATTAAATGATGAAACTTTTTCATGCTACTCTAAATGACTGAGATGGACTATTACAGTATATCCTCTTAACCGGCAAATCAAAAAAAGAAAAACAACTACTCATGCAAATGTTGCATTATGATTTCTTATATAAGGGATAAAATGAGGCTAAGCTAAGAGAAATCCCAAATGTTCCTCATAACTGTAAGGACAAGTTATTAAAAAACTCAACTCGGTTGGTGAGTATAAACATGTGGACGTGAGAGAGGCTCTACACAAAAGCCACATAGAGGCAAAAAGCCTTTATATGACATCTTTGTTGTGGCTTAGCTGTATTTGTCATAACAGGAGGATTCACAGGGTCTTTGACTCACTCTTTTCTCTCCCTGCTGCAGCACAATGTTTTCAGGTTTCAAATCTCTGTGGATGATCCTCTTGTTATGGAGGTAGGTCAGAGCCGACGCTAAGATGAGGGTCAAAAGACAAGAACGTACAGTTAAGAGTTGCATGATTGGCAGGATTTGATCATGTGAGCATACGCTTTAAACCTGGCCAACATTCCTGACTTACAGCACTCTCGACAGATGAATTTTGTTGCATGTAAAGTGCAGGTAAATAAACGTAGTGGATATCAAATGTGCATATTGGCAAAGATATGTTTGAGATAATATTTTTTCTAACTTAGAGAGGCCATATTCGACATGATTTCAGGTTCATATTTTTGTTCTAGGAGTCCGAGCTCTTTTGAAAATATGCCTTTGCGCAGTGCATCATCTTCATCTTCGTGTGAAACAGTTCATTACACCTGAATAGTTGTGCTCTCTGGCTGAAAGTTTCAGGTGTGTTTCACCTTTGACCACACCCGCAGAGGTGGGCGCTGTCGGACTCCACCCGAAGGGGATTTAACATACGCTGCTTCTTCATTGCAACAGAGTGAAAGGTCAGATTACTAGAAACAAGCAAAAAAAAAAAAAAAAAACTTTGCCAATTTGGCTGAAAGTTTGGTTGAAAAATCTCTTTAATTTCCTGCGAAGCAGAGAAGATAGTCATTGTGTGTCAGCCTGGTGTTAAGTTACTCTTTAACATGACACACAGGAGGAAGAGACGGATACGTGCAGTGCGTTCTTCAGCCTTAAATCTGATGCAAAATAAGTCAAAGTTTAAGATGTTTTGACTGAGTTTAGAACTGAAACTATATGAGGGTTCAGTTGTGACTAGTGTGTGTGCTGGGAATGACAATCTAATGAAGCGGAACTCGTAACCTTTAAGCACCTGAATGCATGTGTAATAATGAGTTTGTGGTTGGGGATGTGCATGCTGGTTACTGAAGCCCCGGTCATGAACGGGTTTTAATGGGGGGGGGTCACTCATTATCAGGAAACGTGCTTGCTAACAGGAAAGGGAGTTTCTGTGGGAGTGAGTGGGTTTTACTCTCCTCTCCTCTCTAAGAATGTGTAATCCATGCCACATGTCCCCAGTCAAACCTGTTTATGTAGTGCGATATACGCCACGTTGTTGATATCAACGTTGTTATTATGCGCCCTTTCTAAACAGACTGTGACGTAAACCTCGAAGGGTGGGCCGTCGCCAAAGTGACTAACACGTTGCCTGGTACGGGTCAATGGTGACATCATGGTATTCGTCACTCTGACCATTTCTGACACATTACAGGAAACTAATCACACTGCCAACGCCTTTAATCAATCTGTCACTCCTGCATACTTTGTTCAGAGCCCTATTTGAAGCTGCTCATGGAACCGGATACTCACAAATGTCTCTTAACAGAATCAGAACGGAGCCCTCCCTCATTCCACAGCAGTTCTCCAAGAGGTTCAGATACTGCAGAGAGCACAAACACAGGCACTTAGGAAAAAGGAGCCGTGGGAGGAAACTGATAAAGCTGACAGTTTCAGCAAAGGTTAATTTATAATTTATAATTGTATCTCTTTCGATAATTGTTCAGCTCCTCTAGAAAATAGCTTCTTTGAAAGTTCTGACTAAGAAACTAATTAACACCGTCGGTGTAAAGAGTGATTTGTTTTACTTTTAAGCGTCTTTAAAGTGTTCCACTGCTGGAAACTTGTGGCAGAGCGGACAAAAGAGGACGGTGCTGTTTTCCGCTCTCTGTCCGAACTAACCACTCCATCTGCCGTCAGTCCCACTGCTTCGTTTTAGCCCCGCTGGGATTTTTAATGACACTGTGGTTTGTGATGCTTGGAATTCATCTTCTGATGATAGCCAGGTGCCAACAGCGTCTATCACCTCAGGCTGCATAGTCTGTTTGCTGCAGAGCAAAAACTGCCGCACACTTCTCCCCCAGAATGAAATAATCACACACAGACACGTGTGAGAGTATCTTAAAGGAAAAATATTCTATCTATCTATCTATCTATCGCCAGCATTTCTCTTTTAAGAAATATTGAAGTGATATTTTTGCAACAACACAGAGAAGTGCATTGTGGTGAATACACGGGTTTACTGCTCCGTGGTGATTTATTCTGATTCAACACTCTGAGGAAAATGGATTTTGACATAGGATTAGTGTCCTGCATCACATATGCGCAGACAGACACTTGCAAAACCACCACACGTTTGTACCTTCCTCAGGTCTCCTCCCTGGCAGTACTCCATTGCCAGCAGAGGCAGGTCATTGGTGGCCACCAGTTTCTCCATTCCATCAGGAACCTCTCTGGCAGCCACCACATTGACATGATCCAACCTGAGTGAGACAAGACCAGCAAATATTAGTCAGAGCATCTGCACAACATATTTTTTTTTATCCTTACTGGGATATAATTCTACACAGCAAACAGCAAAGACCAAGGGCTGACATTTATTAGAAAGGTAGCTCTGAAAACTGTGACAGAGTCAACGCTCCCATTACAATGTTTGATAATGATTTGACAACAAAAGAAAAGTTGGAAATAGATAAAAATATAGAATTATAGCTACGTCTTCTGATCTTTTTGACCTGTGTGAAAAAGTGTTTATTTTCACACACATTTTTCTATTACTTTACTTTATTTATTCATTTTATTTAGTTCACAATATTCAAGGAATTTTCTTTCTTTCTTTTGAAAATAAAGAGGCCAAATTATCCACTGCTCGACAAGCATAAAAGCAAAAATGACAGACAATTCAGAAAAAAGGTAGAATTTAGTGGTATTCTTCTCACGACCCCACAAATTTTTCTTGGTGACCTTAAATAAATATCTTTGTTTCACAATTACGTGAACGACAAACCTGTTACTTAGTAACCTTTAACACTCCTCCATCTGCTCTTCAACCTGTTCTTTCTTACACTGTCTGTTTCTCATTCGTCGGTTTCACAACGCTGAATGAGGCAATGTGTTTCTGTTCATCACAAGATCCAACGGGAAATAAGAAGTTAATAAACTGATATTAGATCCACCAGGAAATTGGTTTACACTGTATTCATAACAGTTTAGCACATGCCAGTATCACGTGTAACGTGCACAATAACAGACGACGAATAATAGTCATCACTAGAATAATAAGCGGCAATCATGTTTTTTCTTCTCTGCAGGTCTACAGTATAGTCTTTGGCCAAATCAGTAAATGATCAACCAAATCTAAACGTGAGTTTAAGTACTATAATTGACGTAAAGTTCACGATTATGTTACATGACTGTTTTGCTATAGGATTCTCTGATATAGGATATCTTAAAGTATGTGCACGTGTATGTCTGCGTTAAGTAGCTGTAATAATACAATGGTAGGGTGCCAGTCCCCTGCCCTGTGGTTTTTCCACGAGCTGAGCGTGGGAGCGTAGGAGGTTTGTGGTTGTGACCATGTCTGTCTGAAAACAACACACTTGTTAAACTGGGACTTGGAAAGAAATGGTTTTATACACGTTTGCTCCAGCAAATGACCAAACACACACACACACACCTCGCTTTTTCCAAACAGTCAAAACCCGCGCAAGCACCACAAACCCCAGTGCCCCAACACCTAAACTCCAACTCTTAATAGACAATGCAGACATGTGGAAATGAATACACACCAAAGCAGAACAAAATGAGGAGGCGGCACAGACCGAAATAACCCAAATTTTGCTGTTGTTGTAATTATTTAACGTCCTTGTGTGATTTTTACTATTTGAAGACCCAAATTATTTTTGGTATTTTCAGAAAACTCATGAAACAAATGGCTATATAAAACTCAAACGTCAAACTCATAAGCACACAGCTTGTACACGAATAATAGCCACAGTTAGTCACAACATCAGCGTCAAACCAAAACTTGTTTCTTATAACAAAAGAAGATCTGAAGCAAAGCAAGAACGTGTTTGGTAGGTAAAAACCAAACGGGGGGAAATACCCGATTCCTTTGGCCAAGTAAAAAAACCCTAGTGTGTCACAGACTTGGGTGCAATCACTGTGGAAAAAACTCCTAGATCTTTCGTGAACGGAGAGTAAAGCTTAGAGCAAAATGCCGTGCTCCAACAAAAGAAAACTATTTGGAAATCTGATCTTATTCAGTCTCTGGATGTTACAGAACAAACGGCTGCTGGAACAGAAATACGCCTTATAGTGTTTCCTGGTGTCATAATCCATAATGCAATGCATTATTAGTAACCGTGTCTGTTGTGTTGTTGTGAGAGAATAAGGCTGGTGCACGGACACGGACCCCTCAGTTAGCTGAGACATGTGACTCAAACTGACCTCTTCATGATCTGGATTTCCAGAGACCATCTCTCTTTGTTTCTTTCGCTCAGCTCCTGGCGGCACTGCTTTATAGCGATCTGCTCCTCTGTCTCCTGAAGGATACACAGATGAAAATGTATTATACAATCTGTGTACAAAAGTGTAAAATTAGTATCAGTAGTATAGTATAAATTAGTATTAGTATTATTATCCATCCTCTGCAGTGAGGTAGTCCAGACGTCTCTCGCTCTCCAGCAACATTTTCCAGTTCTTTCTAAGGATCTTCAGGTGTTTTGGTCATTACCCAAAGCTCATGATCATAAGGAAGGGCTGGAACTAAGACTGACTGGTGAATTTTATACTCAATATTCATATATTCAGCAAAACAGCTAAAATCAGAACTCCTATGTTTTGTCTTTTACTTGCATCTCACGAAACAGAAAGACACGTTTTCTCCTTGAATTTGAGTTTATTGTGTGTTTTGTGCAAATTATTTTATGCCCAATCTATTAATTGTTTGGTATGTAAAACAGAAGACGAAAACGTCCTCCATAAGAAATTAAGGTGCGATTTACGCAAAGGTCTTTCTTGACTAACAGCTCAAAATAAAAAGATACGCAACGTTTCATTTACCGTAAATGAAATACTTCAAACATATCAAACATTTACCTGCCAAGGATGACACACTGTACTGTACATCTAACCATTAGCTAACCATGCTGAGCAACACAAGATTTGGCTACCAGTTTCCCATGGCATCAGAGAAAAAGCCTCCACCCTGCTTCCCATAACGTGATTTATGAACTAATAATAGCTGACCATATTTCCTTGTTAGAAGAAATCTCCTGCAGAGGATGTTTAGTCATCCCTTCATCCGCAGTGCCTTCTTCAGTGACCACAGATTACTGGTAACCAGTAGCTTTTATTGCTGCTGATCACACGTGGCAGACAATCAGCAAGGGTTTTATTTGTTAAACAATGAATCAGATCAAACTTCCTTGATTAACATTAGTGAAATTATTCATAAACTGATTTCAGAAAGATCATTGTTTAATCTATGGTTTTTTCTAAGTTATGAAAAGTGTTTGTTTATTTTTTAGATTTGAAAACACAAGAGAAAATATTTCAATGACATCATATTCTCAAGTGTTTTTTTTTTTTTTTAGGTTTTTGAGTCTTCATCTTTTTTTTTATACCTTTGTTATTTGATGCTGTCTGGCTTATCTCTTTGTTACACTTGAAAACGGTTGTGAGTAACACAACTTAAGTTTTAAAGAGCGGAGGAAGGAAAGTCCACTAATCGGACATGTACTAATGATACAACTGCACAAGCTGCACATCCTGTGACTTGGGGTGATGCTATTACAATAAATGTCTAGTGGACTGGGTTCACAAAGAAAATAGCTTCCTGGACTGATGTCATACTTATTTAAACAATATAAAAGTTAAGTTTAATTTCCCATCTGGGTATATTTGATTGTTTCTTGCTGTATGATGTTTTCTAGGTGTTAAATTTATTCTTCTTTTACCTGACAAAAAGCTTAAAACTGATAAAAGTGTCATAGTAAATGATAAGGAACTACAGAGTGTCCCTCTCTGTATCAAATAGTTTAGTAGGTTAAGTAATCTGAGCTCATTGACGTAACACTGAAACACTCCTTATGTGCAATAAAAAAACTTTTTCTGTGAGTTTAAGAGAGCTTGTTAACACTGCATTTATCAAGAAAGTATTTTATTTCTAATATAATATATATTTTATTGGAGATGTTGACATCAATTTTGTTTATTTTCCAGTGGAGAACTTCAGACGATCAAACACATATTTGCGTGTTAAACAAACATCCTGTTTTCAGTGGACATCTCGATCTATTATCCTCTCATGTCACAGCAACAAATGAAACCCGAATTTCCCACAGGGACGTAACACTGTGTTTAAAGTGGCCGTGGGTTGTGGGTTGTGTACCTTGTTTTGCCATCTTGTAACGTTCCCAAAGCCTCCGGTGCCCAGTCGCTCCTTCAGCTCCCAGGACCCACAGCTTTGTGGCTGCTGCAGGGGGACTCGACTCATGACGTCCTCAGCTGGTCCTGCACCGAATAAACCAACATCAACAAACTTTAAAGACTCTGAACGGCAGCTGTATGATGCTCACAGTGCAGGAAATACCAAACATATGGTATTTTTGGCATAATTACGTGCTGACATTAAATTATTTGTTAATCAATAAGATTATCTATTAAGATTTTCAGCTCAGTCCATGATGATGGAATGAGCTTCCAAACTCTGCACTCTCAGCAAGATCACTGCTAATATTCCACAATCAGCTGAAAACAGAACTCTTCTGCATGTTCATATGCACTTAAATCTCAAACAACAGCAACAGAAACTTTCCTTTCGGCTATTTCTTGTAGTTGCATCTCATGAAACGGAAACATTTCTTCATGTAGCACTTTGCTTTAACCTTTTCTCCACAACTTGGGTTTTTGCTTGCAAGTTGCTAAATTACTAAATGTAAAGGTAAACAGTGAAATGTCCTGCCTCTTTTGATATTTTTAAAAAGTAATCTCCATAGAAGCCTTTCTGTTTTGTTATAATGAGTCTGTAGGTGTGTGTTATATACTGCAATATGTTGAAGTCCCCACCATCGGCACTGCCTTTTTAGCAAGGTTGTAATAACAATCCACAGTCATCTCTAGTTTTCTTTATCAAAATTACAGCTCTCAATCTAATCTAATCCAATCGTTTTATCTACTCCTAACTTGGTGTAAAAGGGCTTTTCTTCAAACTTTAAAAATTCTCGCTCTTATCATCATAGGAAGCACGGTACTGACGGTACCGGCAGCTGAGGGAAAATGTATTTAATTTCTACAACACATATAATATGTCATTTTGCCTTTCATCTACATGAACATTTTTTCCCAGATATTAACAAGGTATAATACCTGTTAATGTCAGTAGCACTAGATACAGGGAATAAGTAAACAATATAAAAGAAATTCAAAACATATAAGCTTGTATAGCAAAAGACACTATATAGTGTGGCTCCATTTTTCCCAACTTAAATTCTTTGAGGCGAGACGGTGTCAAGGTTTTCTCGGGAATCTGCTGCTATGTTTTACTGTACATTATATGTTATACTACGCTTCCTTCAGCCCTAAATTATTTGTCAGACTTAGTCTTTTATGTGTTTTTCTGTCCAGGTGATCCCGTACTGCCTCTGTGATTTAAAGTCTGGGCTCTGTGGAGGCCAGTCTACGACTGTCGCTGATTTACCATCTTTTCTTTTTCTCCAAAAATAATTTCATAGTATTAGCACAGTGCTTATGATCATTGTCATGCCAAAAGCCAAGTCATGACAGAAGCTCCACCATGACTTATGGAAGCCCGAAGCCCTAATACTTATACCTAATACTCTAACGTGTATATTAGACCCCAAACATCTAACCATTTATTCATCACTCCATAATGTCCTTTTCCACTGATCTTCACTACAGCCTTTTCAGCGTTTCTGCCACGTTCCCTTGCGGTTTCTTGGCTGCTGTCCTTTCACAAACGGGCCTTCCGAGTCAAGCTTCTTTGGACTGTGGCAGGATCTACTTGGCATCCAGATGCTGAGGCCTGACTCCTCCAGTCAAACTGCTCTTTTGGAAGGTCGAAACTCTTCCTTTCGACCTTCCATTTCACTTTTTGGTCTGGGAGAGTTGCAGACATACTAAGGGGAAGGGGAAGTTTTTCAAGCTCTCTTCTATTACGGAGAAGATAAAGCACACACACACACACACACACACACACACACTTTTTCAAAGCCCTGTACCGATCAGGATTCTTTATTTTCGTTTGTATTTCCGGGGCTGTTTGTGTTCAGAATATTGAAAGTAAAACATCTCGGCAGAGACAATATTGCATCACGTTGTTCAACAATGGAGGAAAACGCCAAACTATTATCGGGCCTATGTAGTTCTGCAGTGAGCGAACATGGATCGAACATGCTGCTTCCGCTTTGTTGTTTTAGTACGTGAACACTGTAAATATTGATCGCACCTCATTGCTCATAACCCAACTTATGTATTAGAAACGGAACAAAAGGAGGCTTTCCGTCGGTCTGTGTGTAAGAATGTCTCAGCCTGCACCTTCTTCTTTTCGGCTCAGAACTTCATGCAAACAAGCGCTTCGATCGAAGGATTACTGGAACGGAATCCTACCTTGGACTTCGCCCTCACGCTTTTCACACCTGATTTTCTTTGAGCAAAGCGTGTATCCGAACTTTTGACCGGATCAGTTTTTGTGAAACGTACGACTCATCTTTGGGGACACACACACTCCACTTAAAAACCTTCGACTTCCTGGTAGTTTGTTTCCTGTAAACCTGCTGGGACCCCGCCCACCGAGAGGCAGCGCGCGCTGCCATCCAGCCGGCGGCTGCGTCCCACGTTTATGACCATTAGAAATGAAAAGTCATAAGTCTAGCCACGGGGGTTGCAAGCCGGTGACTTCTGTGCCCGGATAGATAAATAGAGAGGGTTTTGCGTCAGGAAGGGCAAGCTTGCCAAGTACAACCATGCGAGTCATCCACAACACTTTCATACCGGAGCGGTCGAGGCCCGGGTCAACGACGACCGACACACGGTGATTTGCAGTGAGAGTAGAGAGCAGGTGGAGGAACAGCTGGAGAGGTGGAGGTTTGCTCTGGAAAGAAGAGGCATGAAAGTCAGTCGACAGTAAGACAGAATACGAGAGGGAGCCAGGTAGAAGCGTGAGGTTCCAGGGGTCGGAGGTGAAGAAGGTGCAGGAGTTGAAGTACTTGGGGTCAACAGTTCAGTGGGATGGGGAGTGTGGAAAAGAGGTGAAGAGGCGAGTGCAGGCGGGTTGGAATGAGTGGAGGAAAGTGTCAGGAGTGTTGTGTGACAGAAGAGGGTCAGCAAGACTCAAAGGAAAGGTGGACAGGACAGTGGTGAGACCAGCTCTGCTCTATGGGTTAGAGACAGTAGCAGTGAGAAAGAGACAAGAGGCAGAGATGGAAGCAGCAGAGATGAAGATGTTGAGGTTCTCCTTAGGAGTGACAAGGTTGGACAGAATAAGGAACGAGCTCATCAGAGGGACAGCGCACGTTGCCTGTGTTAGCAACAAAGTCAGAGAGGCCAGATTGAGATGGTTTGGACATGTGCAGACGAGGGACAGTGAATATATTGGTAGAAGGATGTTGGAGATGGAGCTGCCAGGCAAGGGGGCGACCCAGGAGGAGATATATGGACGTCCTAACAGAGGACATGAGGTTAGCTGGTGTCAGAGAGGAAGATGCCCAGGATGGAGTGAGGTGGAAACGGATGATTCGCTGTGGCCCCTGATGGGAAAAGCCGAAAGAGAAGAAGTACGTTTTCTGTGGCTTTAATACAGCTGTGTCACAGAGGAAGTGGTCGGACAAATCACCGGCTCCGTGTTTATTCAGTTTCACTCACAGGTTCCCATTAAATTGTAGTAAATGAAATTCTAGCCATTCAATTTTCTATATAGAACTTTTTTTTATAGATTAATGCAAATCAAAGTTTTTTACAGATGACTAAAAAATTTGATGAAGGGTTTAAAAAAACAAGGTCAATACAAGATAAAAACTGTGATAATAATGCCCACAAGTCAGACAAGTTCACACAACGGAAAACCAAATAAGATATAAAACAGAGTATAATTGTATAGAGTAAATCACGTTATAATTCACACTTATTGTAGGTTTTTATTTGCAGTCATAATATTTTAAATATTAAAATAATTGTATCAAAATATTAAACTTAATCACTTATTTAATACAAATCTGGGCAGGTATTATGCCTTAGAAAATATAAATCGAAACCTTTGTGTTATTAAAAATAAAAATTGCTGCTAACAGATTCAGAGATGGCTGCTATGCCCAAACCTGGGGTGACGCTCAGTGGGTCTAGCACTACAGAAAAGAACCACATATGAATTTTAGGCAAACTGCAGCATGACATTTAAGCTCTCATTCTTTGGGCATAATTATTTGTTATTAGATTAGTTTCCATGTAGTACAGATATAGAGCTTTAGGTAATTTAAGCCCATGGTTTAGAATAAAGAATGTCATACCAAGTGTTATTGATGACCCAGCGGATGTTTTATTTGGAGAGGGTGCGCCTGAGTTTCCAGAGAAGCGATGAGCTTCATTTCAACATCAGCTTTTCTTGGATCAGGTAAAAAAACCTCAGTGCTTGTTTTTATCTGTTTGCTGACAGATATCTGACGTTTTGTGACGTCTTTGTGATCTGTGTGTGTGTGTGTCCCACTTTATCAGATTGGAAATGTTTACTAACATAATATGGTGCTGCGTCCTAATAATTTCCATTGAAGCGTGTACTCATCAGAGAAGTATTTGTGGAAGCAATTGGAACTCTTAATAAAAGAGCGTTAACTTTGTTTAGTAACATAACTTTAGCCTGTGAAAATGCTGCTATCCTTAATTACATATTATGTGATTTGAGTGTTTATTTTTTACTGCTTTCATCTCTTTCAATCTGTAACATGAGATGTTGCCGTGGCAACTGATGCAGTTTAAATCAAGTTTATCCAACATTCTTACAGCCGCCATCGTCTAGGCTAATACTGTATGTTGCTAATACAAATCTCTGCAACTGCTAATCCTCAAGGAGCAGTTACCACAACGCTGGCACGTTGGGAAGAAAAGGAAAAGTTTCTCCCAACAAATTATTGAACTGTCTGTAGTTCTGTTTACCAAGTGGCAGAATTTCTCTATATCTGACGCTTTCTTCAAGTAACAAGCCATGTCATGTTTGTTAAAGTCAAAAAAATGTCTTCAAACAGAATATAAAACTGTTGTTAACTAGTGAGCTTTTTTTATTTTTTCCATTGTTTCTCGTCTTCATGCTAAGCTAAGCTAACATATCCTACAATAAAGTTAACCAGCTATTAGCTGTGGCATCATACTAACAAAAGTGTAATAAGGTTCAACCTTTCCATATTACCTTCATAAATAAACCAAATAACGTATCCCAGAATGATTAGCTTTTTATTTATGAGCTAAGTTCGGGCAAAACTCTCTTTGAAACATTCTCCTGAATTCTGGGCCTGTTCACAAATACTTACAAGTACTAAATAGTATTTACTTTGTCTACTGCCACAATGTAGTTGACAATTACAGCCGGCTTCTGTAAATCCAGTTGATTCCAATTCCCTTTACAATACCGTGTTGTAATCCCTGTTGTTCTTGCCCACCGTGGTTCTGGTCAAATCTTCAGTCAGCTGTTGGAAATGTGTTGGGCGTCACAGACACACAGGATGTTTACGACAGACGTATGCGCTCTGCAATCATTGTCCTTGTTCTTTTCTTATTGTAACGGAGAACAAACTTGCTGGTGTGTGTGCCTCTGCTCAAACAGCTCTTGAACAATTATTACGATACTCGATACTTTGTTTGTGGATTTGAAGAGTCCACGGATTGTGAAAGCACACACCCACACGTTGCAACAGTAAACACGTTTTAAACAGCGGTTTCTCTAGTTTCTGTAATTCCTCCACAGAATTTACGCATACCTGTTATTGCCATTCATTGCATAATTTAAATACTAGGCTGTTAAATGAAGGATAATTGAGGTCAACTGTTTGTAATGTGTTTGAAAATTCATGGCGAACCCAATGACAGAGGACAACAGAGGACCCATAACCTTCAGTAAGAGTCATCTGTAGTAGATTAAATTTTTTAGAGAAACCTCCATGTTTTTATGCTGTTTGTGCTTTTCCTCATCAAGCAGTGGGAGAATTGCTCTAATCTAAAACAAATGCAAATAAATAGGACAGACGCCGAGCTAAACACCCCCCCAACCACCACATCCGCAAGGGCTGTGTTCTCAGCTCTTTAATGTGAATTTGACAGACAGTAAAAACAATGAACATTAATTATCCGGTGCAAATAAAATCGCCGTTGGTACTAAGAAAAGATGGAGCTATTCTTAACGCTGAGTGACCGATTTCCTGAGGAAGGGCTGGGTTGAATGAAGGGGATAGTGGTTGTAACTAATGGCTCCTGGAGCCAAATGGTTACAGTAATACAGAGTCATGAACAGCCAAGTTCTGTCACACTCAGTCGTCTGAGCTGTACAAGTTGCAGATGAATATTTGTCATTTGTGATATTGAACTATGTAAAGAAAATGGGATTTGGCTCAAAATCTTTTGAGTGAGTTAACCAGTTAATAATTTCTCAGCTCAAGAGCACTAATTGCATTCTGGGGGTCTGAGGAAATTATGAAAGACATATGACAACATATTGTATATGATCCACTGATGAAGTTACAGATTAAAAATTGCGTGTGTAAAAATATTTAACTGCCCTGGTTATGGACTTGTTTTCTGTATAAAAAATGTCTCACGTTTGTGCAATGGGGAAAAGCAAAGTCTTCCTTATTAAAAGCCTCGGAACAAACACTCGGTTCTGGGATTGAACCTGCTGCGGATCTTTGCCGGATCCCTCCCAGCCGCTGAGGTCACCCAGTCCGGCCCCTTCACCGCGCAGGACCGGAGCGATAAAAGCTGGAAGCGAAGCGGCAGCTGCCTCAGTCCGAGCGACCGCACCGACACAGACAAGAGCTCGTATCTGGTAAGAGCCTTTCTCTTCTGTGCTTTACTGGCCATGCTGAACTCCATACGTCCTGTGTTAATGCTCCGCGGGTTCCTTATCGATTGAAATCTGCTACATTTGAATTTATTGCATTTCATAAAAAGTAATTGATATTTGAGCAGGTGTCATGTGACGTGATTCCACCATTATATTATGACTGGGCGCGATTTCACAATCAATGCATGTCCTCTTCATAACCAAAAGTGAGTATGATCATGTAATACACGATCAAAAGAGAAGTGGACCGTTCAGGAACCGGCTGATCAGATCATGCACAGCAGCCACAGTGAACAGTGGATGATTGTAGGCTAAATTATAATAAGAATATTGATTTTCCCAAATTGTCCAGCTTCACTGTTGTCAGGTAAGCTGTGTGATTTTGAAAAACATTTCTCATTCATTTGGATCCAAACACCGGCTCACTCTGACTTTATTATTTTCCAAAAGCCCACTCAGTTTGCGACACACTCATCTGTCATCCTCAAACACTTGCAAGTCTTCCTCGTCTCTTTGCAACACACGCTTCAGTGTGTGTGATCTCTTGTTGTGTTTGGTGTGTATCTGTGCACCGTTACAAAACCTGTGCAGAATTTGTGTGAGGCAGGCTCTTATCGGGCTAATGAGATTGGTTTCCGTCTAAGATGGACCTTTGGGAATACTCCTCCATGGTACCGGATAAGCACTGAGTTCTTCTTTGCTGATTGCCGATGTTGCACAAAAAGCAGAGTTGGTATCAATGATCTAAATTCTTGGCAGTGTGGTCAGCCGGATTTATGACTCACAGGATCAGTGTGTTAGCCTCTAAAACCCACTGAGTTACAAGCAGGTCAGCAGACAGTGATGGATCAGATGTGGGAGTGAAATGCCGGTTGTGCTTAGGTCTCGACTCGTTGCCACATCTACTTAACTGAATCTGAACTTCAAACAGAGCTCTAGTTTGGTTATGAATCCCTTCAATGCCTCCATCTGTTTCTTTGTCCATCTGCAGTCCTTGGAGCGGGTGTGACTCAGACCTAGTCACTCTCTTTATGCTGAACTCTGGGATTTGGTTTCTCCTCTGGTGTCTCTTTCTTCCACTCCCTATCTCTGCTCTCTCTGCTCCCTCTTTCCCTTCATCACCTTCCACGCATTTGTCTGGTCAAAACTTTTACTGTCAACACTGTTTCTTTTGGCCCTATGAGCTTTTTTTTCTGTCTGATAAGAGGACCAAGGCTTGACATTGTGCACAGAGGGAAGCTGCAAGGAAACAATGCAGCTCTCTGTTGTGCGGGACTCTTCAGAGCCACATGCCAGATGGTTTGACTGAAATCCCCCAGATGAATAGTGTATAAAATCATATAAATAGGTTACTCATCAGCATGACATCACATGTCATAATACCTCATCAGGAAACAATACTCACTACACATATGCAGGCCTCTTACCTACATGGAAGCCATTGTAAAGGTTGAATGCAGGTTTTTCTACCAGAAACAGCCGCTGCCTGCTGTGAAAGGACAATGGGAATAGTGTTTACCGTCTGATTCCACAAATTGTTCATCTAAGAAATATAGCTAAAATCTTCTGTGCCAAGAACATTTGGCTGTAAAATTGCTACAGTGCATAATGTCAGCTTGTTTTCTGTTCCAGTTCCTCTTCTGTGGGTGGTCATACACTCCACACACTTTACATTAAAATTTTGTTTTGACACTTGCATAAATGAGAGACAGGAAGTGTTATCACCTTAGAAAAGTGTTTTGAAAGTGCAGAGTGAACCATAATTTAAACTTCACTGTATTCCCTGCACACAGCCTAACCAGCTTTGTTCTTCGGAAACACAAAAATGAAACTGCTTACTGTTAGGAGATGCATGATATTGGTGGAAAACCATTTACTCGGGACTGTTGCGGGAGATTGCTCTGCTGAAGGAATGCTTCTTAAAACCACCACCTTAAGGCTGTTTCTGACTCACAGTCTGGCTGCTGCTACTCCAAGATGTTTACTTTTATTCCATTCATATTTGACCTACTAACTGGGGGAACACTCTCCACAGGCTGCATACTTGGTTGTACATGTTTCAGCTAATAACTGATTGGGTGTAACAAGCATATGCCTTAACCCTGTCAGTGCTAATAGGACTGTATGTCAGCATTAGTGTATAGATTATTAATTCACGGTCATATTAGTAAAATTAGGCAATAGTGATGAATATTAAAATTGAAGGCTTATTTGTAAATTGTCATTAACGATTATGAGGGTGGCGTCAGCTCATATTTATTGCGAGAACCAAGTGGATTGAACGTTTGACACAGTCAGAATACACAAATGTATAAAAAGTATTTTTAAAAGCCCCATAAAAAAGGTCATTTCCACTGTACATTAAACTAAAAGAGCAACCACACTTTGACATTGTTTCTTGTGGAGTAAATGAGGCTTTTTATAAACTGTACATGTTTATTGTGTGCGTTTATATTTGCTTATATGCATTAATTGCGAGGAGAGACCACAAAAACAGCTAAACCTCAGGGCAGATTATTAAGGAGCAGTGTTGATGGCGCTCAAACTTGGTCTCTGTATGTCAGATACCACAGACTTTAAAAAGGGGTGGGATGCACATATGTTCATGTTTGATGTGTGCAAGCTGGCGCGTGTGCATGTGTGTGTGTGTGTTGATATCTATGCACGTTTCCGAGATGCATGGGGCCCAAATTGGCTGCGTTTCTACAGGAAACACATGTTTCCATCTGACAGGGCTTGAGAGAAGGGCCTGAACGGAGCAGAACAGCTGCACAAAGGAAACAAAAAGGGAAATAGTGCGTTGTTGTCGTTCTGCCTGTGAGGCTCAGCTGGGGGGTGAGAGTAAAAGCAGAGGACAACAGGGGTTTTATGTGTCGGAGGCAAGGTTAAATTTCAAGGGAATTCTCCTCTTAATGGTGAGTGTGTGAATGTGTGTGTGTGTTTTTAAGCACAAATCCTGAGACGGAGGCTTTGTGCCAGTGCACAATGAGCAGAACAAACTGTAAATCTTTGTGTGAGGGAGTGTTGATTAGCTTCACGTTCCTGAGCACTTTGTGCATGTGAGTGTGTCAGAGAGTAGGTGTGTGTGTGTGTGTGTGTGTGCGGTTGCCAGCGTAGCTGCTTTACTTCACTGATAAATACACATTACTGTGATCTGTTGGCTCAGTGAACCACAGAAGGTGAGTCAGTGGGGAACCAGTCGACAAAGAGCCGAATGTGAAATAATTCTGCCCGAGGATAAGGTGTCGGTGCAGGCATGTACTGTACTGGACGCAAACAGCGGCTGCACTCGTTATTTAGCAGTTTGTTTTCATGCATTCTGTAGACGAGATTAGTAATGCTTATTTTTAAGCATCTTGGAAGTTCATTTTTTGTTTCCTTCTCTTTCCCATTTTGCTTTCTACTAATTCCTTCACTCGCGGCTTCTTCGTGTGACTCATGTTTCCTCACACTTATCTGAGGAGCAGCTCTCCTCAGCATAATATGATGACTCCTGTGAAACAGAGAAGAGGAACGAGTCTGCTATGAAACATCTTGTTTTAGTCGAGAAAATATTTCGAGTTTAGTTACGCTTTCACTTCTGCTTTCTTATCCTTCTCTTTAAAGTCTGGACTCACTTTATCTTCCTGCACCTGCTGCTTTTCCCTGTTGAATGAGGAAAGGTGCCACTATGGAGCAGAAGCTCTCTGCTCTGCGTGCCGCCTTTCATCGCTCCAGGTTTGTCCAGATTGGGTCGTTTGATGCCGGGGACAGCTTCTCGTGTTTGGCTTGAAGATTATCTGTCCGGTTTATCCCCAGTGGGAATGAAATAGATGAATTATAACAAACGCGAGGATCAGTTGGATCAAAGGAGGAATGTGAGAAGGAAACGAACCACATAAACACATTTAAGGACATTAAATGTATATACAGCACGCAGTTTGGAACCTTTTGAACTCAATCTTCTATCAGACTGTCCTGAAACAGCTGTTTAAACATCCTGTCAACAAATGACCTACGATTTCCCACAAGCATCCCACCTTGTCCCTCCCTTTCCTCTCTAAGGGTCTCCCACCCTCGCCCCCCTAAAGTGAGCAAGGCTTAGGGGGCGAAGGGATGAAGGAAGGAAGCTCAGATCACCAGCGTCGATCATTTTCCTGCAATTGTTGACTCATTGTAGATTACAGATTTATGACAAAACGTCAACACGTATAGATATACAACGATGAAATCACTTCATCATTCTAAGTTAGTCGTTCGTTTTACTATTTGCTGCTTTATTTTTTTGAGTGTGTGTCATTAGTAATACGGCTGGCAAAGACGTAATCGTGCTTACTGTTCCCATTGCTCAAAACTTAATCTGATTTAATTTCAAACTGAGTTTTTCAAAAGCTCGTCACAGTTTCTAGTCTGTGCTTTTATCCACTCAAAGTTCCTGAAAGTATCCTGCATCTATCCGTCTAAACCAAGTTAGCGTTATGAATTTTTGTCACTTATTTCTAACGTGTACCTACACTCTACTTGCAGCAAACTGACGACCACTTGACCACGACTTCAGTAGACATGACCAGATCCCTGGGACCATTAATTCTCCTCTCTGTTCTCTGCTGCTCCCTGGCAGAAAGTGTAAGTAGTACAACATGTATCAGACGACCGTTCAAGTGCATGGTGCAGCCCACTAACCACAACCCCCCCCTCTCCATTCCGAGCATGCACTTATCTTTACACATTTAAATACATGCGGTTTATAATGCTTCAGAGCAAGCGTTTAGTCTATTTGACCAGTTTGCATTTTGTATTTGAACAGATATTTAAACTCCATGAATCTTTTAACTGGATAATTTTGACTATATTTACTCTCAAAGTTTGGCTATTGGAGCATTAATGTATGAATCAGCAATTGATGCTTGGCTTTAGATGGCTCCTAATTTTGGCTGCAATGGATGACCAACTGTATGAAGCATGTTTCAAACCTCTGCAAGTTTATTTTCACAGTATCCTGAAGAAATGAAACATAAGCTCTGAGTGCATGGTTTGGAAACTAAGGCCATGAAACCAGTTCCCATGCAGTGTTAAACATGGCATTTCTGTTGCAGGTGGAGCCGCTCCGCACTAAGAGAGGGACTCGCTTTTACAGAGGTGAGCCTGACAGGCAGCCAGCTAGAGGGACGCTTTTGATTATTCATGTCCAGAAGTCTTCACCTTCCTATGACACCTCCTGTGAGCCCCATCACACTTTTTCTTCCTTAATAGCACCATCACCATCCTTATCACCCCAGATTCTTTTGTTCCTCTGTAGTCATTCACCCACATATTCATGTTCCTCTCTGTGCTTGTGTTTTCACATGTGAAAGTGATTTCCTGTTTCATCAGCTGTGTACTTACTCTGTGTGTGTGTGTGTGTGTGTGTGTGTGTGTGTGTGTGTTCTTACAGCGCACTGTGTGGATAGCGAGACATCAGCAGTGCGTAGCTTTGGGGACACTTGGCTGCGATGGAACCAACAACAAGTGGAGTACTGTCGCTGTGCATTTAGAGGACAAGAGCGTTGTCATGCTGTGCCCGTCGTCAGTGAGTGTGACAGACACAGTCTCTGGTTTTACTTTTCTTTCCTGATCGTGTTTATTTGCAGTGAGCACCATATAATCCTCTGTTTGTTAATTCCACTGTCAGTCCGGTGGCCCGTGCTTTCTAACCTCTCTTTTATTATGACTGCATTTTACCTCTAACTTACTTTTACGACCTCAGTGGATTATTTTTTTTGTTGGCTGTCCTCGCTTATATGTCTCCAAGTCCCTGTCATTTTAGTGCATCCAAATGAACGGCTGTTGAGTTTCTGTGTTTTTCAGTGGGTGTAGTTTAGTCTGAAATGCTTTTGCCAGACCGGCCCTCGTGCACACTTTACACCCTATTGATGAGTCCTGTGGAGCATGATTTCCCCTCCCTCTGACGACCGCACTTTGGGTCTGCCAAACTGCACCGTCTGTGAACTCACACCACTGGGGGCGAGTGGGGTTGCTGTTATTCTGAACGCTAGCCTTTAGGAAATGCTGAAATAATAAATCTCAAACTGGAGTGGTAATGGCATTAAACTATTTCTGCTCTGGGAAAAAAACATCAGCATGGGACTATTTTTAAAAGCGAAGTATTTTTAAAAAGTGCGCTTGTACAGAATCTAAGAAGAGATCGGGGATGAATCATTGGTGCAGAGCTTTGCACACCACTCAGTGTTTCTATATAACGTCACACGTGACACACAAAGCCAAAGCCACAAATTCAATTCTCTGTAAACAAACGTGGCCAACGACCATTCGCGGGGTTTTTCTGATTATTGTTTGTGCGCTGATGACGTACGACTGACTAACTGCTTGTCTGTCTGCCTCTTCCAGACTGCTACGTGTCTCACTGTTATAATGGAGGAACCTGTAAGGAAGCTGTGTATTCCTCCGACTACATATGTCAGTGTCCTGCAGGCTTCAGCGGGACCCAGTGTGAAATAAGTACGTACGCAATTAACACCAACCTAGAATTGTTTAATTTTATTATTGTTACACCTAAAAGTTTTATTCTTGAGTTTGCACAGTTATGGTTGATTAATCCAGACCATAACGAGATGACCAGTGACCCAACGCTGATTAAAACGTTCTGCGAAAATGTTGGTGACTCTTTTTAAGGTCACAGTCTGCGTGACTCATGCTCTCACTGGCCTGTGTTTTTGGAAAGAAAACATTCTAAATGGCGGAAAAGCATTCTGACAATCATACGAATGTTTTTGTTTCTGCGGGCTCCTTTCGAGGCCTTAGGGACACCCCACCCTCTGAGTGGGATTATTATGCGAAACACATTGGTCGCAGCAGAGCAGTTTCAGCAAAAGTGTAATGAGTTGAAATGGCCAGACGTAATAAATCTTAGTGTATTTATGATCATAGTTTAAGTTGGGTCATTGTTTTAAACCACCAGATGGAAAACTACAATATAAGTGTGATTGGGATACAAGCAGTGAGTGTAATGTCTAATATAACACTTTTCATAACCCAAAAACAAGGTTTATTGTGTCACAATTAATGAATATGGTCATGGTCTTTTGGGTGATATCAGTCCCATATATAAATGTGTGACTCTATATTTTCTTTTTCCAACAGACAACAATGAGAAGTGTGTTGTGGGGAAGGGCGAAGGGTATCGTGGCACATGGAGCATTAGCCATTCGGGAGCAGAATGCATCAACTGGAACTCTACGTCTCTGAGAGATCGCAAGTTCACACCTAGAAAATCGGACGCCCACAGTCTTGGCCTGGGCAATCACAATTTCTGCAGGTGTGTCTCTAGTGAGAACTGTGCAGGAGTCTCTCTAACTGCACATATATTCATCATGTCCATGCAATTAAACAACAGATATGTTCTGATCATCCACAACACACTGCAAAGGTGATAATGTCTTGATGAAATGCAAAAGCAAATGCAAGAACTTTTTGGGAAGATGCATTTTAAAAGTGTTAAGGACACGTTTTTCATCATCTATGTGACTCAGGAATACATTTACTTATTGACCTGTCGTTGCCTTTCTTTCCTCATACCAGGAACCCTGACAATGACAGCACTCCGTGGTGTTACATCTATAGAGGCACTCAGGTCGTCTGGGACTATTGTTCCTTGCCCAAATGTCCAGAAGGTATAGCTTTTCATCTGCATATCTGTCTATCTGTCTGTCTTCCATGTAATTGCTCAAACACTTGGTTTCTCTGTTTTTGGAGCAGATAAGTACCAAGAATGTGTGCAGGGGTCTGGTAAGTCCTACAGGGGAACGACATCTGTCACTAGGAGCGGCTCTCGCTGTCTCCCGTGGGACTCTCCTGTCGTCAGCCGCAAGCTCAACAATGCTTGGAATCCTAATGCTTTGGAGCTTGGGCTGGGCAGCCACAGCTTCTGCAGGTAGAGACGACAGCAACAACATGATAACACACATGGGGGGAATCCCCTCACATGAAGTAAATAATTCCTTCTTCTTATGTCCAAAAGGAATCCAGATGGTGATGTGGGTCCATGGTGTCACACCTTCAAGAACATGCAGCTGACCTGGGAGCTGTGTGACATCCCTAAGTGCTGTGAGTTATGTCTACGTTTACTTTTGCAGCAATGTTGATTATGTGGATGCTACATGTTAAGCAGGAACTAAAATATCTCTTTTTTTTCTTTTCAGTGTTACGTCCACCTATGATCACCACCGGCGGCCCTCGTGCCCCCACCACAAACAACAACAACAAAGGTAGCACATCTGCAAACCCAATAATAATCACCCAAAGCACATGTAGTATTTGTTAACTCATCCTCCTTGAAAATCCTCTGCAGCAACATGTGGCCAGCGTGTAGATAACACCCTGAATCGCCCGGTGTACCGCATATTTGGGGGGAAAGAGAGTGACATCACAGAGCAGCCATGGCAGGCAGTCATCAACGTTTACCAAGCTCGTAGCCGCCAACACTTTTACCGGTGTGGGGGAGTCCTCATCGACTCCTGCTGGGTTCTCTCTGCTGCACACTGCTTCGAGGAAAAGTAGGCTTCCCCCCGCACATACACACAAATTTTGATATATTTTCAAAATATTTATTCACTTTTCCACTATTTATCTCTTGTATTGCAGCATACAAACACACTGTTCTTTTATTTTTTTTCAGTGATAAAGCAGAAAAATTGGAAGTGATTTTTGGCAGAACCTTTAGGAAGCAGACTTCCAGTGATGAGCAGATTTTCAAGGTTGAGAAGTACTGGATTCACGAGCAGTTTGACCATGAAACATTTGACAATGACATTGGTGAGTAAACACAAGCTTTAATCCTTTTAAATTGTTGCATAGAACAGTTTATATATATCACTGTATTTATATGGCAATTGTAGATAGTCATAAACTGAGACCAATAGCATTTCAGCACAGATGTTTGCATGCTTTAAAGATAAAACTTTGGTTGCCATGTTTCCCCGAGCAGTGATCACATGGAACAATAAATGGGCAGAAAAGTCTTGTTAAAACTTTAAATTATCCCCGAGTCCCTTCATCCCACATTTAGCATTACCCTGACTTTCCTCTGGTCACTTTCCACTTGCAGCTCTGCTGAAGCTGCAGTCGGACGTTGGCATCTGTGCCGTAAACTCCCCAGAGGTTCATCCGGTGTGTCTGCCTGAGCCAGATCTCACGTTGCCCAGCTGGACCGAGTGTGAGATCTCAGGCTACGGACGAGACAAAGAATGTAAGCAAACGTTGGAGATAATTTAAAGCAGCCTCTGAGTTTTGACCGGCCGCTGTTGCCTCTGACAGCAGAGGGCAGTGTGGCCGAGCGTTTCCACAATTTTTGTGAATAACAGCTCACAAGTCACACACTCTGTCCACAGTTTCGGCGGAGTACTCTGAGCGGGTTAAAAGAGGTCATGTTCGCCTTTGGCCCAATGAGCGCTGTGTGCCAGACGTGCTCTCTGGACGCCCAGTTACATCCAACATGCTGTGTGCAGGTGACACACGAGGCCTGGATGATGCCTGCAAGGTGAGAACCCGTGGCTTTCACGTGTAACCTCCTCCTGGTAACAACATTCGACGTCTACATTGTGCTTTTCCGACTTTCCCCACAGGGCGACTCCGGTGGCCCCCTCGTCTGTCAAAACAACAACAGGATGACCCTGATGGGCGTGATCAGCTGGGGCGACGGGTGCGGTAAGAAGGACAAGCCTGGAGTCTACACACGTGTCACCAATTACATCGGCTGGATCAATGGCAAAATGAAAGAAAACCCAGTGTAAAGATGGAGAGAGAGAAGAGGAGCTGTTGGATGACCATACCCATAAACGCAGTGGGTAGAGCAGCATAAACAGATGTGTTTATCATTCAAAGGACAGACCTAGAGAGATCCACAGTCCGTTCGGGGCATGTTTGCTTGTTGATCTAAACCCAGACTGATGAGGTTTGAAACCATTCCGACAGGGCAACACAGCAATGACCTCAAACATTAATTATCATGCTCTTTGTACCTCTGTGTTCCCAAGTTTTCCGTTCCTTACTGTGAGAAATGAAAGTCACATATGAACGGAAACGCAGGACTAGTTCTGTTTTCGTCCTTTCGGGCCATCTTGATCTGGATCATGTGCTTTGTTTTTGTTTCGTGCATAAGTTTTTCACGCGTTTGCTGAGCATCACCTTCTCCGTACTGACAGCCGAGGTGGTGAAAATAACAGACGTCCTCTGCTGTGTCTGTCTGACTTTATGCCTTGTGTGGAGAAAGAAGTAGACAGGCTAATAGCGTTTTAAGCCAGTTTTTGCAAAGGTTGTGTGACGGACGTATTTTCCAGTGTTTGTTTAAGGGCTTCCAGGCCCTTCCTGTTTGCTTCCTGTCGCACTGTAGCTGGGAACAGATGTGGACAGGCGGAAGTAGAAAAGTTAGGCTTCGTTACAGAAGAGAAGTAGTCATCACTATTTTTATTCCACACTTCCAGAGCCATTCTTAAACACACAGCTGGGTTGAGCCCAGCCTGTATATAAGATTTGTAACATGTGATAATTTTTAAATAACATGGTTAATTTTATGTGCAAAATTATGTGGGTGTATTTTTTTCTCTTCCACACTAAACTGTTTTCTTGACTGCAAAGCTTAACACCCTCACTTTGTTCTGTGATATACTCTGTGATGTTCTGTGATGTTTTGTACTAAGCTAATATTTATATGTATATTATATTTCCAAGATCAATTTTTTCATATGCAATGTATTGTGTGCCTAATAATTTATTCTCACTGTCATAATAACCTCATTTAGCAAATGTACTCATTTGTAATAAAAATTAAATTCTAATAAAGCCTTTTTTTGGAATAAGTCACGTCATGTTTTTTGTCTTTTTACCTTGTGCCATTTTATAGTCATTAGTAAATCGCTGATACATTAGTTTAACTACGACAGCAAAAGGGTTATGAGGTGTCTCAAAAAGCCTCAATTTATCAATTCCATCAAGCACATTCCCGAGCCTTCACTGAGCTGGAAAATGTATTTGAATAATATAGCTTTTTTATCATTGTAACTTTCACCCATATCTCACCTGCTGAAGTATTTTTGTATTTCTTTCCCCTCTAATGTTTCAGATGAACACGCAGTTTGAATAAAATGAAACTGAATTCAATGTTCTCACTGTCAGATGCAGAAACTCCTTCAATTAATATTGGTACAAACTTCCAAAAAAACTGCCGTATTGACGTTTTTACATTAGATTCAGTGTCAGTTTTCAATGTAATTATCTATGAAAATATGAAAAATTATCTATGGAAACCTCGTAATTACCCAGTGCTAATTACCAAAACACTTAAAAATTAATAATCAAAAAACAAAAATAAAACTAACAATGAAATATGGACCATAGAAAACAACATGACAGTATCAACTCCCACAATTGTGAGGGACATTATGTTTGGTGTTTGTTGGAAATGTTTTACAGCGACGCCTTAATTCATCTGTGTGATCACTGTGGAGGCTGAAGGTGGTGCTGCTGTTCACTTGTGCACCTAAAGAACTAGGAAGTTTAGTTTATAGTGTGTTTCACGGTGAGTACACGCTGCACACTGCGACACTATTATTGCTCAGTGCTGGCTACTTAAAATATAAACCATACAGTTATGTCCAAGGTAGTTGTGTTAATATATAATCACTAATTCACGTCATTGGTGTCTGGTGTGTGAATAAAATCTTAACAGTTGATGCTCCCTATTGATGGCAGACAAAGGAATTGTTATTTACCAGTTGCAGCATATGATATGTGAGCAAAACCCATATGAGCATTTATGGCATCAGGGAAATTTGAGCTGTACAATTTGAAAGGAGCCAGTCGAGCAGCAGGTGAGGCTGTCTGGCTGACACAGGTAGGAAATGCAAATGAGATCAGTTATAGCCGCTCTTCAAATCCTCTCTGTATCACTGGCTTTCGATCTGTAGAACCATTTGCATCCAAGGACCAAAACAAAGACAGTTCCTCATGAGTTGAGCTGTGAGACTTGACGCCAAATAATGGTAAAGTACAGTTTTATATTGGTTCCGTTCGTGTTTGCAGTCTGACAACATTGGGTAGAGTGAGTAGGAAGTAAGAAGGTGTTGTCGGTAACAGTGGTAGTTCTGAATAGCGAGTCTTCTGTTAATTTTACATGTAGTCGACCTTTGTTCAGCTTGTGTTTGTGGGTAACATGCAATGACAGCTACAAGTAGTGATGAAGTATGAGAATGAATGTAAATAGTCAAACAAACCCAGTCAACTAACTGCTGGTAGATATCCCGAGAGTAAATAGTGCAACAGGTATCAGCTTTACTACAGAGTAAAGAACGCCGACAGGTCAATCAAGCTTGTATAACTATGTGTGAGGGTTGTGCTTTGTTTCAGTTTGAACACGGGTTATAGTTTTAATGCGTGCTTGATTTTTGGGCATTATATTAAACCCTCAAAATATTTGATCATTTTAAAATCATACCAGAATCAAGAAGGCTTTACTTCATCTTTACCTTTAACTTGTAGAACTGAACTTATTTGAAATTACTTCTATTGTCTGGACTTTCACACACCTGATTTTTCCAGTAAAAATTATAACGCAGTGGTGGAGTTTACACAGAGAAAAAGACGCTCTGTGTCTCTTTGTCTCTAATGCTGAGAGATTTGAGTATTTTTTTTATACAGTTTTAATAGTTTCGTCTGGTACAAAGATTCATGTGTGTCTCAACATGACATGTCTGCTCACACAGTTCTTTAACATAAAGTCTACACCATTCACACATAACGTTGTGTAGAATTGATATCTAACCCTAATATCTTCTTAAGTACCAACATCCAACAAAAATGCCACTTTTATACCTTTTGTTGGTTTTCTGGTATTAGTGAATGTTTTGTTGTACGAGAAGTTTCCTGTATGTTCACATATTGAAAGCAAACCTGCTGAAAAAGATAAGATCTGTGAATCAAATGCTTTGCAAACGCATATTGTTTATTTAGTGTTTCATGGTTAATTTAAAATCTGATGTTCAGTACATATAGGATCTAAATATGCAAAATAAATACGTTAGAGCACAGTAGCTTGTAGTCATTTTCTTTCTTTCTGTTCTAATAGATCATCATAATTCAGATTCCTTTTTCCCTTCAACCCCTGTTTGATCTCTGGGCTGATGCCACCTTTCACTGAAACTTTACACAGAGTTTTTCATCCGAGAGGTTACAGTCGGTGGCAGTTCAGTGCTGACACAAAGCAGAACACTGTCACTGTAACTGGACCCGACGGTAAACTGCAGATATTTTTGGAGTGAGGTAGAGCTCCAAAATAAGAAAACAGCAATTTGACTTCTCTTTTATCACCTGCTCCTCATTTGTCAACGGATAATTAGCTGTTTCCTGGCACAATGTGTGTGAGAGTCAGACACTGTCCCTCCCTGTGTCCTTTCTGTCTTTCTATAGTTATTTACTGTACATCAGCACTTCCTCTATGGGTCCTGGCACTGTGGGAAAACAGATATGGTCACACCACTTCCTGGTTTCACTTGAATGGGATTACATCTCCTTATTGTGTGATTTAACTCATGATATTAATTAAAAACCGCATTGATTTTAACAGTAGCAGCACTTGAACTTCCCACATAAGATGAGATAACAAGGAAGAAAAATGTTAGAGTGAGAAAACAGACACTCTACTTCTTATGGGCAAATAATCTGCTGAAAAAGTACTAGATGCTATAAATATGTATGAGTAATAATGACAGCAGTGTAGAGTTAGTCTGCCACGAGTAAATGCCCTGCATTGAAATCTTAATCTTAATCATAAGTAAATGAACGAAAGTATTAAAAATGTGCAAAAATGAAATAAATTTGCTAACCTTTTGCTGACCTAAGAATAACATCCATTATATTTTATCATAGATTAAAATTAAGAAATGTATAAATATTTTAAAATGGTACTTGTTTTCACAACAAAAAATAGGTTATAACACGCTGCACAGTTAAAAGCAGATATGAGTTTACCAAAATCAATTGTGTTTTTTAATTATACATACATGTATGAATCAAACTTAACATGTAGACATGTTGCAGTTTACAGACACTTAGAATACACATTGTACTGTATGAAAAACAAACTATTATATTAACCATTCAATATTAAATAATCCCAGCAGTGTTTACACACTGCCACTGATGTTTTACTTCCTTATGACATACAGAAACTTACAGTACTGTTGCCCATTGTTGTTTTTGTATTTGTATATGCTTGTATTTTGAAAAGAACACAATGGAAACACTAGATGTACATGAAACCAAAGTCAAATTTATTTATATGTAAGCAAGTCATGTTTATCAGTTGTTGAAATTCATGCAGTCGAAATACTTATCTGAGGTCCCTGTGTTTTTCAGAGCTTCTTTGGAAAACTGAAGAACTTGTGAGTACATTGAACTCTTAGTAAATGATCACAAGTGCTGTTAATGAGTTATGCATGAACTAAAAAGGTGCTACATCACCTTATCTCTCCTCCTCCCGTCAGACACAGTGGACCCCCCGCTCCACCCAGAAGGATCGGTGAGATTTACCTGCACTTTGAAATGATGAATAGTATATTATGTTTCCCTCGCTCTTTGTTTCATATCAAAAACAATCAAACATGCATTTTTCAAATCTGTTTCAGATAACAATGACGACTTTGGGTGGCCACAGGATGAGTTTGTATGTTTTTGAATTAGTTATTTTATATGTATAATCCACATTGTTTTACAGGTGCCACATGTGGCATTTTCAAATCTCTACAGCAGCTGATGATACTGTTACTTCCTCATGGGTTAATGGTCCCAAGGGGTCGACTTCTGAATATTGACAAAGAAAGATAAAGCTAATATTTAAAAAGGCACAAAACATGCATGTCCTTTTACATGTTCCCGGGGGGGACTACTGTTTGTCTGTCCAAACAGACATTTCCCACAAGCTCTGCTGTGTCTGTTTACAATACGTTTTTGTCCCTACTTTCATCATATTTTTGCTTTTACTTAGGACAACAAAGTTGTTTTTTTTTCTCACTCACCAGCCAAAGCTCTGCTGGTAACACAGAACTTTTAAATGTTAAGTGATTCAGCGTTTGCTACGGCCTCATTTGACTAAAGGACATGTGCCAATGTGTCCCCTGTTAGCGAGGTAATAACTCTTTGTTAAAATGTGACACGCATGCACATTTAAAGCAGTTCTGTTCTGACAGGATGACGAGGAGGGGGATACGTATGAAGTGCCTCCCTGTGAGCCTCCAGCTTTGAAAGTCCCACAAAGACAAGTGGAGGACAACGTCTATCTGGGTAACAGATCTACGTCTGCACTGCTACATCATTGTGTCCTGTTAAGTAGAAGACAGTCTTGGGCCTAATTGATGCAATTGTTTGCAGAGAGGACGTCCACTCCTGCATTCTCACAGAGACAGGCTGCTCCTCCACCCAGGCCAGGAAAACCTCTGGTAACTCGTCTGTGTGTCTCTGCAGCTGTAAATACACTTTATACATGTTTCCATAGCTTGTGTTTGTTTTGATTTAATTATGTTTAATCCAGAAAGCTCAACCGCATTCTGAGGACTTCTTCCATGACCCCAACATCAAAAAACGTGAGTCATTCATATACACCACTTGCTTGCTTTTGTTCATTTTATTGTGCAAACCACCTCTCTTCATCTCTTAAAACTCCCTCTAACTCCCAGCACCGGAGATAGACAGAAACGACAAGCCTGGGAGAAAGATGAAGATGCTTCCTCCACCTGTCCGGACTCCTCCGGCTCCACTTCCTGCATCCAACACTGAGGAAGGTGCGAGTAACATCATGTCGCGAAAGATTTTATAAACAGTAGCAGCAGTTTATTTGGCCATAAATAAATCAAACCAGAACTTGTCCAATGCAGAGAAGAGAGTGCCACCTGCTGCAGAGTCGCTGAGTTGCACAACAAGTGCAACCCAGAAACCCAAACTTAAACTGCAGGAGCACCAGTGAAATGTGGGATGTTGCCAGAATGTCGCAAACTTTGGCCTTGTACAATTACTGCAGGACAAAGTGGTTTTGTATCAGTTTGACTTCTGCTGGATAGCTCGTGAATTTGTTCAAATTTTGCCAAAATGTAGTAATTTGCCAAGATGACTAAAAAAATGTAGAGTGTAATGCAACACACAACACAAATAACTGTGAGTATTTTGTGTTTCAGACGTGTATTTGGATCCAAATGAAGAACAGGTGAGTTTTACTCTGTAGTTTCTTTTTGTGCAAGACAGTCAATGGAAAGGAACATTCACCTTCCTAAATGGAAATATGTCTGATGATGGAGCATTACCAGAGCCTGTGATCAGTTACTTATAAGACTAATGGGAATATATAAATGTAATGGCTGGTTAACAGGCCATTTATGGAGACTGGATTAATGAGGTTTAAAAGCAAAGAGCCTAAAGGGTCATGGAAAGTCACAGTCTTGCTTCTGGTTCCATTTTTTTGTCTTTTAATATGCAGTATACTTGTTTTCTCTGTATTTTTTTGTTTACCTTTAACATTGCCGCTGTCAATGAGAGACCTGAAACTCCAGGTACCTGCTCTGTACTTCTGCACAGATACGACAGGATCTACATACTGTACCTGTGAATGAGGAAGTAATTGCCACATATGAATGAAACAGTTTCTGCCAGTCAGTTCCTGAACATTTGACACATGTGTATTAAAAAAAATCCACCTTCCCGTGATATGTTATCATTTTGTGTTTTAGGAAGACAGTGATTACCTGTATTTACAACCAACACCAGGTAGGCAGCATCACACTTCACAGGCGCTGGCATAATCATTTAACAGCCACAGTTATGTAAATGTGGTTTAATAATGATCATCTGTTTCTTCTCTGTTCTCAGCTTGCTCTCCTCCACCACGCGCACCAATAAGGAAGCCTCCATCTCCTAAGGCAGCATTTGTACCTTCTCCCATTCCCATGTAAGTGCACTTCACCCTGAATCAAAGTAGCTTTGTCCCGCAAGAACATTAGCAACATGACTTAATCTGTAATATAATCTGTTCACCCACTTTCAAACTTCACTCTGAGTCATGCTGCTTTGTTTATGCTGTGGTGGACACACAGTTCTGTAGCAGCAGAAAATTACTGTGCAAAACAGGCAATGAAACGCACATTCTCTCTGTCTGCAGGATGAAACCTCCTGTTCCCAGAGCTAAGTCTGTGAGTGTGTTTATTCGTCTGCATGCTTAGTCACATCATTTGCTTATGATAATCTCTGTCCTTATTTAAAATAAGACAGAGGCTGATTTAGAATCTTTCCTTGTCACACCGTATTTTTATTTCATACATGGAAGAATACAGTCGTGTGCAAAAAGTTTGCATCCCTTTTTTGTAACAGCAAAATAAAAAATAAAAACCCATAATATTTAATGCACATCAGCTTGTACAAATGATTCTTTACAATTAATTCTGATTGATTATTTTTTAGTTTGCAATTATTTAATCAAGGGGGATGCAAATGTTTGCACTTATTTAGTTTTCATTATTTAAGTTTTTTCTAGATAAATTAAATGAAATTAACTTTAAATAAATTTCCAATGAACTCACATTTGTAATATATAAAATATTATGTTGATAATTTTGCCAATTCAAAATGAGGGGATGCAAACTTTTGCTCCCAACCACAAGCTCAGCTTCAACATGATACAGCAGTGACATTTACATCCTGCCTTTCAGAATTCCGTCTTGCCTTCTTTCAGCGAGATAAAACCAGGTAAAGACCATGATAAAACTGACCTTGTTATCAATACATACCACATCTAAAACATGATGTTGAAGAGGACATATCTTATCTCTTCTATTCCTTCAGTTGACCCGAGGCACGCCACATTTCCTGCCAAACTCCCTCCACCAACTCCCGGTGCTAAACCCCCACTGCCTGCAAACCTGAAGGAAGCTAAACCCAGGTACGTGGTAGTGAGATGAAAAGTGGAAATTAAATATTGAAACGACACTGAATGACATTTGTGTCCAACTTTGTACAGCTGACTCCGTCTATGAGTGCACACATACATCAGAATTACATTCAGTGTGTAACATTAGCCTCCCTGTCTTTATTCCAGCCCTCCAAATCCTCCTGTGGCAGACGCTAAGCCTGTGGGTAAGCTCACAGTTTTCAAAGAGAGACTTTCTAATTCCTCAGGGATGACTGTGATTATTTGAGGTCTGCTTGAATTCTTCCTTTAATGTAATCCAAACAGTGCATTAATTATCTTTTTTTTTTTTTTACCATCTGGCTGTTTTTGCCAAATTCAGACTTTCCAAACTTGTAACATGTTTCCTCTCTGTCATAAGCCTCTTCTATTGGTTTGAGGACAGCCAAACAGTCTGGGAAGGAGGTATGTACATTAAATCTAGCACAAATTACTGAGACGTGGTTTATAGAACTCTTTCTTTATATGTATTTATGTTTGTGAAAAATCCCAGGACAAAGAATGGTTTGCTGGTGACTGCAACAGGAAGGCAGCAGAGGAACTGTTGATGAGGGTCAACAAGGTAAACCGAACAAAAGCTAATGCTGTGGCTGCTTATGTCTGATAATTCATTTCCACGCCTAAGGCGCAGGTGTTGCACAGACAGTGACTGTGCATGTTCATATTTTTGTATGGCTTCCAAAATTATCATTTTTTAAAAGTCCCTGTGCAGTTTTATCCTTATTCTCCCATCAAAGCTAATATTTCGCCTTTTTTGCACGTTGTAGGACGGCACCTTTCTCATCCGACACAGCTCAGCCCAGAACGCCCGCCAGCCGTACACCCTGGCTGTGCTCTATCAACAGAAAGTGTACAACATTCCCATCCGCTTCCTGGAGGAAACACAAGGCTATGCCCTCGGAAAGGAGGGCAAAAAGAACGAGGAGGTGAGGCCACAGATGACAGGTTTAATAAAAACGCTGTGCAGCAGAGAGACTCGGTTCCCCTCATCGCTCTGAGAGAACTCCACCTTCACAGGAATTTCATTTTCACTCATCCAAGACTTTATGTTTCTCTTTTCCCAGATTTTCACCAGTCTCAGTGAAATGATCTCTCACCACAAGAATAACCAGCTGTTTTTGATCGACAGCAAGAGTCAGGCCAAGCACACAGCGTATTTAACTCACCCTGCACGCCCTTAAAACTCTCTTCCATTAAAAAAATCAGTCACACCACTGATGTCTTAATTTTCACTTAGTTGTTCGTCATGGTTTATCATTTCCTTTTTTTTTCCCTTTTTTCCACGTCAACATATTGCAAAATGATAACTGCCCTGTAGTGACACGGGAAACATGTCACTCAGTCATTCATCCTGGATGTTTCATTGAGAAATCACTGTTCACTGGCTTTTAAACATACAGACAGTATATGTTTGCTGTTTAGAATGAGAACACTGCTTCTCGGTTAACAGGTAAACTATTTTATTTTGAGTCTTGAATCCATAAATTACTATTTTGTATTTTAGTCACAAGTTCACATTTCTCTTTCTTATTTTAGAATAGTTTTATATACATTTCAGATGTGATATTGCGCAATATAGAACCAAAAGGCCTTACACTGTTTCTGTTTTATTTTTTTATTATTTCCTTAAATGTATTGCTGTTGTCCAGTGATCATGAGTTCACCTACATCCTTGAACTGGCCACCCAGCTCTTTACATTGGGTTACTGTGGTGTGTGTGGTTTTATTTGGACGAAATAAATTATGAGTGGGTAATGCTTTATGAAGTGCTCTGAGCAAACTTATAACTAACAAGGTGCATGTTGGAAAATCCCAAAGTGTCACGGTTCTTTGAAAAGTAGAGAGTCACTGCAGCGAGGCGAGGGTTTGTGGCTTTATCTGAGAAACCAGTGTGTGTGTGTGTGTGTGTGTGTGTGTGTGTGTGTGTGTGTGTGTGTGCGCGTGCTGCCTGCCACTGGCTGCTGACCAGACCCTGGTGGTTACACCCGCTTCCTATCAGGGTGAAACCATCTTCTTTGTGGCCAAACCTTATATCTCTGTGCCAGAACACTACGTGGCAGGATAACAAACACATGTACAATCAAATAGTAAATGAAAAAAGAATGAAAATAATAATAACAAATTTAAACAAAACATAAACTTTGTCCACCCACATTACATCTGCATCCAAAATCTGGATCATTTTGTGCAAAACAGCTTGTAAAGGAAACCTGGTACATCTGTTGCCTTTTTGACCTCGCTCATGTTTTTTACTGTATTACCACATTTCTAAGTTCTCTAATCATATTACACGCTGGATTTCAGCACAGGCTGAAAGTCTAGAGTCTCGTGCATCTGTAGCTGATGTATTTGCATGTGCGTGTGGCGTTAATGAGTACTGCATAACTTCCTGGAGCCAGTGTAATTTGACAGGTGGATGTGGGGCATGTTAAACAGTAGCTCTGTCACACGATTACTAAACTCAGCACTGTACATTCTCAAGACGATGACCCCAACCACATTGACAACAGCAACAAAGTATTTTGAATGAGTTCATTTCATTTTAATTTTAGATTTTATCATGATTTAGTGCATTATTACATCCATCACAGTGGGGGACTGACAGTAAATGAGATGAAGGAGAAATAAGGTTTCCCGAGGTGACTCAAACTACATCTTAACCACATCAGTCTGCATCTTAGACTTATAAGAGATGCATATAGATGAATATGAAAGAGATTTTCGTTTACAAATAGGATAAATAAAGTAAAGTTGTATTGGGATCTGCTACCTTTGCTCTTTCACAATAAATTCCATAATATTTTCATAACAAAAACATGATAAACTAACTTTATTTGGATACCGCTTCATTTAACAAAGCTACAAAACCTTTAAAAGGAAAACGATAAGGTTTTAGAGTTAATAAATCATTATCATAAATGTCTACAAAGCAATTATTTATTTCCTTTTTTTGGCAAATTTCCAGTATGGGAACTTAAATGAATTGTGTAAGACAAACTCACTGGAGCAGCAGCTTTTTGGTTACACACTTCTGCAGGCCACATCCTGTGTACTGACTCGTGTGAGTGTATAGGTTTTTGTTGATCAAAGCCTTTTCAGACTGGCCATAAACGGTCAGACTATTCAATTGACCAAACACTGGGTTTTTTTTTCTATATGCAAAACTGTGTCCCCTGCACAAGCATTTACATTGTATTAAACCAGGCAGCTTTTCTTTGTTGATGACAGAAATTGTATTTGCTTTTATTTGACTGTATAAATTAATTTTTTTTCAATTTGCACAGCCTCCCCAACATTTGATGATGGTGATGGGAAGAGGCCCTTTGATGACATCCTGTCAAGTGAAAAAGATGCAGTTTCAGCTCCTTGGAGGAGCACACGAAGCACTTCTGGGAAAGATGAGTGTGTGTGTCATGTTGTAAAACGCACATAAAGGTGGGGCGCCCGTCACGAGTCCTGATTTCGAAGTTGGTGGAAAGGAAGGGGGAAGGGGCTGCGGCGGAGGGTTACACGCTGCACGCCCGACCCCTTTGCGTTGACAGTCCTGAGAAAAACTGAATCCGTGACTGGGACTGCTTAAGTGCTCACTTAGAAAAAGACTGCGGGGGACCGACAGCTCAGTCCAGTTTCCACACAAGGCTCGAGCAGGATCTGGTTTACGCACAGGGCTCGGTAGTAGCTGAAGTGGACTAGTTTTCTTAGCGGAGGTGCGGAGTTTTTTTGATTCAGGACTGGCGTAGTAAGGGGGGCGGAGGGGCGCTAGTGAATGGGAGCAGTCACTGGATTCGGGTGATACCAGCGCAAGACGCCCGGACTCCGGCCCATCGTGTCTGACTTCTGGGGACGTTCGGGGCACGTACAGAACAAAAAGAAAAACCCACCTCTAACCCACCTACTGTCCCCTTCCCCTTTTCCTCCTTACACCGATTTTCAGACAGAGGAAATCCTCCAGAAATGGCTCAGATACTGCCGATACGCTTCCAGGAACATCTGCAGGTAAGCGGGAAAACCCCCCCAAAAAGCCCTAACATGAAATTTCAGCTCGTGTGTGTGTTTTTATTTTTATTTTATTTTTTTTGCGCAGCTGCTCGCCGGGGAAGAGTCCGCGTGCACACGGCGCACGTCGCATTTAAATGGGCTCCTCGGTGATAAGGCTGCGGGGTGGTGCTCAAATATAGCCACAGGCCTAGTGTTCTGCCGCCGGGGCAGATGATGACTTGTAGAAATTGAACAGTCCGATCGTGTCCGGCTCCGAGGCGGGCTGCTGTCTGTGCGTGCGTGTGTGTGTGTGTGTGTGTGTGTGTGTGTGTGTGCGCGGATACGCCGCGGCACATATGCTTTTTTTTTCTGCCTCCTCGTGTGGAAAAACGCCGCTGTCATTTCCAGTTCGCATCGAAGCGAACTGCGGTGTTTTGACACTTTTCCCTTTGACGCAGACGACGGGGCTCAGCTGTTGGTGGAGACTGAGACCCGAGCTGTGCGGCTACCATGTTGTTGTCATGTCCTGCTGCAGCAACAAATCCTACTTTGCAGCCTGTGTGCGGGTCGGATGTAGCGTTTACTGACACAGTCACCGCAATATATTCATAGTGGCAATAACAGTATTTTGTGTTTTTTTTTTTTTTTTTTTAGGCCGCATCCTTGTAGATGCGGTTGTGCAGCACTTGAGCAAGTTCAGAGGACCGCATCACTGCTGGACATTATGGGGCAGTAGCTCCTTATTGTCATGGGAAATCCATTTTGCAGTTTCCTAATCAATATTCTATCAGTCTAATGCGTCTCCCAGTTCTTCTCGTTGCAGGAACATCTGTTCTGGTTAGACATGATAAACATGCAAGTGTAGCAGAGGCCCTGTAGTGTTTGGCTGACAGCCTCTTGGAGGAAAAAAAACCAAAGCAAACAGCAAATGCCCTTTTAAAATGTGCGACTGCATAAAAGGAGAGCAGGCAGCCAGTTATTTGGTCATCAGTGGGGAAACTATTCCCACTATGGCCCCTTGTTTTCTCTGGCTCACACTTTGCTGTCCCATTGCAGCCCCAGTGCTCGGTGCCTTGCAGCCAAAAGAGAAACTTTGTGACGCACCCTTCCACCTCCCCTCCTCTGTAGCCTGTTGTTATGGAAACAGCAGGCAGTGAAATGGCCTTTCACTAGGAAAGAGCACATAACCCCCCCCCTTTCTCCCTTCCTCTGGCCGGTAGCCCCACTTTCGTCAGCTATAGATCCTTTATCCACCGAAAAAAACTGTGCTGGTCAAGAGAGCTTGCGGACCGTCAGGCTTCCTTCAGCCCTGACAGAACTTGTACAGTGCTGATGACTGATACAGGGCAGCACCGTGCTCGACAGTGTCTATGGCTTTAGTTCAAATGGCAGTGCATGCCTTGCTCTTTAACTTCATATAGCTGCAGACTGCTTTACGTTCTATCACTACCGTGAAATCCCACCTCTGGCCCAGTCGTACCCCCTTGTGAATCTAGGTGGCTCCAGCAGAGTGAAAAACGCTTGGAATTTGCAAACCCAGGTCTTTGGGCCTCAAGTTGTTGCGCTTTTTTTTTTTTTTTTCTTGGCCTGGTATTTACAGCTCAGTGTCTGCAGTCTGGGTCGGGGTTCAGGAGTCGGACACGGAGCACGCTCAGTGATGAAGTAGCAGCCTGTTCAACTAGCAGTTGCATGAGACAAAGAGCAAACCAAATATCTTGGTTATTGCCTTCCAGTCAGTTCTTGAACTCTTCTCTGGTGGTAACAGTGACGTGGAGGATGAAGCCTGGATTTCAGAGAGAGGTTTTAGCTGTTAGAGATTCACTGGTATTTATTTTGTCACCCCACACTAGTAGCTATGGATTGCCTTGCTTACACTGTCATTAAAGTTAAGCGGCGTGGTACAGTCTCTCTCCGGCATTACCCTTAGTCTTCCATGCTTGTGTACTTTAGTATGATTTATGATCCCAGGTTTACGGTACTGTATGTATGAACAAGTCAAAGTGTGTCATTAATTGACTAGATGGATCAGTGCCTGGTTTGGGTGTGTTAAACTGAATGTAGGCTACATCAGCGTTGCTTTTAAACTGCGATTAAGTTATGTAGTTTATGTCTTCCTAGCAAGATGAAGGAAGACAGAGATAGACAATGGTTTGTTGAATTGTGAAAGTGCTAAAGGGAGAGTCGTTTCCAGCTTGTTTGGCACGGCTGCCGGCTGCCAGTGCAGAGGTCTACGCATTGAAGCAGCTTGTGTAAGTGCAAAAATGTCCTGCAGCTCAGAAGTGCCTGCACATTTTCCCGTTGAGTTGACTCAAAGAGGGTCCACCCTGCTGCTCTGCGGCTGTTCACATCCACCTGGTGTGCTCTTGTATCTGTACTGATCAAATGATGGTCGATGGGGATGAGGTAAGCAGGCCTCATCAGGCAAACCGCATCAGGACAGGAAGCAGAACGACAGACCAGTTCCACAGAACGCATCTGTGACCACAGCAGAAGCTGGTAGGGACAATGGACAGCATCAGCGCTTTGTCATCAAATACTCAATCATGAATACATTCAAAGAGCAGCTGTTCATATATGCTGTACTAACTGTGTCCCTCGGTCATGTCACAGACTGATAAAGCTGCAATTGCTGAATTTAGGCTTTGAAAATGAGTTTATTCTTTCATCCATAAAATGTCACACGAGTTGATGTTCCAAGGTGGCATTTTTAGGGTATTTTTTTACCCAACCAAACAGTTCAACAACGGTCTAAATCCAAAATTATACAGTTTTGTCACACGTGACCAAGACAATTATCAAATCCTCAATTCAGATTGTCTGAAACCGGTGAATATTTTGCAGTTTTACATGGAAAAATACAGAAAGCTTATGTCGTGGAACAGTGTCCCCAACTAGCCTCCAGTGACTCAGTCAATTCACATTTACACTATTGGCTGGTTTTGATTTCTGAATGGGTTTCTGAATCGCAAATGTTTGATTCACATTTTATTTGTTTCTGAACCATTTCCAAATGACACATGACACAAGCTTTTTTCTGAATTAGACTTTTCCAACATGCAAGTGTGGCTTGTTGTGTTTAGTCTCATGTGATATGTCTTTGTTGTAGTGTTCACTTGTATGATGATAATGATCAATTCCGATTTAAATAAATAACATTTCGTCCTGTGGCTGATGGATGGCTGATGAAACAATGCCAGAGTGAACCAAAAAATGGAAGTAAAAAAAAGCAAAACAATGAGGTGACGGAAGCTAAAAACTTTCCAAGAGGTGACATGAATTACAGAGTTGTATGACCCGTGATACTGACATTACAAACAACCCTTTCGACATGCACATATTTCATTCACCGTTTTGTATGCTGTAATCCTCCGTCCTATTGGTGGAATAACTAACCTCTTTCAAATTCTTGTGTCAACACTTTAGTGTTTTGTTGCAGTCTTCAGTTTAATTGCGTTTGTACAAATTCCTTATAAACACAAAATCTCTCAGCTGCTGATGTGACGTGTCAGTGCTTCAGCGATGCATTTGCTCAGTCTGACTCACTAAATACCAGCAGTGCTGTATCATCATGGAACTTCTGCCTGTCTGCCTGTTGTTATTGTGATATTACCAGTTCTTTATGATTTTCAATCAGTCGTTGAGGAAATGGCGCTTTTTATTTGTATGTGTGCAGAGACCTAGGTTCTAGTTGAAGTGTGATTTTAGTCTGGAATGTTCTACTAAGGAGTGTGAGTGTGTGTGTGTGTGTGTGTGGGGGGGGGGTTCTTCTGGTGAGTCAGTTGCCCCACCCTGAACCGTAGATTGCTAAAGGCCTGTGTAGCTGTAAAGGCACTGGCCAGACCAAACTCTCATTCCCCCTTTCTCTTTTCTTTCAAAAGGTTAATTTATCGCTCTGGCTTCTTTTGTTCACATGGATGTTCTTCTTACACTCAACCTCTCTTTGTTTTTAGCGGGATGCTATACTTTGTCTTGAGCTCCTCCTTTTAATTCTAGTCTTATCTTTCTATTGTGTTTTGCCTCCCCTGTCCTCCCAGAAATAGTTTTGGCAGTCTCGAAGAGATGCAGCATATGGCTCCAATCCTCCCTCAGGTTTTCTCCGTGGCCTTTTCAAAAAGCCTTTATCTTGTATATTGCCATAGACCACACAAAAAATAAAACCACATCGCTGTAGCTGAGTGATGTGGTTGACATCATTATTATAGTATTTATTAGTATATTGTCTAATATTTAAATGTTCTTTCATATAGCCTTTTGATGCTAAACAATATTGTTCTACCAAAATGGTGCAGGCCTCCAAGTTAGTAAGTTTGATGTGATGAGCAATCAGCAAATTATGTTTTTAGTTAAGTTTCCTAGAGTACAAGTCTTCATCAAGTCAAATAAAACACGAAAACAGAGAATGTTTGGTGTTTTACTTGGAATAAAACTAATCCGACCCATTGTGGATTTCTCTTTATCAACTTATCTTTTTGTCTTTAATTCATTTTCACAGAGCAGGAACATCAAAGCAACACATTCTTTTTATATTCAACTTGGACTTTTTCAAACAAAAAAGTGTTAAGATAAAACTGTGGCTGTGTGCTTCAGCTACAGCTTGAGAAATGCGATGATGTGATTTATTGCTGTTAAAAATACAGTTGATTTAGAGCGTAATCTGTGGGCTATAAAACCAAAACAATAAGCTAAAAGAGGCTGAAAAGCTCCACAAAAGCCTAGAGGAGATACTGAGTTGAAAAATGCTTTTTCTTAGATATAATTAAAGAGCTTTATTTGCTAGAGAACAGCTCCTCTCTGAAGCCCTGACTGCTGACTCCTACAACCTTCCTGTTTTGTAGATGACAAGATTTAATTGGCTCAGCCATCATGATTTGTTGTCCTGCTCCACTGGCCAACTGCGAAGGACTGAGATAGTACAGTCCTTGTGATGAGCAGAAGGATTCCTTTCCGCTTGCCTCAGACTGCATAATGCAGTCAGCTCAGTCAACACAGGGAGAGTGCGTGTTTTGGGCTCCCCTCTCAGTTCAGTTCGTTTGACAGTCTACACAATGATTCCTCTGTTCAGCAGCCGTTAACCTAGGTGGAGTGGTCCGTGTTTATTAGTACTGCTACGATCTGGCACAGTAGAAAGTGTTATCAGCTCACTTTTGTATCTTAGATCCTTCTCATGAGGAAAGTTCACATCCTGATTTCAGTGTTGACATAAAATTGAATCTTGAATTCAGGGGATCTCTGTTAACAACTTCCATAGACCATAAAAGGCAACGTTAAAAGCAGAATTTGTTCTAACCCTGTACTGTTTCAGTATACAAGGCATAGTTCTCAAAGTACATCAGTACATTCAGAGGATTATTAGCAGCTATAATAAGAGTGTAAAGTAAAGCTGTGTTGTGTTAACACCCTGTTGTCCACTGTGTCCCACGCTTGTTCCTGGCTCCATGTACCACCAGACCTCCTGTCTGTCTGAGACAACCTTAAGAAAAACCCTGGAACACTGGAGCAGACCTGCTGCTATTTTATTGGTTCACTGCTCGCTGCTTTTTTCTCCTACAGGGCAAACGGCAACTGTTGCCCCCATACTGTATACATTTTTCAACTGACTTTTATTGTTGTGGTTATAGAGGTGTGACTCCATCAGGTTTCTTAAAACACGCTTTTGGCCCAGTGAATGAGACTTTTGGCACACTGCAAGGAGGAAATCCCCTATGTTTTAATCATTGGGCATATTTTGGTTCAAACGTTAAAGTAGCATGTGTGCTTTGTTAGGTAGCACTTTTCCTACTATGGTCACCAATAATTAGTAAACAGATTAAAACACTTAATAAATCATTATAATGTAGTAGGTGCTAAGTATACGCTGTAAACATTTTTTAAAGAATATATCTGTTCATGTTTATTGCCATTGTTTTTCATATGATTATGGTTTTATTATACTGTGTTATGTGTACAGTATACGGTGAGTATGTCAAAGTATTGATTAACACACTTTCAAAATGTACACTATCCACTTTTATGCCGAACACTGTTATTGTTATAAACAGTTCATTAAGAATATACTTTCGTCTACACTATACTTTACTCACTCCGGACAAATAATCTAATTGCTGCTTCTATATCATTAATGTTTCCAGTTGCAGAACCTGGGTATCAACCCAGCCAACATTGGGTTCAGCTATCTGACCTTGGAGTCAGACAAATTCATCTGTATCAGAGAGAAGGTGGGCGAGCAGAACCAGGTGGTGATAGTGGACATGTCTGACCCCACCAACCCAATCAGGAGACCAATCTCTGCCGACAGTGCCATCATGAACCCCGCCAGCAAGGTCATTGCCCTGAAAGGTAAGAGTATGTATGGTGAGACATACAGCAGAGAAAAAATCTGTTTGCTGGTATTATTAGTGACTTAACACCAAGCACTGAGGTTATTGTATTGTTTTAATAAAACCTGCATGCTTTTCACACTGTTTACTTGTCTCTTGATCTGACAGATTTAGCCATCAGCTAGTAGCACTACCACAGTCATGCATTGATTAATGTGCTGTCACTGCTGCAAATATGTAGAGTGCACTCACTTTTATTGCCTGAATGTACTAAATTGGTTGTGCAAATTGATCTACTGCCACTAAATCTAGCCCCTGGAGCACAAATACAAGTGCTGATCACGATGATTTGCCTGTAATGCTTCTCTTTCCCCCTCCTTCTCAGGATAAAATGCCCCTGTTTGCCCCTTCCCCATGGTCTATCTTTGTCTCCTCTATTTAACCTGATTGACACTTTGCTTTTTCTTTTGCTTTTTTCCTCGCTCTCTGTCATTTCTCAGACGGTAAGTTGCTTACCGTCCGTCTACCCGTCCGGCACTATGTTGTGGTGATGCAGTAGCCATGTCTCTCTTAAAAAAAGCTTCCCACGTACCCCTCACAAGTACACTGAGCTATTTTGACCAGCAATCAATCATAACACAAACTGTTTAGTAATGACCTCTGCTGCCACTAAATTGCTTTAGTATCAAACCCTAACTCTGGCCTAACCTGCTATTTCGATGACAATTATACATCTGTTAACATGACTTGTTGTACGCTGCTGAAGTGTATGTTGGGAATGCATAATCAGATATGACAGCACACACTGAAAGGACTTGGGACACTGTGTGTTACTTTGCAGGCCTGTGTGAGCCTGTGTCTACAGACATATCAACATGTGGATCTTTCATGGCTCCATACAATGGCTAACATTAATGTTATTCATCTGAAGTTATCACCTTATTGGGGTTACTGGTCAAATGTTTGACTGTGGGTACTAGTAACTATATTAATGAGCACAGATACTTGAAGCTCAAGCAAAACTGCTGGTATCTTCAGGTCTAGCCACCTGGTCATTGTGACATTTTTCCAAGCGTTCTGTAGCCACTAGCTGGAGGTCAGTGTCCTCCAACGGTATCAGACAGGTTACTGTGTACAGAGTGGCATCCCCTTGGGCCCATAAACACCTTTAACCATATAAATAAATACTTCTTAAATCCCACTCTCTGTGTAGTTCTAAATTATTTACAATAAAACATTATTGTAAAAAAACAGCATAAGGTTTGTGATACCTTGTCTGTGCTATAGAGCTCCATTACTGTTCAAAAATTATTAAAAACATCAGTGAGCTACAGAGATGAATAAATTGATGGTTGGTTTATTATACAAAATAGCCTAATATAAATATGTTTGTCATATACATCAAAACATTAAATATACAACTTAAAATAGACTTTTAGACAGTGAAGTTGTTTCATACAAGTTGCAAATACAGCATTACATATTACGTCATGTACATTTGCTACTGAGGTAAATGTGTGAGACTATTATTATTTTGATACAAGGTTTTATGACTCAGTCCTTTTATTGGTTGCTCTTTTTATCTGTCCCTTCCTCTAGGTTCAGTTTTTGACTTCTTTCTGTTCTTCTCTCTCTTTCTTCAGCTGCCAAGACGCTGCAGATCTTTAACATTGAGATGAAAAGTAAGATGAAGGCTCACACCATGACAGAGGAAGTCATGTTCTGGAAGTGGATATCGGTAAACACTGTGGCCTTGGTGACGGATACGGCCGTGTATCATTGGAGCATGGAGGGGGATTCCCAACCAAACAAAGTATTCGATCGGCACGCTAGTCTGGCTGGATGTCAGATTATTAACTACAGAACTGATGAACAACAGAAGTGGCTACTGCTGATAGGGATTTCGGCACAGGTATGACAACACAAATGAACCTATTGACTCATGCCTCAACCAGGAGTGAACACATAAGAGACCATTATTTGTTTGAAAGACTTACTGTTCACCTGTTGGACAGATAGCATTTAGAACAGTCACTGTTTCGTTTGAAAGCCGGTTGAAAAAATATGTAAATTGAGCAAGTTGAGTGTGAGGTAGACCACAGTGGTAGTGCATCAATAAGTCCTTTTTACTGTTGTTTTTGTCTCTTTGCCCTGCAGCAAAACCGCGTGGTGGGGGCAATGCAGCTCTATTCCGTTGACAGAAAAGTTTCCCAGCCCATCGAGGGCCATGCTGCTGCCTTCGAGGAGTTCAAAGTGGAGGGAAATGCCAAACCGTCCACCCTCTTCTGCTTTGCCGTGCGCTCACAGGCCGGGGGAAAGGTGAGGGCTCCAAGATTGTACAGGAGGATTTAACTCATGATGCTATCTCAGTATATTTAATTTAACCTCTGAACAAAGCGCTTCAGTTGTATAAAGTCACAAGAGAAGCAGCCTTACGCTTCATGCCTTTTGATGGCCAAATGACACTACCTCCTAAATGCTGACTTCCTCCTTACTTTCCTACGTGTTCAGTAATTTTGCTGTTGACTCTCTGGTCAACTTTCATGCGGGCACTCTTGTTCCAGTTGCACATTATTGAAGTTGGTCAGCCACCTGCAGGAAACCAGCCATTTGCCAAGAAAGCTGTGGATGTGTTCTTCCCTCCAGAGGCCCAAACGGACTTTCCTGTAGCTATGCAGGTAAGGAAGACCTCTGCTGCTCATTAGTTAAGGTTGACTGCTGGATGCTTAAACACTTTCTCTGATCTTTCTTCCCTCAGATTGGTAGTAAGCACGGTGTAATATATTTGATCACAAAATATGGTTATATTCACCTGTATGACCTGGAGTCTGGAGTTTGTATCTACATGAACCGAATCAGTGCAGAGACCATCTTTGTAACTGCTCCTCATGAAGCCACCTCAGGAATTATTGGGGTCAACAAGAAGGGACAGGTGAGAAACTATTCTTTACTTTATTCACAGATGTGACATGTCCGCTTTTAAAGTTAAAGGTTTTAAGGTTTTATGACTTCATGGAGCAAAAATGAATCATAATATTGACATTTAGCTTTTGTCCTGCTGTATATGAAGACAGTCTCAGCAGACTGAAATATTACATTGGTTTACAGGATTTTAACATGTTATTTGTACATGTATTGTTTCATAGACATTTTACCTCACTCATTTACTGAGCCGTTTTTATGTATATCCATTTTTTCTCTTTTAGGTCTTATCAGTGTGTGTAGAAGAGGAGAACATAGTCAACTATGCCACTAACGTCCTGCAGAACCCTGATCTAGCCTTGAGAATGGCTGTGAGGTCAAACCTTGCTGGAGCCGAGGAGCTTTTTGCCAGGAAGTTTAACACACTCTTTGCCCAGGGAAGTTACTCAGAGGCAGCAAAGGTTGCTGCATCAGCACCCAAGGTATATCTTTATATGCTGCAGCACTAGGAACAGGTGCTTCCACAACTATTTCATTAAAATATAATGTTCCTTATTAATATTTTGGTTTTCTTTTCTGTGATTCACTGTTGTCAAAAGTAAAACACAGTGATTAATGGAATTAACCTTTTTTCTGCCACCTTGTTTTTTCTTTTACCCCAAAACCCTAAATCGTTCACGATTTTTCCCCCTTTCAGGGTATCTTGCGAACAGCAGAGACCATCCGTAAGTTTCAGAGTGTCCCAGCCCAACCGGGTCAGGCATCTCCACTGTTGCAGTACTTTGGTATTCTGCTGGACCAGGGCCAGCTCAACAAGTTTGAGTCTCTGGAGCTGTGCAGGCCTGTCCTGCAGCAGGGCCGCAAGCAGTTACTGGAAAAATGGTTGAAGGAGGACAAGGTAGGACTGGAGAATTAGCACAGCAAGGCAGATTTTATAGGCCTGGGCAGTATAGTAGAATTTCATGAAGCCATTTTAAAAGTGATTTGTGTTGGGGGCAAATAATTGATACATATTTGTTGAAGTTCTTATCTTGTATATGTTTGTTGCCAACCTTTAAGTATTAAGTCACTACTGATAACTGTCTTTATGTACGTGCTGTAGCTGGAGTGCTCAGAAGAGCTGGGAGACCTGGTCAAGGCTTCAGACCCTACACTTGCTCTTAGTGTGTACCTCAGAGCTAACGTCCCCAACAAGGTCATCCAGTGCTTTGCTGAGACCGGCCAGTTCCAAAAAATAGTGTTGTATGCTAAAAAGGTAATTGGGGACTTCCCTGGTTCGTTCACTTTTGTAGCAATGCTGGCAAAATAGACATATTTGTGTATTGCTTGTATAACTCAGTCTGGTCAGTGTACGTAATTTTACAACTGTAATTTTGTAGGTGGGCTACACCCCAGATTGGGTGTTTTTGCTGAGAAATGTGATGCGTGTTAATCCAGACCAGGGACTGCAGTTTGCCCAGATGCTGGTCCAGGATGAAGAACCACTGGCCAATATCAACCAGGTAATGCACACATCAACACGACCAGCTCACTCACTAGAGACCTACAATCACATGCCTTTCTTTTAAAGTACATCTGCATGTTTACCTTCACATATTCACACAAACACACAAAGCACCCAGTGTCGGAGCCTCCATCTGTGTTATTCCAGATGTGCCAGCGATGCCAAGAATTCATTGAGTCAGTGACTCCCTCCTCTTTTCAAAGCCACCTCATCCTTCTGCAGTCCAAGTCTCAAAGAGAAAACTTGATGACTTGAAGCTTTTCAAAGTTGGAACCCCTGCTTCTTTTTTGTTGCAGCCTCCACAGATGAAATGAAATGAAAAACCGAAACATCTGGCTCCCAGGCTTGTGGTGCCTAATAGGGTGTTACTGTAATCTTACCTTTTACGCCAACTGAAATCATGGTTTACAGATGGTAAGAAATGTAAAAATTTTACATTTCTAAATCGTGCTAAATCATTTTGTTCTCTTGTCTACTGCTAGATTGTAGATGTGTTCATGGAGGGCAGCCTGATCCAGCAATGCACCTCCTTCCTTTTGGATGCATTAAAGAATAACCGTCCAGCTGAAGGACATTTACAGACACGTCTGCTTGAGATGAACCTTATTCATGCCCCCCAGGTGAACAGTCCTGCTTTTGCTCCTACTCTCAATAAGCAACTTCACCTTTGATAATAGTAAATATAATGTGTGTGTCCATGCATGTATAATTCTTTTTAGGTAGCAGATGCAATCCTGGGGAACCAGATGTTCACACACTATGACCGTGCCCATGTTGCGCAGCTGTGCGAGAAGGCAGGCCTGCTGCAGAGAGCTCTTGAACACTACACAGACCTGTATGATATCAAACGCGCCGTGGTGCACACACATCTGCTCAACCCTGAGGTATGTCTGTTGAAGTGCATTCATGCTTGCGAATATGACTCTCTAGGGCAAATTCACTTTTTACTTTTTTATGATCTGTGAAAAAGCCATGTGAATTCTTTTTCTTTAAGTTTTTCCCTCAATGCTCAGCCTGTTGTCTCTCCTCCTCATGTCATCTTTTTTTCTCAATTTTATTTAGTGGTTGGTGAACTTTTTTGGCTCCTTGTCAGTTGAGGATTCTTTGGAGTGTTTAAGGGCCATGCTATCAGCCAACATTAGACAGAACCTGCAGCTGTGTGTCCAAGTAGCATCTAAGTATCACGAGCAGCTGGGAACTCAGGCATTAGTGGAGCTCTTTGAATCCTTCAAGAGTTATGAGGGTAAGTGTCACCCATGGGTGGCGATGGTGCACACAGCTGGGGAATGTTACATAAAATTGGGAGCATGTGTTACACTAGTCATTTTCTTCTGTTATTGTGCAGGCCTTGAGTGATGATAAATGGATCTGACTTGTGCTGTGTCTCCCTCTGTCCTCTATATTCAAGGCTTGTTTTACTTCCTTGGGTCAATTGTGAATTTCAGTCAAGAGCCTGACGTTCACTTTAAGTACATCCAGGCTGCCTGTAAGACGGGCCAGATCAAAGAAGTGGAGAGAATCTGTAGAGAAAGCAACTGTTACGACCCCGAGAGGGTTAAAAACTTCCTCAAGGTAAGGTGTTATTTTTTAATTTTATAATTTAGCTGCATATGTGTTAAATACTGCATTAGCCATGTCATGCAGTTTATTAACAAATGAACCTCGTACTTATTCATTTTGCAGGAGGCCAAGCTTACAGACCAGCTTCCTCTTATTATTGTGTGTGATCGTTTTGACTTCGTGCATGACCTGGTGCTCTACCTCTACCGCAACAATCTGCAGAAATACATTGAAATCTACGTACAGAAAGTAAGATCCAGACCAGTGCTGACTGGTTTTAGTACCCAATGAAAGCCAGACTTCAAATACGTTTTACGTTGCCAGTTTTGTTAAGAAGTTGTTGCATTTGTTTTCAGGTGAACCCCAGTCGTTTGCCAGTGGTGATAGGTGGATTGTTGGATGTAGACTGTGCTGAGGATGTGATTAAGAACCTGATCATGGTGGTCAGGGGGCAGTTTTCCACTGATGAGCTGGTGGAGGAGGTAGAGAAGAGAAACAGGTAAGATAAAATATCTTTTTTTTTGTCACCTTGCATGGTTGCTTCTGAATGCCTTGAAGAATGGAATGTTAGAATTATACTACTGTCTCTAGGTATAGTTATAGTCATTTGTGTCTCTGTAGTTACCTGATGGATGATTAAATCAACTTCTGGTAAACTGCACAACTTAAATAACTAGCTAAACCTATTTATGGTCTGTCTGAAATACTTATATACCACTTGTTTTTTAGTAAAGACAGAACGAAAGACAGAAGAAAAGATCAGTGATATTAATATCACAGTAGTGAAAAAAATTCAAGTACTCACTTTCCCTGCAATGCTTTAGATGAATAGCAGAAATAAAGCTAGAAGCACATTGTTTGCAAATAGTTAAATATCTATCATTCCCAATATGTTCTGTAAATAAATAACTTACAAACTTGTTGAAATTGTCTTGAATGTGGATCAAAGTGAATTTGAAAATGTTGACAGAGAGAAGCATTAATTCTCTGGGAGCAGTATGAATGATGCTAAAAGCAAAACACTGACATCTAGTGTTTTGATTGTGTGTTACATAGCAAAAAACAAAAAATATAGCCAGACGTTTTTCTGGCATTCCAGCATATTTAAACGTATATTTTAAACCAGTCTGTTTATTGTTATCTTCTTAGGTTAAAACTTCTGTTGCCATGGCTTGAATCTCGTATCCACGAAGGATGCGAGGAGCCCGCCACCCACAATGCACTGGCCAAGATCTACATCGACAGTAACAACACACCTGAACGCTTCCTGAAGGAGAACCCGTTCTACGACAGCGCCGTGGTTGGACGCTACTGTGAGAAGAGAGACCCCCACCTGGCTTGTGTGGCTTATGAAAGAGGACAGTGTGACCTGGAGCTCATCAAAGTGTGTAAATCACAGTGTGTACCATTAAAAGATCCTTCACCTAATCCTGAAATAACCATCATATTAAATCTTTTCTTCTCAGGTGTGCAATGAGAACTCGTTATTCAAGAGTGAGGCTCGATATCTGGTACGGAGGAAAGATTCCGACCTTTGGGCAAATGTGTTAGAAGAAAACAACCCCTATAGAAGACAACTCATAGACCAGGTTGGATTTTCTCCAGCTCCACACCTGAAGCCCTGATGACTGTGATCGTGGTATCTTTAAATGTTTATTTTTTCCTCCTTCAGGTGGTGCAGACAGCACTGTCAGAGACCCAGGACCCAGAGGAAGTGTCCGTTACTGTCAAGGCCTTCATGACTGCGAACCTGCCTAACGAACTGATTGAACTGCTGGAGAAGATTGTACTTGATAACTCTGTTTTCAGTGAACACAGGTGAAACAGGATCACGGCTTGCAGGGCATTGCAACAATCGACACAAGCTTTTCTTTTTTATTAATCCTTCTATTTTTTGGTATTTTCACAGAAACCTCCAGAACCTGCTGATTTTGACTGCCATCAAGGCCGACCGCACTCGCGTGATGGAGTACATTAACAGGCTGGACAACTATGATGCTCCAGACATTGCAAACATTGCCATCAGCAATGAGCTCTTTGAAGAAGCGTTTGCAATTTTCAAGAAATTTGACGTCAACACCTCAGCCATACAGGTAAAATCGGATGTGTGGTGGTTATGTTTATACCGATTGCAGCAAAGTACAATTTGGATTCTGAATAGCTGTCTTCTGTGTAGCAATTTAAGCAGCTTTTATAATCTCAAAGTTCAAGTATAAGTAAAATGGTCAAGCTTCTATTATTTTAAAGTGTAAAAACTTATAGTGCCTGTACTGTATGTCTCTCTTTTTCTTCTTTCTTTAGGTTTTGATAGAGCACATGGGGAACTTGGATCGCGCCTATGAGTTTGCTGAGCGCTGTAATGAGCCTGCAGTGTGGAGCCAGTTAGCCAGAGCTCAGCTGCAAAGAGACTTGGTCAAGGAGGCCATTGACTCGTACATTAAGGCTGTTGACCCTTCTGCATATATGGAGGTGGTCAACGCAGCCAGCAAGAACAGTAAGCTTTTGTTTTGCTGCACGGGTCTGCTGCTGCATACGAGCAATGATTGATCTGAGCTAGTAAATATTTCTTTTTTGCAGATAATTGGGAAGACTTGGTTAAGTTCCTCCAGATGGCGCGAAAGAAAGCGAGAGAGTCGTACGTGGAAACAGAACTGATTTTTGCTTTAGCTAAGACGAACCGCTTGGCTGAGCTGGAAGAGTTTGTCAGTGGGCCCAACAATGCTCACATACAGCAGGTGAGAGGCATCAGAGCTGGGCTGGTCTTTCGCCAGACTAGCTCCAAACATGTCAGCTAATTTGTCTCTGTCCTTCTCCAGGTGGGCGATAGATGTTATGAGGAGGGCATGTACGATGCAGCCAAGCTCTTGTACAACAACGTGTCCAACTTTGCTCGCCTTGCATCGACACTAGTCCACCTTGGAGAGTACCAGGCAGCTGTGGATAGCGCCAGGAAAGCCAACAGTACACGGACATGGAAAGAGGTACAGTACATGTAACTGGCCCAGAAAAAAGTTGCATTAAAGATCAGTTTGGGTCCTCACTGTGTAATCTGTTGTGTGAATAATAGTATGTGAGAGCAATTACTTTACCTTTTTGCCAACTATCCTCTCCTTGCTCTCTGATTATCAGGTGTGTTTTGCATGCGTGGACGGCGAAGAATTTCGCCTGGCACAAATCTGTGGCCTCCACATAGTGATCCACGCAGACGAGCTGGAGGACCTGATCAGCTACTATCAGGACCGTGGGTACTTTGAGGAGCTAATTGCTCTGCTGGAGGCTGCGCTGGGTTTGGAGCGGGCCCACATGGGCATGTTCACCGAGCTCGCCATCCTCTACTCCAAGTTCAAGCCTCAGAAAATGAGGGAGCACCTGGAGCTGTTCTGGTCCAGAGTCAACATTCCAAAGGTGGAGCATATGTATGTGTGTGTGTGTGTGTGTGTTCCTGTAGATACTACTTAGTGAGGACCAAATGTAGTTTTTTAACAGAGTGACCTAAAAAAGGGATTGTTGAGGGTCAAAACTGGGTTTTTGGGTCAGGGCTAGAATTGGGTTTTGGTTAGGGCAAGGATTAGGGTTAGGCATTCAGTTGTGATGGTTAGGGTAAGGGGCTAGGGATTGTATTATGTCAGTGAGTGTCCTCACAAGGATAGAGGTACAAACGTGTGTGTGTGTGTGTGTGTTGCGGAACAATTCTTTATATTGTAATGATTTAAAAAGTTCACCACAAACAGAGAACCCACTCGTGTGCAATAAACTCCTTGGATTAATTAATCTGCAAAGATTTCTGCTTCTCATCAGCACCCTGGAAGGAAAGCTGTGCTTAATATTTTCAGGTTTTAACTTTAAATAAATTATTAGATGTTTTTGTATCAGGTTAATAGTGCGTACTCCTGCTCTTACCAAAGCAGTCGACCCAAAACTATGCTGTCATTAAGGTGAAAGGCTGCTTTTGTAGTCTTGGAAATAAAAACAACTTTAAAAGCTTCCAGAGACGTGTTTAATGAGAACTCCTCTCTGGGAAACTGACACTCTTTTTTTAAGAAAGGTTGCATAGTTTATTAAAAAGGCCTTTTTTGTTACTTTTATTCAAAATATGTCAAATATGACTTTTTTAAACTTATAAAAAAAAAAATAACATCAAGTAACAGTGAATGGTCCGAACACTGAAATTCATCTGTATCTTCTCTATTTTATTCTCCAGGTTCTTCGTGCAGCAGAACAGTCTCACCTATGGGCAGAGCTGGTTTTCCTTTACGATAAATACGAGGAGTACGACAACGCTGTCATTACAATGATGTCTCATCCCACAGATGCATGGAAAGAAGGGCTGTTCAAAGATATTATTCCTAAGGTAAACTAGTGTGTTTGTGACTAAACTGTCAAACACTTTACTTCATCTGATCTGCCTGTGTCTAATGTTTGTCCTCAGGTTGCCAATGTGGAGCTGTATTATAAATCTCTTTCCTTCTACCTGGACTACAAACCCCTCCTACTGAATGACCTGCTCGTCATACTGTCTCCACGGTTGGACCACAGCCGGGCTGTCAGCTTTTTTAGCAAGGTAACGAGCGGCCAGGTCGTCCTTAATGATAAACAGCCTCGATATTTTTCTGTACACTTCTTACTCAGTGACAAATACAGTTGACACGATGGTGGTTGTTTTTGCTCGACCAGGTCGAACAGCTAAAGCTGGTGAAGCCTTACTTGAGATCTGTCCAGAATCACAACAACAAATCTGTCAACGAAGCTCTCAACAACCTGCTGACAGAGGAAGAGGACTACCAGGTCAGTCAGGCATTCTACTATCGCCGTTGTAGCAGATAGTCTTAGTTTCTCCTTGTTCCTTACAGTCATTCAGAATGTAAAAATTGTTCCCTTAACATTAAATATATTTTGTGTGGCTGTTGAATGTAGGATGTAATCTATTTCTCTCTTCGTGTTATTCACAGGGCCTGAGAGCATCCATTGATGCGTATGACAACTTTGACACTATTGGCCTGGCTCAGAGGTTAGAGAAACACGAACTGGTTGAGTTCAGACGCATCGCTGCCTACCTGTACAAAGGCAACAACCGCTGGAGACAGAGTGTAGAGCTCTGCAAGAAGGACAAACTCTACAAGGTGAGGAGTGAACCCTCAAAGACTGTATTTGGGAGAAGAGAAAGGCTCTCTCAAAGTGTGTAGGCAGAACGTTAGTCCCAGATGTCAAATTCCTCTATGTTCCTATAGAGGGCGATGTTCACTAGTTTATTCCTTAGACCGCTATGAAGCATGTGGGGAAAAAGCTAGGATATATCATAACGTCAGTATTTCTCTCACTAGAAGCCATCTCTTCAATGAAAGCAATACTTAGACCATTTTTTATAATACTGCCTACATGTCTTTCCCAGGATGCCATGCTGTACGCTGCAGAGTCTAAGGATGCTGAGCTGGCAGAGACTCTGCTCCAGTGGTTCCTGGAGGAGGGCAGAAAGGAGTGCTTCGCTGCTTGCCTGTTTGCCTCCTATGACCTGCTACACCCTGATGTGGTGCTGGAGCTGGCCTGGAGGCACAACATCATGGACTTTGCCATGCCATACTTCATCCAAGTCATGAGGGAGTACCTCACAAAGGTTGGCACTATACTTACAGACAATACGAAGAGTTAACCACCTTTATTGTTAGCTCTTGCTTTGATGTTAGAATTTATAGTTTTTAGAAGAAACACATTCAGAATTCAGCATTTTTACACTGACTGTTTCTTGGATTTTTTTAATTTCTTGTAGAAAGCTGTGGAACATCTCAGGGTTAGAAAATAGTCTCTGGTGGGTTTGTACAGGGTGTACTGCACTTAACAGATAAAAACGAGACTTGTACTGTACGTTTTCTTAAGTAACGATAGTTTTATATCTTTATGAGTAAACTCCCTCAGCTCACCATGATTTCCTAAAATGTAGACATGTGAGGTCACTTGAGGTCATCTCTTTGGGTTCTTTTTCAGGTTGATGAGTTTGCAGCGAAGGTGACGGTCTCTGGCCCTCTTTTTATTTCTCCTCTGTGTTTTGTCTGTTTGTTTTTTGTTGTAACTTATCTCTTAGGTTTCTGATGTAGGAACCTAGCACGGACTCTAGACTCAGTACGGCCTAACTAGCTCTGGTCCTAGACAACGGTAGTGGTGTGTGCCAGCTTCAGTTCCACTTCAACACCCACATTTTAATACATTTTGAGTTTATGTACTTTAAGGAGTTTCCATGTTATTCTCCTGATGACCTCATTGTATTATTACTTCACGTTTATACAGTTTAATTTTTAGTTAAAGAACCATAAAACGTAAAAATAGGAATTAATAGGAAATAAACAGGCAGGCTGTCTATTGAATTTCAGTGGAAACATAAAATGCAACATAAAAGTCAATACATTCTGAATGTTCTTATAAACGTAATGAAAATCTATATGTACATGGAAAGGTTGACAAACCTCTAAATACAGGAACAAACTGTTAACAATGGTAATATAATAAGCTGCTACCATTTAAAATAATTCAACGTATGCACTAGTTTGGTAGGTTATAATGTACAATTCCTGTCGACCCTGGACTTGCAGACATGTTTTTGATCAATGATTGAACACAACTTTAAACCTGTGTTGATGCTGGAGCCAAAGTCGTGCACCATCTTGTTGTTCAGGACCAGGATTAGCCTGTCTTGGCCTAACATCTTAACTTCTAACTCCTCTCTGTCAGGGCTGCATCTATCCATATCAGTGTGGCTAATACGTTCCCAACAGTGGAAATGATGGCGAGTGTTGAGACCTGTTAGATGTATCCCCATGTTTCTTACTCCAGGTTTTAGATTTAAGTATTTCAGTGTAATTCAGTGCAGGGCTACAGTAAAAACAAAACCTTTGGGGAAATGTTTTCAGTTTTGACCGAATATCTTCTGGAGATTAAACACTTTGATCTAAAAGTCAGGTCAAACTGGTAGGGATGGATTCTAGCTTTTTTTCTTCTCTCCAGGAAGTAAAATGACAACTCCTGTGTACTTCACAATAGTTTAGCACATACCAGGAGGCCGCAGTAAGGTTGCACCTATTTCAAATATGTATTTCCTAAACCCATTACAAAAGTATTTTTTCCACTCATACTCTGATGCTGGACCACTTTTTTCAAAATTCATCTCGCCTTACATCAGAAACCTTTCTGCTGTGTGCACAGTTGGATGCCAGATTCTACCTTTGCACTGAGTGACTAAGAAATTGGCACAACAACAAACTCACTGCGCAAATACTGTATGCCTGGCAAGGATGAGCTTTAATCTGTGAGCGTCTGATAAGTAGCTTGATTTCTAGTCCAGCAGAATGAAACACATGAAAATCAGTCAGGAGAGCCTGCTGACAGTCGTGAATGGGATGCATGTGGAAGCTGCAACTGTCATTTAAGGATATGAGATTGTGATTGGCTGGAAGTGTAGCTTCAGCTTAAACTGTAGGCATGTACGTAGCTTCTTCTTCATGTAATAAACAATGTAATGTTTCCTTAACCTTTAATGTAATCTAATGTAAGGCTGTTTTTAGACACAGTTCACACAAATTGCAAAAATATTTTCCCAGTGGCATCAGGCCATGATGCAGTTTTGGTGTTGTCTGGTGGTGCTTGGAACTCTTTAGATGCTTAAAAACATTCAAAATTACATTTCAGAAAATAGAAAGTAGTTCCCTTCCACATACAACATCCTCAGTATCTGGTTCTTCAGGATCCACGTGGCTCATTGGAAATTTCAAATGAAGTGACTGTTGACACTGGGCCCTTATAATGAACAGGATGTTGTGTTTGGAAAGACATGTTGCTTTTGAGTTTTTTAAATTTATGTTTTCAGTGCTTTGAGCAGCACAAATGAAATTTCATTCCACTCTAATGAATTTTGCTGATAGTAGACAAGCCAGCGTCTCTGTCTGCAGTCACTATCTGCACCTCTAGGGTTGAACTGCTTTTTTTGTGATTTGGGTGAACTGACCGTTTAATTTAACCTTTGTACTGGAAGCTGTATTAGAAATTCTCACTGTACTTGCATGGCATCCTCTCTTTTAGGTAACCTTAGCTTCACTACTTGTCTTTCAGAGTATGAAAATATTTTGGTCTAATATGAAGTAAAAACTTAAGCAAAGTCTTACAAGTGAAGAAATGGACTGTAGTTTATGGTCTATTGTAGTATATGACATAGGAAATTGTCATTTACTGTAAATAGATCTGGAAAATAATTGGATTTATTACATTGTAGGTGTCCAGCAATAATCTTTTACTTAATAACGTAGCTGGTTTGTATCTCTCCGACCAGAAATTTAAAGTCCGTTCTTGGACAAAAGTGAGGTTTCTGCAGGATACTTACACTGTAAGGTAACTTGTGTTTATTCATGGTTTGGCAAGTGGTCGATGTCTGATATATTCTGTTTTCTTCATTGCGCTCAGGTGGACAAACTGCAGGAGGCAGAAAGCCAAAGGAAAACTGAAGAGGACGTGACAGAGCCTCAGCCGATGGTGTTTGGTAGGTTTACAGTCAGTACGTCACCCTGAGGGAGACATGGTTGTGACTCCTCAGCAGGAGAAAATTGCCCCAGGCTGTGAAATGATAAATGTGTTAAACCTGGATGGCAAAAATGGCTGGCGCTGTGGAAAACCTCCATTAGGCAGATTTACACTGACTGGATGAAGGTAATGAGGGTAGCATTCTGGTGAAAATATGATGACATATACAGGTCTGTTTACTCGTCGTAGTCATTCTTCTAAAGCTGGCTGGATTGAATTAAACACAGGAAATGGTACTAATATGTTAGGATTTCATACATCTAGAAAAATCACTTCTTCTACTTTGTTCCTACTGTACGTGGTACAATCCAAGTTTGATTATAAGTTCATTAATATTTTAACATTGTTCTGCATTTCTAATGTTATGTGCCCTGATATTTGGCCGTGTTATATCCAGGAAAAAAAGATCTGATTTTTCGTTTTTTGCCAAATGAGTACTTTGTAAAGAGCTATAATCTATATTACTTCAAGGGAGTTTGCCATTTGATCGTCTTTTTTGTTGTAGCCGGACCTCTGTTGCTAAAGAAGAATTTTGTTTACACTTTACAAAATGTTACACCTATTTAAACTTATAGATTGTTTTTATAAATGGTAATTATTATTGCCATTAATAATTTAATAAAAACTGCTACTGAAGTGAATTTAAGTTGATATTCACAATATCCGCAGTTTCATTAATTTACTATAATCAGTTTAATCCTGTGAAGAAGCAACTACATTCCAGTGAGAGTGTAGTTAGATGTTTTTGTTCAGCACGTCATCCTGTGTGTGTTTTTGTGTGTGTGTTTATGTGATCAGGCCAGCAGCTGATGTTGACTGCCTCTCCTGCGCCAGTGGCTCCCCAGCCACCGTACCCAAGTTTCGGCTATCCTCCTGCTGCCGCCGGCACCGGTGCCACTGGGGTCTACCCTGCTCAGGTCACTACCCCTGCAGGCTTCCCTGCTCAGCCCGCTTATGGTTTCAACATGTAGAGACTGGTCCGATCTGGCCTCTTCCACCTCTCTCCCTGTACTCTCCCACAGACACTCACACACCTGAACTTCACCGTGCTGCTCTGAGTCCCACTGGCCAACTGATGGTGCGGAGACGCCTCCCACCCCCCTTTAAAAAAAACAAAACAAAGAAAAACTCTGGACCTTCAGTGAAACCGCAATAGAAACCCTTCACCTCTCCTTTCTCCACACACACTTTCACAGATTCTACATCAAGGCTGTTTGACGCTTCCCCTCCTTTACATTATGACTGTATCACTGACCTACACAGCATGAAGCCACCTCTTAGAGGAAATATCACAACAAAGACATTAGTAACACAAAACCACTTTCCTGTTGCTGTTCCGTGTAGACCAACAATTGAGCAGCTTTTACTGTTATATTATTTTATTTTTCCTGGTGATTCAGCACTGATGAGGAAGCGACTTTGACACGGAGGATGGGAGGGGCGTGCGTGCGTCTCCCCCTCCCTCCTAAAGCACTGCTACAGCCTTGTGTACTTCGAGAAAGTGGCAACAAACAGGCTCATGTGTTCATGTTTAATTTCACAACTGTCTCCCGCTTTGTTTAGAAAGACAGTTACTGTGCAATAGTTTGACTTTCACAACAGGTACAACGTGTTTGCTTCATACGGACTAAGAACATTTGTTGTTGAGGTTACGGTACTGTCTGTATTTGTGTGTGTTAGAGAGTGAGTGTGTGTGTGTGTGTGTGTGTGAGAGTGTGTTTGTAGCCTCTGAAACCATTGAGGAACATGTCACCAAACCAAGAGACACTCAACGAAATTTCTCCTCCCTTGCAGCAGCAAACCATTTGCGGGTTCAGAGCAGTCAGTCTCAGTTGACTTTTCAGACTGATGTCAGGCATCTTGAGTTTCAGGATGATTGTGACAAAAGAACAAAAGAAGAAATAAAAAAAAAAAAAAGCAGGTGAAATAATAAAACAAATGCCATATTCTGTAGTCTGTGCATGTGCTGCCAAACTATATCGCTGCAACCAGGAGCACAATTTCCATGTTACACTCAAAGACATCAAGTATTACTAATGTTGTGTCACTAAGTGATGTTCGATGAAACTTTTTCACCCAACTAACAAAACGGCGAATGAAGCTCCAGCAGACTTGAGATAAAAACAGGGGAACGCCATCTCTCATCCTAGTGGCAGGTGGTGAATGAAGTAAAAACGTCATTGTACTGAAGGCAGTGTATAATTTAAGATACATTGAAATACCTAATCAGAAGTCAAATATTATGGAATACCTATGTATTGTCTATAGTGTGTTGTTGTAGTCTAATAAAACAATGATTTTTGTAAGAAAAGGACAAAATGCAAAAACAGCAGGTTAATAAATGGCAAAGTCTTGAGGCAAGGCTGCTTGAAGTGTCGACGGTTTGGTTGTTTGATTCCTGAGCATGAAGTTCTGCACGTGTGACGTTTACAGGCTTTTTTTTATGACATGAACACAAACGCTGAACTTTTAAGAAGGTGGAATCAGCGGCTTTCGTGCTGCGACCTTCTTTCACCGGACCCACACTGACATTTTGGTTAACGAGGCTGAACGAACCGGATTCAGGGTTTGGAAACGGGTGTGGCCGCCACCTATTCATGTCAGCTGTTGAGAAAACGCGTGCACTTCCTGATCCTCTTCGTCAGAATCCGCTCGAACGATCTCGCTGAGATGATGCGTGAATACAAGCCGCGCCACGCCCAGTTTCCTCTGCCGTGGAACCACCGGGCCCGCCCCTCCTCCTCCTCCTGGCTTCCGGCTTCGCTCTCTTACGCACTATTGTCGCGGAACAGCGTTGCCATAGTTACAAATAACAGCTGTCGGATTATTATTGAAGGTCCTAACTTCCTGGTCCTAACAGTCCCGGGACCCGCCCACAGTCAAGACCGAGATCAGCCGGATCCTCTGGGCGCGTCAGATCACCTGCATCCAGGAAAGCGCAGAACATCAGCCGTCCATGTGTTGCGCGCCCCAGTCGCCTTCATAAAGAAAAAGCAAACTGGCTATTTGGAGATAATAAGCATAAAGACTAAAATCTTCTCGCAGGTCCGGCCGTGTCGTTTCCGGGTATAATGCAGGATAAAGGCACGTTTGTCAGCCCGTTCTCGGGACCGCGGTGTCTGGCGGCGGCGGCACCGGCGGCGGGAAAAGCGAAATTAACTCACCCGGGCAAAGCCATCCTGGCAGGTAAGTTCCCGGACATTTATCACACGGAAAAGTCAAAGTTGGACGGAGGTTTCTGCTGACACGAGTCGCAGTAAAGAGAAAAGTTTAAGGAGTCTGATTGATCGCAGACTGTTAGTGGGGCTGGAACAGCTGGAATAAACACAGGAACTGACAGGATGCAACTTCCATCCGCCTTCAGCCCATCAAAACTTACTGTGGTCTCACCAGGACAGAGAGCGTACTTGAAGGAAGGTCAGCACTTCTTCATGCAATAATTCAAACATTAGTGAATCATTTTGTTCCTTCTGACACTCCAGGGACATTTTGGCAGCATTCCCATAGCTACATCTCAGTGTTATGTTAATGACAAACCTAATCATGGGTCTACATGTTGTAGAATCCTATTCCAAAGGCAAACACCCATCCATTAAATATGACCAACGTCCCCTCAAACTATGTGCATCCTTTGATCTATTGCAAAATGAAAACATCCTGCGCACAGTGAAGAAATCTGGGTTTCCTACTGTGTCCTGTCATGGTCAGAGCTTTGATTTCATCAGTCGTTCGGCCAGTCCAGCCTAAAGCTCACCTCTAGTGCACTTTGCATGATGCTGTGAGGGCAGAGGGATGCGGAGACAATGCACCGGAGCCGGGAAGGTCTCATCTGTATTTGTGGTGATCAAAGCAAAAGGCCTGAGAGGATATAAACTCTTTAAAATGGATTTTAGCCAGTTGGAATTGCTAATTCATTTTCTTTTTTTGTCTGTACACTTTAAGTATTTCATGCCATTGTTTGCTAAAAGAGGCTGATGACAACTGGGCAACATCCATCTGCTGTTGAAAATTATATAATAGGATTAAAAGCTCCTGGACAGCTGCTAAACAGACCTTGCGGTGGGACTCTTTTTTCACCCTTGAGCGGTTGCATGTCAGCTTGTGGTGCTTATCTGCAGTTTTGCTTTCTCATATTGCAACAGGACCATGTTTGAAATGATGGGTTAACAAATACAATGTCATAAACAGTGAAAAATACCCACTGGAAATAAGCAGAGACAAATCCAGAGCTGTAAACCTGCAACATTATTGATTTAGTTCCGTATTGATTATGAAGCTGCTGTAAAAAAACATCTGTTGCACTATTTCTTGCAAAAACAAGGAACACAATCGGTTGATCAATCATCGTAATTTTAACAGATCAGCTGGTTGTTTGATGTGTGGCTGCAGTCGTGCTGCTTTTAGCCGTTCCTGTGAGTCGGGTTTGTCCCCGCTGAGGTTCGGGAACCCCCACGGCTCTGCACTGCTCCGCTCTCCCCCCTCAAACCTCTCGACCCCCCTCGTGTGATGATGATCAGGATTCAGCAGCTCCGCTCGATGAAGAGGCTCTTCGAGGTGCTGCTGTATTAGGGCTACATGCTGTTATTTGGCAGCACTCTGTTCTTTTCTGCCTTGTGCTCTGGCAACAGTTACATGCTGAGTATTTGACTGTTTTGAATTAAATCCTCGTGATTAAAGATTAAGGACAAAGCCTTTTAGGCCTTACATTAGTTGTTCTATTATTTTCTTGATTGGCTGATTGAGTGATGGTTGATTTTGGTTGTTGTCAACTGTTAAAATCTTGAATTTGCTTAAAAAAACAAAATATTAGGTTTACACTGCATATAACAAAAACATCCAATTACCACATTTGAAAACCTGAAATCTGCAGATGTTTGACGTTTGTGCTTGAAATATGACTGGTTATGAGCCAATTGTTTCATCTCTAAACTATCCGCATACTGTACAAGTGTTAAAGCTGCTATTAATGACAAAAAGTGTTTGTATGTGTTTACATGTCTATTCAGTTCAGATTATTGGTATGTTTTTATGGTCCATGATTAGATGGCTTAAAATACAAGCATTTTGTACTATACAATAATGATGAAAAACAGTCTCCAGTCAAATAAAATCAACATAAATTACTTAAAGAAGGGTAAAACTTATTTTCAGAAATGCTACAAATCTGCCTTATTTATTAGTATTTTTATTTGGCTGTAATAACAAAAAAATTTACACGGATCATCATTGTACTTGTGTTATTCGTCTCGTCTATAGTCACAAAAGTCGGTATGTACTTGAATGTGTTTATGATAAAAATGACTGTTGGGTTTTCGGTACGTGGACTGAGAGGCAGAGAATAAAAACCTCCTCTCCTGACTCGTGTCAGCGTGTCTTCGCTGGAAACTGGGACTGTGGCACTGATGAGACCCTTCCCTTCCCCCAGCCAGTCCCGTGCAGCCTGATTGACTGGATATGTCCCGGTATTGCACCCTGTTCTCCTCGCTGTGTCGCTTAGCTCATCTCAACCCTGTCCGTCCAGTTCTGCAACAGTGGCATTATTTCATTCTCAGTGTCTCCGCTGTGTTCACCCTCTGACTCCTTCCGGCCTCACTGTCAAGGAAACAATCATCTCGGCCTTTCACCAGAGAAAATTAAAATGTTTTAGTCATCACTTGGATGACTTGTCTCTTTGAGTCTGACCTGAGATATCATAAACCACAGCTGATCATTTACATGTTGCTCACTCGACTGAGTGACTGGCAGTTCATGAATCCACCTCCAAACTCTCTTCTGGACTCGCTAGTTCCACTTTATTTATCTGTTGTGGTTAGCAGTTATGTCTCTGTCGGGAGACGGAGTCACTTGAACATGCCTGAAGGCTTTTCGTAGACAAAGCACAAAGCAGAAGGTCAAAACTTAATGGGTTTGAGAGCCCACACAGACAGTGGCTGAGGGGGACGGTGCACATTCCTGCGAGCTCTTTCTGCTCCCATTGGTTAGTTTAAGGCTTCTCTCAGCCGTCGATGGTCATGACTGAGATTGAGACACACAAGGAGTTTTGTGTGTGATGCTTGAGGGTGAGAGAGGTCTGAATGGGTCTATGGTCCTGATTTGCTTGCTGGTGTGCATTCATACACTGCCCTGGCTTTCATTTATGACCCTTTTGCTCAGGACAGAGTGAAATCAGACCATCAGAGGGATGTTCGAAGAGGGGGGGAAAGGTTCTCTTTTTATCTTGATTTATTATAGATTGGATTTTTTTTTTTAACTGAGGCACACTCATTCTTTTTGTCACTTTTCCTGCTCCGTTTTTCCTGTTTGACTTCTCCCTTTCAGCCTCAGGGCAGCCGCTTAGGTTTTCTGAGTGGCTGTCTCCTCTCAGGCTCACAGGGCCCATCAAACTATGTCTCGCTGTCCATTTTGTTACGTCACAGTCCACTCCCATCCGGGGTTTCTGCTGCTTCCAGAGCCCGAGTACCAGGAGCTGAGGCCGTAAATCACAGTGCACTACTGTGTTCAGCTCCAACCACCCCCACCGTCGTCCTGTTAGCTCCACGTCACGCCGATAGATTCCTCGGGGTTCATTATATGACTAAAAATGTGCTTGCACATATATTCTATAAATTGCAGAGCCCATGTTTTCTTGAACATACAAACACCAAAGCAAATAGATTTTCTGCCAGCCTTTCATCTAAGAGTTTTAATTAATGTCACTGTCGTGTAGAAATTTAAATTGCAAAGAGTTGAAACTTATTAGAGAAATCGATCAAGTGAACATGTATTTGCAATTTGTCAAATTTAATGTATTCCCAGCATTGTAATTAATTTTCAAGAAATTACCTTGTCAGTAGGCCTGTGTACAGAAACACTCTGGAAAGAAATGGAAAGACGTTTGCCATAAAGTCCCAGAAAGCATACAGGGAAGGTCAAACTTATTAGCCCCCAAAGGAAACATTCTGCCTAATAGTTGCATCATTCAAGGCCCCCGTTTGGTACATGTTGAAACATAAAATAAATGTTCAGGTTTTTTCCATGCCAATGTAGTGAAAATCAGTCCAGTCATCACTGAACTGTGCTTAAGGGACTCTAATGAACGGGGCCAGTGTGCTTCGCGGTCAAATAAAACTCCGTTGCTCACACGGTGGCACACCAAAGCCAGACTGAACCGGAGGTCTGATGAGACCCAACTTGAGCCGTTTGGACCAATGGATGCTGCTTTTGTGTAATGGAGGAAGAGAGAGGCCCTAAGAATACAGTTCCTCCAGTTAATCATCGTGGTGGGATGCTGTGGGGCTGTTCTGCTGCTTCAGGCACAGGGAACCTTGACTGGGTACATGAGGTCATAAGGAAAAAAAGAATATGTTGACATTTGGAAGGATGTGTCCCAATTGTTTCACTATCGACTATCATTTGTCAAATTATGGTCTGTCTAATGTCTAATGTTTCAAATCATTGAAAGCTCTTAAGCTCAGTGGAGATTTTATATTTGTTGTTTTGGAAGAAGTAAAACTAGTATTTTGTATGATTTCATAATGGGAACTAATAATTGTGAACCTAATTGCATCTTCTCAACCACCTCCTTTCCATATATGATAAGACTTTGTAGTTCTGAAGAAAATATCTGCCTCTTATCATTCTCCACGTTCACCAGTCAGTCTCGTCTTTAACTGTTCCCGTTCAGAACAACCTGTGTGTAGTTGCTCTGTTCATGTAAATCAGTATACAGTCATGCTGCAGGGTTATCAGCACAGCTCCCATGTAAAATTAATAATCATCGCTTCTGTAATTAAGCATCTGTGTAGCACTGGGGAGCGTTGTTTAGGACAGAGGAAGCCTAAAAGGCCAGACGTCAGATGAATTATTCTTTTAATGTTTGGCAGGAAGCAAACAGAAATATTGCGGCTCTATTAATAGGACACCTCATGTTTGAAGTTAATCAGTCCTCTGGCTATGTCGTCCATTTGGGTTGAGGATGTGGACATAACATATTTCCTTCACACACCAAAGAATTTCAAAAAGGATCATGTGCGTGAATAATTGATCAGTTCTGCTGTGAAAGGGCTTGTTAGTTTGTCGCGCATTTGCACAGACACACAAGCCTGAACATATGTTGTTTCAGGTGAGCGTGGTAGAAAAATCATTTGTAATTTTAGGTTTTACAGCAACAGTGCTTAAAAAAAAAAAATCAACAACTACCCAGTATTGAATCATCGTGCTTAGCTGCCAGTCTAAAATGTTAGTCCGTGCCGTACTGTCAGTTCTGGCGAAGAAAAAAGAAGTTTCGTGGTGGACCAGATGTGTTGGGTGCTCATTAGAGTCTCCAGGCAGGCAGGGCAGGATTTAAAGGCTCTTCCTCCCTGTCAGCTGGCTGTTTGTCTGCTCACCTGGCTTCCTGCGACTCTACAGAGAAAAGAGGCTGACAGTCTATGTTCATGGGCATCTCACATTCTTAGATATGTGCGTGTACGTGCAGTCATACTGAACGCCAAGCCTTCTGATACGTGTTGTTCTGTGTGTTAAAATATGTTTCTGGGCACCAAAGCTTATACATTATTTTTGCAGCAACCTAATCAACAAATAGTCCTATAAAAGAATTATTGATGCTATTTTTTTTTTTTCCCCTTTTTCTTTTTTTGTCTTGTGTGATTGTAAAATGACCATTTGGGGTTTTGGGTTATTACTAATATATTTTTTTTATGGTTTTGGTTTTTTCAGTTTTGGGTAAGGGTTTCCAATGGAGCAGATGCTCTACAATCACATACAGTCTGGATGTCAAGTGTCCACATACTTTTGCCCAGCCAAATGTGGCCCATCTATAAATCAGACACACACTATTTTCTTCGTTCTCCGAATATCACTCCAAGACCATTTCCATTTGTTCTCGTGTAATAATGAGTGTCAAAGATGTGTTTGGATGCATTGATTTTATGACACAGTGTGGAGAAGAGTAGCTGGAGGATGAGGAAGGAAGGTGCTGCCAGGAGAAGAATTATGAACAGAGAGCCGAGGCGAGCCAGGGAAGATAAAGATTAATGGCGGTTGTTGCTTGCGTAACCCACGTTTGGCAGCGGCGCAGGAGTCATTTACGGAGTCATCCGTGAATGTACGTGTGTTTGTGTGTGGAGATTGGATTTAGGCTGCAAAGTGGACTGGAAGACAAACAAGCTGCTTCTCCTCCACAGACACTGCGCGTCTGATGAGGATTGATCAGCTGTTTGTATCTGTTGCCCGAGCCGTTGCCTCTGAGTGACTACTGCTCGGTTTTCACAGGCAGCCCTGCTTTGGCTGAAATCAGATGAATGAGGTTCGTTGTTTAGCCTTCTCGAAGACACACTGACCCACTGATCCCGGATCAGGGGGTCGGGGATGCAGCTTGCAAAGCCTCATGTGCTTCCAGTCTCTGTCGGTCAACTTACGTACCACTTAATTAGGAGTAGAACAATAACAGCTCTTTGACCTGGTGATTAAAGTGTTTTGGAGTGTGTGTATTTTTTTTATGAATAGTGCTGATTAATCCATAATGGGCATTTAAGAACTGAAATTGTTATTGTGCTAATCATTATAAATGTATCCGGCTACTCATAGTGTGACACATTTTGCTGTGAGTTTTAACTGATTAAATGTCAACAATCATAAAATTTCAACAGTAGATTTTTGTCCAAATACAGTTACATCAGTTACATATTGTGACGACATGAATATATAAAAACATTGTGTAGGCTTCAAACAAGCTGTCTGTTTTCTTTACTACATCAACCAAACTCACACAGGAAGAGATGTAGATAAGCAGAAGAAACCACTTAGATGCAGGTTTTGAAAGAATGACAACAACCAAATACCAGGAAGATATCGATTGTGGTATGTGCTGTACATTTAGTATGTGTAGAAACGTTTTAGTATTTGACTTGCATTACTGCGCCATCTTTTCATCGTCCCACCATCCACAGTATGTTAAACTATGTTTTAATTTCAAGTTGAGGTGATGCTGCTTCAATATGTGGCTGGCCACAAAGAAATGTGCCAAACTGCACAGCTATATTGAATCATGCTTTATATAAATGTTGATAGTGTAAGTGAAGCATTACTTGGGATGCATGTGGAAACCCGTTATAAGAGATTATAAGTCTGATATGATATATGTGCTCAGTCCTACTTTCCTCGTGGCACAAATGACTCATCATGTTTTATATTCTACATACAGCATGAACATTTATGTCAATAATCTAAAGGGTGTGACCTCACATAATATTCGTTTTTTTTTTATAAAAGGGCTTTAAGGTGGATCTTTTTATGTTCTCTGCAGCATGTGGCTCCAGAAACCCAGGAAACCACTTCCTGCTGAAAACAGGAATTTCCATTTTTGATTTCTCGCTCACTAGTTTGTTGTGGTCTCTTGTGCGCCCATAGAGTGGAATACTCTTCATAATTAACCAGATGGATTATTCCAGGCGGAGGAGGTATTTTTTTCTGTTTGGGTGGCATGCTGGTGTTTTCCTGTGTAAACCAGAGCTGAGTGTGTGTCGCCTTTGCACAGTGCTTTTGTGTGCATGTGTGTGTCTGTGTCATTGACTTAATGGAGGGTCTTGGCCTGGGTAATGGAGCCCCTCCCTGCAGGCTGAGCAGATAATTGAATTAATGTCAGCCCTCTCTTCATCCTCCCTTCTTTCCTTGTGACTAATCTTAGTTGTGCATTAGCTTTAGGACACATCCTGAATTTGTCGTCTGTGGCAGGTGTCAAACTGAACCTTCCAAAAGTCACTCATGTCCATTCACTACAATTTATTCCTCAACTTTTGAATTTATGCAAACACAAATTAATACTACACCGAAAAAGACGTGAAGGTGCATCCATTCTCAAGAATAAATCCTGTTTCCCTTTGTGAAATAATTCAATATTGTTAATTCTTGCTAAAGCATGTTTTCTTTATTTGTACTTTTATATTTTTGTTGGGTGTAAATATATGAAATACACATTAATCCAACGTTTAAAAGGCAGATCAATTTCCCTACTGCGCCCTCGGTTGTGTTGGCTCTCGCAGCACAGTCAGTGTGGCTTTCAGCCGTGGCTGGAACAGCTGATTCATCCTCGCCTGGCTCGTTACTCTTCCTCCCGCGGCAGCAATGCTTTTAATGTTTATGGAGAGAAAGTCATTTGTGGAGTCACTGTAATGATCCGTGACGTAATGGCGCCTCCTTGTAATTCATAAGAGAGACTGGAAGGGCTGCAGCCAGGCAGACATGCCGTGTTAAGTTTGGGCTATATGTCAACAAAGCTGCCCGGCCAGGGAGAAACTATTTTTTTCTCTGTTAGAGCTTTTTCATTTGGTTCCAGTTAATCTGTGTGTAATGCTCATCGGCTCTGATTGTCTGTGTGTTTCAGGTGGAATTGCCGGTGGCATAGAGATCTGCATCACCTTCCCCACAGAGTACGTCAAGACACAGTTACAGCTGGATGAGAAGGCCAATCCACCCAAATACAGGGGGATAGGTGAGTGTGATGCGCTTTCCATCATTCTCTCACTGCGCCAATATATCACGCTGAATGTGGGCTTCAACTTAATATCCAATATCTGCCAGGTCATGCGCAGACACCCACTGCGGATAAAGAACAATTTCATTCATTCATTGTTTAAAATGCAGCAGAAACAGACACAGAATAAAAGTGGAGGAAACAAGGGTGCAACTCAAAGAGAAACGCTCTGTGTTGTATGTCTCAGGAAGGAGATGAGCTAAACTTTTATTGTCCTACAACGATGAAATTCTTTGATAATGCTTTAGATTACAGCCCACGACTTACAGGGTAATTACAGCAAAGCCTCTCACCCTCTCCTTATCTGTAGTTACACCGTAGTTCGACTGTAAGTATTTGCACTTTTCATGTAATTACCCTCTAATTACAAAATATTTACACTGTGGGTGTTTTTCTTATTCTCATCTTGTTACCCTTGTATTGCCCAAAGTTTGCTTATTGCCGTCATGTAACAACAAATATGTATTCATAGAAACTGTGGAGGTACAGCATTGTTATTAATAAGTACACAGTAAGTTCGCTGTCCTCACCCTGTAAGTCGCGAGCTGTAATCTCAACAGTTACCAATTCTTCTGCTGAAAGATGACATAAAAACACTGATGCAATGAAAACACAGGAAACCGAAAAGAAAATTGACATTATTAGAGTAATAGTTTTTATTTTATTTTGGGAAATACGATATATATAACGGAACAGCACAGATTCGTCATTATACCGTTGTACAATGACTGAATTATTGCTAAAAAGTCAGAGGTTTGATACATTCAAAGATTACTTCTGTCCATCCGTCTGTCTATCGAATATTTTGGTCGTCATCCTTACTTTCATCCTCTCACTGGAGCTCATTACCTAATTACCCATCATCCTCAGGTACATTACGGATTCTGGCAGGCTGTCACTGTGCTTGTTGTTTGGGTGACTTAAAACAGACCAGTGCACACGTGCACCCTCGCCGTCCATGTGTACCAGCTTTTACACACACACACACACACACACACACACACAGGATCAGTTCTTGTTGGCTGGAGCTCTGAGGATTCGAGACCATGCTAATGAGCGCTCAAGACAGCTGTCGGTTTTCTTGCCCAGTTGTGCGTTTGGTTAACCAGCACAACATGGATTACTGAACTGATGTCTCCAGGAATCAGACGCAAGACCAAAGAAAAACACAGTGATTTAAAGGAAACCGGCCTGTGGTTCAATTTAGTCGTGACACAAATCACTACGGTGGCAAAATGTGATGCTGAGTATTTGAAAGTGATACAGATGTTTCTTGGGTGTGTCCTTTATACAAAATTACATATGATACAGTTGGACAGTTTATTATGCTGCTAAGAAAACATACTAATGTGTTTTCCTTGTGAAAGGCTGGGTACTTACTTACTTATGCAAAATACTTTATTGCATGTCGTACTGTTTATTATAATCAGGTAATGGTTTGACGTTAGCTGTATGTTTTTCTCTTTCAGCTGACTGTGTGAAACAGACGGTACAGAGTCACGGCGTCAAAGGACTGTACAGAGGACTGAGCTCACTGCTGTATGGATCCATACCCAAATCTGCAGTGAGGTACATGAAATCACTGAAGTTTCCCTGGAATATCTGACAAGTCCTACATGTTTCTCAAATAAAATTTGTGATGAGAAATTTGATGACTGAAAAAATAAAAAGCAATAAAAAGGAAAAAGGAACGTGCTTGAAAAAGACATTGCTTCAATAACATGTTAGACTGTGTAGATTTGATTCTCATTGGTAAAATTAGAAATGAATTGCAAACAAAATAAACAGTGTAACAGATGGATATTAGGTGATGTGAAGGGCTCCTGTAGACACAAACACACAAATTAAATTAGTTCGTCTTTGTGTGTGTGTGATGAAAAGTCTGGCTAAAATACAGTCTTTGCTGAGCTGCTGTGATCTTCTACCTGGAGCCACTAACTCACATACTCCAATTATTCTAGTCCATTACCCACAATGCAAGGCATAAATGCCACACTAGCCTTTGGTATAATTATGTTTTTTTTTCACTGCAATGACATTTGTTTCCAGACAAGTCCGTACATTGGAGTGCATGCGTGCACGCACAGACACACACACTCGCACACATGGCACAAAGCAGCGGCAGACGCTTTTATTGTTACCGCTTTTTGTCCGTCTTTCATTCATCATTTTCTTCCCTTTCTCTTTTGTGTGTGTGTGTGTGTGTGTGTTTGTGTTTTGCTGGAACCTGTCTGTGCGATGGAGAGACAGGCCCAGCCGGGCGGAGCAGAGATGCCACTCAAACTTGGACAGGGTCTCAATAGGGTTCAGAGACAGAGACTTGTGTTGGTGCTCTGTTAGTGTGTGTGTGTGTGTGTGTGTGTTCATAGTGTTTGTTTGTGTGCACGTCAGAGTGTGTGCGTCTGCCTTCAGCACCTTTTCCACAGGGAATTTAAATGGTTTTATTTCTCGGAGCTTTCTCTCTTTCTCAGTTTTTTTTTTTCTGAGCAATTACAGAATTGCATTAAGGAAAACAAGGGTTTAGCTCTTCCTGGTCTTTTGACTACAGTCTGTAAAAATACACATTAGATATTACGTTATAAGTCTTATATAGATGGCTGCTTTTTACATTGAGTTTAGTTATTCAGGCCAGCAGTTTCTGACCATCTGAGCAAGCCATTATTATGTTTTACATATTATAGGTTATGTCTAAGGCTGTTAAAAGATATCGATACACTTGCATATTGTGGTATTATATTTTGTGACACTGTCCATTGTCAAAAACATTTCAAAATGTATTGGTGGACAGCTGTTCATTTTGTGTTGTGATGATTGCTGCTGATTGCAGTAAAAGTAAACTTCTATTTTTTTAGACTGTATATTGTTCTATTCTTTACGCTTTTCTAAACTAAAGTAAAAAAAAACTCTGCATTCTTACATTACAATATATTGAATATTTATTGAATATCCCTTTACCGTGATGCACATCTCATTGTCAGATTCTTGCTGACATATATCTCTAGCCTTGATTCACTCTTTCCCTTTCATTTATGTACATTACCATCAGTTCAGAATTGTAAAACATGTATTTTGCAAAGAATGTTTTATTGGAAAATATCATTTAAGTATACATTTTTATTGACTTTTCCTCTTCTACTATCGATCCGTTAATTCCTTCCTTTCTCCGTCTCCCACCTCCTCATTCCATCCTGTAGCTCCTTTGCCACCACCTCCATTAACTAATTGCTTATTCACCATCATGCACCATGTAGTCTGCTGGACGGTTGCCATGATAGTATGAGAGGGACCGACAGAACAGACAGTGACCTTTTCCTCCTCTTAACCTTTCATCGACATTGTGTCTGTCCAAGCCGCTTCATTTCTTTTCTCTCTCCTTCACCTTCTTTTCATCAGCACAGTGACCTTGTGGAAAGTCCCATTAATGAAGATCGGGCAGCACTCGGCTGTCCAGAGTGACTCATCGCTGACTGCGGATGTCAGCCAAACCACAATATGAAACTTTAAAAAGTGAAAGTTTAGGCCACTTGTTAAATTGCTATGGAAGGAAATTGGCAAATGAGCAAAACTGACAGCAGCATATTTCTCTACAGCCACTTTTAATGAGCAGCTTTTGTTTCACATGGTTAGTTATTAAGTTCACTGCCAAACTGTAGGGAAAGAAAGGAAGTACACGTTTTCATTTTCAAGTGTCCTGAAGCTAAAAGGCTGTTCACGCGCAGAAAGAGAGAAACGTTGAGTGTTTTTCCTGCTCCACTGTGAGAGGCACTTTCGAGGACCCCGTCTTTCAAATACAAACTCAATCTGTGCGAGGAGAGAGGAACAGATGTAGAACGTTAATGAGCAGAAGAAAATGTTCCTCTTTAGTAGGAAGAAAGAGAGGGAATCTAAAATCACAAGAGCTGAGCAGAGGTCCTGTGATGACTCCAGGTAAATGGAAAAGAAGAAGCATTCATCAAGGACAATTGTCTGTCCTCCCCCGTCCATTTGCAAATGTCCCATGCAACATCCTGCCTTCGCCACAATTCAATTCCATCTATAAATAACCTTTCTTGTAAAGGACTCGCTGGCACAACATTTTCTGATTACAGAGAAGCACACCTCACTCTGTCCGGGCTGATTTTATGGCAGCTGTTGTTGGTCGTTCATCAGTTTGTGAGACACAGGCGCACACACAACTGTGCAGAGTGTTGGTGCGTCCTACAGTGAGGACGCAGGCCGAGCAATGAAATTAAACCCTAAAGCAGATTCTGCACTTTCAGTAGTTGGTCTCCACTAAAGATCTGACTTCGAAGGGAGTTTTGCCGTGAGGTGCGTCTGTGGTCCTGCTTTTATTCGTACGCAGTGAGTCATGACGAGGAAACTGTATCTGCTCAAACATTCGTTTAATATTTGCTGATGACGGGCAGATATCTTAAAACAGGGCGCCTCTTTGTCTTTACTTTATGGTGCACACTGCTTTAAGGAAAAGTAAGCGCACACACACTCACAAACACACACAGGGTTTTATGAACTGCATTAGTCTGATAGCAAAGTGATTTACTGTCTTGGCTTTAAAAAACATCCATCACCAATAAACAGAAGCACAGGTGCAAAAGCAAAAGTTGTCTCATATAGATATTTTTTCCAGCTTGCAATGTTGAAGACCAAAATAATCTTCACACATGTAAAGGATTTGTGACACGTGTCATGTTTCCAGAGCTGTTCTCATATTACAGTGTTATTCACTTGATTTCCCATCATTTCATGCTGACCCCATTTTCCTTCTCAGGTTTGGAATGTTTGAATTCCTCAGTAATCGTGCAAAGGATGAGTCCGGTCGACTGGACAGCACCAAAGGCCTGCTGTGCGGGCTCGGGGCCGGGGTGATGGAGGCCGTGCTGGTGGTCTGTCCGATGGAAACTGTCAAGGTGTGTTACCAACAGATCTGTAGTCAGGTGTATGATGCGCTTACACACACTGTCAGCCTGAGTGTACGTGAAACCCCAACGTAGAATTGTGCGTGTTGTAAACTGATTTAGACAAATACGTGAATGTCGTAACTTGACCTACAGCTGTCATGATGCTGTTCTCTGAAACTGTCTAATGTGACCCTGCACATTTCCTGAATTCAGTGTCTTGGTCTTTAAAATAATTATTTCATGTGTTTATGTGAATATTTAAACACTCTTTTCTGTTCTGGTGACCACCATTCGGTTCCATATTTATCTCCCAAGGTGAAATTCATTCATGACCAGACTTCAGTGAACCCCAAATACAAGGGCTTCTTCCACGGAGTCCGAGAGATCATCCGAGAACAAGGTGAAGCTTCGCTGCATGTAACTCGCCTGACACCCACTGGTCAGACCAGACGGTGCAGCTAAAAATCATAATGGTAAATAATAAAATAAAATGCTGCCACCTTCAGTGAATGACTTCTCACTCTTTTCCTCAACAGGAGTAAAAGGGACGTACCAGGGTCTCACTGCCACCGTCCTCAAACAAGGCTCCAACCAGGCTATTCGGTTCTTTGTGATGACCTCCCTGAAGAACTGGTACAAAGGTCAGTGAACATGAAGATCGCCTGAGCTTTTTCTTAGCTGACACTTCCTGAAACGGTTACATCCTCTCACAAGGTGACAACCCCAACAAAGCCATTAACCCCTTGGTGACTGGAGCCTTTGGAGCCATCGCAGGAGCAGCCAGCGTTTTTGGAAACACCCCGCTAGATGTCATCAAGACCCGAATGCAGGTACCACATGAAATGAGAAAATCATTACTCTGTGAGAACGAGCCCACGATGTGTGTATTTTACTGGTGACTCCAAAAAAAAACCTCAGCGTCTCATTGTTGCCACTGTGTCTTCGCTTTCCGAAGGGTCTGGAAGCCCATAAATATAAAAGCACCCTCGACTGTGGCGTCAAGATCCTGAGAAATGAGGGCCTGAGAGCGTGAGTACACCTTCGCTCTAGTTGGGTGTAGTTTGGCTTTGATTGGATTCACAGCTGAATATTATGAAAACTGAAAACTCATAAAAATATGGTCCAGTCATTTATTAAGTGTGTAGTCATTTATGGTTTTTAAAGAGATATATATATATATATATAAATAATGTAAGAAGGTCATGGAATATTTTGATTGCATTTAATGTGCTATGAATAAATGTGTGTATATCTTGCCTCCTCCGCTCTCAGTTTCTACAAAGGGACAGTTCCTCGGCTGGGCCGGGTGTGCCTGGATGTAGCCATAGTTTTCATCATCTATGAGGAGGTGGTGAAGGTCCTGAACGCAGCCTGGAAGACAGAGTGAGCTGCTGGGTGAAGGAAGAGGGTGTTGGCCTCCTGCCTCCCAGGCGTCTGACACAGATCGGAGTTTGGCAGACGTCTTATGTAGAGCGCAAAGGTGAAGGTGTGTGAAAAGAAAAATTTGGTTGGTGTCATATGCCGAGCAGGAAGTTAAAGCACTCACAGACGGAGCTGCAGGTTCAGTGTCGCCCACATCTGCACAACTGGAGTCGATGCAGAGTTTTGAAGACACCCGAGAAAAGCAAGGGTCACAAAGTGGGATTATAAGGTTGTTCTTATTATTACTATTATTACGTTTGGCCAAACAACTGTGAAAAAGGATGCTTCATCCTACAGACACTTTATCAACTGTGAAACAAAACCTAATTATTAAGGTCAACAACACGATTCCTGTATGACTCTTTGCAGACATTTCTAAACCTGCCTTGTAAATCACCCTTCTTCTGTAAACCACATTATTTCTTGCCCTTTACTCTACAAATATTCAGGTGTCATACTTGACTTTCTTTAGTTTTTGTGGCAATGCGTCTCCTTTTGTGCCTGATATAGTGTGAAACCCAGAGGAGCCAGGCTGCAGCTAATAGTCACCGTAACTGCAGCAACTCCAACAACTACGCCTTTAATAGAATGATTTTGTGTTAATAATATGCCAATTATTTTTATACAGTTTAGATTATATTGCCAACATTGTGATCTTGATGTAAATTATGATGTATTTAATTTGTGTGCCAGATGCCAAATCTATATGTGTGTTCAGAACATGCAAGGTAAGCCTAATGATGCGCAAAGGATGATCAAATATTATAATGCTTATTGTGACATATTTTATAAATGTATTTATTCAGAGCTGAATGTTAAATATCTAGATAGTTGAAAGACTATTTACTGTAAACTTGTGCCACTTGTGTCAACTTTATTTCTGTAATCAGGTCTGGGTGTAAAGGTGTTAGAAACATATATTATCGGTCTAGTTCAGATGAAGTAACCTCAGATCTTCCAGTTTTCATGGACGAACTAATCATCATGTTTCCTGCCACAGATGGTTAATTATCTTCAGTTTCCATCAGAAGTGGTTCTCAGTCTCTCTGTCTATCACACACAGACAAACAAAAAACTGGGAATCTCAGTCTGTTCATTTCCACTTCTGGTTCAGGGTTTGTTTCTTCACCTCTCGCTCATGTGCCTTTTGTTTGTGTGTTTGTTGGTAAATGGTGCTTGAAAAATGCCATAATCCATTAAACGCTAATTATCCTACTAGAACTTATAAACATTTCTGCAGTTTGGTCATCATATTTTTACAAAAACAAATTATTTATCTCCTGTTATCTTCTTTAGTTATGTGAAAACAGTCATAACCTATGTGCATTAAATCCGTGTTGTTTTGTTTTGTGTTTTTTAATTTTTCTGTTTCGCCAGAGAAGCGCTTTTGTCCCCAACTGCCAATTAGCCAAGAGAAAAAGATTTGCTATTGTTACATCAAATCGGTGAATTCCAAGACGTTTTGTGTGTGAGCTCTGTGGTTCTTTATGACAAAGCTCCACACTGCCCCCAACTTCTGCCTGGGTTCAATGTAAAGTCCTTAGTTGTCAGGGGACTAAAACGTCCTCACAATAAACACTTGGAAACTCGAAAGCTCGCACAGTGTTTTATGTCTCCTCACTTTTTCTTCTGATCTGTCCTTTGGCTTCCAACTGATCATGTTAGGAAAAATGATGGGGGGGGGGGGCAGATAGGGCACAAATTGAACAGGGAACTCATTGTTCCAGTTTTGGCTGATGCTCACGTCGGGTGAATCAACGATCCGTCTCTCTCACTTTGTGTTTGTGTGTATATTTCTCACACATTAAATTCCATGCACAGCACTCTGCTGAAGATGTTCTGACCTGAATGAGGGAGTAAGAAACTATCTATTGAGATATGTATATTAAAAATACATTACAGTATAACCCTTTCAATTATTTCTTTTAACTTGGGGCCAGAATGCTGTTGGTGCATGTGTTTGAATTAATTTAGGGTTTTCTGGAATCAATACAGGTCAAAACTATACAAAAAATATAAAGAAAATGTACATATGGTGTAGCACAAATAATATTCGGTTGGACATGCATTAGCAATTTACACATTTAGTAAATGATTTTGTGGACATCAACTACACTTAAAAGAAGAATTGTATCTGTCCATTTGTCATGGTGGAATTGGTGGAGTTCAGTTACAGTTTAATGGAAATGCGCCAAGGACAGAAGCTTTAAAACAAATGTAGAATAAAAAATGCACTAAAGTAGCTTGAAAATGGAAATCCTCGTGTAAAGTGCCTGAGAAATAAAGTGCCACTGACCTCGCTGTCGGTGCATCATTCAGCACAGAACAGGGGCCCATGACAAGGAACCCGGACAGAAACGGGAAGGACATCAGTGGGGGGAGCTGTTGCCTACACTTGTCTCCCTCTGACACACACATGCACACACACACTGAGGACAGACGCCTCCCCTCTCTTCATATTAGTACAATAGGACTTTATGAGGAGGGTCAAAGCGCCCACCAACTGCCCCTCATCCCAACATCATCACTGAAACAAATACAACAGACAGACAGACTGACAGACAGACCAACTAACCCCCAGCCCCACCCGTGACATCAGAGCAGATGGTGCTGCTTCAACACTAAACAACTCCTTCAGCCTTAGTTAAACCTTTTGCTCTATAACCTGGGAGGGTGGAATGTCCTGGGAACTCTAAGAAACAAAAAACAGTCATATTACAATCTGTATATAAATAAGTATATATGTAAGATGCATATCAATAATTACAAACCAAACAAATGATGCTGTGTGGTGTGATTGGTTTAAACTCAGCTGATTGGTCATGAAATTATTGCATTTGTGTGGGAAAGCAAACTAATGAGGCGGGGGAGTGAGTCAACACAGTGGGCTCACATCTTAAATTCAAAATTGAGATTGTATTATGTCCTGATGAGCTCTTACCGCAGCCTCCATTCTCTCAGAACCAGTGAAGGATGAGTAATATTATTGTTCTCCAGCCTTTCTCAGGATGGGGAGGCTGCTCAGTTATACGGGATGGGTGGAGATCGGTTTGTGGCTGACGCTCAAAATGGGACCTCCACACCCAGTGGCTGCAAACTGGACCTGATTAAATATAATAAACTTTTTATATTTAATCATTTCATTGATTAGTGTTATGTAACGTGTGTGCACCGCTGTCCGTGGTGCTGAATTACATTTTGTTGTTTTAAAAAGATTTTTCCAGATTTTATTCTTCTGGGGAACACTTTAGATTCACTGAACTCTTTATGGAACAAAAGTGCAGGTCGATTTGAGTGAGTGGCCTTCGTACGGCTTTGGTTTGTCCTCATAATTTGCATCTCAGTTCTATTATTAAGCCCGGCACCAACTTTCTCAAAACATGTTCAAAACGCTCATTTTGGTCATGTCGTTTTTTCCATATTGTGCTAAAAACTGAGAAAGAGAGAGAGAGAGAGAAAAGTCGGTACCTCTTCTCTGAAAACCAGCAGCAGTTTTAAAGTGGGCGGTGTCCACAGACGAGGAGACGCTGCGCGCACAGGTTCCACTTTTACGCACCAGTTCTTCTTGGATCCGTCAGCGCGCTTGTTGCCTCGCCCCCCCCCCCCTTTCTTTTGTAGGACCATGTGCCACTCGGATTCTTTATAGAAAATACCATCTTTGACTTCGGAACATAATTCAACTTTAATCACCACTCAAAGAGACGCGTACGCCGACGGAGTGTGGAGCAAGTGTCGCGCCCAGAAAAAGTGTGTGTCATGGGCGCGCACGGATGGAGCTCAGCGCGTCCTGGGCTCGTCGTGTGCGGATACTTGGCGCTGTTCTGCGGAGACATTGTCCTACGTGCTGAAGCGGGCTGCAGAGAGAGGGAGAGCCCGAACTGCTGCACCGGCCGAAACAACGAGTGCTTTGAGTACACCAGGAGGAAAACCGTGTGCTACTGTGACGCCTACTGTCAGAAAACCGGGGACTGCTGCGAGGACTATCAGCGTGTGTGCCAAGTATCCGGTGAGTAGAGGTTTCATGGTGGAAACTGCTTCTTGTAGGTTTTGATTGTCCAGTGTGTTGAAGCTGAGATGGCTCAGTGAGACCTACTGCACATGGCAGGAGAGGAGTTCAAGATGCATGTCTCAGCAGCAGGTTGTGTGTGTGTGTGGTTTTAAGTTTGGAGGGTTGACCTTTAACATTCACATCAAGGCTTCAAATGGCACAACCGGGCCATAAAGGGATCGGAAAGTTAAGTGATGGGGATGGAGAGGAGTGTTGTTTTTCTCAACAAAGAAATAATCAGCTGCGACAATAAATGGGAATCTGGCTAACCTCTTTCCTCATCACCTTGGCCGCTGCTATATAAGGACAAATGAGACCATGGGAACAGACTGCCAAAAAAGGTTTGGGTTACAGTGGAGCTGCGTCTGAGATGTGACAGGCAGGAAACACTCCTCGGGCAGCTCTTACACTATGTTGAAACATCTCAAGTTCACAAGAGTGATTATCCCAGAATGTGCCCCCCCCCCCGTCTTAAGTGCACACTAACAAGCACCTGCAGGAACAATCCCCGAAGTCAAAGAGCACATAAACCCCTGGAGCCGTCCCTCTGCTCTGGCATATTCACTGTGTACACAGTTAACTGTAGTGGAAGTGGTGGATCTGTGTGGGGATGTGAACAGGTGGCCCAGTACAGCCTGGAATAAATCATTTAAAAGTGTGTACAAAAGTACTTTGAGGGAAAACTACTTTTATTTGACCTATGACAAACATGTGGGCTGACGTCTGAATGTATTTGTAAAACTCCATGAACTCCGGATTGAAGTTAAAACTCTTTTTTTGTAGCAGTTTGTTTTCCAGATTATAAATGTATGAATTTGGGGTTAAACACATCAAACTGATTTGACTGTGTAAAGTCCATCTCAATAAGCATTTCTGTTCTGATGTGATCTGAAATACTAATGCAAAGGAAAATAGATTTTTACACACAAAGTAAGATTTGTGCTTTTGACTTGAACTGCCCAACTGACTTCATCAGCTTTATTAAGAAATAGTGGGATGAAACTGGCCTCTTCAATACAGTAACACAAACACAGCGATGAAATATTGCAGACTCAAATCTCAACAAGTGCGTTTTATTCACCAATTAGTCAAATATAGATCCAATATTTATTTAACCAGCTTGGTGGGATCAGCTGATCCAGCCCATATTTCTGTCAAACTGAAATTTCAGATGATATTTATGAGAAAACACCTGAGGTGAGTGTTGAGTCATCACTATATTATTTAGCAGCTGGTCCCATGAGGGTGAGATAATGCTGCCATGTGCATCGGTTCACTGGTGTGTGCGTGGGATTTTTGGCACCGTGGACCTCGTGTCACTGTGACGTTGCACAGCACAGACAAAAGAGACCAGAGTGCGATGGGGTGTTAGACGTGTGTGTGCGGTTACTGTCAAGAAAAACTGTAAATCAAATCACGTTTGCTCAATATTTATGTGACAAAACAATTCATTTTCAATACAGCAAGTAGAAATCAGCAGCAGATAAACTGTAGTAAAATACTTTTATTCCCTTTTGTAGTATGATTGAATATGACCTTTGCTCACTTTGAAACGTGTATGGATCAGTGAGATGGGTGATGCTGAGAAAAACGCCACGACCTCCTTCCTGCGCAGCCTGAGCGTGTTTACAGTATAAACACAGCGTGTGTCATGTGGCTCGACTCGGTTACATTAAAGTGCCCTGATAGCGTCTCAGCAGTATTACACTCAGACTTTATGTGATGTGGATCGTGCAGTTCTGAAACACATCAAGGAGACCGTCTGTGTGTCACGCTCTGTAATTAGCTTGTGTCAGCTGGAGCTGAGCAAAGAGCTTGGAGTGGGTGACGTTAGAGGAGGGAGCGTTGAGTGGACACAAACGCTTAAAGCTTTAAAGAGTGTGATGTGGTGCTCTCCAGAAATTTGTATAAATGTGTATATGTAAGTTTTTTCATGTGTTATTATCCTTTTAAAAAATCGGAGGTAGTAATTCAGAACGTGTGAAACATTAACCGGCTTTACTGTACCTCAATTATCATAATCTGTCATAGTGAAAACCTTTTTAGGTTAGAGTTTCATTGTTTGGCAGGAACATAAATATCTTTGCAGATGATTTACGCTGCAGTGTGGCACTTGGAATAAGATACTGTAGAAGAGCTGCTGATGCTCACCAGGCGGATTTCCAAAGCGGTTTGACTCCTTCAGTCGACCATCAGGCAGATCGTGAACAACTGGAGAACATGCAGATGCTGTCGTCCTCTCCAGGAGTGGACGATCACCAATGTTTAGACCAGGACCAAGGTGTGTGTTAGTGTGTGAGGTCACAAGGAACCCGAAGGTAGAAAACTAAAAGCCTCTTTTGCCTAATGTTCTTGCATCCACCATGAGGTGAACACTGAGAAACAATGGCGTCACGCTAATGTTATGAGGTTGAGGACACGACAGTCATCCGGTCTGCCTGGTACTCAGGGCCGTATCAATAAGCCAGAAGGTCACTGGATTATTGGTTATTGTTCTGTGGATGGATGAGACCAAAGTGAACTTTCTGTTTGTCACCAACCAAATGAATAAACACAGGAAGCAGTGTCGTTATTTGCACCTGCTTTGCTCCCTCTGGACCACGCTGCCATGCTATCATTAATAGAGTTATGAATTCTCAGTTTTACAATGCAAATTCAGCTGAAAAATACGAGGCATCCATCTGTGAACTCAAAATTAACGGAAAGCGGATCATGTAAGACAATGACCTTAAACACACAAGTCATTCTACCGAAAAATAGTTAATGCTAAATAAATGTTTAGCTTAATTAAAAATCATGATCAGATGTATTTTCTTCTCATTTCTTTAAATGATTACTCGTCTATATGTCTAGCTGCATAAACATCTGCTCACATTTCAGCTCATTTTTATGCAGAAACAGAAACGTGCTTTATTTCTCTGAAACAGCAGTATTTATTCTGGCTGTGTTTAAAATATTCTAGTTTTTAAACTCTAAAAATATACCAGAATGTCTGCTGACCAATTTGTTGAAAAAGACCAGGATATGTTTGAAGCTGGAAATAAATTATGGCGTAACACAATCCTGATCTATTTTAAATTGGCTGATAAGTGGCTCTGCATTTAATGTTAAAATTATAAACATCTCCATCATAAATGAATTAAATCTGGATGAACAGTAGAATTGAAAGTGGGCAGTTGTCCCCTGTTGATGAAGCACTTTTCCATCACACAGTTTCTGTTCGTGCTTCGGAGAAATTCTGTAGTTGCTCATTCCTCTTCGTAGAATTCAGAGATCAAACTGGTCCAGAATGAGGATGGAGGCGGCAGCTCCTGTCCTCTCATGGCACCTGGTTCTTCTCAATTTCTCACAAATACATCATGTAGCCTCTGCCTCCAACACACTAGGGCTTTGCTCATCATTCATTTTTCTCTCCTGCAGACACTCCTGTTTTTCCTCCTTTCCTCCGTGCTGTCAAACCAGGACGTTTGCGTCTTACTTACTTATGTCCTCGCTTCCCACATGTGCTTTAACCTTTACGAATAGTAATGATGTTTTTAAACTGGACATCTGTTGTAATTCACCGTCAACTTTCTCCCGGTACTCACACGATTAAATGCATCTGTTTGATAAAGTGATGTACTTCAGCTGGTGCGTTCACGGCCACAAAATCCGTGTGCTCCCACTTGAACTTGAACCGTGTCAACCGATAACACGATGATACATTTTTAGGAGGAAGTAGTTGCAGGGATTGATTGAGTGATTGACTGACGCCCTGCTCAGAGCTGTGCCCAGCCTCTCGCCCCACAACAGTTGGCAGAGACTCCACTTGGATTGAATACAGCCATCTGGTAACTTTTCTCTAGCGCCATCCTCGGGTCATCCTCAGCTGTATGTAAATGGGAATGACCCACAAAGCTGCAAACTCTTATTATAGTGAGAAAATAGTGTTATAAAATTACAACCAGTCAGTTGTATTATTACTTTAATAACCGAGTTTAACTTATATTTAACTGATGTGATATCTTCTCTCTTGCCATATTTTTGGTGAATTACACTTGTCTCAGCAGGTGTGAACCTTCCACTGACACTGTCTCATTTCTTCTTCTTCTTCTTTTTTTGCTTCCTTGTGTTTAATGTTGTTAGATTGTTGTAAGGAAATGATGCCAGTATTTAGAATTCATATGTTGAGTTTGTTTATGACGTCTGATCCTGAAGCTTTAGTAAAATGTTGGGAGGCAGGTCTTGCAAATTCACCTGCAAATGGCTCTCAGCTGTGTTTAATGAATCCTTTTAAGGTTTGACGCCTTACTGCACGTGTCTTCAGGAAACATTTATGTTCTAACTTGTTATTAGGGCTCAGTCCCACGTCCTTCATCCCTCTTAGCGGGCTTATGGTTCTGACTTGTGTTGCCAAACATGATAAAGCTTGTCAGATTGGACCACGGCCAGAGTGGCTGGACATCTGGGTCCCATCAGAGAGGAGATGGGGGGTAGATGGAGGGGGAGGTGAGTGAAAAGTCCAAAAAAAAAGGAAGACAGATTGCAGAGAACAAGGGACAATGCAGCACTAAGCGATAAAGGCGAATGGAACAGCCAGGTTTATAGTTGTTTTGTTGGGAAGCCCTAAAAATGGAGGAAGAGTGAAAGAAAAGGCAAAAGAAATGGTGAAAAGGAAGATAGAACATTATTATCTTTCTGTAACAGATCTGCCTCAGCCAGGAGATAGAAGTGCTGATGTTGGATACACATTCACTGGTTTGGTTCAGTTAGTGGCATTTGTCTGAAGTTCTGCCAACTGCCAAAGAAATTAGTCATACTGACACAAGATCTGTCCATGCAAAGTCCCATTACTTTCCACCATCTTTACAACTATGGAGTCTGGAAACAAAATTCAAAGCACCTCACACTTACACTTATCCTGCTTCCAAGGCCCTGAAAACCCGGTGCCTGTTTTACTCTCTTACTGTAGTTTGATCAGTGTTAATTGACAGTGACCACAGGGACTTGATTACATTTCTAGATTGATTCTGAATGTAGAAATGTAGAATAAAAGTCTTTTTTAAAATTTTCATACTGTTATTAAACTTTTTCTACATTCTCAGGTTACACGAGCCTGCAGCTGATTTCAGTTTCTCACTTTAGTTCACTAACTAACTGTGTGGGTCAGGCTGACTGTCAGCAGATTTGTCATGAGGTTTGTGCGACTGTCACACTGCTGGTACCAGTAATAAAGCTGGGGCTCACCACAGCCTGGTAATTACCTTCTGACCTCTGGCGGCTTTGGGGTCAACAGGCTGAAGCCGGCAGACAGGAGCCTTAAGTCCTGTTCGTGTGTGGGTGGGTTTCATCCCACATCCTCTGCAGTAGAGACCTCAAACGCGGTGGTTGGTTGTGTTCCCCCCCCCCCCATGAGAAGGAGACAACACAACTGCTCCTGTGAACGTCAGAGGATGTCAAGGAGGGAAGGAAAGGCGAGGAGGAGGCAAGAGAAGGAAGCTGATGTGGGTGTGGTGTCGGATTCTTTGAAGAAACTTCATGTCGCTCTACACGAGGAAATGTGTATATCTGTGTGTTTCAGCGTGATGAGTGAGGGTGGAACAAGCCCAAGTAGGTGGGGTTACTTGACAGATATTGTTCTCGATGAGTGTGTGTGTGTGTGTGTGTGTGTGTGTGTGTGTGTGGTGAGCTGGGAAAGGCTAGTGTCAGGTGGGCAGCACTAATGTGCAGGAATGCAGAGATTCCACAGTGGCTTTGTGGATCGGCTGTGTCACTGAGACAGCCACCCCCCCCGCCCCCCTCCGAAACGCCAACAGGACCATGGGAATGAACCGAACAGGCGGCATCTTAAAAGCTCTCTCTCACTCACACACTCCTGTTCACACACACACACTTATTCACATGTAGTATTGTATTGTGGGGTGGGTGTGCGTTGTAAAGACAGACTGAGGCAGATTAGATGGCACGGGAGGATTAGATTCAGTTATGGTATATTTATCCTCTCCCTCCCTGTAATTTCACCACGGACATCTGAGAGTTTTAAAGCCTTGTGCACCTGCTCTCATTGTCTGAAACTTGTGCAAATAAAGAAATCTGGGAATAAAATATTCACGTGTAATCTTATACAACACGTTCATGAATTTTTGTTTGCATTTAACCGTTTACCAAGCGCGCACTTCCTCTCCAAAACAGGGCTGTTAAATGTCTGCCGTTATTAAATGTCTGTGTTGGACCAAGCTTGATTACTGCTGGAGACTCTTGGCTTTGATCAGTGCAGCCATCTAGGTAATACAGCTTCCTCTTAGCCCGATGTAATTGGCTAACTCAGTCTGCGGAACGGATGCCTGATTGCTGCTGCTGTCGCTGCCGCCGCTGTGTTTACATGGTGTGTTGTGTTTGTGTGTTTAATTGGGGGTTAGGGGGGGAAAACCAGGGAGAACAGGATGCAAAATTAAATGGCCCCCACACTTATGACCCGGGCTGCAGACTTCCTGAGTCTGGGGTTTGGCTGATCTGACGTTAGCAGATGGTAATGACCCCGTTCGCCACCCACCAGACCGTGTCCGTGCTCAGTGTGTTTCATCTCACACCTTCAGTCACGCGCTGCACAAACGATTGGGGCAAAATTTACAACAGCATCTGGGTTCACAATATAGTTTTTTCCCTCAGAATAATAAAGCTGCATGAAAGCAGCTGGTGAAAAGTGTTTAATAGGGAGTTTAATAAAAATATTTTTATGTTCCACCCTTTTTCCGTTAAATCATCTGGAAGTAAAATTATTTTGAAGTTCCCAAAATGTGTTTGACGTCCTCTGAGAAAACAACCTAAAACAATTTCATTTCACTAAATTTCCTGAGTTGATTTTGTTTTTTTCATTACATTTGAAGTTTGACTCAAGTCGGCTGGAGTGGACGTGATTGAAAACCTTCACCAGCATATTTCTCTTGTTTATAAAAACCATCAGGTTGATCTCTGTAACCTCGTGTTTCCCTAGCAGCCATTGACTGTGTGGTGGGATCATGGGGTCCCTGGTCATCATGCACATCTGCCTGTGGAGTTGGCAGCACAGAAAGGAGTCGTCAAGTATCTGTTCCCCCTAGAAATGGTGGCACGCCCTGCCCTGACCTCAAACAGCGTCGCGGATGCTTTGGAAACAACGCCATATGCCGCACTGCAAAAGGTGAGAACGGACCCTTTTCCACGTGCCCCTGTGTGCACGCTCTCACCGCCGCTCTGCTCTGTGTCACGTTAATTTGGTGGTTCAGGATTCTCTGGGGTACTTAGTGTTAACAACTTTACTGTAAGCAACGCATTTGCAAACATCTGTTCCGAAGTCTCATCTCCAGCTGCACTTTTTCAAACATTGGACACCTCACTGTTGCATCACATTTCCTGAAATGAACACCAGAACAAAGATAAACACTTTTCTGAGATAGGGCTTCCAAAGAAAACTGACTACAGCTTCGACTTTGGAGTAACTTTGTTCACTGAGTCGTCTTTTCTGTAATTTGAAAAGATGCTCTGTGGATATATCTGACATTGTTGTCACTAACTTGCAGAGGTGGCAAAGATCCTGCCGGATTCTTTTAAGAGGAACTTCAAGGATCCGTGGAGACGACCACACATGCTGATGAGGGAGGAGAAGTCCAGGTAAGGCCTCTATTATCAGACTGCAAACAAACACGCTGGACGGCTCTCCGCTGATCCACCCGGCCCACTTCATTTTCCTCTGGAGAACTGGCTGTCATGTGCAAATGATACGACGAGGGAGTAATTACAGCTGAAGTGCGTGGAGTGTTGAATGAATATGAACTGGGGTTGGTTGTTAGTCTTTCTTTTCCATGTTTACCACCTCAGTATTTCAAAAACAGATTTGCTGGTTATATACAATAACCCATTTCCCTGCAGGTAATTACAACAATATTCTCTTGAAAGCCAACATTTTTACTTGAGAAAAGATTCAAATGTCACCAGGTCATTCTGGCATGAACCACTTTGGATCCAACTCTAACTACATGGCTGCCTTTCAAATTCATATCGGTTCTTCCTTTGTTTTTTTCCCCCTTTTATGAAAAGTTACTTTAAAATCATCTTTATGCTCTACAAGATGAGAGAACACAAATCAAGGCCAAGCTTTCAAGGCCCTGAAATTGCTTGGATTGTGTAAAATGAGTGGTGTCCTTGAATATTACCGTCGGGAGCTGACCTTTGCAGATAAGGCAACCATAATCCGTGGAAAAGGTAAAGCCGTCCCGGACAGATGTCATCTTTGATCTGAGCTGATTGCACATGTTCTCAGAAATGGAAAAATCTGACACTGGGGAATAAATCTCGGCTAGTTTTCCTGACAGCCCAAAGCCTTTCAAATTGATTAAATGGACACTGGATCTTTTTGTTTTGACTGAAGCACATTACGCATTAATGTGATGTGAACCACTGATGGACGACACAGAGTTGGGGTGATTTCACTCAGACATCGGGTGCGTTACTGAGTCTCTGGTGTTATGAAAATTGGCTTGGGGAACAAAGGGTTAACATGACGGGAAATTACATGTATTTATCTTTTGACCTGAGCTGTAATTGTCACTGTGAAAATATCTGACTAATAACTGTAAAAATGTTCATCTTCAAGAGAAGCCATCGACCAACTTTCTTCAGCCTACAAAAACAAATACAAAAAGCTACGATATTTCTTGACCTTTTTCCCGGCGTTAAAGTGTCCTCAGGAATCACTCGGAGAAACAAACCCCACTGGGAATGGTATTCTCAGCTGATTGAATCGGAGACAAAATAAATGCTAGAGGACACATGCAAACAAGGACCTGTTATTGTTTCCAGTGCACAGACGGAGCTGGGACGGTGTTAGGACATTGCAGGTGATTGTGACACTGCTGGATCTCCGTCAGATGAAGTAAATCTGGGTTGTCTTTTGCCTGGTTATAGTGAATCTCACTGGGATGAATCACTGCTCCGCTTTCATCAATCAAGCCTAGTTGGATTGGAGTGCTGTGTCTTGGCCTGTCTCTCTGTCTAGATGTCCTCATTTGGACACGTTCCTGTTGACATTGTAGTGAAATGATTGAAGATTTCAAAGCTCAAACCAAAGATCAAAATGTTGGAAAAGATCAAACGCTTATCAAGAACACTTTCAAGTTTGAGTCAAACATTGGGTGATTTGGCTTTTTGACACTTGCATTTTTTGCCCTAATTCAGAATCAAAATGTAAAACTGAGTTAATATTTTTTGACAATTTTGTTTCTGTACTTGCAGTTACTGTGTGCAGCTGCGGGTGAAACAGGCCAGTGCAGCGTGTAAACTGAAAGTGTGGAGTGCGCAGCTGCTGAGAGACAGAGTGGTGTGTGCGGAGTGTCAGAGTGAGGCCATGTCAAAGTCCGACCAGTGTGCAGGAGACGGCCTGCAGGGCATCAGGTAAATCCGCTGCCCGTTACAGCCTGTTGGTTTTCAGGTAGCCCAACCATCATTAGATGTAAAAATGTGTATCCCCCAGAGTAATGCACTAAAAGGAACCAATAAATACGTGTTCTATGTCTTTGGAGGCAGTTTGACAGGACTTAAACAGAGCCGCTTTTTTCTCCTAGAACATTCTGGGCAGCAGCTTCGGTTCCAGGCTGCCACGGATCCTGGGTCCGGGAGTCGTCGTCTGAAGGCTGCCGCTGTCCTCCCTCCTCCGTGCTCTTTGTGTGAGCAAACACGAACACCCCAGACGTCTGTGCGTAGGGACAAGACGTCCCTCCGCACCTTCTGCTGATTGGCCCTGCCAGCCAGTCCAGACCCCTTCCGATGCAGGTTTCTGGACGGGTAACTCGAGGACATCAGCAACATCCTGCCACTGTTTCCTTTCACCTCATTCTCTGTACTGAATCCACTGTTGCTGAGCACACAGACATTCTTGCATTTAACTTCAGATTTTAAAGCCACATTATTTACTTTCTGTCCTCCAAAGCATCTATTTGCCTTTTTTACCTCTAAATCTTTGCTATCTACCTCCATCACTGCAAGTGTATAATTATATAAATATATTATTTTGCTTTATACATTTTTTACTTTTGTTTATGAGTTATACATACATGTCTATATAGCTACACTTATTTGTATCCAACAGTTTAAACTCCACACAGCAGCTTCTGCACCACGTTCGAGCCACGGTCCATAGGCTCCTAAATACCCTGCAGATTGGATCATCCAAGCTGTGTCCGTTGCAAACATCTATCAGTCAGTATATCTGTGTTTCCCATCAATATTTCTTTTCAACAAACATGTGTACCAGCAGGTCAAACTGAATATCAGGTGTTGATTCTCAGGTGCTTAGAATTGTCTCCGTCTCCCACACGGCTGTTTAACGTCTGCCTCTTCTGACGGTCAGCCACCGATGTTTTTAATAGTTTGAAGTGACTCGTAGCTAAAATCGGTCCCATCTGTTTCGACACAATATTGTTGAAGAGGAAAACGAGCCATTTCAAAGAGTTTCACTGTGGTTCCCTCTGCTCCAGGTGCCCAAAACTAAGCACAAATGCCTCGTAGCTGCGTTCGCTCACTCTCAGAAGGGAGTTTATTCCAGTACGGCATCACCCAATATAACTATCACGTACTGTACGTTACTCCCATTTTTGTAATTAACACATTCTTCTCCCAACACTCCCCACAGCTCACTGACGTGCACTTTTTTCTTAATCTGCTTCTGTTTCTCTACTGGCAATGTTTTTCTATTAAAGAATCTCCAATGTGACCCAGCACTAAAATTTAAAAATGAAGACAGGTGTCAGTCAACTGGCTCGGCATGCCTTCCCACATCTTCTGTACTGCTGGTTTAAGAAGAGTGCAGAAAGTGCAGAACCAGTAATTGGCGTTTCTATCTCAAAAGCTGTGACCTTCACTCCCGTGTCTGTGTCTGTTCGTTTATTTATTATTAAAAAAAGTGGGGATTTTATTAGCGCAGCACATCATACTCTGTACACTGTCCATTATTGAAAATAAACAGCTATACTGTTCCATCTCCTCCCCTTGTCATATTTTTCTGATGTGGGCATTTCATGGCGTCACTGCATTCAGACTAAGCAACAGCATCATTTTCCAGCAGTATGACATGAGTAGTTGGACCAGTGTTTACATGCAGTTTACATAACTTAGCCCAAACATGTGCCATGTATCAACATATATTTCAGTGACATTCTCGACATTGTTGCCTGGTGTGTAAACGATATGACGAAAGGCAAAATGACAGCTGATGTGTATAATCATGTTCATCGTGGTGTTTCAGCCACATTCTTTTGTAATTTGGGGTTTGTGTTTGTGACGTCACTTCCAGGTATGATGGATGTGGTGTGAGCAAAGTCAGTTAACTGAACAACGTGGAGGGGAAGTGCACCTTTACCAACCTCAGGTCACATAAATAATACATATTTAACCATAAAGTAAATTAATTTTTGTCTTTTACTGTACACTGAAGTCCTTCAACACGAGAAAGGATGTAACCTGGAGGGTGAAGATGAGGGATGAAGTCAAGCAAATGTAAAGATGCATTTAGACCTGACTTGGGTATTTTAAAAGGATTATCATTGTCTTTGTTAAACATATGCATTTTGTTTGAAAATAGAAATAGCAAAAACAAAGACAAAGAAAAATCACTTGACCTCTGTACTCAACAGCACAATACTCATAGTGATTCATACTCCGGGCTACTTTGATGTGTTTCATCTCGGAGGCACATGAACTTCTCCTCCTCTATTAATCTCTACAGCCACACTCCCCCCTTTCTCCACCCTCATCCCTCCCTCCCTCCGTCCAAACTCTCCTCCGTCAGCACAACTCTTTATTTTCTCTTACTACAACAGTGGAAATAGAGTGCTGTCAGCCGCCAGCCCATCCCCTCTGAAGCAGGCTTTACCCCCCCTGGATGCCGAGCCTCTGCCGCTAACCCGCTTTCCAAAGGGCAGGAAGGCCCGTCTCTGGCCCAGTGCCTGATGGGGTCGGACAGCAGTGTGTTCTGGGATTACGCCCGCTGAAAAGGGGGGCATTCCAGCACCGGCGCCCTTTGTTACAGCACAGCCACTGTTTGCTTTTGACAAGACAGCTGTTCACAGACCTCACAAGGGAAAGAACCCCGAGGTGACTTCCGTTTATCAGTGGCGTCGGTGGATGTGCGTCGCCACCTCGACCTGAGGTCCCTTCATCAGTTCAGTTTGACCTGCCCGTGTAATCATTGTCCTTACATACCCCAGTGATTCAGAAAAAAATCACTTGAATAAACACAATTAATACATACTTTCCTGCTCTGCATCTAAGCAGTTATTCATGCAAAGTCACATTTTTAAAGAATTCACCAATATATCATCCTCCTTTTCTTACCTTTGCATTCATGTACATTGTGTATGTGTTTTCCCCACAGGTGCAACATGATTCACAGCTTATTTATCATATTGCAGGTAGAGGCTAGACGTGCCTCACACACAGAAGGTGGATGTGAGCAAACATCCACTTTCTTCTCAACCCTTCACCTCCATAACTACAGTATCTGTACCAAACTACAACTAGTGCATTTGTTTCTTGATCAATTACTAAAATGATCACAGAGTGAAATGTTTTTTAAGAACTCTTTAAGGACCACATCCATATGAGCAGGTTCTATCTGAAATATTCTATTTTGTCTTTTAGAAAGCATATTTTGATGCAAGGGTTTTTGGTTCAAACGATGCAATAATATTTTAAAAGACACACTCTATGTACAAATACTATACACATTTTGATGAATCCCAAAAATGCCTTCAAGCCCCAGTAATTGGATGGGGCCCTGGAAAGCTGGTACCCCCGTTTTCTCCTCTGTATATGTGTTTTTGGGAAGTGTGGACTGTAATTAGCCAGTCATCCTAATGGCGGCTTTTTGCTTCTTTAAAAGCAGCTGCTCCAACACGAAGGAATGAAAATTAATAGACGCCTCGACATGAAGGCTTGGGCTCCACATAGCAGTACAGCTGGTGCACAAAGAGCCAGTGAACACACGGACACATTCCGAAATTAATTTATTGAAAAGAAATGTATCTTTATGTCTCATTTCCGGTATCCTTCTAATACTAAATATTTCAATCACAGTAAAATAATAGCATTCCTTCCAGAACTAGAACAGATCATTTTTAATATGGTTGGTTTTTGATCTTCTACTATCATGTGTAGAAAAGCTTGGACGTTGGCTATTTTTAAGCACACTTCAAGAATGAACACTACTTTAAATAGGACTCAGTTGATGTATCTGTAATATGAATTAAAAAATAAACTGATGGACAAATGAAAACGTAGTGTCTCAACACACAACTCGGTGGAAAATTCACCCTAGAACCTTGGCGCCACCTTGTGGTGTTTTTGTCTTCCTGCTCCACTCAATCAATAATAGAAACACCCATAACCCTTACGGATATTTTATTGGGTATGTTTTAACTCAAGTGCACAAAAGACATGACAAATATAAAACCAAATGACCATAACTGCATGTTTATTTCCTTATTCTGATTCAAAAAAACAAAACAAACAAAAACAAATGTGGTTCAATTATCACCTTGTATCCGAGGGAAATATTTATAGCTACACATAATGTGCTATTCTTTCAGTGTCTAGATTTTGTTGTATTCACATATAAAAATTTCACATTTTTATACTATATAATAATTCACTTAATCACATTCTGCATGGAACATGATGAATATCAATATAAACAAAGCACTGAGGACATAATTGAAAAAAAAAATCAAATTAATCACAAAGAATATACAAAAGTGAAGCATCCCATGATACGTGTGACTGGAGATACTGTAAATATTAAATGTAAGGCAAATGTAACTTCAGATAGACGTACTAGTGTTTCTGTACATTTGTGGACTTAGATCCAGGAATCACTGACCAATGAATGCATACATTTAAAAAAATATCAGTTTTATGCATATGCCATGTTCTTGTATATGTAGTGAAAATTTTTAACATTAAAAACGCTTTTCTTCTTCTTCTTCATTGGTGATACAATTCATGTAAGTGTCATATTTGACTGAACGACAGGAAACTAACAGCAATCTTTGGTGATCAAGAAAAAAAACAATCCAACTGATAATCTAATCACCCAAACAGACGACAATCAGACAGAGACGCGTGGTGAAGTTTGATGGCAAACAAGTTAGATTTTGCATGGACAGACAATTCAGTACATCAAATACACTTTTGGAACAAAGACATCTCTTTGAAGCATAGGTAGGATATCTACAGGAGCCATGTGCAAATGTAGGCAAGGCAGGACTCAGTCTCTAGTATAAAAGCCAGTGGTAGGAAGAGTAAGCAAAGTTTGTTTCAAGACTCACTCTAAAACTGAAATTGATGGATGAACTTACTTTTCAGTCATTCAAAAAGAAAATTATTTGAATAAAAAGTGATTCACTTACACATCTGTCAGTTAACATGTAAATGTCTCAACACATTAAAACTTAAGACCAAGTTTATTTGACAAAGGCCAAGATGGAAGGCAAGTTTGACTTTACTTGTCTTTGACTCTGTCTGGTGAGTTCAAGTGTTTATTTCATTTGAGCTTTTTGATCTGTTGGTTTGCGTTGTGGATCTTGACATCCATCTTGTCAACTTTATTCAGCAGAGAATTAATGGAATCGTCCTGGTCTTCAATCTCGGACTGTAGACCGAGTCCGAGGTTCTTTAGTCTGCTCAGGCCTTCAGACATCTCATCTAGGTAATTTACAACAGAAGAGTAGAAAAACTTGTGGGTGGTACTTTATGTGTTCTGTTGTAACAGATAAACCTAGCATTTTACATTTATAAAATAAAGTACTGCACCAGTATTTTAGGATCATGCATTTTAGAGATTAAACCATAATATTGTCAGTGTTAATGTTATGTACATTGGCAGCTTGATGAGAGAGTGATTAGCAACGTTCGCTGGTTCTAACCTACACCTGCAGTGTGGGGTTTGTATGTTCCTTCTGTGCCTCATGTATCATGGATGCATGATAATTTGTGGCTATAATTTAAACACAAATATATCGCCCCCTTGTGCCTAGTGTGTGCAATGTATAAAATGTTGTAGTGTAATCAAGCAGAAAGTGAAAAAGACACAAATATAAATGTTACCTAAATTGTTGTCTAGAGTCTGATGAGCCTCCTTAAGGTATCTGTTCTGAGAGTATCCATTTTGTCTAGATGAGCTGTCGTCTCCTGATGCAGCAGCTCCAAAACCTGCAACACAGAAACAAACAAAAAAAAGAAACGGTGGCAGCCAGTCTGTGGTATGGTTATGTCATGCTGAGATTCCGCCACAAAGGCTTACCTCCTGTCTCCAGCCTTCTTAGATTCGGGTGACTAGCTTGGTATTTATCTTCATGCTGCCTACTGCCAGACAAAGCATTCTGTAATCTGCAAAAACAAGCAAATGTCAGATACGCTTTGTTTAGCCATTTAGTGAAGGGCAGTCAATGGCAACTACATGTAGCTAGAAACAGAATAAGGACAAATGACTTGGAATGTAGAGGAGAGTGATGATGTAAAGATGTCATACCAAACTTTACTTAAACCTGATTTGACATGGTTAAAATTACACCGAAGGCTCGGATCTTACTTCTCACTGGCCTGGTAAGCCTTTGGTTCCTCAGGTGGTGGTTTTGTCTCTGGCTTGCCCTTGAAGTAATTGACCAGGCCACCCCATACGCTCTTTATACTGTTAATGTGCTTCTGACTGGTCTTCAGGTCTTGGTCCATGCCGTCCAGCTTTTTATCTGTCCGTTTCAGAACCTCACCTTGACGAACCAGCTCCTGAATGTACAAAGAAATCAGGAATTGATTTACTTGCAAGTAGCTTTCACATACAAGGAAGTTTTCTTGGTGATGTGGTATGATTCTAGTTATAATATGCCATCAACAAAGGATAAAGTGTCGTACATTTAGACTATGACGGATATGAACTAAGATTTGTACATAGACGTTTGCCTCATTGGGTAACAAGGAGAGAAACCACACTCATCACTTCCTCAGAAACAACAGAATTCTTTGTGTGCCAGAGTAAAGTGAATTAGTTGCACATACCTCTGCAGTTTCCACACCAATCTTCTCTGATTCATAGATGAGGCCGAGGGAACGGTTGCTGCTGTCCACAGCAGACTGAGCTGTTCGCATCACTTCCTGTTGAAGGTACCTCTGCCTCCTCTCTGCTTCGCTCATTCCCCTCTCATTTGAGTAGTCATCAAACCCTCTACTTTTAGGTTTAATATCTACCTCATCATCACCATCATCATCAGCAAATGGGTTGTGGGACTGGGGGTAGGCCATCTGTGGAGCAGAGACAATGTCTTGACCAAATAATCTTATCTCAAAGACTGTATATTATGATCTTCCTCTTTGTGAAGGTACCACGTCCAAGACAATAATTAATATTAGCACACATATAGACAATACCCCACTGACGGGAGTCTTCACATGATTCATAATGTTTAATCAAAGGACACATGCAAGTAGCTTTAGATTAGCACATCTGGCAAACGAATGCATGTAATGCAATTTTGACATTGTCTGAAATGGGAAGAGATTCTTGTTGAAACAAAACATTAAGTTGTCCAGTAAAGAATTCTAATATTTCGCTTTTACTCGTTGATCCATTTCACACCTAATTTCTAACACCAAAATTATCTTTCTTTAACCACTTCCACAGCCTTTGCAAGTAAAAGTAACTATTGATTTCGCTTCTGCAATTTGGAGTCTGACATTGGACTAAGGGAAACTTACATATTTCAATATTTTATGTTTAGATATTTGTTTATTTACGTTATGGCTGGCGTAGGCACAAATACTAAACTATTATTTAACGCAAACAACAATAACAAAGAAAAATCTAATGTTTATGCATGTTACTCAAGCAGGAGAACACAGAACACTAGATGATCTGAGTAATTCTCACACTAACTTACGGATCACGAAGTTCACTTTGTGGATTTATGCGAGCATATAAAAAAAAATGAACTGACGTTAGCTTCATGGTGGTGGCTTCAGCGTCTCTCAAACTGTTTCACACTAATCATCTACTAAAACATGCAACGGAGTATGTTGCTGTAATTGTTAAAATATGGTTATTTGGTTAGCTACCTATGAAAGTTAGCAAGGGGTGTTGGCTAGCTAACTAGTCAAACGATACGCAAGCAGCGTTAACGATGATAGCCGGCTAAACGTTAGCCAACGATCGTGTGCGTAAACAGGACGAGACTGATTTGTGCCAACATCGGCGACTTCTTCTCGTAGCCTTAGTAATCTTCACCCAAAAATTGTAAAGCTCAAAGATATCATAAATTTAATAGACAAACCTTTGACCGTTGGATCCACGGACGTTGTCGTTGCTCAGCTGACTATAGCAACTTCCGATTTACGTTTGGTGACGTAAACACGTACTGTCGCAACAAAAGAAATGTTTCCCCCAGTTACCCCAGCAATCACATTCTATATGCTATACATTCTTAATACGATCTGCAAGAGTTATGCAAAAATGTTGTTCAAAATAAAACACTGGAATTCTTCTCATAGTTTGTATTTAAATTTTCCTTTTATTGGAAATAAAATAAAAGCTGGGGCAAGTGTCAAATCATCAACATGATTGCGCAACAAAATCTAACTGAATGAGCAACATGGGGAGGACAGGCCTGCATCCCATCCCACTGCCCACAACTACATCAGTTTGGTGAATCTGTGGACATCATTCCAATACACGTACATGCAAACACAGGTTAAAAAAACACTTTTTTAACTTTTTTAAATTTTTAATGATACATTTAAAACTCAAAACTTCACTCAAAACAATGTTCAACAAAAACTTTAATACTGGTGGTGTTAATTATGTTATGGGCAGATGCACAGCAAAATGTTCCACAATGTGTGTGTAGTAGAAATACAGAACGTTAAACTCAGTGTGTTATTAAATTTAATCAATAATGCAGAATTTTCTTAGTGATTTTTTAACTGCGGAAAGTAATTAATAAAAATAGGGGTCAAAGATCACTGTGTTGGTGAAAATGGAGCTGGTTTTAACTCCTTTATTGTGCATAATGATACATGAGCATTTACAAGTTTATACATTTTTTCTAAAAACTATATCATGTTTTTATGTAGTACATGTAAACATTTCTGTTGGAAAGCATTGTTTTTAGTTCCGCTGTGTGTGTTACTCAGAACAGAAAAGTAAATGCAAAAAAGTAATAAAGTATTTTAGCAGCCTAGTGCTGACGTCCCTGTGATTTAAATGATGATCTGGTTTATCGATCGTAAAGCGGTGGGATGGTCACAGCCGTCCTCGCTGGATTGTCCCTGCTGACTTGCCGTACTGCGGCTTCGCAGTCGCTGCTCCGTCGTTTCCTCGCTGGTTTTCGCTCTCCCGATGTAGAAGTAAACATGTCTGTAATCGGAGGTGGAACGAGAGGCTTTTATTTCAACACAGTCCTGTCGCTGGCCCGATCCTTAGCCGCCCACCGCCCCGCTCCGGTTGAAAAGGTGAGAAACGAGCGAACCGAGTGATCTCCGAAAGACCAGTGTGTTGTACGCGTTAGCTAATGTTAGTGACGATAAGCAACAGGGTTGTTCGGGGTGGAACGTCAACGCTAGCTCCGCTTCCGCACAGGCGATCGCTTCTGATCACCGACGTGACAGTCAAGCTCCTGTTTGACAGGAGTGTGTATGTGTGTGTGTGTGAGATCATCTGTGGTCATGGATCACTGGAGCTTCCCAAGCTTCTGGTTTTCCAGTGATACACGGATGAAACGATGCAGGAGAAAGTGGCGTCGCTGTCTGTTACTGCATCGACCAGTCTGTGGTCCGGCGTGATCAGTGCTGCGGCCGAACGGTGGCGAGCCGTCAGCCGGATGCAGACACTTCTGAACCTGTTGCAGAGATGATCGGGTTTAAATTTACCGGGGTTCCGGTCAGTTAGAGAAGATGGGACAAGAGCTGCAGCAAAGTAGTTCAGAAACTGACACTTATGAGTCAGTGTTGATAGTGTTATAATGGGCTGCAAATGGTTCCCAGCATAAAGTAAACTGAGCTAAATACACTGATGATTCAAAAGAACATCATGACTGTGAGGGAAAAATAATAAAGAAATGCAAACCAATGCAGGAAAACAGAATGGAAACCGAGACCAGTAGTTTTCAAAACTGTGCAGTTACATCTGGATGTATTAGGACAAATGGCTGGACTTGGACTTTCTGATTTCAGCTTTATGTCAAAGGTGTGTTTTCTTTCAGGTCCAGAAGCTGCAATGTATGTGCCCACAGGAAGTCCGTGGTGTGTTCACACTAGACGTGCGCCGCAGAGATGCTGTTATTGCGCTGGCTGTGTTCCTGGTGGAGTCCGGCTTACAGGTGGGTTCCAGTCTGACAGTCGAGCTGTTCATCCTTTTGTCCCTGTTTGAAACATTCTTGTAGCACTTACTGGATCAGACTTGTAAAGCCTTTAACCTCAAAACCCTAAAACACTGTGTGAATATGTAGATATGGTACCACCACTTTATTGTGGTAATGTTTGATATTTTATTATTTGACCTACAAACGTTTGATGTGTCAGGATTAACTACACCTCGTGTTTCTGATTTATCTGATTGTGAGGCAAACAAAAGCTCTGCTCTGTGCTAATAAGTGCAGTTCTTTGTGGTGTGTAACGATCGGATTTATTCTGGCAGCACAAAGACATTCTTGTTTCTTACTTGCTGAGCCTATTGAGGGGACTGCCACGGGTCCAGTGGATCGAAGAGAACTTGGGAAAGAAGGGAAAGGGTAAGAACAATGACCCTATAGTGGGGGCCTTTTGTTTTGTAATGACTTCTGTGTATTTCCTGTAGCACTGCAAAATATAATTGTCATTTTAATTTAATGTAATATTCATGTAATGCTGTCTCCAGATGTTTTGAGATCGTATTGGCCATTGTAAAGTCCACAAGAAAGCACATGCCACTAGTCCAGAGAAAACTTATGTGAACAACAACTCTATGTTATAGATCTCTGTTGTTTTTACATTTGATTTGTTTTTTGCTTTTCAGAATTTCTCCCAGTTGCAGAAAACTTCAGCTTCTGTCTAGTGACTCTTTTGTCAGATGTGGCTCAGAGGGACCCAGACTCCCGACAGGAGGTCAGCTTGGCAGTAATATCTCATTATTTGGCAAGACTGCATTGCAGTGAAATGCTAAGATATTGTTTCTGCTGTTCCCCTTTCAGATCTTGAACGCTATTATGGAAGTCATGCAGACATTACATGACATGTGCCAAACACCTGATAATCATGATAAAGGTACACACACACACACACACACACACACACAGAGGCAACCAACTGAATAATATCAGTCATTGTAACATAAACCTATTCCTCTCTATTGTCTCCAGTTTACCTGTGTAGGTATATCGTTCCCAGTCTTCTTGGCATGACTCGAGCATTTGGCCGCTACAGTAACACAGACGAAGCCCTTTTGTCTAAGTTGTTTCCCAAGGATTCGCCCCAAGCCCGCCGCGTCACAGAGGAAACCGAGGGAGTGCGTCGCAGATCCTTCAATGACTTTCGGTCTATCCTTCCATCCTCGCTTCTCACAGTGTGTCAGAGTGACACTCTGCGCAGACGCACCGGGACAAACCTGGATTCTTCTACGCAGGTGGGTGGATTCAAGGCATCTTTTTGCGTGTTCAGGAAAAGTTTGAATGCGTTGTGTTTTTGTTTCACTAAAAAGTCAGAGAGATAAAATTTTGTGGTGCCTTGGTTGTTTAAAGTTGAAAGATATGACCTGTAATGTGTTCTCTCATAGGTCTGTACAGATTCTGGAGGCCACTCACCATGCTCCCCTACAACCCCTGGACCACATTACTTTGAAGGTAAAGCCCTAAAAACTCAATCTCAGCCTATAATCTATCAATTCATCTTCCTCTATCATTCAGCCATCAGTTTACCAAGTTGTTACTTGCATATCAGAACCATTATAGCCAAATCAATATAATGGACCACAACTCTAACCTAATCTTTTTATGTCTTTGTGTTGACTTGTTTGTCAAATAAACTGTTATGACTTCTTGCAGTTTTTCCTGTCCCACCCCAAAAGTCGTTCTGCTGATAAAGCAGTCGGCTTTTTGTCTGCAAAACTGACATCTGAATGAAAAATTTCTAGTTCAGTTCTAAATACCATAGTAATAAAACGCATTTCAGCTCTGTGAAACATTAATTGTTAGTCTGGTTTTGCTGTGAAGGTTCAAACTTTTTTTTAACTTTAGTCACCTTTTTGCACTGGTCATCCGAAGTTACATAGAATGAAATCTATTATTGGGGTGGATATTAATTTAATCTTTACAGTATTATAGTGCAACAATACCCATTCATCCCTTTTTATGACATTTACTGTAAGTGGTACCTGGAAACAGTCACATGTTGTCTTACTTTGTTTTAATGTCCTCTTTTTCTTTTTCAGGTGCTTATCTCCCCGACAGCAGCACGGTTGACCCCGACTACTATTTCTCCACGGTCAGCTCCAGTTTCTCAATGTCTCCTTTATTCATGGGTGCAGGAGAACACGAGGTGGAAGTACCTGTTGATTTGCTTCGGCAGCTGCTTGGCATGGTACAGTAGCCCGTTACCCTTTTAGTAAAATTCAAAATTTTTTTTCTCCCAACCTGTATATGTACATTTCAGCTTTATCTGTGATTGTGCTTGTTTTCAACTTACAGGTAAAGAAGTTTGTTTCAGACTCTTTTTTGAAAACAGTGGACGCCACTATGACTGAAGTTATAGAGGTAACAATAATTTATAACCACTGTCTGCACAAACAAATTTTGAAAGCAATTTCAAAGGGTTATTATATTATTATTATCAGTTAAATAATGTTATATGTCACTGTCTTTTCTGTTTGTTGTTAAGTCTAATGCAGGAATCAACCTCTATTACAAAACCTTCAGTGACCCTCTGTATGTGTGCGTCTTCAAAATGCTGCGGGACACGCTATACTACATGAAAGGTAAATCCCAAGTAGCTTAGTGATATCCTTTAAAGCCACACAGTCTTGTAATTTCTATTCTTTTTGTCCAGCTGGATGTACTGAGCATCGACCTTGCTGTCACACTCTTCCTTGTTTTCCTCAGCCTTGCAGTCGGCATTTCTACGGGAAGTTCATGACTTTGTTCTGGAACAGTTTAGTAGCAGTCAGTCAGAGCTACAGCGGGTACTTCATGATACGGGCGGGTTGCCAGGGGAACAGAGTCCCCTCAAGCTTCGTTGCCAAGCCAACGCCGCCTGTGTGGACCTTATGGTGTGGGCTGTCAAAGATGAACAAGGTAATCGATTGCAGCTGACAGCGGGCAGGGCTTTCAGATGTCATAATCAGAGGGATAGTGGATGTGCTTTTTTTGGTTGTGTAACTTTCCCATGCTGTTTTTTTTTTTTTTGTAGGAGCTGAGAATTTATGCACCAAGCTGTCAGAGAAGCTGCAGTCGAAAACTTCCAGTAAAGTCATCATTGCTCATATGCCACTGCTCATCTGTTGCCTGCAGGTAAATAGTTTTAAATCAGAAAGAGCATGAAGACACACGTACCTTCAATATAACTTACAGGGAATGAAAACACGTTCCATGTCTGGGTTTTAAAACGAAAAAATACATCTGTTTCCTGATCTCCTCTGTTTCAGGGCCTGGGTCGTCTGTGTGAGAGGTTTCCAGTAGTTGCTCACTCTGCCACAACCTCTCTTAGGGATTTCCTGGTGGTTCCCTCCCCTGTTCTTATAAAACTCTACAAGTATCACAGCCAGTACAGCACAGGTACATATATACAGTAACAACTTGGACTTATATAATTATATAAATCATGGGTGATTTTTGCTCTAATATATACTGATGTTGTCCTTCTGGGTATTTTGCAAGAAAGTGAATTGTAGGGAAAAAAATTCCTGTGAGTTATAATATTGCAGTGAGAACATTTATATATTTGCAGCCAAGAGCAAGTTCCAAAACAGCTCTGTGGCTGATGAGAGACAAATATATGTCAGTGACAGACTCATGGTCACTTGCAGCTGTTATCTATGATTGATCTGAACAAAGTGATTATTGACAAGGTGCAGCAGATACAGACAATTGGCGATGCAATTCAGGTTACTGATTTTTCTGTGTCCTGCACAGTGCACAGCTTTTTCATTGACCAAAATAAATACGTTTTGTGTTCTCTTTGCGTTGATGTGTCTGCCTTTGTGCTGCTATTACTCTTGTTTCAGGCACAGGGGAAATTAGGATAAATGTGACCAATGAACATTCTCAGTCCACCTTCAACCTCCTATCAAACAGAAAAGACCAACCGTCTATGTACGAGCAGCTCAGAGACATTTCCATTGACAACATCTGCAGGTCAGTCTCAAATGTTTCAGATAGTGATGGTTGGGAAATAAGATTTTCATATTCTTTTAATAATCATTACTCATTTGGGTTTGTGTTTTTCCTCTCTCAGATGTCTAAAGGCTGGTCTGACGATGGACCATGTGATTGTTGAGGCTTTTCTGGCCATTCTGTCCAACCGTCTTTACATTTCACAGGAGAATGACAAGTGAGCAACATTTCTAGTTGGAGAAAAATCGACTTATGGTCACATAGAACATTTTCAAGTCACTGACACCAATGAGCAGCTAGTCTAAAAATAAAACTTGTCTTCCTGCCAGGGATGCCCATCTCATCCCAGATCACACCATTCGAGCATTGGGCCACATTGCAGTGGCTCTGAGAGACACTCCTAAAGTCATGGAGCACATCTTGCAAATCCTCCAGCAGAAGTTCTGTCAGCCTATATCACCGCTGGATGTGCTCATTATCGACCAGCTTGGCTGCATGGTTATTACAGGAAACGTAAGGGCAAAGTTACAGGGATGATACACTTTTGGAGCGTCTTTCCTCTGTTATTTGTTGAATTAATGGCTAAAAGGTGTATTAGGGAAGCACATAAATCACATTTTAGAAGAAATTTAGACTTATTAAAAGAAATAAGTGTGATTGTTTAAAACATATGTGGGGAAGTGACTCCCTTTTCTTTGTCCTAAAGGGGTGAAACATTGTAATTACTGCAGACTGTGTGGGTGCAGCTCAGTTGACTGTATGTTAAGAATAGATTCCAGTTTTCAAGTTGACACAGTGATGGAGTGTAATGGGGTGTTTTTGACAGCCAGTGTTCCCAGAGTGCAATAGGTTACAATTAAACTACGGACTGTAAATGGAGCAGATAGACTCACAAGCTTTTCTCAAGCATGATGCAGATATCAGACAATTGCTCATCCCTGTTTTCTTGTAATACAATTTTTGTATTTGAGAAAATGGTAAAGATACTTTAATAAGTAGGTAGAGGATCTTAACAAATATGTTTTCTTTTAGTCTTTCATTTAATCTGTTGCTGACTAACAAAAATCTTCCTCTCTGTTACTCTATATCTGTTGGACCTTCAGCAATACATCTATCAGGAGGTGTGGAACCTGTTCCAGCAGATCAGTGTGAAGGCCAGTTCAGTCGTCTATTCAGCCACTAAAGACTACAGAGATCACGGCTACAGGTCAGCATCTGCTCCTAAAAAATTAGTTGCAACAGCTACAGCTTTAAAGGGGCAACGCAGCTGCACGTGTAGAGATGAATGTGTGTAATTGTTCCCACCATCTATGCTTTTCCTTGTAATCCAAGGCACTGCTCTCTGGCAGTGATAAATGCTCTGGCCAACATTGCAGCCAACCTGCAGGGGGAGCAGCTGGTGGATGAACTGATGGTGAACCTTTTAGAACTGTTTGTCCAACTGGGCCTGGAGGGAAAGCGAGCCAGTGAGAGGGCCTCAGACAAGGGACCAGCGCTGAAGGTACGTGCTTACAACCACAGACAACTAAACACAACAGGAAATTGATAAAAAAAAAAAAAAACACGTTGAGACAACTGTTCTGACTCTTTTCTTCTCCTCTAGGCATCGAGTAGTGCTGGAAATCTTGGAGTCCTTATTCCAGTGATTGCTGTGGTGAGTGTTATAATAAATGTGATGTCTAATATTTTAGAGACCATTCTCATTTATATATGAGGCATAAATATCCACATAAAGCATCTGTAAATAGGTAAAATGAGGATTTGAGTTCTTAAAGGTGAATCCAACCAGTGGGTTAGCTTTTAACTAAGTGAACAAATATTTACTCTGTGAGCTGCAGTAGAAACATCTAGGTCCCCAGTTCACTGCTGTTATATTTTTTGTTTTTGCATTTTTACAATCTAGCTTTTTAAAAGCTAAATTTTGAGCCTGCCTTATTGAAATAATTAAATTGAATAATGTTAGGTAGCTATTTTTTAACAATGACCTTCTTCTATCACAAATTGTCTTTTTGTAATTATTACGGTAAAACATGGAGGCATTGAAAGGTTTTTAATGTCATTTTAAAATGCACTTCCCCATTTTTTGCAAATGATAAAACATTAACAGAATGTCAACAAGCCTTTATTGAGCCATTTTAACTCAGCACTTTGAGCAATATGACGAAGTATGAATGTTTATACTACATGCACATAAAGACACGTTTACTGAATGTGACATTCACATACTGTATTAATCGAAGTACTTAACTCTTATTAAAAACAGCTCATTAAAACCTAGTTGGAATTTTTAACCAAACATGTTCAGCTTTAGCTGTTTGAGGGATTGACCACCCGGCCCATGAACACCAGGCAGTCTGTGCGGTGCTCATAGATCAGGAAGAGGAAAGGATGATCCACAGTAAAACGGATTTGAGAGGAGAGGGGCATGAAACCCACGTGGGTCAAAGCAGCAGCTTCTGTCCCCTCTTCATTCACAGTGATGATTCCTTGGTGCTTCAGCTGAAGATCAGATTGAACTTGTTAACAGGGATTATTGAAGGAACACCACAGACTCATTTTATTAGCATTTTTGCCTTAAGGATTAATTTCGTTACTTCTCAGTGAAGTCATGACCGGTTTAGTCTCACTCACCCAGTTCAGGGCAACCTTTTCCGAGGTCATTTCAGTGAAATCTCCAGTCTCCTGGAACAAGTCAGTAAGGCCCATCTCCTTTAAATTGTCAATCAAGTCATAGTTCTGCTCCAGTTTAAACCGAGGTATCACAACTTCACGGGTCCTGAAAGAAGCAAAGAGACATTTCCTGAAATTTTCACTATCCATGTATGCCCATCATCTTTTCCATACCAATACTTATAGAGGAGCTACTGTTGAAAAAATGTAATGCATATTATGTACAGTGTGCTTTCTCTTTCTATTGAGGTGAGGGGATAATGAAGCTGACCTGTTTGTCATGTTTTTTAACCACTTGTTGACAACAGTGGGGGAGATCTCCTGCTCCAAGGTCCTCATGCCAGTAATCTTCCTAGGCAAGGCGATCAGCATGCTGATGTTACCGACGTATGGGAGCTGAAAATCAGAAAGTGAACATAATTACCAGACTTATCTATCGAGCAGTATGAATGTTTGCGGTGACCCACCTGAAGGATGTCGCACTCTAATTCATGGTCTGCAGCAACCAGATAGTTCCCCTTGTTGATCATCATTGGCACACGCACATTTGTCTTTTCATTAACTCTGAAGATGCGATAGTGAGTACTTTCTTTGGTGAATTTCTGTTCCCATGTACCTGTTAGTTAGTGAGTCAAGTGTTTACTTTGTGATTCCAATAGCCAAGGAAAGCAAACTTTTGGGCTGTAATTTAACTTTCGTACCTTTGAAGTACAGGTAGTTAAGCAGCATCAGCACCATATTTGGGTCCACTGTCTTGAGGGGCTCCTTGATCAGCCCTTTGGTCAGCTTTTGGATGCGACTGTTGGCTTTGTCCAGAAAGGCTGGGTCTCTGAAGTCCACCGACTGAGGCTCTGCAAAATAAAAGGCCTTTGTCTGCGCACGGAAAGAGTCTTTTACAGACACTTCCTTCTTTACGTAGACGTCATTTACAGAGCGAAGCGTGTAACCAAAGTTCCTTCTGAAGAGTCGGTGCGTCAGCTTCCTGAAGAGTTTGTGCACCGTTGTGTTGTCATAGTGATGGCTAGTATTGACAAAGTCACCGAATCCCAAAGCTTCGTAGATCTGATCATGGGTCTCAGGTCCTGCCCCTAAAGACATCATCCCCATAGCAATGGAGATCCCAGCGGGTGCCAACAGGATGTTGTCACTCTGGTTGACGTCATTACGAAGGCTTCGATAGAGATTAAAGCCAAACCGGGCGTTGATTATGTTGAGCCGCTGAAGGCGAGACCGACCCTGGAACAATCGTAGGAGCCTGGCACGGCGAATCTTTGGGTCAGAGGGTTCGGCAAAGATGTCAATGTCCGGAGCTGGTGTGGCAATTTCATCTATTTCATCACCTTCACTAAAAACATAACAAGTTCATCATTCAGAATCTCTTCAAATTTAGTTTAGTATTTAGTTTAGTTTTAAATTCTATTAACCATATTAGTTACTAGCCGCATTGTTTTATTGCATTCACCCAACACTGATGAGACAGATTAGACCTGTGCAATGTTTAGCATTCAGTTTTTGATATGATCTGCCAGAAGTAAAACATGAAAACCTACATGTAGTCATCGCTGCCCGCAGCTAGGATCTTATCGAAATCAATATAATCTTCATCCTCAAAACCATCAAAAAGGTCGTTAGTGACTGTGTTTTCTTTGTGAAACTCCAACGGAAGGGTCTGTATGTCCACATCCCCCTCTGGTTCAAAGCCTCTGGGGTCTGGTTTGGGATCAGAGAAGTGAGAGCTGAGGTCTTTGATCCCAGCCAGGGATGGACTGACCAGCAAACAGGCCACAGCGATGGCGGTGATCACCCACATCCTGAGGGCTGTGGCGGATTGAACGGACATTTAACACGATCTGAGTAATGATCTGATCAACATTCAGTAGATTTGAGGAAATTGCTTGGTAAATGTGCAAAGTTCCCTTAATAACAGACCTTGAAACGTCTTACCGTTACTGCGTGCTGGCGGGAAGTACTGTGTTGCTTCTGTTTGCTTCTGTGAGGATTGAATCCAAGAGTGAACTTTGATGTGGCCTCCTCCTGAACAAATAGACTAGATCAAACAGACCAAAAAGTGCTGTGACTGACTAAACTCTTTAACTCTTCACAATTCAGCTTACCTGTCAACAATATTTAATGTTACATGAATATTAGGGGGGTTGTGTCCTGTTAAGAGATATTTTTCAGTTCCTTGTTTTGTATGTTGTTGCTTTCTTTCAGAATGTCCTAAAATATCTATTTGTGTAGGCAGGAATTCCTTTAAAATCCATTTAAAACATTGTGATCATTCGTGTAATGCAATATTAATCATGTTGCGAACTCACAGTTGACCAGACGACTTCCACCAATCAAAGAGGCCAAGCCGCGTCTGCAGAAACTGTTCAGGGACTTCTGGCTGTACTCTGTTGTGATGGGTTTTGCCGTGGAAGGATCAGGTGAGAATGGGAGAAATCACTACACTGTGTCACAAATAACCTGTGGTTTTTGAGATATATTGGTATATTTAACAAATCACAAGATACTGGTGTAGTGAATCTCAGTTGTGGTCTTTGTGGGTTTTCAAAACTTGGTGCACATTGCCCCACTTAGATTGTATTTTCTCAGACGTGTTTACTCAGGAAAATCCTAAATGAATGTTGTGAATGTACCTTTAATTAGTTATTGAGATTTATTCATCACTTTGAGTCATTGCAGTCCAGTCACTCTCTGCATTTCCCGATAAATGTTTTATTTCCTGTCAGGGCTTTGGCCGGAGGAGTGGTATGAAGGAGTGTGTGAGATTGCCACCAAGTCTCCTCTTCTCACCTTCCCCAGTGGAGAACCTCTTCGCTCCGAACTGCAGTACAACTCCGCTCTGAAAAATGACACCGTAACACCGGTACACTGTTCAAAATTAACATTTGTTCCTCATTAACCGTAGTTTGAAGAGTTTTCAAAACTAAAGACAGTTTTTCCATTGCCAATTTCTGTCCTCCAGGCTGAGTTGACTGAGCTGCGAGCAACAATCAGCAATCTCCTTGACCCACCTCCTGAAGGATCTGCACTCATTAATAAGCTAGACTTTGCCATGTCCACATACCTGCTCTCAGTCTACAGATTAGAATACATGAGGTCAGCGCCGCTTCACTTAAATCCGGCTAATATTTCTCAGGATTTGTTACTGTTGGCATTATTCCTTAATGAAGTGAGATCAGATCTTGCAGTTTTATGGTGTTTCTATTTCCTCTGGCACACCTCCTGTCCTCTTTCAGGATGCTGCGATCCAATGATCCCGACAGGTTCCAGGTCATGTTTCGATACTTTGAAGACAAAGCCATTCAGAAAGACAAGTCAGGTCAGTGCGTGTTTCGCCTGTTCACATCTGGCTCTCCTTTATGTGAAGTGATGATAATCATCCTCATTTCCTAAATCCCCCTTTTATCTTTGCAGGCATGATGCAGTGCATTATTTGTGTTGGTGATAAGGTGTTTGACGTCTTCCTCCAGATGATGGCTGAGAAGGTAGTGTAGCTGGCACGGTGTCTCTGAAAAGATTAATTAATAACAGGCAATATCTAAAGATTTGCATAAATTTGCATAAATTGGGTTTATATTGTAATGAAAGTGTGTTTCTTGTGTTTTTAGCCAAAGACCAAAGAGCATGAGGAGGAATTAGAGCGGCATGCACAGTTCCTGTTGATCAACTTCAATCATACCCACAAGAGAATCCGCAGAGTGGCTGACAAATACCTCTCTGGTTTGGCTGAAACGTATGTAGTAACTGTTTTATTACTGTGTCTGCCCTTTTTTTTCTTTACTTTATAAATTAATTTCTTACGTCTCTCGGACTCGATCAGATTCCCACACCTGCTTTGGAGTGGTCGGGTGTTGAAGACCATGTTGGATATTTTGCAGACGCTCTCACTGTCACTAAGTGCTGTAAGTTTCAGAAGTCGGCCACTTCCACACAAGCTGGTTTTAATCTCTGTAATGAACATTTAAAGCTTGTCATGCAGTAGTGTGCACTGTTCTGTTTTCCCCAAGACTAACGATAAAAACTTTAGTTTTGTGGTGGAACAAAAGCAGATTTTAATTGTGTGTATTTGCTGAAGTAGCTGTTATCAACCTCAGTAGGTGCAATGATGAGATTGCAACAAATTTCTTCTGTGTTTATTCAGGACATTCACAAGGATCAGCCATACTACGACATCCCAGACACGCCCTACAGGATAACTGTTCCCGACACATATGAAGCCCGAGAGGTGCGTCTAGGCGGTTATTAGATTCATGGACACTAGAGGACAGTACAGTATTGGTTTAATGCTGGTGAAGTTGTTTTTAGTCTTTTGAATAGTGGAATCAGTTTATCATTTAAATTAAACTCAACTAAACATAGATTAAAGTGTTTTTATATCAGGGTATTTACAATAGAAATCACCTTAAAAGAGCCATTGTGTCATTGTACAGCTTGTGCAAAGACCTATTTAATTCGAAATAGAATATCCAGTGTGACTCGTACCCTTTATGAAATTAATGTTCTACCCTTCTTTCGCAGAGCATTGTGAAGGACTTTGCTGCTCGCTGTGGTGAAATCCTGAAAGAGGCAATGAAATGGGCCCCATCAGTCACCAAGTCCCACCTGCAGGTCACTTCCTACTTCATGTCAACACAATTTATTTAAAGCATTTTTCTATAAATTGAGATATTGTAACAGGTTTAGCAACAAGTTGTTGCTTTATAACATGTAAAATATAATTTAAGCTCTAAGTAGTTAATAAAAAAACAGTATAATTTATTGTTTAGAAGGAAAACAATTATATATTCTGTTTCATTTAAGAGGATATTTTCTTTCTTTTGTGTGTGAATGGTACGTCTGATGCAGGAATACCTGAACAAGCATCAGATCTGGGTGTCAGGCCTGTCTCAGCACACTGGCCTCGCCATGGCCACAGAGAGCATTCTCCACTTCGCAGGCTACAACAGACAGAGTACCACCCTAGGCGTAAGTCACAGACACGCGTCCACGCCTGCTCGCACACAGACACCTTCAGGTCACTGTACTGACTGGCTCCCAAATTTATCCCCGATTTAAGATGGCATGCCTCTGTTTATGGCGAGGTCACAATCAACTGTTTTAATTTAATCTAATTTAGCATTTTTAAAGATCACCGTAACTGACTGTAATGTTCGAAACGTTGTTTGGAAGTTCGTCGTCAAAAAGCAAAACGTCATAAGCTCGATGTGTCTTCTCATAATCCTACGTCCTTTTTTTTTGTAATAAGGTCACAAGCACTGAGCAGGAAGTGACAAATGCTGCGTCACTTCTTGAGTCGTCAAGCCGCATGCAGCACTTTTGCAAAATGTTGTGCTGAGGACACACTTTACAATTGTTTACCTTAGTAATGAACATTAATGGCCTTTGAAAAAACTCCCATTCGGCTGCTTTCTCAAAGTCTTTAGCGGTTTGTTGAGCCGATGCGTCTTGTATCCTTTCTGCAAATATGTGTTTTATTGTACTGTGTGTATTCTGTGGCTCCTCAAACATCGGGACTGGTTGTCTACACGACTCTGTCCGTGTGTGCATGCTTACCAGTCTCTGTGACGTTATTTTGCTTGCTATGCCTTTCTTAGATGTTGTTGGCCCTGCGTTCTGCTATCTATGTCTTTTCATTTGCTTCATTTGTTGTATTTTGTCTTTATTAAACTGCATCGAACTACCTTCGCGGTTGCTTGGCTGGTTTACGGATTTGCTGTTTACCTGGTTACTTACCTGCAATGGACGGGTGGGTTGGTTGGCTGCTTGTCCATTTGGCTAACTGGTTATGCTGGTGCTGTCCTCCACCATGTGGCCAATCATAGGCTGCTTTTCCTCAGGTTGGTCTGAACTCTAAATACAGAGACAGGGCCAAGACATCCTCAGTATATTCACGTGTTTCAGTTATCCTGCTTTGCCTGCTTGTGATTGTGTTGCCCTAAGTCGTCTCTAAAATTGCGTTTCATTAGACCACTCAGCTGACGGAGAGACCAGCATGTGTAAAGAAGGACTATTCCAACTTCATGGCGTCACTCAACCTGCGTAACCGCTACACAGGGGAGGTAACGTCTTACTGTAATTAATGAATGAGGCTTCTTTTTTAGACGTTGTGCATTCAGCATGATTCACGCCCGTGTATGTATCCTCCAGGTGGCTGGTATGATCCAGTTCTCAGAGGCAACTCACAGCCAGTCAGACCTCAACAAGCTGATGATCCATCAGATGACGACTGCTCTGGACAAAAAAGACCCAGAAGCCTTCACTCAGGCCATGTTCAAGATGGCTGCCCTGCTTATAACTACCAAAAGTCAGAAACTCTTCCTCCTTCAATTTTGTATATTAATTGATTTTCAGTAGAAGTGTAATGAGTATTTTTTCTTGTTGTTGTTACTGGGTTATGGCAACGTTCTATTTTTTGTTTTAAGACTGCGATCCTCTACTCCTGCACCATCTGTGTTGGTCTCCACTGAAGATGTTTACAGAACATGGCATGGAAACTGCCATAGCCTGCTGGGAATGGCTCCTGGCAGCGCACAATGGGGTGGAAGTGCCAGTATGTCTATTTATCTATTTTGACAGAACCGTATTGGTAAAAGTAATATGTACGAAGATAGATCAGTTCATCTCTTTTTATATCTGCATAGTTTATGCGTGAGATGGCAGGGGCGTGGCAGATGACGGTAGAGCTGAAGATGGGTCTGTTCTCAGAGGCTAAGGAAGAGGCTGGCCCTCTCGCTGTCTCAGAGGAGAGTCAGCCTGCCCCCTGTGCACCTGACGTCATCCCTCACTTCCTGTGGATAGAGGTTAGTGACACATAAACTGCTGTGTCATATTTGATCTTGTGTCCTTGTTGTTGCCAGCTGCTTTTATTGCCCTTTTTTATATCAGTATTTACCCACAAAAAGCATCCACATTTTCACACACAATATCATTTTGGCTGCACCAGCAGCATATATATATGAAATCCTTTGCAAATCTCTCATGCAGAAAAGATACAACTTTTTTATATCAAGCTGTCTTTGAACAGTCCACATGCTTGATGTTAGTTTTATTTGGTTTTGGTTTATATGGAGCTTACCTACAAAATGGTTTAGGTCAAATAGGCCAAAACTAAATTTTAGTATAATTTCCCCTTACAAACAACATTTATTGTTAGGCATTGTTCTTAAAACGAAATTGAGATATATTTTTTAAGGGGATAAGGGTTAGAAGTTGCCACTTCCTATTTCCATCTGTTTGTTCTCCCTTCAGTTTTTGGTGCAGCGATTTGAAATAGCCAAGTACAGCAGTGCTGACCAGGTGGAGATTTTCACCACCATTTTGCAGAGATCTCTGAGTCTGAGTGTTGGAGGATCCAAAAGCAGCCTGAACCGACATGTTGCTGCCATTGGGCCAAGATTCAGGTAACAAATCTTACTCTTACAGCAATGTATAATATTACAATCTGATCTTCTGAATCCTAAACTTGCTAAAGTGTATTGTGTCTTAATTTCAGACTGCTGACTCTAGGTCTGACTCTTCTGCATGCTGATGTCGTGACTAATGCCACCATCAGAAATGTGCTCCGAGAGAAGATCTACTCCACGGCGTTTGACTATTTCAGGTATAGAATATTAAAATCTGTTTGGTTGGCAAAGGAAAAACTGTATTTGACAACTTCAATAACCACCGTTTTTTGCTATTTCTGTATTTGTGTAGTGTCGCTCCCAAATTTCCCACTCAGACGGATAAGAGGCTGAGAGAAGACATCAGTATAATGATCAAATTCTATGCCAGCCTACAGTCTGACAAAAAGTATTTGACTGCCAATCAGCTGGTTCCCCCAGGTACAGCAGTGAGAACGCTGCTCCATCTTTATTAATATTTTAACTTGATGTTAAACTGATTATTCTCTTCAAATATCACTCTAGGACAGACTTGTTCTGTAATATAACAATAATCACTGAATCGACAAAAAAACTGCAATGTTATTTAAATGCATAAACTGTTGGATATTACTACTACAACGCACTAAAAGCACTTTTACCGAACTGTTACAATACCAAGAACAAAGATGGTACTAGTGGCTTTACTTTTTAAATTGTGTCACAGATGCATAATTTATTGAGTTAATAAATAGTAAATTCATGATATATGTCTTTGTGTAGATCCACAAGACATGTCGGTGAACAGTCTGTCGGTAGTGGCAGTCACAGACAGCCGGAGCAGTCTTGATGCAGCGGTGGGTCAGAGGCAGCAGGTTGCTCAGGGCTGGATCAACACCTACCCTCTGTCCTCTGGGATGTCAACCATATCCAAGAAATCAGGTAAAGTGCTGACAGGATGTAAAAATTAAACTGGTTATGGTTCATTTACCTAGTTTAGATAGAAATTTCATTTTAAATGTTAGTTGTGAATGTCTGCTAATGTTTTACTTCGATACTTTTCCAGGACTGTCTAAAAAAAGCAACAGAGGCTCCCAGTTGCACAAATATTACATGAAACGCAGGACTCTACTACTCGCTTTACTGGTATTCACATTTTCTCAACAACTAGTGTATTTATGTTCATAAACCTGTGCTCAAATCACCATATGGTCACTATAGCCCACACCTGATGGGTCACATTTGCTCCTCGTTTCTCTCTAGGCCAGTGAGATTGAGCGGCTGACAATATGGTACAACCCGTTATCTACTCAGGAGCTTGCGATATCTACGGAACTGTCTGTGGAGAACAGCATTGCTAACTGGAGGTCAAAATACATCAGTCTGACCGAAAAACAGTGGAAGGACAACGTGAACCTGGCGTGGAGCATAGCACCTTACCTTGCCCTGCAGTTACCAGCCAGGTACACAAAAAAAAACCTACACATTACATTAAAATAATGGAAAAAAACTCACTTGTAATAGTTTGTCTGTGGTAATTTTTAAATGTTAAAGTTAGAGTATCCCAAACAATCCGGAAAGTAAGGTTTTAGTTACGCAAAAACGGCAGGGCCATCTGCAATCGACCGGCTGCATTAAAATACTATTTTATGCAGCTTGATGTGCATTAAATATTCACCAGCAGAGAAGATCAGTGGTGTGTACAGGGTGAACCTACGAAACTCCAACTCTTGCTCGTACAGAACACACTTTACGCACATACTTGTCTGAGCAAATGAAGTGCTTCATCAGGTGTGCACCTATTCAGTTTTAGTTTGTTTTTCAGATTTAAAAACACTGAGGCTATTGTCTCGGAGGTGACCCGTCTTGTGCGAATGGATCCGGCTGCTGTGTGTGATGTTCCTGAAGCAGTGAAGGTAAGCTCCTCCGCCTGCAGCGGCTGCTGCTAACAGGCTGGCAGTTATGTTTACTATACTCATACACGAGGCATTTTTTATTGGTGCTTTTTTATTCTAACGTTTTCGGAGCAGGAGGCAAGGTCAACAGACTTTTAGTTCTTTTTGGCTTTTTATGTTCCCACTACTGCATTTCTGTTAAGTTGCAGGAGGACAAAGTTTTTGCTTGTCACTCACTGCTTTGTTTTCATGCAGCCACACACCTGAGAAATTATAGTGTTATTGAAGTCACCTCTCTCCCTCCAGCTTTCTCCAGCCCTTTTCATTTAGTTCTACCTGACTGAACTCTTAATGAGCCTTGTAGGCATCTAAAGAAAGCAGGGGATGCAGAGCGTGACTTTCCCCGAGGGCTGTTAATGCTCCCTTACGTCTGTTTATTACAGTCACATTAGTAACTAACAAACACAGGCTGGTTAATACGCCATCAGGCTTTGAGTCATAACCTTACCTCAGATTTCAGAAAATAATCTTAACTACTGATGTAAATGTTGGCAAAGTTTACATTTTTGGACAAAAATAAAAAATAGACACATTTTGTTCTGTTCTTTCTTGTTTTCCTCCAGTTCCTAGTGACGTGGCACACAATTGATGCCGACTCTCCAGAGCTTAGTCATATCCTTTGCTGGGCGCCTGCCGATCCCCCAACTGGCTTGTCCTACTTCTCCTCCATGTACCCTCCTCATCCGCTCACAGCCCAGTATGGAGTCAAAGTGCTTCGTTCCTTCCCTCCTGTACGTTCAAATATGCAATACATAGCTGTTGTCATTGTTTTTGTGTCCCTGATCAACTATGCCGAATGGCCCACATTATTTACAGTGAAAAAATCATGTTTCACTTGTATACAGTCATAAAGTGTTTTGTTTTTTTTTTTCTTCTGCTGTTTCTAGGATGCCATTTTGTTTTACATTCCCCAAATCGTCCAGGCTCTTCGTTATGACAAGGTAAGTATCAGATTTTCTAGGTCAGCAGATGTCTTACAGCCCTGGTAAGATTGTTTGATCATCAGAATGCTCCCTGTCATTTTTCCATCACATCCTGGTTTAGATGGGTTATGTAAGAGAGTACATCCTCTGGGCTGCTCAGAAGTCCCAGCTGCTGGCTCACCAGTTCATCTGGAACATGAAGACCAACATTTACCTGGACGAGGAGGGACACCAAAAAGACCGTAAGTCGCCTCTGCTTCAGTATTCATTCATTTTGAATGTGGTGGCCAAAACTTTAGAAGCCCCTCTTCTTTTAATTTACTCCAGTACGACGCCACTACCCACTTTGTACTCAATAATAAACAGGGAGCAGAATTATCGCCTTTCAGCTTCAACTTAAAAACTCACAAATTATAACACTGTAAAAATAGAATTCATGGCAGAGCTGCTCAACTGGATTGCATTAGATTCTACAGGTGTACCTAATAAACTGGCCAGCGTGTGTGTGTGTGTGTGTGTGTGTGTGTGTGTGTGTATATATATAATCTTGTCTCTCTCCTTGTAGCCGACATTGGTGAACTGTTGGAACAGATGGTGGAGGAGATCACTGGCTCCCTCTCCGGCCCGGCCAAAGACTTCTACCAGCGAGAGTTTGACTTCTTTAACAAAATCACCAATGTGTCAGCGATTATCAAGTATGAACGCACTTTCCACCGTTTAAGAAACCATACTATTTAGAATCTATTAATACACTATACACCTGCATCTGTTCCAAAGATGCCACAGATTTTCCACCAGATTTTCCATGTTCGGTGCAGGTCCAGTTGATTTGAAGAGACTTTGAACCTGCTTGAAACAATCTGACAGCAGAAACTCAGACTTTCATGTACTGCAGAATATAAGTCACTGTTTGTAGTAATTGGCCGTCTTTTTGTGTTTGTGTGTTTCGCCTCTTAATGGTTCTTTCTCTTTCGTGAATGTCTTCCATAAATCTTACTTTTAATACTTTTAATACTTTTAAAACACAAAAAGACACTTAACTTAGGTGAAGGCCTTGTAGTAGCACCACAGTTTAACTTTGTGCCACTTGATGATGTGGCTGATGTAACACAACTCTCTCGGGAATGTTTAAGGTGTTTATGGAGCGATAACACGTTTTCTCCTGAGCCTCGATGTTTTGTACTTTCGCCCGCTTTGCGCCACATTGATGTGTTCCCACAATCGCTTTGTTCATTTGTTTGCCCATTGATTGCCGCGCTGTCTCTCTGATTACGCGCTGGTCTAGAAGATATTGTGCGCTGTGTTCCTGCTGCCTGTTGATGAGTAGTTTACTGACAGGTCCCGTAATTGCTGGCTCCTACAGAGCATTTGGTCGTCCCATCAGAGACTAACGAAACTCCCCTCTGTCCTCATTACAGCACTAATTGTAATAAGCCAGGGGAGAAAACTGTACTGTCCCATGGCTGCCACTTTATTGCTCTTTACCTCAGCGTGTCCCCTCTGCGAGCAACAACAGAGGCCGACTGTCACCTGCGGTCTAGAGTCATTCATGGCGATACCCGTGCATGCGATTCTCTGTGTGTCAGGCGGGTGTAGAAAGTCTGTTAAAGTCTGTTTTTGTTTGTCTTCATCAGACCTTTTCCCAAAGGGGAGGAGAGGAAGAGAGCCTGTCTGGAAGCCATGTCACAGATCAAAGTCCAACCTGGTTGTTATCTTCCCAGCAACCCTGAGGCCATCGTTTTGGATATAGACTACAAGTCTGGGACCCCCATGCAAAGGTGGGCCTTAGAACTAACTTCTGACTCGTTCAAATAATTCACAATGAAATGAGAGCTTCACCAAATTCTGTTAAAAGCTCCATTTTTACTTTTTGTGTCTTTGTTTAGTGCTGCCAAAGCTCCCTATCTTGCCAAGTTCAAGGTTAGGAGATGTGGAGTCAGTGAGCTGGAAAAAGAAGGTAGCTCACTGTTAAAGCAGCATCAAGAAGATTTTCTACTTCTAAAATTAGCGCACACATAAACCATATTTAATGTGTTCCTGTCAGGTCTGCGGTGTCGCTCAGATTCTGTGGATGAAGGAAAGAACGAGGAGGAAGCCAAAAGAATCTGCTGGCAGGCAGCCATCTTTAAAGTGGGAGATGACTGCCGACAGGTCTGATTCACGCACAGAGTCTTTCTTAACCACGCTGCTGTATCCCCTTCATAGCTCAGTGACCCGTTTGTGTTCACAGGACATGCTGGCTCTTCAAATCATTAGTCTGTTTAAGAACATCTTCCAGCTGGTGGGTCTGGATCTCTACGTGTTCCCTTACAGGGTGGTGGCCACAGCTCCAGGAGTGAGTTTATATTATTACATTTAAGTAGTAGACATAAAGCACTGAATGCTCCAATATTATTTTGAGACTAAATGTCAATTAATTGATTAAACCACTTCCTATTCTTCGTGTTTCTGATGTCCCACCACAGTGCGGCGTGATCGAGTGCATCCCAGACTGCAAGTCTCGAGATCAGCTGGGCCGACAGACAGACTTCGGCATGTACGACTATTTCAGGAACCAGTATGGAGATGAGTCCACGCTAGCGTTCCAGAAGGTAAATCTCTCAGTCCTGCACAGCTATAATGAAAACCTGTAATTCACATCATATTTACTCATGCGATTTTCTTTATTACTTCTCTTTTCAGGCAAGATACAACTTCATCCGCAGCATGGCTGCGTACAGCTTGCTGCTCTTTTTGCTTCAGATAAAAGACCGACACAATGGCAACATCATGTTGGACAGCCAGGGCCACCTCATCCACATTGGTGCGTATTGTTTGTCTTTTCCTGTGCCGTCATGATAATGTAGTAAGAAGTAACAACCATTTCACTGAGACAGTTTTAGGTCTTAAGTAACAAATTTAGAATTATACCCGTTTATCATTCAAGCCTTTATTTGGCATCGTTCAAAGAAAATCAATGTAACAGTGTTGTCCGGATAATTTCAACAACATGATAATCGCAAGCTGTTGTCTTTGCGCTTCCAGACTTTGGGTTCATGTTTGAAAGTTCTCCTGGCGGCAACCTCGGCTGGGAGCCTGACATCAAGCTAACCGATGAGATGGTGATGATCATGGGTGGCAAGATGGAGGCGACACCCTTCAAGTGGTTCATGGAGATGTGTGTGAGGGGATACCTTGCCGTCAGGTAAGCGCAAAAGAACTTGCTCCCGGTACATTAACGACGGCTAACATGCGCCAACACTAACACAAGGTCCTCTGGTGAATCAGGCCCTACATGGATGGAGTGGTCTCCTTAGTTACCCTCATGCTCGACACTGGTCTCCCTTGTTTCAGAGGACAGACCATCAAATTGCTCAAGTGAGTCACGCATGTCAATGAGTCAAGCAGTTTTCGTTTCATCTGCTAGCGTCGCTCATGGCTTCTCTTGCTGCCTCTGTTTAGGCAGCGATTTAATCCTGGCCTGAGCGAGAAAGATGCCGCTTCCTTCATCATCAAAGTCATCCAGAACTGCTTCCTCAGCAACAGGCCAGTGCACTTGACACATTCTTATTATATTTATGTCAATATCTATTTGCAGAAACCATTGTTTACATTTGTGCAATCGCTCCTTTTTTTTTTGTCTTACAGGAGCAGGACGTACGACATGATCCAGTATTACCAAAATCAGATCCCGTACTAAACGTTTGTGCCTAAGCATGTGCATATATTTGCTGGTACACAGTGTGTGTGTGTGTGTGTGTGTGTGTGTGTGTGTGTGTGTGTGTACGTGATTGGGTTTGAATGTGTGCCTTCACTGAAGATTGTGTCTCAGTGATTTTGCTGATTATTGGTTGTTGTCCTTTGTGTTTGCTTTAACTTCTTTTTTCCACGTTTCTTTACATCTGTTGTCTGTTCCTTTTTATTTATTACGTTCTGTTGGAATCAATGTTGTTAATAATTATTATACTATTGCACTTGCATCTTGAAATCTGTGCACTTAAAGATGAACCTCTTGGTAATCCGCACGTTCAGTAAATACTTTATCAGAGTTTGTGCCAATTTAAAAACATCTGTAATGTTTGTGAATGTGGATTCTCAAAGCTTTTGATTTTAGTCGGGTTTGAAATGTAATTGGATACTTGAAGTAACTGAAGTGGATGGTTTCGGTTCTGACCAGCGTGGCCTATTTCGTGACCTTGTACTTGACTGTACTACTGTTCTTTCATTTTTAATGGACCAGTCAGGTGATGTGTGGTGTGGTACTTGTCTTGTATTTTTAACAGTGAGACTGAACAGAGGTTGGGTTGCATTGTCTGTGTTTTGGGGGTTTCCGTGTTTGCAGTTACAGCGGGAGAAACGATGCACACAAGTTCTGGGGAACACTGGAACTGAATTTTGTATGTTTGACACTGTCTGAGCGGGAGCAAAGCAAATGCACATAAATTTGACTTTCTTGTTTGTGAATGATGGTAAGGCACATCAGAATTTTGGGCAGTTGCATGAAGTTGGGTGTTAACTACCATGTAGCTCGTGTCCCATGTAGCTTTTGGTGAAGTCATTTCAGTAATCTAAAGTGCTGTGCCACATGTCCGTATGTTTAGCTTTATGCTTCATGTGATCTTAATGATTGTAAAGATTTTGCCTCTCTTTGTATATTTATATCATGTCCCATTTTTTTTGTCCTATTTTCTATCTTCATGCCTTTTGAATGAGAATGAGAAAAGTTATGAAATCAAATAAAGATCTGTTAACTTAAACACACTCTTGGTGTCATTGGTTGCGTGACTTTGTTGACTACAGTTGAAGTCTTTCTGAAATAGAAGCTGACCAGAATATGACATTCTTTGAGATGTATTTTTTCCCAATTATTATATGTCATACTTAGAACTGTATGTATTACAATGGATTTTTTTAAAAAAAGAATAAAGGGAGCCATAACAATCATTGATTAATTCTGAAAACAAAAGTATATTAGGATCTTTGTGGGTGATCTTAACCACAGAGCTTGTTTCTGCAGTCTTTGTTACGCGATGCCTTCAGTGACTCTCTGAAGCCTGCTTCACATCATCATCATGTTTTGGCCACCCTATTAAAATATATGAAGTGGCCAAAACATTAGTACCACCTTCTCCTATAATTCACTCCGGTACAGCTCCACTACCCACTTTGACCTCAATAATAACAGAGAGTAGAATTATCACCTTTCTGACAGTTTCAACCTTAAAACTGACAAATGATAACCTTGTAAAAGTAGAATTCACAGCAGAGTTCCTGTGCTGGATTTGATTGCACATGTCATAATGTTATTGAACAGTGTCAAACATTGGATTTTAAAATCCTATTTATGTACATCCACCAGAGGGCAACAGATCATTACAAATTTAAGAAGCTATGATATGAAACAATCAGCTACCAACAATGTATTCTCATGATGTTTGGGCTCCCACTGTGGACAACTTAATAATGATAAAGTATAATAATAAATAATAATAATAATAATAATAATAATAATTAAAGGTGCTGAAAAACCACAGGGGTTCCAGGTTTCAGCTGTTTACCTAATGGGAATATTTACAGATGAAATGTATGATTCTGTTATTGATGAGCTTGTCTTCTGACAGCTGCGTGACTTTAAATGAAGGCCGACATGCGCCTGCATTTCTCTGCTGCCGTGAAGCATAGAGACCGAATATTCAACACCAGTGCTGGAAAAACACTAAATTAAAGCTCAACCTGAAGGCTTTCACAAAGCAGCCGGTCGTCAAACTTTGCTGTGCAGCAGCCTCTGGGATCAGCCTGTGGTACATTCTGCAAAGACTCTGCTGATCTGTCAAATACTGGAGGGCAAAAATATTTATTCCATTTTTCAGAAGCAAAAATGCAGTTAACAGAGACGTCTTGGGCTCTCGTGCTCCAGCTATCGTGGATTCCATTCATTAGTGTGTGACAGGAGCATCTATATAATTCAGAGTTAGTGTGTGTTGAGTGGACATGGGTGTGTGCTGACAGAAGAGCCCCGGGGAAAGACCCAACCAACGCATGAGTAAGAGATGAAGCCAGTGAGTGAGAGAAACACCCTGGGCTGCTCGAGCTTTTAGTTCTCACAGATGATATATCAGCAGTTTTAATAAAAAAAAGATGTTTTTTTATGACTGGATTCTCTATACTCTGTTTGGTTAATAATTTATTGCATACAAATGTCCGGAGGGGAAGCACCTTGATGTATTTTTGATGAAATCGTGGCTACTCCCTGTTGTCCAGCAGATCTTATCTCTGTAGCTTCAGACAGTTTCAAACTCAATGTGTGTATATACAGTTGGATATTTGCATCTGCGTTTGAGGCCAAAAGACAAAAAAGTGACTCGTGTAATTTAAGCCTCGTGTTTATGCGCGCAGATAAAGAAAGACATAAAATTGTCCAGCAACGATTTAGTTTTGTTGGTATCACTCAAGTCATGTGCAACGGTGTCAGGTTAGTTGTCTGTTTGCATTTAAACCTTTTCCATGTTAGATAAAAAACTTAATAAAATCAGACAGCAGCACACACAAGAAATCAGCTTGAAGTGGATCATGATCAAAGTAGAGTGGTTATACATTAAATATTAAAGGGTAATGCAGAGTTTAACCTGCCTGTGTCATTGCTTTGAAGGCTGGAAAACATAATATATATTTGGGATTTCAAACTAAAGACAAGGACGCAGTGAGTCTGACGCTGTGAAGTGCACGTGTGGCGTTGGACAGATTGATATTTGAGTTGTCAGCACATGTAAGTGATTATCTACGTTGTTTCTTATCAGCTTATGCACATAGCACATGCAAAACCATATAACCTGTCAAATGAAAACTCTGTCCTCTCCCACTCTTTCTCTGTCTTTACAGTCTAGCTCCTCTTGTCCTCGTTCATCATGTGTTAAACTGTAGGACGTCTTGTGACACCGTCACATTTCTCTCGCTGGCACAGCTGCAGCCCTGTATGCCAGCAATGTTCCACTCAGTAATTAACTCTTCTGCGAGTTGTTGCAGCCATTAAAGCTGTACAGAGGGAAGTTGAGGAGAAAGGACTGTTTGTCCAATGGACAGAGCAGACAGTCAAGCCTATTGATGAGATGCTGATATAATCAGGAGCAGTGGCGGCAGTGACCCAAACAGCAACACTGATGTGTTTTTCTTTGTGGGTGAAGGGAAACCAGAGATTCCCTTCATGATGTCTTTGCTTATGAATATTATTCTATGCATGGTACTGTTATATTAGCATAGCTCGGCTCATAGAACTGTGCCACCCCTCCTGTAAACCCTTTAAACAATAATTGGTGCAGTTACCCGGTGTCACACAGCTGGTGAAATGGAGATGAATGTGTTTAAAGGACTGTAGTACTTGTCCACTTGCTGATGAATCAGTATTCCGGACAAAATCAAAGATACACAAACACTTTAAGTAACTTGTAGAAAAGGTTCTCGAAAAGTATAAGTTAGAGAATCATATCTTAGAGAACAGTGCAAATTATTACTAAGAAATGTAGGAACAGAGTAAATCTGCCCAGAGGACAGAACCCTAAAGTTGCAACTTTAAGTTCAAAAGCACCTCAAATCCATATTTATGAATTAAAACTATTGTAGAACAATTTTTACAATATGTGGCATCGTCTCCTCGGACCACATTCGTTTGGGCTCTGAATCCTAACATGTTTGTCTCTGCTCCATAAATTCATCATCACTTTTATTAATACAAAAGCACCTGTTTATCTATCCAGGATGGATATTGAGGGACATTTCCCCTAAACTGAAGCTTTCCTGAGGTGGATGTTTGCTGCAGTGTTCGCCAGGCTGCAGGGCGACAGTGGGACCCGCTTCTTCTCGGCAGGGTTACCACTGTTGATCAGTTGTGTTATCTGATTACGTGGTGACTTAAGGGAGGGATCGGAGCCGCGGGCTTATCCTGCACAAACTCACTGTTTACCTGGGAGCTAAAGGCCAGTGGGAAACAAACACTCTATATTTAAATGCTCCAGCACGCGTGTGCGCTCGCAAACAGAGAACTGTTCACCTCAGCAGTAAAGCCTAAGTCCATCACTGTGATATATATTTCTCTGTATTCAACAGACTTTTCTGAATTCAAATTAAATCGATGTTTTTGTAACGTGTGTCTGTATGGCTTTTCTAAAGAGTGCAGATTTCTCCAAGGACTTAAAAACTCTCTCTTTTTTCCACTTCTCTCTCTGTTTCTTTGTGCCCACATGCTGCTGAATGGGCCCCAGTGTTCGGCCTTTCCTTATCGTATGACCTTTGATCTGTTTGGACAGCGTGACCAACAGAGGCAGCAAGGAGTCAGTCCGAGCAAGGAAAACAGTAAATGAGAGCAAAGAGGACCAAGGGCACATTTCTGTTTCTTGCGTGAAAATACAATACAGAGCTCTTTCAGGGCCACACTGCCAAACTATAAACTGCTGAAGATGTTTTCTGGATAAAATTATGAAACTGGTGATTTTTCCAAATGTCTTGATAGGTGTCAGAGTTTTCCCCACTGTTTACTGGCGCTCACTGAGCTGAGGATGTGAGGCCGTGTAGTTTTGGGTTTTCCCAGCAGAGGGCTGAAGCCGCAACAAATTACAGCAGCCTTGGAGTAAAGGACAGGAGAGAAATTCAAAGAGGCTGGAAGAGCTGCCCATAAAATAATATGAATTCACTTAAAAACTCATTTTTTCTTACCAGTTCACTGCCAATTATATGTTTTTGTTTTGGTTTAGGTCTAACTGAATTATAAAGCTTTATTTTGTCTTTCTGACAATCATAAACTGAAAATAAATCCCTTTCCTTCTAAATCGGCATACAGTTATTTTATTGTAGCTAAGTCCGATAATTAAGCACTGTCTGTGACAACCAGGCGACGACAAAAAAAAACCTCTGCCACTCTCGCAACCGCCATGACCGCTGTTGCCACGGAGACCCATTCAGATGCCCGGTGGTGACCTCTGACCTTAAGGGAGGCTGGTGAATGTAGCTGAATGGGGCGGCTGGGTCGGGGCATCTGGGGTATCATCTGGCGCCTTACAAAGCCCCTCGCCAGCTGGGGAGGAGGGCAGGAGAGAGAAGGAGCTGGAGGACGGGGCACAGAGGAGAGGGGAGTGGAGAGAAAGAGAGAGCACCCTTTTCTTCTTGCCCTCTTCAGAGAGAGTGGCCATTGACACTGTGCATCTCATTAAAATTTGTGCAACCCCCCCCCACCGCCTTCCTCGGCTCCTTCCTACTCTCTCCAGAGCACAGGACCCAGGCAGCTGCCTGTCCCGCTCCGGCTATTCAAGCTCAAGTGCAGTCCACTGCAGGATAGAGAGAAAAAACACAGGCTGAGGCAAGGTTTGGAGCTGGGAGGGTGACTGGGGGGTGGAGGAGGCTTTGGACATATGCCACCACCACTGTGACTGGAGAGCGTGCATGGAGGAAGACGTCCTTCTGCAGCTTGATCCTGAAAATTTAAACAAAAAAAAAACGGCACTGATCAGAAAAGTGACAAAACCGTGTTTTCCATTTCGAATTGCTCCTCAAAACACTGCACGATTTCATAGCCCGTCTGAAAACAAAGTGCATCAGGCACTGTGCACACCCCGAGCTGGCCAATTTTCCAAGTCAGCTCAAGAGTGATGTGATGTCACCAAGGCGCCAGACGCGGCCTCGTGCACGTGTAAGATGGACAGCGGGATAAAACATGCAAACAGCTGCTGGGTGGCAACACGCGTAATAACAGACTGCAAACAATGACAAACCTCCCAGAGCCCCTCTGGTGTCCCTACATCCCCAAAAGACATTGTGGATATGCACGGGGCTTTCTGAGGGTCACGGTCATGTGGCGTGTGTGTGTGTATGCATGTGTGCGAAGCCAAGGGAGCACAGCAGGACTGCTGTCAAAACAGAAAATCTGCCATGGGGTGCAAAAGGTGGGGGATCTGGAATAAGGGAGGGGAGAGATGACTAATATGAGAGGGGTACGGCTTAAACTGGTGGATGCTATGCTAATGAAATGAGGACGTTGCAGGAGCTGGAGAGTGGAGCACACGGAGCCACGTGGTTATGTGTGTGTGCAAAGATGTATTTGCACACAAACAGACGTTGGGCATTTAATTGTTGAAGCGACAAGTTGGAAACATCACGTATCACACGTCTGGAGGAATCAACTTTCAACTCTCCTTCCTGCCTGTTTACTCTTCACACGCCCGTTTGGATTCCTGAATTCAAGGGTACGGAAACAGAGCCCCTTGTACCCCACTTCTCTCCCTCTCTCTCTGTCATCTCCACTGATGAATGGGGCTTTGCGTGTAGATTTTAATTACTGCTCTGTCGAGGTGGGAATTGGCCATGCATTAAATTGGAAGGAGACACATTTTTTCCCTCAGCAGCGGAGAGAGGAGAATGGAGAGGAGGAGGAGGAATTTGCTACTGTATAGTAATTGAACCATCCAGTGGCATAAAGTTCTCACATAACTGTGCCAGACTAACAAAAAAAAAAAGATGCTTGGAGAGAAAAGAAGCACACATTTCACGTGAGCTACGGAGGTTTGCGACTGGAAGTGGGGGGAGGTCAGGGAGACACAGCAGAGCACTGCAGGGCTCGAGCACGGCTGGCAAGGGCATATGCAATTATGATGTAGGTCTATGTGTGTCAATTACCTCTGATTAAAAAGGACATTACATAGGTCAAATTCCATTTCGCAGCCTGCCCGTGCATCAAAGAAAATGGAGCTTTTAATCCATTTGCACACAGAGAGAAAGGCTTGTGTTGCAGACGTTTTTTTTCAGTTATAGGAATTGAAAAAAGAGCATTTCATGTTTCTTTACATTAAATGTGCACAGAAAGCACAGGAGTTGTGCACAGACCTGCAGGGAAAATTCCGTTTGACTTGTGTTGTTTCCAGCGTTTTCACTGTGGCATCTCACGTGGGAAATTTCGATCATACACCAAATGAGGTTCCGTCAAGTGGGAAAAAAACAATAAGGTTTGTTGTGCATGTTGATTTCCCACTCGAAGTAATGCAACACCTTACTGTAAAACGCGCGTCCTCCGTTCGTCATCCAGAGGAAGCAACTCAAATGGTGCACGATGGACACTGAGATTCACTGGTCGTGTCCTCCAGATGAAATCAATGGGGCTTTTTCTCAGCTACGTTTCAGGAATTCTATCATGAATTGTTGTCTCTGCTTCCACACACAGTGTCATACTTTGTTGTTTCTTGTGCTGTGCTCATTACATATGGTTACTGGCTTTTTCCTGAGTTGATGCTCTATCAAACGAGGACTGCGCATAAACACTGCATCCTCCCGATCGTCATCTGAGGCTGAAACTACATGGGTTCGCAAGTTCAACCATTTTTAACTACAGTAACTACTTCATCCACAGAGTCTCAGAGCCAGTAAGACTGTGAAGTGGGTATCTTATGGCAGCGTTTACCCGCAATCTGTGAGCTGTGAACAATGGTAGAGCTGAGTGTAAAGCCCAATGATGCTCACATTTTCTGTCAATCATTTACTGTCTGTTGATAAGAGCACGGTTCGAAGTGTCTCCTTGTCAGAGGTCTCTGCTTTGACTTTATCTCAGCAGTTTTTAGGGTTTGTGTAGTTCTGTTGTGGTCATACAACAGGCAGACAACATGTTCAGCTGACTGTAGTTCTGGGGCAAATCCAGCATCATATGATTTGATTGGGGTTACGCGGGTCAAAACCTGGTCATCTGGACTCAGCTGACAGGTTGAGTCACTCTCTGATAACAGGCCAGACGGGCAAAGGACAGGAAAAGAGTGACCTGGCAAACAACACGTGACCCTGACAAAGATCTTTGTCTGTTTGTCCTTATTTGTCCCTTTTATTCTCTCAGACTCTCCCTGTCACTCGTCTTTAAAGTGTGTCCTTCTCAGACGCTGAGTGCTGCAGAGATTTTTTTTTATAAATTAATAACTTCTTGTTGGGGTCTGACTGTAATATTACTTCCTTGAGAGTTGTTTGAGTTGATGTGTTGAGTAATAAGAAATCATGGAAAACTTTTTTTTTCAGTTTTTACAAAAGGTCCAAACACTTTGAAGTTGAGTGGCTGAGACTGACACATCTGTTTATAGTTATTATAAACCTTGAAATGAACTATTGCTTCCATTTCACACAGTGTTTACACCACATTGTCCTGATGTCTCTTAAATCACATCTAAATGTTGTTTTTGTTTTGAGATACTTTTAAAAAATGTTAGATCAGTTATCAATAATCTATTACTAGAATAATCTATTAGTGGAATAAAAGTTATTAAATATCTAATACTGTACATTTATCAAAACTGTGTTGAAGACGGTTTAAACCTTAATCTTCATTTTAGTCAGTTTCTCCATCAACCATTTTACCCTTTTCAACCCAGTTGTGATTCTCGGATTATAAAAGGAAAACACACGGAGGAGTGTGTTCTCTTCGCTGTTTCTGCACACAGTCAACTTTTGCGCTCTCTTTTTTATCCCGTTACGCTGCTTTTCCCGTCCTCACCTCTTCGTTTTCACACTCCTTTCCTCCCGCTCTCCTCCTCCAACGTCTGTTAATGGAGAGTTGGCTGCGAGCCAGGGGGAGCCTTGCTTTGTAGGTTTTCCCCCCTGGCAGAGCTCCCAGTGTGTGTGTGTGTGTGTGTGTGTGTGTGTGTGTGTGTGTGTGGTACAGAGCTCTCTCATAATCACTGCCATTCAGCACCTTGCCGGAGTGTGTCCATGTTTACATGAGCGAGGTCATGGAGCAGGCAACAACTCTTTCTCTCTTTTACCTCGGTCACACACACAAACACACACACAGAAAGGTAAAAAGTTCTAGTTCTTTTAGTACAAAACATGATTGTATACTCTCAAATAATTTCTTCAGGGAAAATGCTAATTTCTGATTGGTCAGCTGAGTGGTTTCCTATAAGTTAATATAATATGATTCCTCAATTCACGGCAAATTGGACTGCTTTAAAAAGTAATTCCCTGGATATTGAAATGGTTTTGAATGTTGTTGTGTATATAATCAAATTCATAACAAATTAGTCTGCTATTAGTCCAATTTGAACAAGTCAACAACTAGAAAATGATCTAGAACTACTTTGTGCAAAAGAAACTGGTTGCGGGAGGTTGTGCATGTAGGGAGAAGAGGATGTCAGACCTCACCAGGGCCTGGGAGTCGAACCCCTGACCCACTGCACCTGTAGCTGCACACACATACTGTACATTTAGTGTTTGTGTGCAATAAGCGATTCTAATTCATGTTGTTAGTTCACTGAGGTCAGCGTTGAGTTAAATGAGAGCGTTAAGATAAGACTGGTGGTTAGTGGAAACTATTCACATGTTAAAACGCACCACTGTTTAATCACTGATGATCCTAGACTGTAAATTCTCTTTATGGGAGGGTTATGGTGGTTTATAGCACCAATGCACCATTATTAGTCTGCAGAGGCCCCGTTTCCGACATTTTTTTTCTTTGGGCTGCCTCAAACATTGGTCTGTGTTCCCTCTTCTAAAATTACAGTGTAAAATTATTTACTGTGGGGAGTTACAGTCATATCCTTTATATATCCTTTATTGTTTTGACATTTAATAAGGCTTTGTTGTGTAAAATCCCTTGTTTGCATGTCTGACATGATACTGCGACTGTTTACATAACAGTTATGTTTAAGTTGATTCATGTGTTGCTGGTCGTCAGTTTGCGTGAGTTTTCCTTCCAGGTCAAATCTCAATTGCTGCTGTAGATGAACAGCTACAAACCAGTGTACACAGCTCAGCGGGGAAATGATCCTTCACTTTTTGTCCGTGGAGGTGTGTTAGTTACAGATCACGGGTCTGTGCCACGGGTCTGAATGTACAGTTTCATGTCGCTCGCACTGACACGTTGTGTAAAGATGATTTTTTTTTGCAGCGAAGACTCCCCTGGCATGGAGGAATGCGGCTCGCTGTGCCTGTTTGTAATCGGTTATTTTTGCTCTTCCTCTAATAGCTACCCTCTGCACTTGCCCCCTGAGGGCTTGTAGGCCATTCCTTTTATATTTGCATGTTGCGAGTGGGTGTGTGAGCAGTTCAACTGTCTGTTTGAATCTCAAACAGCCCTGGGATACACTAGTCATCACCGGGTGGCAACTGCGCTTCTTGGAAGAAATGATAAGACACCTTCAACTGTGACACTCACTACCTTTGGGGCTGTCCAAACACAATTACCATTTTACACTGTTATGGAGTTAATATTCATGATTGTGGTAAGTGGGTGTGTGTTTTTATTAACTGCTGCAGGAACAGCGATGCCTCCTCCACCGGGTTCCTGCCAGTGTGCGAGTATTCGCGCGCACCTACATCAACATGCGTGCAAATGTGCCTCGAGTGATAAAAACACTTACATTAAGGTGTGACACACCTAAAAACAGAGAGATGGGAAGAAAAAGACAACAAAAGACAAAGAGAAACACGTGACGATTTAGCATTTTTCTACCAGCATGTCTTGATCCAATGGAGGTAAATTCATAAACATAAGACATTTAATTGTCATTAAATTAGGGATTTATATTCAGTAGACAGAGTGTGTTGTTTTTATAATGTCATTTAATATAATTTATTCATAACAAATCACATTTACTTTGATTTAGTGACAAACACTGCAAGAGGACAGCTCCTGCTGTGACATAAGTGGCTTGGCTGAGCACATGTGACCCATAAATTGAACTCGGTTTAGTCTGCAGTTTTCTCAGACTACATTTCTAACAGATTTCTCTATAGCCCACAACTGAACCGACGAAAAAAATGATTTGGTAACAAACAGACACTGTGATTTTTATTTTATGCTGAAAAATAATTAGAAACAAACTGAATAGACTGTAGCATCTTCATATAATCTGCATGCTGCATTGCCTTTAAATGCTTCTAACTCTTTCTTTATCCGTCTTTTAAACTGGTGGCATTTAGACCCGAGAGTGGCCAACTCATCAGTAATCTGCTTATACCAACTGGGTCATTTGCTCTTAATGAGATCAAGGAAGAGTGATCCAGAGCTTTGAGCTTAAGATCACAACAGAGGAGCCTTTTATTTTGATACATATACGTAAATGACGCTTATTCCCCGGCCGTCAGAGTCTGCTATGCTAGATTTCCTCAAAGAATATAATTTAAATGGGATAAATGTGTAAACTGAGCATTGTATAGTTAGAAATACATAGAGACAGTGCAGCCACTGACCAGCAGGTTTATGATAGGTCCATTACACCTGTCCCTGTGTCTCCTACAGCACTGAGCTTATTGCTGGGTTAGTAATTCTCCAAGCCGATCAGGGCGCTGCATGCTTGCAGGGGATTGGCCACATGAGTGCAGAGTTCAACAATACAGCAAGAGAGTCCAGCAACAATGCATTCAACAAGAAACTTTTTTTTTTGTGTACGGTTTTTGAAAACACCTGCCTCACTTCACTTCTGTGCCTGCGTGTGATTGCCTACATTTCCCAGAAGACCTGCTTCATTCAGCCGTGGGTTGTACAGGAGTGGTGATGGAGAGAGGGAAGCCCACAGTCGAGAGAAAGTGAAAACCACAGGCTTGTTAAAATGAAATATTCTGTTGGTGCAATGCATGCTGGTCCGCTGCACCTCCACTCACTGCAGCAAAGGGTTTGGATGATGCGTCTCTGTGGCTGCTGGAAAAATGTGCAAAATGAATATCGCATGAAGCAGCAGTTTCTTTTTCTTTTTTTTCAATATTAGAACGTTTTGTATTTTCATGGCAAACATACCTGTTGGCTAAATCTGCCCTCAGTCCTTCCGAGTAAAGATTTGAGGGGAAGATATGAAACGAAGAACAAGCAAGGCAGAGGAGAAGCCTTCAGTGTTCCCAGTGGCAGCTACATCTCCTGCCTGTATCATGAGCCTGAGCATTAATTTGAAGTAGGTGGAACAGAAATACAATGACAGACAATGTTCTATGTGATCCATCTCCGTCTGCTCTGCTGAGGAAACAGTAAATTCAGAGGTGCTGGCCAGGTTTCCCTCCTTTATTCCCGGGACTAGAGAAACGCCACCCTTCCTTTAAAAAAAAACAAACATTAGAATGTGCTGTCAAACATTCTGCATTTATATTAAACCACTGTCCATTTTGTGACTGCAAATGTTCATTATACGCATGCAAAGGGCGGTGGTGGCTCTATCTGCATGTCCACATAGAGCAGGTCCGGCCCGGTCTGAGGGCTCACAGTCCCAGAGGCCCACCGAGGGTCTCAGAGCCCCAGTGGTTGATAATAGCTATCTATATTCATTGGCCGGCTTTGTAGAGGCCTGCTGTCACGGCCTCCCCAACCCCCATGGCAGACCAGACCAGGAACCTGTGTGTGTGTGTGTATGTGTGTAGTGTGTGTGTGTAGAGTGTGTGTAGAGTGTGTGTAGTGTGTGTGCCCCTCATGGCACTAATGCAGTGTGACAGAGATGAATGGAGCTGGACCACACGGTTTTCAGCAATGAGGGGACTAGAGAGCAGAGAGCAGAGGGAGTTATCTGCATAAAAAGGGAGAAGAAATGGAGAACAAGTAGGTGAGTGGAGAAGAAAGAGGGAGGAGAGACTGCAGGGCTGGGGAGAGGCAGAGAAACAGATAACATTAGGAGAGGGGGGAAGATGCAGGCCGAGAGAGGAGAGGGGAGAAAGGAGGGCACGAGCCACTCGTCTTTGGAACCGCATCTGCAGCAGATTCAAATCAAAGAGAATGGCGACACTGAAAGGAGATAAACTAGTGAGACAGGAAAGACAAGGCGGAGAAAAGATCACGCATGGAGGAGGAGAGATAGCGATGGGCAGGAAAGGGTTTTGCAATAGGACGAGAAGCAGGGGACGGGGTGAGCGTGGAGAGCGGTTTGAGTAATGGGGGCGGCTCCCATTAATGTTAATCAAACTGCCCTGACAGATCCTAATGAAGGGGTTCATAAGAAATTATTCATGATTTCTCCTCGTTCTGTCCGGGTCTCATACCCACAACAGAGTTGTGTAAGTGGCAAAAGGGTTCTTCTCCAGAGTTAAATGAGATTGATTCCTCAAATTATTCTCCTCATACAACCAGCACCCTTTCAAAATAAATACAAACACGGAGAAGAAGAAGAAGAAGAAGACTCAGACCTTTCCATGTGCTCGCTCACCTGATGGTAACAGGAAGCCTGTTTTAGCTCGAGATCCTTTCAGAATGTGATTATAGCTTAAATGAGCTTGTGGATGGGTTGTATTTAACATTTTAACGTCTGTTGGCAGGATCTTCTCCTCGAGACCCTGTTACACAGCGTAAAATGTGTAAAGTCCGTTTTTAGGATTTGTGGAGCATTTGAACATGTTGCTTTTGAATGATGGTTAGTCACACCATCCTGAGAGGAACAGCTGCAGAATAATAATCCCTTCTGTGAAGACCTGTGCTGTGTGTGTGTGTGTGTGTGAGTGAGTGCGGTCAGCGTTGATCGTTGTTTTTCCAGATATCAGGTAGGTCAGCTCTCAGTCATGTTTGTGCCCTGTAACCGTTACGATCGCGATAATGACTGTTACTCTGTGGACGTACACATGCCGTCCTCCGTCCCCTTTTCTGCAGGGTGTCTGACACGGCAGCAATGCTGTGTTTATGTACCATATGCACCATGCTGCTTCCTATTATGGACCCTGGGCTCTTTCTCCTCCCTCCATCCCTCGCCACGATTAACACAACTCTCCTGTCAGACTAATGAACATGCCCGAAAGCGGAGAAGGGAGCAAAGGGTGGGAGGGAGAAGAGAGAGGCGGCGGTTATGAAAGAGAGCAGAATGAGAGCGACAGAATGGCACCTCAGATAGAAACAGTTGACATCATCGAGGGCCAAACAACACAAAACCGAAATATCCGCTCTGTGGTACAATGCGACTGTGGAGTGAATTACTGGGCTCTGACTGCAGATGAAATCAGAATAAACAACGGTGGACAGATGATCCATCACAATGTCACAGCGGGAGCCCAACAGATTCTGTGCTGTTTGAATGTGACAAGTTGAAGCCTGTTTTCCTGAATTTTCAAGCATCTCAATTTGATGCCCACCCCTTCGATCTTTCCACGAGGTATTAGATAGTTGCAGTCTGTGTAAAGGATGTAGTTCGAAAAACACCTGCCAAATGTGTGTAGTGTGTGTTCGAAGATTCAACACTTAAAGGGAAGCTTCTCCTTTTCCAAACTGCGGCATTTCCCATAACAGTGCGTGTGCTGACTCTACAGCTAGTGCTAGTTTTACCATCCATGCCTGCGTTTCAGGGAAATGAGACCAAGTCATCAGTTAAAGGACGACGTCAGCAGTTTTCAGCTTGTTTTCTATGGCTTTAGTGTAGGGACTAAATGTAAATGAATGCCTTTAAACTATCCTATATTCAAATATTTCTCTTCCAGATGAGATCACCCAGAGGGGTTTTTCATCAGTAGGTGTTCAGATGATGTCATCTGGGGGAGCTCTAGAAAAGCAGGTTGAGCAACAAAACAACAATCTGAGCTGAATTTTCCTCCAAGTGACGTCATCTGGAGGTATTTTCATGGAATATTTCATATTGACCACTGCATATGTTTGAGTTTATAGTGTCTTATTTCAAACGGTTTTCTCAACACATCAACACATAGACATTTATGCATTCATAAAGAGGAACTGAAATTGGGACAGTATTGATGTGATAATGCTGCTTTTGTGTTTAGTATTTACTAATTTTCATACATGCTTTCCTTTTCCTGTATTTGCATACGCAGCTGTCTTGTGCTTGTTTCTGAACATACACATCCTCCACACACGTGTGTCGTTGGTTTATTTGCATTGTTAAGATGTTAGATGACTCACTTTCATATAAAGTAAGTTTATCTTCTAACTATGGTGATTTCTTTTTACCAAAGTCTCCACTGTTTGAGGGTGAGTCATAGCAATGTAGTTATTTCCCACTGATTAAAAAATTATTAGTCTGAGGCAGCAACAGAGATGCCTAACATACATCCTTTGGGCTGAGATGAGCCCACAGTGTTGTTTTGGAGAGAGGCTTAGACCCATAGGCTGATTACCCATTACCGTGCTACTGCTGAGTATGCTGAAGCACATAGGCTCAAGGTGGGTTGGATCACCACGATTAAGGCAAAGGGGAGGTGGGTGATGTGGACTAGAAGGAGGGGACAGGGCCGCTGAGAGCCCACCAGGACAGAAAACTGCTGAGGTGGACTGAGTAAAGCCATCAGAGGCCAAATCATCTCCCTCCCGTGTTCTTCGCATCCTGAGTCAATACCCATGGAGAAAAACTAATTAGGAGACTGTTCTCGTTTTAGAGGAGAAGCATCAGAAAACATGATGTAACCGCAATGTTTGAGGCACGGTTTGGGTGATTCAGTGTGTTCAGTCACAGACACAGAGCTTGACCCCTTTTTAACACTCACTGGAAGGGAAGGTCTGCAGAGGAAGCCTGAAGCAAAGACTGTGGCCGTGTGTGAAGGGTGGTACAGTCTGCTCTTCGTGGGAAAAGGTTCAAAAGAAAATGTGCTTTGGTGAAGGGAAACACTTGAAGAAAATGCTGAGTTTACCTTTAATCCGTGTGCGTGCGAGTCCGTGTGTGTGAAGACCAAATGCTGAGATTATTAAATCAATTTTTGTGCACGTGTGCGCATTCTTACATAATGTGTTTGTGCGCGCATTAATCTGTCCCCTTGAGGTGGCTGGTGACTTTATTGCAGGTCGACTTATTGCCACGGCGTAAGTGTCCGATTGCTGGGGGTGAGACCATAATGAAGTTGCCTTTTATTGGTTTAACAGTCAAAGTCAAGAGTTCACTTCCCAGCTGCAGGACACAGCTTTTGTGCGTAGATGTGTGTAGAGCTCAGCACAGATGTACAGAGTGACACACACTGTAAGTGGGAGACAGGGTGAGTGCTTTATCTTTTATATGCTAGTATATATTGTATTTGCAAGGAGATTATGGGCTCGTATACATAGACTTGTGCAAACACATGCAATAAGAGGATCAGAGGATGTTAATAACTTAACACAAGCTTCTGTTAATTCTACTTCTTCAGGAGTTGCATTACATGCTCCCAAATATGGGTTGGGAAGAGAATTATTCCACGTTTCTATCAGCATTGTCACACGCAGATTGTACTGTGGCGCGTTGAACGGTGTAGTCAGACTTGAGTAAAACAGTGACGACAGGAAAATTAAATCTGATATCCCTGTAGATGCTGCGCTCCTGTTTTCAGAGCTAAATGAAAGTCAACGGAGGTAAGATGATGACGATGACCCCTGTAAAAGCCTATTTGTGCAGCAAATGAGTGCATGTACAGTGTCACATTGGTGTGAATGATGATCAGGAATAATTTCATCAGCTTGTTAATAAATCATTTAATGCTGCTTCCCTGTATCTGGGCTAGATTAGCGGGGGAAATTTATAAAATGAGGAGAGGGGGGATGGTGGCGTCTGCTGCAGCAGTGTCAGCCTTTGGTTTCCGCTCATTTCTCTATCATGTGAATCTCAGGTGAGAGACTCTTGAAATGTACTTTAATTGTGTAATGCAACACGGATAAACTAAAACCTGCATTCAAATTAGCATTTTAAATCATGGTGGGTTAGTTGTGTTGGTGTATAATTCCAGTACAATAAGGCAAAATCTTAATAATGTGCAGGCAAATTTGCAAGAGCCTGCTGAATATTAATGTATGTGCTGAAAACAAGCGGCTGAAACGGTTTTAGAAATGACAATTTTTAATTCTCAAATCATTAGATGTCATGTAAAGTATATCCTGCTCCTAGGAAATAGGTGAAAACACATAGAACCAGTGTAATTATCCTTTTAAAGCATGGATCTATTCAGCAACAGTGCATTAAAGAGTAATGAGCTACAGAGGAAAGGTCACAATAGGGCAGAAGTAGCTGTTTTCTTTCTGAGTCATCGGGGGGCATTCAAAAAGAAATGGCCAATGACAACAAGAAATTACACAGTGGAGGGTCTTATGACCAACAGCCCCACTGCCACTCTAAATCCACCCTTCCATTAGCCAAACCAATATATCCTGGAGAGGGTCATGAAGGGACTGGAGCTGAACCCGGCTGACAATTGGATGAGAGGTGAGAGACACGCTGGACAGATTGGCCGTCCATCACAAGGCTCACATCACACCTAAAGGCAGTTTCAAGTCAGCAATTAACTGAAGCCGAGCGAAGTGCCCACACGAAACCCGCGTGCAAACACACATTAAAAGCCGCCTCGTACTGTGGGCGGGTTCAAATCCAGGACCTGCTGGTTGTGCGTGAAACGCTGGGCCACCGTACCGCTCTCAATCAGTGACAGTGGCTGTGCGAATACAGCACGACACCGTGACACATGATGTGAGTGACTGCACATCATGCACACGTGCTAATTTTTTTATAGTTATAAATCAGCCACACTATGTTTGTGCTTGTCCGGGGAAAAATGATATTGCTGCGGAAGCACATATTAATACTGAACAGATAAGCTCCTCGTCTTTCGCTCATGTGAGAACTGGAATCCACTCACAGGTTTCAAGACGCAGCATATTTACCTTCCTTCCTGCCTGCCTGCCTGCCACACGCACGCGATCACTATTGCTGCCAGGCAGTTCGGAATTACCAGAGATGTGCTTCAACTTGCCCAACCACATTCCCCAGAAACCATGGCAACCTTGCAAGGTATACCGTGGAGCGTGTGTTGTGTGTTTACTTGCCTTTAATGGTCTCCAGTGCCCATCAGCCTCGTACAGTCTGACTGACTGCACCAGCCCCCAGTGGAGCCACTCCACATCTTTCAGGAGCTGAGTAGGGTCAAACCTGCATGGCAACAATCTTTTCTTCCTTTGTGGCTCTCTGGGATCCTTAAAGGCAACCGGGAGGGGATGAAACTCATTCACTGACTCACCCACTTGCACAGACACACACACACACACACATACAGCTGCAGAATGTGATGGTCACTTGGGAACGGAGGGGTGAGTGCAGCACATTGACCCTTGGTTGAATGAAGGTGCATAATCTTGTGTATCCTCACGCGTCTTCATAAACACACATCCACACCCACACACACTGAAAAAGAACTTAGACGCCATCTTTCAAAGGAAAGTCCAGCCTCCCCAACCCGCTCACTCTATCCTCAGTCCTCCTCAGCGTGGCCCTGGAATATTTTGACACCTGTGTTGTGTACAGCTGGACATGGATTCCTGAGCAGGGCCAGCTATGAGCTAGGACAGCTAAAGGTCAGTTTACACGTCTCTCCCTCTCAGTTTCTCTCCCTCTGCTCAATTATTCATACACCATAACATCCTCTCCTGCTCCCAGCCAATCGCCATAAGCCAAAAATGAGGAGAGGAGGTTTGGGTGGGGTGGGGGTGGGGGTGGGAGGGCATGGAGGAACCTGGCAGCAACGAAAGAGCTGATGAATCTGTGGGCTCCACAAGAAGCTGCCACTCATTCATTCACTGTGGGCTCCATTATCTCCAGGAAAGTATCAGATGCGGAAGTATCTGATTCCACAGGCGAACGCCGTGGACGGAACGCGCATGTAGACTCATTATAAGCAGCAGCTTCAGCGCGCTCTCTCCGCGACGCACGCTCTTGGAAAGCGTCACCGAACAATACCGCCACAATTGGTGTGTAAGCATTAGCATAGTAATGGCGTCTTGAATGCAGGGTCAGGCGCAGCTCTTAGGTTATTAGACCCACTCCAGGTGCCCTAAATCTAAAAATGACCCTATTCAACCGTGGCCACAGGCTCATTTTTATGTCAATAGAACATTTTCTACGGGCTCACTGATATTCATGGAATTCACGCAACTGTACATCAAGCCGGGTAATTGCGGCATAACGTGTGTTAGGGAGTAATAGTTTTGGAGCAGGAGAGGGTTACGATTCTTGTCTGGATGAAAAAAATAAGAGCCTTATAAACATGGAGAATGTGAATCATATCTATGTTTTCTTTATTTCTGCCAAAGCTGTGTCCACCGTGGGAGCATAAAGTGAGAGAGCAGAAAAGGTAAAAACATGCTCTTTGCTGAGCAACGCAGATGCACAAAGACACACTTATTTAAACCATAAACTGCATATTTTATGTACTGGTTTCCAGATGCTCCACCCGTTTAAAACTCCTTTTGCATGATCTCGGAGAACAAACAGGAAGATATGGAAGCAGCGGGAGCTAAATGATGAAGATTTCTAGGCCAAGCAACAAAAAGGTGGATCTATTGTCTGCTTTGCTGTGTGCATCGTTCGAATCTCGCCTCCAGGTGCTCTGCTACATATGTCAAGCTTCACACACATTATGAGATGAATATACTGATGTGACGCGCCTCTTTAAAACAGACAACCACACGACTAGGACCCTATGATCAGCTCACATCAGCTACCGTATTCTATCCAAGAAGACAGGAAACATACGAACGGATCTGTACACGTGAGAATACGCTACAAAAACGCCTTCTGTCGTTTTGCTCAAAAACACAAGCACTAGTTGATTATTATCTACCCCCAAAACGGCTCATCTTACTTATGTAACGCATGGCTGTTTACACTGCATGAATATTACATGTTGTTGGGAGGGACTGAGCAAATAGCCTAATCACTGTCCCTCCCTGGGGCGAGGCTGACCTCCTTGATTGCACACAATACACTCTGATGGCTTCAGGGCAAAAGGTGGAGCTCTGTGCCAGAGAGCTTTCCTCCGTCTCCAACAACGCAGCTTTTGCATTTATTGTAGTCACCCTTCTCCTTCTCCTCCGTCCCCTGCTCTGCCTCTGCTTTTAAACACAAAGTAATGACGCCAAAAGGGGGTGGAGGAGGCGCAGACACAAAGCTGCGAAAAAATGGAATATATTGCATCACGGGGAAGGAAAGCAAGTAACAAAAAGGGGGAGAAGTAAGGAAAAGGACGAAGAAAGAAGAAAGAAAGAGAAAGGGAAGCGGATCAAATTGTATCCAATTACAGCGGGAGCTGAGGCGTAAAGGGAAATGGTTGGAGGATCGAGGAGGTGTTCTCGCTAACCTAATGTTAACAGGAAAGAGAGGAGATGTTCAAAAGACTGAACAGTGATGGCAATAGGAGTGAAAAACTCTATTTCTAATAACAATGAGTATCTACAGTAGCAGCCAAAAAGCGATTATGGAAGGGTGTTTTTATAAGATATTCACCAGTCACAACCGTCTGCGGACACCTGAACACACTCTAGAGCTGGTATGAGTGAAAGATCATATAACATCTAAATCAAATCGACAAACTACAACAATCTATGTGACGGACAAAACACAAAAACTTAAGATGATGGAAAGAAAAATAGGCAGTAAGTTCAATAAAGGGGGATTGAAAAACACTTTGTGCCCAGTATTCAAACATCTAGTAAATGGTTTAGAAATATATTCAAACTTTCTTTCATTGAAGACTTTTACAACTGCATATATGGTAATTATGTAACCATTCTTCATTCATTTGAATGAATCCCAAATTCTGAGTTTCCCTCAGTTCAAGTTGTTGTAAAGTGTGTTCAGCTTTAACACGTTATATAGGAGGACTTATAAATAAACAAGTAAAGAAGCCAAGTATAGAGAATCCCTTTACTCCATGTCTTCCGAGCCTTTAATGAGGAGCGAAAAAGAAAAAGAGGGTTTTCTGTGAAACTGAAAGGCATGTCTCTTCACAGAGTCGGTGCTTGATCTTCCAACGGTGCCGGATCTTCCGAGGCTCTTTCATGCCATCGTCGTTGCTGCTTTTAAAATATTCTGTGAGGTCAGAAACAACTGGTAATTGGACCATAAGGGAAGCTTTTGAACTGACATAAAAGAGTAATACATTTTCCTTTTTTTAGTTTGGGAATACACAAATCTGTTTTTTTTTTAATTATTTTGTATTTTCAGGTGTAAAATACAGGCCACTAAATGTTTCACACATTTGTTTTAAAATGAATGGCGGAGTTTTCCACACAAGATTGTCTCTATGATTGTGCGAGACAGAATGATAAATAAGGAGACAGCTTTAATTCACTTGCCACCAGAATAAACAATTTTTAAAAATGTAAAGCACACACACACAGAGATAAACAATTAGCACAAAGGGGAGGAGATTAGAGAGCAAATGAGTTTAGCCATATGCTGAGACAAATACCATTCCCCTCATAACATTCTCCCTCTGTTTATGACTTGATTGTGCTGTTTGCAAATTAATGAGAATCTGTGGTAAACAGTGGATGACCTCATATTTAGAGCGCACTTTGGACTGTGGAGGGGGGTTGGATGTGTGCGCTTAATATGCCTTTCCGTGTAAACCCCTGTTAACTGAATGAAAAATAGCAGCCGTTAAAAACAGTTTCATTATCAATTAATGTCTCGTTTTTTTTTAATCACATGTCGAGTTGAACAACTGTCAGGAATACTAAACAATAAAAGCCATGACATGGTAACAGGGGGTATGTCATGCCTTCAAATTGTGTGTTTTGTGAAGCATTTTAGAGAATTTAATAATTTTTTGAATTTGAATTATAAATAAAAGTGCAATATAAAATAACTTTATGCAAATAAATCCTTTTATCAGCTTGTATTTTGATCTTGGGGACAGTGACTGATAAAACAATCTAACCTAAAAGTCATTTAGCTTTTGAGCATTTCACATTAGCTTCAATGGTCTTTGTTAAACTAAACTAGTCAACTATGAGCTACAAATTGACAAAAACATTTCACTTGTCTTGCAAAGATTTAACGATTGACCTAAAACTGTTTTATCTTTTATCTTAAAAACCAAATTCTGCTGTTGACACAGATAACAGCCGAACTCAGCCGATGCATAAAACACTACACATCAGCTATGACATGAAACATTGAAAAACTGAAAAACACTTGGCACCAAAGGATGGAAACATGTTTATTTATCAGTGTATTAAAAAATTAGCATCAATAAATCAATTTAATGCAAAATGTGTAAGTGCACCACCATGTAGAATGTGTGTTTGTCAGTGAAAATGTGTTTAGCGTCCTGCAATAAGATGGAATCTGGCTGTAAAACGATATCTAGGGTTAGGATTAGGGTTGACGAATGAATAAGATTGGGTGAAAAGAAAGACTCATTAAATAAATGACTTTGAAAGTTACATCTCCTAAGAACAACTACACCATCACCTCAAAAAATTAAAAAGAAAAACCCACAAGTGCTGGGCTGAGCAGACACAAACAAAAAAAAAAAAAAAAAACACGGACAACAACATGAAGCAGATCCGCCGGTTTTAAATTCTTATTTAGCTCCCAAAATGGGATAATGATGATAATGAGCGTGATTACCAAAATGGACGTCTTGGAGCACATTAATCCAAACTGTCCATCACAAAGGAGGAAAAAAAAAAAGGATCTATGCATTTTTTTGTGGGCTCCTGTGTGTTACAGCTTACAGTACTAGTCTGTAAATGAACTGGCATTAGCATGATTTGAAAGGAGCAGGGCTGGGGTAAGGGAGCAGGTGAAAATCTCACTTTGAATCATTTCCCCTCCCGGTCCCTGCCATTGTTCCTGTCCTCACACATGGCAGAGGCAGAAAGAAAGGATCCTATTATTCCGGCCCAAGCCTGTTCTCCTCGTTTATCGTTTAAAGACGGGGAAGAGGGGGGAATATTCTGATGGAAAGCAGGGCCTCTGTGGCAGCCTAGCAGTTGTGTGCCAGCTGAAAAGACTCCGCGGGCTGAAGCTGCGGCGGTGCCCACCACCTGCCGAGTCCTTTCTCCTTCATCTCTCCCTGCTCGCTCTGCTCGCTTTCTCTGCCTTTCACCGTCAAGCGCTCAGTGACTCAGCAGCACAGGTTCAATTCAGACTGAGGCCTCGTGAAATGAAGAGGAAAAAACACAGACAAAAAGAGAGAGAAATTATTCATTTCACGAGGGGGGAGAGGGAAAAGTAGCGGGCACATACACATAGGTGCTGTATTTGTTTTTGCGCCGAAAAAGAGGCCAAAGTTGCACCTGGCTCCGGATTTTCAAGTGATTTTGGAAAACTAATTAAATTCCAAAAATCCACATAAGATCAAGCGTGTAATCTAATCTTTCAGTGTGCACTTTAGGATTCAATCGATCTGTGCCCAAGCAGACCTTGTCTCCTTGGTGTAGGCCTTGGACATCGTCCCCACGCTCCACAAACGGATCCACTGAATTTAAGATTGATGGAGGAGTGAGTGAATCGTTGTACCACAGCAACATGAGACACGGTGAGACATCTGTGCGTCTGTGCGATGAAATAACGAGATAGGAGCTAAAGCAGAGTTTTGTCATATATGTGTGCACACTCACAGCACAATAATCAATGAAATCCAACACAAACGGAGATATATATATATATACATATACACACACTGCCTGCAGCATTGCACCTTTGTGCCAAGATATACATCTTCCCAGTGGGACGGGATCACCACACTCTTCCCTGAGGAGGAAAGGAGGAGGAGGAGGGCACGGTTAATAATCTGGATGGAGGGAAGGGCCCCACAGGTAGAGGCAGGGAAATGAAAAGGTGCAACTGTGAAGAAGAGCTGAGGTGTTGGAACAGGACCGAGCTTTGAATCAGATGGGAGAGCAGCAGTAATCAATATCTCTCCTCCGCTCTACCAGGAGCAGCATCTTATAACGGCTGTACAGACAACCTCGGGCTCCAAGACATTAATTCATCACATTTTTAATAATTGATGTGCATCAAAAACATTGGTGATATATGTACACATGATCAGAATGCATAAATTCTACTTGTGGGTGATTCACACTCTCTCCAGGGTGATTTATCCGCGTGGTTTGTAGGCAGCTGCAATATCTGTCTTCACTCTTTACTGCAACCTTGAAACAACACAGCCAATAATATTTTCTATAAATCACATTCAACCCGATCACAAAAGAGGTGCAACAAGCAATGCAGACATCTGCGGTGAGCCCACAGAATATGAACTCAGTGAAAGCATCATGCATGCAATCATGTCAGAAAGAGCTGGGGAAAGTTTATTTCTGACACATCTGAAGAACTTCAAGGAGAATTTTCAAGGGGCTTTAAAGGCTGGTATGACATGTTGGAACATACACCTCCTCACAGAGAACAAGATGAGAAAATGAATACAACATCTAACATTTGTGCCGTGAAAATAAAGCTGGAGGCAGCAGCTGGTTAGTTTAGCTCAGCACAAGAAAGCCTGGCTCTGCCGGCATTCTATATCAATTTTGTTTAATCGTAAAATAAGTTAAGTGTTATGCGAACCATATTAAACCCCAACAAACTGTAGTTTAGTGTTTTATGTGCCGGAATATTTATAGCTATAACCTGTGGCTGTAACCTACCACTTACTGCACCAACATAAAGTAGGTATTAGTTTTTTAATATAGTTTCCTGCAGTGAATAAGCCCATTTCTGATAATGCCAAGCTGTTCCTCAACACATGGAAGCTGAAACCTATCTAACCTGACCAAGACAAGACTTGAGTCCTTTAGTGTAATCAGCATGGAGACAAGAAGGTCATCTGGCACTGAAGATAAAAGGTGGACGTGGGCTGTGTGTGTGTGTGTGTGTGTGTGTGTGTACACCATTTCTAACAGACACTGTCCATCTCCCTCGCCCACCATGGGCAGGCCAGGCATCTCTCATCCACATTCCTCAGATTATGGAGGGCCATCCCCAGGCGAGCAGAGACAAGTCTGGACCCACCTGGGCAGACCCTGGTAAATTCCACTCATGCTCGCAGACCCACTGGGATAAGAAAAGCTGGGGAGACTTGGGCGCATTGCTGTCTTCACCAGATAAAAATCAAAACCAGTGTTTGAATCTGCAGAAATTGGTGTTGGTTGTATGGGAGCCACAGGAGGTCTCCGTGTAAATGACGCTGGCAAGCAAACAGCCACTCCAGGTCTTTTGCTGTGATGTCCACGCTGTACCCACCCACCTACTGACCCCCCCTCTCTGCTCTCACTAGCATTGTCTTTTGCTTGATGCTCATGTTTGGGGAGAAAGGGCCTCGAATGGGGGAGGGCAGGCCAGGGCTATCGACACCAGGCCCATTGTTTCTCAGCGACCCCCATTCAGGGTCATTTAGCATGCGACACCTCTAGGGGCACAGTGCATTGCTAATGGCACAGAAGAGCAATAAATGTGCCAGCTCCCAACACGCTAGCCGAGGGTGGGAAATAACAGTCGAGCAAAAAGAAGGATGAGATTATGGAGGCAAAATTCAAAATTAAAAAGGAAAAAAAAGTAGCAGCACGTGAGGGATGGATGGCAGCAGGAAAAACCAGGGTAGAACAGACAGAGACGGCGAAGCAGCTTATCTTCATACCTGAGGAGGGTGTGTGTTCAATGTAAGTGATGAGCAGGTCAGCAGCCCACAGGGGCATTCCTGCCAGGGCATCAAAAGGAGCATGACAAAGACTCTGGGGGAGGGGGCTGTAGACCGGCTGGAAAAGGCCCAGCGTTTACCACAGCTGGGTCTGCCCTAACTACAGGAGGGGGAAACCGCAGCCGAGAGCTTTAACGCCACCAAGCCCATAACGTTCAGTTTTCATTCAGATTTATTTTGTTCATCCGTTGTCTTCTTACAAAGCAGTAAGACTGTAGCACTTTTAAAGTGTCGGTTAAAGACGAAGCCACATAGAAAGGTTAGTTTAGGCTAATGGGTACAGCCGACGCGTTTACATGACTTCCTCATAGTCACCGTGGTGAGCCGAGAAGTAGCCCAACATCTGAAAATTATGAATTATTCTTTTTTTGCATGTTTCTGTTTAGTTTGTGCTTTTGTTAACATGTAAATTCCCCTCGAGACCACTTGGAGAAACTCCATGTTTATCATCAGGATTTTGGTGATATATATTGTTGCCACATAAAAGACTTTTGCTGCGTCCGTGACTTGTACACAATCAACTAAGGCAGTAAATGCAGTTAATCCCCATGACAAAGTAGTGTACTTGTAGAACACTAATGAGCAACATGTGAGCCATAACACAAATCTGATAATTACTGTTCCTTCACAAACTTTACAGGAATGGAATACATACACGTGAATGTCATCACATGACACTCCAAGCCTGAAGCAAATTGCGCAGGGTAAGATCACTTGAAGAACGACAAGTAAGAAGTAATGTGCAAGTTTGCTGCCATGACAAAATATTACGCACACCAACACACACTGTTCCTGGTGTAAATAAAGCAAAGACAAACAAACTTGGTTTTCAATCAAGCTTTTAATGAAAAGATCATAAAATAACAGTTTATTTTTCCTCACTGCTGTACATTAAGACTGCAAGGTTGTGAGTGCTGAGGTCAGCTGTATTACACTTTTATGACACTTGAGTTTGTGAGCCCCACCGCTACGCACGGCGGCGGCTCTGACCTGAATACGAGCTCTCTGAGGAGTGGAGATAAAGAGAGAGAGCCCAACCTGGGTGCTGCCAAAAGCCACAGAAAAAAGTCACATAATCTCACCTTACATATTGGTGTGTGTGTGTGTGGTTAAAGTCTACATGGTGGCATATGTGTTTGCACTGGAGGTGAGCGTGCGTGCATGCCAGCAAAAATCCACCTGGGTGTGTGCACCGTTGCATGTGAAGTGTGTTTGCCAAAGGGGAAGGTTTCTTGGCTCTTAATTATTTATCAGCAAAGACCCTACGTGTCCATTCCAGAGCTTCTTAGCCCATGGATCCTGATATATTATTGAGGGGCTGTTCCTGAAGAAAATGGACCAGCTAGAAAGCTTGATACACCCACTTCACGGGCAGCTCTATAACCAGCTCTTCAAGTACTATTTAGTAGCAGCTAATCATGTCTTTCTATCAATGTAGTGTACGACGAGGCGACAATGTGCCTTTTAGGATTCATAAACACATGTAAATTAAAGGTTATTTACAAAAATATGCTTCTACAAATGCCAGGTCAAAAATGATTTTTGGTTAGAGATGGACGGCAAAAGGGGGGAAAAAAAAGGAAAAAAAAAGATGAGATGTAATATAATAAATGGCAAGATAGCACATTTCTGTAAACACTGAAAGTCTTGAGGTAATTTGGTGTTTTCTGTTTTAGTCACTACTGTACAGTGTCAGTGGAGGTACAGTAAATACTGATGTGAAGAGTAAAAATGCAGAGGATACAGAGATTACCGAGGGTCGGGCGTATCTGAGATAAAGCAAGGGACAATAAAGCTTAGGTAGGTTGTAATGGCATTGGAGTCCATTTTAAACGTGGCTTTGGTTTAGTCTGCCAAGGCAAAAAGGAGCAACTCCCTAAATAACTGGACAGACCAGCCCCCCTGCTATACAAATGCTTGGAGTGAATGGCGGTAGTAACAACAACCGTACAGGTAGCAACAACGCCAAGAAGAGCGATGAAAACACAAATGCTCAGAGCAGAGTACAGTCTCTCAGTTGAGTTTCCTGCTTTATGTATTCATTATTAAAGCTTTTGTAACACTGCATAAAGATATGATATTTCAACAATCACACAGCAACAAAGATGAGGTAAGAAGAGAAAGACAAAAAGTAAAGTGTAGGTTATATGTGAACGGGTATGACGGCATCCGGGTTTTCCCAGAAGCCTTGAAAAACATACAAAGTGCACTTAGTAAAGCTATCTTATCCTTTGTTTCTAAAATCCTCCAATGTGGAACTAACAGACAGTAAAAAGCAATGTGAAAAAGGTGGAAGAAGTAGTGTGCTAACACAAAATGTAACAAAAGTCCCGAGAACACAAGCAGTGCTCATTTTATGCATGTATCTGCTGTGAGAGAGTGTGTGTGTGTGTGTGTGTGTGTGTGTTTTTAAATGGCGGCAGCGTGGCAACACCCAGGAAGAGCAAGGTTGAAAAGTTACAGTAGGCTCCATTCTGCACAGACAGGTCACAGTGTCCTGCCTGTGTCCACAGACACACACAAGAGGTTAAAGTTCAACTCCCCTAGTGTGCAGTCATTCAGTGAGAACTCAAGAACACATGGGTAACAAAAACACCCATGGTGAATCACATAAAATTAAAAAAAAACCTACAGACTGTCAGGAAAACTGAGAAAAGAAGATATTAAATGCCATAGACCATTTTCTTTGAGTTGGAAAAAAAAACAAAAAAAACATCTCCCACAAAAAAAATCAACTTCACAGATTGTGGTTAATGGCTATGGTTTGTGTCTCATTTTTGATTCTCAGCTTGAAATCCTTAAAACAAAGCAAATAAAAAAAAAAAAAGGGGGTCCTGCCTCCACCTCAGTCTCACACACTGAGAAAACTCGTTGCAGAGGTGACGGCAGGACCAGAAATAAATACATTCATCACTGATAATAGACATTTGATAAAAAAGAACACTGTCAATAAGTGTTTGCACCAACTTTGTATGAGGCCCGGCAAGCCAGAGGTTTGTGCTGCTCAAGAAAAAAAGGGCAGCTCAAGCAAAAAAAAAAAAAAATCCTCAAAAGTAAAAATGTTCACAGTTAAGACTACAAGATAAGCCCGTTTACATGCAGTGGGGAAAAAAAAAAGCTACATTCTCCAGATAGGATTCAATAACAGCCAGCGTACGAGATGTACCACGTTGCTAAAATAACCCACCCGCTCCTACACATGAAGAGACTCAGGCAACAGAGGCAGACCTCAAATGCATGTGGGCAAACACAGGGACACAACACCGACTAAAGACTAACAATGCCTTTTGATTAATATGTCAAGGACACCCCGCGCACCCCCCATCGCTGCTGGCCCATCTGAAGACGGGCCAGAGGGCAAGGGGATTGGGGCGCAGGGTCACCCCAAAGCCAGCTGGCAGAGGGGCGGGGAGAGAGAGGAGGGGGGGGGTCCTTAAACCAAACAGCCCTCCCCTTCATTGAATATGCAGCAGTTCACCTCGTGCTTGACGCTATGCTTTTGTTTTGGCAGCAACCTCTGTGGAAAAGCATCCAAAAAAATAAAAATACATACACACAAAACCACCTCTCTGGCTGGCCGAGCCTCGGCTGAGGTCTGTAAAACTGTTAAAGTTTATGTAAACAATGAGATAAATACATATGTTTCTTTTTAGAGCCACACATGGTTCCATAATCATTCAAATGTGCTTTGGTTTAAAAAATAGTTTGTGGATTTGGGTATGAGCTTTTCTTCTTCTACTTCTTCTTCTTCTTAGTTCTTTGTACAACTTTGCAACTATTTCTGAACATACTGTGTTACTAACAAAAACGTCGACTTGTTTCGAGCTGCCTCGCCTTTGTCAAGGCTCTTTGTGTTAGTTGAAAAAGTACCCCCCAGTTTGTCATCAATATGAAACTAGTGTTTTGCTTTTCCCCCACGGATTAAAATACAGAAATCGATACAATACTATGTCTTACAAATGTAGCTGAGAGTCTGCATTCACAGACGCAGAACAATCCCTGAAGTATTTGAGTAATAGTAGTACTAGTAGTAATAGTAGTAGTAGTAGTAGTAGTAGTAATAATAGTAGTATGGTCACAGTTTGGAGTTCATAGTTTTTTTTTTCTTGGTTATGTCAAACGAGCAAGCATTCAAATGGAGCTGCAAAGTCTTCTGCAGAGATGGCTAGAGATCGTGTTGTACAAAAACACCTTTTGCATGACAGACATTATGTACAGCAGTAAGTGCTGACAGGTACAATAATGTTTGAAGGCAATGCATTGTGGACTCCCTCTTAAGCCGGAAGAGGTCACAAGCAACAATGGATCAGGCGATAAATAACATGTTTGTGGTCCGGGGGGGGGGGGGGGGGCTGGGGAGTGTGAAAAACTCAGAGAAGTACCATGCAATCGCTAAACAGCGACTGCTTGACGACAAGACGACAACGTGACCAAGCAACAACTCTGGGAGCCCAGGTCGCTAGTACCTTAAAACAGTAGTGATGGTTGTGGAGCTGTAGCTGCATCCCTATGATGATAACGACAAACGTTTCACAGACCATGACATGAGGACGAAAGAGGAATTTAAAAAGTCAAGAAGACAGTTAAACCAACAAAAAAATCGAGGAATGCCTATACCAAAAACTTGTAGCGAAGGTTCAACGCTCCACGCTGTAGATGTTGAGAGATGATACACTGGACAGGTTTCAGTGGAACCTGCAGACGCCAGAGGGGCCATTCCCAACTTAGGGTTGCTTAAGATGAGGTAAAGCTTTAAAATTATTTTAAGTTATTGTACGGTATAGTGGAATACAGACAAACGAGCTGTCCAGTGCACCTCAGTTTCTCCCTTCTTAATACAAGTTTTCACAAGTCTGGCTCAAAAAAAAAATTGTAATAATAAACCAAAACAAAGAACTAACAAGCAACTGGAACTTCACATTAAAATTCTGATTATAATTCCTATCTTTTTTCTTTTTTAGGTTTTTTTGTTTTTTTTTTTTGGTCTGAACAGAACACATAACAATGTCACCAAGTCCTGTTTTTAAAGTCAGGGAATATAAAGTGATAACGACTCCGGATACAAACAAAAAGAAACGTCTTTTCCTTTAGGTTAGGTGGTAAAGTTTTCATCGCACCGGCCCACCAATCAGCACAAGCTTTTCCTTGCGAAACCACAAGAACCGTCGCCAGTCTCAGAGTCATTGGCCAAAACTCCATCTAAAGAATGGGTTTCTTTGTGGGGACTTAGAATATAATTCATAATTTGTTTTATACAGTAAAAAGAAATCAAACTTGAAATAATTTAGTATGCTATATATCTTAAGTACATCTCTTTAAAAACTTTGGTTATGAACTTGTCTAGCAATGTTTGTTAGTTAGCTCTGTTCTCCTTAACATTCATAAGATCTTTGGAACACTATACATCTAAACTAACTAACCACTATTTGCTCCAGGCAGGAAGCTACAGTACATTTTGAGGTGGGGCCACACTGAGCAGGGCTCCCAAAAGCTATATTTGACAAGTAAAAGCAACAGCTAAAAACAATAACAACGTATAAAACCTATGAGCATTAAAAACCTGTGTTGAGAGATGGGCAGGTTAAAGCATTAGGTGAAAAGTTACCATAATCTACACACTTTTTACAATTAATTACATAGGAACTTTCAACTAATCAACATAGAGTTCATAAGAGTAATCAGAGGTAGCAAGGTCACAAGCCTATATAAATAGACTTTTCTTTTTTCTGAGGGGAGGAAAGCTATACAGACAAAAAAAAATAATAAAAATAAAAGTACCCACCGAACAGAACGTTCCGTCTAAAACGCCCTCTCCTTACCCCTTTTAACCCCACCCCAGCCCAAATCCCTCCCCTCCACAAGAAAAACCCCCAAGACCTTCCAGTTTAAACATTCACTGAAACGTTACAAGTTCTTTAAGTAAAACAAGTACCGCATGGGTTTATCTTTCCAACCAGGAATCTTTCCTGGAGCACTAGCAGGCAAAAGCGATACAAACGAAAATCCTCGTTGTATTACGGTGAACAGCTGCGGAGAGGACGTCGAGTATTGGTTGTATGTAAAACCTAAAAACGTAATCCAATGTCAACCCACCGTCCTTCAGGACTTTCAGTTAAAGCAAAGAGATGGTCCGCGACCCAGTCACCCCTCCTCCTACATACAAATCCCCATCACCAACATCACAACGGATATAAAGCTGTCAGGGTTAAAATAATCTTTTTGCTGAATTATTGCCAGTATTGTTTTCTTGGGTTTTTGGTCAAAATAGCAATGTAGTACAGATCAGACTCTTGAGGTGTGTTTGAGAACCAACCTCAACACAACTCCGTACTCAAAGGTAGAGGAGAGGAAGGCTGCCGAGGGGTATGAGGTGAGGGGGGCTTGACATGAAATCAGTACCCACATTCACATTTCACAGACTTGCAATGCAGACCAGAAGTCGTGCCACTCCACAATGGCTTTGTGACTTTGGAGAGAGACGGCAGTAAACGGTCCCTCTAGAACTCCTGAGAGGTGAGCAGACGTCACTTGGTATCAATGATGACGTGACCCACGCATCAACACGATCCCACCATCACCAAGAGCCCGCCGCGGCCAACAGCTACATCACTCAGTTAGCCAGGGCATCATCAACAGGAATTAATTTGTAAAACTATGCGTGTCTGCACATGAATGTGTACATGTGCGTTTCTTTGCTTTTGAGATGGAAAAAAAATGTAAAGTTTTTTCTTTTCTTTTTTTTTTTTAAATCCCAGAGTTCTTTGGCTTGATGCATTTCTAAGAGGGTGAGGTGTGCATTCTCAGGTGACTGATGAGGTTGCGCTGCTGAGTAAACTTTCCCCCGCATAGCTGGCATTCATACGGCTTCTCCCCAGAATGGACACGCATGTGCTCCGTCAGACGGTACTGGCGTGTGAAGCGCATGCCACACTCCTCGCATGCAAACGGCTTGAGGCCCAGGTGGCTGCGCATGTGGCGTGTCATGGTGCCCCTCTGGGTGAACATTTTACCACAGATGTTGCAGGGGAAGGGCCTGGTCAGCCAGTGGCTTTTTTCATGTTGTCTCAGCGTCGCTGGGTCTTTGTAGCTCTTACTGCAGACTGTACACTTAAACGGACGTGTTTCGGAGCCAAAGCTGGAGGGACCTACTGGGGCAGAAAGGTCCTCCGCTTCCTCTTCATCTTCCTCTTTCACAAAGGTCCCTCCCTCTTCTTTGATGTAGAGCTCATCCTCAGTATGCGTCTCCACGTGGGCATTCAGCTGCTCTGAACTGGGGAAGCCTTTGCCACAGGGAATGCACACGTAGAGGTTGTCTCCAAGCGCGGGCTCAAAGCCTTCCTGCCTGTACACGTAGTTGGCGCTGTGGTGGCCCCCTCCAGTTCCCCCTCCTGCGCTCTCTCCGTCACTTTGGCCGCTCTCATCACTGTGTTCCTGGCCGTTCTCCCCTCCGTCTTCCTCGTCTTTACACTGGAAGGACTGGTCAGAGGTGAAGCTGCTACCACTGCCCCCTCCAGCTCCAGATGAGCGTCCGTCTTTAGGACCCACAATCACCCCATTAACCAGAGGCCTGTCGTGATCTTCGGACTTCAAACCAGATGCCCCTCTCTTGGGCCATTCATTTTTGCGAGTACCCTGTCGGGATTTCTTCTGAGGTGGGGGACCATCGGGCTGGTTTTGGTTTTCCTCTAATGTTTTAGAGGAACAGTTGAGCTCAATGGTCTCTGAGCCACAAGTGTCTACACCTGGCAGGGTGGTAGAAGAGTCATCCAGAGAGGCACTGTTGGTTGTGGATACTGAGGCAGATTGAGGGGATCCTTGGGAGTTGCTTTGAGGGCTGAGGGCATCGGTGACCGTGCCTGCAGAGGGAGGGCTCTTTTTGGATAGGTCTAGTCCAAGGTCTGGCTCCCCGGCACTTCCTCCACTACTGATATTACCATTGCTGCTGCCATTTGCCCCATTTCCATTCTTCCCAGAGCTGCCGACAAACATCTCATCGTCTGAGAGTTTGTCCCGAAGGCCTTCATCTGGCTGTGGCTGTTCGGCATCAGAAGGGGTCGGGGGATAGTGGTTGTTAGAAACAGGCGTAGAGGAGGAAAGGCGCTGGTTATTGAGGCGTAAGCGGCTAAGAGGAGCTGTAGTGGAGGGTTTGCCTGGCAGGGGTTTCCCACCACTGCGCTTCAGTTTCTTTCTGCACAGAGCAGCGAGGTCATGGAGCTGGAGGTAGCTGGCTGCGGTTAAGAGGGCACTGAAGTTCTGCTCACTGCTCTGGTCTGACGAAGACAGGAGCTTCCCAGTGTAGATGAAGTCCAGAACTTGCCTGAATACAGACGGGTTGACCATCTCTGTATCAAGGTTAATGAGGTTATCATGGAGGACCAAAGATTTGAAGTAGATGCTGCTTGCGGCCAAAATGTTCTTGTGGGCACGGAAGAGTGCATTCTCCACCACAATGATAACATCACACAGAAAGCCCTTGGCTCTCTGCTGGTTGAGTTGCAGCAGCAGTTGTTTGGCATGATTTGGCAGTTCCATTTCCACCCGTCTTCTTTCCTTCCGTCTGTCTCTCTCTTCCTACACGAGCACCACCTGAAGCTGGAGGAAAAACAATTAAAGATGGTTAGTGTTACTCTGCAGACGTGAAGATCATTACACTGATGCCATCACAAATTGTTCAATACAGTGTATAAGGGAGACAATTCTAAAATTTAGTCAGGCCACAATTTTTTTTTTCTCCACATGAATCAGATATGTATAAGAGAAAGTAAATAAATACTGAACAAACAATGAGTCTTGATCAATGCAGAATGTACTGACTTAGGGGCAAAACTGTTCATAGCAGCGTTTGTTTCATTTCTAATTCAGCGCAGACTTCAGTAAAATAAAAATTGTATATTTTTTAAAAACAGCTGTAGTACTTCCATTTCTTAACACATCCACCAATTAAACTGCATGTGTTGCGACTCCCACTGTGAGCACATCAATCCAAGGTTTTAGCTCTCGGGGAAACTCGGTTAGCACAGCGTGCCACATAATCACACGGCAGCTTAGAAACTGGAACCCTTCCCTCCCTCTCATTTTCCTTTTTAAACAAATTGCCATCCTACATGGATCAAGTTCTGGTTGCACACGTTGCCACTGTTCCGACACAAAGGCCGAAGGGGTGGTGCAGCCGAAAGGGTAAAGTAACTACTTTTCTAAAAAGGTGCCACCGCTCAGCTTCTCTTCCCCATCTCCACAGAGTAACTCTAGTTTCGATGGGGTGCCCTCTTTAGAAACCCAGCTCTCTCCAGTCTCCATTAGGTCATGGTAATGTCAGCCCTACCCCATTGTCTAGGGGTGGAGGTCGGTGCCATAGTGGGCCTGGGGGGGAGGGATAAGGTGACACCTAAACAGGTAAAACTACACAGGAGTTAGAGCATGAGGGGGGGTGGGGTGTGGCTCAAAGACAAGGACAGTACCACCTGATCCTGCAGAGGCCATTGTTTATGGAAATAGGCCAGATGACTCTCATTCACTGTGAAATTACAATGTGACAGCCTCTTACATACCACAGGACCGACACTTCCTCCGGTACTTCAGTGAACTTCTACGTGTGACAAAAATTTGATCAAAGGAATTTAACGAAATAGATGCAAAGAACCTATTCACAGCTCACATCCGATGGTAACAGTAGTAGTGTGGCTGAGGTGAGGCACTAGGCGCTGTCCCTGACTCACCATTTACATGTTCCTTAAGCTCTGGGTATGTTGGGAAAAAAGACAAACGTCTTAAATGCCCCTGATCAGAGCAGAGCAGAGAATACTGTCAAAATACACATCTGAACTCTACTATCTCAGAGATGGTCACATGTCCAATTAAATGTGAAAATATAATAAACGTGCATTTTACATGAATATAAGAGCAATTTAAAAATGACTGATCACTTTGAAAGATCGTTATGCTAACAAGACCCTTTTTTCAATGCTCAACTTGCTCCAAAAGGTGCAGAAGAGCCCAGGCTCCTCCACATTAATGGTTTTATCCTTAGAAATCTTAGGTAGATGACGACGGTCCTGGATTCATCCTGCCTTTTCTGTATTGTAAAGGCTGCGCAACTCAAAACTATGTCGTTTCAGACTGAGATGGACGTGAACGTGCATTTATTTCATTCCTTTCTTTTATTTTTTCCGTCTTACACCTCCGTCTTTGAAAAACATAGAGCTCCCTATGCTGCTGCTAAGCTCATAACCAGGCCTTATTACTGGTCTCCCTAGTCTCTATTTCAGAATTCTTGTGATTAATTTTTGAGAACTGCATATCAGGCATCTGGCCTAGGAAATCCAGTTAAACCCCAGTAGGTCTCTAAAAGCTTCTCTGGTCAGGGTCTGTTGGTCGTCCCTCACTCCAGGTTCAGAACTAAAGAAAACTTTGATGTAGCAGCTTCTAAATTTTATCTCCTTGGACTTTGTGGACACTGTAAATGCATCTAAATAGCAGTTCAAAAGCCATCTGTTCAACTAGCCCTCTTCCATATCAGATCTAGAAATGTGTTATACAAATACAGATTATAATAAATCAGAAACTACCACTAAAGAAAGTGACATAATAATAGATCTGGTGGCTGGAACTAGAGATGTGTCTGGCTGATGCACCAAAGCCAGCTCTGTTGGAACTGGCAGACTAGCTGATACGATCAGCTGGACTGATCATTACTCCCAGGTCCAGGTCTGGGCTTGCCTCCTCTGCTATGACACTTACCAATGGTCTTCATCCCCATCCCCCACATTTCCTCTGCTTCTCTCCTCTCCTCTCCCCTTCATGTTCCCAACCTCACCAACCTCACACTGGGCATCAAGACACATCCCAGGAACCGTTTCCTGTCCCCGGTGTTAATGATAATGAGCTACTCTGGATAATATAGATCTGCTGCTGATTGAAGAATGTGAAACGGGAGTGTACGGCACTCAACCCTGCCAGTGGTAATGCAAAGAGGTTCTGCTAGAGAAAGAAGGGCCTCTGCTATGATGCCAGCCAGGAAGCCATATATCAGTCAAGTCTCTCTTAACACACGCACACACACACACGCACGCACACACCTCTGCAGGCTTTATGGGGGTATTCAAGAGGCTTTTCCGGCAGCCTGACATAAAAGGGGGCTGGGCCAAGAACAGAGAAGCAAGGAGAAGAAGAAGGAAAAAAAAAAGCCCTCCCCCGCCCTCCTCCTCATCCTCCCTCGTTCTCTCCCCCCACCATCACCCATTAGGCCCCTCCAGTGCTGTGCCGACCGGATTGCAGGGAGCTGCTAATGGATTATCGCTGATCTATACGTAGCTAGGGTGGGACACATGTAGGCCCAGCTCCCCTTCCAATGGTACTGCCCAGGAAAACAGGCTTAATACCACAGGGGACAGACAGGCCTGCACCATTATGGCAGCTGAGGCTGTATAGCACAGCACCCTTTGTAGAACCATTTCCAATTGTACATTCTTGCCATTATTGTTAAACCAACAGCACCTCACAGTTTTAGAGTGAAGCCGGGGATGGCTGAACCATCAGAAAAATGATCCCACGACAACAGCTAGAATGGCGTCTCTAGTAGGCACTAGATCATTAGTTCATATGTATAACGTTACGTAGTTGGCATCCCTGTGTTTTTTTGGAGCTCACTGCTAATGCTGGCAGATTGCAATATGACGGATCAGGACGGGCTTTACAAACGAGCCCTGACCAAATACGCCACCACATATGAACAAAAGCCACCTCTGTGTTCAAACTGCAGACCTTAAAACAAAGGCGAGGGCACAAGATCACCGCACCTGACTAATCTTTCCAAAAACAGAAAAGAAGTCCGACATGTTTACACAGACCTGACGGACATGTTCAGAACACCATATCCATGCGTTGGTTTGAGGAAAACAAACACAATGCATTAAATTAATGTCGCTCTCCTCCACATTAAAGCAGCGATAACAAATATCTCGATCTGGTTTGACTTCATTTAGTGCTGCCGGCCAGTGCATCCTTTCTTCAAGGAGTTTATGGATTACGCAGTGAGCAGGTAAACCTTCCAGAGCCGGTGTTCATGCAGCAAAGGTGACTGAGAGAGCAGTGGGCTGTGGCAGTAATCTCCTGAGCAGAGGATGGAGAGCCAGAAGACAGGGCAGAGGTGAAGCAAAGTCCTATGGTGCAATAACGAAACACACCCTACCACTGTGAAAGGTCATCAACTGACAACCAATCGAAAACAGACTCAGTAGGATTTTAAGAACATATTCAGCCTGGGCTTTATACCAAGGTTATCTTTGGCACATTCCTTTAAACTATATACAGTAATGACTTTGTAGGACTGTGTACATGGCCAAACTGGAAAAAAAAAGGACACGTGTGGAGGCTGATTTAAGAAGACAGAAAGAGATGTAATCATGCACATAAGTAAAAAGGCCTTGGTGTGTGCGAACCCTTCACAGAGGAACACTGCACTTACGCACACGCAGCACGCTGATGGGCAGAGGGTGGGGGAGGGGCTAGGGGGATGGTACAAAGCCCGTTTGAAATACAAACACCGAGCGACCACAACCGAGCCATTTCAACACACCGGCGCATTGGGAAGGTTTATGCAGGACTCGTGGATATTCAAGAGTCGTCCGAGTTTCCGGATTCTCGCGAATACAACAATGGATCCTGGCACCCGAATGCCAATGAAAATAAAGCTCTGCTTTGCATGTTCCCTTACACCTGTGTGACATATGCTGCATCGAAAGAAATCCAACAAACACGTTTGCAATGATATGATGATAGTTTTAGTGTCTATGCTGTGTTAGCTGTGATTTTTTAAAAACTTTAATTTATTTTAACAGAGTAAGCAGGCAGCTTTATTTCCAATATTCTACTGTTCAGCTTTGGAAACTCGTTCATTTTTTTCTTATTTCTGGCAAGAGGATTTTTACAGAAGTACACAGCAAAGAGCAGCACATTCACCGCCTGAAGTCTTTGTCATGCACAAGCATATAAGAAAGAAACTGCTTTCAGAACGCCTGTTACAGGTGTACATCAGGTTTCTCCAGCCAGAATCTAGCACCGTTTCTTTTTTATCCCTCACCTAATTAAAGAAATCTGATGTCTTATTACTAGGTTATGGTTATGTAAAGGCACTGAGCAGGACACAGTATTTAAGAGAAATAACAGTTTATCTTAACAATTAAACTAATGCACATGCCATACATTCATGTATTATATTTTGTCCAATTATATATACAAACAGTATGATAATCAACCAGATACCATAGAGATTGGAATATACAGTTACTTGTTCCAAAGACAGACTACAGAGAAGGAAATAATAAGTGAAATCACCTGCTGTGGTCTTTGTTTGACATAAAAACCTTCCTATCCCCATGGCAAATGGTTGGATATCTCTGATGCAGAGCATCTGCTGGAATTCAGGATACTCCTCCAATTATAGGCATTTCTACAGAAAAGCTGCAGGAGAAAATCCTCCTTTACAAAAGCTCAAAAACATAAGACTGTGAGCTGGAGACATGGATTTTTGCAGAATTGGCACATACAAAAGCTAGTGAACAGGTGCGTGACCCTAGCGCTGCATGGCTGAAGGCAAAAGTACATGAATTACAGTATCCCTGCCACAGTCTGAGTGGAACCAATTAATACTCATTGTCTGTCAGGGAGTTGCCGAGACAAGTCCTGAACAGGGCGCAGCAGAAAAAAATAACAACAAGCGCCTATTTCATCGCAGTAGGGGGTCAGCGGCTGCTGTGTGCCCCAGATGTGCCAGTACTTTGCAGCAAGGACAGAAAAGGTGGGACACACACAGTCATAAGACCTCTTACATGAGCAGAAGTCAACCTGTAATAAAATAAACCCCAGGGATCCATTTCCATGTGATTTCATACACTTTACGGGGGAAAACCCCTTCCTGTTTAAATAACACCTTTTAAATTTCATGATTTTCAGGAAAAAAAACAATTTTTTCTGAAGACTTTTGCTTGTGGGATAAAGCTGTGTAAATTTTTCCTACAACACAGCTTAACAACAGACCACCAATGAACATATTCTATAGTGTGCATGCCATCCACTGGACGTTAAAGCCACAGGCAGGTATAGATGAACTGACAGGTACAGGAAATAATGTATGTGTGCTAAAACAGCATGCACATCCAAAACTATCCCAAAAATCACCCTCTTCACCATAATTATTGTTAGGGTGCAGAATACTGGTATGTATGCCGGGTCACAAACCCCACCCTAATGCTTTACAGACTGTGGCCAAGTCCCATTTAAAGCGAACATTATTTATTGACATGAAACTATTCAATATCGTGATTAAAAAGGTACAATAAAACATTAAAACACCACATGTCAGATTATAAAGCTGAACGGGACAGGGCAGAAAGACAGACGTAATATCTATAAATGCGCAATATGTGGGCAGAGATTATTAGCTGTGTACAAACTGTAGCTGAAAATAAAGTGCGAGAAGAAAGGTGTCTGATCCAGTATTTGCCTTGCAGCTCGAGAAAGTTTTTGATTTTTAATACAATTTCTACTTTAATGCAACGTTTCGACAAAAAGAAAAGCTGTTCATATGCAACTATATACACAAAAGGACCAGGCAGAATTCAATGCACAGCAATTGAATGACTTATTGAAATTAATTTAAAAAGTGAGCCTGAAATGTGTTCATATGACACTAAAAGACCTTCAAACCATTTCAATTAACAAAATGTACGCGTTCTATTTAGGCATTTAAACGCCCTTTTGGAAAATAGAAAAGCTACAAATAAGAAATGCTCTGTCGGAACCTGAGATGAACGTGTACCTGACTATATGTATTTAATACCTAATGAAAACCTTGTTTGGAGTTGCCACTGTTTTTTTTTTTTTTTTTAAATCTACACTGGGATTAAATATAGGTGCATGTCTCTGTGACCCCCAATCTCTCATATAAGTGAATTAAACAAAAAAAATGACTCTCAGCCGCCCTGGTTTAGCAGCAGGCACCGCGACATACAGAACCTGTGGCCATGCTCACCAAAAGTGAAGTGATCAAACAAGTGACTGTGTGATAAGGCCCCCACTGTCTTGAGAGAATGAACTTTGTTGATGAGATAAAAAGTCCCCGTTAAAAGCAGCAGACCCAGGTGACCTGGTGTCTAATGCTCAGGCTAAGGACAGAGGGCATGTTGGGTAAGTACAGATCCTGTATGGGCCAAGGTTTTACAGAGATGCCACCCCCCCTCCCCTCTCATCCCCCACCTCCTCCTCCTCCAGCCTTTACACACTGCGTAACCTTCTGGCTATCAGCACTACATTCCACAGACTGTTTCTTCTCCTTAAAGAACAACAACAGCCCTGCCCTGTGGTGCTTTAGCCAGTGAGCAAACCTAACTGCCATCAAACAGGCAGCTCAGACAGATCTGCACACACACACACACACACACACACACAAGCCTAGCACAATCTATAAGTCCTATTCCAACATGTCAGCAGAACATATAGCCTAAGTAGCCTTCTTACTGCATTGTGGTGCCCACACACACCACCGCAAGCACGTTCTCAATGTACACAGGATACTGCGTGTGTTGTTGAGAAGGGGAAAGGACAAGTAGGGTGAGGCAAGACCAACCGGCTGATCATGAGGATCATGAGGCGCGACACACACACACACACACACACGCATGCATGGGGGCCTCAAATTACCCTCCAGGCTACACTTTGTAGTCCATACTAATCAATGAAACCAGTCACACTGATCAGTTGACTTGACTTGGTCATTTTAAAAGGCCTTAAATTAACTTGGTTGAAACTCATTATAAGATGTACACATGTATGATGAATGTGACAGCAGCGATGGTGTGCACATAATCAGGATTGTCATTGTAATAACAAGTACAAGAGCACAATAATTACTTTTTAAGCCATTAATCTTTTGGTGAATGTTTACTCTTTGTTTCTGTTGCGGGTTTTGGCGGAGCTCCCAGCATCCTACACATCTGCTACAACTGTCCAAATACAGGCCAGTTAGATACTACGCGGTTTACATAAAAATATCTCTTTAAAATAATGCAATCATTAACCACCCAGTACTACCAGTCTCCAAAGCCTAACGCTGCTATAGATGCAGCACTGTCACCATCAAATGTTGCAGGCAGTGCAGAGAGGGGACCTACACCAGCTTTACAGCCATCGCAAAATAAGATTATGCAAAAAAGAAATACAAGGGATGGGATTCACCACCTTTTCCACTGCTCTTTAGTTTTGCTGTGAAAAATGTACAATTTAGCCAATGTTTGACCAAATTTGAGGCTGAAATAGCTACTGCATACTTCAACAACATTTCTGGATGGTTTCAACGAGCTGAAATATGGACCTATAATTAGCCTACAGCACCCTGACACCCCGGACGAGATATGCAGTTGTGAAAATATATGGGTGTATCTTCATCTTTCCCTACAGTTTTGATAATAAATGTCAAAACTGTAGGGAGATCTATTTTTCCAACCCCTTAACAAAATACTTTAAATGCACTGAGGCTACCGACTGCCAGCAGCTGGCAAGACTGTGCTATAAACAAGAATATACCAAACAAATTTGTCATGCATGACCGCCAAAAACTGGAAAATCATTATGGCTTACCAACTTCTTATAGACACGGTCAAATGTCCTAAAGCAGTGACACATCTGATGGCAAAATATTTGCCAATTTACTATGAATATGCAGTCACACACATTGTTAACAACTTTACCAGGCCCACTAGCTCCAGCACTTCTAAAAAGTGTCTCATCCAAATTGCACATGCAGAAATATTGTCAGATGAGTTCTGTTTTATTTTTACTCTGCTGAAGCCAGGCAGTTTAAAATGTGGCCGTGCAAAACCAGGCCTCATAGGAACCCACATTACTGACATTCCTGCGCTTTATTATCCCCATGCCATGCATAATCACCTGAGAAGTCGAGCTGCTTTCGCACCTGAGCACATTACACCGTCTTATTAGCGTTGGGGTGATTTGTGGCTGGACTGAGTTTCGCTGAATAAATATTCGCACAATGACGCGGTTTGTTTTGGCTCGATGGGAGCGACAATTTACATGCGGAAAATCCAAGTCACGCAACGTCGTTTCGGCGCTGTAACGTTACGCCCACAGAGTAACGGATTACAAACATGGTCGACGTGAACCTGGAGCCCAGCGATGGACGGTGGGGACAATCGAGACGATCTGCTCCCCGCCGAAGCTTAAAACGCGGACGCTGCGTTTGAAATCGCGCGGTGAAGTCGGTTTAATTCGTCCGAGGCGGCTCAGCCTGCACGTAAACAGTACAGGTGTTGGTGTAACCCTCCGCGATCAGCAGGATGGTTGGGCTCATGTAGAACCGACGCACTCAGTCTGTGCAAAGAGTCCGTGCGACCAACACGGCAGCCACCGGGTTTAAACGAGACCAAGCGTTTTCTGGTGAACGTCTGGGTTTCAGACCCGAAAAAAGGCGACCCAAAGTGTGGAAACGTCCCCCCCCCTCTCCCCGAGCCTCCCCCGTCGCCTAATGTGCTTTGCCAGCCTCGGAACGCTGTGGTCCACCCGTCCTGTGACCGATCCCCTTATAAGCCCACGACACCAAAATAAACGCCGCCGCATTTGCAGGCGATTAACGTTGCGGTTCGGAGCACGAGCCCGGACAAAACGAGGCGGGACTCGTCGCTTTGCCAAGCGGGCTGGTAGAACCCGAGCAGGCACCGGCGGAGCCCCCTTCTTTTTTTTTTTTTTTGTTGGCACGCCGTGGAAAAAACGCCGAAAACCCCGCACGATCCCTGCAGCAGCTGCTGGGAAAAACGATCCGAATCCGAGCGAACGCGAAAGCGGCACAACGGCGCGTTTCCAAGCCGCCCGAAAGAGACGAAATGTCTGAGAAATTTACCTTATTACATCGGTAGGATCGTTCTCAAGCGTTCGTTACCATCCTCCTGCTCATCTCACAGCCTTCGGGACGCCATGTTGCAAGCTTGTGACGTTAGGCTTCCTCACCCCTGACCCACATTTGAATAGAAACCAGCCCAGCAGAGTGGAGCGGAGAAAACGTCCCAGTGTGGGAGGGTTTGGCCACTTTCTCAGCCCAAGACCCCCGGCAACTTTACCTGCAAGATGGCAGAGAGTGTGTCCAAGCGCTGGTTTTTGGGGCCGCCTGCTCCGAGCTTTATGGTCCTACACTGCAAAATGCAGATCTATGCTGGCAGCAATCTGTTGACATGGTTTTTACGCCTGCTTCTCCAATCACAACACGGAATAATTTCATAAAACGCATGATCGTTTGAGAGAAAAGCCCGTAGGTTTCCTGTGTGTTTCCCAATAAGTAAAGAAATAACACGGAAACGTTGGTTGTATGATAGAAAATAGTCAATAAAGGTTTGTCTTGCAAAACAAAACACTTTGTAGATCTCTGATTGCAAAAAAAAGCTTAAATATGGAAATCCCGCTGCATGGCCTACAGTGGGATTTCAAGGCGCATTTGTTGGGATTATTTCAACCATCACAGAAAACCCGTGTTCATTCTGGACCCAGTTTCACAGCTGGATAAGTGCAATTTAAAACCTCATGTTGGAGCTCAACACCATGACAGATCTCAAAGAATGACATTGCGTAACGATCCATTCGGCGGTTTCCTGTTGTGTTTTTGCAGGTTTCACGCAGAAAACATTTATTATCTGTTTTTTTTTTTCACATGGGGAGTTTGTGCGTGATATGAACTATATCCTAGACAGTCCGTTTGGGGACCAAGAAATTAAGGGGCATCTGCAGGGGAGAGTGGAAGAGATGGTTGTGCTGGTTTTGGTTTGGAAATTAGGCACCAGATGTGCGGAAGTGTGTCGATCTGCTGGCTCCACCTTCCAGTATCGAGGAGCCAGGCTAGATCCGAACCAATCCTTAATAAGACACAACTTTATTGATAGGATTCATCAGCACACCATTTATTGACCTTTGACCGCAGATTTTACTTACTACTACCTGAAGCCAATAATACATTTTATTGCCCCGTTCCATGCACGGGCCCCGTAGGGACACAGACTGATCCAGACCGTGTCCTCTCCCATCGTTTGTGCGTTTGGTCCACATTCCGAGCTGATGGCGCCGTGCCAAAGAGCTCTTCTGACACTGTGTGGCTGCTGAGGAAAGTGCATCACTGCAGCCTGTAGCCAATGGGTTTGTCCCATCCAAGAGAAGTCACTCCAGTGGTGAAACAACCAACGACACCTTCAACATCCTCTAAAAACTGCACTTGTTTATGATTTGTCTATGATTTGTTTATGGCTGGCTTTGACAGGCATCTAGTTTGAAATGATTCATCTTTTAAATTAAGCCGCGGGGACTGTGTGTCTTGAGACTTGTCACACCCAGCACATGCTGCATTACAGTCGAGATGGAAAAATAAAAGACATTTGGAGAAATTTCACGTTTATCTACATACAAACGTTAGATAAGAATTCCAAGACCCACCACAAATATGATGATCAAACAATAAAACACAGTAAAAACATATTACATTTATTTAAATATCCCTGCAGTGTGATGTGCACAAGGACACGGACTAATTTCACCAAACGTGCCGGCAAGTGGTTAACATGGAGGGGGACTGAAGTTTTTAAGACAATCCACATATAAATCCGTTAGGAGTACGCATTGCATGATTTAATGAGGAAAATGATCTTATAATTATCTAAAATATTTGACTCAGCCAATCAGCCTTACACTTCCTCTGCTTTAAATATCCTTTTTTTAGATTGTGTTGTCATTTTGCAGTTTGGATACTTTGACATGTTCTTATATTTACAATTTACAAGTTAGAATTTTCATCATCCCTCAGTGATGGTGAGACGTCCCGGTCCAGAGGCGCAGGCCCAAATCAAACACCATCACGTTTTATAGATGGTGAAGCAACTGAAAACTGACTTTAACTATGACGAACGTTATCTCTGGACAACAGTGGACATCACCCCCCCGCCCCCGTTACCTCCTCCCGCAGCGGGGTCTCCACACTCTGCCGAGCAGCGTGGCTCGGAGCGGAGCGCACCCTCTGACGTACAGGAGCGGGGTGATGGCGGCGTTGACTCGGGGCAGAACGCGCAGCGGGTCGGTGCCTTCGTTCTTAAAGGTGTAACAGGTGGAGCCGACGAAGTTACAGGCGGTGACATGGCAGCAGATCGGGAGCCACGTCCCCAGGAAGAACGCGGCCACCACCAGGATGAGACGCACGGACGAGCGCTTGTTCTCTCTCTCCTCCGAGGGCGGCTGCTTGTCCAGCTGGAACCTGGCGATGATGAACAGCCGAACGTTCAGCCATATCATTATAATCACGGCGAACACATTGCCCACAAACGTACCAATACTCGTGACCTTTTTGGCCACCCCGACTGTCACCAAGTTGTTCACGCCAACTATGAAGAAAGCGTAGGCCCAGTAGGCGAGGATGACCAGCAGGGTCACGGTTCGGCTCATGCGCCGAGAGTATTTGAAAGGTGCCATCACCGCGTGGTACCGGTCCGCCTGCGCGGCCAGGATGGCCATGAAAGACAGCCCCAGGAACGTGGGGGCAATGTACAGGGTTCTATTAGGGGAGTCGAAAGTGTCCCTCACGTCGAGGACACCCACGTAATAGTAGGACACGCCGGTGCAGACGTCGCTGAGACAGGAGCTCAGCATGTACATGAAGCGGTTCTCGCAGCGCAGCGCCTGGTTCAGCAGGATGGAGAGAAACACGGAGACGTTGAGGAAAACGATGGCTGAAGCCAGGACGATGCTGAAAAGGAAGAGCAGGACATTGCCAAAGCTTGTGAGAGGCAGCACGGGAGAGAAGCCGTGGCTGCTGTTACTCATGGGTGTGTGTGTGTGTGTGTGCGTGTGTGTGTGTGCAGCAGCGTTCGAACTGAGGCTGACGGTGGTGCACAAAAGTGAGAGGGTTCATCTGTGCCCAGATTTATACAGTCAGGCTTACAGGAACACGTCCACATGGGCGACTTTAATTCCCACTCAACCACAAGTCAACAACTGCTAGAGCAACGGCCGAAACAGGCGTGACTGTTCCACCAAATTCATCTTTTATACAGATCTATGTGCATTTAATTTGACATTCAGTTCTATGAAAACATATCTGAGGCAGTTACACAACAGATAATACGACTACAGGAAGAATGGAACTGCATTAGCTGTGAAGACCAACTCCATCACCTTATCTCAAGTCCACACATTCTTCTTTATTTACTTAATTAAAAGTGAAAACGTGAAAAAAGTAAGGGCTCAGATTTCTTTCTTTGTTCCCAGTTTTTTGATAATATAACAAAAGGACAAATGTTTATAACAACACCATTCTCGTCTCATCCGTGAGCCTTTCATTTACATAAACAATTTCTAACAAAGGAAATACATTAATTCGTGGTTAGGTGACGTTCTGTGAACACGTCGGCTTTTGAACGGTCCTTAAATAGTGAGAATCACTGCTCCTGTATAAATAAAGAAGCAAATATTATGTTTGATATCATGTGTAAGGGCCTTTTTTTTATAGGATCACATTTACATTTAAAGATAAGATAAGACAAGGTGGGGAACTTCTTGTGTTTTAGCAGCCAAGACAAATAACAAAGAATCTACACAGATCAATGTACATTTTTACTTTAACTTAAAGCAGATAAAAAAGGAAAAGAAAAAAACAGCAATATTAACAAAAAAGGCATTTAAAATTTAAGGGAAAAAAAGCCCGTGATTTGCATATGTACATATTAACATTGGAAAATGTATCAGATTAGTCTTACACATAAAGAATCTCATTTGGAACAGTTGGGTTAGAGGGTCTTGGTCAGTGCTGAGGAGGGAGGGGCGAGCGCTGCTTGACCCAACCAGACTCAGTCCTGCTGGTCCCCTCTAGTTATTAGACCACTATTGACTCCACATATAACGGACTTTAAATTCAAACATAACCCTTTTATATATCATGTATGGCGCAGAATCCGCACAGTCCCTTTGATTTCTTCCTTGCAAGATACCGTAGGTTAGTGCTTCTCAAGCCTGCTCCTCAACGCTTTGCTTATTTTCCAACTATCCTACTGCTGGATCATGTGTGTTCAGTCAATGAGAAGTTGCAAGATCCAAATTCTTTTTGCTTCTTTGTCTCCACGCTTGTCTAAGATGGTATCTTCAAGCTTCTGACTGGCTGAACACACCTGATGCAGGTAATCAAAAGTGGGTCGGGAAAGACAGAAAACAAGCAGAACAGGGGTCCTTGAAGACCAGGATTGTGAACCACTTTTTATGGGTGATACCATAGAATCTGAAAGTCTATTGGTTCATCCAAAGATTGAATCAAGAAAAAAGAAGTGAATCATGTATGACTGAGATGACTGAGAAGTGTTGATTCATTTGGAATCTTCTCTAGAGGTTTTGCAGAATGTAGCCTGCATTTAAAAGAAAATAGCCAACAGTTGCATTTTGTAAAGTGTTTATGTTGCTAGTTTGTATAACTTTATTTTAGTTTTGTGTGTTGGCTGCATGTATGCTCATTAGCGCCTATAGTTTAACTGTGTTAGAGATGACAAAAAGGACATGTGTCCTTTACTGGCTAAAGCAAGGCCTGAACCGTCCACCCCAGTGCGTCTTGGTTGACCTTTTGAAACAATGCATGTAGATCTTGGACATGAAGTTTCATGAAGACAGTCAGAAACAACCAGACTCACACACATGTGATTGCAGATCATCTTGTTTCCACATTACTAAACGCCCCTGGGACTTTGGTGTGATTAGGCCTCTTTCTTTCCGTATGGCTGGCACGCACTTCCCCCTATAACCACGTCACTCCAGAGAATAAGACGTTTGCCGCGTATAAAGGGAATGGAGGCTCGTGCTCCGGCGGAGCGTCATGGTGCTCCTGAACGCCACCGTCCCTCTATCGGTGGACTTCAGCTCTCCGGAGGACTTCCTCATCTTCATCTTCCATATCCTCTTTGCCACATGCGCCGTGCTCGTCGCCGGCTCGGTGGTCATCGGGATCTCGTCCAGCCGGTCTCTGCGAGGCCAGAACCGTTTCATCTTCATGCTGAACACGAGCATCAGCGACACTTTGACCGGCTTCTCCGTCTACTACCTCGGTCTGTTCGACGTCCAGGAGGGATACCCTTCCAGGAACGGGACGTTCTACATTTTACCGTCCTTCCTTGGTGTCAACGTGTTGACCTTCCTCTTCGCCCAGTTTGACCGCTACCTCGCCGTGTGCCACCCGTTCTTTTACGCACGCTACATAACTCGGCCTTTGGTGATTGGCATTTGCGCGCTGTGCTGGATTTACACCTACTCCATCCTCACGGTGCAGAACATGGTGCCTATTTCAAAGGCGGCTCAAATAAACGCCTTTGGAGTCATGACTCTGCAGGTTATAGTTATCACCAAAGTGCTGATGACAATTAAATTATACATCATAGCCAGGAACCATGTGGTGAGAGAGGCGCCCAGTGCCGAGAGAGACGGCAAGAAGGAGTCGCTGCGCATCATTGTGTTTGTGGTCATGTGCTTCTTGGCTCTGTGGTGCCCGTCGTTTGTCAATATAATCGTGAGGCAGCTGACGGGCAAAGGTCTGAGGTTTAGGAACGAAGCCACCAACGCGTTCGCCATCCTGGCACGTCTGAACGCACTGGTCACGCCAGCTGTGTACATCTGGGGCAGCCCGGCGCTGCGGGCGGCCGTGTGGAGAAGCGTGTGGCAGAGGGTCTGCAGCAGGCGGGGGGCGAGGTACGAGTGTGTGCGATGTCAGGTGTCATCTAGGTGTCAATGGTTGACGAATTATTATATGAGATTTTATGTAAATTAGGGCCTTTGTAACACATTCTTCACGCTCTCTCTTTCAGAATTGGCTTCAGCATTGAGGGAGTCACAACCAAACAAAAATGAAGCGGCCAGAATCAGCTTCATCATGGACTAAAGTGCAGTTGCTTTTTACAGGTTTTTTTGATGAACGAAGCAACGCGCACTTAACAGATTTAATAGATTTAACAGAATTTTTTTATTTTATTTTTTGCGTTTAGGAATTTAGATGTGACAAGACTATATGTTTGAGATCAGGTGAGGAAAGATGATCGATTGATGATGATTCAAATATTGAATATGGAAACAATTTGTACAACAACAATTTTAGTTTGATACGCCTTTATCCTTACAAAATCAAATAAGTGGATAAGAGTTTGCACAAACTGCTTGTATAACACGAAATTGAACTTTCTATGTGGAAATCTCATTATTATAGGACCCTGTAATTTCCCCGTGATGAATGTATTCCTATTTATATCTTACATTTCTTTAAAGCTCTTTGAAAGTTAAAGGAAATATGATTTAGTATTTACAGAAGAAAATCAGCATTTGATATCACAGTGCGGACTTTCCGTTTCAAAAAGAGTCACACAAACTGATAAAAATAATGTTGTTATTCTCACACATTTCCAAAAAGGGGTTGTTCCCAAGTTTGAAAATGCGTCTTTCCTTTAAACGAAATCATTGGAATTTATATGTTTGTTTTGCCCAGGGAAAAGAAATATGATCTACAAGAAAAGGATTAAAGATGACGAACCCACCCTTCGTTACTGCAGGAGAAGTTAACAAGTTAAGGTTGACAACGTTAATGAGTGTGTTATTCTACAAGCATAAACTTCTATTGGAGGATCATGTTTTATGATGTTTCTCACAGGTGTGGGTCCAAACCCAGACCGGCTCCGTGTCATTTTTACCCCACAGGGCGGATGACGCAGGCTCGGCGTGGCTCCTGCGTGAACGGGAGGGAGCCTCCAGCTGTCCGAGGTCCGAATCCGTGCTCGGCCCAGGCGTTTAGTCTCGATGGTGACAGTCGAGCTGCGTCCACGTCACCTCTGTGAGAATGACCGCATCGATTTATAATAAACTAAGTCACTTATAATAAACTAAAATTAATAAATAGTAATAACTTATAATAAACTGAGAACGAATTCATGACGTCATTCAGGGACTTTACGGAAAGGTCATTGAGTGAGTGAAAACTGGTGACATCATCCGTCTCGTTACATGGCGTGTAGTAGATAAGCGTTCATAGATAAAATTGGTTTATTAAACATTAAACATTTAACATTCTTCATTCCGAATTGGTGAAAACTTCTCTCGTTTCCAACATGCGAGTAAAAGGATACACAATTTTTCTCCTGTCATTTTAGTTAATGGCTTTTTATTGGTGTCTATTATTATACCATAAACTGTGTTTTATTGTAATGTAATTTATGAATTGTAATGTCACTTTGACTGTGAACGTACGGTGATGAGGGATTGTGAGAAAATGACTAAAAGGGACCGAGTTTCAGTTCCAGCCAACGGCATCATCAAAGATTGTTCCTTAATTTATCTGTCATAATAGCACGACCCTGACAAATTTTGCAATATCAAATTGAAGACGTTTACTGTAGTACTATGTCATGCACATTTTATAAATTGTGAGGTCCAGTAGTGGACTATTACTGGGGGGAAACTTATTTCAATAAGTCATACCACATATTTCAGTTATCGAGTAATAATATTTTGCTATATAGCCCTATAAACCAAACTGATATTAAAAATAACTTGTTCTATTCACCACAAGATGAAACTGGTGCTTTAAATGCTTAGTGGCATTTTAAAATGTCACACAACATAGGACAGAACAATAGGAGAAGAGGCCTGAGTAAACCAACTCAAACGAGTTATAAAAACTAGAACCACCACATTTTGTTGAAAAAGAGATATTATACATGTGATACATAATTATAGCAGTGTTTTTTTTATTGCTGTTACATCTGGGTTCAGTCATGTTCTTTTCTGTTCTTTCTTCTTCAATGACAAGCCATCCAAAGATCAGTAAAATGTCCTTTCTCTGTATGACGTCTGAGAAAAAAAATCATATCACATCATCTCCAGAGGTTCAAGCTTCTGAGCAGATCTGACATATAAAACGGTGGCTGCACTCAGCCGTGTGAGCACGAACCATGCTCCTCTCGAACGGCACGGACTCGGGCGTGGTGCCTCTGTCCGTGACCTTTGAATGTCCGGAGGATTATTTCATCTTCACCTTCCAGGTGTTGTTCGCCACAGCGACGGTCCTCGTGGCGGGGACGGTGGTAATTGGCATCGCTGGCACCAGAGCTCTCCGACTTCAGAACCGGTTCGTTTTCATGCTCAACACGAGCATCTGCGACACGCTGATTGGCTTCTCCGTTTATTATCTGGGTCTGTTCGACGTTCAGGAGGCATATCCGCCTCGAAACGCCACTTACAACGTGTTGCCGTCGCTTCTGGGGGTCAACATAATCACCTTCATGTTCGCACAATTTGACAGATACTTTGCTGTGTGCCACCCACTGATCTACAGCCGCTTCGTGACCCGGCGGCTTGTCATCTGCGTCAACGTCTCCTGCTGGTTCTACAACTTCGCGCATCTGCTCGCCAGGAATTTACTGCCACTTTCCAGAGCGACGCAGTTTTACGCGTTCAGCATTGTCGTCTTCCAGCTGATCGTGCTCATCAAAGTGATCATGACCGTTAAACTGTACGTTGTTGCCAGATTCCAGGTTGAGAGAGACCCTCCGAGCACAGAGAGGGACAGGAAGAGGGAATCGCTGAGAATCGTCATTTTTGTCGTCATAAGCTTCTTGGGGTTGTGGTCGCCCTCCTTTGTTAATATCCTCCTCAGGTTGCTGCTGGGACGCGGGCTGACGTTCAGGAACGAGGCCACGAACGTGTTCGCTCTCATGGCTCGTTTCAACGCGGTGTGCACCCCGAGCGTGTACATGTGGGGGAGTCCGGCCCTGAGAGAGGCCGCGAGGAGGACGGTGTGGGGCAGGGTGTGTCCGAGCTGCAGGCTCAGGTAACGGGGGTCTTACGCTCACTCGTGCCCGCAAGCTGGGACGGGTCATTTACACTGTGTGTGTGTGTGTCACCGTTTTCTCCAGGGTCGAGTCCGGCCATGGGAAGGAAATCAGGAGGAAATAACGGGAAGCCCAAGAACCCGATCTTTACCTCTTTCCTTCTTTCTGTGATGGCCCAACATGAGAAATGCTAAACTGTCTGTACTCAGCTTTTCACATAAAAGTATAATTATCATCATCCGTGACGTCAAGGCTACATTAAAAACCAAGCACACACTAAATAATAGCGCAATAGCAACGTTTACGTGACGTCATGAACCAAGTGCCGTTAACAGCTCATGACTTCACGCATTTCCGTTCCAATTTCTTGCAGAACTTGAAATGTTCAGTACAGGCGGTAGGACACAGCAACCAGACCGACAAGCCCGTCATGGACCAGTAGATGAGAGAGTCTGAGGATCCTAATTCTGTAAAGTCCGTGCGTGGACGGAGCATCAAGTCTGGTCCCGAGCTTCAGCCGAGGCCTCCACCTGCACCTCCACCTTCTCCCGGCTAAGGCCCCGACAGCCGAGAGAAGGGATCAGAGCTTTCCAGGTGTCTGTTAAAATGATGTCATTATTTTTATTATTGATTGATTTGATATATTTGACATTTCGTAGCACATGGAGGTAGAAAACATTCTGTACACATCTCCCACACTGTCTAGTCAGTGTGGGAGTAAAAGGGGAAATTACTACAAAGCGTCTCTGTTCTTTCCCGACGTCATCCATTTTTATTGGCCATGTCTACTTGGAGAGAGGCCCATAATGTTCTTCAGGAATAGGATAAAAGCATATTTCATGTCTGATAAGGTGCTTTACTGTTTTGAAGGTGGTTTTACAAATTTTACGCTGACTAAAATTTCTACACACTTTTGCACTTTCAGGGGATTTTGTTTTTTTCTGTTTGCATTATTCATACAGTTATTAGGAAAGTGAACAGTTTGGCTGACCGTGGGTAGGCCTATGTTGTCCTACACTGATAAGTACGTAGTCAATGAAAGGTGTTTTCTCAACTTCCCTTCATGCAAATAACATTAACAAGTCATATTAAACGCAACATATTAATATCAACTCTGACTCCACCATCTATCTTCTCAAACAACTGTACTTATTTAAAACGCTGCAGCACACAGCTGGGATTGTCCGATCATCGCTCAGAGCTCATCGAGAGGTCAGGCATAGATCACTTTAAAAATGTAATTTTGTAATATATAACCTTTATTGTCGTTACAAAACAGGAAGTAATGTCTGTGCATATTTCAAATAAACATGTCAAATAAACTTTCTTAAAGCTTTCCTTTAACTTTAACTTGTGGCACGCAGTAACATTATGGCATAACACACGATCACATATTCACATTGCAGAATATCTGGGGCGGGTTAAAGGGGCCAGGACGTTCCATAGCTGACGGCAAAATCTGTGACAATTTAACTTTTCATCCCGCGCTATCTAAAATTTAAAATACCTATGGCCTTGTTTATGTTTAGATTTCTATTTCTTTTAAGCACACATAATTAGGGGGACAATGTATCTATGATGATATAATATTTGGAAAATAAAATGTAGAAAATCTGTAATTAGCTGTTAAAGAACCAAGAAAATGGAAATACATACATGTTTATCAAGCTCAGTACCACAACACATGTATAAAAACGAGTTGAGGTCATAGGCTCCCTCATGGGAAAAATATGATTTATGCTTTACATGGGCAGTGGTTCATCCACCTGATATAAAGACGTTCAATTCAAGCCGCATCAGTGAAACGATGTTTCTCTCCAATGTCACTGACTCTGGACCTGGAGGAGTTCCTCTCTCGGTCGACTTCAACAGTCCTGTTGATTATCTCATATTCATTTTCCATCTTTTATTCGCTACCGCCACAGTCCTCGTGGCCGGACCTGTAGCGGCCGCCATCGTGTCCAGCCGAACGCTCCGGGTCCAAAACCGATTTATTTTCATGCTCAACACCAGCGTGTGCGACACGCTGGTCGGCCTGTCCGTGTATTATCTGGGCCTGTTCGATGTTCAGGAGGGATACCCTTCGAGAAACGGGACTTATAATATCTTGTCTTATCTTCTCGGGGTAAACATCATGACATTCCTGTTTGCCCAGTTCGACCGATATTTCGCCGTTTGTCGTCCCTTCTTCTACACGCGCTTTCTGACGCGCAGAGCGATTATCTGCGTCAATGTTTATTGCTGGTTTCATACCTACTTCCAGTTGGTTATTATACATTTCATGCCAAGTTCCAAAGCAATACAACTGTATGTTTTCAGTACTGTGGGCTTACAAGTCATCGTGCTCACAAAAGTGATTATGACTATTAAGCTGTATATTATTGCGAGGTACCAGCTGGAGAGAGACCCTCCCAGCGCAGAGAGAGAAAGCAACAAGGAATCGTTATGGATCATCATTTTTGTCGTCATAAGCTTCTTGGTGCTGTGGTCCCCCTCTTTCGTTAACGTGATCCTCAGACTTCTGTTGGGGAAGGGGCTCACATTTAGGAACGAAGCCACGAACCCGTTCGCCATCATGGCCCGGTGTAACTCCGTGTGCACCCCGTCCGTGTACCTGTGGGGGAGTCCGGCTCTGAGAAAGGCCACGATGAGGACGGTGTGGGGCAGGGTGTGTCCGCGGTGCAAGAGGAGGTAAGAGGGAAATTTATCGATACAGATGCTATTCATTTTCTCTCAGCAATAAAGTTTCAATAACCCGCTTTTTTCTCAGAGTTTCTCATTCCTGGTCCGTGAAGGGGGGCGACAAAGGAAAGCCGTTCAAGGTTCACTGGAAAATTTAAAGACTCGAAGGATTCCAAAGAGGTTGTACAGGATTTGAAAAACATAACATGTTTTAATTGATGTTAAAAATATTACATATTCTTTTCAAATAGGTTGCTACGGTCCTTAACTTGCAGTCTCCCCGCAAACCATCGGCTTTTTCACAAATTGTTCTTTCATTTATTTCTATATGTTTGATTGGTTTAGTGTAGTCGAGTAATCGACTGTTTAAAATGTTTATATTTAAAGGGAAGAAGATCGTGCGTCTCTATTTCATAGAGATATTTTCATAGATAATATTTTCTAATGTAGTCGCCAAAAACAAATTAACATGAAATAAAATATTCAATGAACACTTTTCTTTCCTAGATTATTTTCCAAATTAAAATTGAGGCATTGTTATAAATGCTTAGTTATTAATTTAGTGATATTATATTAATAAAGCTTTACAAGTGATGTTTACATCAGGGGCAGTTTGTATATATTTTACAGCGCTTAGTGTGTTAGTTAAGGAAACTTGTAATTATGCTATGTATATATATTTTTTTTTTATGGGGGGGGGGGTTATTTAATCTTGCTGAATCCAGTTTATGTCTTTAAAGTTTAAACAAATTTTAATTTGAACATCCAATTTCTGTGAAAGAGGGACAGGGCGTAATTGGGCTGAATTAATCTTCGGTATATTTAAGATGGATAATTCTGCTTAAGTGGTTTTCTGGCCAGCAGTCAGGTGATCTGCAGTGAGGAGGACAAGTCCAGAACTGTTCGAGCTTCCGCTAAACCTTTATTTTCAGCAAAAGCAAATATCGTTTCGTCTGCATTACGTTAGCGTTCCTCATTACTGTCATCCCTAATTGGGCCACTAAGGGTCAGGCAAGCTGCGCTGATTTAGGTTCAAGTGAACATAAAGCACATGCCCCACACATGCCACATATTTTATGAATTACAGGTTCCACGAGATGTGTTACAATCATTTACAATAAACTACGATTGTCCTATCGATGAGCAGTTTACTGAAACATCCGACCAACACAGTATAAACTGCATTTATACACTGACAGACATTTGATTTATTCAGAGTTCAGTATGGACAACTAACCGGATAGATTGAAGATTCGTATATTGATCAGTATGAGTTTGTTTATTGTGACATTTCTTTGGAAAGTTAAATCATAACTCATGTCTTTTTGAGATTATTCGTTAATAATTAGTTTAATAATCTGTGAATGTTACATTCTATTTTGATGTATTATTGACTACAGTATTTTAAATTTTTTAAATTTGGAAAGACCAACAAATCTATTCCTGGAAATCCTGTGATGTTATACGTCATCTCAAGTAAGATGAAACTGAAAAGATATTTGGATTGTGAAAACACCATTCTGGAAGAAAACATTACATTTACTATGTTTCTATTTGCTAACAATATTATTATAATAATGTAAAAAGTAATATTTTATCTATGGCCAGCAATCAGACCACGTACTTTACTGTTTCCACAACGTCCATAGTTTGATAAATATGGCTGATAGTTTATCTGGTACCATAAAAATGCCAGTATGTGAAGAAGAGTCATAACCATTTCTTTTTAAAAAAAAACAAAAGAACATTAGTCCAGTAACACTAGCAACACGTAACCAGTGGTGGTAAGAGCATTAGTAAAAAATCTCCTCCAGGACATTTTGGTCATGGCATAACACAGGCCTCTATTAATTCAATGTCTTGGATCATCACATTTACTACAGTTTATCATCTTTGGAAAATCTCATTGTACCAATCTCATTTAACCTACATGCTCTACATTCAGTTGCCTCCATTAAGATTAACAATATAAATATTTTAAATACAAAGCAATGAAAGGAAACATGTTATGCTGCTATAGTCTTGGTGATACTGCTTCATATACAGTTATACTGAAGAAAACATGTACAGCCCTTGAGGTTGTGCAGATGTAAAGACCACAAAAATCAATAAAAGGACAGACTTTTAAGCAAAAAGTATCATTTCATATTTATTTTTCATAGGAAAAACATTGTTAATTTTTAATCGGTGTACCACCTGGTAAAGTTCATGCAAATAAACAGGAATTGGACACTGAGCTGAAGTTACCATGCTTCGTCGAAGGTTGTCTACAATACAGAATATGTTATTTTAACTTGTTCCTATTCTCGGCTAAGCTACAGCTTTAGTTCAAGTTCTTTATTTGACATTTGGACAGAGGAACTGTATGATTTTATGAACATTTCCAGATGCCCCACTCATAAGCGACCCACTGATGAACCGAACAACTTCCTGAAATTGCTCTATTAGAAGACACAATCATTACAACTATCAACTAATTGTTCACACTTCATGTGACCTCTGAGAACAACTTTGTACGTGTCACGTAGCTACAATGGTTCTACCAAAGATGGCTGCCCACGTGCCTTCAGCTGTATGTCTAAACATGGTCATGTGTCAGTGTTAAGAGGTTCACCACTAGTTTGTGTGAATGTTTTCCATGACAAAAAAAAAAAAAAAAAAATCCCCTGCTAGGCTGTAGGTTTACTCAGTGTTGACAGAATATGTACCGATGAAAAACAATTCAAGTTGCGTTCGTGCGAGCAGCACTTCTACCACAGCGTCCATGGCGGCTGCTTGAGTGGGAACGAGGCCAAAGAGGAAACATTGACAGGAATGGAAATGACTGCCCAAGGCAGTGCTTGTCTTTGAAGGGAGCGTCTGATCATCATTCTGTAACAAATGGGAAATTCATTATGGCCCAAAATGTACTAGTGATGGTCATATGAAATAAAAGTCGTCTGAATGATTATTTGTGTGTGCAGCTGTCTTACCCATCACGTCCCAACAAAAATAGTGCAGGTATGCTTGGTCTGGCAGTGCTTCCATCATTAACCATGTCTAGGAACTGGCTATCATTGTCCACTGCGTTATCAGCAATCAGAACAGCTTTGCCCCCTGCTTCCTCAACGTGTCTGGCCTTTTGTACAAATGAGCAACCTCTGGACAGCATACAAAAACAGAAAGAAATGAGAAATGAATTGATGATCTGTTGACATTAGTTTATTAATACCCTACTGTTCAACTTGAAGACAACTTGAAATTAACAGAGCTTGCAAATAACAGTTTTGTTACAACTGAGGTTTGTAGAAGAGTGTCTCTTAATGCATATCAAACACATGAAACCTTGAAGCAGATGGGCTACAGTAGGGCTGAGAGATATGAAATGTCATGCCCCTTTGAAATTTCTTACTACAACCTAAATTATATTTACATTAAGTCATTTTGCAGATGCTTTTTTTCTGTTTTCAACAGTAGTGTTTTTGAAAATTGGGAGTGAGGTCTGCTGACTGTGCAGTTAGTTACCAAATTCCACCCCCGTGAAAACTGAAGAGTTTTGCTTGGGATCTTTTGTGTGGTGATGGGACCATCAGACACCATTTGCTGGTAGAACGCAATCGGTGGAAGGTATTGGAGACCTGAACGAGGGAGTTAAGGTAGCCAGGAGCTGTTGAGTTGAGCACTTTGTAGGCAAGAGTCAAAGCTTTGAACCTTATGCCGCCTCATGCTGCTAAAAGGAGCATGACTTGGGATGAAATAGTATTGAAGACAGAGCATAATATTACACCTTTTTCTTTCGTCAGACTATGGGTCACCAAAAATAGATAACAGAAGATTGGACAAATGTTGCCTTTTCTGATGAGTCTTAATTTCTGCTACAACATTTGGAAGTTAGTATGACAATCAACTGTGGACAACATGAGCGCACACATCCATCCTGCCTTGTTCAGTGGTTCAATAATTTGGAAGAAACCTTCTTGGCGCACTTTGGGCACCCTTGTACTAATTAAGCATTGTTTAAATCTCACACCCTACCTGATTACCGTTACTAACCCTCTCCATCCTCTTTATGACCACAATGTGCCATGTCACAAAGCTAAAATCATCTCAAACTAGTTTCTTAAACATGACGAGTTCACCCTACTTAAATGTTGACTCCAAAGTCACAAGATCTGAATCGAACAGTACAGCTTTGGGATATGGTGGAAAGAAAGATGTAAAGCCAACAAATGTGCAGCAACTGCGGGATGCGTGTATGTCAGTATGAACTAAAATCTTTTGAAGAATATTTCTAGCACCTTGTTGAATATGTACCACAAAGAAAAAAATGCAGCTAGCAAAGTGTACCTACGAAAGTGGGCAGTGAGGCCACAACTTCAGGGTTTAGAGTGGCCCTACTTCTAGAACTCCACCTAATAACCTTAGTAACTCCATAACATGAACAGTGTATTACAGTATTTCTTTACCCCTTAGCAATACCTGTTCTCTGACAGCTGTTTTAAGACAGTCAAAAATAGCACTACACTTATTCTAACTGGTTTACCATTTATCATCACGACATCCTGAACTGATGAAACTTCAAGCCACTGCTTCCTACCATCCTCACTACTAAACTGCTTGATCTGAGTTCCACTTCCTGTTTTAGGTGCTTGTAGTGTCAGTTTCCCTTCTTTGGTTTGCGTTTACGTCCAATATGGAGATGACACTGTACTGTGGGTGTGAGACATGCATGCACACATACCCCCTCTCCACCAGAATCACTTGTCCCTGAAAGATTTCACTGTTCGTCAGATCAGAGCAGCCATCTGCTGGGTCTGCAGGCACCAGGAAAATTTCATCGTAAGATGACGTCTAGAAACCGAAGCAGAGAAAGGATGTGGTTGCAGGATGAGTGTACATACATGTACATGAATGTGCCTCGAGAATAATTTGAGTAACAAATTATTGTAACATGCTATATGAGCGCAAACCACTTACAAACTGTCCTCCAAAGTCTTTAGCAGGTGCTGCACTAAAGATGTACCTTATGTCGTCTGGACTGATGACCCGGAAATACAGCAGCTCATTGATCCCAAGACCTGCGGAAATGCAAAAAAGAGGAACAATGACCTCAGGAGTCAAGATGTCTGCGTTATCAGAAACGTTAACCTTAGGTACTAGGTTCAGATTGTGTGGGAAACCCACATGAGCAGTGATACAACGGAAATTCAGAGTATGATACAACATCTTCACATTTGACTTGACCAGTCATTAAGTTACGTGTCCCTGTTATTTCGGTTTATTTCGACTGTGTTGGTGTTTCTCGTTATTTTTCGGTTTCGCCGCGGAAACCTCCACGTTAGCCCCGAGCCGTAGGCTAATCTGATGCTAGCTGCTCTTCTTTCATTCTCACCTGACGTGCGACTGAACTGCACGAAAACAGTCCAGAGGTACAAAACCAAAGCTGCTGTCCGAACAGCCTTTTCCATGTTCAAGACATTTGCGTCGCTCCTCGGCGTCGACACCTGCGTGAGTCTTTGTGTCGACACCGGGTCTTTTGTTGCTTGTTGTTGTTGTTGCTAGCAGCAGGTTAGCAAACATTTCCACGCTGCCGTCCAGGCGCATGCGCACGTTGCAATGGCGGATGAATCTGCAGGAAAACCCCGGGGCAAAAGTAGGGCCCCCGTTACCCCCCCATTCTGCGTCTGTCACACTTCCGTGTTTTGGGCCACGGTGTTGAAATTATATTTATATTGTTTATAGCCCATTACCACATTAGAGCGACACAGGTTGTCTTTATAAAAAAAAAAAACTTCTCCAGCAATGTTTGAAATGTGGCCACCTCATTCATTTGAAATAGGGTGTCCAAAACATTAGAACCACTTCTTTTTAGAATTTTATCATCACCTTTCTGACAGTTTCAACCTAAAATAATAATAATAAAACAAACAGACTGTGGCTAACTCACGCCTTTTTCTACAGTCTAGATAAGACATACTGTCTTTTGTCTTCAGCGACGATGAGGTTCTAGGGATGGAGGGTCTTACCAGTCACAAGTGTTTTTCAAAAAGCTGGGTTTTAACATATTATTGTTGATTATTATATTTTAAAAGAAAGAAAGGTCAGCATTTTTAACACGAGTCTATGCTAAATTACAAGAGGCACAAACTGGGTCTAACTTTGCTCCACATTTGTGGACAAGGCCCATAGACGTGCTGACCAGACTGAAAACCACATGTTTTGTCAAAGACAGGTGATATTTTGGTAGGCATGCTTATTTGCTTTGTAGATGAGAAATTTGAATTGATTCTTTGTTTAGTTAATCACAAAGGCTGGAAATAGGGGGAAACCATTTGCATTGTTTAGTCTAAAGATAATAAAACTCTACTTCTAAAGCTTATTTGCATGTTACATAAATGTAGCCTATCATCATTTTTTCCACCTGGGCCAGTGTTATTCCAGTTATGGACTTACTTTATTGTGCAGTAAGGTTGTGGTGTCTTTACTAGCTCCCAGGCAAACTCACAGTGATGACGAGATCAAGGCCTAATATTATAGGTATATAGATTTTTATTTTTTGATTGTGCCAAGAAATATTGAAACCCTGTTTCCCAGAGTTGTATTCTATAATCAAAAAATATCAAACGAATGGCCTTTCAAGTATCCCAGTAAGCCATAAAAGTGTGAAAGTCCTTATTTCTACTATAACATACCAAACGAAATTAACTAAAAAAGGCCAGTAAGAGAATACACAACCTATAAGTCCAATAAGCAATAAGTTAACACAAATCTTGTAATTAAAAAAAACATTTATAAAAACTTAGTTGTAAGGAGACTTTATTATGTAGTATAATAACAATAATAACAATAGCAGCAACAACAATAACTATATTAATAATAATAAATTATCACTATACTCAATATCAAAAACTGAACATTATAACCATAATAAATTTATTGTATTGTAGCTGTATTAGACTGCTCAATGTTCAATGCCATGAATTTACAATGTAATTCCATTCCAACTGCAATGCATGTTCTCACTGAACGTCTTCTTTTGCGGCATCTTTGTTCTTTTTAGTCTTTTTTTTCCTCTGGCACTGGTCCAAGTACCCAGCTGGCAATTCAGGACAGCAATATTTTTCTTTCTTTTTGCATTTGCATAGTTGTGAACCTGTTTTCACCTGCAATTAGTTAATGAAAGATAAGACTTTAGTCATGACAAGAAAATCGAACGAGGTTCAGCCATGAATACGAAGAATTGCTCCTTTACAAAGTGAACATCTGCCTAGGGTCTGCAGCTATGCAGAACCTACATGAGACCTGCAGTTTTGATTCAATATCAGCTTTCACAGCCTACACAATTACAATTGTGTAGGCTGTGAAATGGAGAGACAAGTCAGATTCCTGAAGCAGGTGCAGTTGTGACAAACCTTGACTGCATTTTCTTGCTTACTAACTATTGTTGATACCTGTATTGTTTATGGTGGACTGTAAAACGGCAGACATACATTTGTTTATAATTTTTCTAACTAAATTAATCATTCAGGTCTACTGCTCATTCATTATGACCTAAACATTGCTTATTTAACATCTTTACTTAAAAATATGCTTAGCTGCATCTGAAATGACTCTTTGCTTCTGGCCTTGACTCATTTGAAGTGAGTATTTAATATGTTCACTCAGTAATTAACATGTCTCCACCCTGTCTGCCCACCTCCCACCTAACGTGTCTATTCAGGCCAGAGTGGAACAAAGGTCAACGCTGAGGGATATATAACTGGGTTCCCTAGCAACATTTTATTCAGACTGAAGATGCTGCCTGGATAAATAGTCAAACATTTCTAACCAAGAAGAAAGAAGCCCAGTTGACGTGACTCGATCTTGAGATAATATTTCGAATACTTTGTCCAGCCCCAAATACACAACTGTGGGTTGGGTAGACATAACAGTGCAGGGGAATTTCTGATGATCTTATCAGTCAGAACATGTCATGAGCAACACATAAATAAAGAGGGAACATATATAAGGAAGGAAGCATGAAGCTCTTTTAATAGCCATTTGTTCTGCACAACACAGTAACACCAAAATACAGAGAAACACCAACACACAGAAATAACAGGAACAAGAAACTTGATGTGTGATTGTTTGTCAGCGTGCAGAGTGGACTAGACTCATTCAGTTAAAATGTATATTTTAATTCTGCACGTCAATTATGTGATATGTATTTTTTTTATATGTTTTGCTCATTGATCATTTTTTTAATTGAAGCCGAGAACTTAAAACTCTGTGTTGTAAGCTACGAGATGAGACTAACTATCATGAGTCTACATTTCTAGGTATCTTCATGTGACTGAACAAAGATCACTGGTGATTTCCAGATCCCAAATAAAAAGGTAGTGCTTTCATTTACAAGAAAGAGTATTTTTTTATGTAGTACAAATATATTTTATATATTTCTTTTGTTCCTTTAGCTGTTGTAAGATTGATATATACAAATAAATAGTTTTACTCCAGTTATAAATAAAGATAAATAATAAAAATGTGTCATACTGATCTTATATTACAAAACAAAACAGTTGACTTAATACCGAGCTTCTGGTGAGTGATGTGTTATTTTTTTGTGGTCACAGTGAAACAGAAAATGTAGGTGAGAGGACACGAGAAGACAGTGTAGAAATGTGAGAACAAAGAAAGAACAGCAGCAGACAGTTTTGCCTTCAAAGAATATCAGCAGGTTACATTTTTCCAAGGAGTCCACTCGCTCCAGTTTGAGCGCACCAGCGAGTCTCTGGAGCGGGCCCTCAGCTTGCTGATCCTCTTCGGGATCTGAGTTGTTGAGGAACGCTCAATCTGAAGTCAGACACGTTACATGATTAATAAAAAAAAAAAAAGGCAATGGAAAGAAGAAAAGACACGAAGAGATCACAAAATTTTGTTTACAGTCGTGCATACATTGCCATTATCTTTAAACTGGAATTCAATCTCGTGCTCCAGCCTGAAGTAGCTGTGAGGAGTTGACCAGCTGGTCGGTGGATCAATATTGACGGTCAGGTTCTCTTTCACCTCCTCGCAAGTGACAATCTGTGGACTATCTGGTTTAACTGGAAAGAAGAGAAACAACAGCTAAAAAAACTGCATGTGTGTTACTAATGAATCATTGATGTATATACTGTATAGTATGTAAATAAGAAACACTTTGCTGCAATATTCAGTTTTATCTTAAAACTGACCAAAAATGATTGCTCATATTTTTGCATTCTTCTCATGTTGCATTTTCAACTAGTCCCAGCTTTTCTGTTCTGTTTCGAAGATGCCGGTGATCTATAATCAATAAAGTCTACTCTGACTTTATGTCATGTTAAGACTGGTTTTTGGTTTTCCTACAGGTGCTGGTTACATTAAAACCTGATGATATTCATTCAAATGTCTTTAGTGTAGCTCAGTTTTACTCAGCTTACTGATCTCTCTGAGAAAAAAGGTCTTAGTTGTCCTTCGAAAGGAGCGTTTAGTGAAAGCCTCAGCAGTGACTTCAAGCTTGGTGGTTTCCTCAGCATAAGGTGAGAGGGAGTGGGAGAGCTCAAACTGGAATCCCCCATCCGCAAGTTTGCTGACCCACTGGCACGAGTTTTCAGCATGGCTGCTACAAAAGTAAGCAGTAAACACAGACACTACGATGAAATATGTACCAAATTCGTCTGCTTGTCTATATTTAAACACTACATGCAAATGTTTGGGCTTTCTATTTCAATATATCTATGGTTTTATTTTTACCAGTTGTGGCCCAGTCCCATGCGCACAGCAGTGTGTCCACTGCCTGTCCAGGTACAGGTGAAGTTACAGTCATAAGACTTTGCCCAACAGTGGAGGGGAGAATCTGAAAAGAAACATGCACAATTCATTTTAATGTAAAATATTTGGACCAAGCCGCTCCAAAATAAAGGCAAATGAATCACGGTTACGACATTTATCCTAAAGGTTCTGTATGTGTTCACCTCTTCTGAAGAACTGTTCCAAACATCCAAATTTACCGAGTAGAAAATATTAAAAACGAGGAATATCTCACCTGTTCCCTCTTCCGTTTGCAGCAAGTATGTTGATGAGATCTTTTTGTCTCCACTCCAGCAGCTGTATTCTCCAAACAATGGCGCATCTATTTCAGAGACCTGGAGATTTTGACCGATCTGCATGAAGCTGTCATTAAAAATATGATCCATCACATTACTATCATCGAACTTCCATGTGACAGGCTCCTCAGTGTTTGGACCACAAGTTAGCAGCGCATGATGGTGTATTTTCGCCCCCACAACTACACAAACAAACACAGACAAATATATAGAGAAGATAATGCAGACGCATCAATAACAATGTTAAAACCATTCAAGTTATGTGACACACCAAGCCAATGTCATAAACTAGCACTGAGCAGAGTAGTCACAAATGTCTTTGCCGACTCTAAGCAAGGAACAGTTTTTGTTTGTTTGTTTGTGCGCTTTTTTCAAAAAATTAGTTTTCAACACATTTTTCTAAGGTTCAAATTGAGATGATGACGTTAGTTAAAATTTCGACGGTAAGAAATTAAAATAATTTTGCTATCATTTTAATTTAGCGACAACTCTCACAGGATATTTACAGTATTTAAATTCCAAAGTTTTTATTAACAAATAAGCCAGTTAGTTAGCTAACGTATAATAACTGGAACTAAATGAGTTTTTTCATCAGTTTTTGCAAAAATATGTTTGAAATAACTTGAAATAATAGCTTGTCTTAATAGGAAACTGCATTCGCTCACATCGGCTCCAACTCCAAGAGCCAACATCAACCACATATATGCAAAAAAGACCGACCCTGCTGGCCAACGCTGGCCGAACACTGACCATCAGCTTGGTGTGTAATGCCCCTTAGGACCCTTAACACGTACAATTTGTTGGAATTTCTTTGAGTCCATTTGCTCCTGTGATGCTGAAGAAAAGGATCTTGAATATCCAAAATGCCAACATCTTCAGAGGGGATGAGAAAATTGGTTAAAAATGATTCATTAATGACATTAAAGCCTAAATATTTACCCCAGACTTGTCAGGAACAATATAAAAATCTGTTCTTGAGACATTAAAACAGGCTGAATGTTTGCAGTTGACAAAATGTGTCAATTAAAAAATATTCTCAATAACAAGGTTTGTAAGTTAGTCTCTTGTCTAACATTTACCTTTTAATTAGCATTTAATCAAATGTCACAGTTACTTACAAAATAACAAAAAAAAACATAAATAAATAAAATATATCTAGTTCTGTGTGGTAACAACATATAGCTAAGACTTACCATTTGGATGAAGTTACACTGAAGTGATGCTATGAATAACCAAGAGCAGAAGTTTAGTAGCCACAGTGCTTCTGATGACTGAATGCTCCAATTCCCCACGGGGCCTCATCTTTATATTGTTGTAAACGCACATGTCGTCACCTCTGAGGCGAGACAGAAACTGCCACAGCAAAACTAGTAAGAGTCTGACACACATGGCATACTTTGCATATAAAAATGATAAACTAAGTTTTGAATAAGGGACGGAGATGGAGATAAGAGATAAGAGAGAAGTGTGGGTGTTCACTGGGTGGGGAGATTACCATCATCCATTTAAGATGAAATACTGCATCAGAGCACAGTGTCCAGGATATCTGAAACTGCAGTAACACAAACAGGACACACACCTACATGCTGTTAGTAACACACGAGGACATAGAAACAAATGGAGAACTGAAACGGAAATTTTACAGATAGATTATTCTTTTTCTGGGTATTGTGAGATTAGTAATTTTCTCTTCATTATTGTACAGTTTTATTGTACAGTTTCATTTTCAGCATTTATGGAAGTTATAAAGTTAAATATATGAAAAATTCAAGGTTAGACAGGTTTTTGGATAAGTGACTGCACAACAGAAGCAATTTTAACAGACTGTGATTAAACAGTTATCTGATTGATAATGAAAAATATAATTACATTCAGCCTTACATACACAGCCAAACGTTTGCACTGTGAATAGTGGAATATGTGGATAAATAATTTCCTGGATAATTAATTCTGAAATTTGAAACCAAAAATTTCCACTTCTATCTTGGCAAAAAGGGGACAAACAAAATGAATTTCCTCATAGTGGACGTCCCTGTCATCTTTGTGTGGACATTCAATGCTTCGACCGGTAGCATGTAAACTAGCAGGCACACACACACACACCCACAACTTCACACAGGAACGAGGGTGGAAAAGACAGGATTTTCCCAGCACATTAGTCATGTTGTATCATTTTTTTTTATTCTTCAGAATTAGCTGTTTATTTCACACTTAGAAACATGCGTGTGTTATCCTCACACATACCAAAATCACCCCTTTTGGATGCATCGCATTATGTCAATGTAATTCAAGGGTTTTTTTGAGGGAAAAATGTTAACACTTTCATTTCAAAGATCTCCACGACTAAAAATATGTTATGGGATAATGCTTCACCCCTTTTAATGCACCTAAATCATCAGCAGTGCAGCCAATTGGTTTTCAAAGTCACCAAATCAGTTAAATGGAGATGGCCGGAGTGCAGTGAGGCTGTTTCAAGATTTGTACTATAAATACATGCGTATGAGGTTCGGAGTTTCCTGGCCAAAATCTACACCATGAAGAAAAACCACTCCAGTCATCAGCAGGATGTGTCCACACAAGGAGTCTTAGTGATGGAGGCCACCAAGACACCTTCAGCTCCTCTGGCGGAGTTCAGAGCTTCAGCAGCTGAGATGGGAGAGACTCAAATCTAACAATTCAATCCTTAAGTCGTCTCTCTCACCTCAGCCGCTAAAGCTATAATTCAAGACCATAATTCAAGGTAAAAACAACGACAAAAAATAAAACTTCCACAGGAGGGGAATCTTTTAAATTATCCCCGTTCATTCATCTGATGCTGCCAGGCTGTAAACTGTATCTAGTGTCGCCCATTAAAATCAAACAAAGCCTTGCTATATACGTAGCATGGTGTTGTAAATCTTTGCTTACAGGTCAAGTACCTTCTTTTTTTATATTAATTGAAACAAACGCACAGTATGATACACGTATTAGCCCCAGAATTCCGTGAAACCTGTTTGGGCATGAATAGAAACTGGTGTCAGGTTTCAGTTCCATAAAACCTAAATAGCATTAGTCGTGCCTCTGCTGTTGAGTTTTGAATATACTTCAATAACTAACCCCAGTACGCGTGATAAGTGCGCGATATTTATTTATTTAGCTTCAAATTTAGTTACTTTGTACTAACCCAAATTTATGTTTTTCATTTATTGTTATAATCTTAAAAGAAATTATGTGGTTATATTCTACAATATTGTTTGTTTGATTTTTGTTTCAGTTCTCTCGTAGGTTTCATATAGTACTTTAGTGATTTGTCTCACAGCATTCGTACTTTCACTTGAGCGAAACACTTTACGGAAGTCATAGCATTTAGAAATTGTGAAATTGAAAGATTCTGTCCATCTTATCTAATGGTTTTTTGTGAACAAACCTAATGAATGTGTTTATTGAAATGAAAGCATGGTCACGTTTTATTTTGAGTGTTCACTCCAATACCAAGGTCAATATCCACCCAAAAAAAACACGTTTTATTTAATAACTTCTTCTGAGGTGCTGATTCAGGAAAACCTTTTTGAGCCATCTACCCATAAACTCACATATCACGTATTGAAGAAACATTTTACATTGTTTACTTTGTCTGGCTGGTTGACAACACATCATTGAGCATCATACACACTTCACTAACACCAGTGGATGACCCCTCAAATGTAATATTTTAAACTGAATCAAGAATGACCCCTAGGGGAAGTGTTGGCGCACAGATTACAGGAACGGTGACCAGTGACTGGTTGATGAATTCTGGGTGAGATGAGTGAAAAAGCAACACTTAATCTTAATCTCAGCTGCTCCATTTGAGCTTCGTGGCCACAGACCAGACGGTGCTGTACTGGCACCATCCAGGTGTAACTGTAATCCAGGTGTTCCTGAGAGGGCGTGACCTCTAACTGATGTTTTCTGAAATTTGGTGATTCACATATTACCAAAACCCAAGCAGAACATGTGTAACATCTCAGATTGAAGTTAATTTCAGCTTTCTTTCACAATTTTATGCTAATCTGTCCGCAGTAGAGAATAGGTGTTGCAAACAATGGCTAATTGTTTCAGCAACATTAATGACTTCAAATCTTCTTTCACACACTCACAGAACCTATTTTTTAAATATATATTTCTTAGTAGAAATATGCAAATGCATCTTTATGTGAAGGTGCTGTAGAAGTCTCCTTTGCTTCAGACTCACCGTAAAGCACTGGCAGAATTAGACGTTTACTTCTAAACTTGCAGCCAGAGATTTTTATGTATTTCTCTCTAATTAGTAACACTATCTGTGGGCTCTTTTTCTTGTAACTTCATAATAATGACTGACTGAAATGTTCAACAGGATTTGGCAGAGTGCTGCAGACCAGGCAGGGAAGTCTGCATGAAGCAGAGTGGATTAATTTCACTTTTAATGGCAGTGCTCGCATAAGTTCCGTATTGTAGCTTTAATACATAAATGCATTTTGGAATGTGAAGTGCACACACATCAATAAAACTGTAACTGCAATGTGAAAAAACACTTTATAAATAAGGTCCAGCCATAAATGAAAGAACATAAAATGTGTAAATATAATGAAACCTACAACATTCTTTTCCATTAAATGCTAAAATAAACTGGTAGACTGTGACAGAAAGGAGAAATTTAAATGTAATCTTTAATACATCATTAATTCCACTGATACATTTTTGATTTGTAACAATGTAGGAAGAGAGACAGTGTGACAACGACAGAGGCTTGCACATTCCACTGTATTAAATAATTTCACTGAAGAATGAGGCAAACTAGACAAAGGGGGAAGTAACGGTTGTAATAAAACGTGAATTGTACTTGTAACCCAACTGTTAAAGTCCCGACTGAAAGGCAACTTCAGTTGGTGGCCAGAGCAATGACAGATGAACCACTACAAAATGCTTGCAGTGACGACGTATGGAGAGCCAGGAGAAGTCAGTAAAGGTTTCACTGATTAGTCTGCCTCGTTCTTTGAAGCCTCATCAAAATTTTCAACAAGATCTGAAAAAAGACATAAATGTTAAAGACAGGTGGATAAGAGAGAAATGTTTAAAAAAAGCCCAAAGACTTTCCACTTTTCTACATCACCATCAAATCTTGGATACGTTTCAATCAGGTTTCCACAGAATGCGTTCAACAGGGACAGCCCTTCTTAAAGACTCAAGTGACATTTCGATGGCGGAGTGTTTTACTAGCCTCAGCGTTTGATACAGTTGACCACAAAATTTTGATAAATTGACGTCAAAATGTATTGGTGTGTCAGGCTCTATCCTTCAGTGGTTTTCGTCATATCTTAAAGATAGAACTTTTTCTGATATGATGAACCACATCATGTCTGACTTAATGCCTCTGTCGTGTGTGCCACACAGAGTTCAGTTTTAGGTCATGTACATGACCTGTCTTGCTCAGATTAATCAGAGTTTCAAGCATCATTCTTATCACTTGTGTGCTGATGACGTTCAGTTATGTTCCTCTTTCAGAGAGTGTGGGTTTCACTTGTTGTCTAGCTTGATGGATTATTAATCTTGTATTATGAATTGGTTGGGTAATACCTAGCTTCAATTAAATCCCAAGTTTTAACATCTACAGAATATTTTTAAAGTGAGGAAAAAGTGTAGATTTAGAGATGATAACAAATCCTTTGGTCTATTGTAATTCACTTTTTACTTCTCTTAACAAACACGTTATAAATTGCATTCATACTGTTTAAAACACAGCAGCAAGTCTTTTAACACGTGCCAGTATCACCAGGTTTTATCAAACCAACATCACACCGGTTTTATATTCTCTTCACTGGTTTCCAATCAATACAGATATGATTTTAAAATGCAGATGCTCACTAATAGAGCTCTTCACGGCCAAGCTCTTGAGTGTATCTCTGACCTATTGACCCCTTACAACTCCACCAGAGCATTGGATCTGCTTGTGGTCCCTAAAAAACAAAGTCAGTGGCACCCAGACTGTGGAAAGGTGGAAATGTAACTCCAGTTCATAGCCTTTTAACTATTGATTTTGTGACGGGATTGTTCTTTTATTTTTTAGTAGTCTACCAGATACAGTGAGGGGGCTCTAAAACCTGGAGTCTGCTGTTATTTGAAATTAGAAGACCACTTTTTAAGCTTGGTCATTTTCTCCTTGGTTTGGTTTCCTTTCACACATTGAAAGTCCAACCAAACAAAAATGCACCACAAGAAGTCATGGAAGAATTTTCTTGTCCTCCTACTAGGTAAATGGATCTCCGATAGGAACGTGAAAGTAAAAACACGAAGGAGAGCCTTTTCTGGTTCAGTGAAACAACTGACATTTTTTCATATGTAATCGACAAGGATCATTATCTTTGTAAAGAGAACAAGTTGCCAACTAGCTGTTTCACTAAAATCTGCCGTGTTGGGATTGAGGTCAGATCTCACTCAGATTACACATAAAAACCGCTTCAAAAAGAACTTGGGGCTGGGCTGAGACCATATTCTATAAAGGTCTCTGTTTCGTTATTTTAGTCTGCACCCTGGTATGACTGCTGTGTTCAGACCTTCGCAAAAAAATTGCACGCAGGTGGAAAACAAATCTGAGTTGACCTAGGTTCAAAAATGCTGTGAAAATGTTGGAGCTTGTTCGATGTGATTATACCTACATTCTAAGAAACAAGTCTTCCTGTTGTTCACCGTCAAAGGATTAATAACATAATCATAACCTAACATAAATTAATAAAATACTTGTGTATGTAAATCTGCTTACCTGGAACCTCATCATCCTCTTCTTCAGCAGCAACCATGGGGGCTTTGTTATCTGAAACTATGCGGAAAAAGCAGAGCAAACACCTAATTATAGACAGACACCTCAGAAAACTACTGACACATGTAAACAGATCAATAATAGACTGCGGCTGGTACCTGGTTTGGGGAGGGTCTCTGCTAATCTCCTGAGGCTGGTGAGACTGTCAGCTCCCAGCTGGTTGAGGATTCCCGGGAGCATCTCTGTAAGCTGCTTGTTCTCTGCATGCCCTGTGATTGTAAAGGTGTTGGCAGCCAAGGAGGCCTGAACCTTTGGGTTATTGAAATGGATCACTGTCCCCTGGTTTGTGAACATGTTCACCTTCAGTGACACACAAACGTTGAAGGAAACAAAAAGGAAAAAACATTTTAGATTATTTGTCAAGGGATGAGGCAACAGATGAGTGGATTATGGGCTGTGACACAACAAGCTGACAGTCGCCCTTCAGCCAGTAAGAGTGGTGTGAAATTGGTAAGATAATCCTGTGTTTGGGTTGTTGCATCCATGGCTGCAGGTCTTCTTTCTCTTTTTCTCACACAGAATATGCTACGTACTTGGCGACTGTCATCTTTACAGTGTGTTCTGCTTGTTGGCCCAGATAAACCTGGACCTGTACATGTACGAAACCTGATACAGTACCTTATCAAAATCGACCTCCATGAACCTCCATCAATAAAACTCTTAAAAAATAAAATGTAATATTCTCTCTCACATCTAAAATAACATTTTAGCAAAACAAGTTACTAGCAAATGGATATTAAAAAATCATTTGAATTTGGAATACTTTTATACGTTTCATATTTTTTTCCAGTTCCATGTTCAAATTTAATCCTTTATTATTTGGCTACATGGTGGTTAGCACTATTAGCTCATGGGCTTGGGCCTGCTTTTTCCTTTTCTGTTTCTGTGTTTGCATGGGTTTCCTCTAAATACTCCAGTGTCCACACACTACTCAAAGACGTACAGCTAGGTTAACTGCTGACTCAAAATTGCCCAAAGGTGTCAATGTAAATGTGCCAGGGGTTTATTGTGCCTCTTGCCCTGACAACTGGGATCGGTGTCAGCCCGTCTGTAACTCTGAACAAGATAAGTCAAATCATTCTGAATGGACGATCTCAACATTGCACCAGTGTAATGAAGAGAAGACCTGTCTGCCTGCTAACGACTTTATACTATTAAAGTCGTCTTCTCAGAGAACAGTTTCTGTACCTCTTCGATGCCTGAGATGTTGTTGACTCCCAATTTCTTGAGGGAAAACTGCAGCTTCTTGTCATCTGCTGTCGCTGTTCTGTGCACCACCTTCTTCTTTCTGCGGGCTGACCCCTAAAAAGCACAAACATGAACTATTTACATATAAACCTATATCATAAAACAAAAGGACTAAAATGACAAAAACAAAAGCAATAGCTTTCAGTTAGAGGTTGTCAAGGACCAGTGCTTTGCTTGTTTTCCAAATACCTCTGCCTTAACAACTGCTGATTAACTGGATCAGGAGTGTTCAATCAGAAGCTGAAAGATACCATTTTAGATGAGGGTGGGAAAGCTTCCGACTGACTGACCACACTTCCAGGAAATTAGCAGTTCTTGGGACAAGGAGACAGGGATAACTGGAAAACAAGCTGAGCTCCTTGGGGACCAGTATTGAGAACCCCTGCTTTCAATCGTTGGCTAACATTTATCCCAGCTCACCTTGCCGCCTATGCGGACTTGCGCCTGCAGTTTGGCGAGCTTCTCCTGGTTCATTATCGATTCCTTCATCTAAGAAAACACAAAATCAAACTTAGTACTTGGTCACATGCTAACGACATTTTAAAAAAATTCACTCTCACTATAATTAGGAGTATGAATATGAAACAACACCGCAGTAATTTCACTGTCGTTTCAAAATTAGTACTTGTGGTGAGTCAATACTTTTAACACCTTTTTTAAAATAAGACATTCTTATAGACCTGGACACTAATAGTTTGATCATGAGATGAGAACTAGACCTACAGGTATGCAAAATGATACACAAATTTAAATATGACAAAACAGAATGGCAATTGATGAAACTCTCACCCTCTACAGTGCGATTACAGCTTTTTACTGGAAACATAAAGTCCCCCCTCCGAAAATTCCCCCGTCGTTTTCCCCTTTGGCACAGCAGCCACATGTCTAAAAATAGGACCCCACCTTTTCTGTCTCAATTTAAGCCCCGCTAACCTAAAGTTAGTGGCTAAAGTTCTCCACAGCACAGGAATACGTTTGCTGTTCATATTGTTCTTTAACGACAACATTTTCAGTGACTTTGTGCTTAAACTTTCAGTCTCCACGTTAGCATATTCCATTTATTTCACCCCTGATCATCGGGAATTACAGCAAATACTTTTAACACTAGGTAGCAAGCACCAAGCTAACTCGCTAGCTTAGGCCTTCGAAACGACAGAGCGGCTTCCAGTGTAAAGCGACGTTTCCCTCGCACATTAGATTAATACATAACACGACTCAACGGACGCGTCTTTATTGAAAAACTCGAAATTATATTAGCTGGAGGAAGTTAAAATGGCCACAGAAACGTGAACAGACCTGGAGTGTGTAAACACGCGGGCCACACAGTCGATAGAAGCTCGGAGAAAGGAGCGAAGCCCGGAAGTGACATGATGACGTCGAGATTTTCCCGGAAACGCTTAAAACTTTAAAATACGTTTAAAATTAGTACTCATAATTTAATGTGACCTACAGTGAGTAAATCTAGTGTTTTGTAATGTTAAGTTTAAATTTATAAAGCTGCAGCGATTACGTCCAATGATGACATGGTTCTAAAATCGAGTTAATTGGTAAAACGATTAAGAAACAAGATCGTTTTAAATATGAGATCAATTTTAATAGTTGCACATATTTTACTACAATGAAGCACAGTTTAACACATACATCTCAGATGTATGAACTGATTCAGCTTTTATCTCAGGAATCAAGGAGAACAAAATGTTGAAATAATTATGAAAGCTTTTACTTATGGGGATAACTGATATTTAATTTATACAAAATATTTTGTCTCGATTTATTTGTGGTATGCACAAATTTCAAGAAATAAAAAAGAAAGTTTTAACATTGTTACCCAAACCGTGAACAATAAAGTTTTGACAAAGTCGTAACGGAAGTAGCATGGTTCGTCATGGCGTCCTTCTGTGCGAGAAGAGGCAACGTGATCACTTATTTGAAATGTTAAAGTTTTGGTTTTCTTCGAATGCTGTCAGCTATATTTAACTGATTTCAGCTAGTTATAATTAAAACATCCGTTTGCGCTTTCGGACGTCTTTGTTTAAAGGTGAGAATGATCCGAACACAGTTTAGCTCTTAGAAACTACTAGCCGGCTAAAGCGCAGTGTGATTAATAAGTTGTGCCCCTCTGAACACGTTGGGTTCGTTATGATTCTAATAACCATAGGTATAACGTTAGCAGTTAGGAAAAGATCACAGTCGCTGTTGTTATGTCACTAACTTCTTTATGCCCAACCGAATATTAAGAAGAAGACGTTTGTTGCTTATAAATGATGATCTCGTTAATTATTTCTGTTACGATGTTGTTACATGAAAATTATTAACGTTATTTGTGTTGTTGGTGGCCAACTTTTGAGGGTCAGAACCATATTGGCTAAGCTATGAACGACCTAGCATCGTCTTTACCACGTTTAATTTCCTTTCTATGAAACTTAAGTATATTGTGCTACGGAGTCATATTTGATATTCATATAAGTCAGTCAATTAGATTTAAGAGGTTGGGAAGTTTGTACATATTTTGCTTATTTTAAAAGTTGTTTTTCCCCTCTGTCTTCATGGAACAGAGAGAGTATTTGTGGTCAGCACAGAAATGGCTTCATTCAAGCCTACGAAAATACAAGTCTACCCCAAACTTGGAGAGAAAGTCACACAAGACACATTATACTGGAAAAACTACAAGGTTAGTCTTTTGCACTGTGTTTGTGTGTGTGTGTGTTTTTAATAATTTTGTTTATAAGCCTTAACAATAAATGATTGTTTTTCATCTTGCAGGCGCCAATCCAAATAAAAGAATTTGGAGCCATCACAAGCATAGACTATTCTCCTGTTGCTCCACATAATTTTGCTGTGACTGCGTTCACAAGAGTAGGTTGGCTTTCCTTGTACACATTCAAATTAGTTTTGTTCACACAGTTTAGTCAGTACTCAGTTGTAAGTGATTCTGGTTCCAGTGTGAGATTAATTTTCAATACGGTTAATTTCTCAACAGATCCACATATATGGGCCGTTCTCCCAGGAGCCTGTGAAATCATTTACACGGTTTAAGGACACTGCATACTGTGGGAGGTTCAGGTCAGACGGTCAGCTGCTTGTGGCAGGATGTGAGGACTCCGTGGTCCGACTGTTTGACGTCAGTGGCAAGGTGGCACTCAGGATGTTCAAAGGGCACACAAAGTATGTATCACATTAGTTGTAGGAGAACAGTGTACTGTCGTGTTCGAAAAAACTCAGAAAATACACCTAATTTCAGCATCTTCATATTGTACATTTTAAGGTGGTCTAAGCTGGTCACATCATCTGGTAGCACTATGTCAGAAAGGTTTTTAGTACTTTTCATTTCACCTTTCACTTCACTTGCATTATCTCACTTCTGTTGCTCTCATATTTTTTAAATTTACCCTAGAAACTGTCTGGGATCTGTTTGACTATTTGAACCCATTAAGAGAGTTTACACTTATGCTTTTTATTCATACATTGTGTCTTTCTGAGTTTTTTTAGACTAAAAAAGATGTTGAATGATGATTTCCTGAGTGATCCATCGGCTGAATTTCATGATGATCCACAGGATTCTGACATCCTGTGAACGGTTCTCTAAACTTGTCATCATATGGAACTGTTATTGACTTCTTTCTCAATGTGTTTCTTGCCAGGGCTGTACATGTAACAGATTTCACTTCAGACCGTTACCAGATCCTCACAGGTTCTGATGACTATAGCTGTCGACTTTGGGACATCCCAAACTCCACTGAGCTCACATCCTACCGAGAACACACAGATTACATTCGCTGTGGTGTCACAAGCAAACTCACCAGAGATCTTTTCATCACTGGTAAGATGTCATAAATGGTTTTAGGAAAGGTTGGGGATCAGGGAATAAACATTTTGTTTAATTAGCATCAATGTTGGGTGCATCCTAGAATGAGTGTCTCCTGCAGTTATTGTGTGACTCATCATTGACGTTCTTTTAGGGTCATATGATCACACACTGAAGCTGTTTGATGCCAGAGTGGATAAGAGTGTGATGACCATGGACCATGGCCAGCCAGTGGAGAGTCTGCTTCTTTATCCTTCTGAGGGACTCGTCGTCTCTGCAGGTATTTAGCAGTATGGTATCATGTTTAGTCAGTAGATCCAGAAAATTCAAGGACTTGTTGTCAGACCAAACACATTCTGGTCATGGTGTTTAATAATTGAAATTTAGTGGAGCATAGACTTACTCAGGTTTACACCAGTCATTTAGTTGAAAATGTTCATGCCTGGACAGGGTAAGCAGTCTTAAATTTAAACATTCTTAAACATTAAGGAAGACACTAGCAATCTAAACTCTCATTGTGACCCTCTAAAATAGTTTGCCCATTTATTTCCTCTGAAGAAATCACTGCAATCATACGTTCAGGTGACATTATATGTACTGGTATCCAGAATGTTTTAAAAAAAAAACAACAAATCAATGCAGTTCTGCTATCCTTCTCTTTAGGTGGGCGCTATGTGAAAGTGTGGGATCTGCTAAAAGGGGGGCAGCCTCTGGTGTCACTGAAGAACCATCATAAAACAGTCACCTGTTTGTGTCTGAGCAGCAACGGACAGAGACTCTTGTCTGCTTCTCTGGACAGGTAGAGAAACAGGTGTTTGCATGTCTGACGTACCAGATAAAGATAAAACAGTCCAGTAAATTGTGGATGTCTGAGGCATAATAATGATTGATGTGATCTAATGTGGAGCCTCTTTCCTTTTTCAGGCACGTCAAGGTCTACAACACAACTAACTATAAAGTGGTCCACAACTTTGACTATGCGGCCTCCATCCTCAGTCTGGCTTTGGCTGTAAGAAAACATATTTTCCATTTCAAATTTTAAATGGTCTGCCTATGTGATTTATTTATTAAATGTTTTTATATTTAAAGGTAAAGTATGGAAAGGTGCTTTCAAATAATGAGCATTTATGAAAATTGCGGGCTATTTGATTGTGGTCACTCAAGATGAAAGTGAATAATTTGGGTAATTGTGTCCTATTAACATGCATTAAAAATCCTATTGGTAAAAATATGAATTTCGCTGCCATTTGATGTCCACAATTAGAGAGCTGTGATTTGAGATCACATTACATTACAGCTAGAATTTATGTACTTTGCATGTTATGTGTGGTATGAGATGTATATTAGGATGTCAGGAAATGCTTTCTGCTCATCAGTGATGTGATATTAAAAATGAGCCTGAATCCTTGACAGTAAAAGTATAATTGTCTTTTTCCTCAGCCGGATGATGAGTCCATTGTTGTGGGTATGACCAACAGTATTTTGAGTATCAAACACAGAAAGAGCCCTGAAGAGTCAAAGGAAATCTCCACCCAGCAGCGGCGGCGACCGTCATATCGTGTTTTTATGAAGGGGAAAAATTATGTTCCTAAACAGGTTCGTTTTCATTGAGTAACATGCAGTTTAAATCATGATTTGTCCTGTTGAGGATTTTTTCCCCTTTTAATAGATGCATTAATTTTATACCTAAGAAGAAAATGTCAAACTGTGTAATAATGGCTAATCCCTTAAAGTCCTATGAGTCAAACTGTTGTTACTATTGTTAACTATTTAATTTCTTGGTTGTCTATCATTTCGCAGGATGACTTTCTTGTCAGTAAACCAGTGAAACAGCATCTGGCCAAATACGACAAGGAGCTTAAGAAATTTAATGTGTCCAAGGCTTTGGATACTGCTCTGGAGGTACAGTATACATTTCATTTTCTAATATTTTTAGCTGGTCGCTGCCACTTTGTTTAGGTTTGAAATTGTCCTGTTTTCAGATTGTAACAACAAGTTATTTCCTGTTGCGGAGTTGTTCCTCATGCACAAAAAAAGACATTTAGTAAAGAGGAAATATTTTTATTTTACATTTTTCAAGTTATGTAATTTTATTTATAGAGTTGGATACGACTGAGAAAGCCAGAGGTCACTGTTGCTGTTATAAAGGAGCTGGATCGTAGAGGAACACTGAAGAACGCCCTAGCAGGAAGGGATGAACAGGGAGTCTCTCGGTTGCTCAACTTCCTTATAGGGTAAGATGCAGATAAAACTTTATTGCTCAAAAGACTCAGCCAAGCATTACCAAAAAGTATTACAGAGAATGTGAAGTTAAGTGATGCTGTGATAGCTGTAGGGGGATTCGGGGACTATCTTGTGAAGTATGTGCTCAGCGTATGGGGATAACAGAGGGTTACCTGCATACCTTTTGGTTTGTTTGGCTGAAGAGTTGTTTTTAATCTTTGGATAGGGCAAAGTCATGGTTTCGTACCATGGCATTGTTTTTTCAAAATCGTGACACACTCAATTCACAAACTCCAACTCCTCCGCAGAAACACAGGGGAATGCTCACCACATGGTGCACAAAAACAAAAATTCAGCACAGCGTGACATTAACTCCACATTCTCTTTTGCAGCTATGAAATGTGTAGCTTTTTCTGTTTTTCATCAGAAGTGGTGACAGTTTTTGCAACTAAAACCGTTTCCTGTTCCTTCTCTAGGAACTTGGTTGACCCCAGGTTTGCCCCTGTTCTTGTAACAGCAGCTGAGATGATCCTAGACATCTACCAATCTGTCATTGGCCAGTCAGCAGTTGTGGACCGGCAGCTGCTGCGGCTGCAGGAGCTACTAGAGAGAGAGATCGACTACCAGCAGGACCTCCTGGAGGTGCTAGGCATGTTGGACACAATGTTCGCATCCGCCCTCCCCAGAAAGGAGGTTCCCTGCTCTAGTATCAGCAGGTCTAATGGGCTGACTCAGGGGGAAGCTAGTACCTCAGTGCCACAGCTTCAGGCCACCTGAAGAGGGCAAAATTGCTTCAGATGGGGTTTGAGTGCCTCTCTAACTCGAAAGCCTCTTTCTAGTTTTTATCTTTTGAAACATCACCGGTTTCCTGACATGTCAGGCTACATGTCACAGACTTTGCCAGAACAACGGAAACATTTTGGTACAGGTTTTTAGGAGACTGACAAACCCCTGGTCTCACTTGTGTGTTTTAACGCAGTGAGCCTGACAACACATCAGACAACTAAGAGAACACACATTTTACTGTGTAAATCTAAATATGTAAATGTAAAGCAAGGCAGTGGTTATTGGAAGTGTTGTAATTACACGTGTGTGTGTGTGTGTGTGCGAGCGCTTGTGTTTGAATGATTTTACTGTGTCTGCTTTGTGTTATCATATTTGGCAATTTTATAAGCAGATAAAAATAAATATTTGTAATACTGGAACTGAGTAATTGTAATTGTTTTTAAAAAAATGACTCACTGTAATACTGTATGTATTTAATAATTAACAGTGCACAGAAATTAGGATATTTATGTGTGTAATCTACAGTCTAAATCATTTTAGCTTCTCATTACATGTTTTTTTATACTGTCGTGTGTTGGTTCTAAGTAATTTTACGTTTGTACAGAAGTATTGTCTGGGGAGATTGTTCTAACTTTTTAAGAAATTTACCGCACCAGATTTATTTTATAACTGTAGTTACTAGTAATTTTTCGCAATCTACCCCACAGTGTGTAAAATAATTAAAATTATATTTATGAGATTCGTAACATGACCATCAAAGCAGGATATGAGGTAAATTAACTAAGTTCTGTCATTACAGGCTATGGGATTTAAGTGGTGGAGACAGTTAATCAGGAATTATAATTCAGTAACACAATGATAAATGTGAAAGAAGCTTTTCTGCAAAAAAGTACTTTTCCTTATGGCACTTCTTGGCATGAATTGATTACTAAACAATTCCATGGGCCAGAGTGTTGGAATTTATGGCTCAAAGGACAGAAAATGAACCACAAACAGATTACAATTAATGCTTTAGCAGAAGCTTAACTTTTAGATTTATGAAACCACTTACAGCCAAGCAGTACACACTACGTGCAATTTGGTGGTTTGCTGTCTTGCCCAGGGACACTTCAACCTGTGGTCAGGAGGACCAGGAATTGAGTCAGTGCCCCTTCGGTTTGTGGACAACTGCTCAACTGACTCGAAAATGCTGAATGACGGCTTGAAAATAAAATGCTAAATTTCCAGAACCAACTGTGTCCATGTTAAACATAAATCCATACACAATCATATGTGCCTAGAACTAATCCATATGATAATCTATGCGTGTGCTGTAAAAATCCCAGTTTCATCGCCGTCCACTAGATGTCGCTGCAACCTCGGCGAAACCTCCAACTTTCACTAACGAGGAGGAATGTTGCGTTTGAGCAGCAGGAAGACGGAGAATCGGCGGTGACAGGGAGGAGGATGCTGTCTCAGAGTGTGTGTGCATGCGTGCGTGCGTGCGTGTGTGTGTGTGTGTGTGTGTGTGAGTGAGCAGGCAGCAGCAGCAGCAGCTCAGACTGGAACCAGCAGCGACACCGACTCAACGCCATTTCCCAACTTGTAGCTTCCTCGCCGACCGTGGCAGCAGCAGTTAGCGGCCGGAGGAGGAGGATGATCCCGGGCAGGTGCTCCGGCTCCTGCTGAATTCAGAGGCAGCTGTCGGGCTTTTCCTTCATTTTCTTCCTTTTCTTCTGTCGGAGTTTGAGCTCCTGCTGTGGAGATCGGTACGTCCAAAAGCCTTTTCTACCTGCTGCAGACTTTGCTAATTTTGCAACACACTCTTCACATTTTAATATCTGACCAGAAATGACAGAATGTCAAATGTATTATGATGCTAAATAGGTCAACATTCAACTAAGTGTTAAATTCATTTACACTGTTTCCAACAAGTGCATGTTTTCCTCTAAAGGTAGACTGTTGTATTTGTGTAATTTTTATTATTATTTCTATAGATAATAACCAAATGTGCTGCCATCCTAACAGTTTTGCTGTGTCATAAAGCTAGCACACGTTGGGTTTCTTCATGCTTCTTTAAAAATGTAATTGTAGAGGGAATAAGTTCTTGGGAAATAGTTAAGATGGTTAATGCTGTTGCTTCCAGTTTAGGATGTGGCCTCTGATGAAGAACAGTCCTGAACCCTGTAACACTGAAACTTAATCTGTCTCCAACTCACACACACACACACACACACTACACACACACAATAGACTACACATTGCTGTATATCGGATTTGGACACAGTCTGTTATCTGACCACAGTCTCCACACACCAAACCTGAAACTATCATCATTAATATCATTACTCGCATACTATGGATCGGAAGATTAGCTCCTCTTGTCGGAGGACCTCTGACTCAGCTTGGCACCGTCAGAGTTATATAATCTCTGCTGGTTCAGAGGAGTGTGGAGAATAACCAGAATGGCCACATAAGTAATGAGGACTCACCTGGCTGACTTTTCCTTTTTTTTCACATTTTTTCCCCTCAGTTGTCTGTGTAATGTCTGTTTTTGCCTGCAGTTGCTGTGCAGATGGAGCTGAGCAGGAGGAAAGTGCCTCTTTATGTGAGTATGTGCTCATGTTCGCAGTCAAGTGTGAGACCAGCTTCTCCAATTAATCTCAAGAGTTAGTTATCTCTCTGGAAAATCTCAGCAGGGTTTGGAGTGCAGTAAAAGATCTTCCGCCACATTTACCAAAAATAAAAAATAATAAGAAGTATCTGCCACAGAGTTCATTTTGTATAAAAAGCAGCTCAAGCCTAAAATAAAAAGAAACATTCACTATCTGAAATGTCTGAATACACGTGTTTACTGTGTGTGTACTTTCATCGGGCTCCATGAGTTTAATTGGTTTTTGAATTGAACATTTTGGGATTATGCTGTTGGACTATTTGAACACTGACAAAAAGAACTTAACTACCGGAACAATGGTGACAATAGCAGCCTGGCATTTGTAAGTGAAGCCAGCAAATTTCTGTGATTCATTCACAGTGGTTTTTAAATTGATTTACTTATTCAGAGTTAGGAAGAAAGTTGTATTTGCTCTGAGTTTGTGATGGCCGTGATAAATATTTCCCAACGGCTTATTTTCACAGACAACAGATTTGGAGACTGTGAGAATAAGATGAACTCGAACAGGGCAAGAGTGCACTCAGATATTTTGTTTATCCGCTTCATTTTGAGTTAATAATCCCAAACATTAATGAGAAATAATGCTTCTCTACGGGACTGTATGCAGTTAGTTTAATCTGTTATAACTTTATTGACTTTTTTTAATGCTGCTTTTCTTTACTTAAGATTAATTCAGTACGCTTGCATAATCTTGCCCATTTTACTGCGTGCGAAAAAGTTCTCCTCAGACACTACACTTTCTTTCCATTGTGCCAGATGAATGACACATTTATGCTACAACTACATTTGAAAAGTAGATTGTATCTTGTAAAAAAATAGGAAGTTGACTGGTGTTATTAGTCAACAGTGTCAGTGACTGCCATGCTCACAATGAGCATGCAGTGTTCATCATCTTTGCTAAGTAATATTTTCTAACTGGGTCTACAACGATATTAATGGGAATGTCAGTAGTTTTTCAGGTATTTATTAATATTTAGTATTTATTAAAAATAAATGAGATCCTGCTGCTGATGCTGCACAGAGAACATTAAGGATAACTATCACTATGATTCATCCTAAGGTAACATTAGCTGAGAAATTTTGCTACAAGTCAAGGAAAATTCAGGCATTTGTTAAAGTAGGTTTGTGGCATCACACACCTCATATTGTCATATTCTTCAAGGATTTCCTCCCATGATAAAAATGTGTCTTATTGCTATATTTACTATATAGTTGTGTGATCACTGTTTGCATGCATGCTAGTATTGTGGGTACCTCACACAATCCTACAAAACAGACAGAGCTTTGGGAAAGGTCAAGCTCACTCCTAAGAGCGAGTTAATTCTGAAAACAAGCAACAAGTGTCTTGTGTTGATTGTAAATGGTTCAGCAAAAAAATCAGATGGGAATCAAATGTATGTGATTTGGAAGATGATGGTGCCAAACACCTACACAAACAAGTAGTGGAGGCACATTAAATTCCTTCCACCACCTCAAACACGTATAAGGAGGAGATGGTGACAAATGTTTGAGCAGCAACAATAACAAACACCTTTATCTCAGAGGGGTCGTCTTTAAGTAAAGAATAATTAATTGTAATATTATGTGAGAATTATTGTTATTAACAGATAAAATATAATTCTGTGATAAAATGTACTGCGTGAATCTGTACTAAATACTCAAATCTATCTAACAGATGTTGAGATATCTGATTAGATAATTTGAAACTTTGTACTGCTGAAAAGACAAAGGATCACAAAAGTCATTAAAATTCATCCTGTGTGCAGTGTGGAAATCTATGCTTAAGTGCAAAACAATCCATTTCATAGATGCTGAAAGATCTCTCTAATATCTAAATTTCAACTCTGCTAGAGTGAATGTCAGGAGATCACAGCTGCCAATATGCTTAATTGTCATGTGTGCATGGAATGTCTGTGCGTGTGTGTTTCAAGGTGGAGGACAAAACAAAAAGTTGCATCTTGCATCGTAAGACGTATTGCAGCATCTACTGTTTTAGTTGCAGAGTCTGTTTATATTCATTCTTCCTGCGTCTAATAGTCCCCACAGTCATGTCCAATATTTCATTTTTTGGCCACAGAATCGTTAGTGGTCAACATCTGGCAGTCTCACATAGATAGGTCTTAATGAGCGCACACGGGAAACTCTGTAGATGTGAAATTTGTGGTAAAACCACTTTTTTTTCTCGCTGGTTAAATGAACCTGAAGGTGGGATTAAGAGAGACGGAGAAACATTGAGGCAGGAATTACTCACGGCATCTCTGAGACAGTGAGTGAAGTAAAGAGAAAAGCCTTGCAGTTTTATAAGAAAGTAAAATCAGGTCAGCTGTTGAGGTGATGCAAGGGTAATAGACACACTCTCATGAGGAGAAAAGACAGGGAGCTGCTTGAAAGAACACCCCCACTCTTACACCATCCAAAACCAATCTGGGATGTTCATAGCATTTCAAGTTAAGCCGTATGATTTACATTTTTTCAGGCAGGGCCTTCTTACTTTCAGCCTGTCTCCCTTACACCTGCCTCAGTCAGTTGTTTGGTATGTTTCCAAGAATAACTCATGCCGTGTGCCTTATGGCTGCATTGCAGTCTGATCTGTTCAGGCCACTGTAGGTGGACAAATTTAATAAATTGGACGATACATTTCTTCCTCTGACACAGTTTGATGTAGATGGAAAGCAGACATGGCTATATGCTAATTCAGTCTTCACCAAGATGTGTAGTTTTGAATGCAGAGATCTATATACAGATATAGACAAAATTGTTGGTATCCTTCCATGAAATAGAACATACAGTTTTCTATGTAATAACTTGAAACTGACAAAAGTAATAAAGAGTAAAGCAAAATAAATAAAAAACAAAGACTTTGCTTTGGATTTTTGGATCTACAGAAATTTTTAAATAATACAACAAAGGCCAAACCAAAGAGTGCAGGCTAATTATTAGAGACACTTAGATTGAAATATCATTAAATCCAATTATTTGCGATCTCGTTTAACAAATCTTGGCCATTTTTATTGGTTGTATCATTTAAAGTCTTCTGTTGACTCGCAAATCAAAACCAAAGTTCCATTTTGATTGGATTTTATTTATTTACAATGTGAAGCCTTTTCAAAATGGTATTTAGCTTACGTTTGAGTATATTGTCCTGTTTTTATTGAAATAGAAAGTATAATTTCGGTACTGATATCACATCTCAGGTAGCGTATCAGTACAAACAAATCATATATTTGGCTGGTCTCTCCTAAATCACTTTTTTTCTGCCTCACATCAGAATTCTTTAGAGTTCCCAGGCCTTTGGGATCAGCGCATGTCTTTCTAAGAGACACTAAGACATTCCTGTATTTATTGACAGAAGATACACCCTCGAGAGGATTGCTGTTAGGGGATTTGGTGTACTGCACAGAAATGTAGAACGCTGCATTAGAATAGTCACTTCCTCTGAAACGAGCCAGTTATCTTTAGGAGTAAGAAAGGTTTATGCTTTCAAACATCTCTGTTCTTTTGTTCCCCTGTCTCTTTCATCTCAGGGCCAGGCAAAGGTATTTGCATTGCTGGAGGGTTTGGACTCGGTGCCAGAGGATACAGAGGTCTATGTTGTGTTGGAAGGATCCACCCTGGTCCATGTAATCAGAGCTCAGAGTGATGTCATGCTCTGCTTTATAGTTCCTGGTATGTGCTACTGTACTGTATGCCTGTGTAAGTCCTACTGTTTTGCTGTGTTTTGCCACTTTTGACAAGCACTTGCTTGACATTTGACTGCACAACCTGACAATCCAGGGTTTTCCACTCCTGTCTGTGATGTAGTGAGGACAATTTCACTATTTAAATCTTGGCACACACACAGACACTCACGCATACGTACAGCCTCTGAATTGAGGTCTGGGAAGAGCACAAAATCTTATCAGCGTCCTCTCAGGAGAGAAGCAGCTCCATAAAAAACATGTCAACATCCCTGAACCTCTGAATGGGTTGACACACACACACACACAGCAGACATGCAGGCTTGTGCATCCTCAACAGTAGCTAGATTATTAACGTCGGGTCTCCTTCTCCATTAACTTACTGCCGTCATTAGCACACAGAAAGTGATCAGGCTGTCGTTTTGTTAAGGATACCTTTGTTCATTTTGTAAATTAATCGTACAGAATCAAAAACAAACACTGAATCTTCTCAACTTACACGTGGTTAGTTGCTGTCCAGCGGCCTGTATTAGCTTGTGTGTCTGTGCCATTCACCTTTTACTATTGTCTAACATCAATTAAGAAACACATCAGCCAGACATGGTGCTACACTGGCTGACATATTTCGTCATTTCAGAAATAGTAATTAGGTCATTGGAGTACAGTGAACTCATTGTCATGTTGAACAGTTTGAGATGGTTTTAGCTTTGTGACATGGCACGTTATCAAGCTGGAAGTAGCTGTCAGAAGATGGGTACACCTTGGTCATAAAGGGATGGAGATAGTCAGCAATTGGTACTAAGGTACTATTCCTGGAAAATAGCCCGCACACTATTACACCGCTACAACCAGTATGATCCTGAACCAATGAACAAGGCGGGACGGATCCAGGCTTTTATTCTTTTATTCAGACTTTTATTGGCAGCGGAAATCAACATTTTTCCAATTCTGTGTTGTCCAAATTTGGTGAGCCTTCGTGAGTTGTAATCTCATCTTTCTCAGCAAAAAGAAGTTGCACTGCTGCCGTAGCCCACCTGCTTCAAAGTTCCGTGTCTTCTTCATACCTCTGTTGTAACACGCGGCTATTGTATTTACTGTTGCCTTTCTATCACGCTAAGCCAGACGAAGCATGCTCCTCTGCCTTTGGATTCAACAAGGCATTTTCATTTCGAGAACTGATACTCAGACCATTCTCTGTAAACCCTAGAGACGGTATACATGAAAATCCCAGTAGATCAGCAGTTTCTGATATGCTAAGACCAGTCCATCTGACACCAACAAACATATCACGAGTCACTTAAATCACATTTATTTTCCCTTCTGATGCTCAGCTTGAATTTGAGCAGATCGTCCTAACCATGACTCAAATTCCCAAATGCCGATAAGATATTAACAATACACTTGGACAGGTGTCCCTAATAAAGAGGACGGTGAGTGCATGTCACCCTGTGGAGCAGTGTGTCTTTCTCTCTATCATTCACTCTTTTATCATGAACCTTAAATGCTTAAGACCATGTCATTCATGTCATTTTATTTCAGTTTGAAACAGAGATACTGTAAGTAATCCAATCACCGTGGATGTTTTCTTTGTTGTAAATTAATTTTTTTGGCATGGAGGAGCAGCTGCAGGCAATGGCTCAACATAGAAATGGATCATATTACACATACAAATCTGTGTGAAATAAAGCCAGGCTTTTGCTGTGCTTTGTCTGGCTTTAGGACATAACCTGGCTGAGGTCGTCTCTGTGCAGGCGTACCTTTGTTCTGAAACCACACCCCTCATCTGGGTGGGCGGAGCTTCATTGGAGTATGTCCAGGATGATGCTCAAGTAGGGAAGACACACAAATAAGATCCTACATTACACATTGAGCATCCCAGAGCAAACACATACCTGTTTATAAAAAAAATATTTGCTGTGAAAAACTCCATCTTACGGTATTTATTTAATAAGATAGCTTTTGTTTAAATAACTATAACAACAGTGAAATGTAACAGTTATTAATTCCTTAAATTCTAAAATCATATTGTTCTTGTTTCACTTTGAAGAGAACTGAAATCATACCACCTGTTGCATAGCAGTAGTTTGGACATTGCTGTATTTTTGCATTGTGAACTGGTTATCAAATATTTTATCTTCCTCTCAGGACCTGGCAGAACATCTTGTAATCAATGGACACAGCCTGTCCGTCACAGATCACACGGAGCTCAGAAGCCTCTTCAACCTGGGCCGGCAGAGCTCTCGATGCGCCATGGATTGTCGCGTGGCCCTGGCTATGGCCAACCTGGATATCCCCCAGGACTGGAATGTGCTGGGAATTGGTGAGAGCAGGATTGTCTTGTATTGCCCAGGCATGTGTTTCCATCCATCCATCCATCCATTATCTTAACAGTGTCCGCAGCCTAACCCAGCTGCCATTAGGCGAGTGGCAAGGTACATCCTGGACAACACAGACAGACAACCATTCACACTCACATTCACATCTACAAGCAATTCAGAGTCATAAAGTAATCTAATATGCATGTGGCTTGCACGCTGTATTTGTTTTGTGTTACATAAAAGTGAACATTTTGAAATTTGAACCTTAAATACATAACAGTTACTGAATTCCATATTGCCCGATGAGGATGGTATAGGAATATGTAACACACTTTTGTCTATACAGAACTACTTTTATTATTTATGACTAAAACTCCTGAGGGCAGTTAGCGAGCAGAGATAAAGGTGACATGTTGTACAGATTTTGCTCGAAGCATTGTGCTGAAAAATGTGGAGCTAGTTCTGTCAAAGGAAGGTGAACTTTTCAACTCCCCCCCCCCTTTATACTTTCTCTGCCATCATTCCCATTTTCCGTTCTCACTGGCTGAAATCGGAAGTGAACATGGTCACAAGTGTGCTCCTGTTGAATTCATCAAAGCCAGTTAAGCAGCATGTAATGTGGTTAATAAAGCCTTTCCATCTGGAAGTAGCCTCAGGCAGAGCTCAATAAATATGAGGGCAAGTGTGTGTGTGTGTGTGCTGCTTCTGTGTGTGTGCGCTGACCACCGTGTTTACTAGATGCCACCATCTGTTTGCCGTGAGTGTTTGTGTAGGGCCACCTACATAAATAACAAACTAGATTTAGCGTTAATATAGTTATGGCAGTCTGTTTCTTTGCAGTGTCTCCCTCTAAATGTCTGCAGCTTATTAAATAACGTTGCTTATGACTCCATCCCCAGGTGCTTTATGCAAGTGCATGAACATGGCCAAACTTTTTTTTTTTAGTTTTTACAGTTTCTAGTGCATTTGCAACGGCACTGGAAAAAATCATGACATAGAACTGGCAACAGTGTGAAATTAGTCTTAACCGGGCCTGCATCCTGATTGGTTTTTGAAGAAAGAAAATAGATTTTTAAAAACCAAAGTGAAGTTTTTTAGATCTGGGTTTGGTTTCACATGCTTCTGTCTGTTGTCCATGCTCATTTTGAATAGCAAACCCATCACATTCAGTTTTTGGGGATAGATTGCCCTGCATTTTGTTAGTTGAAGGGGCATTTTTAACCCAACCCTTTGCTTCTGCTCAATATAATTTAAATGTAATAAGGACAGATGCCTGAAGTAAAATTACTTTTAGGTTTAGTTTAGGTTTTAAAGATACCACAACAAATGCAACATTTAAAAATCCTTACTTTTTCTTAAATAGTGTGAATCCCAGCATAATACATGCTGCCTGCACTAATGGTATCAGTTATGTATTTTAATGAGGCTGTTTAAGTTTGATGGTCAAATCCCAGGTTATATATACGGCGGTGCTCATCCTTTTAAAGTCCTTATAATGAGAGCTTCTCTTTGCTGCTGTGTCTGTCGGGGGATTCACCATGATCTTTGCCTCTTCAGTCACTATCTGGCACCTTTATATCTGGCTTAGCATCACAGTACATTGTGTACCCTACCTCACGGTGTCCTGAGAACTTAATGGGAGCTGTCACAAAGTGTTTATTGTTGTTCAAGTAAATGTGACTCACTTCTGCAGCTGCGCTAATGTTTGTCATTTATTGTATTTACAGTGTGGATTTCTGGAAAATCAGACACAGACATACTATTTAGTGGCAAAGTAATAACCAAAAATAATCGTAATGTTTTTTTCAAAACTATTTTTATTGACACAATTAGTGGTCAGAATAAATCCTCACTTTTGTAAAATAGGTTTTTAAGATTTTTTTTCCAGTTTAAACGAAAAGGAAATATGACTAAACTGGCAATGACTACAGGGTTGTGTTTAGAACATGCTATAAAATAAAAGAAACACCATGGTATAGTGGTTCTTTTATTATGGTGGTTTCTTTTATTATCAATACAATCCTGGGAGTAAAAGAAAAGATGAATGGACTGAACGGTTACATAACTGTTAAACTAAAAAGGTTCCAAAATGCAAGCTGAAGATCTGTAGAAGTCGCAAAAAACAAAACAAAAAATCAAATTTTGTGTCTGTCAAGAGACTGCTGCTTTCCAGTGGCTCCCAGAGACTTTATTTGGACCCTCCCCAAATTTTCCCCAAAAGCGCATAAATGTCATCAGTCCATAAACTGACCTTAATTTTGCTCTCCATGGACACAACATTCACACGGTTCTGCTTGGCCCACCGGCAGGCTTCCATACGCTGGTTAATCAGAAGTACGTTGGAGCCTTAATGAGACAGAATCTTAAACACTTCACAAGGAGCTGAAGCAGAGCTACTGCATTAAGGGCCCAGTGTAAGAAATATGAGCAGCTTGGGGAATTGTAAGTCTTCCAAAACTATTTCACTTGAGCCCCAGAATGAATGTATAAACGCAGAATTATACGTAAGATGGCCTCTTTAAAGGGTACCTGCATCTAAAGAAAATATTCCTGCAAGAAAACATGTTAATATTGTGGTGAATGGATGTTATATTTTGAAACAGTGCATTTCTAAGATGATTGCAGTTACCTGGATACAGAACTTGTTAGAACGCATTAAGTGGCAGAGACAGAACCAACAAGCTGTCACCACTTTGTTAAAAAGCTTTTATTGTCTTAAAGTGGGTCAGTGGAGCAGAATGATCCATTGCTGTGCAAGAGAAGAAATGCTTGACATTTAGGTTAATTATTATGAGGGGGTGGTTATCAAGACAATACTCTTGTTATCATGTTAGTTTCCTGCAGTTTTTCTCACCATCAGCATCTGACTCCTTGTCTTCCATCCAAGTCTTAATCTCACCTCCTCCTTCTAATCAGCAGCTGTCTTGGGTCACATAGCACACTTTTGTCTGAAGGTCCCAGTGCATACTTTTACATCTGCAAAGTTAAATATACATTTTTAATCATAGTCTCGCTTTATCTCCAGGGCACAGTCCCAGAGAGTCTCCCCTCCACCTGGCTGTGCGGTGGGGTATGTGTCGGCTTGCAGAGCTGTTGCTTTGCCAGCCGGGGGGTTTGATGGCTGTCAGTCTGCCAAACGAAGAGGGTGTCACACCGCTGCAGCTGGCACAGGCAGCAGGCGACACTGAGCTGCTGGAGCTGCTCACACAGTAAGATAATAAGCTCCAATGGGACGCTTCAGGATGAGACGCTGACAAATGAACCGCTGTTCTGCCGTAACATTACGCGTTCACCTTTTCATTCATTAGATGGTTCAAATTTACAGGTGGAAGTACATTTTATGAGCAGATGAACAGCTAAACAGGAAATAAAAGGAATATTTAGTGGATTAATGTGTAGTTCAGAGCTTCTTTTTTAGAGCATTATCTACGGTGCACATCCACATATTTATATGTTCTAAACGCCTGGAAAATGCACACAATAAATGACAAAAACGGCTCCCTTGGTATTATCAATTCTGGTGTAATTTGTGATCAAACTAACCCACCTGTTGTGCCACAGCCCACCCAACCCGTTAGCTACTCCTCCAGCTGGTCTGACCCAAGTGTGGGCAGACCGGTCCCGCTTGCTGAGGTTCTGTCACGACACAGACAACCTGACTCTAACTGTCCGACAAAACCTGAGGTGGAGTTCAGCTGAGAGCCGGCACGCCGACATCCTGCTTCTCAGAGACCGGCTCAGAGATGAGGATTTTCTCCGAGAGGTGAGTGTGTTTTAATGGAGATGCAAGATTATTTTGTACGAAAAACTTTTTGAATAAACCTGTATTTAATATAAAAAAAGGACACTGAATCATTGCAGTTTTTCGAGCTACTTCTGACATAAACTGATTAATTTTGATCCTGAAATGGATGAGCAACATCAGGTAGAAACTGTAATTTAGAGGTAAATCAGGCTGTCCACTGTCTATCTAATTTGTTTCACTGCATCTTCTTACTTCAGCATGACCTTTCTTCCCTCAGATTAAAGCACTGAGGAGGGAACGGGTGGAGACAGCCATAGGAAAAGAAGAACTAGTGGATGATCCGGCAGAGAATGGTACCATACCCACTCCTACCTATCTGCTTTGTGAGATTCGGGAGGAAAGCTTTAACAAAACCATCTAGGCTTAACTCTTCTCTTTCATGTTGCAGTGGTCTGCCATTTTTGTTCTAGTGGTCTATGAGGGTAGATGGTGTGCTTTCACTCAGGCAGCAACACTGATGGATAATTGCTGCCCTCCACCGGGGCCTTAGAGGAAATGCCGAATGGGAAAAAATCAAAGAGAAAAGCCAATTTGTACATGTATTTTAGAGTAGTTGTGACAGATTATTAGATCATAAAGTATTAATGTAATACCAGAGTTAATTAACAAAGAATCAAGAACACGTGCATGTCAACTGCAATGCTAAACATTTTCCTTTTTCAAGGAATGAGCCTCATGTGCAAAGTCTGGCAGAAGCTGATTATGGTACAAACCAAAAGTAATTAATAAACCAACATTTTGGCCTGATGATGGCGCTAAATGACCAAAAAAGTCCCCAACGGTGTATCACAATTCATTTAGAGGGACAGCGTCTGGTAACAGGTTTTGCTGGTAGGTCTACAGGAAAAATTTGAGGCTCAACACAGTCATTATGATTCAGATGTTGGGATCTTTAGATGTCTTGACAATCCATTTGGTAAAATGGAAATTGTAAATATTCTGTCCCATTTCCCTCCCTTTCATCCTTCTCTTCCTCTTTTCCTCTTGCTTTGGGGTTATGGTTAGAGCAACATTTGAACCACCTGGTGCCATTAAATCACACCTGAGTGAATATGGTTCATTAAACCACGTCATGGCACAGACAGACCTTTCTCAGATCAGGGTTGTTGTTCTCCTATACGTTATATATCGCCCTTCCTCAGCTGTTGCTGTCCTTCTCATGCTGCTTTCTTGTCTCCCCCAACCTATACAATCTTTATAGGTCACTACCACTTTTCTCCTCTCAGTTTCCTGTTTTTATATTTTATATGGCCACAGACTGTGCATCAAACCACCCAAACACTAATTTCTGTGTGTTGCTGCTTTGTTTTTGGTACGTGATCATACGCCGTGTCCTTTGATCTGGGACACACATGGTAGTTAAATGAAAGGACAGGAGATCAAGACCACACGGTAAAGGTTCCCTCAGGTTATGAAAGGCAAACAAAAAATAAGAGTTTACATTGTATTGTTGAACTGATGAGCATCTGTTTTTACTTGAGAGTCTTTTGAAGGCTGACTAAATATGTCTCTCTTCTTTTAGAACTGTATCCTGATATCAATGGAGAAAACTCTGCCGTAGAGGAAAATGTGAGTATTTGAGGACAGAAATAGACTTTTTCATATACCATAGTTCTATGGAGTTAAAATAATCCAAACATGTATTTTATTCATTGAGTGTGTTTTACCACCTTTATTTGATGATATATACACACAGTTTGTTTCCTGTCCTTCAAAGTAATTACTAATCACTGATTAAGTTCCATTATCTATTTTGCAACAACAGCGGCCGTTAAATAAAAAATTTAAAAACTAATATCTAATTTTGGCTCCCTCAAGCGAATGGAAAGGAGTTTAGGATGGATTCGACCAAAATTAATTCAGAAAGGATTAGTTTGCAGGCCCAGTTTTGCAAATGTAATTCCAGCTTACATGTCAGAGCAGGGGGGAAAGCCACAATCTGTTCAATAATTCTCTGTGACACTGAGTCTCTGTGGCTCCTTACCGACAATAAGTGGTACACCGAAGAAGGCACAGCTAAAATAATGCCTTTTTGCTCCCTGTTGGCTTGATTAGAGTAAAAAATAAAGTATATTAATATACTAAGAAAGGTCCTGTGGATATTTCTGTAAACGCTCAAAGCTCCACTCAGTCACCATGAACATCTGCATCAGCCACTGGCTGACTGCCCCACAGTGCAACACATTGTTTTACTCTTATTGTTAAGGTGCTAGAGTTGGCACCTTGCACATGCTACTGAATAACTGACTTTGTGAGCGGTCAAGTGTGTATTTTAGGCTTTCAGAGGCGTGGCGTTTGCACATGATTCTGCTCGTCTGAAAGGACCTGTTTAATGTGATACAGATGGTTACCTAATTTGTGTTTGTCTGCCACACACACACCTATGCTCTCGCCAAACACTTGTGTTTTTGTACTTAGCTCTTCTCTGTTTTTCAGTTTTTCTGGTGTGTCTGCTGTGGAAATGTGCATGATTATAGGTGAAAGGTTTCCCATTTCTTCACTCAGGACTTTGAGGAGCAACTAATGTTTTGCCTGAATGAGGAGGACGAAGACGACGATCTGTCACAGTCTGACTCTGGTAAAGTTTTTATTTTTAAAATCCTTTTAGAGTTTTGTCTAAGCCGGATTACTTTCCCAGAAACCTGTTTCAAGACATTGTTTTGCTTCTTGCTTTGAAAAGCTGTGTTTTCTGTGGAATGGAACTGATCTTTGTTATTGTAAGTGATGTTTTATTCTGAGCAGCTTCCAATTATTAAGTGAGTCCAACTACAGGAAACATTCCCTTTCCTGAACTAACCTGGAATCCAAGACTGTGGCTGTCTACCATTGACAGCATGATCACATTTCAGCCCCCCCCCTCCTTCGCTCGGGCGTTTCATGGATTTTTTGTCACTCTGTGTTTAGAGCGAATTCTTAATCCTTTTAATATGACATGTAGAGAACACTGCTGCAGTTACTCCTGAATTATCCCACCCCGGGGAAACAGGACTAAAGCCTAACGAGGTGGCTTCACTCTGATCTGCTTCTGGACAGAAAGGGAAGGATTTGAGAGTGGGAACATCCTGTGGGTTAATAATTGCCTTGTATTGCTGCAGAGCAGACTGATGCCTCAGAGTAAGAATGCTGTGGTCACAAACTGAGGCTTGAGGCTTTATAACCCTTGGCAGTGGACATCTGTAATTTTAACTTCCTGTGGCCAGTGTTGTTTTCCGTGCTATATGGTTTAGCCATTTTGTTCTATATGAGCATGTGTGTTTGCTGTCTGGTTGAGGGTTTTCTGATTTTCTGTGTAGCCTTTGAAGGCTGCCTGACTGTGACTTTGCTCAGTGCCCCCAAACCCCCGTTTTGTGGTTCAGATGAGAAACATTACTCACGCAATATTGGCCAGCACAGTGTTTTTTAAGCTTTCCCTCATTGTCATGGTTAAAAAAAATAGCTCCGATAAAAAAATGACTCAGGTTTTATACATGTCACCCTTCCAGGATTACTGTGTGTGTTTGACCCTTTCTTCATTAAACATTCCAGAGCTGTCCAGGCATTACAAGTGACCGGCAGATTTTTTTGTGCTTTTACCATAATGGAAGCAAATTGTGATTCCAGTCTGTTTTTATTAAATGCTGCTTTTGCGGCTGCTTGACTTGCACCAATGCGTCATCAAATAGACAGACACAACTGCTGTAGCCATAACTTCAACAAGGTATGAGGAATTTTGAACGCAGCTGTCATGTTCCCCCTGTCTCCTAGATGTCAGCTCTTTCCTGGCATGAATGTTATTAAGTATGGCATTGCCAGTACAGGCTTTACAGGATTACATTTTAACAATTCAGAATGTTTAAGCGTAAAGACAGTTTTATCTTCCGTCCCCCCACACACCTGTGACTCAGACTATTGCCCGGTTGTCCTCTGTCCCATCCTCCCAGGTCAGCATATTAATGTGAGTTTAGTGAACAAACAGCAAAGATCATTTCAGCTTGAGGAGCTCTGCTATCCACCGCTGACGTAAGGAGGGAGGTTTGTGTTTGTGTGTGTGTGTCTGCACTTGTGTGTTTTTCTTAAAAGGGACAATGCAGTGGGGAAGAGCACTCTGAAGGGGGCAAGGGGTATGGGGAAGTGAAATAAGGGGGTGTTTGTAGCTGAATGGGGTTGCCAGGGCTTTGCTGAATGCAGTTTTCCAGCAGCTTGTTTGAGATCCCCGGGGAGAGGAGTGTGAATTTAGTGTGTGTGTGTGTGTGTGTATAATAAGAGGAAAAGAGAGAGTGCCAAAAAAAAAAGGTATTTATGATATGGATTGTTTGGCAGGGTGACAACAAACACAGAGTGCAACACCAGGAACGCTAACAAGAGTCTCCGACCCCGGCTGAGGGATCTAATTGGAGAATGGAAAAAAGGATTAAACCTCACACACAGACCCCACAAAGGCCGCATTAATGTTCACCAATACAGTGCCAACAGTCTCCGCCACCCCTTCCTATGCACGCACACACACGCACACACACAGGCACACACACACACACACACACACAGACTTTCTATAGTTGCCGTGCACATTTTTCTGTCCTCTGCTTATATTCTGCCTATAAACACTTTTCATCCAGCTTTTCGGTCCTCTTTGACCACATCCTTTCGTTTATGTGCATGTATAAACCCATGGCTGACCTCTCTCCAGAGTGCCGTTGTCTCATTTGTCTCGTAAACCCAGATTCACCGTCCGATTCTGTGGCTTTTACCACCTCCAGCCAAACTTATTGGTATTCTTGCAGCATTTAATGGACCACTGTACTCCTGTAAGTTGGCGAATACGAGGAAACTGGTGGGAAAAAAAATGGTATGGAAGGAGAAAACAGCAGAGGCTCTCACTCGCTGTCTCCATGGTGAGCCTGCTGACCTGGCAGTCTGCCCCCCCCCCACCCCCCCCGCACACTCCAAACCCCTTTTCCCCCTCCGCTTCGCTTTGACATGCTAAAACAGAGAGAATGGACTGGTCGAGAGCGACTCTCTTCATGCGCCACTGGCATATCCTGGGTGAATGGCTCGTACCTTGGAGTGTGCGGATTGTTCAGCTCCGTAGCCTGACGTATCTCCGAGACAATGATGAACTTATAGGGTTAATGATTTCGCCCGCGTCTGAGGCTCACCTCCGCTGAGCTGTCTGCCCTCGTGTTTGTCTTTGCTGTAGGTTCTGAAGTCACTCCTATGTTTGACTTTGTTCCTCTCCCTCCTTCAGTCACTCTTTCCGGTCGTCAGTACCCTCCTCCCCCTGCCCCTGTCAGCATGTGTTGATCTCTCTCCCTCTGCCTTCATACTGTGTGTGGTATTTGAGAGACGGCGATAGAAAAAGACTTAAGAGACAGATGTTGGCAGAGTGTTGAGAAGAACAATCACAAAGGCAGGAAAAGGGCAAAGTTAGTAAAAAAAACGTGAAGGAAAGGAACAGAGGCAGAAATAAAAGTTCGGTCCTTGCTCTGTCAGACAGTCGGTTTAGAGCTGTGGAGGGGGAGGGGGAGGATTTTTAGGGGGAGGGGTGGTTGGGGGAGACAGAGGGGAACATGCTGGCTCACTGTTAAAGTGTCAGTGTCTACATGGGGCTCTGGAAGAAGAGGAGGGCTGCAGCTAGTTCGCAGGCTCTTCGGCCATGGGGGAAAGAATATAAGCCACAGCGCTGATTAGTTTGTCTGACAAACATCTTCAGTTTCATGGATGAAGATTTACTTAAAGACAGCAAATCATGGATTCTGACTCAGACTCTCCTTTCAACTACTCCTGGCCTTCGTTTCCTAAAATGAGGATGCGCAGGAAGATGGGAAAGAAAGGTAACGGAGCAGTCAATCGGACAGTTACAAGTTTCCACAAATTGTGACCGGATCTCGTTGCACTTCACAAACCGAAATAGCCTCTGAAGGTTAATCTGACGCGGTGATTTCTTCGCTGTTCGATTCATGTTAGAAGCGTGTGAATTAACATCAGAGGAAAAGCTGCTGACTGTGTCTGCTCTGTAGCCGTAAAGCTACGTCACGTTACCGATGTCAAATGGAAGAGTTTACTGCAAACTGCCCCCTTTGGCAGACATGTTTCACCTTCACTGTGGAACAATAAAGTTAAAATTAGACTGTTCCCATTACACATTCTTACTCACTGGCCTCCACTGCAGCACAGTCGGTCCGAGTGAGATAACAGCGTGTTTGCCAGTGAAGTAACCTGATACCTGACAGTATGTTGGGGAATGTCAGATGTTCACTCGAGGCTCATTGAGCGGTTTGGGGGTTTCTAAATCTTCAGGCAACAATGTCGTGTGCAGAAATGAGCCCCGCTGGGAATCCGTGGCCTGACGTGACAGCTCTGGGACTGCCATACATGCTTAATGTGGGCCGTCTTACATTTTGACAATCTGTTTTTGTTTAGGTGTCACTGAACTGTCAGAACTGAAGCTTAGTGTGTTGCCAGACTTTTGTTAATTTATGAGAAACTGAGCCAAAAAAAAGTTAACCCTCGTGCTTTAACCAGGGTTCATGTCTTTGCTCAGAATAGTGCAACATTGAACCTGAATAGTTAAATAGTTCATTGCTTATGTGTAAAAGTCTGTCTGTGTTTACTGGGAAGAGAAAAAGAAAGTGAGAGACAGAAAGATCAAGTTACTGTCATGTCTGTGTCATGGCTTAACTCCAGCCACTTCTTTTTTTCTCGTCTTTCTCTAAAAACCTCTCCAAGATTATCCATGTTTTCACTTCTTAATTGTGATTTACATTTGCAGATTTCAGACACACTGCTTGTCTGTGCTGCTCAGTTGAACAGGAGAACTAGCAGAACTATAAAAACGTTTAAACTGACCAGATATTCTCCAAGCGGATTTGGACATTTTCACAAGTCAGAAATCAACTCTGGTGTAACAATGCACCTGCAAAGTGAGATGTGATTTCAGGTGTGCAGAGCCACAAGTTTATTTCTTCACCATTAGGACTGATTGCCGTTCACTCTTGGTTTACCTCTTCCTGGGTCTCTTAGGCCGGCGGAGCGACTGAAATGTAAACACAATGAGAATGCACAATGTGATGCTTGGACGGGAGGTTTGACTTGCAGGTGTCATGTCTCAAAGTGGGTTTGTAGGTTTTGGGAGACAATTGTTGTAATGATTTAAATAGCAATTCAGGAACACTGAGCTCCCATTTTATAAGATCATAACACAATTTGTAATGTTCAGCTTGTTATTTTTCTCTGCTCCTAATTTCTCCCAGCTCTATCCAGTTGTTTAGTGTGAGGCATCTTTCATCATGACAAAGTGATAAATTAGGGAAAAGATCCTTTTATCCTTAGCCTAGGTGTATACACACTTAATTATGATTTTTGTTGTTTTAACTTGGACTGGTCTTTTTCTGTACAGCTTCTACTGAGAGTAAACCTTGAGAAAGAGCCCTTGTGACAGTCCTGCCTTCCTCGATCTTGCTCTCCCAGGGGTGTGCATGGGCTGAGGGGTCGCTCTCTGTGTTTAACTGCCCAGGTCTGGCAACCTGGCAGTGACTGCTGTCTTTGTCTGGGCCTTTGTAGATCTGCAGCCCTCTCTCTGCCGCTCCAGGCAGTGCTGCTATATCAGGTTGATTCTCACTCAGGGACATGCTCAGAATATCACATCACTCTAAATATACTTTCGGCGAACAAAACTCCTATACAAACAGCCCCACACACTGCCGGTCTGTCGGCTCTGCGTTCCCGAAAACTCTTTTTGAAATGGCAACCTGCAGACAGGGCTCCGTGTCTCAACGATAAAGACAGCTTCTCCAGTGGAAAGATGGATTTTGTGCAGCTCTAATTTGCTAGAAATTTGAACTCCCTGCTTCTCTGTCATCCCTCCACTTAACTAATGTTAAACACAGATTGCAGTGCCTGACAGTAATGTTCACCGAGGCTGTGTTTATGGGTCAGAGGTGTGTGAATGATCGGGTCTGTGGCAGCCAGCTGTGGTTTTGGACCTGGCCCAGCACCTGAACTATTAGCTCTGTCTGTCAAGTTCCTGTTGCGGGTTTATACGAAACATTATCTGCTTTCAAAACAGTGGCTTTTGACCAACATCCAGGATCTGACCCCCTCTGTGGATTTAATGTTGGACCAAATCTTAAGATGCAAAGTATAACATGTAAGATGACATTGTGCAGGTATTATGGATATGGATTTTAGTCTGTATTCAGTATAACGTTTTCATTTTAAAAAAGCCTAGCAAACAGGTGGAAAATTCTGTGGTATTTTGCCATTGAATACTAATTATACTAGTATAACACTAATACTAACGTTCTGGGAGATCTCACACTGTTTTAGTGATGCTTAACAACTGAGTAGGCTCAGCATTGATGTGAAGTAGCCGCTGTATTTCCTGCAGTGGTTTAACTCGGGCTTTACATTTGATGCAGATGGAATAGTATTCATCTGGTGTTCTCATCACTGTCTGCTTGACTCCCCGTTGCCTCTGAGATTTATTGGATTCACCACCTACAAGAAGCATAGCCAATTGATGGTGTGATTTACTCACTGTTAGAAATGCTGGACTTCTTTCTTTCTCGTCTTTTTTATACTGGCAGCTGTGGAAGCTGTGGATAAAATAGGGATTTGATTTTCAAAGATTGTGTCTTGTTGTGGTAGCTGCTTAAGAAGTCTAGGTGGACACATCTGTGCCAGAGACAAGTTTTTTCAGGAAAGGCTGGCATCATTGCAGGCACGACTCTGCTGTCATAAAGCAAGACTGTCATTAGGGCAATAATAACATAACTGAGCTAATTGTACTGCACTAATAGTGGTGCACTGTTACTACCGGTTGCTAATGTGGTTAGGCATTCTGTTTGTCCAGTGAATGTTCAGCAGAAAGTAGTTGAGGGGTACTTGTAGTTTTGTGCTGCAGTTTTAATAATATAAGTTTAATAATATAAGTATAAGCTTGTAAAGTTGACATGAATTCCTTAAAATTAAACACATCTTTCTACTGTGACAAAATTATCTTTGCTGAGAAAAAGTCCAAGTAGGGTAAACTAGAGTGAATACATTTTTGATCAGGGAAACACCTAAATAATTGATTATTAATTGAATGTAGTGAATAAATCGGTCTATAGCTTTCCATTCTGACTATTTTTGACTTGTATCTTGTGCTTCTCGTTTTGAAAAAACATGTATATAAAGGGCATAAAGCTTCCTTCTGCTTTCTCAACTGTATATAAAAATATCTCTCTTCTAGCTAAAACACTGATGATGTCATTTGGCAGAGTTCCAGTAAAATAGTTAGGCAACCAGATGACATGATATTCTCCATATGACGTCTAGTGCAGGTTTTTTTAAGCAAGAACCAGCGATATTCAATATAGAGGCAGAAGGAAGTTTGATAACCATTAAATACATTTAAGTTATTTAATTTGGTCTAACAGTTTTAGTTCAGTATAAACACATTTCCCTATTGTTCATTATCTCACCTCTGTGTGTTGTCTGATCAAAGGTTCATTGTAGCGAGCGCTGTGGCTAATAACATCCAATCTGAAATATTCTGTAAGAAGCAAAGTTGTGCAGAAGCTGTGTTTTGCACATAGCAACATCCCAGAGGGAGGTGTGTGTGTTTTGAGAGCAGGAGTGTTTTCTCCTGTGGAACAGCAGAAGCAGGCTACTGCTCACAGTGACTCCACTGTGTTGAAAGGGTTCCTCTCAATGCTACTGTGTGCTCACCGGGAGACATTTCCACTGACCCTCTGTATTTAAGGCGGGGTGGAGGAAAAAAAACACATGCCTACAGTTGCACACTCACAACACCATGCACACTGGTTCACGTGTGTGCACAACGAGCCCCTGAGACAGACACACGGGCTCATGCAGAGGCTCTGGGTCCAGAACAATGACATGCAACTGCCCGGGATGTCTATGTCACTTCCTGTGTTTGTGAGGAGTTATTTGGTGTTACTGTGGAAACCAGATGTAATATTGAAAAATTCCCTCTCTCTCTCTCTCTCTCTCTGTGGTTCTTTGCCTCTCTGTAGAGAAAAACCAGTCCATAAGGGAGAGCCAGCCCTTATCCCCGACTCTAGCTGCAGCTGCCAGACTGTCTGCGATGATGCATGGCAAAGACAGGGTATATGCCAACGCCATGCTGGTGGACCAGGTGAGTCGGGCTGAAAGAAGTGGCACTTTATACAAATATACATTGCGTATCGGTCATATAGACTATAACCTCAAGAAACATTAAGTTGTACAGCAACGTGAGCTACACATCAATGTGAGGAACGGTTGCTTTTCATTCTCTTCACTTCATGACTTTTCTGCTGCAGGTGGATGGTGCTGACATTAAATACCACTCTCCAGGGGAGGAGGAGGAGGCGAACCATGCATCCTATGTTGGCAGCCCATGCTGGGACTCCTTGTCCAGGACTTCCCCTGACTCAGGGAATTGCTCCCAGAGCCACCACCCATCCTCACCCCATAGTGGGGAGAGGGACAATCACAGGGAGCTGTCCCCTCGCACCTCTCCTCCCTCTCCCGTCGCTATCTCCCCATCTTTTCCTTCCTCTCCTTTGGCCTCCGCCTTTCGTTTGTTCGAGGGAGCACAGAGGCGTCAGGCGCTGCTTTGCCAGCCAGTCTCTCCAGCATTGAATCGCAGAGGATGCAGCTCGACAGAAACCGGCCGAGCCCTGAGGTAGGACGTTGTAGCCTTTAATTGTAGAATCAAATAAAATTACAAACTTTTAAAGTGTAATATTATGTTTTTGAAGCATAAATGTTTAATATGACTACCTCACATACAATATAATTGATTTTTCTTTAATGTGAAGCTTAAGAATAAGCATTTTGCATTCTAAGCAGTTGGTGGAATTAGTGCAGTGAACCTCTGCATTAGTTTGTCGTGTACTTTTGAAAAATTACAACAACTACTCCGCGCTAGGACCATGTGATTTGAATTTCAGCAAAAGCTTGTTGCAGTCAGACATTTAGTGCAGTGATTGTGGTCTCTGAAGGTGCAGAAAGTAACAGGAAGCCTGGACACAATTGAGTTGTTTGTGTGCTGCTGAACATTCCTTTCAGTTTCCTCAGTGCTCCAGTATCTTCTGCATTAGAGTAGAAGCTGGGAAAAGGCAGCTGCATGTTTAAAGCCCGACATGGCCTGGACATTTCCACGAGGACTGTCAGAGGCTGAAGTAGTAACGTAGCCATTGCTGAATATTCCCACTGCAGAAACATAAGCTAAACCTATTTGTGCGGTTGCATTTGTGTTTGTGTGTAAATAGTCCGAGTCTTGAGTGTGACAGTGGAGAAGAAGACATACTAGGGCATTCCTACCCCTGCTCGTCCTTAAAACAACAGTCCATCCTGAGGTCCAGCTCAGGAGAGGAGAGGGACTCTTTTGACACTTCACCAGATCTTAACAGCACGCACAAGTTCGCTAAGGTACTCCTGATTAAACATGACGTATTCACTGTTCACTGCAATTTAATGTTTTTGCTTGTATGTAAAATGTCTGCAGAATCATTCTTGGTTCTTCTCCTTCTTTATTACCATGTTGCTTTCTAGAGAGGAGAAGAAAGTGTTTTGTTTTTTTTGTTCGGACTGATTAGCCATTTCTGTTGAACAGTTTGTCTTTAATCTTTAGCTGACAGATAAGCAGCTCACCTGTGTCTTAGTCATCCACTGTGACGTGGTATACTGATGTATGCCATTTCACATGTTTGCAAGTGCATTATAAATACAATAAAACAATCAAACCTTTGTAACGTTCAATACCGTGAAGGAAATTAACACTGCAGCATTCTGTCGCAAACCTTTGCTGTTCAAAGGATTGAACCTGTGAACTTTTGTTTACTGCTCTGTCTGATCCTAACTTCTGATTTGTTTTCTCACCTAGAGCCCAGAGGAAGCAGAGGTCCGTTTGCGCTCCTACTCCTACTCTTCCCCCAAGGCGAAGCTGTCACGGCCTCTGCTAAACCGAGATGCAGCTAGCACTGACCTGGCAGAAGGCGAGTGAACTTTGAGCCTTTGCCCTGTAACCTTTCTGTTCTCAAGAGCCAGCTGAATAGACACATGTGCCGCATGTCTAACAGGGGAAGACCAGACAGGTGTCATAAATCAGCCTGAATGTGGTTAATATATACGCATGTTTGGAGTCAGCTCTGCTTTCATACAACACATACGCCTACCCTGTGTCTGACGGAATGCACCGTGTTAAAGCCATGGTTTGTCCCGTGTAGATGCTGCATTCAGCATTCAAGCCTTGTCACTCTGTAAATCCTTTTCCCGTCTCAGCCAAGTTAGTAAGTACAAGAACCGCTTCAAAACAGCGACTTGGGCTCTGCTGATTCGCTGGTGGCTGCATTTTAGTGGGTCTTTGCTTTTTCTGGTGAACCATGGGAAAAACTGTGATTATAAAGAGCTGTCCAATTAAAATTTGCTATATTTAAGCTTTTTAAAAGAATATGTAGACAAGTTTTAAATACTGATATAAGACTGAAGTAATCTTGATATAAAGAGAGATCCAATCATTTTTTTGCATGTTGTGGTGTAAAATAGTTTTGCCAGATATGTTTGTTAGTTATGTAAAAAAATATGATTGCCTCTTTAGCCCAAACTGTTTGGCTATGTAGCTGTGGCACGATTAAGTTGCCACACTACCCACTGTCTCAGTGAAGAAAACGTTATCATTATAAAACCAAAATTTGATGCCAGAACATGGAAGATATAAAGTTTTATTATAAACTGACATGATTTTAATATCTCCAGATTCTACATAACAACAACAAAAATATCTACACAAGTCTTATAGACCATATGATTGAGATTGTGTTTCTGCTTTAAGGGTTCTGTTTTGCTTCCATATTTTGTAATTCTCTTGGTCTAGATTTTTTCCTATCTTTACTATCATCTGTTTTTTCATCTGTAGGGGTTTCACTGGATCCAGACTGTTTCAGAGATTTTTTTTGTATTTGCTTCTAACTCAATTCTGAACCGATGATTTAAACCCCCTCGGCTGATTCACTTAGAATCTATAATAATGCTTTCCACTTATTATTGCCATATGTTTCTGGCTTACTCATTTGTTTGTCTTTGTTATTCTACATTACAGAGCAGAGAGCATTAAGCCTGATTGAGACGCCCAGAGAAAAGAGGTAAAATCATTTTGTCATTTCATGAGCTCACTGTGATCCACTGTGCAGGCTCTTGCTCAGATGTTCCTCTTTCGTACCATCAGTGTTGACCACTGGTCAGAGATTGGCTCAGCGTGTGTGTTTGTGCATACGTATCCCCAGTGTTAAGCCTGTGGTTCAGGTCTGAGTGTGCAGGATGTGACATACTTCCTGTTGCAAAGCCGGAGCCAGTGTAACCCCGAGTAAACACTGAAACTCGTCTTTCCTGGATTTCAGAAGCATCTAGCTAGTTTTGTTGACCGCATCAGTTCCACTTAATTTGTATCATGTACATAATATAAAATGTATTTTGGAAATAGATTTTAACATGTTTACTCAATTAATATTTGCTTTGCAGTCCTGTCATGTAACAGATTTTGCTTATTTTGTTTTCACTTCATAAATGTCACATTTCATATTTGTTTTATGGCTAACTTCATTTCACTCCCTCATACATTCATCATGCGCTAATATTTACTAATAACCCTGCATTGCTAACAGAGGAAACAGTTTAGAAGATCTAGTTAGACAACTAGATTATCATATTAGATTATTAGATTATTGTTCTAGAAAAGATCACATTCATATTAGAATAATTGCAAAACCAGCTTGATTGGAGTTACCACCCATTTTGGCCCATCACAATATCAGTGTCCACCTAGTATTAACAAAATGTGGATGTCGCCCTTTCCGTAGGTATTTGCATATATATGGTTAACTAAAATAATACCTAACAAAACATTTCTCAACATGTAAAACCTGTAGTCCTGTTAGTTTTCATCAGCTTAATGAGGCAGATTTCCAGACTCGAATCATAAATATTTTCAGTCTCTTGCTGAGCTGGGACACAACGACCTGGTCTGAGGTGTGTTATATCCATGCAGGGTTTTGGGTTTCCGTAAACGGGCCCAGTCAGCAGAGGAGGAGAGCAGCGCATCACTCGAACACCTCACCCTCACAGAGTTCCTCAAAGAGTATGTTTCCACCACCACAGCCTCACAGCCATGCATGTGTGGCTTAAACCATTGTAACCCCATTCCCCAGTGCATCACTAACCACCGTGATTCTTTGCAGCTGTATTTATTCTCATAAGAATCTTTGGAAGTAGTAATTATATCAACATTTTTAGTGTTATGTCACAGTAGGGTCCAAAAGTCTGACACCACATAGAAAATCTAATATTTTTCTAATCATAGCATTGGACACAAAAAGCCAGGACATGTAAAATGAAAAAGAAATGTCAAAACTATGGAGTATTTCTAGCTGAGGCACTGACCGTGTTGACTCTTTTGTATAAAAATGCATTGAAACGTGCTCAGATGACACTCATGTGGATTTGATCCACTCATCAGAGACTTGTTCAAGTAAATCAACCTGCAGCTTTTGTTCTCCCGTTATAAATACGCCAGTGGTTCAGGTTTCCTGCAGACCATTGCTGACTAAGCAGCATTGTGATAGTGGAAACATGGCGTCAGAACTAAGTAAAAGCATCAGAAGTCAAACTGTTATTCTAAGCAACAAAGGGCTTTCTCCGTGGTTTCACTTGTAGAAACCAAATCAGCTGCCACCAAAGCACAATTAGAAAAACCAAAGGACGTAACATCATCAGAAGATGATCAATACATCGAGCTTTGTTCAGTGAGAAGTTGTCTAGTGCTCACAGGATGACAGTACAGGACAGTAGTTGATAGAAGTCTACGTCAACTGGTTTGAAGAGGAATTCCAGGTTTATATTTTTGATGGTGTTTCAGACTTTTGGACCTGACTGTAAGTTTGACATGAAGCTGCATGTCCTTCTTTCTTTGCATTCTTTTCTTTTTTCCCTACATTGTCGAATATAACTACCATCATTGACAGTAAATAGTCGACACATTATTAATTACAACATGACAAGGTGATACTATAAATAGCAACTACTAGAACTCATATAGTGACTTCCAAGCATGCAAAGTATGTTGTTAGGAGTAATAATCTGCAGACCAGGGGTCCCGGAAGACTGTCTGGACATTCTCTCATTCCAGCATGACACCAGTGAACCTGGTTATTCAGGTCCTCTCAGTCTGTGCTAAGTATTCAGTTGGTTGTATAACGTGTGTGCATGTTGGTCCTGAATGCTGCAGTCTTTCACCGTCTAAAAACCGTGTTTTGACTGCTGACTGAAATGTTCACCCTGAAACAGGATTGAGGATGAGGAGTGGGATAAGTACATAATCCCGTCTAAGATCGAGTCAGAGAAGTACAAAGTCAGCCGGACGTTCAGCTTCCTCAAGAGCAGGATGTCCAGCACTCGCAATAAGACCAAGGTGAGGCCCTCGCTGCAGCGGAAAACCTGAGCGCTGCTGCATGAGTTTAAAGCACAACTGAAGCTCAGCTTTATAATGAACAAGTCTGCAGTAAAAGGTTTACCACCTCTCAGACGGGCCGGGTCAGAATTCCTACGCTGGGGAGCCATTGTCTGTGTAGGCTGCCTTTATTTGGTGAAGGAGAAAACTCAGGTCTTAGCAACAGGACACAGTGAAAATATGCTCTTACATAACGCGAAGACCCCCTCCATGCAGAGCGAGGAACCAAAACACATTCCATAGTATACGCTCCATCTTTAAAACACGCGTGTTTGTGTTCAAGAGCCTGTTTCCACGTATGTCCAGCCGGGCTCTGCACACGAAGCGTCAGAAAACAAACAAGCCCTTTAACGTCTCCTTGTAATGTTTGGTTAGAATTAAGCAGGGTGCTGTCACACACAAACACACAGGGATTCCCTTAGAACTCCACAAAAGCAGCCATCTCTCAGCACCTTAGCAAAGTAAAGACACAAAAGTTCACTCAGAGGCCTCCATGTCTTAACTAAATCCACGTTAACAAGCGTGTTTCAGTGTAAAGATGACCTCCTGCTCAGATCTCTCTGTGTTACTACCTGCCATAAATGTCCGGTGAACGAGAACATTTGTAATATTTATAACTTGCTTTTCAGGTAAAGGGGAAAGAGGTGAAGGAAGGAAAGGAGAAGACTGTGACTATTAATGGACACCAGTTTGTTCCCGTGTCTCAATGTGGTCCCACTCTTTGTGTGGCCTGTGATAAGTCTGTTTCTGGGAAGGAGCTCATACAGTGCTCCAGTAAGTATCGTACTGCCAGTACTGTTGTTGTTATATGCTCTGCGGTGGCTGAACTGTTTAAGGTTTGTGTAAATCTCTTTGCACGTGCTGTCTTGATGTTGTGTTTAGCTGAAGACCTGAAATCAGTTCTCTTCCTGCCACAGTCACAATAGATCGTGAGAAGCGGTGCTGTTTGACATCTGCACACTGCATCCAGCAATGTGGTCATTTTGTTTATCATCAGTTAGCTGATTAAATTGACTGGGATTTCATCTGCCTGTGTCTGCAGACTGTTTCCTGAATGTCCATAAAAGCTGTCGAGAGTCCGTTGCAGCCTGTGGAAAGGTAACCGTGCACCTCATTTGATCTCACAAATGAATGATTTCATGTAACAGTGTAAAGGTCAGATTTTCCGTCGTGGCTTTACAAGCATTAACACACATGTTGCTGGTGGAAAAGGAATTTCTGGGACTATGCTGTGTTTGATGATGTGGTTTTCGTTTTGGCAGGTACAGACAATGTGTCATCTTAAGATATTTCTATGAATGTTATAAGTCGTGCTTGGGTTTTCTTTACAATGTTGCATGGTTTCATAAAACACACACTTTCCCAGGAGAGTCTTTTTCCAGATTTAAAAGCTCAGTAAGTCCCAGCCTGAGATTTGTAACAATGGTTTTAAGTAGATATGTGCTTCAGATGTGTGTTCATTTCAGCACATGGTTAGTATTTAGTTTTAGTCTCTTGACAAAAAAAGTATTAAGGTTTTAGTCAGATTTTAGTTGCTGGACTTTTGCTGAGCTGGATTCACTTTACATTTTGACTAAATCATTCACTTTGAGTGGAGAATATACATTGCTGGGTAACATCAATACTAAATACTTCTTCAGTGAACATCCAGAGGTGGATTTAGACGTTTACTGCCAACGGTAAATGTTTGATTTCAGGGAAAATGACATCAGACTGACTGTAACATCATTCGGTTCAGGTTTGTTTAAAATCAATGACGTCATAGTTAATTTAGTGAAATTATTCATAGTGTGACGTGTGCTGCGTGGCAGCATCACCCTCCAGTCCAAATCTGGTCTTTGTTGCAGGTCATTCCTTCTGTCTCTGTCTCTGATGTCGAGTGAAGGCAAAATGCCAAAAACAGAAATAAATCCGTTACTAAAGTAGAGACCTGCTGAGAGGAGGTGGGCATGCAGGAAGAGGAAAATTCCAACACTTGATGACAAAGGAACTCCTGGAATGTGGAGGACATCAAAAACCTTATGATTTATAACAACAACGCCTTAGTTAATGCTTTTTCTCATGCCATAATTTAAATCTAGATTTGACAGAATCTTTTGTTACAACTACGACAATTCGGTATGTAAAGAAGAAACACTGTGATTTACGTCTGTTGATATTAATATGATTATGTCCTTTCCCAGAAGCCGCAGGAGAGGAATGCACTACAGATGAAAAGCAAGAGCTTGTCTCTCCCACAGAGTGAGTCATGAATTACAGCATGCCTCCCCCCCTCCAGTCCTCCTCTGGCCTTTGATAGTTTCAGTTTTCACCTGTCCTCCCTTGTTTCTCTTGTAGTAGTATAAGTAAGCCATTGCAGTCTTCACTGTTTTTCTTTTCCTGGTAAAAAAAGTTAAATTTTAATCTACCTCAGTGGGGGATCTGACCTGAATGGTGTTTATGTTTGTGCACAAAGTTCCAAGGTTGAGTGTTTTATCCCTCACCGACAGGGTTATTTTATTTCTGAATGTGGTTAGATATCTGATATAAGGTGTTAAAGTCATATAATTAGCTTTATTTCCTACAAAAATGTAGTCATTAAAGCTAAATATATATCACCTTTTAGCAACTGAAGTGTGCATGAATATGAAAATGAAAAGATGGCAAACACAGAACTCACAGCTCATCCACTTATATCCAGCGGATAAAAACAAAACATCTGGGCTTTAAACAGTGTCCCGAGGTGAGACTGATGGATTTTCTTCCCTCTCTTGATCTCCCCTGCAGACTCAGTGAAAGACAACTCTCCAGCCTCCATTTTCTCTTCTTCCTCCTCCTCATCCTCCTCTTCGCAGCCAACAGTGGCCAGAGAGAAGAGAGAAACAGTCGTCCCTATCTCCAAAAGCCTCTCCGTCTCTACAGACAACAGGTAGGAGTGTTCTTAACGTATAATTTTATTTCCCATAAAATGGTTTAATGAACCTGGATTTGAGTGACTTTTTGTATCTATATCATTATAAATAAATCAATCTCTCCGGATATTTGCGATTCAGTTCAACTAATCCCTGTGAATTTTAACCAATCCCTGTGATAGATGAATTTGTCATTGCAGACAATGCAACATGCATAACAATTTCAGAAAAGCTGTTGAGAAATAAGCCATGGTTGGTTGACTGCAATGATCATAGGAATGTCTGCAAAATCCTCTAAGGTCTAATATCTGATTAAGGGGGGAGAAAAGGAGAGGGGGCAGTGGCTTCAGACTACAAATGTGTTTAAAAAAATGTTCATTTTACAATCTTACATTCTTTATCTTCTTCAGAAATGTTCATGTTCTTTTCTTTCTTGGTTTCTCTGCAGACAGCTTAGTGACGCACCAGACGGAGAGTGCGGTGCGACAGTCTGTGCTAACAGCTCATTATCTGACGAGGGGACACCCGTCACCGCAGCTCCCCCGTCCACTGAGCCGCCAATCAAAACAAACGGTGAAGAAGACAGACATACAATGACAATTATGTAGACTCAACAGTTATTTACAACAGAGACGTTGTGATCATCCTTTTTATTTCCTCGCAGAGGCTCTTGATGCTCCCCTACTGAGTGACATGTCAGCTGATGTGCTGGGACTCGAGGCGGAATCATGGAGTCTGGTTGTCAGTCCGGAGTTTTGCAGGCAACACGATAGGCACACAGTCAAACGACAGGAAGTTATTTACGGTAGAACATTCATTATGTATTATCTATATTGGTCCTCATGGTAGAATTTGAGTGAGTGGAGAGGCCATGGTAGCTGACTGTCAAACCTGACAGCATTATTTCCACCAATGTGGCAAACATTTTGCTTTCTTTGCTAATTGAACTTGGTTAGCAGGAATAAATACATTTTGGAATGAGAGCTTCTTTCAGCATCTAAGAAATATTTACCAAACTAAACATCTGCCCAACTGCCCCCGTAAACACACCATCTCCACCAGAAATTTCAAAGCAAATAATCCACTTTCCCTTCTTGGCCACAGAACTGATGCAGACGGAGCTGCACCACATTCAGACCCTAACAGTCATGTCTGAGGTGTTCAGGAGAGGCATGTTGGAGGAGCTGCAAATGGACCTGGACTGCGTGTCCCGGATCTTTCCCTGCTTGGATCCGCTGCTGATCTTCCACAGAAACCTGTTTGGACTGCTGCAGGAACGCAGGCAGGCTGCAACCCGACCGGACAACCCTCGAAATTACCTCATCCATCAGATCGGAGATATACTGCTTCGGCAGGTTGGCGAAGATGGATTCACACACGTGAACACACTGATGCATGTCTGTATGCTTTATGTGATGGTTTCGCTGTCAGTTCTCAGATGAAAACGCTGACAAGATGAAGCAGGTGTACGGAGAGTTCTGCAGTCACCACACCGAGGCTGTCAATATCTTCAAAGAGCTGCAGCAACAGAACAAGAAACTCCAAAACTTTGTCAGGGTGAGCAGCTGCCCCTAGACCTCTTTAAATCCAAGGTTTCATCAGTTGGTGTTCTGATTTACATTTTTACATTTATGATCACAGCAACAGAGCAATAACTCTCTAGTCCGAAGGAGAGAGGTGCCAGAGTTTATCTTGCTGGTCACTCAGCGCATCACCAAGTATCCAGTGCTGCTGGAGAGGATATTAAAGTATACTCAGGGTAAGACATCTACGGTGTCCTACACAATGCCCGAATATGCAACCTTATATCGTGCATGCTGTGCGCCTCACCTGTAGGTCACTTTGGAAAACAAAGTCTGCCAATGCTTTGTGCAGATTGTATGAAGAGCCGACGCGTGTCTGTGGCATCATGTATTTGTTAATGCATTGTATTTATGTCATGTCTGTTGCCTCTTTCCCTCCTCAGAAGGAAGTCAGGAACACTCAGACTTGTCGAGTGCCTTGGCTCAGATCCGTGATGTCATTACCACAGTGGACTTGACTGTGAGTAAGTATGAGAAGTGTCAAGAGCTGCAAGAAGTGCTCGCCCGGCTAGAGAATAAGAGCTTTGCCAAACTAAAGAACAGCAAGGTGTTTCGCAAACAGGACTTACACTGCACACACAGGGCTTTGCAGCATAAAGGACTTGTCTACTGGAAGACCGCCACAGGACGCCTGAAAGGTGTGCACGACATCATCTGTGCTACTTGATCTCTGGAAGTTTGGAAACAGCTTGTCTAAATGTATTTCTACTTTCCTGTTTTCAGATACTTTGGCTCTTCTTCTCACGGATGTTCTAGTTTTTCTACAAGAGAAAGACCAGCGATTCATATTTGCTGCTGTAGTAAGCCACAACCCAAAAAGCATTTTAATCACTTTCTGTTCATTCCTCTTCATCTTTCGGTCATTCTTATGGGTTTTGTTATTTTTTTTGTAGGACCAGAAGCCTCCAGTAATTCCTCTACAGAAGCTCATCGTTAGAGAAGTGGCCAATGAGGAGAGAGGGATGTTCCTTATCTCTGCCTCCTCGGTGGGTCCAGAGATGTATGAAGTTCACACCGCCACCAGAGAGGAGAGGAACGCATGGATGAAACACATCCGACAAGCTGTGGAGAGGTGAGTGTGTGTGTGTGTGTATGCACAGGTGTGAAATCAAGTCTACAGCCCTACGTAGATTTTGGGATGCAAGTCTGTGTTTGTTACTCATTACCCAACCCACTGATCTACTTGGCAGTTGTCCGGAGGAAGAGGAGGAGGAAGAACAAAATACTGAGACAGAGGAGGCCAGGCGAGCAACCGAAGTGAGAGTCCAGAGGATCACCAATTTCCAAGGTTAGAATACATTTGTGTGCCGCCGTTTTCATAAGCCATAATGAAACGTTAGAAAGCACTAATTTTAGTGTGTGTTTCATTCAGAGACACTGTTGTGTCAGGACCAACGGATCTGCAACACTCTGGAGGAAAAGTTACAGCTGTATGCTGAGCTCACCGAGTTAACCCTCCGCTCCCCAGAACCTGTGCCACATCGCCATCTACTGGTGCAGCCAGACTCGGACAGCGAGACGCCACGACCGGCCTCGTCACTGCTCACAGCTGCGCTCAGAGAAGGTGAGAAAGAGGCTCTCATCAGTCGCACTGGGTACAAGTGTTGGGAATAGATTTCACAAACCTAATCGTGGCTAATGACCAAGACTAGGTCATAAGTATTAAAGGGCCTAAAAATGATCCAGAATGCAATCTGGCAGGTTTTATTTGCATCACAGTGTTAAAAGTCGAAGCCCTTTTTTTCATTGGATAGTTTAAATAAAAGAAGAAGCACCGTATCAAACATATACAATACCTAAATGCATACAGTTTAAATGTATGAGGGTTTGTATAACTGGACAATAACTATTTATGGCTTCCTCGGACACTTAAATCGACATCATTTATACAATTATTTGATTGCATTAGGCTTTGTCTGCCTCATCCAAGAAGTTTCTACTGTAAAAAGATTTGTTCAGCTCACCTGCTCAGATGTCTAATCGATCCTAAATCAGAGAACATTCGTGTTGGGGTGAAGAGGACCTTTAATAATCTAAACATAGCTTTGTACATCAGTTCCGCTCTGAACAACCCTGAACATTTCATTTAATTAGCATTGTTTATCAAATCAAATAAACCGATTATAGACATACAAACCTCAATAAAATTACTCTGCAGACATTAATATGAACAAATGTTCAACTTAATTACGTAATAAAACACGACGTAAGTTTACGCTGCCATTGTTGGCTTTTGGAAAACCAAAATAATCACGACCGTTTGCTTTTTCCGCAGCGGAGAATCTGATCAACATCCTTCAGGCTCATGATGGCCTTTCTGTGCAAAGCCAGAACTCCCCTGACAAAGGACCCGGCTGCTTCAGCTACAACAGCCACGGCAGCAGCATCCAGGAGTCTCCGTCTGAACGTGAGTCACAGATAAACACACTTAGTCTGAATGTGACGTTGCATGTTTGCCTGCTAAGTTGACGCAGCTGCGCACGTACCATTCGATCTTTTCTGATGTAATTGAACCACAATGGAAAATGTGCCCTGGCTGTAATATTTACCACGTGGCTTCCCTTTCTCTTGTCTGCAGCGGATTATCTGAGCACGCTCAGTATGAGTTCCACCTCTCTTGGATCAGACAGTGACTCAACAGGTTTGGACAGTGTGCTGTGGAGCTCTGCTGTAGAGCTGAGAAGAGGGGACACCAAAGCGACATTCTTAAAGGTTCGACTGCTGTAGTCGCTGATGAAAACAATGTGATATGGAGCGGTGTATGTTTCTGTTACTCTGTAATAACACGGTGTTCCATAGGTGATAGAGAGCGTCCAGAGCCTGACTCAGCTTCTCTATAGTCTCCAGGTGAGGAGAGACACTCAGCGTCTGACTGAATGAGTTCTTGAATGAGTAACTTGTTTGTGATCCGGTGTTGTCTCCTTATGTTTGAAGGCCACCATAACACTCCAAGACAGCTGCTGTGAAGTTCAGAAACTCCTTCTCCAGGAGAGAGAAAGACCTCAGCTCCGAACTCTTACTTCCCTCCAAAGCAGCATGGTACCAGACACATCATTCATCTTACAATAAATATTTTAAAGTAATTAGATTATATCACATGCTGACCTATACTGGTTTATAATGGCAGGAAAATGTAATATTTTTTTTTTGTCATCCAGGAACAGGAAAAGCTGAGGAGTATTGATAAGAAGAAAGAGGAAGTAGAAAGGAAGGGGTTAGACAGAAAGAAAGAAGAGGTGGACGAGGTGCAGAAGCTTCATGCAAAGTTGAAACAGGATCAGCAGCGCTGGGACAGAGAGTGTCTGGCAAGAGACAAACAACAGGTGAGCCTCATGTTGAAGTTCAGACTCAAAGGTCCTTGGTGAATTGTCTTTCCTGTCTCTCAGTTGTCACTGTCACAAATTTAAATGCCAAGTCTACCTTTATTAGTCCATCTCTGCATCCGTTGCACCTCTTACAATGCTGGTGTCTGTAGAATTAAAGCAAACACTGAGCACACAGTACTAAATGCCCAGAGAAGCCCACAGACCGGCTGTCAGGGGACTCAAAGAGAGCAAACATTAAGAAGAAAACGACACTGAGTAGACCAGCAGTTTTATTTATTAAGTCATAAGCGTAATGTCCTCCAGGGTCTGCAGGATGACAGTGGGTGCAGGAGGTCAGGAGCAGGTGACTGGTCTGTTCTTCCTCAAACAATTAAGACAGCAAATACTCAGAGCAGGGACACAGAAGCAGCCTTCAGGATGTACCGTCCTTAAACAGAGAGATGATAATGATGATATGATTAGTGGGGTAGTAGATCATAATCTGTCATTCGTACGGATCACGTCCCCAAAGTTTGGCACACACACCATCCAGGGACCACAAAGCTACAGTGTGTGAGTTCGAGGCAGCAGGAGTGTGTGACTCTCTCCAGCTCTGCTGTCGCTCTCTATGCTCCACCACAATCTGCACAGTTCTGCAGGTCTGCATCACTATGAAAATGTAAAATAAGTAAGAATGCAACAAAATGTATGAATGCAAAGAGGTCTAACTCTGAGACAGACATGCAGACATTGCCGTCAAAAGCATTTGAAGTTATAAGACCATTTTTTTATTACTTTTTTACAATTCCATTTATTTGTGATGGATAAAAAATATAAACTTAAAACACATCCCTGCCTCTTAATGCAATTGAACATTGTAAGTTTGAATGTTGTATCTATAGAGATTTATGATTTAATATTTTCATTTAAACCTTAAACTGCTTCAAAAACTGAGTTGTTTACTAAACATTTGCAGGTATCTTGCACCTCATCAGGATGCTTAGAAATAAACACAGTGGCCACATCTTTATCTTTCATCGGTGCTAGTTTCTGATGATCTAACATCCAGAGTTAATGTTTTGTGTTTTCTTATACTTTTTTAACCCTGTGGGGAAATTTTGTGTACAGGCTGCTGAATTAAGGTGCCTGGGTTTCCGGGCTCAGTATCTTGTCTACTTGGGAATGTGACCCGGAGGAACTGGATGCTGAGCCTTTCTAGTCCTCATCGGTAGCTATAAAAACAATTATTAAAAAATAAGTAAATAAAAAAAATAGAACCAACTTAAATTTTGGAAATTGTGGAAGTTGTCACAGATTGGCCTAATCAGATATTATAAGATGCTGCAGCAGTTGATATCATCAGTAGATAATGTGCAGTGAAGTACTGATGTTATTTTGTGAGGTGGTGTAACTTCCTTTCACTAGATCCTTGTGTATTCACCTATTCTGTATTAGCATAATGGCAGATCTGTTACAGATCTGAACTCCGTACTGTGCCCTGCTTGTTCACAGAGTGAGCAGGAGAGTGTTCTGGAGCAGCGGGAACAGCAGTGCCTTTTGGACGCAGAACGGCTGCGCTGTGAGCGTGACGAGCTGCAGGCCCAGCTGCTGGAGTATCGGCAAAATCTGGACCGACTGAGGGAGGGCCAGAGGAGCGTGGAGAGTGAAAAGGAGAAGATCGAAGCCCAGCACAGGCTGCTGCAGAGCTGGAGGCACAGTCGTCAGAGCAGCCTGCCTGTTACGATACCACTGGACAGATACAAGGTAGGACACGTGACAGGAAGGCGAAGGTAGAGTACTGAGGGGCAAATGGGGTTTTCGAGGGTGTGAGGAATCAAAAAGTAAAAATACATATATTTTTGATGTTCTGTCAATGTCCAAGGTGTCCAATCACAGCCGCTCAGGCAGCCTGGACGGTAACTGTTCAGCTTATAGCAATGAAGCGGCTTTACTGGCCTCCCTCCAGCAGAATCACCAGCACCAGCTTCTGCTGAAGAACCACGATGGCTCCCTGCACAGCGCCAGCTACACCGCTAACCTTGGCCTCAGTGCCAACCTGTACAACAGCCTCAACACGCTGCTGAGCCAGGCGCACAGCAAACAGCCTCCGGATGGTCTGACGCACACAAACTACAGCAACAACCACGGCCGCCCTCTTCCCCTGAACGATTCTGTCCTCCCGTTCAGCAGCAGGGTCACTGCACAGGGCACCAACAACAGTACGACTACTTGTTTAAGATCACACAATAAAGAAACCGCATTCTGACTGATTCTGTATTAAATGTCCACGCTTTCTTTTGTTTTCACATAAACCTCCAAAACCCTTTTTTCCCCTTGTGCTCTTTCCATTAGACCTCAGTCCACCACTGGACAAGCGATCCCTGGGTCCCTGGAGTTCAGAGGTCACGGGTCTTGGACTCTACGAGGACGACAACTCTTCGTCGCCCTCTCTTACCCCCCTCCTTCCCCCGCAGACTTACCTCTCCCTGGAAGGACAGAACAGGGTGGAGGGAGGTGAAGAGAACATTGTTTATCTCTGAGAATCCTTACACACAAATGAACAGTCCAAGCTGCCTGACACGGAACTGGACCCACAATAATTGTATCTGTTGCTTATACGTGGTCGTGTACGTGTACACCTGCATCCATCTAGTGTTGATGGATACGAGTTATTATTTTTTTTAAGTCCCAAGTTATCAAATGGAGTAAAGCTGCAGGGAGAGAGAACGCACACACATACTGTTTGAGCCTTTATCATTGTATGTGGCAGCCATTTATCAATCACTTCCTGCGTGATGAAACCATTGTGCCTTTTTGTAAACAAGCTCTTTGTAAATCGGCTTTTGTACTCGTATTTCTCCTACGTTTTTAGTATCTGTCGCACTTGTTTGATGGCAGCAGTCAGGACAGACGTTTCAATGTTGTTTTCCCATGAGCACTTAGAAGAAAAAAGAAGTATTTGCGAAGCCCTTCCCCAATCTATGTGTACAGCGCCATTATTGCTTAGTGCTTTTCTTCTTCAATATTTATAAGGGATTATACGCATCTAAAATACTTGGAAATATTACAACAATACTGACGTCATTGTATAGATATTAAATATATGTATAGTTTTGTAGAAAGGCTACCTATGCACACTGTGTTGAAAGAGAAGCTGCACCAATCAGCAACAACATTAACACTGCCTGGTGGATTCAATTTTTTAAAAAAAATTGCTGACGTATCATTAAGTTAACTACCATTTTAATTATTTACTGCACATTTGTGCCATAATTACCCTAATCAGTATTGTTTAAAATACACTGTTTTCATGACACTTTAAGTAAAATGTAGATAATCAATAAGTAGTAGTTTTACTTGAGTAAGAGATTGGAAGCGATAATCTTTGCGCTTTGACTTGAGTTTGTGTGCAACTTCTGCACAGTGTACCACATTTTTCCGAGTAAGCAGCTGTGTAGACACAAACTGTCATGCTGCACAATCATGCTGACCCTTGTCCTCCATGTAAGGGGTTGGAGCCAGTGTTAATGTTGTGGCTGATTGGTGTATGTTCCTGTCATTATCATTCTCACTTAAGTGCCAAAAATCTTGCTATCTGATACTGTAATTGATTTCTGTAAAGAATGGCTGTATGTTTTCTGTTCATCTCTTGTTTTGGATAATTTATTGTGTAAATAGCTTCATGCACTGTCACCATTAATAATATTTTGTTAAAATTGTGTTCTCTTGTAATCTCTGTAATCAGAACTGTGATGTGACATATTAATATTATGCTGTATATAAAATTGTGGTAAACATCAGTTTTTTGTGTGTGTGTGTATCGCTGTGAGTGGGTTTTTTCTTTTTTTCCCCTCCATGAAATGCCACAGCAGTTTGACATTTGCACGCCTCTAGTTTCCGGTGCTACATTGTGATGCAATATCCAGTTACAGTTATTTTAAATAGTCTGTCTTTAATCATTTGTCCCCAGGTTATGCAGCGTTCACAGTTTAGCCAGTGTTTCACTCTGGTTTTCCTAAGATCGTTTGTCATTCACTGAGATGATCCATTTCAGGATATTCTTATTCTTCCTTGCTTGCTGTCTAATATTTTCTGAGAAACGCCGTGGATGCTGTCTTGTCACTGGTAAGTTTGAGTCGTTTAAAAAAAATAGTTTCCTATTTAGAAATGTTCAAATGTGCTTTAAGTTCACTCGCATTGTGTTGGATCGTGTGCCAGTTTCGCAGCCACCGAGTCCGAACATCACTCATCTTCTGGCTGTCAGTGACAAGCAAAGCCTTACGGTGAGCTGGCGGCTCGACCACAGTGACTCAGTGGGTCACATTCATGAGGTCCAGATCAGCCGCACTGAAAACCACATCATCATTTACACTGTGAGTACTGGACTCATGTTTGTCTGAAATCCATAATGTTTGTGTCCTCTGTCTCTATCTTTTAGTTGGAGTCTGTCAAATTCAATTTCTCTTCTCCCTGTGTGTATTAATAAAGGAAAATGTGAGTGTACCTGCAGATGTAGATGAATACTCATGGACATGGACCTCTGATCTGCCTCTTGAGTGTGTCGATCACTCAGTCAGGATACGACAATACTACAACCAGTCTGTCCTGAGTCCATGGAGCAGCTGGACAACTAACCCCGGTGAAATGATTCCTTCCTGCTTTTAATTGTTATTCTGTGTGACTAAAACCTGACCTCAAACGCTGAGAACACGTCTGTTTTTTTTTTTTTTTGTGCACACCGTTAGCTTATCTGTATATCAGTGTTTCCCAACTGTTGCATTTTAGTTGCAGATGTCTCTTGCAATGCACCTCCTATTCAGAACACATCCTTGGATGGGTGCCATTTTATTGCTTAAAGTATTTGGAGCCATCGATCAAAACACTTTTACTTCTCTCGCTTATCTAGTATCTTGTAGTGAGAGGTGACGTCAGAAAGGGTTCAGGGGCTCTAGAATGTACAAGGGATTACAGATTTGTGATGCACCTTTTATTTTATTGCTTGTCTGTAGCTCACTTGTAAGTCGCTTTGGATAAAAGCGTCTGCCAAATGACTAAATGTAAAGGTAAATGTAAATGCTTATATTCTGAGCTGCCAGATCCTCGGACTGAGCCTGACAGTCGCTTTTCTCTTGACCTGTAGGAGTCAAACCACAGAACCAGACCAAGGCCTTCCCCTTCAAGAGGGTGCTGAGAGAAGGCGCCAGTGCAATGTTCTGCTGTATTCCCCCACCAGGAGAGAACATCATCAACATGACTTTCGCAAAGGACCAAGATAAAAAAATATACCCACTCATAAGCATTGGACCCAGAGTCAAGGCTATCGCTGTGAACAACCTGACAATCCCAACTACAGTCATCAAAATCCTGGCACTTTATTATGATACAACACGAAGAACTGGTTATGTTGAGAACTACGTCAGTTGTGAGTTTGGATTTTTATGTTACAATGTCGACTTCACCACTTATTAACTTGCTCTCTATGGCTTACGTTTAGTGTATAAATGTACATTAATGCTTTTAAACGTCTCCCTGACTTATTATGAGCTCAGGAAAAGCCAGTTGACTCAAGCAGGTTGATTACAAACTCTATTATCTATACTCTATGATCTACTCACTATTTGAACCAAAGGTTCCAAATTGTGTCATGTGGAGGTGTTTTTCAGCTAGAAGCATAAAGATATTATAATGTAGGAAGTCAGTTTAATGGCATTCCTGCTCAGATTGGAATAGATACAATTTTCCCAACTTTATTTTGTATTTACATGTATTGTTGTCCAGACCCTCCCCAGAAGCTCAGAAACATCACCTGTGCGACCTCTGACATGATAACTATCACTTGCACTTGGGATACAAGCAGAAAAAAATACGAACGTGATCGCAACAAACAGACACAAACTCTCCACATAGAGTAAGTGCAGTCCACACATTCAGGATTTTCAGTACTTGAAAGTGTTTCTGTTCCAAACTAATTGCAAACACACTTTTCTGATGGATGTCTCCTCGCTCTTCCCGTTCATTTCTTTGTTGCTGGAAACAAACGAAGGAATACAGAGCGGGCTCCCATCAGCTGTCAGGAGTTGTCTTGTACTTTCCCTGCCATCCCACATCTGGAAGAATACAGCGTCAGAGTGGTGGTGAAGAACCAGCTGGGAGAGGAGACCGAGAGCCACAGCTTCAACATCTCAGACCGAGGTCGAACATCTGCACAGAATAAGGAAATGAGCGCGATGTGTTGCAACTACGGCTTTCAGTTGTGTTTTAGAAACCTTAACACTTAAGTGGAATATGGCCTAATTTAACACACTCAAACTGTTTAAATGCTTTTGTTTGAATTGTTACTACACCACCACTTAAAAAAGGAACTTATAACTAATGTGTAGACTTTTGTGTATTTGTCGCTGTTAGTGTTTCCTGTTGTGCACTTGGACAGACTGAGCCCTGAGGTGACAGACATCACTGTGGCCTGGATCGTGCAGGGGAACCTGACTCATCTGAACCTCCAGTGTCAGGTCACCATGGAGCCACACAGCTTCACTGAGGTGAGTTTAATCTGGTTTAAAATCAATAATCAGATTTGAGATAACGTAATTTTTTTATGCGTTTTGTTTACCATTCATCTGTGTGTGTGTGTAACAGGTGAAGTGCAACAGTGGGAACAGTCGCTGTGAAGTCAAAGTGGAACATCTGCTTCCCAACACCCGCTACTCTACCAGGGTGCGCTGCTCAACCAATGGCAGATTCTGGGGGGAATGGACAAAGTCCAAGTCCTGCACAACCAGTGAGTCGGACAAATAAGTAATGAAATTAAGTAATGAATAAGTTAATGATCCTAATGTGCTTTTCTTAGGTCTTTTAGTGACCTTGAACTTATGGAGGACGATAAAGCAGGTGTCTGACCTGCAGCGTCAAATTACTCTATTTTGGACTCAGGTAAGAATCAAATATTGGTGTATTAGCACTTAAACACATTCTTTAGTTTCATAAAAGAGAAAATGACACCACAGCACCAACAATCACAAACACCTCTGCTCTCAGCATGTTCCCGGCTTAGCAAGCGTTGTAGAGATCCAGAAATACACAGTCCAGTGGTCGCAGGAAGGCCACAATGGGACACAGAGACAAGATATTGGACAGAAGTGGATGGATCTCTATATCGGCCCGGAACAGTATAACGTCACGGTGCAGGCGGTCGTCCCCAGTGGCCTCTCCGTCCCCGCTCAAATCACCATCCCAAAGATGGACGATAGAGGTGAGCAGCCCAAGACTGGCAAGTTTTATTTTTATTCCAAGCAACGTATCAAAAAAAAGAAATTGATAGGTGAGTTACCTAGTTTTATGCTATTAGACAAATATTTAACAATTTCTTATATAACACATGTGAAAACTATTAGGCTTTTGAGTTGTCCTTTAAAACTAAATTCACTCCCAGGATTCCACATGAACAGTTTCAGATATCTGTAGATGTGTCTTTCCTATTCCACAGTCTCACAAGTCCAATTTGTGTTTCTGTGCAGTGAAAGTGGAAGAGAAGCAGTTGAGCAGCAGCACAGTCGGTGGTTTCAATCTGTCCTGGGCTCAGCGGGTCGCTGCCACCTGTGGCTACACCGTGGAATGGTGCACGGAGGGGAGCGCAGGGCTGTGTGATCTGCAATGGAAGAAGACGCCAGAGGGAGACAACACACTGATCCTCCCCGACAGTGAGTGTTTGTTCTGTCCAGTGGTCACTGCAAGTCCGATGTTAATGTGCGGCTCATTTCGGAATGTCGTATCTTTTATTTTGCAGGTAGTTTCAAGGCGGGTCAAAGGTACACATTCAAAATCTACGAATGCACAAAGGTCGGACACAAACTCCTGGACATACAAAGTGGATACTCACAGGAGCTCCGTGAGTGTTTATAATAAGTTGTACTGAGAACGTGTGTGTGTGTGTGTCATGAAATGTGACACACTGTTGCCTCAGCAGACAGGCCAGTGCGACATTCTGCAGAAGAAATGAGGTTTTTGTCACTTTTTCTGCAAAAACCTTGCAACAACAACAAAAACTGCCACACCTTGTTAAAAGGTGTGGCAGTTTTTGACACAGGATGTCTTCATCAGAGGCTGTGATAGGGATGTCAGCTACACAAGATGTCATCTTTCCTGTTTATGTAGGAGGAGGAAGATAAGGCAAAAAAGCTCATATTTTTTACTGACTGACATTTGTAAACAGATGCAATCTTTTGCAGTATGTCAGTATCAAAAATCAAAAATCAACTTCTCCCCTCAGAATCTGTACAGCCCCCAGGTTTGGTTGAACCTGTTCAGAGAACCTCCTCGTCTGTGACACTGGAGTGGCGTTACAGTGAAGCAGATCCAGCTCATCCGGCATTTATCATCGGTTACTTGGTCAAAGTGCAGGATGCGCTGCCGGGTCATCTTAGAAGTGAGCGTGGAGGAAATTTAACATTTTAACTTTTATAATTCAAAAGGAAATCTGCTAAATGTGATGCAGACTGTGTCTAAAAGTGTCTAAGTTGGGATACATATTTTATGTTCCTTTAGTTATTAGACGTGAGAGTGATGGTGCTTTAATAATCTACATTTAGAAATGCTGAGAGTGCCAGACCCTCAGACGAAGTCGGTGACCATCGAGGACCTGCAGGAGAACCACGAGTACGTTATATCTGTGAGCGCTCTCACTCGGAAGGGGCCGGGACAATCGGCCAATGTCACCGTCTGGATCAAAATCAGCTGTGAGCTTCAAAACATCCCGTCATTTGCCAAAATTTTTTTGTGTCTACTTAAAGTCCTCAAACTCGAAATTATTTGCTGATCATCGTCAATTTCCTCTGGTAGCTTCTGCTCAGTTGGCCAAGATACTGACTCCCATCTTCCTACTTTTGGGCTGCATCAGTCTCCTGTGGCCTCAAAGAAAAATGTGAGTGACTTGGTCTTTACATCTTTACGTAATCGCTCACCCCTGCAGGAAGTGACATATCATAGATCGTGCTCTGTCTGTGTTCTTGGTTCTGTTCCTCATCCAGGCTGAAGAATGGAGTGAAGAATATCTTTTTCTATCCTGCTGGTATGAACATCAAAATATCTGAGTTAGACTCCTTCTTAAACGAGGTAAAAGTATAATCAACTTTTTTTATTTCAATAATAATTTTTACACATTGATTATTACGGCGATTCTGTGTAAGCAAATGACTCATCAGTCACCTTCACAATAAGTTGAAATAACCATTAGTTGTTGTTGCAAAATGTATGAGGGTTTCATCATTTCATCATTAATAATATGATATGGTTTTATAAAAGTATTAAGAACTAATAAATGCTCATGTATCGCTGCACATCAGCCACCTGTCACCATTCAAATACACTCAAAGGTAACGAGAATTGTTTAAAATAAAGCAGTTTTCTTTTTTTAGGTCAGTACTTCCTTAGTTTCACTTGAGTTATGTATCTTCTAACTTATCAAACAGTCTATAACGTTTTCCTGTGTGTGGGGCTGTGTGTTGTAGCCACTGTCTGCCCATGCTGACCCTTGTCCTCTTTGACATTATTAAGGCCACCAATGTTAAAGTTGTGGCTACTTATTTTTATGTTTTGATTATTAAAAACTAAGTTTACTGTTTGGCTCTGTTGCAGAAATTTGGAAAAGGGACTTTGGCATTAAAAATCTTTTAGAGTAGCGACTGTGACGCTCTACAGATTTCCAAAAATCCAGAGCAGATGCAGCTGTGGGATGATTTATCTGCAAACACACCATCCCGTTACTTCAGCTTTCCACATATAAGCCGCCATCTCCTATGCACAGACGTGCCAAATTATTAAAAGTTCACATTATTACAATATTTCCTCTCTGCATGTTTCCAGACTTGTGAGACTGTGCTGTCTGACAACATTGAGGACTGCATCAGCTGCAACATTGAGATCATCAGCGCGGACCTGTCCATGAGTGACACGGCTGCCGTGACACATCCTGAAGGCACGAACGCGCTGCTCCTTTCCCACCCCCGTCTTTTACCTCCTTGTCTGTCCTTCCAAGCAGGCTACTGCCCACAGTCAGGCCCGCTGCTCTGCGACACACCGGCCGTGGAGCAAATAACTGTCATCGAAAACAAGAGCTACATCCCCTCCATGGTGTATAAGTATGACTCTGAGCTGCAAGAGATAACGCTGAGTGAAACCAAATCAAGCTTTGAGCCTTCTGATTGCCTGGAGGAATCGTGCTGTGTTGACTACGGTTATATCTCCAATGATACCTTCTAGGTAAAAGTCATGCATCTGTTTCAGGAGCTGATGGATGCTTTGTTCATTTGGCATGATGTTTAGAATACTACAGTTCATGCTCATATGATTCAATGCATGCAAACTTGCATGGCCGAAAGGAAAACAGTAGGTAGTTTAAAGGGCATTTTTAAACACCTGTGTAGTTTCTTTGCTGTAGTATCCTCCAAACATGAATCTGTTTGTGGTGTGAGCATGTATACAACAGCTCAAAAAGAACTCTGCAAAGATTATGGTAAACTTAAGAGGAAATGGAGATATTATCTTCAGGATGTAACTGGTGTTACTGATTAAGCAGCTGAACATGTTTTTTTTTAAACAAACTTTATGACATTTTACTCAAAGTTAATGGTTCAGAAATTGTATAAAATTATCTGGTAAAATGTCTGTGTAAATTACATAATCATATTGACGCCATAGTTAATAGAATATTGATATGGTCAAATAAGAGGAAAAGGGTAGTGGTTAGCGCGTTTCTGCTCACTTGGATTTAGAACCAAATGAGTAGAAAGTGTGAAGCTCTGAATCACACTTTAAAACGTACTGTACAGGATCTTGCTCGTCACTTCGTAACAGCAGAAATTTTCTTCCTACGCGTCTGCAAACATTTGGTTCTACTGTTTCAGCTCATTTGCAGTTTAAGGCCACATATTTATGACTGATGGCATAATTTAATACCAAATCATTTTGTCTTATGTGGCCGAATACTAAATAACCTGTTCTGCAAGACATTGATTTTGTCATTTCATGTGCATCTGACTTGTGTATTTGTCCTTACATGTGCAGTTTTATTAAGAAACAGAACTGGTTCGTAGCAGGAACTCTGCTACCTAAATTAACGAGGGTGTGTGTGGGTGTGACAGAATAATCTTTGTTTACTCTAGATACTGTAGAAAGCCAGAATGGAGTAAATATACACACTAATCCTGCTTACCATATGTTGGACATCAACATTACAACTAATGTCTATAAGTATTGAGCACAGAATAATAAATAATATTAAAAACAAGATTATATGTTGAAGTAGTGTTTTATTAAACTGCAGTAATTGCCATTGGAACAATCATTCATTAGATGAATGATATTGTAGAACGTGATTGTTTTTACTAGCTTGAGGTATTTTACAAGTTCATAATATTAAGCATCTAAATGGATGCATAGAGGAGTAAATAAATGCATTTAAAGAACATTTCCTCAGATCAGACTGAATTGTGACAACGCGTCTCACACGCTGTAATCCTTGGTTTAAAGGGGCAGGCACATTTTACCGTAAGATGAATGTCCTCGAATCTGTTAAAATTAATTTGTATGACTTGATTGCAAGGTGCTTATGTTTTATTAATTTTAAACCCAACAACAGTTGCTTTATTCCAGCTCTCGTGGACCTGTTACTTTAAGTTCAAACAGATCAGTTTTGCCTTTTTTTTAAATCAGGCAGTTTAGCTTTAAGTTTTTTTTTGTTTTTTTTTTAAGTTGCAGGACTGGTTCTGGAAATAAATGTCCGTTTGTTCCAGGTAACATCTTGCGTGTGTGTCACAGAAAAGGTGTCTGGGTTTCTCGTGTCTTTGCTTTTCATTAATCATATAGATTCAGGGATTAGGAGATTTATGGAACTGAAAACTTAGAATCAGAAGCACGCTAGCATGTAATGAGCTTCTGTAAATGGGAGGACAAAAGTGTGCAAAGGAAGAACAAGGGATTTAGGTTCCCACAGACTAATTCCAGCTCATTTACATCCACTGAATGCAAAAGAAAAAAGGCTAGTTTATTAGAGTCAAAAGTAGTACAGTATTTACAACATCCTGTGCAAATTGAATAAGGCACGTAGTGTTCACATCAGGGAATAAATATAAAACTAAAACCAGTTTCTAGATTTCCACAGTGAATCGTCAGCTTGCTCTGTGTAGTGACGATCGACTGATTAACAACTGACTAAGTAAAGAGGATGTAAATGGAATGTAGGGATGCAATAATTATAAAATGTAGAAACAAAATACTATCCCAGAACTGAGGAACGGAGGCACAGGCACAAAATGTGTAAAAGTTTTCCTCAATCCCTCTCACAGACACACGTTCCCAGAGCTTTTCGCTTCTCTGGAGTCTCTCAGTAGTGTAGAGTTCATAGAACAATAAGTAAATAAATAAAAACGAAATCAACCTGGCAGGACGATCTGACCTGCCGAAAAAAAAAAAGAAAAGTGTTTCACATCGTCGCAGCAAAGACTGACGCATCTGCTCACAGAAATCTCATTTTGTGCTTTGATCTCTCGGACTCTTCAGAGGATCTTCAATGGGATGCTGTCACTCTGGTTAAAGTGTGACGCCAGCAAAGCCTCCTCTCAGATCAGCGTCCGTGCTTTCAAAATCGGAACAGTTCTGCTGAACAGAGGCAACCTGAAGGCCAGTCTTCAGGCAGAGTTCTTCTGCTGTATCCTTACCCTCACCTTGCTGTGCTTTCTGAAAGTAAGACGCAAATAATTGTGTTTAGATGACACTTTTTTTCAAATGGAAAATACTACAGATAACAGGAAGTTTCTTTGATGAGCTGGGATACAAAGTTCAGACTTGTCTAAAGGCAGATGAACAAATACCAGTTTGCAACATCGCTCTGTCAACAAAACTCCCACTGAAGCTCCACAAAATGAAGCTGGTTTCTGCTCCCAGACCAACTAAATTGTATCAAAAACTAAATTATATATTATATTTCAAAAATCTCCATATATTATAAATCAAAAATCAACACAAACGGAAGTTTAAAAAATGAAATATGGACTATTAAACGCCACCTCTCTGTTATATAAATCTGGTAATTTATTTGGTATGTGACCATCAAATTGATTAACTTTGTCTTCAGGTTTCAATGAGCCAACCCCCCACCGCCGGAGTTCCACAGGGCTCCGTGCTAGCACCTGTACTTTTCCCTGTATCCACATCTCACTACATAAATGTGCTACGCAGATGAAACCCAGCTACATTTATCTAGCAAATCAGACAAAACAAATCCATTAGACGAATTCAAGCAAGAGGCGGCTGTAGTCAGTTGGTAAGGCAAGTCGTCCATGGTCAGTGGTTTGATCCCCAGTCACTGCTTGCTACATGTCGAAGTGTCCTGGAGCAAGACACTGAACCCTCAGTTGCATGTATGTACCATGTATGTACCATTACCCTGTAAGTCGCTTTGGATAAAAGCGTCTGCTAAATGACTAAAATGGAAAATGTAAAATGTAAATGCATGCCTGAAAGGATGTCCTGTAATGTCCTACCTCTAAATTCAGACTAAACTAAAGTTACTGTATTTGGGCCTAAAAATCGGCTCCTGTGGTTTATTTAAATGGCATTGATTTGACCTTCAGTACTATTGTGTGGAAGGTCTTTTCAGCCTTTAACTCGCAAAATAAAAATATATATATATTCCATCTCATGCATTTAAGCCTTCTTCCTCTTGTAGAATATTCCACTTCCAAAACTAGGAGCATTCGGTCTCAAAGTAATGCTGATTCTGGACTGGACTACCATATTCTATCAGGATGTTTCACTAACTCTGTAAAAAGCCTCCAGTTAATCCAAAACACTTTAATCAGCTGTTGTCCACTGGCTTCCCATAAAATTCGGAATAGAAATTAACCCCCCCTCCTTATATAATGGCTTTACCGGCCAAGCTCCATTGTGTCTTCAAGACCTCATAATACGTTACGTATTACCTCAACAGATCACCTGATTTCAGAGCGAAGGTCTAACGTGTGAATCCTAGCGTTTCCAACAAGAGCACTGGGAGGCAGAGTCTTTAGCTATCAAGCTCGGAATCAGGTTTTAGTTACGCTGCTATAGACCGAGACTGCTGCGAGACCCCCCCAATACCCTGAGCTGAGACAGAGACTGCTGACAGACCCCCTAATGCCCTGAGCTCCTCCCCTTCCATCTCATGCATTTATATGTCACCAGTGCATCACAGGACATGAAAAATGAGCCAACCCCATGGGGGACTGTAGCTCAGCTGCTAAGGCAGTCGTCCATGGACCCTCATTGCTGTCGAAGTGTCCTTGGGCAAGACACTGAACCCCAAGTTCCTCCGGCAGGCCAAATTAGCACTTTGAATGGCAACTAAATTGCGTTCTGGCGCTTCGCTCAAGGGCACTTTGAGTCGAGAATCAAACCAACAGACCTCCCTCTGTACCTTTCTGCAGGTACGGTTCCCCGGGATTTGCAGCTGTGTGTTTCCAACATGCAGCTACTGGCCCTGCCAACGCAACTAGTGTTTAGTTGTTGCCTCTCGTTGCTTTCCTTTCTCTTCTCTCGCCACTTTCCACTCACCCCGACCGTTAAAAACAAAGGCTGCCCACAATGACCCGGGTTCTGTCTGAGGTTTTCCTCCTTTGCACTGTTGCTTTGTGCTCTCTCTCTCTCGAGGGGAATTTGTTGGGTTTTCTCTAGAAATCTGTTTAGCCTTGACTCATTATGTAAAGTGCCTCGAGATGATTTTGTACTATATAAATTAAGTTGAACCGAATTAAACAGAAAAAAAATGAATCCTGTCGGGGCTTGTGTTGCGTACCGTTGTGGAGGCGACACCATGCACTTCCAGAGGACGGCATAGAGAGCCAGTATAAAGGCAATGAACACTGTGGCTGCAATCGCACCTAAAGACACAAAAACATACATATGTTTATTTGCACACGTTAAAACCAAGTGCACCTGCACTAATATGCATAATTCCATGGTGTTCTATGTTCTGCAGTGAGTACTGTGGAAATGATTTGCTTGTCAGCTTTTACTGGAACGGTGCTGAGTGAACCAGTTCCTCCTCGTTGCTCTATTATAGATTTAAAAAAAAGTTCTTTGGAAATTACTTTGCAGACTATTATACTGACCACAAATATTACATTTCTCCAAATAAACAACAACAACAACGTGCCCAACAGACAGCCTGATTCTGTTGAAACAACACTTATTTAAAACACAAAACGTTCACATGCAGCCACTGAAGTCACAGAAACGTGCTGCACAGGTTGCGTTACACGACCTTTTTAAGGGATAAATTCCTTCAGTCTTTGGGGTTTGCAAAGAGAAACGGCATTAACTTTAAACCACCGGAAACGCTGCCTCCAACTTTGGTCACACATGTGCACGTTCTCACAATCAAACTCCTCCATGCGTATTGATAGGGGCACAGGGTAGACTGCACCCTCCCCAAACAAACAGAGACGCAGAAACATGAGGGATCTAGAGCCACTAAAAGGCAAAAGTTCTCACACTCAAGGCTCAGATGACAAGCAAGAATAAGACCTTGTAAGTCGTGGAAATGCAAAGCCTGCATATACAAATGTGCATGTAGTCAAACGTGCGTGTGTTTGGAAACTGTCTGGAAAAAAAACACCAGTATTTTGGAAAATCTTTGTCTCTTGCTCAGCCGTGGAAAATAACCCCGAGCAATTTGACCTAAATCATAGGACACTGATTGCTTTGTGGTCACGTTCCAAAAGGAAGTGCAAAAAATACGAATTCCATTTTATTTTTAGGTTTATTTGGATGTTGTCACTGTACTTTGAATCCTAGATGAGGGTCACTTGACTCTGACTGAAATAGACGATATCCGAGAGTTTCTGTGGCCAAACTGTCGCTCACCGGGAACGATTCCGCTGCTCTGCTTGGTCACAGGACTTCCTGTGTTGGAGGGACGAGTGACAGCTGTGGCTGAACCTTCACACCCAAGAAAGAAAAAACGATTAAACAATTTTACTTTGTAAAAGTGAAAATATCCGTGTGAAAAAATGTAATTATTCAGCATTTGAACCACTCTTCATCCATGTGTACAGTCTGATCATCTCATCATGCATGAACCTGCTTTATAATCACTAGCTCCAATTTAATGTTAATCTAATTTACGGTGTTTAATTTTAAGCATTCGGTGCATTTACAACTTTCTTGCTTACAGTGAGCAGGTTTGTCAAGGCTTTGTCCACCATGCACTGTTCCCTATGTCTCCACATTTAATCATCTGCGTGTATGCGACCACCACACCTTCATCTTGGGCAGAGACTTTGCTATTTCTCGACAAAAAGTAGGATTTACTTCGAGCCATCTGAAGCCGACACATACGGCCACATGGAATTTGCCTGAGGTGGATTCTCCTGTTTGTCTTGTATTGTCATCGGCTTTGGGTATGTCAAGGTTAAGGCCCTTTTTTCGTGTGGGGCTGGAATTCTTGTACACATCACTGTGGTTCGCCACAAGACACCCACCAACAACCACAAATGTCAAAAACCCACAAAAAAAACAAGAAGACTCACCATTATTCTGCAGAACACTGTGGAAAAGCTGCTGCGTTCCACCGGTGTCACCCATCTGAAATGCAGTGAAACGCTCATGTTTGAACAGAGACAGTGAATCACAGGGAGGAGACGAGACAGGACAGGACAAGAAAGGACAGGACAGGACAGGACAGGACAGGACAGGACAGGGTGACAGGACAGGGAGACAGGAGAGGACAGGACGCATCACCTCAGCCCGAGCTGCAGCTCCTCATGTGCACATTTAAACTGGCGGAAATATGAAGCGAACCAGGTGCCAGGTGGATCCGCACAGGTGTGAAACTCATGGAGGATCGGAAGAAACCGCGCAGAGACAAACACATGCGCCGCAGGTCGAGTGTGTGTGTCAGTGTGTGTGTGTCAGTGTGTGTGTGTCAGTGTGTGTGTGAGCCCCTTTCCCCAAACCACTGGCGTTCCGGCGGCCACGTCCCTCCGCTGACGGTCTGTTCTCTCTGTCTTTTTACCTCCGAGCTGTTGCTGCTGCTGCTGTTCGCGTCCGTCCACATTTCGGCGCCTGTCGAAGTTCGTCAGTTCGGCCGAGTTCGCGGACGCGCCTCGCCTGCTGCGTTCAGGTGCGTCTTTTGGGACTCGTACTTTACACGTGCAAAACAAACGTAACTGTGCGTCACTTATTTCAGTCTCTCCAAAGCCTCACGGAGAATTTTTTCCCCTTTAGGCCTCGTTTAGTGACCTTTAAAAGCTGATGCAAGCTGCGATGTTTGTATGTCAGAGTTAAATGAAGGTTTGGGTTTTTCTGAACTTCCGCTTTCCATGTCCCTGCCCACCAAATGTTGTTTGGGATGATTTAGACGTAAGCACAACGTGTCGGATTGTGTTCACTTATATTTCCCACAACAAGTGAAGTGTGCATGAATTCCTCAGGTAGCCAGAGCCCAGCCAGCCGTGTTTGCTGATTCAAGATATGGATCCAAAGATATGACTTTATGCACAACAACTTTGTCTTTATACTTTACTGGAAGTCTTGAACACACCTTTCCCCCACCTTAAAATAATAATCGTATGAATCCCCAGAGTAACTTTTATTTCCGGATTAGTTACGTAAATACACACACACACACACACAAATAATCAATGTTTTCAAAAACAAATCGATACAGACAGAAGAGAACAGTTTATTGTTTAGGTCACCGTTTTAAATTTGCAGACCACATTTAGACCAGAACTGTTGAGCCTGTTTAACACGGGGGTCAGTGAGACCTGACCTGCAAATAGCTACAGCATGAAAACCACATGTGACACATTTTCAAATTCAGCACATTAACTGCAAATGTTGAAACAATGAAGTTAAATGTCTCAGAAACCATGTTGGGAAAGTGTCACGTAAGAGTTAGTCATAAGAATTGCATACATAAAAAGGTTTGTCCTTTATGAGAAATGTTTCCAGATTTTCTCTCTAAAGAATGAGACACACACTCCGACATTCTGCAGATATTGCACAAAAGTTTACACTGTAAAAGCAGAAAGGGCAATTTCAAACAACACACACACATACACACAGGCACTCAAGACATCAATGCAGCCTGCAGATGTCATACATCAGCAATTTTATACACACATATGCAGAGAGAGCAGAGAAACATCTAAGAGACACAAAGGGTGTCTCTGCATCTGACACTGAAGAGCAGCTCATGAGGAAGGTTCTACCAAGTAGAATGAAACAGAAAAAACGTCAGCTGTGGAGTGTCTTCAAAAACAAGTGAGATGCGAAATACGAAATCAATTTAAAATGTCACACAACGTGTCTGTTCTCTTTTCAAACTCTACTCCTGTTTCAGGAAAAAAAAAATCTGACTAGCGCACAAGACGAGGCCAGACAGAGCAACAGCACCTGAGGTTCCTCAGATTCATCAAAAGAAAAGATGGTCAAATTTCAGGGTAGGATTTTTGAACTCTTAAAACCTGCTGAAGTGCAACGTGTATTAGTTGTGGTACATGTGGTCTAAGACAACAGCTTACGAGTCTTGCTGTGCTCCTCAGAGAACATCGTTCTTAAACAGGTCCGGGGAGGTTACATGTCAACCGCGCTGCAATAAGGCTGCATCTACAGATAAACACCTTTCTACATTTTACGTCTAATCTCCCATGTTTTATCAATTTTAAGATGCATCGTCACTCAATAATACTATCACCCAGGTGGGAATGTTTAAGATTTCATTTGTCGCTATGTGAAAGAAAAGCAAATAAGTCATGTTAACGTTGGCCAGTATAGCATATAATAAAAATATAATAAATCAACATAAGATTCTGTGAGACTAATATTATGTCAAAGCAGCCACTTACTGCTTTGGCCCACGTTAGAGTTTTTAGATTGACCTCATCTTGAGGATCAATGGAACAGTAAAGTTAATAACATGGCCACCTAGTGGGCATAAAAGCTTATGCCTGCAAGAAAAAAATGGTTTGTGTTGTAAAAGAACCAAACCAAAATCAAACACGCTGTATTAATTCAAAAGTTAAAGACTTGTGAGATTGTCAATAGTTGCCTTAAAGCAGAAGCACAACTGTGGTTAATACTTTTGTAAGAGCTGAGCTCAGACTATTAAGATCTGATTCAATTTTAACAATAGTAAATGGTTTAAAGACAACACATCACCAACACACGACATCACGTTATTATGTCCTCAGCTGGTATTAGCACAACACAGATGTTTACCCTTTTGGAAGTTTTAAATTAATTCAAATGTTAATTCTTGCCCTGACCAAACCCCATCACTCCTTCAGCCCCCATCAGTCAGACTCCATACAGGTCACACTCAAGACTGGCCACCACCTTCCACCCCTTCTTGCTCTCATCCTGGCGTCCCTTCCCGCATGAGACAGCATCGATTCTGTCCCTTTTGTTGAGAGCTGGTGGCTGGTGCTTGATGGGAGTTGTAGGAAAAACAGAAAGGCAGAGAGAGGTGTGTCCGTGAGGACGAGGCAGCGACATCACATGACTTCACAGCATGAGTTCTGTTTCCGAGCCTGCAGGGTTAAAATAGGACACGTTTGGTCAACAAAATACTGACTGGCCACAAGTCTTACAGTCCAGTGTAGATAACACAAGTTGTTAGCACTCACAGTCTTGTAGAAGGCTTTGGACTGGTTACCCAGATGCTCTGACTTTGCCACAAGATCATCCAGTTTCTCTCCTCTCTCCAACAGACTTTCCATGGTGTTGTGCTACAGAGAGCGGAGGTGAAGAATACTCAATCAAAAACAGATCAAACAGTTCAAGAGGCTAGAGGAATAAAACATTGTTCGATATTGCACTGATTCTGAATTCTGGTCTGTGGAGTATTTCAACAATTTGATCTATAGTGGCAGTTGTGGGCCCAGAGGTCTGGGTGAAGAAGAAGCAGCTTCTGGGGTTCTGTGATAGTAGTATAATAAATGAACCAACTTTAATAAGTAATGTGGACACATTTCAGCCTGTTGAATAAGGTTTCAACTTTGGGGAGGTAGTTTACCAAAATTATCTTCGTCTCATCCAGTTCTGCCTGCACTTTGGTCATTGCATCTGCTTCCCTGGGGTTCTGGGGGGGGACACAAAACAGCAAGTCATCAGTTAGAATGCTATTGCATGTTGATCATTGTAGCATCTCAAAATTAAGTTCATGATTTTCGTTTTCCTAATTACATTTACTTGAGAGCATCTCAATACCATTTGGTAAACAGTGTCAAGTGACACAAGAAATACACAATGTCTGCCAATGATTTAACAATGTAAATCTGCTGTTAAGGTTTGTACCTTAAGTACAAAATCACAGTCATAAGAACTGACATTAACTACAGACCTGGTATTTAGAAAGGTGAATATCCAGTGCCTTGTAGTTTATCGTTTCAGGATTACCAGAAGGCCAGTCTATACTGTCCACTTGCCTGGAGAACTCCTCTAAGACCTAATGAACAGAAAACAATTATTACCAATGCAGACAGTGACATGCCTTTATCACCACTTAACAACCTTGTACCCACCTTGTCCAACAATGTGAAACAGACCCTCTGTGGGTATTCAGTATCTGCTATAACCACAGCACCCAGGTTGTCATTTCTTACATACACGTGGCACAGGTACTCTGAAAGAAAGAGAAACCATGGACACCATGACCAAAACAAAAGTGTGATTAAAAATAGCATTTCCTGGTGCTAAAGTGCAGGCGAACCAAGAACCTGTTTGTGCACTTTGTTAAAGGAGAACTAAAACTAATATGTTTCCAAATAAAGCTTAGGAAAGTTCTTCATGCTCACAAGGAGTGAGGAGTATAAACTTAGCAATGTGGCTGTGGTCTGCCTGACATTTATTATTACCAAATGACAACTGATGTTTTTGATAATTCTATATGCTGATCCACCCGGCACGGTGGGGGAGTGGTTAGCACTCTCGCCCCCTTACAGTTAGGAGCCTCCCCCCTTTTACCTCCACAGCCACAAGGTCTTGAGTTCAAATTTACCAGCCAGCTGGAAACTTTGTGTGTGTAAATGATAAACGGTCTGTTTTTCTACCTCGTTGTACCCAGAGTGCTTAACACTCAGCCACACAGAGATAAGGGAGCTGCTGTACACGTTCTGCCCATACTTGTGTGGGTTTTCTCCCACAGTCCAAAGACATACTTGTTACATTAATTGGTGACTATGTTGGCCATAAGTTTTAATGTAAGTGTGAATAATTGTCAGTAAATGCCTCTGTGTTGGCTCTGGGACAGACTGGAAACCTTTCCAGAGCACACCCCACTTCTCATTCAGTGACAGACAAGAACCCTGATCAGCATAAGCGTTTAAAGATAAACGATGAATGAATTAGGGTTTGCAGACATTGATTTGGTGTGTTAAGATGTGACAAACCAATGCAAATAAAAGGGGAACCTTTGCTTTGGTTGCTGTTTCATTTTATAAAGTCTGCCATTTCTCCTTTCTAAGCCTACATAAAACTGTGTGAATTCATTTGAACTCACTTTCTGTTGTTGCTCATTTTTACCTTGTTCTTTCACTGAGGCACGGCTTCCTTGAGTAGTTCGTTCAACAATCAAGGCACTGGTAAAGGTCATGAACTCCTGAACACTAAACAAGCGAAGACAGTCACGTCACTTTAGACAGAGAAATACTCCATATTTTTTTGCTGGACACGATCATCGGTGGGGATGAGTAAGACGCACCTGGAGCGCTGAAAGAAGCTGAACGAGGACAGGTCGTAGGCCGCTTTGAGGAGGTTGGCTTTGGTCGGTCCTTTGTAGAGGACGCTGAGGCTGTAGAGCTTCATGCTTCCACCGGATCAGGTCTGGTCAGTCAGTCAGTCAGTCACAACGAACACGATCACGCAGTTCTGGGGGTCCAATGTGAAGGATGACACACGCAGAACTGCATGAGAGCTTTATCCCCCAACCAGCTCAGCAAGCTAGCGCCCCTAACATTAGCACTTTGAAGACACTTGAGTGAAATGCAGCTGACTAGATCCAGCTAAAAAGTGAAAGCAGCTCACAGCACAGACTCTTCACAAATTGGTGATAATGTCAATTTGCTTCACAACGTTATAAGTTTCTGAAGTCAAGTTAAGCATATTGCTAAGCTAACGTTAGCTCACAGATGCTATCTGGTGTTTTTTTTAAGGCCTCAACTAACTTACCAAAACCAGTTAACGAGCAGCAGCCAGGCTGATTCCCCCCGAAACCACCGAACCAACCTCTTATTCCACATTAACTAGAACTCGTTCGTTTGCACAGCTCATACCCAGCGACAGAGTTAGCGCTGAATTAGCAGTTTCTAAGATGGTTTGTCGACCAATCACCACGTCACGATCGTCAGGCCGTCCAATACGATATGGACTCCGGTGGAAACAAACGCCGCTATTTTCACAGTTCCGCTTCAATAAAGTCAAATTTTAAAAGTTACGTTTTTAGCGCATATCGAGTATTTAATACAGTAAATTCAGAAAGAGACCTTGAAGATCCGACGAATAAATATAACGTTTTCTTATGAAGTCAGAGTTGGTTATCAAACTATTGATGATGTAAATATGTTTTTTCCTCTTATTTACGTATATGAATTTTATTATTATTATTTGTTTGTTTTATTTATTAAGATGGTTGTAAATCATTCCAAAACATACAAACAAAGAAAAACTAATCTTGACAAGCCTGAAAAAATGGGCATGCTTAGACTTAAAATAAGTTAATCTCAAATAATCCAATAAAATGAGTTTATATTTGTTTCTTGGTTACAGCGTAATTTTTAGTGTAAATTAGAACAAAAAGTGGCCAAACAACTTTCCTAAGAAATACTAGACTTGTCTTGAGAAAGGAAAAATATTCTTCATGAGATATAGTGACGAAATTAAAGATCTCTGTAAAAGGGATAGTCTCCAGTGACATGCTGAAACTGGATCCCATCAGGGCAGAGGATGCAGAGCAAGGCCAAAGTTCACATGTGCCCAAGAAAAGATTATCAATTTTTATGAATTGACTGCATCACTGAATAAAACAAGAGATAAAACAGCGTCCCAAAAAACCTACAGATTGGAAATTCGAAGAAAATGTTGCACTGCATCAAGATGCACAAAAGTGGACTTTAAATGAATGTTTGAGGTGTTTGGATTCTGTTGGAAACGTGTTTCAGATGCAGAGCTCCTGAAAAGATGATGATGGCTGCTTAACAAAGTCAGTGAAGCATAAAGGTGGAAACAGGATGATCTGGGAATGCTTTGGCAGTCGAAGAGTAGGTGATCTGTATCATGTGCAAGTCATCCTCAATCAGCATAGATACCAGTCCTGACTGAACAGGCATGCCATTCTCTCTGGGCAACGGCTGACTGGGGATAACTATATTTTTCAGCAATGACCCCAGGCATTCCTCCTGGTCGTGTAGGAATACTCTGGAGAAGAAAGTGGGTGCTCATGCAAAAGGCAGTTTTGTTAATGACAGTAAAGCTGAACATGCAAATCTGATATGACCATTATTCTGTGCTCAAATATGCTTAAAACGAATTGTTCCATTTTTTTTGTAGCTTGTGACCCACATCTTTTATAGATATGTTTTACTGTCTATGATTAATTTATTATCACTCAATTAACAAAATCTTTACCTATTTATTTATTCACTGATATATTAACAAATTCATTTAGAAAAACAACATAAAAACATGAAGGCAAACGCTAAAATTATGCACATTACACATGGTAATAGAGAAGGTTATGAATAATCATTGATACTACTTTGTAACTTCACTTCAAGTATATTTTCTAATGTAATTATGTCACATTTTCATCTGAGGTAAAATGTTCTGCTTGTTATTCTTCTTCTTCTTCTTTTTCTTCTTCTTCTTTTTCTTCTTCTTCTTCTTTTTCTTCTTCTTCTTCTTTTTCTTCTTCTTCTTCTTTTTCTTCTTCTTTTCATTGTTCTTATTGGAGCTGTGTTAAACAGCCTTTCAACTGTTTTGTCTGCAAAAACATGCCACCCTCACTTGATGTTGTCTCGGGTAATCTTGCTCCATTTAACAATTTCCTCCTGGCCACTTAACTCAGTGGTAAGTGTTTTCCATATAAGAAGTGTGTCTGTAATTCATTTCCAAGGAAACACATCGCTCTGGCATTAAAAGGAGCATCTGTTGACAGGTTGGCTGCATCATGAGAAGAAGTGGTTCTATTTTCTTGGAACCATATTTTTTTGCATTAATACACTGCAGTAACAAGGTCAGTAAGAAGTTTGGTTACGACGTGGAGCATGCTTGAAAAATCTCTCTCTTTAAAATTCAATGGCTCATCACTGGGTTAGAGACATTAACTGACTACACGTTCATCGACGTGGACACAACTGGATTTGCTAATTTCCAGAAGGAAGATAAATCCACAGGTTTTGCATGGTGCATTTGCAGCAATGAAGATGAACTGTTATTTTCACACAGTACCTTCAAGAATGATAACTGGAGCAACTTTTTCATCAAGCCTGGGCAAAAATTAGAACGTGATCGTTATTACTTTATTTTTTACAGTGAAACGATTTTATTTCTCCAAGAATGAAGAAAATCCTATAGGCTATTTTCTGAAACATTCTTACTGTGCAGTATCTGCTAAGCCTTGAACAGCTGAAATGTAAATGTGTGTCAGAATTGCTGCTAAACATACAAACGTATGCATCAGAAGTTTTAGGAATATGACAGTGGCTTTCAAAAATTCCAGAAGATAATAGTTCACGTATGGACAGTGAGTGAAGAATATTAACAGAAACTTGGGAATTTCCACAACATCTGGGAAGAACTCCACTGCAGAGCACAGATGGTTGGCAGGACACTCGGGATTTAATCCGTGTGATACTATGGATAAGGTAAGATACAATCAGCTAACTGAGTACATGCTGTCACAGATTGTGCAAGAAAGCAAGTATATGCGTTACTGTGTTTATAGAGAATGTACAAGAAAGTGTGGACTTTCAGAGAATTGGTGCTGTACAGCGGGTCCGTGTCTTCAGTATGAATCTCAATTCATGGCTTAAGGTCAATTCAAAAGAGGTACTGACACCATAAATGGATGGAAATATGTAAATACATAAGCACACTTTCAATAATAATTTAAATAAGTAAAAACTTTAAGTGCTGCTCCATTATTGGTTTAATTCTTCATGTGCAGTGTCGGCTAATGTATTGAAACATGACAGGTCTGTATGTTTCTCTTTCATATAATCGAATAACACAGTGGTTTAGTGTCATACTTTGTGAGAGACAGCTGGCTGAAGGGAGATCCATCAGGCAGGTCTCCGTGCAAACAACCCAGTAGGTTAAATTAACCGGCTAATCAGCTATTGACAAGCATTTGCACACATTCAACTCTATCCATAAATGGAAGCAACACAGGCTGATTCAGTCTGTGCATGTGCGTCTGCTCTGGATTTTACAGTTTCCCTATACAACATTTCTTAGTACTTTGTGGTAATTCTGTTTTTCCCAGTAATCTGTGAGTCAAAGCAGCCCAATAAAATTCTGCCTGGAGCAGCTTTGTCCTGTCCTTTCTAGCTGATACACGTATCTATGAACAGGCAATAAATACTAATTTTATTTTAATTTCAACTCCACTTACAGGTCAGGGTCATCTTTACAAAAACACTATTGAAACCCACAGATATTTATTTAACGCAGTGTCCATAATTTGTTGTCTGATTAATATCTAATAATATTTTATATTTTTTATTACATGCTAAATGGTATAAATTATAAGCAGTATGTGACTATATTGCTTGCACGTGGTGGTCCTATTGGTCCAAGTTATTAGTGGGTTTATTTAAAATGCTACAGTCAGGCTACCGGGGCAGATGGCCATCGTTATCTCTCAGACAGGGAGCTAAAAAAAGCTCTGTCCTCTGCTGTGGTAAACTACGAGAGCTGATAAGCACAGGAGGCCTTCACCTGCAGCTTACTATTGTTAGTTTTAGAGGTCAATACTCCCTCCCTGTTCCTAATTTTAGACATGTTTCTAATTTTACAAATATATGCATAACTCCCAGGGTCTCTAAAGTTCCTGAATTGTGAAACACGAGGCCATCGCACTTCTGATTTTTAAAAAAGAAGACATTGGGTTCAGATCACGAGGTTCAAGTTGAAATGTATTTAAATTGTCAGTGGGCTATTAAATCACAGTTGACGGGTTCATCTCTGGGTTAAAGGTCACAGCTTGCAACATAAAAGCAAGTAATAACTTACCAAATTTATCTTAAGTCTATTTTTGTACCGCAAATAGAGATTTTTTTTGTTTAAAGGCCAACTGTGTCAAACTTAGCAATAAGTGAGTTTTTGGCAATGACAAATCACAGTTTTCATTATGACAGTGGTTTTATATATATAAATGTATTAATATAAATAACACCTTTTTTGTCGTAGATTAAGCTGAGTTACAAGCATGAGGCAACTTAATGAGATCCAAATATTACAAAATCTGATTTTGCAGTAGCTTTGATTCAAAATGTCATCTTCCCTCAATCAAGTAGTTTTAAAATGATATGTATTTTCATTCAAGTAATATAGTGTAATATAAGACAAGATAAGATAAATCCATCTAATTTCTCTGTCAGTCAGGGGTTTGCTTGCCTTTTCCTCGCTCAATAAGATTCTAAACTTTGTAAAGTTTAATTATAACTTTTTAGAAGTGAGGACACAGATTTTTGGCTCTCGTCTTTTTGGACTTTGCACAGAGACTTTACTTTGGTGTATTTGTGTGTATGTGCGTCTGTGGACATACATCGCCAGATGGGGTGAGGCTGGTAGGGGGCCGGCGTTTATGTCTGGTGCGTCCAGCCCACTTCACTTAAGCATAAAAGTAGCGGTGATTCGGTGGTAGTCACACTTCACTGACTCTGCACACACACACAGGGTGAACACGCACTCACCACAAACCTAGAAACACACACTCATTTAATTCAATCTGCAAAGATGCCGTGTGTCAGCTCTCATCTCGACCAGATGGTGAAGATACCTTGCAGCTACAGCTCTGTGGTTGATAAAATCCTCATGGTAAGATTAGATTTTTTCTCTCTGTGGAGATTTGGGTGATTTGTACAGTTAGGATTGTCATGAATTTGTGTTGATTCCATGTCACTGTTGCGTGAAATAAATCCAAAGGATCATCTCACCTGTGTGTGCTCTGATTTGGGTTTTACTGCACATCATTTAAAAATGAGTGAAACTCTGTTCCCCAGCTGGGTTTACCGACATTTTATCAAGTGCAAAGATAATGAAGATGACGTTTTTCATGCAGCATCCTAAACTGCTGCTTCCTCCTGTCGTGGCAGGTTGAGCAGATCCTGTCAGAGTTCAGGCTGAATCAGGAGGATCTCAAAGAAATCATGAAGCGGATGCAGCGCGAGATGTGCAGAGGACTCCGTTTAGAGACACACGAAGAGGCCAGTGTCAAAATGCTTCCAACTTACGTCCGCTCCACCCCTGAGGGTTCAGGTAGATCATCTTTCTTAAAATTAAGCAATTTGAGATAAAGTCAGCGAAAATGTCTGTTGTTTCATCTGCTCCTCATCACTTGTCACAGCTTCAGGTGTAATAAAGTATGTGTGCTGCTTTGTGATGACAGAGGTGGGCGACTTCCTGGCTCTGGACCTGGGGGGCACAAACTTCCGTGTGATGCTGGTGAAAGTGGGTGAGGACGAGGAGAGGAGCTGGAAGGTGGAGACGAAGAACCAAATGTACTCGATTCCTGAGGATGCCATGACAGGGACTGCTGAAATGGTCAGTAGCAGATGAATGTGTATGATTCCTTTGGAAGTTTTTGTAATTAGCACGAGTTACTGATCTCCTTGTTCCTGCAGCTGTTTGACTACGTAGCAGAGTGCATGTCTGACTTTCTGGAAAAACATCACCTGAAGCACAAGAAGCTTCCCCTGGGTTTTACCTTCTCCTTTCCTGTCCGACATGAGGACATTGACAAGGTACCGTTGGGTGTCCTGCTGTACACTTATAAAATGCTTAATAACTCCACTCACACGTCCTGTGGTCAAAAATGTTCACATCTGAGATCTGTCCTTTTTACTTTCACAGGGAATCCTTCTTAACTGGACCAAAGGCTTTAAGGCTTCTGGGGCAGAAGGAAACAACGTTGTGGGTTTGCTCAGAGATGCCATCAAGAGACGAGGGGTGAGTTGGATTTTATCACGACTCGTCACTGCTAACGACAGATGTTTGTTTGTGCAAATGAATGAGGCTGCGTGTGATGTTGCCGTTCAGGACTTTGAGATGGACGTGGTCGCCATGGTGAATGACACGGTGGCCACTATGATTTCCTGCTACTACGAGGACCGCAGCTGTGAAGTGGGCATGATTGTTGGTAAGAAGCTCACGCACACGACCCTTCTCAGACACGAACACACGCACACCCCGCACGTCTAAGCTCTGTCTCCGTCCTCTTCCTTCAGGTACGGGTTGTAACGCCTGCTACATGGAGGAGATGAGGACTGTGGAGCTGGTAGAAGGCGAGGAGGGGAGGATGTGTGTGAACACAGAGTGGGGGGCTTTCGGGGACAACGGGGAGCTGGAGGAGTTCAGATTGGAGTACGACAGAGTGGTGGACGAAACCTCGATTAACCCCGGACATCAGCTGTAAGTAAACGACTCATCTCACTCTGTTTTCCAATCTGCACATGCACTCAGCTGTTAGAGTGACGAGTGCAGGTTCACGCTGTAATCGAAAAAACGTGCCACGCTTCCTCCGCCGCTCTGTTTTTCTGAATCAATCATCCTTGTGTGGCAATATTGACCTGACTCTCACCTGAGGTCTCCGTGCAGTTAACAGGCCACCAGCTGTTCTTCCTGCGGCTGCTTGTAAATGGCCACGGCCCTCATACGTCAGCGCTCAGTCAGCGAGTGGGGGTGTCAGATTAATGATCCCACTCCTCTGCTGGCCATAGTGTCTGTTGGCCTAATGGCTGTTTGCACTGGCAGCTCTTTCACAGAGACGACCGCTGAGCCCAGAGTCGCCCTGATGTGACTGTCTTCATCTGCTCTCCCTCTTTCCCAGAAAGTTGTTTACCCATGTGTTTTATGACAACCACATCCTTCCTGTTTCTTATGTCAACAGCCTTCCTGACTTAATTTTCCACACCCTTTCTAACAATGTTGTTCTGTTTTTTAAAATGACCTCTCCTATTTCGTTCTTGCCTCCTGCAGATACGAGAAGCTGATTAGTGGGAAGTACATGGGTGAGCTGGTCAGGCTTGTTCTGATGAAGCTGGTGAATGAAGACCTGCTGTTTAACGGTGAAGCCTCAGAGCTGCTGAAGACACGTGGCGGCTTTGAGACACGTTACGTCTCACAGGTGGAGAGGTGAGCAGTGTGCTAATGACGTGTTTTGTAGGGGCATCATTTATCATTTGAATAGTGAGCGCAAAAAGAAAATATAAAATGTGGCACGACTAGAAGAGAACAGAAGGAATAAACAGTTATTAACATGCATTCTACATAATTTTGCCTTTCGCCTGTTTTTCAGTGACACTGGGGACAGAAAACAAATCTACAACATCCTGTCCTCACTGGGTGTTCTGCCTTCAGAGCTGGATTGTGACATTGTGCGTCTGGTCTGCGAAAGTGTGTCCACCCGCTCCGCTCACATGTGTGGTGCAGGGCTCGCTGGCGTCATAAACCTAATGCGGGAGCGCCGCTGCCAGGAAACCCTGAAGATCACAGTGGGGGTTGACGGATCTGTCTACAAACTGCACCCGTGGTAAGGAGCCTTCTTCTAGACTTTCTGAAGAACTGAAAACATTGTGCTGACGTGATGAGATTTCCCTTTCTCCTCAACTGAAGAAGACTCATGTGTTTTTTTCTCTCTCAGTTTCCGTGACAGGTTTCACCAAATCGTCTGGGACCTCACGCCTCACTGTGAGATCACCTTCATCCAGTCGGAGGAGGGGAGCGGGCGCGGAGCAGCTCTCATCTCAGCAGTGGCCTCCAAGATGGCTGCATGCATTCTGACGCAGTAGACGGAGACATGCACTGAGGTGTCTCCCTGCAGGACGGCAGCTCGCCTGGACTCTGATCTGAGGACACTGATTACATGTCATTTTGACGGATGAGTCTCAGCAAACTGGATATTGACTACGGAGAACAGAGAACGGCCAATAACTTGTATAATAGATAGACATTTGATAGTTAGACCAGCTGTCAGGGTACAGCTTATGTTTCCGAATTTTAGGAATTGGTTTACGTTATGTGGCATGAAAGTCCATTGGTGGAAGTGTATTATAATACCAGAGTAAACTGGTTGTAGAATTTTCATTTTGTAAATACTTCTGTAAACTATGACTGCATAAAATATATTATTTAGTTGTGTAGTAGTACCAATATGTGAGCAATTACATTTCTTTGGCTCTGTATATTTACATTTTATATTTGTGCATTAGCCAGCAGTAGCTCATTTGTACATGATGAAATATGCTTTGAATGTGAATATGCTTAACTGTAAATACAACTAGCTATTGTACTTTAAATGTATGTTATTCTTTTTTATTGTCAAAAATGACTTAAGTCTGAGGGAAAATGGATGAGCAAAAAGGTTTTTGGACTGTGTAAACCTTGAAATACATCTGGCAGTTGTGATTTATTGCTTCCTCCTGTTAAATTTGCAGCATTTCTTTGAATAAACAGTGCCATTAAAAACACATGAAAACAATATTGACTTAATGACTTTCAAGTAATGTAACACACCTCAACACTCATGTAACAAAACCGAAATATAACATATTACAGTCCAAAAATGCACCTGTTATTATGGTAACCGCCTTCCATTAAAAAAGCACAGAATGTATGTAGAACAATTTCTTTACATGCACACAGTTTATTACTTTTGCCAGTGACCATGTTGAGAATGCACAAATCAAACATAAAGCAAAAAATGAGTAAAATCAGAACTGGCTGTTAACTTCCATCTTCACTGCTGTGTAATATAATGTTAAAAACAATGCCCATAAAGTCAACGTGGAGCTGGGTTTGACCTATGAAAAGTGACATTACTTAGGGAGAGGTCACGTTCCGTTGTCTGCTGCTGTGCTCTTCATATCTTTATTTTCCAGCCCAGAGGATTCCTGACTGCTTCACCTCTTATCAGGCGCCTTTAGTGACACGCTGTGACCGACTGTGGCCTTGTAAGGCACTGTGCTGCCCACCGAGGGCTATTATAGGACAGAGAAGATAAGATGGCTCATACATAAAACCCACCCCAGCATCACTCCTCAGCTGGGAGTCCACACACAATCCTTCAGACATGGTAAGTTAGTCAGCGTTATCATATTTTAAAAAATTCAGTGAGATATTATTTAAACGTGCTGGATCGTTTAGGAATTGTTGTATTTTGGTTGCAGCAAAGTTACGGTCTTTTGTTTATGTGTTCACCTTCTCAGGCGAGTAAGAAAGCCTCCAACAAGAGACAAAGGGGAGCACAGAAGTCTTGTTCCAATGTCTTCTCCATGTTCGAGCAGTCCCAGATACAAGAGTTCAAGGAGGTACACTCAGCACTGGGGCTTTTCCCACTTTGACATCATTCTCAAATCATAATTTTGATTTCTTGGGAAGAGAAATATTCAAGGTCACCTGACAATTCAACCCACATAACTAAAGCCTGTATGAAACATATTCTTCCTTTAAAATGTTAGCAGTGTAAATATTGAATAATACAGAAAGTCCCCTTCAAATGCACCAAATTCAAGCACTGAAGTCAAGAAAGAAAGTCTTTAAAGACAATTTGACTGGTTAAGAAAAAACTGGTTTTCAGTAATGATCAATTGTTTTTGGGATTTACTCCACAGGCGTTTGGCTGCATTGACCAAGACAGAGATGGTGTCATAAAAAAACAAGACTTGAAGGAGACTTATTCACAGCTGGGTAATTTTTTTTACCTTTAAATTCTTTTGCTTTTTAATCTGTCCACTTTCAAATACTGTGTGTGTGTGTGTGTGTGTGTGCCTGTGCACCAGGGAAACTTAATGTCAAAGACGAAGAGTTGGAGGAGATGCTAAACGAGGGCAAAGGTCCAATCAACTTCACTGTGTTCCTGTCTCTTTTCGGGGAAAAGCTCAACGGTGAGAAGAACTTCTCACACTTTGAACATACATCTAATTCCAACGACAGACTTTCAGACGATGCTGGATATTATTTTGTTTTCTTCCAGGCACTGATCCTGAAGACACCATACTTGCTGCCTTCAAACTTTTTGACCCCAACGGGACGGGTTTTGTTAATAAGGATGAGTAAGATGCAATTTATTCAGCCTTCCATGTTACTCATATTTCCCACGTTAGCAGTGACTTAACACTAACCTTATTTCTTTCTCCCATTTTTATTGTTATTTCAGATTTAGACGATTACTGATGAACCAGGCAGATAAATTCACATCGGAGGAGGTTTGTATTTTCTGTTTGATAGTCTTAAATTCTTCATTACTGTCATCGGTTTAATCAGGCAGATTGTCATTTTACGCACCTGCAGGTGGATCAGGCCTTCGCTCTTGCTCCCATTGACCCAACTGGAAACATCGACTACAAATCGCTCTGCTACATCATTACACACGGAGATGAGAAGGAAGAATCCTAACAAGTCATGTCCACCACAGGCCGTCCAAACGTGCCGACGGCTGTTTCCACAGTCGTTGGTTATCGTTCATAACAACAATGACTCCTGTAGTAATTTTAGCATATATGATCCTTTCAACCTTAAATGTTCAAGGGTAATAAAACCTGCAGGTCTGTTTAAAAAAGGCTAATTTGTTTTTGCGTTTTGGAAATAAAGTATTGGACTCCTCAAATGTTTTTTCGTTGATTTTATTTCACAACACTGCACTGAAATAAAAAAACTATAAGTTCATTAAAGGGGCAACGTCAAATAAGGAGAAGGTCATTAACATACTTTTCTTTGATAAATAGGAAAACTTAATTCAGTTCATCAAGACAAATGAAACCTGATTCAGAATCAAATTCATTCCTTATTAAAATGCATCCTATAATTTGAATTGCAGGGTTCAATACCTATGATTTGAATATTCTCACTTTCATTTTGAAAAAGTGGCAATTTTTGTTCTTCTGAAAGTTTTGTTCCTCTGTGTGCTGACACTCCTCCAGGACCATGAAAACCTTTAGGAAGCAATAATTACCACAGCGAGTTGTATAAACATGCAAGGCTATACTGTCAGTGGATCCGTCAAAGGCCTCCCTCCATTCATTTGAAAGACTGTTGCCATGGATACAACAACAAACACCTCCATTAACACCCCAGCCACATTTTCCTGCTCACAGAGCAAACAGCTGGTCGACTACAAGTGGACCTGGATTGTTTTAAAATTCTGCAAGGCAAGTAGCTCTGCAGGCACATCTGAGACGAGAGCAGGGTTGCAAATGACTGTGCGTCAGTTTTGAATTCTGAAATCCGTAGTTCTTCCAGCAGAGATGCCTGTTGCATCTGGAGCTGCAGGCAGGGTGGATGCAGGAGTAGATTCAAGCGTAACTTGGACATCAGACAGACTTAAGAAGACGACCAAACCTCCCAACAGGAACCACAATTCCTACCTAGAACGGTGGGTGGATTACTGCATGTGTACTGAAACGTGGAAAGTAGATTTGGAAAGATGATAGATTCACATCTGACATTAAGAAATACAGGTAATATTGTTAAAACTTTTCAATGAGTTTAAGGTAATCAAGCTGTCCAGGTGCAGTTACTGATTGTGTCAACATCAGTTATAAAATCATTTTGCAATAGAAAAGTTACACATAATTTGAACTAAATTGAATAAAGTAACTGAAAAAGATCCTGTTGATGTCAGCACATGTTGGTGTTACTCTGAAAACACACATTGCCCCATTTTTTCAACAGCTAAGTAAACAACAATAAAATAAGTTAGGACATGACAAAGCTAATATTTGAATCGGAAATGAAACGAGAGACACACATTGTTGGATTTTCTGAAAGTAGAAACCTTTTGTTCATTGAGGCAACGTCACGTGTTACAGATCAGATTTACTGGCTTGTATTGCTGAGAGATAAAAGCAGCTTAATTCAAACAATTTCGCAGTGAATCGACAGCAAAGCTGCACATGTCATCGGAGGAAGGACACAGTTGTGATTCAGTAATGTGCCTCATAAATATTTCAGCCAACAATTTGTGTCTTTCGGCCGCGGTTACTACACGAGTTACAGTAAGTCACGTTAAAAAATAAATCCTGGCAATGGCATGTTGAATTCTTCCATGGTTGATTTTTGCAGATATCAGGAGCTCAAAAAGAGACAGAAAAACAACCCAGAGATGCTGCAGGTAAGTGCCGTTACCCCGTCGATGCTCAGACCTCCTCGACTGTCTTTGTGCGATTAAAAGATGCTTGTTTTTCACAGGACAAGCCGAGCAGCATAGATACAAGTGATCGTGAGAACGATGGTGAGAACGCTATGTTTCATACAAAAGAAATATCTACAACATGTTAACTCTATAATGAGTGAACCTAAAAGAGAATGTGTATTTATTTAAAGGGGCCAAGGAGGAGAGCGCAGAGGAAGACGCCAGCAGAGAGGATGATGCTTCACGAAATCTACCCGGAGAAGCCGGTTTCAAAAAGTCTCAGCTGTGTGTTATTCTATAAGGGCTCTCGCATCTCGTGTAGACATCTAATGAACTGCTCTTTCACACACACACACACACACACACACACACACACACACCGTTGTCATATATTATTTAGGTGCCAAACCCTTTCGTCTCTTGTGTTGTCTTATGGTTTACCTTTGCAGACCTGTGAAAAGAAGGTGACGGGTCCACGGTTACCAGAAACACGCTGCAAGACAATTTCTTTTTGAGAAACAAAATAACTGTGCCTATCAGTGTTAAAATTCCAATTGGAAAAATACTTAAATAAAAATATTGTTATATAGATTTGCATCAGTTTTTATTACAGATCCACACTAAGGTTTTCGTGTGTAAATGCTTTTCATCTTTGTATTTATATGTTTTATATACTAAATAACGTTATGTTATAAAGCATACAGTGTCCACCAATATGAAGCTTCACACTCTGAGCATTGAACATGTAAACTAACATTTATTTTAAAAAACAACGAATAAGCCTGTGAAAGTCGATCCATCCATAAATCCAGTTTTTTTCAAATCAGTAGCTTGTTTTCAATCACACATTTCATTCAGAGCATTTTGTCAGCATTAAAATTCCATCATTTATTTTCTTAAGTTAAAATAAAAAGAGGACTTTTCCATGAGTTCAATATTGCACCGTGATTTCTGTGAATCATGAAGACTCCGCTCGTTTTAGCCGTACTGATATTCTGCCCAGCACTGTTATCCACGAGTCCAGCAGATGACAACATACTAGAGGAGAAAGGACAATGTCCAGTGTATAGTCTCCAAAAACAGAGCAGCGGTTTGTCCCTCGTGCTGGTCGTACGTCTCAGTCACTGTTGCTGCTGCTGTCGTCTCCCACCACCATGTTGCTGTACTTTTTCTGCTCCTGCTCTTTAAACGTCTCCTTCACCTTTGCTCTCTTCAGACCTCCATCCCTGCAAGAGGCAGCAAGGTATGGACAAGAAAAACTGACCGTTCAACCGCATACATTAGAGCGTGCGATCTAGTATTCAAAGAACTCCACGCTCCTCTGCTGTAGGTAGAATATCACCATCCCACTGGAAACTTTCAAGCTTCAATATGAAATTTTTTGTAATCACTCTAGCTGCAGCACGAGACTCATAATCAATCCACAGCAGATGCCAAAAACTAGCGCTTTGTTAAAGCCTGAGATATGTCAGATAGAAGAGCGTGTTAGAAGAGCAAGCCTCGCTTAAAAAACCTTTAAAAGTGAATGCGACGGCAGTGCTGTCAGTGTGAGTGTGTATCACAGAAAGCGCAGCAATAACATTCAGAAAAAAGTGTAGCTTTTAAATTTCAGTTGGTAAAAAAGATCTGCAACTTAGTGTAAATGTATAGTTACTTATGTGTGCTTGAAAGTTTCTCAGTGTCATATTAGTATTGAAAATAACCCAGACGACAATAGGAAAAAATTCTTACCACTGTAGATCCAAGAGGCCTCCCTGGTGAGCAATGGCCGATTTGACTCTGTTGGCAAACTGGACGGCATCTTCCCCCTCCTGCCATCGGTAAATAATCAAACAACCTCAGTCCACCATGATGTGTGGGCCGAACACATGGTTTTCTGCATGCATACGCTCACATGCTTAACACACGTCATACGCACCTGCTGGTGCATGGCTGGCAGGTACCAGACGTTACAGACGAGAGCCCAGCTGGTCATCATCCTCAGCAGGTAACTGACCATGCTATACTTGGAACTGTTCCAGAAAGCATCTCCAAATTTGGGGTCATACTAAGTTTAAAAAAGTTCAAAAATACAAAGAGGGCTAATGAGGAACTACAACTTCAAACACGTACGGCCAAAAAACATGACCAGCAACAACGACTGAGAGGCGGTAGTGACATTACCTTGATGGCTACTGGATAAATTGCTGCTCCAATTTCAAAACTTCCTTTTTTAAACATCATGACAGATGTGTTATTGACACAAGTTCCTGTAAGAGCCAGATAATAGGAGATTAAAGGAGACAAGGTTGTGTGAGGTCTGTCCAAACCCACATAAAGTAGCTACTCATTTGTCACTGCCATCGGGCACTGAGGTAAACTAACACCACTAACTGAGTCACGTCTAACAACATAAAGACAAACATAAAACTGGTTTGGACTAAGTAACTGTATCTTGCTACTTGGTCACACTTACCCTCGGGAAATATCAATATGGGAAGCTTTGTTTTGTCATTCACATGATCCTTCAGCCTGGAAGCAAAACAAAGAGGTCATGGAAACATTGCAGACATTTGAACGTCGCACCTTTAAAGAGTCTGTTCCCATTTGGGACGAAGCATCAAACATCTGGAACACGTGTCTGAGAGAAGATGATTTTGTAAGGTGCTTCAGTCCGAACCGTGTGAGTCACTTGTGTGTAGAAACCTTCCAAAACATATCTGCTCTTGTTCTTGGTTAATCAGACAAACTGAAACTCCAGAGGATTATACTGGTAGGAAAATCTCTTAACACCAGAGCAGCCACAGAAAACACGCAGTGACAAGCCTGAAAAGCTCTGCTGGAACTGGACAACAAACCTTTTCGTCACCAGGTGGCGATCTTTCATCTCTGCTCTCTCGAACCAGATGTGAGGACAGGACCTCTCCATGGCTCTCTGAACCACTCCCATCAAACCTCCGTGGACCTGACCCACCTGGAAAACACGTTTTATCATTTACTGGACAACATCAAGGTTTAGCCTGAAGAAATTATCTGTCAGTACAAAAAATAAGTTGCGTCCGTACCATGGCATAACCTCCATCGTTGCAGAGAATCACAATGTCGATGGGAGAGGTGTGATTGGCAACACAGATTCCTCCTTTTTTTGGTTTATTTTCCCTGTGGTTGTGAGGTGACGACATAAAGTCAGACTTAGAGGAGAAGGTTTTCCCTCATTTTTGTTCTAAAGTTCGATAGCAAAATCGCCTAAATACCGGTTGTGATAGCGAATAGTGGCAGAGAGTCCTCGAGCACAGATTCTGTAGCAGATGACATGGACCCATTCACTGAGCCAGGACTTAACCCTGGAAATATACATTTACACACACGATATGCAAAAACGTTTAACTGGGTGGTGAGACATTTCCATAAGAATGAAAATGGTTATAAAGTGCACGATACACTAAATAAGGATTTTAAATTAGTAATAGTTTGTGCTTACCTCCCATTTGGGAGAAAACCAACAGCAGTTGTTCCTATTACCAACCAGCTCAGGCCAATGCAGGCCAGTGTTATCCTGGAGAGAGAGTAACACACACGTCTTATTTAGGGCACGGACATTTAAAAACTTTTATGCGTAATACCATAACTTATAGTCAAAGGTTTAAATAGCCAAAGATGTAGAAGTAACTTGAGTATTAAGTTAAAATCAATGGGCAGCAGCAGTAAACATCCACAACTTTGGTTATATTGCAACTGTCTCGCAAGCCCATTCATCAAGAACAAACAAAGTTCATTTTACAGATTTCATTTTGCATGTTTATGATATTTTACTTCTTCCTCTCTTACACATTGCGTTTTCCCTAGGGTCTAATCCCAGCTCAAACGTATTATTATTGTTATAAGAACAATATCAAATCTTTGACATTGCATCTGTCTGGAAGGTTGTTCTGCCTTCGTATCCTGTAGAGCGTCGGACAGCTCGCTTTGCCTACCTGAGTGGGGTGAGGATGCAGTATCTCACAAAGATGCCGAGGCTGTAAACCAGCGTGAGCTTCAGACTGATGTACTGGAAATCATTGTTGGTGCGAGTCAGCAAGTTCCAGGACACCAGCTCCTCTGAAGTGAACCGCTGAGTCACCTAAATTTAATATTAAACCTCAATATTAAAGATTACCCTTTACATACTGTAGCAAACTGTGCTCTTGCTAATAAAGTAAAAACGTACCTCATCCTCTACAATGCTCTCAATGCCTTTCCGGGTGAAATAGAAACAGTCACTAAGTGTGAAATCTCCGCCCACTGGGGGCTTAGGGCGACTGCGTCTAAGTTCTTCCAACTCTTTCTCCATTGAGCCATCTTCCCTCTGGATAAGACCTGACACACACACACACACACACACACACAGTCCAAATCATCTGATATCGAATTATCTTGTCGTTTATCTCGAGATTAGGTTGATCGCGTTATCATGTTGGTAGAGGAAACTGGTTGAAGTTCATTCAGAAATGCGTGTGAAGGACAAAACATTTGGTACTTTGCAAGAATGATCTAGAAAATATAAATAAATTATTACAGTATGAAAAAACAGGTCAGAGCTGTTCAGAGATCAGTTTTAAGTAAAGAAAGCTGCCTAAGGTCTCAGGACAGTTAAGAGGTGGCCTCAGCTTCAACTCCACGTTATCTGATAACTCACTAGGCAAAGTCCAAAGCTGACGGTAACAAACTCTGTATTCAATATTTAATCAAAGTTTCCTGAACAATGTTTTTGTTATCTCTGTCAGGAAGCACTTTTACTTATTATAGTGATCGTCCCATTAGTAAAATATTTAAAAATGTATTTGTGCTGTAGAACATACCACCCTGTGCAGCTTCGTCACTGATAAAGCGTTGAGTAATTACATCTTGTGAGATTGGCAAAATTCCCAGGGCAACTTTGCCTTGTTGCTCAAAGTATCATAAAAGTCGTCATGTTAACAGAGTCATGGTGCCACAAAGAGAATATCCAGCGCAGAGTATGTATTTGTTTAGTGTGAAAATTAACCACTTAAAAGAGTCACAGAATTATGATTATGACAGCAATTTTATCTGTGTCTAAAAAACAAACTCACTGCAGGTAAATCAATTACTCTTTTCAAACTTGGCAATATCATTGCAACACGTCTGCCCAGACTTGTAATAAAGTATCTTATGAAATCAAGTGTTGCAGCCAAGCACATATCTGTCACTGAGCTTTCACAATAAAGGATATGACCATCTTTCCTGAGAGGACCTACTGCTCTTACGCCACTTTTGTGACTTTTAGAACTTTAAAATGTGCCTGATTTAAAGATCATCTCACCGTTCGATCCAGAGGCCTTCAGCGTTCTCTCTTCGGTGTGTGCCTTCTGTATGTTCAGAGTGGCCCACTGCAGGAGGCGACACACAGGAAACACTAATGGCCTTCACCCACTTGGACAACTGGCGGCTATCAGAATATTTGCATACTTCAAAATGACAACATGAGACATCAGTACCTCCAAGGTTTTCACCAGGACGGTCATGTAGGCCTCGGAGATGCCCAGCGAGAAGCCAAACATGGCTGGGATCATGATGAGGCTGACGATGAGGTACAGCCAGATCCTCAGGGCCAACAGGACCCCTGCCCAGAATTCCTCCATCTCCACCTTCGTCCCTGAGGTTTGCAGCCCTGTTGGTCAGTGGCAGTGCAGTCCTGTGTGGGACAAAGTAAGAGAGAGAGAGAGAGAGTGTGTGTGTGTGTGTGTTTCATTCGTCCCTTTGCGCACATGGAGTTCACCAACAAGCACAACACAACAATGTCAATGACACGCTGACAGGCTCCGGCTGATCTGATCAATAGCGAACAGACGGATCCTGCGTTTTCCTGCCAGTGTCAACAAACCAGTGACGGACCGAACTGTCCCGCAGATCTGTGGACCTCTGCACGGTCAGAACACCACGAATCCACGGGGTAAAAAGCTCCACTTACCTGCCGCACGTCAGTCCATGTCCTCACGTCCCGAGGAACGAGTCGACGGCGCGGATCGTGGACGGGAGACACGCCCATTTACGACTGGAACAAAGTTCACGGGGTTGGAGGCGACTGCGCCCCCCGGAGGACAGAGACGGGACAGAGACACGTGGACCGGGGGATGTCCTCCGGCAGGACTCACGGTCCTGTCGGCGGGGGGGGGGGGTTCAGAACATTCACATCCAGCACGTTATAATTTTATAATATACCATTAATTACAGAGTATGAAGAATAACAGATTCAGTAAATGTAAAGAGTTAATTGTGGATTGTTTACGATGCTGTTTGAAGATATTGATCTCATTAGATCTGACTGTGAAAAGATGTTTATGATCTAAATAAATACATTTAAAAAATACAATTAAAATGTCTTTTTAAATTAAATTTTCTTGTCATCTGAGCACAACCATCACTCACCCAGCTGCTAGAATGCTGGTCTGAACCTGATCCATTCTGCCAAACACTAATGCTATTGTCGCAAAATGCCCAAACCTCTCAGACGTGTTACTCATCACATCCCAGAAAAGCCTTTATGAGCAAAGCAACCACAACCTTTCCCACCTTGGCCTAAAGAAAGGTCCCGATTATTGTCCAGGTTCAGACATTTCACTGTCTGTGTTAATAATCCAGGCATCAATCTGCATCACAGTCTGGCTTCCTGACCAGTTTTTCCTTTTTTAAAAGAAAACTCACATCCCTACAGTAAAATAGAGGAATTTATACACTGATGTCAAAAATCTGTCCTTCACAAATATATAATCACTCTGATTTAGTGAAACAGTTGTAAGCAATAATTGCACATTTATATTCTGCTAATAAATCAGCTTCATGTGTGTAGTAAAACGCCCACCAACAACACACGATCGTTCTTTAATGTTAGTGTGTGTTATAGATCCAGCATGGCAGGTTTTAGGCATAAAACTGCTCTTTTTTATCTTAAACCCTGAGCACAAAGAGCTTACGGCTCATGTGGCGTGTTAACTTTATAAGGTCCTGATGGGGAAACACCCACTGTGGCCCGTCAGAGTTGTTGCCGTTGCCCTCTTGCAGGAGAGGGAGAGGTTAGGGTCAACTTAGATCAGCTCAAAGCCGAACTATTGTGTTTAGCCGAGCCCCTCCAAAATTACCTCCGCAACACATTTTTGGCAGAAACTGAGAAAATCCCTGACCCACTGCACGTCAGTCACTGCACTTTGTTTTAAGTGTTTTCCTTTGACTCACACTGAGGCCCGTGTGAAACACAAGAGATAACAGCAGACACATAGGTGCCATCAAACCCTCCGGTTTAATGAGTTCATTGCTTCGTCTACCTCTGCGTCTCCCACAGACTGAGACAACACAGGAAGGAATGTGTCATGTGTCAGTAGCCATTTGCACATAAATCTACTCCAGGGATAAACATTAGACATCTGAACCACAGCAGTATTTACCGAGAGGGGTTACGGCCTGCAGAGGATATGCCTCAGACAAGCCTTTTGCCATGAGCTTCAGTGCGCCACAGGGAGGTTAAATGTTCTTGAGATAATAAAGAACGTCTCACAGGGGGATCTCCCACAGTGCACCACAAACATCAGAAAATGTTGCTTGGTGATTTTTGCATTCCTTTTTTTTCCAGTGAAGAACAATAGAAGCTGCAAGCATAGCATGATATAGTTGTGTTTAAATGTCAAAATAGTCTTTGGTTTCAGTCTTCTTGTCAATAAACATGGATATTTATTCTCCAAAAGACAGAATTAAAAAATGTCTGTATGAGGGATGTTGATAAGCTGCAGGAGCATTTTTGAATAAACAGTACTAGAATAAAAGCACTTACATAACTGTACCTGCTCTGAGCCAACAATAGAGTGACTCATACTTATGTATTTGCCAACATACAAACTTATGTGTTTCCATTAGTTAGTGATTCATTTCTGAATGACAGGTAATTAGTTTTATAATGAAGCTGACGTAAACCCCCCAAAATGCAGCTTTTTATTCTTGCCAAGCTTATTGCATTCCAGTTACTTAAAAACAGACGAGACAGTAAGTATGTAAGCAATTTTAAAATGGCTGTTTAATTTTAAATATACACTCTATCTACTTTTGTTTTCATGAGGGTAAATGTATGGTAGCCCATAGTTGCAAAACACAACACAATTTCACAAAAGGTGACAAAAAAGGAGGAGACACTTGAACATTTCAGAATATGCAAACAAAGAGAAAACAGAACAAGACCCCACAAAAAACAAGAACCTTTCAGTCCTGATGGGACAGAAACAAAGCAGTGATAAGCCGGCTGTGGGTTTAAATGAGCCCCAGGAGCCGGAGCTGGCTCCCATCTGAGACCTGATGTCCTGTTCAAAAAAATCAGGTTCAATGACAGACAGGATCAGAACATCTGGTTTAAAAAAGGAAGGAACAGTTTACATTTTGTTTTTCATTTTAATCAGGGTGGACAAATTAAACCACATTAGATCACAGCAGCATTAAACTGTAGTAAAAATTAAAGCAGTGTTTAGTCAAATTCTAATTTGTTTTTAATAACACGTGTGATGCAGACCAATGGTTTAAATTTTTAAAGCAAGAATAAAGTAAAACAATGCTAAACTTTTAATGTTTAATAGAAATATATTGACTAATATATGTGATATGCAGTACACATACCTACCACAGTTGGTATATAAAACATTTGGCTATGATAAAGCCAGAGTTAATCAGTTAGTATGAGGAAATAAACTCTTGCTGTCACTTCCTCTTCATTATTCCTCTTTATTAATTTTGACGTTTTGAGGTTTTATAGAATAAACAAAATAAAAATCTAAAGTTTGGGTTTGCGCTTACGGGCCACCGTACTGTGACGTCACGCTCTAACTCCGTGAACGGTCCACGTAGTTTGTCCAGCTGCGGATTGTCTCCCGTCAGTGATGCGCCTCCGGGGCCGTTAAACGACAAGTCTGGACACAGGACAAGTGAAGGGAGCGTCTCTGCCCCCCCTCACTCCTGCAGGAACCGTAGACCCGAACCACACACTCCTCCCCTCCCCTCCGCCCCCCCGTTTAAAACCGTGCCCCGGCTCTCCGTCTTCCACGGCGCGTGTTCCCCCCTTGGTGAGGGGACATTTCGGAGGCTCCTGCGTGTCATGACACAGTTCGGTGCCGGATCGACGTGGTCGCCTCGAACGCCACTGGATCTCCGGAGCCCGGGACTCGTTTGGCGACGTGAAACATGCGATGTTCGCGGGTCCGCCCGGTTCTTCTTCTGCTGCACTTCGTTTCCACTTTGGCACCGGGCCACGGACGGCTCTCCGACTCCTGCGCTGCAGAGGAAGGTCAGTGCGGGGGATCAAGCCCCACGTTTGTGCATGCCTGTAAAAGTGGATTCCCATCGGTTTCACTATGCATCTGTCCCCTCAGTGTCTTACTCCACTGTGTCCTGCAGGTCAGCTGTCCCAGCCAGATGTGTCCATCGTCCACCCAGTGAAAACCAACGCTGATGGAGAGTTCATCTCCCATTCGCTGTCTCACTACTTCAAGGATGGGAGAGTCCGGCGAGACCTGCGGCCGGTGGACTTCAGAGGACAGGTTTACTACAGGGTCAACTACAGGGGTCGAGCTTTGACGTTCAATCTGACTGCAAACAATCAGCTGCTTTCGAACGACTATATCCTGGAGAGGAGGAACGGCAGCGCTCCCAGGACAGAGCACGGTCCCCCTCAGGGGAACTCCTGCCACCTCCTTGGGACTGTGCAAGCCCCTGGTGTGCGAGGAACTGCTGCCATCAGCACCTGTAAGGGACTGGTAAGCAATCCCACTGTGTTATGTACGTACAAAGATCCATTTTAATCACTGTCTCATTCATCAGATTAAACCAGGTAAGTCCTTCACGTGAACCTTTTATGCAGAATCCTCCTTTTTAAACCTCCAGACGCTTTTATCAGAAATCAGAAAGGAGGCATCGCTCCCACTTCAGCAACCCTTACATCTGACAGTGCCCGTCTGTTCGTGCGCCCTTCAAAGGCTTCCTGACACTATTTGCAGAACGACTGTGCTGCAGACCTGCTGACGACTGCTATTTCTCTGCCAACCATGACACACTTTCTCTCTTTTCTGTCTTTAAATAGTTCTACTATTACTTTCACTCTCACTCATTCATTCGTACAGTACATCCATGTGTGTTTCTGAAGAAACCCGTCTTCGATGGGCAGGCTTTGTTCTACGCTAAGAAAGATTTTCAAAAATGGTTGGGCTAGAACATTAAAGTCTGACAGCTGGTGAGGCAGGATATATGGCCACGTTTTTTTGTTCAGAGGAGATTTTTAAACTTTGCGTCTAATGTTTCTAACGAGATACATACGCCAGTCACAAAAGAGTGGAATGCACATGGACAACAGACAGACAAGTGAGCAGCTTAACATATAAAGAATTGAATTTATGGAATGAGACATGCACGTCTGGTTTTTAAGACCTCTCTTCACTAAACGGTTAATGCTCAAAACCCACATTTCAGCATTTTCAAAATACTGGCTTATTCGTTCAATTTACTCCAATATTTTGAAACTGCCAAACAGGAAGTGGAATTGAAAAAAAACAACTTTCCACCTTTTTGAAATGATGGGTTGTGTGTGTGTGTGTGTGTGTGTGTGTTTGATTGTGTCACAGCAGGACTGCCTCTCCTGCAGGGTCGTACATCTGCTTCTGTTATGGTTGTGTGGGTTGTACTGCCTCTTCCTGCCAAACCTTTTAAATGCAGTTTATTCATTACATCTGATTCCAAACAACAAGACAAGCATGGCAGCCAATCCTGGAGTTCTATAATTTACATCTGACCCACTCAATGGGAAAATATTTAAGTCATTTTAACCTGCACTTATCTACAATCTTCCACGTTTACAGGGTTTTTAGGCTGCGCTATTTGCCCCAGTTTGTCCCTTTCCTCCAAAAGCTACCAAGGAAACCACCATGACAGTGATTTTCTGTTCTGTGGAAGATGGTTTATAGAAGCTGACACCACAGGGAGACCACTAAACAGCGAGACTCAGGCAGACAGATGTGGGAGGGAAACCCTGCCAGCTGCTGCTGAGGTCATTCACCCTCAGGAGACATGGAGACATATAGAGATGGACTGTTTAAGAAAACACGATGATTGTACGTTTTGCAATGCACTGGCAAAAAGTAATTCCTGAGTTCCTGATGTTAGTTATCATATGTCAGCGGAAGAGTAAAACATGCACATTTTTCAGGTTTTACAAAATTTGTCCGCACAACTCCCGCACTTAAGTTGCTCTACTTTTAAATGCTGCTTTTGTTGGTTGTTAATTTCTACTCTTGAGATTTTGCTGAAAGAGGACTTAAATGAATAAGTTGAAATTAATTTTCTCTCAATCAGCTGTGTGATATTTGCAGCTCTGCTTGCCACAGTGCAGCTCTGCTTGCCACAGTGCAGGCGAGAGAGCAGGACCAAGCATCCACCCTCTCCAATAACCGTCACATGTGCTCAAACAAACAGAGCTGCACGGCTGTATTCTATATTTACATTGGATGATTATTTAAGTTCATGTCACCCTTCATCTTGACCGTTAACTGTGCATGTGAATATGAGTGAAGGTTGCTGACGTTGTCCTTTTCTAATTTTCTTGGTAAAACCAATTCCAATAAAGCCAAAGCTCATTTAATGGAGCTTTGGTAATTTCGGATGCATAACATCACGCATGAAAATATATGTTCAGCACTAATATAATGTTATTATTTAAAAGCATGTTTCTGAGCACTGTGCAAATGAAAAATGGTATTGCGTTTAACTGCTGAAGAAGAAACAAGCTCACATGCAGAATTATCTTGGGAGAAGGAAAAACCTGTTTCAGTTAACAAATGAAACCTATAATTACCAAGAAACAATTGTCTGAGAGTAAATGCAAGGGTTTTTTTCTTAAATTGTTGTGATTAATCATACTGCAGTAATGAGTACCATCCACCCCCAGCTCCCACTAATCACTGCTGAGGTCAGAGGCTGTGCAGCAGCACAGACCTAGTTATCCAACACGACAAACCCACAGAAGCAGGAAACAGAAGTAAAGCAATTCCACATGGCTGATGTATTTAGAATATAGATCTGTGTTATGGTAACCTTCTTTGGCCCTGGCACCTCACACCCAAACACACTTCCTTTAGGTCAGGGGAGGGTTGATGAATGAGGAGGAGGAGAAGAGCAGGATGTGAGAAAGAGAGGTGACAAAAGTGAACTTCAGTCCCAGCGTGTTTCAACTGCCGAAGCATTCAGGATTTACTGTGCCAGAATACAACAATTCCCCATATTTTATATTGAAATGGAGAACATACTGTATCTTGCATCCTTTAAGTTGCCTTTGCTGAGTGCAGACATCATACGGAATATGTACATGTAATTTAGGGATCACAAGTAACACCATAACCACACTCTAGGAGCCCAGCCATGCGGGCTGTGCTGCACAGTGGGACTGCATTTGGAATGCGGATCCTACAGATCATGCGGTGCGACGCTCTGAGTGTTTGGACGGGCCTCTCTTTAGCATTCCTTCCTGCTTGTTCTGCACTGCACCACCTGCTTTTCCACTTGGAGCTTTAGCAGTCAGGAGACACAGGGAAGTTTGCAAATGTACCCACAGCCCGTTGATGCAAAAGTATCAACTATTGATGCTGTCAAACATTAATATGTGATGTGAGTGATGCAGAGTGTCAGTGAAACTGTATTTTTTTGCACCGGGCCTGTGGGAAGCTTTCCCAGCTGACTGTAGACATGTCAGCCTGCATGCTTTGTTGATGAGTCCAGCCCAGCTCTGGGACTTCTGGCTGAAAGCCATGATCTGAGTCAGAGCTGGAGAACCCTTCACCAATATTTTACTTAATTTGACTTGGACAAAAATAACCAAGCCTCACACATATACTGTAAAGACGAGGGTTTTTTTTTTTTTTAGCATTTGCAGTGATATTGCGTTTGGTATTTTATGTGCATAGGATGCAAGAGCTTAGTTGTGTCCTTTTTGCTGTTCCAGTTGTGGACGTTCTACGAGGTTATTCTACGAGATTCACTGTAACAGGTGGAGTAAAGGATTTCCAAAGGGACTGTTGCTCCAGATGTGCACTTCCTGAACTCCCCGAATGGAGAAATAGATTATCCAACCATAGTTGTTCAGACTGCCGAACAAATGTGGTTGAGACACACATTCCAAGAAACATGTAAAACTTGTTCGAATGACCCAGAAAAGGGAGCAGAACAGTGTGTGAAGCTGCAGAAAACAGCTGGGTGGACTGTTGGAATCGCAATGGGCCAAACCGTACTGTAAGCAATGCTTAACCTAATTTATCCCATCTGCCTGCGACTCCTCAAACTCTGAGAAGAAATCCAAAAATCCGACGCAGCAACCATGTTGTTCGTGCTGTTCTTGTTTGACCCCCTACATGTGTTAAATACTGTACGTGCAAGTTAAGAGATTTTAGGTTTTTTCATGTAATAGAACATTTTCACTTGCGTTTTTCTTGCAAGAAAAGGAAAAAGAAATAAACTCTTTTCTTTGCTCAGCGTCTGTTGGAAGTTGGTTTAGTGAGAGCGGGAGGCGTTCCTCGCTGAACAGTCTGGGCTTGTTTGGACGCAGCTTTGCACAAAACCCACACAAACACACACGATTCTCTTCTTGATGAAGAGCACTTGCAAACAGTCAGCTGGAGGTGGAACATTCGTGATGTGTGTGTTTACAAGACAAAGTCAGAGATTTCACAGAAGCCTTTGGTGTGCATGTATATTGTCATGTAGGTGTGTTTGTGTGTGAGGCTGCTTATCTGTGTGTGTGTGTGTGTGTGTGTGTGTGTGTGTGTGTGTGCTCAACCAGCAAACTTGACTGAATATCCTGCACCAGTAAGAACATGCGTGGCATACTTGGAACTAAGTTGTTGTGTTGCTGCTGCTGCTGCACACAGAAAATGTGCCTCAGGGAGGTGAGCGGTTCATATTTAAATGTGTTGAGTGATGGATTCCAACCCAGTAACAATTACTGAGGATTGACCTTCTCAGTGAGTTTAACAAGAAAACGTCTAGCTTCCTAGCTTTTTTAGCATGTAATTATTAAATTACTGTAATTTTTGTTCATTTTTTGCAATCATACTGTAATAGTTATAAACCAAAAGCATGCTGCTAACTAGGCTGTAAGTTTTCTGCTGTAGTCAGTCTGAAAATGGACGACATAACAAAACGGATTTAGGCTGCATTAGGCAAGATTTTAGCGTAAGAAATTAATCTGTTTAATCTTTTTTTAATTGTGTGTAGAACACCTTGCTCTTAGAAACTGTGACACCACACATTTGCCGTGTATTTCAGAGTTGCTATACGTGACATATGCATATTCATTTGTGTGTCCTTTCTTTTATTTTGCTGTCAGAGAGGCTTGTTCTCCCTGCCGGAGGGACACTATTTCATTGAACCTGCCCCGAAGTCTCCTGATCATCCTGGAGGGACTCCCGAGCCCCACATAGTCTATCCAAGAGTTACTAGAGAGAGACTCAGAAACAAACGCAGTTTTGAGTCCAAAGAGTCACCCAGGCCCTGTGGCGTTCAAGGTGTGTATCCGTGCAGCACTGCAGGTGTCTGTGTTATTGTGCTCAAGTGACGCCTCCCATTATCCACACATTAGATGCCCCGAGTGACTCTGTCCTGGTGGAAAAGGAAAGGGAGGAATGGGAGAGGGAGCAGCAGAGCGGCGAGGGGCAGGATCACTTCCGCAAGCAGCGCTCAGTCAGCAGAGAGAGGTGGGTGGAGACGTTGGTGGTGGCTGACTCCAAACTCATCGAATACCACGGCAGCGATAATGTGGAGGCCTACATCTTTACCATCATGAATATGGTGAGTGCTTACAATCAGCTTTTCATTTTACTCTTTATGTTTGCCCTCATTCATGCGCAATTTCTCTTTGCAAATACTTGTTGGTGAATGATGTCGACATTTACAGGTGGCGGGGATCTTTCATGATGCGAGTATTGGGAATGCTATCCATGTCATCTTGGTGCGCCTAATATTACTACAGGGAGAAGAGGTAACACTTGGCTCCAGTGACATTAATTTCACTTTGGCAGGGGAAACTTGAAATAAAATAAACTGAAATGAAATGAACTGGGAGTTCCCATTCAGCTGAGCCCGCTGCAGCATCCAGCTGAAGACTCGGCCTAGAGCTGGATTCAGCTGCTTAAACTTTGCAAGAACCCAGCAGACTGACATCCAACCAAGTAGTGTTTGCAGCATGCAATTGTCTGATCATGCTGCACATGCTTGTTTAATATTTTTCTTGGCTTGCATCATAAGCAACAATTGCATCATAACAAATAAACTTCTCACATAATTTGGGCAGGGAAAGCACCGGTGTAATTGGTAACATCAAGAATTGCTGTATTCCATTTAGGAGAACTAGTTTATCCTAGTCTCCAACTCGCTCATTCAATTTGAGCTGAGCTCGACTAGACAAGATGTCTGCAGTGATAAAGCTCTGTAACATTACCAATTATGTAATTAACACTTGTTTTCAAAAGAGAGTTAATGGAAGAGTCTGGTGGGGCTTGGCAGAAATGTGCAGAAACTGACAATGATAAATCTCAGCAGCTCTAATTTACTGCTCTGCAGCTGACAGTGAAACAAAAGCAAAGAGGAAACATTTTCCCAATGATATGTCTGACTGTGCTTTTTTGTTGCAGAAAGGGTTAAAGATTGTTCACCACGCAGACACAACTTTGGCCAGTTTCTGTGCTTGGCAGAAAAACCTAAACCCACACAGTGACACACATCCAGCTCACCATGACCTTGCTGTGTTGGTCACCAGGCAAGTGACACATTTATGTATGTGTCAGCACTTTCCATAAATAAAATAAAAGTTTAAATTATATCCAGTGATGGCAGCCATTTGTCTTTCTTTTAAAAATTTTTTGATGGAAATATGGCTTGTTTGAACATATTTTGGACGTGTTTCGACAAGGAAAGACATCTGTACAGGAATGAACCAGCCGTGTGAGACCCTGGGTCTGTCTCATCTGTCTGGGATGTGTCAACCTCATCGGAGCTGCAACATCAATGAGGATACGGGACTACCTGTCGCCTTCACCATCGCGCATGAAATGGGCCACAGGTACGTGTACATACAGTCTCTTTTTGTCGTTTAGCTTACGGGAGCTAGGAAGTTAATTAGTTAAAATAAGTGTTCTGGTAACTATTGAGAGATCAACATTTGTGTATGTGTGTGAATTTGTAATAAAAAGTAAAAACCCTCAATGATGGAAAATCGTAACGATGATCCAAAGAAAGCGTCTTCTTCAGCTCCTCTAGATGCAGTCATGTCATGAAATGCTCCAGCATTAGTGCATAAGCCCATGTAGTGGCTGCATGTAAATAATAATTAGTACCCAGGAACAAGATGAAAAAAAAAAAGCCTGGTATTGGGTGTAGATCACTGGTAACTGTAAAACTGTTGGAAACCATATTTCTTTTAGGGTTTGAAATTGTAACATAGAAAATTTTAGCTTTTACAAACAGGATACTGTGAAGATCTGTACAGAATTAATAATTAATGCATTTAGAAAGCAATTATATTGGGGACATATACTGTGGACTTGAATGTACATCACTGCTTTGTACTAAGAGGAAACCGTGTCCTCAGTACTTTGGTCTCATTTCAAATTTCACACACATCAGTGTTGAATTCTGGTGTAGCAAGCTGTTGATTCAGACTCACAACCAGCAGCTGCCACCCTGGCAGCCAGAGCACATACTTTTGTAGAATTACGTTTAGTCTTTTGGCAGATGTTTTTTATCCGATGCGACTTGCAAGTGAGGTGAAAAGCACGCAAAGTAGGTCAGGTCAGGAAAACTCAAACATTTCTTTGGGGAAAGATAACATCTTAATCGATCACGCTGGTTGTGTTTGCAGTTTTGGAATTCACCATGACGGCCAGGGGAATGACTGTGAGCATGTGGGGAGGCAACCGTTCATTATGTCCCGACAGCTGATTTATGACAGTTCACCTCTCACGTGGTCGTCCTGCTCCAAAGAATACATCACACGCTTCCTTGAGTAAGGCTGAATTTCTACATTATAATTAAGCCATAAAGATAAAAAAGTAACATGTTTCCCTGATGTATTTGTAGGACTCTCTTGTGTCTCTTTCATAAAGTTCAAATATTAAAAATCACCTTTATGCTTGTCTGACTCAGTCGTGGCTGGGGTTCCTGTCTGGACGACCGTCCTTCCAAAAGGGATCTAACCACCCCACTGGCACGTCTTGGTGTTCGTTACACCACACACCACCAGTGCCAGCTCCAGTACGGCCCAAATGCTACTTTCTGCCCTGAGATTGATGTGAGCCAAACTATCAGCTTTAAAACCATATGTTGGAAATTCTGTCGAAAAAGTTTTTTCCCCATTGTTTTTCTCTTTATTCTAGAATGTTTGTCAGATTCTGTGGTGTTCAATAAACGGCTCGTGTCGCTCCAAATTGGACTCCCCTATAGATGGCACTCGCTGTGGACACGACAAGGTGAATGGTGCCAGGTTTTGTGCGTTGATGATAGGATTAGAACATGAGATAAACATTAAATGCATCATATTACTGATGCGTTTTTTTTTTTTACTGTTTCCTATTTTCTCCTTTCAGTGGTGCATCTCAGGAGAGTGTGTGATTGTGGGTAAACTCCCGGAGACTGTGAACGGAGGCTGGGGACACTGGAGCACCTGGTCTCACTGTTCCAGGACCTGTGGAATGGGTGTTCAGTCGGCAGAGAGAGAATGTAACAACCCGAAGTAAGAGACCACCTCACAACGACTCTTGCAGTTTATTGCTTTTTCATCTCCTGGCTGGTCTTCTGTAAGCGATGACACTGTGAAACAAAAAACTTCACCTTGTTGATTCAAAGTGCTGCATTGCTTTCCACAGGCCCGAGTTTGGGGGAAAGTACTGCACCGGAGAAAGGAAGCGTTATCGGACTTGTAACACACAACCCTGCCAGGTGACTGGACCGACCTTTCGAGAGATGCTGTGCAGCGAGTTTGACACTGTGCCCTACCACAATGAGCTCTACCAGTGGATTCCTGTGTCTAACCCGTGTGAGTGGCCAAATTCTTAAATGTACAATTAGATAGCACAGATAGGCAGACAAATGCTGTCCTCCGTTTGCTCTCATCAGAAGCACTTGCACGTGTTGCCCAACAGGGGGCAGTACTTACACTGGAAAGCAGTGGGAGCTTTTCAGTACAGGAGGTTCTGTCTTTGCTACACAGCTGCAAAAATCACTTTTAATATGGAGCCACTATTCAACATAAAATGAATATTATTGGGTTAAGTATTAATGCTGAATAAAAAAAGCAAAGTCATTAATATGCCTCATCGTCATCTGGCAGTTTACGAATAAACTGCAATCTTTTTTTTTTTTGTAATCCACAGTAAATCCCTGTGAGCTGAACTGTCGACCAATCGCTGAGTTTTTTTCAGAGAAGATGCTTGACGCTGTGACAGATGGAACGCCCTGTTTTATGAACAACAAGTCCAGAAATGTCTGCATCAACGGAGCGTGCAAGGTAGTGTGGCTGGGTAAGAGACTGGGGGGGGGGTACAGCGCATAACCGTAGGGTGACCACGCTTAAGTAGGAGGAGGAGATGTTCTCTGTGCACTTACATCTCGTGTTACACTGTAGTGTGCTTATGGTTGTATTTTTATCTGTGTGTGTGTGTTTGGTCTGTAGGAGGTAGGCTGTGACTACGGCATTGAATCGAACGCAGTGGAGGATCGTTGCGGAGTCTGTTTGGGTGACGGCACAAGCTGCGAAACAGTCAATAAGTCATTCGATGAAGGAGAGGGCTTTGGTGAGTTCAACACTAAACACGCTGCAGCAGCTTGAGACAAATTACCTTGACAAAAGAAATTATATGAATTATTAAACTGTGGTAACACAAAACAGACCGAGCCTATTAATGAGGGGGAAAAAAAAGGATGCGAAAAAGCAGAGAATTGAATGTCCACAGGCAGAAAGTCATTTCAGGATACTTCATTAGCATTACACCATTGTGTTGTTTCTTTGTTGTCATGTCAACCTTCTTGTCCACACTGTGCAGCTGTTTGTCCTGCTACACTTGGCGGGTGTAATGTGTGTGTGCGTGTGTGTGTGTGCGTGTGTGTGTGTGTTTGTCTATCTGCAGGCCCATGTATGCACACGTCTGTGGCTGATTTAACTTCACTTGGAAAAGTATAACTTGCAGAATCAACATACCGTGAAGACAGATTAATAAAGAAAGAGGCTCTAAAGCAATAAAAAGCTTCCCTCCGTCCCTCTCTCTCTCTCTCTCTTGCATGTTTGCGCTGCACAGCATCCTTTCCAGATAACCAGCCCAGATGTGTAAGACTTCAAAAGGCTGAGACCAAGGGCAAACCGCCCCTTCCTTTGTACAAACACTGAAACACACACACCTTCCCACAAACATCATTAAACTCCAGAGACCCACTCATAGCCGCTTTCGTCCTCCCCCATCCACACACAATAAAAAAAAGCAGAGACAGGGCAGTGCCCCCCACGCTGAATATGCACACTCACTCACACACATGCCAACCACTCAACCCGACCCTGCCCCCCCCCCCTTAGACTGAGCCCACCCTGTATTAAAGATCACAGAGAAACACTCGGGTAGTCTGGTTGTGAGTGTGGCAGCAGCCCTGGTGGGCCATCCATTGCCTTGCTGTGACTCTGACTCCCCTCCCGAATCTCCCAGGGTATGTGGACGTGGGTGTGATACCTGAGGGGGCACGGGACATCCTGGTAAAGGAAGTAGAGGAGGCAGGTAACTTCCTGGCTTTGAAGAGTGACGCATCGGAGGAGTACTTCCTGAATGGCAACTTCATCATCCAGTGGAACGGAGAGTACCAGGCCGGTGGGACGACGTTCTACTATGAACGCAGTGGGAACATGGAGAACCTCACTGCTCCTGGACCCACCAAACAGCCAGTCATGCTCCAGGTAAGGCACCAGACTACAACAGATCACTGAGTTCATTTATGTTTTTACCTTATTTATCTATATATATTGATTTCAGCCAATCAGGAAGACTCTAAGGGCAGTTGAACCAATCAGAGAAAACTAATCTGGCAAGTTTTTCATATTCTCCTATATTGGACCTTTGGGACACTCGCATCCACTTTTCCACACAAGACAAAACAGCTGAAAACACCAAGTGAACAATTACCTTGTAAATTTGTTGCCAATTGTAGCACTGCACTAAAACTGAGATGGAGGCTACCAGATTCTAGCTTTTATGAAAAAAGTATTCTCTGCAAAATGTTGGATTTATTTTCTTTCTGAACTGTGAAAGCAGGTAACAGTGTTCAATTAGATTAAAATAATTAATAAAACTTCTGTAGATCAACAGGTTTATACTGATCAAGTGATATTAAATGCACAGTATTTTTCCTATTATTTATTTTTTAGTATTACCAATAATGTGTGGAACAAATACTCTTCATATTAGTGCTAAATTTGATGAAATACCAAGTTTGATTAATCCAAAAAATGTTTTTTAATGTTTTTAACAGTATTAATTATTTTAACAGTAACAGAATTTTTTTTTACAAAATATATATCATGATCAGATTGGTAAAACCAGGCATTTCTACGTCTTTGTAGTTGTCTTAATTTACAATATTAATAGTCTGCTCTATGAAGCCTTAAACTTGTGTGGTTTTCTAGTTGCTGTTGCAAGAGAAAAACCTGGGTATAACATATCAGTACACCATTAAGAAGACCCAAGAGACAGGAAATGAGATCATCAAACCCATTTACATTTGGAGACACGGGGCGTGGACGGACTGCAGCACCACCTGTGGCTCAGGTTGGTTTTTCATTTGCCAAGAAAAGTCCCAGCTTTTCAAAGCTAGTTTCAGCAGATTCCGGTGATGATTTACTTATAACGTGGCCGTCTGCTTTCTGATTTGCTGTGGCTTTTAGGGGAGCAGCACCAGCCCGTGCGCTGTTTTGAAGTGGATGTCGGTGTAGTGGACGAATCTCTGTGTGACGCAGACCGACGTCCAGAGGACAGACATCGAAAATGCAAAAATATGGATTGTCCTGCAAGGTCGTGACTCTTAAATGCCCCGTCACTGTCTGCATTAAATGACGTAGTTGATATGTTCAATGCCTAATGTAAAATTACATCCGTTACCCTGGTTTTAATGACAAACTTGGATATAGTAGAAAAACACATGTTGTTTGACTGTTAACCAGATATATCCAGCCCTGTTCAATAACAGAAAAAGATGACTGTGTTAACTGCGTCCAAGGTCCTCCACATTAGTTTATTTTAACTTTCTATCTTTGTCTTCACCCTCCATTCTTCTCCATCCTCTGTCCCTCAGGTGGTGGGTTGGAGGTTGGCAGCAGTGTACAGCCGCCTGTGGATCAGACGGGGTGAGGAAGCGAACGGTGCTCTGTGTCCGCACAGTTTCAGGGGAGGAAAGGGTGCTCCGCCCCGTGGAGTGCAAGCATCTCCCTAAGCCCAAGGCCTTTGTGCCGTGCAACCGAGACGTACCCTGTGGACAGGACTGGTCTGTTGGTAACTGGGACGAGGTAAGCCTTTTTCTATGATTTTTCTTTTCATTCCTCTCCTTCAGTCTTAGAGATCACAAACCTTAACTCCTTCACCCTAATACCGTGCTTTATTTCTGAATTCATATTTCATTTCTTGTTTCTTTGCAGTGCCCAGTCACGTGCGGAGGAGGGGTTCGCTCACGCATAGTCACATGTGCTCTAGCACCCGAAAAGACCTGTGACCTCTCAACCAAACCTCGTTCCAAGTCCCTGTGTGGCCTGCAGAGCTGCCCTAAACCAAATCCAACTAGACGACTTGCTTCTACACCTCCACAAACGTACCCACCTAAGAGTCAGCCCACCGAGCACTTTGGTTCATCCACCTGGGCTCCCACAAACACCCCAGCTTCACCCACAACCGTTTCTATTGTGAGAAAGAAACCCACCACTAGAGCGAGTACAGCTTCTTTAATCCCTACCAGCGCGTCCCTTTCAACACCTGCAACCACAGTAGACACAGACAATAATGAGTTGAATGTTATAATGAGGAAAAATATGAGTGGAAATGCTACTAGATCCAAAACTGTTGACATGGACAGGAACCGAACGGATGTGGAGAAGGGAAAGGTGGATGACAGGGAGGAAGGAGAGGAGGGAAGTACGCCTAATGTGGTGACCTACACCACAGGATATGATTATGTTCTTGAGGAGAAAGCAACAGAGGAGGAAGAAGACATTATTGACCTGGATTTTAGCACAGCCACATCAGTCACAAATCCTCTTAAGTCAACTGCACCATCGCCACATGTCACACCCACTTTACAAAAAGATCGTCCTACCGTCCACACAACTAGAGCTCCCGCCACAACTACGCACTCCGACCCACACACCAGTACTGAAACATGGGCAAAAACTACTCAACACGTGTTCAGCCCTCGTATGAAGTCATACGGCACCGGGACACACAGGTTTCCTCACACAACTCCCACGGACAAGATCCTCTCCGCTCCAAAGAAAACAAGCACAATAAAAGCTCCATTAGCAACTGTAAGCAACCGGCCCTCAGTTAAGGTGTTTAAACTGAAGAATCCTGCTGGGACAGCCAAGAAAACCAATTCTAAACATGCTAAACAGCCCTCCTCCCGTCCCAAAGGCAGGAACCAAAACCAACAACAGCCCATGAGCAACACTGCCGGGGACCAAGGCAACCCGATGACCAGAGAGCCAGGCAACACGGAAATATTCTGGGTTGTAGGAAACTGGAGTGAGGTGTGTGCAGACATTTATTTTCTATATTATCACCCTCTCTACAGCATCAAACCACTTAATTTAACTAGTGATGCTGCATTGATGCATGTGCTTGAAAAGAAGAAAAAAGCATTTAGCATGTTTATTTCATGGTCTGGTGAAAAGTTAAATCTGAATAAGGCTCTACGTTTTAACCAGTCTGTGACCCAAGAACAATCTGAAACTCAAACAGTTTTTAAAATACGCCTTCCTTCCTCAGTGCTCAACAACTTGTGGGATTGGTGCAATATGGCGGACGGTGATGTGCAGCTCCCAGAACGATGAGGACTGTGCCAACACGAAGAGACCTGAGCCTGCGCGCACATGTCACCTGCAACCCTGTGCCATTTGGCAAAGTGGCAGTTGGAGCAAGGTGAGTAACGTTAGATTTCCTCCCGTCACTGAATCTGATAATCGCACTAATTACTTCTTAATCACACTTAATACTTAATTAGACTTCCACTTATTATCTGCAGTTTTCGCACATTTGTCACACATTTCTGAGCCATTTGCTACACTGTGACATTTGCAGTGTCCTGATAATTGTGCGGCAGTAGCAAGGAGGTACCGTGAAGTCCAGTGTGTCGATTCTCAGAGCAAACGTCCCCTCAGACCTTTTCACTGTCAAGCTGTGTCCAGCAGACCCCTCAGCACCTCAAGTTGTCCCCAGAAGCTCTGCATGTCCTGGAGCACATCACCCTGGGGACCAGTAAGAGCATAAGCACATATTAAAGTCTCTGTTATTACATTTTGTCACTAAGAATAATTTCTGTTTCACAGTAACCTGTTGGTCTTTCATTACTGTATATTAAATTGTTGACTTGAGAAAACGTCACTTGTGTAGTCATATTGTCACATTACATTAAGTGTAAATGTATGGAAATATTGTAGTTCTATTCTCATCTGATCTTTGTGTTTTTCTCAGTGCTCTGGCAGTTGTGGCGAAGGCATCAGGGAGCGCCTGGTGTACTGCCCTAAGCCTCCTCGCTGTAGTACCGCACAGCGGCCGAACAGCACAGAGTCGTGCCATCTAAAGCCCTGCGCTCATTGGAGGACTGAACCCTGGGAGGAGGTCAGTCACACATGGTCGAGATAAATAATTACACCTATAATGGTCTCAGAAGTTATCCAAACCATCTCTGTGTGTGTGTGTGTGTGTGTGTGTTTGTGTGTCTTTTCAGTGCTCTGTGAGTTGTGGTGGGGGTCAACAGCAGCGTGAAGTCAGATGTGTGAGAGAGCAAGATTTGGCTGTAATGCCAAACAGCCTCTGTGAGAAGATTTCCAAACCAGAAACACTCAGGAAGTGCAATATGCAGGAATGCAAGATCCACACAGGTTTGTATGAAATGTTCGATCCGTCTCCGTGTTTGTCTGAGTGGAAGATTCAGTGTCAGCACATACATGTGCTTCTCATGACGTTGCTGTTTTATTTTTTTGGTAACAAATCATAAAATAAACCTGATGTCTGTGCATTATATGTATTGCCTTGTTTCATGCCATTGGACGTGTGATTTTTTTTTGTCGTGCAGGCCCAGTTTGCAAGAAGAACACCATGTCTTCTCGCTTCTGTGACAAGCTGAAGCTGTTGGGCCGCTGCTCCCTCAGGCCAGTCCGAAAGCAGTGCTGCGTCAGCTGTGGGTTGTAGCCACGGTTACACACCCACAAATACCACAGTGGACACATCCCGACTCCAGCATTACTTACTGTAACCTCATGCAATGCCAAGATAAAGCCATACCACCCACAGACGGACACGTCCAAAGTGCTAAAGACACATAACCTGCACAAGAACATATTTTACTGAGCACAAACCTGGGTCAATGATGTTTTTCATTTTTCGTTTTTTCCTTCTTTAGATATTTGTAAGTGTTCTGGAAAGCACGTTGCCGGGAACAATGCAAAAGCCAAGAACATGAATACACATTTCGTCTGTTACAGTTATTAGAGTTTAATGCTCGTAACAGTGTTGAGGTGAACAGAAAGGATTTTAGAATTATAATATTTGTATTATTTGAGCAGTTTCTAAGCGACGTGCAAAATCTGCCATAAAAATCAACTCGATTTAAAAGTTGAAACATACAACGGTTCAGTCAAAACATACAGTATTTTATGAAAAAACATAAAAATAGAAAAACTACTCATCCTCAAAGCAATACAGGAGCCTCGCAAAAAAATCTACAGTATGATGGTTTATATCTTTCTGGGCTAAAGGTGCTGTAATAATTAAGGTGCTAGCAAGTCACAGTTCAGAATTTACCAGTTATTTTTTTATTTCAAAGTGAACTGGTATAAACAGAATGTAAAGAAATATTTTTGTGACCTCTTGGATTCAAATAGTTTTTTTTTTAAACTCTTATATTTTGCTTTGCTCTGCTCGAGAGAGCGGGCGCTGTGTGTTTACATTATGTGGCTTCGCCGCGATCATTAAATCAGCTGCAGAATCTGCACGGATGTGCGGCTGAACCTGTGGTGCTCGTCCTCCTGGTGGGACGTTGGCTAATGAAAAGGAGGTGTTGCAGGTCATCCCTCTCAGGCCCCTCTAACGATGGCTGCCGCGTTTGTGTGACGCTGTACAGTACAAGTGTTACTGTTGTCACGCGTGTGGTACGTCATTCCCACTGATCCTTCCCTGACGTGACTCCGTCACTGTGACAAAAAAAAAGATGTTTGTGCTTTGTAATTGAAAAATGAAATAAAATATCTTTGAATAGTTCAACTAATGTTTGGGTTAACATTTTTAAAATCTAATATTCATATTCTGATTTGGTTTAAAACTCGAAGGCTGATACTGTAAAAAACCAGTGTACTGCGAGTATTAACGCCTCACGTTGTGCATCAATCTATATCCCACATGGTTTTATACTTGATGACCTTTCGTGTCAGCAAGGTCATTCTCGCCTGAAAGTGCTAGATTCTGCTGGATGTGTAACACCAGAATCAGCGTGACCAGGCTCGGTTTCAGAGATCAGGTTGAGCTGGCACACATTTCCCAGGCTCCTCTGTGCCAGATAACTTGACACGGACGGACGCTGCTCTGCACCACACACCCTGCCGCTGTCATTCAAGACAGGGACCGAGGGTTAGTCAGCAATAATGGAAGGAGAAACACAAAACGGAGAAGCTTTGTGGCCTAAAAACCAGCAGTATGTGTATTTGTGTTTGCATTATCGTGACGAGCGAAACCTCATCGTGTTGTGCTACCTAACCACATCTGTGTTACGTAATTTCAAAAGTTGCCAAATGTAAAGAAGCAATTGAGCTTAAAACCATATTAATATCAGATAATACCCCAGGTTTGACTTTATATCAATATAGTCTGTTTTAATGTGTGTTTGAGAAAGAAACATTCAGTCAGATTTGACACTGTCGAAACATCACTAACGTAGTTGGCACAGCTGGCACAACTCTGTTTCAGCTGCTTTTGTTTGTTCTCTAAAAAGGGCAAAAATGGCCATAAAATTACTCTTAACAGCTTGTGCAACAAGATTCAATTGTTCTAAAGCCAAACAATTGTGGTTTGGATTCAATAGTTGAATGTTTACTTCAGTATTTTGTAGATTTTCCAGACTTTTTTATGCGCAGTGCCAACAGTAGCGAACACATGTTGCCTCCAGAGCTTTAGGGCATTTTAAAATCACCGTCTGATCATCCGGTACGCAGTAAACGCGAAAGATGTCAGGTGTGGATTCTCTCATTGCAGCACTGACTTTGTCTGCTGAGCTTGGTTTTGTGAAAGCAATTTAAGGATAAGTTGCTTTGTTTATTTTCATTTTTCTTATTTGTTTTGGACTAAAAAAAGTGTTCAAATTAAACACAGTTTACATCGCAGATTGGCAGCGTAAGGATTCAGAACACATTGCAAAACGTCTCATTTGCAGGCGTACATGCTCGTTATAAGATATCCAGATATCCAATCTGTTTTAACTTGGTCCATAAGTCCATAATTCCTAAAATATTATATGTGCTTTGACTTGAAGCGTTCTCACTGATTTACAATGTTACCTGCAGCGTCTAATGGCCTGATACATAGAGATTGTATCTGCCACAGGAAGACGAAATTATCCGTATTGTCAAACTGCTCATCATCATATTAAGTGTTGTAAAATTAAATGTAATGTCACCTCATGTTGCCCTGAGGGAGACAGAGGACACTTCGGCGTGGATCAGTTGTACCGGTGTCTGATCTGTAAGTAAATTCCTCTGTTCTGCTGAAACTGACACTCAGCCGAGGAGGATGATGTAAGTGCCTGTTCAGGATGAGGAAGATAACATGACAAACATCTACTGATCACTGTAAAGCAGGAAACAGCAACCTCATCTTGTAAGTTACCAGACACCCCCCACCCCACACCCCACCCCACCCAAACACAAAGGCCAGAAATCCATGAAATATTCACATCAGATGACCAACGGATAACAAAAGGCCTCGAGCATTAGCCGAGCGTGTGTTTGCAAATAATCTCTTTGCAACGTGAGGTAACACGTTGTCCGTTGTGATGTGAAAAGTACCGCGACGCTGCTTACCGCTTAAAATCCCGGCAGAAACTTGGAGAGAGGCTCCAAGAAGAAGTCGGTGGAATGCAATCCGTGCACCAACTGCCTGTTGGTTTGGATGAAGGAGTCCAGTCTGGTGGCTCTCATCTGGACTCCATCAGGTTGCGTGTCCCCAGGCAGGCAGACTGGCATCCCTGTACCAGGCCTGTACCTTTTATTAAAGCCTCGGCCTCCTTTGACCCAGCACACACAGAGCGCGCCCTAGGGACACAAAACACACATGGTTCCCATAGGTCAGTTTGGTTGTTTGTGAGTTGTGCGTTTGATTCCCTCATAGACCACATATGGATTCGAGCTTAAGTAACTGGGAGTGAGGTGCTTTTCTTCATAAAACATCTGCTTAATGATAGTGTACCAAAAAGGAGGGGCCAATATACTCACAATGAGGCCGAGCAAAATCAGAGACACATGATACGAATAAGGTGAATTTCCACAGTTCGACTTGCTAATGTGATACCGTGTGTTTAGCAGAAACAACAGATTGCATGGTTCCACCTGCTGCCGCAAGGACCGGGATTAAGCCGACTCGAGAGCACAGGTCAAAATGTACCTTCAGAGGAAAGTAGGAAATAGATTCACAAAGATTATGCTCACAGAATGTATTTTTTGTTGGAATAAAAGCTTCACTAGAGTGTTTTGTCTTTTCATTAAAAATGTTTTATCTTGATATAATGATTCATTCAGCCCGTCAGACCATATAATCCCTGTGCATGGGAGCCGCATTATTGGTTCCACTCAGGGGTCATGCGGGTCTTTATCAAGGAATAAAATCATGACACAGGAAATGATGCATTTTATGTTGTCTGGCAGCAGCAGTTCATGGTTTGCATGAGCAACACTGACATAACGATTTTTGCAGCAGGAACAGATTTCCAGACCACTGTCAAAATAAATCCAGTAGCAAACCTCAACAATTATCACTTTCTGTTTGACTCAACAGGGTTTTTTTTCTGTTACTCTAAAAACAATAAACTGTATGAGAATGAATAAATCCAGAGATATTAACCATAAACCAGGAATATGACACTTCAGAGATTTTAATAGCTGAAGTTATATTTAGTAAATCAGAACTTCCCCTCAATCACATTTGCTAAAGCTGAACTTACACCAAGTCTTTGCAGACCTACCGTTCACCAAATGATTAACACGTTTGCCGGCTTCTTCCCTCCTCCTGTGTTTCTTACTCATTCCAGGACTGCAAAGAATGTGACGAGTGATCACACAAATATTCGGTCACCAGCAACCAGCAACACAAAAGCAACACCTGATCAAAGTGAAATATTCCAAATAAATAAAAGAAACATTTCCATTTCCATTCCCATGTCTTGTTTTGTCTTTTTGATATGTTTTGAAATTTGGAACCAAACCTGTGCTGACACGTTTTCTGATATTTGACTTTTTATTGCTTATCTTGTAATTACAGTTTTGTTTTTGGGAATAGAGCATGAACCCCGCTAAAGCCACAGCCTGTAGGGAGGGATCAGAAGCATTTGTCTGTTCTATTGCCTATTGTTTTGAACTTTGAAATGCAATTCAGGGAGATTGATCTATAAAGATACACTAAATGCTAAATCTGTGGAGCAGTGGGGGAGATGAAACCATCACCCTGCAAATCTCACTTATATTGCGTTAGTAGAAAAAAACACAGGCACCGATACTTTTACAAAGGATTTGCTCCCTGGCTTCCAAAGGCATCCTGCAAATCTTGCGAGGCTGTCAGCATCACTACAGGTCTACATGCCTCCAAATTGGCATGATTTTAGACAGAAATTTTCACACGAGCCTCCCGTGTGAAACCATTTTAAATGCGAACCCGGTGAAACAGATCTTGGTTATCGGAGAAAGACTGTTAGACTCTGTGACCTTTCAAACTGCTGGTGGAAACTTAAACGTGTTACAGAAATTATTTTTTTATTTTAGGATGTCACTAACAATCCAAGTTTAAGCACAAATATATTAAATAAAATTGTTATTTTGACACATTAATTCCATACAAAAACATAATTGCTCTCACAGTTATGCGGAAGCAATCAATTGGTTGTATTTCGCCACATGTTGAAGAACGAGTTCTCTTGTCTGTAGTAAAACTTATTTCCATTTAAATTGAATATTGCATGAATACAGTGTCACTTTGTCAACATGAATTTTATTTTTACTACACTAATCCAAGACACCTAGAAAAACAGTTAATCCGCTATTGTTGCTGCAACAATAATGAATATATATGATTCTACAGCTCTGTTTTCTTAGCACCAATTCAGGTTATCACAGTGGGAAGAGACACCACAAAGGAAGCGCTGATAAGATTTGTTTGTTTGTATCCCCAGATAACGCCATGCCAAGACCGGAGTTAAGACCAGACTGCTGTTCTGGCCGTAGATCGTTGACAGACATTAAAGCAGGCACTAAAAACTAGGACTTAAAGGACGGAAAGCTGGAAACAGGACAGACCCCCAACATTAAAGACCTGGGGATCAGGGAGAAGAGATAAGACTGGCAGCAGCAAGTTTTGTTTATTTCACTGGATTGTTGAAAATGTCGATATGTGGTTCTTGATCTCAGTTATTCACTCAAAGAGCTTCAAATCTTCCCACCGGTGGTGCAGTCCACAAATGCACCAATTATGTCTGAATCTTTTTCGAAATTTAGAGCTGTTGAATTTGTGTGTGTTCAATTATTATTTAATAAGAAGAACGCTCATAAAGTCAATAAGAAATAATGTTATTCATGTACAGTAGAGCTGTCTCATCACTACAAAATATGTGCAGATATTGCACAGTAGAGTTGTGTCTAGTCTGCTGCGACTTTGTCTATCCTGTACCTGCCTCGTCCTGAGGAGCGAATGATGCACGGTTTGTAAAAGAGAGTCCCATTGGCCGAGTGCCACTCAGACACCTGAGTCAGAGGAAGACGGAGGTCTGGCGAGTGAAACTGGAGAGCTTCATTGCGTTAAAACGCTGCAGGAGAGATAACACTACGATAAAGTGCCTTGGGGAAAAGAGAGAGGCCTCAGCAAGATGGCCGTGATAAGGTGGCATCCAGACTGGAACCGGCAACAGTAACTTAATATGATTTTTATCAGGCGAGATAGAAGAGGGCGACCACTTGTCGGGATTATCACATCTTAATGAGCAACAAGTGGATCCATTTCAGTTTGGGATCGTTTCCCCTTCACACCTGAATATACAGCCGCATGTATTTAATGGGTGACAAAAATGAACATGACACTCCGAGGGTGGAACTGGACTCCCAGTTTGGCCTCTGTAGACTCAAGACTTCACAACAAAGCAGTCATCCGTTCAATCTGCGGCCATAAAGACTGATCCACTGCTAGCAGACTGCTTCTTCCTGCCCCGCAACAGCCACTCAGATAAACCCTGCTGTCACCTCTCACCCACACTCATAAGTTAGATTTGTATGTAGGCATGCACACACACACACACACACACACACAGATGCAGAGCAGAACTTACTCCCATATGTGTGAGAGGAAGTCGAGTAAAGGAGGGAGGGGATCAAATAACTAAGAGTCACACAGCCACACACAATTCAACACAGTCTTTTGCTGTTATCATCCTTCAGGTGAGGAGATCACAGCAGGAATCCTCATATCAAGGCGAGGAGGCAAACAATTCTGATTCAATCCTCAGACAGACAGACAGGAACACCTCCCCAAACCCCAACCTCGATGTTGTACGAAGGTGGAGTCATTTGGGGGTAGAGTGAGAGAGAGAGAGAGAGAGGGAGGGAGGGAGATGAAGAGACGGCAAGAGGAGCAGGGCGAAAGAAGAAGAAGACAGATGGATTATGTGACATGCGCCTGGATTGACCACTGCTCCTCTTTAAGCCTTGAATACTGTTTTTCGCCCTCACAGTGAAATCTGAAAATGCTTTTCTGCACATGGGGAGTGGAGCGGCTGTCGAACAGGTCACCTGCCTGACTTCACTGGAACTAAGGATCTTTACACACCTGGATATCGGTGAACTTTATATTTTTGCTTTTTTTTTTTCTGGACTTCTTCTTAAATTGAGCAACTGCCTGGAATTTCAGGGGTCACACTGGAGCAGCCAAGAGTAATAGTGAAAATTTCACAAACAATTTGGAACGAATTAGAAAAGAGAAAGAAACCAGGTCTTCCTGGAATACACACAATTGTAACTGACGTGTTGTTATTTATGTAATCATTGTTCATTCAAACTGATTTATTTTCCAGAACAGACTGCCGCAGACTTTATTATAATCATTTCTTCAACAGTGGAGAGGAAAACTCACTGGAATACAACTTGCAACACAGTGACTCGTTGAGCAGTCACAGCATTATCCAAAACAATTTCTAGAGAAACCTAAGAATTTCACTCAGTTTTCAAAGAAAGTACGCTCCATCTCAGGGGGGACCATCTTGGCCAGTCTGTGGAGGGCTCCCCTTCCTGCCCTCCCAGCCTATCCTCGCCCCCAGCAGCATGTCCCAGGCTCTGAGGTTGCCTCTAGCCCTCCACACAGCACACTACCATGATCAGATGGGCTGCTGGAGGGAGTAAGGCTACCTCTGCCTCGTCCTGCTCCAGGACTGGGTTAGTGGCTCGTTCTGACTCTGGGACCAGCTCCAGACTAAGGTCATCAGCACTGCGTTCCTCCCTGACTTTGCCTCTCCTGCTGACCCTTGTGGTTTTCTCCCTCTCTCTGCCCGGGGTGGCCTGCCATCAGCAGCGAAGAGAACGACTGAGGCATGCCAACTCACAAACTCTCAGAGATCCACTGAACATTACTGAGACAGAGTTGGTCTCTAGGCCCAGGTCCACTAGGGGCCCCCTAGGTCGGACTGGAGTGCCACAGGGCAGGCACGTGCGCAGCTACAATCATCTGCAAGGGGATATACGGAGGAGGAAGCTGTTCTCTTTCCAGAAGTTCTTCCTGAGGATCGATAAGAATGGAACGGTCAACGGAACCAAGAGCAAGGACGACCCCCTCAGTAAGTATCACAATGAGTGTCTACGTAGAAAAAAGCAATCGAAAAAAGAATCGGATCAGAGCCAGAGTGGATCTGAGCATCTCCGTTGGAAGCTAAACGTGAAAGTCACCCAAAAGAGAAAGATTTGGCATCACAAGTTGTTTAAAGGCTTTTACTGCCTGTAAACAAATATTCTTCAGACCTTGTTTAAAATTTGAAGCATTCATGTTTTACGCATAACGTTAAAAAAAAGCACCTGTCTGTTGCTTTTATTCGGGAACAAGTCTGGCACCAAGAAACCGTCTTAAATGTTTGGTCAGTTCTAATTTCACAAAGGAGATCTTTATTTCCTAAAAAAAAAGACTCTTTTCTTACACCCCCAAAATACAAAACTAAAATGACTTGATGAAGTTTAAAAACATAACTTTTCATTCATTCATTTTCAGAGGGCACCGGCAGACCCCTTCCTTAGTAATTCGGACGGAGCATTCCTGATTAGAGTCATCTTTTTGTTTTAAACCAGACAGCCCGCCGATATCTCCCCTGTCCAAACACTCAGTACAATGGTGGTAGCTCTCAGATGGCTTAAAAAGGAGCAGGGGCAGATAACCTGCTCATTATCAGCCAGTCGTCACAGTCCAGGGTAAACAGAACTAATATTAACTGCAGAAGAGCTGGGGGAGGAGGATGTAGATGTCAGTCTCATTGATGCTTTTAGGCTCTGTCTGCCCTTCTGTGCTGTGTCTGAGTCTCTCCCACTCACATTGCCCGCCTGCCAGCCAGTGTCCAGCAAATTACATACCCTCAGTCGCAGATCAGACATTTGTTTAAAGCACTTTGACGTGCTTACTCGGAGAAACACGTCTTTAGAGTGATTACATGTTGTATGTTTCGGCATATCAGTCAGTAAAATGGCATTCTCATTAGTCCCTCAGCATTCCCACCGAGCGACGTGTGTGTGCCTCTCAGCCAGCGGGCACTCACATGCTCCAGTGGGTGTGTGATCATATAGCAGCCAACAGCGACACATGTGCTCGCCCATTACTGACACACATATACGTCTCTGTGCTTCTCACGTGGCTTTTTTCCCCGTGAAAGTGTGTAACGTTCGACTTGGGGGAGCTGAACCGCACATTGGAAGTGGCTGAGCGGAAAAGGCATGAGGAGGCAGACTGTCAGAGGAGATGTTAGTGTTGACAAGTTAATGATACGAGAGATTTCGTGTACTGTCACGTGCATTGGGAGCTATTTTATTTAGCCATGGGGAGGACAGACAGACGGTTTGTTGCCTCGCGCTGAAGTTTGCGTGCGTTTGCAAGACGCCTCACTCCTTCCGTCCTGATTCCAAAGTTCCCATTTTGGGAGCCAGCTTGAGTTATCATGAATGGAGCGTCAGGTAGGGAGGGAAAAGGAGAGGCTCACTGGAGCTCCAAGTTCATGAATGACACGGCTGAACGTAATTGTGGCCACATCAAAGCCGTTTGTCTTCAGTATCAATGGTGGTGCCATCAGAAAGCTGTGTCCTGAGGGGGTCTGGGGACGCTGTGTGTGGATTAGGTGCTCTCATATCAGGTTCACATGGTAAAGGATACTACACAACAGCAGCTTCAGTCTTTGCACTGGCCCCTGGGGCCAGACATGATCCCAGGACCGACGTCCTTTGTAGACCGTTGATGGTCCCTTGAAGTGACAAAATATCACATTTTTTTTTGCAGTGTTTGGAGGAAGGCTCGACTTTTCTGAGCCAGGCATTGCACGGTAAAGACACACTGGTGTACGGGACGTGGGGGCTTTGGTTTTGGGGTGCTGCCTGTGGACCTACAGTACAAGGACCTGGCTCAATGTCTATTAAAGAACCAGTATCCAGCCTCCCACAGATTTATGGGGATGCCAGCGCAAAACTGTCCCACATGGCTTTCCAACCCGCTGGGAGCTTGTGCTGAGGTTACAGAGAAGCACAGAGAGCGGGAGGGAGACAGTGTAAAAGTCAGCTAAGTAGCTTTCTGCGTGATCGAAATACGTAACTAAAATATCAATGATTCCCAGCTGAGCTCTCGTAAATGTAAAGACGACTTGCAGGTCTGAGCGACTAGTGAAATGCTGCTAAATAAGAGTCAGGCGAAAGCTTGGCGGCAACAAAGTTAGGTAATTATCCACGGCTGTGTTGGTGTGAGAGGGTGAGCCTGTCAAGATCGTGGGTGTGTGTGGGTGGGGGTGTGTGTGTGTGTGTGTGTGTGTGCCTGGCCAACAGTGTCTCAGGGCTGTAGGGTCCAGACCATGTGTGTGTGATGCTTCTGGACATGACTCAAGAACTGTGTATGTGTAGTGTGTGTGTGTGCGCATGTAAGCACATTCATCTCCATAAATCAAAGAAGTGGCTTTTTTGTGCGGGGAAGAAAGATGGTGCTCTCATAGAGAGAGATGTAAAGCGTCTCTCCGAGACGGGGAAGGGCTGGATATCCATCTCTGTGTAAATACACTTTGTGTAGTCTTTGTCAAGGCTTGTTATTTTACACACTGATTTACGTCTTACTCCGTTCCAAAGAACCGTTCAGATCTAACTTTATTTTCACTCACACGCTCAAATGTTATTTTGAGCAGATCATCAAAAAGCATCGCAAGAGCGAGAAAGAATAGCGACACAAGCTGCAAAACGCGTTGCTTTTGGCATCCTACTGTGGAAAATCCACCTTTAATTCTCACTGGCATTGTGTACCTGAATTCCACACGCAACGCACCATTTTAATGTTGTAGCTCCAAACAGAGCCGCGCATTAGGAAAAAATGTGCTGTCTCCCCCGCGTAAACAGCTGGACCTGGCTCGCTCACCTTAGGCAACATATGTGTTGTGTACAGTAAAATGTAAAATGTCATTTTTCCATCCTAACTATTAGCCATAAGCTCATTGCTCTCCATTTCTGGAAGAAGCTCAACACGCAGCCGAGAACGGCCAGGTCGAACGTGCTTCTGCACATCACAGTGCACACTCACCTGCTACAACATTAACTGTGTGAATGCGTTTGTGTGCGTGTGTGTGTGCGGGCGTGCGTGCGTGCGTGTAACCTGTCTCGCCCCTGCCTCCGGTGGCTGACTTTGATCAGTGATCATTACAGCCTTTTTAATCCTCTCTCCACCCCCAGTCTCACTGTCATGGCTCCTCTGTCCTCCTCTGTTCTCCTTCCTTTCATCCCTCCCATGTTTACAGAGCAGCCAGAGACTGCCATAGATTGTCTTACATCCTCACTCCATACCTGACACCCGATCTCATACAGAAACCAGTCCCTCTCAGATCTTCAATGGCCGTTGTGTCACAGTCCCCACCACCGCCTTGCCGCTTCAGACCTCACTGCCCCGAGGTGGCACTGTTTGAACTAGAAACTGATACAGTCAAGACCTCACGGACATGGAGAGAAGCTGCTTTGGGAGAGGGATTGTTCTTCGGGGGCACACCTGCACACACTGTCCACTCATGTGCGAGGCTGGCAGCTTCAGAGGCCTCTCCAGCCACCGGAGAGTGGGTCTGACAGCGGAGCAAGCCGCCACACAAACAGTCATCAGACAGAGGAGGGGCTGCTGCTCTGATCAAAGGATGTCATCGGCTCTCGGAGTTCACACCCCCATAGTAAAGTGTGTGTGTGTGTGTGTGTGTGTGTGTGTGCGTGTTCACATATGTGCGCTTATCAGGATAAAATAATGACAGCTCACAGGAAGCGGGGAAAGGAAGTCGGGGAGGGAGGGAGGGATGAAATCAAACGTGCCATGGGAAGAGGGGAGGCTCACACACACCAGCATTAGATGAGACAAGTAGGTTCTGCGGTCAAAGGACACATTAGGAAGTTATATCTCTCTGACTTCTAATACCGAGACCACACAAAAACCACAGCTGTCTTCAAAAACAGCACGGCCTTGTTAAATCGAGGATAAATTAGCTCCTATGTGAAACTTGAATTATTTGTGTAGGGACTTGGTAACCTGAATACCAAACAGAACATAAACAACCTGAAAATCCCAGCGGTATCCACCTATTAATGTTCAGACTAAACAGCCTGTGCATCTGGAATCTGTTACATAGGTGTAGGTTGTAAAGTAACTTTGTAATATCACTGAAATGATGAATGTGCTCAAACTATAATTGTGACGATACACAAAATTGGGCGTGTTCCCACATGTGAACGTCCTGAAATGTGGTGCGACGGTATTTATTATACCTCCTCTGACGTCTGTAAAAAATATTTATGCCCGGACTTTAGGTGGCCTGTGACGGCTGCCCGAGAATTAAGTATTGTTTATACTATTATCTACAGCACCTAGGAGTCAGGGAAAAGTCGTATCACTTTTACTTCCTCTGCATAATGAGTTTTAGATATGAGTGACTCACCTTCAGCAGTTGGAATTCCTCGCTGAGTTCAGCTCAAACTGCTAAGAGACCCATCTTTCAATAATGTGTTTGCATAAATAAAAATTGGAGCTCTTACAGTATATAAATTCTAAATGGTGACATTTATTGACATAGCCTCTTCTTTTTTTTTTGCCATATCCCAGGTATTCTGGAAATCACATCCGTGGACGTGGGAGTGGTGGCCATCAAAGGGCTGAACAGCAACTACTATCTGGCAATCAGCAAGAAGGGAGAAGTGTACGGAGCGGTTAGTATCCGAGTCAGCGAGTCCGTTTTACCAAAAAATGATTCATCTCTGCTTCGCTACATGTCTGAACAATAGCTGTACAATAGTGTGACACTACTGCAAAACACTGTAGATTAAGATGATTTTTTTTTTTTTTTCAGAAGGAGTTTGGGGCTGACTGCACCCTGAAGGAGCGGATTGAGGAGAATGGCTATAACACGTATGCATCAGCCAAGTGGAAGAACAAGAAGCGGCAGATGTTTGTGGGTCTAAATGTCCACGGGAAGCCGCTTAGAGGGAAGAAAACCCGCAGAAAGAACACGGCCACCCACTTCCTTCCAATTTTGGTGTGAACTGGTGAATCCCACTGGAGAAGGCGAATATGCAGCACTGGACAGAGAGTTTTTCAATACAGAAAAATAAAGACTTGGCTGAGAAACCTCTCATATGGAAACAAGGCACTACCACGTTACAGAAAAATAAGTCTCTCCTCCTGATTTTGACTGAGATCAGGTTCTTTAGTAGGTGGCACAGGATGCAATATTTATCATTTTTACTGTGCCAAACAGTTTGAGCATGTGTGTATTGTGGACAACAAACAGGATACTGTCCCAGCTAATGAACTATTAATGCAGAAATATCTGAAGACGTTATTTATAATCTGTATTCTTCTGTGCGACATAAAGGGAAGTGATGGAAAACGACTCCAGCAAGATGAGGGAAATCAGTCAGTTTATCATGACAGCATTAAATAATAGGTGATACCACACAGTTAAATGCTTGATACTTAACCACTGTGTTTTGACTTTATTGTAATGACTTATTTATTTTGTGAAATTTTAAACTGGAGGGCAACACTTACCAGGCAAACATTCCTTTGCATTCTTTGCTTTTTATAGGAACTCTACTACGTGAAAATAAAATTACCATTTCTCCTCTGTAACCCAGTGGTCTTTCTTCGTCTATACATCAAAGACCAAATTTAGCGGTGGGAAACTGCAGGGACACGAGCAGCGAGAAATCCTGGCGAACATTTTAGGGCCCGGTCTTATCTGTTAGGAGGGGACAAAAGGCAAGCAAGGCAGATAGTCCATGTGGCAACCATTGCACTAATGATTAGTTCCCAAACAAACTGGAAACATACAAGACCGACCGCAACAAAATGGGAAGGAGCTAAGTTCCCTGGTATGGCCTGTAGATGGCTGACATCATTTCCTGATGTCAGCCATTACTGTGGAGCTCCAACATTCTCCAGTTGCAGGAGGCCCAGTAAGATTGCTGCTAAAGCACCTGCTAATAAGAAAAAAATATTCAATATTTTTTTTATAAAACAGCATTGTTGTGCCTGTGGGTTTCTGGAAGGCCTGGCAGTGACAAAATGTAAATGAGGGACAGAGATATGACCTGCATCTGAACGCCCACTTCCCTCAGTAATCATCTACAAGCACACTAATCAATGACAGCTGCCATGATGGCAGATCAAAAGAGCATAGGGAGAACATTAACGCCACAGGCTTCCGGACCTTGTGTTCTTTTATTCCGCCTCTCTCAACTTCTATCTCAGGAGAGGCCTGACAAATTGGGAGAGAAGACGAAAGACTGCAACAGGTTACGGCCATTGTCTTTGTTGTCTTCATCGGTGGTGTATGTGCACTATTTGAAGTAGTGTAAGAACTCGAAGTACAGAAAACGATTTACTTTAAGCTGTAGTATTTTGTCCGTGAATGTGAGTTTAAGGAATCACTGCGATTAATTATTAGTACTGAGAAATTCTGCAGTGCGTTGCAGCATGACACCCAAAGCCAGTGGCAACACTGGGAATGCAATGGCCGTGTTCGCGCCGTGCACGGCACGGTTTATCCCATTTACTCTGCTCTCGTAAGTAATTGTGCAATGTGATGTTGCTGCTGCTGCTGCTGCACCTTCGAGGCAGCATTCACAACAGTGTCCATGTGACAGATATTGGCTAAGATAAAAGTTCAGGACCAGAGCCGTAGTATATAATGGTTTCTTTAAAATGTATTTTATGGATGTTTTCTATGGCTAATACATATTTTTTATGTTTTCATTTTTATTTTTTTAACGATTTCTTAATTACTAATTACAAACTACAGCATTTCATATGAAGGAGAAATAAGTCTCCATCAACATTAGCACAGTCGATCATTTACAGTATCTTTAATTGCTTTTTATGAAATGTAACGTGATATACATGCATAATGTGTGCTGACAAATGAGAGCCTCCAAGCAATCTGCACAAGCTGCTCGGAGATTTCCTGGCTGTTTGCTTTTAAAACCTGCAGCGGTGATGCAGCATTGATTCCCTTCTCAACACCAATTCCAGCTATTTGTCATCCTGTGCATTCCTGATGATTGTGAATGTCTGAACTCTCTCCAAGATGCTGGGATGGGGGGAAAAAACAGCAATAACAGAAAATAAGGGCGGTAATCTGTTATCAAAGTGGGTCTTTGCGTCTCTGGCACGGGAATTTTCTGTGGCATAATGTGATCCAGCTTTGAGAAACAAGTGGAAAATGACTGGAGGCTAAAACAACTAATGAATACTTACACTGAGAAGTCTGGTGCAACACATGTGGGCAGCTACTGAGAGAGGCACTTGTGAGGGGGTTGCACAGGTCCAGAATCTTCCCTGGAATGAACAATGTAATTATCCAACCTTTAGTGCTTTACCGAATATCTTAGATGAGTATGAGCTTATTTAACCGGAGTGGCCCTCACAGACTCTTCGGCGGGTTCATTTATATGCGCCCATGTTGTGCAGATAAGCATCGCTTAAGCCACCAAACGCCTGGTTTGTCGTTGCCTATTTAAGGTCGTGATGCTAAGGTCACGTTTTCTGGCAGTTTGATGATTTAACACAATCTAAGTGTGACTAAAGTTACAATAGTTAATAAAAAATTTAATTAAGATATTTATTCTTTCTCAATCGGGAGTATATATTTTTTAAAGTTTACACAACACAAATATATATAGTGAAGTACAAACCTTTGCATTCCCTTATTTTGAAATGCCAAAAAGAGTAAAACTTTTTGACAACTTAAAAAATATAGTATTCAGAAAAATTATGATGGAGATATAAGTATCATGAAACAGCTAAGTTAATAAAGTTCATGTGAGCAGATTTGTCACAGAGAGCTGGGGATTTGCTGGGGAGTTTGAGCTTATGAATTCATTATCTTCGAAATCCAAACCGCTGTGGTTTGAACTGAACAATGGTGAGGAACTGAATGTACTATTTCACTTTATTTTACAGAGAAATATTACACTTTTAGACAGTTTGAATTCTCATCAAATGGTTGCCGTAAGTCTACTAAACAATAGTTTAAATTACTACAGTAATTATTTATATATCACTCACTAAAGAGTGATAAAGTTTTGATCCATTTTCAGCTTGTACAACTGACCTTTTATGGACTGAATGAAATCTTATACTTTTTTGTGAAAAAAGACTGTTCATCCTGTTCTTCACTATTTTCTTTGGACTCCCAATCTTTAAAAACTGTGTGCAGAGTTTTGTATGTTCTCATCGTGCTTGTTTAGGCTTCCTCTGGGAAATCTGGATTCTTCCCACAGCCCAAAGACATGCAGGTTAACTGGTAACTCTAACTGGTCCGTAGGTGTGAACGTGAGCGTGAATGGTTGTCTGTATGTGTTTGTCTCTCTGTCTTGGCTCAAAGATAGGCTGACGACCCCTCGCCTAGTGACAGCTGGGACAGGCTCCAGCCCCCCTGCACCCCTGAACAGGATAAGCGATTGAGATAATGGATTGATGGACAATTAATCTTGAAAGAGAAAAACATTATTTACGCTCCTCGTGCTCTTCCGGTGGCTCCTACGGTAAAGCTGGCTGTTCACCAAAAACAGGACTTGTGATTAAATCTCTTTTTAGTCCATGTGTCCTTGGGCAAAACACTGCAGCTCAAGTTTCTGCAAGTTGCTCTGGGTAAAATTAAATGCTAAAAATGACATAATCACAATCAGACACCCAGCACATGTAATTTATTGCAAAATATACGTAAACGTAAGATATAAAGTGCATATTCATCATATTTAAAATCAAGATACAGACATTTTTGGTTACAGTGAAAAAGTAAGTATAAATAAAAATATTGTTAAGGTAAATAAAGTTTATAAATGATTATAAATGTTAAGGCGTTGTATTAAGATGTTGTACATAGCCTTTAAAATGCAATTTTATAATATTCATAATTTAGCTTTTGGTTGCTGATATGAGGAACCTTGAATTGCAGAGTAAAAACTATTACACAAATAAAACTGCCTTTAATTGCGAATAACCTAGTTAAGCAAATTGGACACATCTGGAATATTTGGACTTGTGTACACGAATACATACACAAACAGGCCGTTGAACTTTATGATTACTGTTTTAATAGCGTATTTTTGACTCTTACCCCAAATAACGTGAACGTTCACCGACACTCCGGGCCACTAGGCGGAGACCGCGGTGTTTTGATTTGAGACACAGCCGAAGCTTTGACGACGAGTTTGTTGTTAACGGAAGTGGGCAGGAAAAAAAAGTTGTGTGTATATGGTGTGAGACTAGACTTTCGAGAAAAAGCCATCATGAAAGAAAGATAGAGCGTGTTTTCCTGCCATAAAACACCAGCGATTGCTGCTGCACAACAGAGACAGAAAAAAAGCGGGCAGGAGATCAGCGTTTGTGAAGTTCTTCCGATGCAGCCTTGGTAGCGGCTCACTGACGAGAGAGCAGCCATGAACGACGATTTCGACCGAGCTCCTGGGGCAGGGAGAAACCGCAACCTGGCAGCGGACCCCGGGCTTGTGTGCTCCGCGGAGGACGGTGACACCAAAGCCATGCTGTTCAACCAGAGGGAGCCGCTGAGACAGCCGCGGACGAGCCCGCCCTTCGCTGAGCGCAGCGTTAGCCCCGTTAGGGACGTGGTCGCTGGAGGTAGGGAGCCGTCGTCAGCTGCAGAAAGTCTGCGTAACGGAGCCAGGTTAAGCTAACACGGGAGCTAGTTTCGGAATCGATCGTGGGGAAATGTCGCTTCCTGACACGTTCACGGAAGGACAGAACTGTGTTTGCCTGTGAACTGTGTTCAAACAGCCACGAGAAACGTGGTCCCTCGTTCCACTGGTGGAGCGGTGAATGTGGAGCTGTCATTAGCCAGCTAGCTGCTAGCTAGCTCGCTGCTAGCTAAGCTCCCCGTAGCATTTTGGCGCAGCGACACGGCACCTGTTGGGTTTAGGGGCAACCGGTGATAACGCAGCATCTAAATAAAGCTGCTCCCACTCGAATGTCACACGGTTGAACAGTGTCGGCCATGTAAAACTTGAATTTGTGGTGCGACCAGCTGGTGCAGCGAGCTCAGCTCTTTACGCTAAAGAGGAACAACCAGCTTTCCCCCCCAAAAATGTGACTGATGCCGCAATATCGTAAAATCTGATATGGATCTAACATAAAGTTAGACATCAACATCCTTACACATACAATGTATTATTACAATCAGCTGAATAATACTAATGTCTGTTATTGATAGCTAGCCCACCTCTGATTATACAACATGAAAACATTCATGAGAACTTTCAGTTTCCTTTCCGTTATTTTCTTAATTAGTTACATGTCTAAAAACTTGGCGGCTTTGACAGTTTTTAATCAACCCACCACTGGAGTAAGGGATTAATGTAACGCTAAGATAAATTATGATGTTTGTATATGTGTAAAACTTTATTCTTTAAGCTTTAGCAGGAAACCTCTACATTTTGACTCAGGTTTTTGAGCTTTTTGTTGGGGAAGGCGTCACAAAATACAGTTACAGTAACAGAGTAAACTGTTCCAAACCATGTACTTACATAGGCAGCTCTTGAAAGCACAAACGGTTTGTGATTGCATATTTATGAAAGGTGTCACAAAACACATTTGCTTATAAAAAACAACACTTTGTCATTACAATCCATAGCCACAGCACAATCCTTTACTAATTTGTAAGATAATAGCAAACCCACCAAATGTATTGCTGTACTACACTGACATCGACTGTAACCCGATTTCCCCTGTAGTGTGACTTTTGATGATCAGCCTGGGAGTTGGAAATGTCATTTGCACTGTGTGCTTCTTTAGTGTTGTTGCTCAACAATCCTGCGTATCAGGCCAAAGTACTTTAATAATTTGTTGCAGCACACATAATTGCACTCTACTATGTGAGGGCCATACAGTGGGGTGCATATTAAAGTTAATAAACATATTTTACTTCTTGTAATGAGATCCCATGAAAAAACTAGCATGGAATTGATCCTATTAATAGTTAACAGTTTCAGTGTGGATCATACATATTTGGTCCTACATAGATCATTACACATCCTTCTGCTGCCATAAAAATCCCTGGCGCTGTAAGGATTCCCAGTGGTGTCCAACAAATGTTTAATTATGTGTTTAAGTAACAGCCCTGATCTTTAGGTTTGGTTTTTTCCTTTTTTTTCAGATTTTAAAAGACAAAATAACATCCCACAAAGTACAAATACCAACAGTACATCTGCCTCCAGAGCGAGTAACAATGTGGATGCCTTGGTCAAGTCATCAACGCTTTCAGCCAGTGCTCCAGAGTTTGTACCATATGGAATGCCCGTGTATGAAGTAAGAGCAATTTTACACAATCACCACCATTAATCCTCTTTCTAATACTCTAACAACATTACAGTATATATTAATGGTTTACTTGTGGCCATTTACCACAGTTACTCCTCTTGAGTCAGGAAACAGTGCGTCTGTCATGACTTTGTAAAAATCATAATATCATAGAATTTGTGGCATTTTTTTTTTTATTTCAATCTGTATTAGTGATAGTGAATCAGAGCCTCCTAAAACTCTGTTTGCAGAATTTTAAAGCTTTCATATGTCACCTAGTGTGTACCAACTGCAAATTGTTTTGCCAAAAAGATAGAGACTGTAGATGGACATGATAACTGAAATACTCAATTAAAGAATCTCACATGAGACAAGAATGCTTGTGTGACTGAGAAGTCGAGAAAAAAAACGTAAGATTTCATTCACATTAAATTCTGATGTACACAAAACTGCGTTGCCAGTTAAACAGATGTTTTCTCATGTAATATCTATCTAATACCTACTAAGCAGACCATTTTCTAATATGTATTTAATCATTTCATGTTTATATTGTGGATATTTTTTTTTATTAGGATTCTGCTTGTGATGACAGTGGAAGTTATTACGGTGAACCAAGCTTGGCTGATATGGTCACAGAGTTTCTTGGCCACCTGAGCTCTTCACCAGGGTCCTTTGAATCCGATGTTGACGACATAACTAGCGTGCTCAGTTCCTGGGTCACTACTGAAGAGCTGTTGCAGGAGCTGGTAGAACTTATTTTCACACAGGTTTGGAGCTAGAAATTCTTTTCTATATACCTACTTCTACTTTTATGAAGTTATAATTTCTCAGTTTTTAGGCTGAAACTGTCAGAAAGGTGATAATTCTATTATGTGTTTGTTATGGAGGTCAAAGTGGGTAGTGGATTTGTACTATAATCCATTATAAGAAGAGGTGGTTCTCATTTTGTAGCCACCTCATTCATTTTAAATAGAGTGGGCAAAATAAAAATAAACAAACTTTCAGACTAAACATGTTCTTTTTCCATTGCAGTCTACTGCGATTCCAAACTTTTCCTATACAGGTGCCAGGCTCTGTAACTACCTGTCTCATCACCTCAGTATCAACCCACCGAATGGCAACTTTCGTCAGCTTCTCCTGAAAAGGTGATTCTGTTGCACTGTTTGTGCTGCTTATAGGGGGACTGAATCATTAATATGCAAAGCAATACAATTTAAATTGCCGCTAAAAAGGAGAATGTTGTTTGCTGCAGATGTCAAACAGAGTTTAAACAAAGGGATACAGCTGTGCAAGGAGACCCTGAGACCCAGAAGAAATTTCACTCTTTTGTGCTGTTCCTGGGAGAGCTCTATCTTAACCTGGAGGTAAAAGGTTCAACCCTCTTTCCTAACTTTCTCCTTTTTAAACGATTGTTTTTTAAAACATAGGATGATCATTTTGAAACGTGTGTAAATGCATTTGCTTTAAATTATATAAAAACTTAAAAATACTGATTTGTTTTGGAAAGAGATAAAAACGATTGTCCCTGGTTTAGTGCTTAACTGCAGGTAGTGACACTGTCGGGGGACCTGCTGGACTTGCTAAGTTTTCTTGCTAGTTTGAACTTCGGCTTTTTATTCATGGCAGTCCAAACTATCTGTTTTCTTTTGGGTTATGTGTATCATCTTTTCACTAATGGTTGTTTTGGTACACGTTTCTTGAATTACTGTTTATGGTTCTTCTGGCTGTGCACTCAGTTGTGTTATGGACACTCCTGTACTTCACAGACCATCCCCCATTTTGAAAATTTTGTTGATAAATTAGCAAAACAAGAATTTTAGTCTGCATAGCTTTGGCATTTTCATTGTGTCAACAATTTATTGAACTTATTTGTTTAGATAAAGAGCAGTAAGGGCCCTCCAGATAGAGCACACGTACTCCTTGCTGCCCTGTTTGAACTGATGAAGAGTCTCTTCTCCAATCCTGTGGATGCAAATCTCATCTGTGCCGTCAAACTGCTTAAGGTTTCAAGTCGTAATTATTTCAGATTTTCATTGCAAGCTTTTCATGTAATTTAGAGAAGTAATGGAACACTGTCTTGACTTTGTAGTTAACAGGTTCTGTCCTGGATGACGCATGGAAAGAAAGGGGAGAGCAACACATGGAAGTGCTGATCCAAAGAATAGAAACTATTCTGTTAGATGCCACGTGCAGCAGGTGTGTATTAAAAAAACTTTTGTGGACAGCTGCTAGTCAAAGCCTACGCGTAAAGTAATATTAGGTTTAAATAGATTTCTGCATCCATGATGATCAACATGTTCAGAGTTCAGACACATTTACAGATATTGTACTTACAGTGTTATAAAGACAATCTTATATAATAGATATATTTATGACAAAAATGAACTTTTTATTAGGACAATTCATTTTCAGGACTTAATGTATTTTTAGCTTTTTCACACAGATTCATACATACACAACCAAAGGAATCTACACCATCATTTAACAGTTATCCATAAAGTTGCAAATAGTTAAAAGCAGATCAAAATGAGTACGTATTTTCTGATGTGAGTTTTTTCTCCTCAGGGATGTCAGACAGATGCTTCTGAAATTAGTTGAGCTGAGATCCAGTGACTGGGGCCGCGTCTGCGCTGGTGCCTCGGCCAGTAATGCCACACCTGACAATGACCCCAACTATTTTATGGTGAGTATCAGCTATACAATAACTTTTTTGTTTTTTCAGCTCTTTTTTTATGCTGTGATTTGGTAAAACGGTCTTTTGTTCTCAGAATGAACCTACATTTTACACAGAAGATGGAACACCTTTTACCGCAGCAGACCCAGGTAGAGTATTAAATCCACTCAGTCAAAGGTTCTAAATACTATAAGAGCAATTAGCTGAAACAGTGATTTGTAAGTAAAATAATTCACCAGTTTTGTCAGTGATGATACATGTTCAAATTTGGCATAGTTATCTATAGCCTTGAGTAAAATTAGGTGTTTATTAAAAGTAATTTTCTATACATGTTATAAATTAGTGTTTTGACTATACTCATCCAGTTAACTCTCCACTGTTATTCCCCAGCTAGAAACAAAACAGTCAGTCATGCATGTGGATGCTTGTGTCTCTGGTTTTGCAGAATATGCTGAGAAATACCAGGAAATCATGGACAGGCAGGACTATTTCCATGATATTTATGGAGAAAATGGAGATGAAGTGTAAGTACACATTGCATGGATAAAAACTATGCCTTTCTTTAAAGTCACAGCCCACCGCCACCTACTAAAATCTGCATGTAAAAAAAATCCTCACATAGCATAATGCAATAGTCAGTTGTGGTTGTTTATTATATATATATATATATATATATATAAACACATCAGTGTTTCTGTGAATGAAATTTTTCACATCCTGGATGAGTGCGAGTGCCTTAAAAAAACCCAAATGGCACTTTTGGACTTTGGAGTGATGCACTCAAATAAAGATCATTTTACTGATCATTTTGAAAATAAAATTCTCTGTTACCAATCTTATTCTTTATCTGAATTATCAGAATTAAGCATCACTACTTTATAGCTCTTTGTTTTAAAACCAGATCTGTAAAAGTTCATCGGAACCATGGTGTTGCCACAAATTTAGCCACGTGACAACATAAAAGCTTCACACAAGTCATAATTTCACTCCTGACCTGTGGGCCCCTGAGCTTCGCGAATGTGTTTTACTGGCCCACAATGCAACAGGGTCAACCCTGGCCTTTGATTGTGTTTAGTCAGCAGTTGGATGTGAAAGAGAGCTTAACTTGCTGCCGTCCTCTCTCCCAGACGTGTCTCTGTTGAGCATGTTATTTAGTGTGTCTGTAAATATTCAGGAACACATTAGTCCTAAGAGAAAAAAAATCTGTGCCTTTAAATCATGGTGTTGTGTTTACAGATACGACTTTGAAGATGAGATGGAGCCTGAGATAGAAGAAGCTTTTGAGAATTTCTGTTTAGAAGCAGAGAGGAAACGACGGCAATGACATGAGAGTGAAAATGTGTAAGACTCAACAGGCACAAACTGTACTTTTCCCAGTTAATTTGTTGGAATGTTAAAAAGCAACAAGACCTAGCAGGAGATAATTTCAGACTGTTATTTTACTACAAATAAGCATTTTAACAAAAATCGCTGTTCATAGTTGCACTTCTGACACTTTTTTTTTCAGTCAATGTTGATTAGAAAATGGGGACAATCAATGGGATAATTGTTTGTGGTTCGACGGTATTAAGAATTTTTTGACATAGAAGTTTTCTTTCTTGTTTTAAATTCTTTCAGAAACTTCTTTCCTTTTTACCTAAACTAAAGTAAAGGCCAACAGGGAAACAGTGTGCTGTGGATTTTATTAGATATTTTTTGAACTGGCAGATAATTTTCACCAAATGTGTGCATAATTTGTTAGATACTAATTAATGCACTATGCATAAGGTACAGGCCAAACTGAAATCACAAAAAAATTGTTTAAGATGCATTATCATTATTTTCAATGTTCTGCTCATTTGTATACAGTAAATATACAACCTTTATTTCCATGGTTATGACATTGTGCGTTGCCAAAATTAAACACAAGTTTAAGCTTATTTATCTCCTAACAGTCACTTAAACAGCGGCAAAAAAGGTTTGTGCTTCTCTGTATTTTTGTTAATTTCAAAACTTTCTATACAGACGTAAAACCCAACCGTAAATTGCAATGGGTCTGAATTTTGCATGTGATTAATCATCTGTGCCACAGAGCTCCATTGTTGTTTTAAAAAATGCAAAAACTCACCACTGCACGGAGTTATGTACTTCTGCATTACAAAATGTAAGAAATGATGGTGGTTTTCAGCCTTTTGAGTGTTTTGTAATTTGCATGATTTGTAATTACGAAGCATTCCGCCCACTGCAGCACTGTGGCCTACTGATGTGTTTTAAATAGTTTTTGGAACAAAATGGAGCTCTATGGCAAACAATTTTCTTTTTCTTTCCTCATTTCACCCGCAACTAAGAAGGTATCTTCCAGCATCTGAGTGACCGAACACATCTGATCCATGTAATTAGAAGTTTCTCTGTACGGATTGTTTTTAAAGTAACAAATAGAAAATCATCAGCCTTGTTCTTTGAGTGGTCAAGAACTCTACAAGGTTTTGCAGATTGAAAAACATGTTATGCAAAAAAGTAACAAACAAATACATACAGATTCTTTTTGGTGGTTAAAGCTACAGGATGTAACTTTTTTCAGAATATTTTTTAGGAGAAATGCAGCAAAACATATCCCAGTGTGGAGACGTGCTGTCTTCAGGCTTCCATGACCCAGACGTGTTGAACGGCACTGGCAGCAGTGCATCAATATTTCCCTGTAATGGTTTTTGAGCAAAGTTCCCCCTTCCAACCAATCAGAAGCTTTTACTCCTTCTTCAATACCAAGTTTTGTAGTTTTTTTTTTTTTTTTTTTATTGTATTTCATAAAACTATCATAAAATGTCTGAAGCTACTGGTTGTATTCGTCACTGAAGTTGCATATTGTAGCTTTAAGCTCAACATTTTAAGAAATTTTAATTTTTATGATTAAAAAAAATCCCAAGGATGCTGTGCATCCAAATCTGATATATTTTCTGAATGTAGCTTTAAATCTTTTCAGTAGACATCTTGCAGACGCTAGCAGTTTGACACAACTGCAAAAAGGATTCATTGTTATTGCAAGACTGAAAGACTGTTTGCCAGCAATCTGCAGAACCCATAAAAAGGAATGTTGTTTTTTTTTAGTTTGTAAATATTATTTATAGTATTGTTTGCTTCCAATAAATTCTTTATAATGTGAAAGTGTATTTGATTTGTGTCTGAGCCTTGTTGAGTTAAAGTTGATGCGCAGCGAGTTACACCCTGTATTTAGGAGAATTACAATAATTTGAAGTGACTCGACATCTTTGAGCTTCGACCATCATTAGGTTAGACCGCTAGTTACTGGTACACCAAAACAATTTAATACAAATATAATATATATTACTTAACAATTAAAATGTTTTATTATTGTTGGTTCTGTTAGAGTGAGGTTTATTAAACGGTAGTTTAGAGACTTAATGGTGTTTTTGCTTTTTGTCCCTCATAGCATCTTATTTTTACCTTACTTACTATTACTATACTGTTACTATTATTCTTAACTAAACAAAATGATTCAAACGTGTTCACACATAATTGTGGCCTATAAAAATGTAAAGAGTAAACATCTCATTAAAAAGTGGATGTTCAGTTATTGATATGATAATGCTGTTACCACATCCCACCAGGTTATAGGTTCACTAGGATCGAGAGCTCTTTAAACAGACTCTCTAGGATCTGCTGATCCAGTGTCACGTAATTTACAGTTAGGAAAAACAATGTCACACCAGTCATTTATATAAAAAAAATGTTGAAAACATTTTCAATACAAAACACATTTAGCTTAGGAGTACAGAAATAACTGATAAATTATCTGAACGCAGTACAAGCTGCTAAAAACATTTTCTTCTCAATAAAACCTGGTCTACTCTACATTATGCTTTTTGAAATGAAATGCTCCATCACAAGTACCACCATGTACCAAGTACAGATTATTGTGACTTTACTAATTGACCCACCTCCTTTGGTTAACATGAGGGTCTTAAAATCTGAAAATTGGATTCTTTGACTTTGCCACCACCTTGTGACCAAGTCATGAAAGTCACCATTCATTGTAAAGAACTGAATAAGTCCTTTTAGAATATCTGCAATGCAAAGTTTAATCACAGTTTGTCTTTCTAAATGTATTTTTTTCAGTAAGAAAAAATAAATAAATGAAGTATTTTTTCTGCTTATGTAGTTTGCTGACTACTGTTTTAGGTTAGTTTGAATGGAGTCATGCCAGCAGCATTAACGCAACCTCACAGTTTTCTCTTAGTTCTTCTGCACCAGCTCAACACAAAACAGGAACATTAAACCTCTGTGTTAGTTTTTACTGAGAGTCCAACAACTGCCACCTCTCAAAACTGCCTCTCTCATCACACCATGCTGCTCTTTTACAGTTTCAGTTGCTAACAAGCATCGGTCCCACTGTCCAAACTCTTTCCACAGTCAGCAAACCAGAAGTCCAACTCACCCAGGTGAGCTGTGTTTGGCTTATAAGCAACAAGACGGAATGTGGAGAACGGCACAACGTGTGCAGCCCGTTCCAATGATGGATTTCTTACGTAAGAACCTCCCATTGGTCTCTACAGCCCAGAGCGGCTGATTCCTTTCTGGGTTGACCTCCATAACCGACTGGTGCCAGTAGGGGAGAGAGGTCAAAGGTAAGGAGCACAGCATTTGTCGGAAGGTGGAGGGTTTATGAACACTCATGACCAGCTGTCTTGCTGGACGCCATGAATACTTCTCCTGAATCCTGCCACGGTTCGATTAGACGTTCTAAAAGATTCTTCCCCTCCCTTCACTGCCAGAGAAGACATAAGATGTGATGTTGCTGAAAACGTGGCCAAATGCAAACAAGAGGATGTAAATGAAATTGAAGCCGGTGAGATGAACCTTTTTTAGCTGAGATGCATGTTTGACTGTGTGAAAGGCTTTGGAAATTATGTATTGTGCATTGACCATACAGCTATCAGATTTCATTTTTTTAACTTGTGCAAAAGAAGACTGGCTCCTACTGTTTCCTAACTTCATACGGCCTTCATTTCCATATAAAGCAAAGATGAGAAGCATATTTGCTACCATGTCAGATTTTTTCTCAACTGCAAACAGCCGTGCCATGATATTAGTTAACCTCAATGACACACCACAATAATTTCTCTGACACGCCAAACAGCTCTTGTGCGCCGAGTAAATCTTACTAAGCATATGATGAAACTGTAAGGCTCAACGTGTAAATTCAATCGGAGAAGACAGCATTTTGTCCTCTGACACAAACTATTGCTTTTTTGTTCCTGAGTGTAGAAATAATACCATATAACCACAAACATGCTAATGTGAGCCTTGTTGCATGCAACCCTCTTGTCACACTGGGCTTCAAAAATAATATCCTTCACGGGGCACTGCACTAGAAATATCATAGCATCCTTTAATGTGGGCTCATTATCATATTTTATTGTTAAGATATGTTTTTTAGACTTTAGTTTCACTTTAAAATGTTAGAGTGAAATGCCTGGCAGCGAGGTTTAATAAACTCTAAACATGTGCCAGTTTCTGTAGTTAGAAGATCATTTTTTTCTCATAAACATCTCACACAGATCTGTATTTATCTGGGCTTTTTATCATTAGCGGGGAAAAAACTATTCGTTTTCTTGTGATTGCATTGATGTGAGTGTGCTGTGTGCAGTAGCAATCCTGGACTTTGGGGGCTTAAAAGCTTAAAAACATTTTTTCTCCAGTTGTTCTTCTGTTCCTTATCACCTGAAACATACTCGCGTTTCATTGATTGACTGTTTTAACTTTGTGTGTAAGTGGCAGTTTGTGTGAGTTCCATTCAGTAGAGTGGAGGAAATACATTGTGCATGGATGATACTGACACCGGCTTTCGCAGGTTGAAATAAACGTTTTGGTCATGTGATGAGAGGGTAACTTTTCCACAAGTCGCATTACGACTGCGTCTGTGTGCAGTCACTGACTCGTGAGCCCCGCTGAGCCTGCTGGCTGTGACTGTCTGGCTCACAATGCAAAAAGGCAAACCAGGGCCTTAGATTCCCCCTGGTCAGCAGATGGGTGTGAAAGTGGGATTAGCTTTGTGCTAAAGTCCACTCATCCAGAACTGTGCGTGTGTGTCTGTGTGTGAATATGAGGTTTTCACACCTTATCATTAAAAAGAAACACGGTAAATGGACATTATTTCTGTCCCTGTGTCAACATTCATCGGAAAGCACCAGTGACCTCACTGCTTTTTTTTTGTAGCTGCTATTATTGAGCTAGAACCCAAGACTGAAGACTTTTGTTTGGGTAAATTAAGCAAACATGATTTATGACTTCTTATATGATTATTCATTATTTGTGTTTGATTTATCACGTTGAATGATGTTTCTGAAATGAACTCGGTCACTGCAGCAAACAAAGAGCAGTTATTCTACTGCCTGGCATTAAATAGAACCTCCATGAAGTGTTGTACTCTATGCTGGTGTTATCACTGTAAAAATTATAAATCTAAAACGAATTTGTCGATTATCCAGACTAATGGGGACATCAAACGACATTTTTCATTTTTCTGTGAGTTCCACAGAGGAGATTACATTCACCTGGAGACTGAGAGACAACTTTTTTTATGATGTGGATGACTGTTTCATATAAATAGTAAAGACAAGGGCTTGTCCTGTGACCATAACTGGCTTCCACACATCCAGACTGACTTCAAGTGATTCATGTTTCTCCTCCGTGGGGATTTTTTTAATGAGTTGCCCACACTGTTCCATTATTTTGGGCCAGTCAGGAAACGACTCCACAGGTTGAACTTTTTTAAGATCCTTCCTTGGATTGTTCAGTCTGATTTAACACAGCAAGTCGGCTCAAATTCTTGCCACGGTTGTTAGTGAAACAATGTATATGTTCAGTATTCTTTCAAGTTCAAGAAATACATTTTGATTTGTCCATGTAACAAAAGTTCTGAGTCAGATTCATCTTACACATTAGGACAGTAGTTTTCTGCGAGTGGTTTAATTTCTCAAAGCAAGTCTGGACAATACAAGTATCAGCAAAAAGACCGGCCGGACTTTTCCAGGATGTCACTACCACACAAATGTTTAACCTTGCTCATTTTAAATTCTAAAGGTGGTCCAGCTCACCAGATGATTTACACACGAATCATGACTGCACAAACAACGGAGGTGTCGTGGGAGTTCGGCTGATGTATAAAGTTTGGCACCACCTGAAGAAGCTTGGGTGAATCACAGAGCTGAGTCACAGGTCTGCGTCCATCCGGGCTCATCAAAGACTGGACACTGAGGGCTGATACACGTCGAATCAGCCCTCTGTGTCCAGACACACCGCGTAGTCTTTGGTGTTTTCAGTGTGTTTCAGCCCACGAGGTTGCCAAGCACAGGAGCCTCTCGGGAATTCCGGCTAATTCCTGTATTTTTTAACCCAACGTTTGCACTTGTCTCACACAGCGTTGAAGGGCTTGGCAGAGTTTGGCAACCTATATGCCGTAGCTCATAGCTGTGATTTATGATTTGTCATGACCTACTTGGAAGGGTGGGGACTGAAAAAAACGTCCAGCTAATCTTTGTTATTAGACACAGGGTTCATTGACCTCAAGCTGGCACCACAGACTCAGACAGTTTAGACAAGATGGAAGTGACACTGTCATCTGTATGGATTCATCCGTCCATTTTAACTATTTATTTATCTACACCTGGACACTTGTGAATGCAAAGTTTAGCGGTAAGCAAGAAAAGCACTTTCATGGAAACAGCTCAGCCTTTCTTTCACAAAAAAGGTCTCCATTTTTTTTTTACTGAACTTTTTATGAAGTTGTGAGAATATTTGGCAGTGCTTTGACATAGTCATAGGTTTGTCTCGCACCATCAGTGTGTGTGAGGTCAGCGTTTGCCCTTCCGTCGTTACCACTTCCCATTGGTCAACCGATCAGGCCGTGGTTGCATCAGACCACAATCCTGGAAATTCTGCAAAAGTCGACAAAACTATTAATGACAACGACAACTAGAGTAGCACCGGATGAAATATTAGGAAATGTTGCGTCCTACATCTCCCAGAATTCAACAAAGGCATCTTTTTCATTTGATGCTTTAATTTTCCACCTCCTTCACATTCCACAATCCCAGTTGACAATGCAGGCTTTCTGATACAAATCTGTCTCTGACCCTGATGTCACTCGGGTAATTTTCTCACTCACTTCCTCAGGACCCCCAGAAGACATTACACAACTCCCCTCAGCGCCTGACTCAAACTTCCACTGAGGTCTAAACTTAGCTTTTGCTGTAGATTCTGTGCGATTCCTTTTGACAATACCGCTGAAATGGACCCATACAGTAACTCCACGTCGACTTACTTGCTGATGAAACCATAAGGAATTAAAAGATGTAATTTTCCCCCTGGGGATTGAGCAACAAACACCAACAAACATTCTTTCCAAAACAGCCTTTAGGAGCGAAACCACTCATATGACAATTACACGTCTTTCAACTCTAACACATGTTCCAATAAAATGTTTCACAATTGTTTTCCAGTGAAGAAAAATACTCATTGTCTGGGCTTCACTTTATAGGTTTTTTAAATTCTATATTTCATAAGTCATCCTTCTCTCACCCATTAGTTTGCAATGAGAGAGTTCACACAATGAGACCAAATAGGTAAATGTTTCTTGATGATGTGTGTGTCTTATGTGGCATCTGCAGATTTAACTAGTGTTTGTGGTTGTGGAAAGGCGACTATGAGATATTAATATTGAGGCCGGTGGGCGTGGACTTTGACTGTTGGCGTCCAGCAGAATTCGCGTGGAATTTCTAGGATTTCACCGTGTGTTTGTGGAGCGTCAGACCCCGCAGATGGGAGCTCATCGTCGAACCTTTACGCATGACCAAACCCAGTCCTTGCTGTCCTCCAGGTTTCCCTTCACGCCCTTTTTTTACCACGGAGAGGCCGAAGTTCGTCCCGGAACTGCAGCAGGTAGGAGGAAGAGCCCGAGTCCTTTTTTGGAAAGTCGGTGCGCGCGCGTCATCGCTGAGTCCCGACTCCACAACTTTGACAAGTGCCGCGGTTTCATTTAATCTCCCCGAGCAGATGGAATAAAGACGACGATGGATTTCCAGTGGGCGAACGTCTTCTTCTTCGCGGTCCTAGTCATTGGTAAGTACCGGATGTGCCGTTTCCCTTCACGCGGCCGTAAAGTGACTAAAAACTTACGCATAGATTCGCCCCGTTGGTTCCGTTCGGTCTTTGGTCGTTTTGTTTCGGCTCCTTCTGCGTTTGTTCCAAGTTTTCCTGCACCAGATGAACGAGTGGATTCGCTGAATGAATCCGTTTTTTAAAAAAAATTATATTCCCAATCATCATCATCATCATCATCATCATCATCCTGCAGCTCGTGTCCGTTTGTAACTTACTGTCTGTGCCACTGACGATCAAGCACGTTTGGAAAGTTTGTGATCCGTGTCATCTGCTCCAGAACCTGTGACAGACAGACGTCTGTTTACTCTATTATACAGCCCAATTCTGAAATGATAGGAAATATTGAATATGTTTGCACTTTGCAAAGCCTCAAGAGGAGGCAAAGTGGCACTTTGTGCTGCAGGTAAACAGGCGTCTCCTGGGCCCAGGACACATCCACATTCCTGTGCCTGCTGATGGAGGGGAGGCACAGGCCGAGCTCTGCCTGTCCGGGCTTGTGGCTCCACTATTGCAAACCAAACTCACTGGCAGCAAAAGCAAATTCCATGTCCTCAGGGAGTTCAGATTGCTGTGATTAAAGGTGAACGGTGTCCATGGGGAGACACGCGTTTCCATTAAGACCACTGTCTCTTAGTGCCATCTTCGTGCAAATGTTTGTCGATTTTTATGCTTTTGCAGTTTGGCCCTTAGGAGTCAAACGGATACATGCTGTACATTAAAAACATACATTATTCAGCCAAAAAGCCCAACCGCCGGATGCAAGGGAGGAAGCTAATGGCTGAAATTGCTGCTGAAAACACAACAGAAAAGCCCATTGTGTCATGTAGTTATGACGCAGATACACAAACAGAAAAGTGTCAGCTAATATTGATGTAAATTGTGATGGTCGTGGAATGTTGCGAAAGAGTTATTGTAACTGCAAAATGCAATTACCTGAAGTGAAGATGCTGTTTTATAAACCTTCGCTCTCATCCAACTTCATATTTTTTTCCTCCACCAGCAGACAGAGTCTTGGAATCGCAGGCCTTCAACGTAGGCACGGCGGGTGCCAAGATCTTCCGGGGACCAGCGTCGGAAGAGTTCGGCTACACAGTCCTACAGGCAGCAAACCATGAAGGCCAATGGTATGAATTTCACTCATGCCTTAAGGATTCTGTCCGGAGTGAAAGGAGCAGTGTTTTCTCTGTGACTTTGAACGTGTAAAGCTAATTCTCATTTATAACCATATTTAAAACTTTTGTCCATGTGTTTTTATCACAATCCATGTGCTGTTCAGTTACTACAGCTTTAAAGTGCTGTATAGTGAATCATTTATGTAGTTAATATTTCTTTGTAACGCCCTTTTAAAGCAGCTATAAAGAAGAGAAAGATAATGGCGTTCACACAGAGCGCCTTATTCCACAACAAACAAGTGCAGGGGATCCGTCTCAAGCCATGCGCACCTTTGGTTTAAACTGTTTAAAACTTGGTGGATGTAGGTTTACTGAAGAAGCTGCAAATTGCTGTTTAATATTTCAGAATGCACTTACATAAATGCATCGGGGTCATATTAAGGAGAATGATCCTCATAGACGTTGTACAAATGAAGGTTTGCTGATGTAAAGACATTTGTGTACTGTACTGGCGACCAGGGCTCGTTCTCTTTACACATTAACTGAACATGATTATAAGTATCATTTGCAAACAATTTGTCCCAGACTAAAATGTCTACCCAACTATGGATTTTCTTAGAAGACTCTGAACCCCAAGTTGCTCCTGGTGGGTCCGGTGAGCACCTTGCGTGGCAGCGGCCGCCATCAGTGTGTGTGTGTGTGTGTGTGAACGAGTGCATGAGAAGCTACATTGTAAAGCGCTTTGGATAAAGGCCCTTTATAAGCAGGCATTTACCATTTAATGTTTCCTTTTGCACCAGTGTTTGAGTTAAAAAAAATTAATAATTTTATCAGTCTAGCATTACGAATTCTTGAATCTCAAAGCACTGTTGTGAATAACTTGAATTACAAAATTCTAACTCTGGGACACAAACAGTCCTGCCATGTTTAAAGCCTCCTACCTTTTGTCCCAATCGTTTGTAAGACGTAGTTAAACATTAGCTGAACTTCTCAGAGATGTCTGGATGTGGGACACTCTGAGTCATAGTCTCACAGAGCAGTTCAATGTCTGGAAGAGTGTGTCATTTTGTGTAACTGGAGTGTTACAGACCTGATAGTGGCTGCCGCACTATCCATGAGAAAACAGCAGTAATGCATCCTGTTTCCTGTCCTCAAACCAATAAAAAGAATGACACATCAAACTTGACACAGTGTAAAACAACAGTTTCATAAGAGGCCTGGCTCCGACCATAGAGGGTATTTAAAGACTTGCTGGTATAAATATTGGGACTTCCGTAATGCTCATATAAAAAGCTTTGATTCAGCCACAGCAAGCAGAATTTACAGTACAATGTTTGAAGTGGATAATCCTTGTATGAACCTGTAGAATCTTGTTTGCTGTGTCTTAGAATAAAAATGTGACTCAAGAATTTGATTTACTTGTTGGTTCGTGCTCGGAACAAGTGCATCACCGCACAGGCCGATATTCGTGCGACTACAAACAGGCCTTTGCATATAGCAGCTTGATAACATGCCTACATTTGGTCTTTAAAGAACAATTTTCAACCTTAAATAAGTCAGACAGGTCATTCAGCTGTGCCTAAAGTCGTTCAGACTTGCCTCGCGCGGTGGGTGTTTATTGCAGAGCGGAAGAGATGAACAGTGTTGTTTTCTGCAGGCTTCTGGTTGGTGCTCCGTGGAGCGGTTTCAGCAAAAACAGGAAAGGGGATATTTACAAGTGTCCCGTCTCTGGGTCAAGAAACACCTGTGACAAGCTCAATCTTCAAGGTAAGGTTTGGCGTGTTCATGTTTAACCTTTGACCTTTTGAACAAACATGCGCTAAACACTTTCTGTGAAATGCTTAAAGCCGTGAGGAAGCTTAGTCTGAAACAAACCAGCATCTCTGCAGATATTAAGCATCTGTCTTAAATGTGATTGTTGTACTGATGCATGTGCCCCTTTATCTACAGATTCTCTCAGCATCCCGGCAGTTAAAAACATCAACAGCAACATGTCCCTGGGTTTGACCCTTACCCGCACAGCCAGTGATTTGATGGTACGTGTGTTTGTCTTTGTCTGCGTTTATACCCAACACATTCAGTGCATATCATCTTATTGTAGAGACAGGCAGATAATATCTATTCTTTAAAATTGATAACATCAGCATTATCTTTGCATTTTGTTATTTAATCGTTTTGGAATGTGATACATAGTAACACATTACAAGGTGAAGACACAAACACGGCATAAGTATAAACTAGTTTTCTTATGGTTTCCTCTTTGAAATTTACATGAAGCTGTTTTTAGGTAAAAGGAAGTTTGCCCGTGGTTAAGATCGTTGCTACAGGAAGTAACAGTTTATAGAAACAGTCATCTGTAGATGGTGGTTTAGGTGGGATGGCAATGGTGGTTTAGATTTGACTTTATTATAATAACAATTATTATTATTATAATTTAATATTAAAAGTCCAGCTGGTGATTTTAATGGTGCTTACAGGAGCTTTTAAAGGCAGCGACAAGCGTGAACATCCATTAAATCTCTTCTCTCGTGTTCTGTGGTCATGTGATACAGATGTGTGGTCCTCTCTGGGGACAGATGTGTGGCAGTCAGGACTTCTACCCCGGAATATGTGCAAAAATGAGCCCACTTTTTCAGCCTCGACCTGCCTTCTCCCCTGCCGTCCAGAGTGAGGGTTTTTCCACTTCACGACTGATTTATTTACAGATGTAAAAAGCGCTAAGTCTTAACTGTGATGTGTGTGCTAAGCAGAACCTACAGTATATGCATGAACCTACATTAGCAGCTGCATTGAAGGGTGAAAACACTAAAAGAAGATTGCTGTGTCAGCATTGATGTAAACAGGATGTCCTCAGTTTGATTTATCACAGCTGCTTAAACTCTCCCGACGTTTCTAGCATGCGGGGGGCCTATGGACATTGTGATTGTTTTGGATGGATCCAACAGCATTTATCCCTGGCCTCCAATGACTCTTTTTCTCCAGAAACTAATACCTGCACTCGAAATTGGGCCCCAAAACACACAGGTAACGTCCGGTGTTGTCAGCTGTAAGTGGAAGTTTAAACAGCAGTGAAGCCGGGTGTAATCTTAAGATCATCTCACATTGAAGTCGTGGTCACTACAAACCTCTTCCTGTGCTTCATTTGTTGTTATTGCAGGTGAGCGTCATACAGTACGGTGTTTCTCCCAAGTTTGAATTCAAACTAAACGAATTTCAAACCAAAAATGAGATGATTCTTGCTGCATCCGAAATTACACAAATGTATGGTTCCTTGACCAATACCTTCAATGCCATCCAATACGCCAGGTTAGTATTATAGCAATACTGAGACTTGTTTGTTCGTGTTACTGTTTGATTTTCCTCTTAATTTTTTTATTATTGTACCTGTGTAGGACTGAATTTTTCTTTTGGATTTATTGCAATGCCTTTTTTAATCATTCAGGTAAAAAATTTATAGAAAAAATGAAAAAGTCTGTATGTGTGTGTTGTCTTCAGTAAGGAGGGTTTCAGTCAACAAAATGGAGGCCGACCAGGCGCGGCCAAAGTGTTGGTGGTCGTCACCGATGGAGAGTCTCATGATAACGATATGAGAGATGATGTCATTGCACAATGTGAGAGACAGGGCATCACGCGCTTTGGTATCGCTGTAAGTGAGGATCCGGAGTTACAGCAGTGCTATAACAAATGTTTGCGTATTCTCTTTAATGTCTCACAAACTTACATAACATATTCAACATTGATTTTTTTTTTTGTCGTAGGTCTTGGGTTATTATATTAGAAACAACATTGACACAGAGATGCTCATAAAAGAAATTAAATCCATTGCCAGCTCGCCCACAGAGAAGTATTTCTTTAACGTGTCGGAGGAGGCAGCTCTCTCCAACATCGCTGGAACCCTGGGAGACCGCATCTTTAACATAGAAGGTGAATTCTCTTTATTGTCCCTTCTTTTGTTGAACAAACCTAACCTGTAATTTACGTGACAGCGCACATACATGCATATCGTTTTTTCAAAGACAGAATGTGTTTATATATATATATAGTATATATCTTACACTTGTGCTCATCTGGCTAATGCAATGATCTGTTTTCAAAAGGCACAGGAAAAGGGGGTGACAGTTTTAAGATGGAGATGTCCCAGGTTGGATTCAGTGCCCACTACTCCAGTCAACAGGTACATCGTGCCGCCTAGTACACAACTAAAACCTTTCTGTGAACCTCCCATGTTTATATGGTTTTTGTGTTTTTCACTTAAAGTTTCACATACCACAAAACAGTTTCAGAATTACTGATACATAAATTATACAAGATACACAAAACCACAACAAACATAGATACCCACTAGTAAAAGCTTTTCATTTTTCCTACCTCTCATGCTCATATAAATTAAATTTGTCAAATAATCACTTTTTAACATGTCCAATTCTTTCACCGAAATGTTTTTTATATTTGCACATAAAAATGTTAAAAATAAAAATTGTAAGTATATATTTGGTGGCCTTCATATTTGGATATTAATGAATTTCATCCCTATAGCTGTAATAAAATGCCATTTACATTTGTTCTTATCACTTGTTTTTAAAAGATACATACTCCTCTCCGGCTGTGTTTACTTTCTCTTATTTTCAAAAGCTTTTAGAGTCTTTGTGGCAACTGTCTAGTTTTTACTTTAACAACTTTAACAATTTTTACTAACAACTGTGTGCTAAAGCACAGTTGTACAGATCAGGTTATTCTATATGAACCACTACACAACATTCTCAATAAAAATAGAAAGCTGCGTTTTCAACACTTAACCGTTGTTAGATGCTTTGTTTTATTTTCCCCGGGAAGCCACAGTCTGTAACTGAAGCCAAAATTTGAATTACTTGTAACTCACAGTAGTTGTCATAAAATGTCTGTTCTCTGACCTTTGACCTGCGCTGCTTAAGGATGTGATGATGTTGGGAGCAGTGGGAGCCTACGCTTGGAGCGGGACTGTCGTCCATCAAACTGGGTCAAAAGTTGACATCCTCCCTTTCTCAGCCTTTGAGGGAACTCTGCAGGACAGAAACCACAGCTCGTTACTGGGTAGGTGTTCACAGTGTTCCTGCATTGACTTGGCAGACAGTTTGTTTTGACGGATTTGTTTTTATTTGGTTATGTAACGTAAATCTTGCTGGAAATACTGCCCTCAGTAAAATAATACAGCACGTAGAATTACATTCCAATCAAAACATACGACGTAAAGTAATACTTGTGCACAAGTCGGGTCTGTTAGTATTGTGGTTTTATGCATTATCGCATTTCATACAAGCTGCATTTTGATATTATATCACAGGGTGGTAAAATAATAAATAGTAGTCCATGTACATTACATTCAGCATGTGATCTAAAACAATATTTAGCAAGAGAAATATGCCCCTGCACACTCATAATCCGTTGACAATGATGTTTTCAGCATGTGTCCTAGTTAGATCTCTTCTCGGAACAGTGTGGACATGTACAAACGCCTCTGTACTGACGTCTCCTTCACACTTTTTTTTTTATTTCATCGTACCTGTTGAGGCACAGCACCTCACCCTGTTATCATTCTGGGTATTTCCAGGATACTCAGTCACCACAATGAGCGATGGGTCTACACTGTGGTTTGTGGCTGGCGCACCTCGCTCCAACCACTCTGGTCAAGTCATCGTCTACACCATCAATGCTCAGAAACAATCTACTATCATAGATTCAGCGAGAGGCAAACAGGTTTGCAGACATTATAGGATATGGTTTTCCCTAGGAGCCAAGCGCGTGCAGCTGCTGTGTTTAGCTTCACAACGACTAAACCCTTAGTGAACAGGAAATTGTCTTCTTAGATCGGCTCGTACTTTGGAAGTGTCCTCTGCTCCCTGGATGTGGATAGAGACGGGGTGACTGACCTCCTACTGGTTGGTGCACCCATGTTCATGAACGAGCTGAGGAAAGAAGAAGGCAAGGTCTACCTCTTCTCCGTCACCAAGGTACAAATGAGCAAAATCTCACTTTTGTGGCAGCATTTTGTGCTCTGGATTTCCTTAGCAACAGTAAAGAACAGACCAGTCTTAAGGTATAAAGGTAGATAGCTGAAGAGATATTACGCGTAACGAAAAGTAACAGACAAACGCTCAAAGCTGATATTTTTCATTTTTTAATAAACATACTTCTTGGTCTTTTCCCGTAAAGGGTATTCTGAACGAGCAGGGATTTCTCAGTGGTCCACCCCCGAACGAGAATGCACGTTTTGGGATGGCCATCTCTGCCATTCCTGACCTGGACCTCGATGGTTACAGTGACGTTGTAGTTGGAGCGCCGCTAGAAGACAGAGAAAAAGGCGTCATCTATATCTACAACGGGGATAAGAAAACGTTAAACAAAGAGTTCTCACAGGTTTGGAAAGGAACATAACACATAAAGATCAGAGGAGGAGCTTTGTGAATACAAGTGATGATCACTTTTTCTTGTTCTCAGAGAATCTATGGCTCCAAACTGGATCCCCAGCTGCAGTATTTTGGAAGATCCCTGGATAGTTTTAAAGATCTGAATAAAGATACACTCCCTGACGTCTCAGTTGGAGCCTATGGGAAAGTGGTGCAGCTCTGGTGAGTGAAGGCAGCACATTATGTGGGAGCAAATATAGACTGTAACAGAATTGTCAAATTGGTTCAGCTCAAACGCTTGTTTTTCAGGTCCCGCGGCGTGGCATCTGTCACAACTGAGGCTTCGTTCGCCCCCGACAAAATTAACATTTTCAACAAAGACTGTAACGTTAATGGACGCAAGCTTTCGTGTTTCAACACGCACCTCTGCTTCAGTGCCGCATTCAGGCCCAAGAACCCTGTTGGGCCCATTGGTAAATCTGATGAGCTTTTAGGCTTCTCGAGATCCTTGTGTGGATCCTGTTTCATTAGTCAATCATTGGGAAGTCACCAAACAGTAGACAAATACCACTTTTATGTCTGTAAAATACCTGTGAGTATGACACTACACCCTGAATTTCTGTCTGTGCATTTCTTTCAGATATATCATACAATATAACTTTGGATGCCGACTTGCAGGACTCACGAGTGACATCTAGAGGACTGTTCATAAAAAATAATGAACGCTCCCTTACAGAAAAGGCAAAAATATCATCTACACCCCTGTGTCGAGACTACCAGGTGTATGTTCAGGTAATGGATTAAAGATGATAAAAATGTTTTATTGATGTGACCATCCTGGCATCATTAGGCTAGTACACTCGATATATGTTTCCCACTAATAGACGGACTTTTTTGAAAATTGTCTCCTAATTGGTACATGTATGATTTCTTCATCAGGAGACACCAGACTTTGTCAATTCCCTCAGTCTGAAAGTAGAAATAGAGCAGCAGAACGCAGACGTGAATCCCGTCCTCGACGTGTTTTCTCCAAGAGCTTCAGTGTTCTTTGTAAGTAACCGAAACTGTGCTCATTCTTTTTTAGCCTCTGCTCTTCCGAGGGTCACAGATAACAGATGAGGTGATGCAGTGCTTTAAACGTGGCTTTAAATATGCTTCAAATGCAGTTGTTTGTACAGTCGTTTAAAATGACACGGTGTGTGTGATAATGACTATGTTTAAAAACTAAAGTGTTTCAGTAAGTAGCGTGAGTTTGGCCGATTTGCAGTTCCCAACAAGATCGAAGTTCGTCTGAAGCAGTAAAACGTGTTATTTTGAGGCTTGTAGGAGAATAGGCATCATTGCATCTGAGGAATGAAGCAGCCTCACTGCTCTGTTACGGTTTCAGATTCCCTTCACAAAAGACTGTGGCTCTGATGAAGTGTGCAACAGCGACCTGGTGCTGCGCGTGAAGACGTCCAGGTGAGAGTTACTGAACTACGGGTGTTCGATACAGATAAAATATTACACGGTTTCACTTCCTCTGTGAGGCTGTTGCCAGGATGAAGAATGTGAGTGAAAAAGGAAGTTGTAATTGTGCAGGTCATGTAGGTGTTAGATGTGGTGTTTGTTCGCCAAATTGCTGTCAGTCTAATGTCGTCAAACGTCACCGGCACAGACTTGAGTAGTTTTAGGACAGAGAAGAAAGAATGGAACAGATTTGACCCAATGTGTGAGTTTGTCTATTTAAAGTTACGCCCTGGTAGCTCTTAACAACAGTTACACAATATTCTATTTTCTCCGTTTTATGATTCCAACTTAATTGATAATAGCTGCACAAATTAAAGTTTTCCAGTTTATACAGCAACTTCACAGCCCATAAAACGGTTGAGCCAGACTTGTGAGTTTGGGAGAAACTTACCAGCTCTGGGTGACACACGCTCAGTGAATAAACTGAGATGAAAGCATCTGAACAACGACTTCACAGCATGTTTTATGTACCCTCGCACATTCATACGCATGAGATCACATGTGGTTTTATTATTTGAAGACTTGGTGGCACGCTGCTGTTTTGTGCTTCTGAGTCTTACGTAAGGCCGTGTATAAATACTGAATAGTCTATGTTAAGTTTTATGTAGATGGAGCAGTGGAGGTAACTTCAGTCTTTGGTTCCTTGTGATTCTCCGGTGTATATCACAGATTAAATATTGGGAATGCAGGTCACAGATATTACAGCTCTTGTTTTGCAGCTCATCTCCTGTACTGGTCAGCTCCAATAACAGAGAACTCTCATTCGAAGTTGTTGTGAAGAACAAAAAGGAGAACGCATACAACACTCAGGTCTTAGCCACGTACTCCAGCAACCTCTACTACTCCTCCATCTCTCCCGTGAGTGGAAACAGTTTGTCTTGACAGGATGCCAAGTAATGCTACATAAGTGAATCACATGATCCACCATTTCCTGAAGAGGTTTATTTGTATTGTATTGATAGGAATTCTGTGCTGTTCAAATAACATTAATACATTTACAGACAGAGGGAGTGAAATGCACATCAACACAGACACAAACGGTCACTTGCCAGGTGGGATACCCAGTATTAAAAACAGACGAAGAGGTAAGTGGAAAAAGGAAATTACACATATTTAGATTTGAACTGGTTACAGCAGTTGATAAAAAACATCGTTATATCGTTACAGGTGAAATTTCGCATGAATTTTGAGTACAGCCTTGATGATTTGCAAAACCGAGCTGAGGTGAAATTTGAGGCAAAGAGGTACATCAGAATCAGACGTTCAGTAAAGAATTCAGTGCCTCTTAAAGAAAATGATGGATGTGGTCTAATGTTGTTCACCTCTTTCTTCACAGTGACAGTAAAGAAGAAAGACCCACAGACAACAACGTGGACATTTCCATTCCTGTTAAATACGATGCAGAAATTGTTTTATCCAGGTGATTTTTACTTTGCGTTATCTTAATACTATTTCCTCTCATTTATTACACACAGTATAAAATTGACAGTTGATGATGGAACTGCGTTAAGCGTATGTTCTCTTTGTTGCAGGCAGTCAAATATCGATTTCTACGTGGCAGACGTAACAATTCCAATAGTGACCACAGTGAAAACGCTAGATGACATTGGCCCAGAGTTCAACTTTACAGTAAAGGTGCAATACGTCAGCCCATTTCTTAAAATACAAAAGTCTAATTTGTCATTGTATTTATTTCAAAATACATTTATTAAAACAAATTGTATTTGAAGGTTTCAACAGGTAACTTACCTGTCAACCTCCTGTATCTGGGCATTGCTCTCCCGATGACCACAAAAGGTGGAAATCCGATCCTCTATGTTACCAGTGTGGACACACAAGCTGTAAGTTACCAAATATCTTCAGAACTTTATGAACTTTATTAATCCCACAGTGGGGAAAGTCTTGTAAACAGTGGGGAAATTCTTACCAGCAAATATCTAAAGTGTCTGACCTCAAAAATAAGCAGATAGAACCCAACCTTCATTGTAGAATAGCTATAAAACATAACAGACATTAAAGCATTCTTCATTTGTTATAAAACTCCTTCTAAACGTAGAGATAAAGCTACATATGTAGTGTATCTCCTGTGAATGACCTACAATAAAGCTTGTCTTCGTGTAGGGAGGTTCCATCAGCTGTGATTACGGCAGCCTGGTTGATCCTCTGAAGGTCGGAGTGAGGAGCCACAAAGTGTCCTTCTCTGAGGAGAGTCTCAGAGGCCTGGAGAAACTGGTCAGTCACTAACTTGGGGTGTCGTTCTCCTTGCATGCAGCGCAGCGGGCACACTTTCTTCTCATGCTGAATTGTTAATTGTATGTTGCACACTGATCACACCGTTTGTGCGTTGATGTATAATTTATTTTGTAGAGCAACATGAATTATAAAGCTGCAAACTGCATATGTTACAGTGGCCCATTAGGAAAAACAGGCTGCAAAAAAACGAGTGTTTACAACATCATATAGGTTTTATTCTCACTATATGCTGTTGACCCTGCAAACTCTCTGTAGTGTGTTTTATTTTAGTCGTTTTTGTATTCAGTTTTGTGTAGTTTCCTTAAGTTGTGTTAGCTTTTGAATGTTTTAAAATAATAATTTACGTTTATGTCGTTTTTCTATGTGATGTCATAGTTGTATATATTGACATACAGTCAATATGTACTTATTGGCTTTGTGATTGTTTTTCCCTTTTCAAACTGTCAGGACTGCAAGAGTGCAAAATGCGAAAATATAAAATGCGTTCTCAAAGATACCGAAGTTAAGAGCAACTACTTTGTGAAAGTGAAAACCAGGATCTGGAGTGGCACATTTATTTCGGTAAATATACTTTAGGATTTAGATTTTTTTCTTGCTGTCTGCATTTGTTTTTCTTTGCATTATGTTGTAGATGAATTCATTTATATATCTTCTTTGTCACGACAGGCCACCTATCAGAGCATTGAACTGACCTCTAATGTTAATGTGGAGACCTTCAACCCTGATCTGCTTGTCATTGGCCTCAAACAGCTACCGGTAAGATCATCGTTCTGTATTTTAATATTGAGCATGTTTTACCTAACTCATATTGTGGTTTTATGTTGTACTCTCTCTCACAAACCAAATATAAATACCAAATGCTGAAAAAAACCTTATTTGGGATTTTCTACACAACTAAAGGATGTCATTACTGGGCATCATCTGATGTCTGTTTAAATCCGGGTGTCACAGACCTCGTAATGACCTGTACTGTCCTCCTGTCATCAGGTGGTGTTAACAATCAGTAAACCGGGAGAAAAAGCTGATGTACCAGTGGGCGTAATTGTTGGCAGCGTCTTTGCCGGACTGCTGCTCTTGGCTCTGGCTGTCGGACTGTTGTGGAAGGTTAATGTCTACCTACACTTTTTCAAAAACAATTACTATTATAATGAGGAACAAGAGTAAATTAACAAAAAAAGCTTATGCATGTCCAGTGTGCATCTCTGAACATGAGCATTTCACATCAGCTAAAGTGAAAAAGAAAAATGGACCAACATGTGTTTATAGATTCAAAAGTTTAAGATGCTATTGATTCAAAAGATGTTATTGAAAATATCTTCCTACACAATTATTCTAATCTTAATCTGTTTATCTTCTAGTTTGGGTTTTTCAAAAGAAAGTACCAGCAGCTGCAGAAGGAGGCAGACGAGGACGGGGAGAGCCGCGCACATGTCGATGAAGTCCTGTGAACTAAAGAAGGAAGTGTGCAGCCTTCTCTCTCCACTGGATAGGGCCCAGTGTGGATACTGGTGCTTCTCACTGGTTCTCATTAAGTACAAATGGACAATAGCTCAGTCACTGGAAATCATTTCAACTAAACGGAAGCTGTTCGGTTTGCGGCACCTGGGGTTCAAACCTCTGTTTGAGGCCTGTATGTTACATAGGGTTTCTGTTAGTCTGCAGGTTTTTCTTTGTGGACCAAACATTGACCATTTGCTGCCCTGCACTGATACTGAATAGATGCAAAAACTGTACTTTTCCCAACATGACATAACCACATATGGCATTATTAATTTAACTGCAAATGGAATAGGCATTAAGTCTGTAGCACAAACTGCCTTGAGCAATGTGGCAATCAGGGCTTTTCTTGCACTATTGACATCAATAGTTAAAAAACCCAAAGGAAAATCTGTCCTTGCATTTGTATTGTTTTTGAATTGTATATAGTGTAAGATAAAACTAGGATCTTTCATATTGGGTATTGTAGATAAAACGGTCAGAGGGGTCGCTACATGTTGTTGTTGTTGTTGTTGTTTGATGTGTCTGCTATACATTTTTTGTAACATATTCCTCAGGGGTGCAAATGACCATTATTTAAAATTTAAATAATTATTTTAATATCTTCTGTATTGCCAGTCACTTTAGAGGTTTGTTTTTAAAAGAGTCTATCACAGATTTTCAGGTACCACAAAGATGGATGAACCAGCAAATGTTTGGCATTTTTGCTCAAGTTAATTCAGGTGAATATTTGCTTCACCTTTATTTTGATTCATGTTTAGATTGACACAAACGAAAAAAAGTGCTGATAACGCAGATCATTCAGAGCAATTCACAATGTGTGTGAAGGTGCTTCATTTTTTTTCTAGTATTTACTACTACTACTACTAACCAGCCTAATGTGCTTTTGCACTGCACCCAAACTGTGCCTCTGTTTTATATTTTTCCAGTAGAAAGTTGTTGGGTGTTTGATCAAAACTAATCCTGCAGGATCCAGATATGTATTGGCACAGCTTTGCCACAAGATGGCAGCATGAGATGACACGTTGGCATGTTCTCACCTGCCCTGTTGATGACTTGAATAACACTATCGCAATTGATTTCATATTTTGGACTGTGTTTCTTTTATCCTTCCTTATCTCCTCTTCTCTCTCTGCTTCACCTCTTGATATCCTAATTATTCTACAAACTCTTCTGGGGGGCTACTTCTTCCCCAGCATCAGAACAATTTCAATTTTCCCTCAAACTCAATTAAGTTCCTCTCACATTTTTGCCCGCCCTGCTCTCCCACTGCTTGGTTAGTCTGTCCCTCGCCTGTTTTGGAATGTGTTTCTGAATCTTTTCCTTTTGGATGATCCAACTCCAGCACCCAGCAGAGTCTTTAGCAGTCCCTCCTTTGGATCTGGCGAGGTGGAATCTAATAAGTAGCATATTTTTGGAAGCCTTGGCTTGAGTCTTCCTTGTTGGATGGGATCTATAGCATTTGATAAATGATTGAATTGCTCCATTTCACAATTACTCATACTGCAGTGTTGTGAAACAGCCTTTGGATCGCGTGTAGAAGTGTACGGGGAGTAATGTTGAAATAGTTGATGAAATGAGATACAGTGAAAATGTTTGAACGCCATTGTAAATTCCTCCCTTTGGGGTTTCCTGCAGATGATTGGCAGTTACAGCCAAACATTTGACCCATGCCACAGTGGGATGATTACTCACAAATTGCTGCAATGTTCTTGTGAGTCAAAAATGATGTCATTGCAAATTATTCAATATCTGTTGGCCTTTTTTTGCACTTTGTAACATCCTTAGCATGTAGATTTTGGTTTGTATGCTCTCACTGCAGCTACTTCTGTGACTTTTAAAATGACCTTTAGGGGGACTGTGATTAACAAACGACTGGTGAGCTCATGTGATAGAGACAAAGTTCATTGATTTAAAAAGAAAAGCCGCAAAATGTTAGAGAATATACTTTTAAAAAATATGGAAATGTCATCACCCAGTGTATGAGGAGTCTGAAATGACAGTAAAGTTGCAACAAGTTAATCACTAATAATCATACACTGGACGGGTCTGTTTGATCCAAAATCCGCTCAAAGACTGGACCGGGACAGTGGATGTCCCGCTGATTCAGGACAGCAGCCAGCACTTTAAAGTTGATACAGCAGCATGTCAGGAAGCTTCGGCTCTTCACAGACACTGATCTCCCAGAGTCTTAACGAACTTGTCGAACATCAAGAGAAGATTTTCAGATTTGTCAAAAGGCTTAATCGCCACAAGAACTAGTAGCTGTGAAATTGTTTTGATTCCAAAACAACATGTGCCATGAGAGAGACAACCACTGTTAGATAGACGACAGAGCAGCTGTAATGGATGCATGGGCAACATGGAAGTAGTCAACACTTATGGTTCACCTTCTCAAGTGTGAGTATGAACGTGTAAATGTCCCGGAGTGAAAGACACTGTGTTTGGTGTCTGTGGTTGGCAGTAGTTCACATGTGCTGGACATGATGGTCAAGAAGCTGTAATTCCACGTTCCAGGTATCTGGGAGAATTTCTTTTGGGTAAATTTGGTCCATTTTGTCCACCAATTAATTTCTATTCTGGTTTTGATTTAAAGCAGGTAACATGTGACCTGTTGGTTCAGACTTTAAAGGCAGGCCTGCACGTTGAAGAGCAACAGATCCTCTTTCTCTTTTTCTGTTTCGTGCTCTTTGTTTGATGTATGTACTGTAGCATGAACTCAGAGCACAGGTTCACGGAAAGGACACGCCATAAATAAGACCGCAAGGACCTCTCATGTGAATAAAGTTCGTCAAACACCAAAACCCTAAATCTATCTTTTGTCCTAGATAAGAGAAAGTGGGTGTTGAGGAACGATGCGTGACAGGGGAATATGATTGCAACTTAGGATGTATGACGACCTTTTTCACAGTCTCTGTATGTTACTATAGAAACACAGAGTGTTGTAAAAACCCTTTGTTTACTATGAATCTGTCATGGATTCTGTTTTGGTTTGTTTTAATCATCGCTTCTGTGCTCACATGAACATGAAAGGTTACATACAACACAAACCAGGAAAAATGACAAAACTAAAACGAGGCTATTAATCATCTGTGGTTATACTGTTGATATAAATTGATAATACATAGTGCAGGCTACAGCTACACACGGTGGAGCTTTGATTACATATATTCTCATATTCTGCAGATTAATGATTCCAATCGGTTTTCCAGTGGAATGAAAAAGGAGATTACAATGTTTTCTGTCTGGATGACAGATAATTAACTCCCTGGTGTCTGATTCACAGCAGACACTTTGCTCTTTGCTCCGAGGAGCTGTAACCAGAGTTCCGCTGAAGAGGTCGCGCAAGGACTTCTGAAGGAGTTGTGTGTGTGTGTGTGTGTGTGTGTGTGTGTGCGTGTGTGTTTCATTCAATGAAACGCAACACCCTGCTCCTCTGTCTGAAGCCTCCTCGGAAACAGGTTTGATTATATTTAAAAGCTTGACCCGGGAGAGAAACCCAAACAACTGTCTGTTCTAATATTAGCTGCGCGGCTGCGGACCACTATGAATTCTATTATTGTCTGGGCTCGGATTTATTCCAAAAGACAAACACTCATCAAAAGATTTACACTTTTGCCTGCAGCTGGTGGAAAAAATATCAGTTACCACCAAATAGTAGTCTTAATTTGAAATATTGATGGCATGCCCGGTAAGACACGGGTTGGATAGTAATACAGGTCTAGATATTTCAGTATCAATGACCTTCATCACCATCATCATCATCATCATTATTATTATTGTTATTATTGCTTTGAATGTACTACACGAGCCATGCGTAAAAACGAGATGTCCGCCTCACAAATAACGGGCATAAATCCTAAATTCTACAACGGCGAGAATAAAATATGAATAATATCCATCCACCATCTCAACAAAATGCCTCTGAACTGCAGTTATGGCTTTGTCCAGCCGCACAATCCCGAAGTGTGGTGTCTTATTACACACAGACATATTTACATATTTTGTAATTGTTGTGGCAAGAGAAAGTTGCTTGTAACGATGTCACCTGATTTGGATTGAAAGAACTTTGGTAAGAGAAAAAAAAAAAAAGAATCTCCCCACCCCCAAGAAGAGGAGACCGCCCACCAGAGACAGTCAACCCGAGACCCCTTATAGATTTAAAAAGAGAGGCTGCATTCTCAGACTGACACTTATTCAACACTGCCACCTTAAGCAGATTACTTTTCGCGCTGCCCGTGTCACATACGTGGCTCCCGTCGCCTCTCCATCATGTTCAGGATGCTGGAACACCACCTCCACCTGCGCGTCTTTCTCATCTCCGTCTGGCTTTGTCACCTCATGGAGCATCAAAAAGTTCAAGGTAAGCTCTCCTGCTTAGTTTGCTCTTATTCTGTGGCGGTTCTGGGAAAACTTCGGCTGCTTGTCAGTCCACCTCCCCACCAACAACCCCCCAAAAAAAGCGCGCACGAGTGTGGGATTACTCTCAGCGAGCGAGAAACTTTCCAAAGTGAGTGTCGTTGGTGTCCGATTAAAGCTCGGTGCGTAAAGAGCCCGTAAAACAGGTGCCACACGGGACACTCCAAAGTCCGACCGGATGACAAGTTTTTTTTTGGTTTTTTTTTATTGCAGCCCTCGCCAGGCGCACGCCGCGTCTGTGCCAGCGCCATCTCTCCAAAAATTACCTGAGCATATTCTCATACTTTTCCGTGAGCGTTTGAGTGTCTCGCCGTGTTGTCGACAAACCTGGAACAAACTTCCACATTATCCACTGTCAGATTATGGCTGCGTTCGGTTTTTTTTTTCCTCCTGTACGCACGCATTGAGCATTGTGTGCAAAAAAATGGGGCTTTTATTCGATTTTGGTTACGACAAAAAAAACTTGCGACTTTTGCAGCTATTGTGATATTTTTTGGGGGATTCGGCGGCTCATTGTTCGAATAGGTATAAGAGCAACGTGTGTTCAATTTAAGGCACAACACTTATGTCATGTGTGTCTGTCTGAGTCTAGACATCCTGCTGTTATCTGGATCAAAGGATATTTTTGTGCCATAGAAATAGGATAACAGTTCTGTTTTTGGTTATGATTTTTTTTTCTTCTGTATTTAAAACGAACTTTGAGCTGGTTTTCATTTCGCACGTCATTCTCCGGTGGCTGCATGTCTGGGATATTGTTCTGAGGCGTTGGAGACGGTGCTGTTACCTACAGACCGTGGGGTTTTTTCTAAAGGAGATTGGCTGCTATTTAACACTGTCTAGACGCTCCACTTTCTGTCCACTGATAACAAGGAAGCTGTGGAAATAAAAGACAGACCCCCACCCCCACCCTCCTCCTCCTCCTCCAAAGATTTCTTACTTTTTTGGTTTGTGGCTGCATTGTAAGTGCTGTCAGTCACACATGGGATAGGCAAGTGTTAACAGTCTGGCATAAAAAAAAAAAAAAAAAAATCAGACAAAATACTGCCGGGAGGGCGAGAGGGGAGGGCGCGTCTCGGATAATACGGGTTGCGTGTGTGTCTGGTGCGTCTGGGTCAGCGGTTTCAGACGCTGAACGTGCGACATTCGAGCTTTTCTTCTTTTCTTTTTTTGGGTTTTTTGTTTTTCTGTTTACAGCTGGGAACTGCTGGTTGCAGCAGGGTAAGAACGGGAGGTGCCAGGTGCTCTACATGCCCGGGATGAGCAGGGAGGACTGCTGCCGGAGTGGGAGACTGGGGACGTCCTGGACCGAGGAGGACGTCCCCAACAGCACGCTGTTTAGGTGGATGATCTTCAATGGTGGAGCCCCTAATTGCATACCTTGCAAAGGTGGAGGTGCACTCATTTTCCCTTCGTTTTCTCACAATACACATCCACATTTGGTCAAATCAATCCCGGTGTGCGATTTACGCGCCAGTGCAATTTTACGCAAAAAGGCCAAAGTCTCCAACAGCGCCACATAACACAGACCCTATGATTTTTTTAAATATTTTTTATTTAGAAACCTGTGATAATGTTGACTGTGGGCCTGGAAAGAGGTGCAAGATGAACCGGAGGAGTAAGCCGCGCTGCGTGTGCGCACCAGACTGCTCCAACATCACTTGGAAAGGACCAGTCTGCGGCTCGGACGGCAAGACCTACAAAGACGAATGCGCACTGCTCAAGGCCAAATGTAAAGGCCACCCAGACCTGGACGTGCAATACCAGGGAAAGTGCAAGAGTAAGTCGAACCCTGATTTCCAACTGTGCCCAAGAATGCAGCACTTTTCCTCACGTGATTTCCAATGAAACCTTCCCGTGTCTTTGTCTCCACAGAAACGTGCCGCGACGTGCTGTGCCCCGGCAGCTCCACGTGCGTCGTGGACCAGACGAATAACGCGTATTGCGTGACGTGTAATCGGATTTGCCCCGAGGTGACGTCGCCCGAGCAGTACCTGTGTGGAAACGACGGGATCATCTACGCCAGCGCCTGTCACCTGAGACGGGCTACCTGTCTCCTGGGCAGATCCATCGGGGTGGCGTATGAGGGCAAATGCATTAGTAAGTGCGCAATTAGAGACGTGAGAGCCTGAGACCCAAATCCCCGAGAGCACCTCAAGGCGATGACTTTGAATATTGTTTGAGTGCGTTCTCTTCCTGGCCAGCTCCACAATTATTCTGATGGTTTTTGCCAACATTCCAGCGAGGAGGGGGGGATCAGAGAGAGAGAGACAGAATGTGTGTGTGTGTGTGTGTTTTCTAGTTGCTTGTATTTGCTCAAGAAATGATAGACATCTTATTATTTCCTGATGTTGGCAGCACTATCCCACATGGGAGTGAAGGAGGGAGAGGGGGAAGGAGAAAGAGCACAACAGGGGAGTGTTGGGGGCCAGGCAGACATGCTTCAAGTTATTATTTAAGTCAGATTGATTCTAAGCCAGAAAGCAGCCTAAATTAAGTCATGTAGTTTTAAAAATGCTAATTAAAACATGACTTTTTGTTCCGTGCCACAAGACCTGACCCAATAAAACAGGATTAGGTTTTTGTTCCTAGCTTAGTTCTCCAAAAACCCAGCAGTCATCCGATCCAACTTGAAAAGCATTCGTGATAATCCATCTAATCAAAGATTTCCTCCGGTGTTAATTTCTTCCTCTCTCCTTCCAGAGGCCAAGTCCTGTGAGGACATCCAGTGCAGCGCGGGGAAAAAGTGTCTGTGGGATGCCCGAATGAGCCGGGGCCGATGCTCGCTGTGTGATGAGACCTGTCCAGAGAGCAGGACGGACGAGGCCGTGTGCGCCAGCGACAACACCACGTATCCCAGCGAATGTGCCATGAAGCAAGCTGCTTGTTCTATGGGGGTGCTGCTGGAGGTCAAGCACTCGGGATCTTGCAACTGTAAGTAAATATCAAAAGCAAAGTATGAAAAAAAGCAAACAAAACACCCATTCCCTCTCCAAGCAAAAGACAATATTCCATGTTGCTTTCCCAACAAAACCTCCCCTGAAAGTGCCCCACTCCCCAGCTTTCCCCAAACTCCCAGCCCAGCCACACCACCATGCACAGCTTAAGCAAGCAGAAAGGACTTGGGAATGGAAGAACTTGCATGATGATGTCTCTGTTGCTGGCTCTGTGTGTTGTGTTCTTGTGTTTTGTTTTGTTTTGTTTTTTCAATTTACTTATTTTTAATCTTTCTGCAAAAATAAATAACAAAAAAAGTGAACGAAAAAAAAAACACACAATTCTTCATCAGAGCACTGTCCGAGAGAGGGAGAAGATAGCACTATTACACTAACTCAAACGATAAAGAAGGCTAGTTGTGTTTGCAGTGGAACAATCCTGATATTTAAACGTTTAAGTTTATGCTCATGCTAGTGACCTGCAGGAGCAGGTCGCCTTAAATCACATGCAGTTTTTAATCAGTAATAGTTTACTTTTATTGGCAGTGGTCATATTTTTGCCGCCTGTAAATTCCATGATCGCACTGCTAATTTCATGATAACGGTGTATTTGTGTTTTTGTATTGTTTGACTTTTTGTTGCTTTTGGCTGTAATCAATCACTTCAAAAAAAGCACTGCCTCTGTGACGTGCACCACGCTGCCAACGTGTCAACGTGAACAGAATACTTTTAAGTATACTCATATGATGTGCATAAGGTGATTGTAACATTGGTGCCGCGTTAGTGATAAGGATGATGGATTCATGGATTCATGTAGCCTACCTGCCTGTAAGACTGGAGTGCGCCATTCATGCGCTCACAAATCTGTGGGTAAACCATTAGATTGAACAACGGCCTCAAGGAAGTATCAAATTTACATTCCAAGTTGCTATGTGGAAGAATGTTTCTTTGTTAGTTTTTTTCATCTTTCGTCTGACTCAGTACCTTAATGTGATATGCCTAAGGTATGCGATGGAATCCAAGGGACCAACTTTATGATCACCTCATGAGCTAAATCTAAATGTGATACTTTACAGTGTGAGGATAAGCATAAGAAGCTTGTAGAACCATGCTCTCTTACTTTTCATCTCATCATTAGAACAAAAGTTAACTTTTATCAGCTAACATTTATTGTTTGTGCTGTTTCCAGTGAATGTGTTGTCTACCAGGATATGTATCAGATCTTACAAATCCATTAGGATTGATAAGGGACTGTCTGTTTTTGATTTAGATTTTTTTTTTTTTTTACCTTTTTTGTATTGTCACTCTTGGTCTAGCTTGTGTCCTTTATTTTTTTTTTTTGATGTTCAATGTAAATCACTTGTGTGAAAAGAAAAGAAAATACCTCAGAACTGTGTTGATGATCTCACACCTGCTTGCTAAGGCCAGGCTGTGACACAGAGTCCTTCCTCCCTGTACATTTGAGCCAGAAACTAATACAGCAATCAGAGCAAAGAAACTAGCAAAACGAGAACACAAGAACACTTTTCTGTGTTATGTGTGTCTGCTTTCAGGAATCTGCCTAAAAGAGACCCAAGCCACTGGAACCATCAGCCCCAGTGCCCTCATACCTGCTACCCAGCCTTACCCCCTCCTAACCCACCATGCGACCCCCAACCTCTCGTCCACCCCTCATTTCCATCATCCCACATTTTTCTCTTGTCGCAGCCCCGACTTTGCCATATTATGAAAATTGAAGTTGCATAATTGGGGGATACCAGAGTAATTGTTGCAGCCGAGTCACAAAGACCCTTCCTCAAACACACACACACACACAGATGCACACATACACACACAAATATAAGCATATGCATACACACATAAAGAAACAAACAGAAGGCTGTGTGCCAGTGGCTTTGCTGTGAGCTTTTTTGGAACATTCACTGAAATTCTGCGCTGTTGTGGTCCATATTCATACAACAGCTACCATATATTCTCCCATATAGCCATTACAGAAGACCAGGAGGAGGATGAGGAAGATGAGGACTCAGACTACATGGGCTATGTCCATTTATCTTCTGTACTGGATGGATAGGCTCCCATCACTAGGGGAACAGTCCTAGGGCAAGGAATCATGCCCATACTGTACATTATGTGTATGCTTATTTATTTTTTAAAGAAAAAGGAAGTATACATATAGTTCAGTCTGCTAGATGTTTATTTATACTTTTTGTGTTTTATAATTTATACATTTACAATGTCAGGCTTACTCTCTACCATGATATATTGTGTTACCACTCATTTCCCCTTTTTGTTGTTGTCCCTTGTACTTAATTTTTTTTTTATCATGAAGAAATATATTTGTCCAAAGAGAAGCAGTGTTATTTATTTGTCATGTTACCATGTAAGTATAAGTCCTCAACAAGCTGTAAATTGCATTCCCCAAGCTGTAAAAATCTGCTTGTTTCTGTCAGATCTCTATCACAGATGTTTATGTCACACATACGTAAATGCATGTTTAGGCTGTGTGTTTATTTATTGGAAATATATCAGTCATTTTATGTACAGAAAGTGTTTCTGGTTTGTTTACAATTCATAATAATTGACCAAAGGGATTCTCTCAATGGTTTTGCAAAAGAGCATTATAAAAGGTGCAACACAGCAGTGATGAAACAGAAGAGAAAAAAAGAGCCATTCATTTTTCTTTCCTTATTTTTTTGTTTTGGTTATTCTTCAATTTTAGCCCTTTAGGTTTGTTTCCACATGGAGACAGCAACTCTAGACATTATTCAGTAGCCTTTATTCTGTCTCACCACATTAGAGCAGAAGTAAGTTTTGGACGATACTTGATTATTTTGGAAACAATGTGCCATTAACATTTGTCTGCTGTCTTCTTGCCAATGTGCTCCATATTGCTCTTGCGGAGCTAAAATACGAATAACATACTGCAGTACTCAACACAATATCGGACTTAATCACTTTGTTTCTTTTTGTTTTGTTTTCTCAGAATGCATTTTTATTTTCAAACAACACAAGAGAAATACAAAATTCTGTTATGAATATATAGTTTTGTATTTTTTATGTAAATGTCATATGTACATACAAAGTTTGATGGTATTTGTACAGATATGAAGAGTGAAACAATAAAAGTTTTTTCCTTATACTTGATCTGACTCTGCTTTATCATTGATTTGTGAATAACATGGAGTTAAACACATTAATGTGGATCATGTGATGACTGCTAGGTGAAATAACATCTTCCATCAGAAATATTGCAAGTTATTTTATCCTGGGATACTGAACCCTCTGTAATCTCACATATCAAACGTGTGTCAGGCTGTTGTGGCCTACATTTATGATTCTTAATTTAATGTGATTGTTTGGTTTAGCCAAAAACAAAGTTTCTTCTAAATACTGAGATTTTATCCAAGAACAGTTGCCAGAAACCTTATCATAGCATTTTGTAATATAAACTTCTTATGCCCTGATAATTAAACTGCGCTCCACAGTTTGCCTCAGTGATTAATGTTACAGTGAAACCCTGATTCAACGCACTAATTCCACATACTGTCCTGTAGAAGTTGACTGAAATAACGTTTTAGCACCACATAACTCCACAAACTGGGAATATGGGTTTAACTGGTTGCCACATCTACTAAAACACTGAATCAATTCATCAATACTATAAATAATTCATAAATAGTGAACACTTGCCCAACTGATAAAAAATATTGCTTTTCTTCTTTTTCTTGTCAACTCCATCAATTTTCTTCCAATAAAGAAAAAGCTTAATTCCGTTCCGCTCGTACTGTTTGTTCCTTCTCGGTCGCCGTACGTCATTGTTGACAACAATCATGGCGTCCTCAATGTCACTTCTTGGCTTGGGCCGTTTGTCTGTGATGAACGCAGCTTCTAAAATGCCCCTGAATCCTATCAGGTAATTCCATATTAATTGTTTATTAGATTTATGTACTCTCGTGTTTCTGTGAGTCATTTTGTTTGAAATATTTAACACAAGGTCGACTAACGACTCACGGAAAGGCCGTGTGCCAGGGACGTCAGGCTAGCTAGGGACAGTAGCGTTAAGCTAACCATAGTAATAACGTTAGCATATTGCGTTTAAATAAAAATATTTTAATAGTTTTCGCACCTTATTTTGCATTTTATGAAAGTTTACCCACGTAATCACACTATTGCTTGCATATCGGTCTTCACAGTGACGTATGTTATCGGCTAATTTGTGCGGAGAGTCTTCACAGCGCTCGGCTAGTCGGATAATTGGCTAATGCGTCGACTAGCTAGTCGGTATAAATCAAGTTAGGGACTAACTTAATCAAATGTTGCTCGTTGCCCCAAACAACATATGCTGCATACCGTTGCTAATATTGGGCAAATATTGGAAACTTTATTCAATAAAGTCGATCGCCGGAAAGGCCATTATTACTGTCTGACCCACCGCAGCTAACTTTAGCCTAGCAGCTAACTCTTGCTATAGGAATCTTACCGGTAGGTGCTACCAATAATAAACACAAAGCACATTCTCAACAGAGTTCCCTATGTTATAACATCATACATTTCTTGTATACAGCATAGTTTTATATAACAAGTGTAAGATTTAAAATGATCTGTATACAATCCGTCCTCTGTAAGTTATTCTGTCTCACCCAGTCCCGCAGTATTGCTAAAATAATGCTCAGTAGCAAGATTTATTTAGTCCATTATTTTGGAGATAAGTGATTTTTTATTCTAATAGCAACAAATAGGAAAGTGCATTATCATTTGCTTAATGCAGCTGGGAGATACACTGTTTTTGATAAAATATGTCAGTAGTTGTTCTGTATTCTGTGATGTGGTGATATTATGTTTTACAGTCTCATTGGACTGACAAGCTGGATGAGCTACTGTATCTCTATTTCATTCTTATCTAAGTATGTGGACTAGCAGACAGCACTTTGTGACAGATGACATGATTTATCGTCGTGCCTTTTGACACTATGTACTGTTTTCTTTAAAAATGATCCTATTCCATTAGAGAGGAACAGAACTGTAATCATAAATTAGTTCTATGTCAGTTACCGAACTTTCTCCATGAGTGAATATTAAGGCAGTGTAGTTTCCTAATGAAAACGAGATCATAGGCTGTATTTACATGTACTTATGGCACAAGGTTAATTGGGAAATGGAAACTTGCACGTGAATCTGGGTGCACTTATCCTTTTCCTGACTTATTTTAGAACCGTGGCTCGCAGATTTTAACTGTATAGATATAGAAAATGCTGTTTCTTGGCTTTTTTCTTGACTTTTTTTTGCTGTGTTTGTGTGTCAGAGCCTACTTGACAGCACATTAAGAATAAGAAATGTAGGCAGACAGACCCAAGGTCTGAACGGTCTGAATTTATATGTGGAAGAAAGTGACTTATTTAAACTTTTACAAGGTGTGTGAGATGTGTGTTTCAGTTTTAGCCAGACTTTAGGCAGACTTTAACTTAAAAACAGGGAGGTGTAATGATCCCTTCTCTCACCAACCACTATGCTATAGTTTGCAGCTTTTTGTTGTGCACATGCTTGTAAAACCAAATTAGCAATGTGGTTATGCATATGCAGTACACGGCAGGGAAACTGGCATCATCCAGGACAGATCTACCTGGGAGAATACAATGCCCTGAATTGACAATAACAAGCTTTCTCTTTTGCATAGTTTAAATCATGTAACTCGTATTGTATATGGTTTAAGAAATAACTGTTGCACATTTTTCTTATTTGAGAGTAAATATAATGCTTGAGGCTTAAAACTAAAGCTGTTTTCATAATTGTTTGATTAGTTCTTCTTGAATCCTAAATTGGATTAGCAAGTAAATTCTCCAACCATTTAATTTAATTAAAACCTGCAATTGTCATTTTTACTTGGTTAATTGACCTAAACTAGTCTGTGGTGGAATTCGTATTTTAAAATTCATAGATTGTAAATGAATGTACAACTTTTTGATTCCCTGGAATGTCCTCTTTCCTGGCTGAGCCATGATGGCACATTGCTGTTTTGTGACGGCTGCACATTCACAAAGAGCTACACAGCCCTCGCCTGACAGTTGACCACAGCCAACATTAAGCACGTCCTGTCATTAGGACGAGAGCAAGAGTCTGCCAGAAATTCACCAGACAGAACTAATAGGTGGCGGGGGGGATTCCCTCCTTTTTTCTTCTGTCTTTCTGTATGGTTGTCTCACCACTTCCTCCAAGATTCTTTTTCTACAATAAAACTTGCTTGTGTTGTTTACCTCTTTGCTGCTTATCAGTCAGTATATGCTTTGCATGTAATGCTTGTCCAATGCTTTTCAGGTTCACAAGCACATCCGTTTCAAGGCTGGCAGAGAAATCAGGACAAGACACGCAGCTTATTACAGTTGATGAGAAATTGGTAAGAATTCCTCCCTGTTCAATGTGACGCACACATTGTCTGATCTACTGTCTTCCAATTATTCTGCTAAAAACATTGTTTAAAAACTCTTCTAAGTTGCTGCCAAAATGAGCTTGGATTTTGACAGTAGGCTTTTGTCACAGTGTAATCATAATGGCAAATGTTATCACCGGTAGTGCTGTATGTGTTCACGTTATCGTCAGTTCTTTCTTTGCCTTTTGCAAGTTATTAGAGAAGTGAACTACAGATTTTTTTGTTTAACATGACAGGGTTTTTTGTATTACTAAAATTAAGATTGCCTTTAATTAAATCTAAAAACCTATATAATTTGTGATTAATATAAAAGCTTTATGATCATTAACTAATGCTTACCATTTTTGTATATTCTAAGTATTTACACTCCAATCCAGCTATATTTTAGGACAGTTTTTGCTTTCTAATACTTTGTTCACCTCATTTATATCAATAAGGATACACTAGATACCTCTCACTATAATGCAGTATGATATATAATTGCTGTGAAGTGTATTTAGCACCCCTCTGGAACAATTTAGATGTAAAACTGAATAACACTGATATTCAGTTATTTTCCTTTCCAGCAGCATTTTTGAAAAATTGAGATAAAATCACTTGTTGTCTTCAAAGCAGTTTACATAAGTTTAATCCAATATTTTGTGCGCTTGAGCTCTATCTTTTGCTAGCACAGATGGTAACTGAACAGCAGGTTTTGACATAAACATTTGATCTTTTTATCTTTTTTAGCTGTTCTTTGTACTTTATATACTCCTGAAAGGCTTCTGACAGTTCTGTTCAAAACAAAGTATAAAGCCCATTTTCCAGATATCCCAACTTTTCTGCAAATGGTGTTTGCATTGAAAATATGCAATGGTGGGAACAGAGCAATGTTTGAGTGTGCGCCATGGCAGCGGCACCCATGACAGTGAAACAATAACAGTAACATAAATATATATTTTTTGTGCCATTCCTTCCAGGTCTTCTTTTTATCTATTTTAAACTTGCAGTCTTCAGCTCCAATGATAAATGAGTGGCTTGTAGAAACTGCAAGGTTAAGGATCATTTTGGTAATTTTATGAATAATTTAAATTTCCATAATCACCGTACAGATGCTTGAGCCAACACTAATTCTTCTCTACTTTTGTCAATAGTCAGTCTGCACCCTTGATTTGTTTTTTTTATTAATACCAATGAATTATACTGTTCCACTCCAAAAACTATTAAAAACATATCAGCCATACACACTGCTCCATTGGATGATGTGTAACATCATGCTGAAAACAAAGAGCCTTGTAAATATTGTGCACACTCTCTTTCAGCCTAAATGTCACGCATGTGCAGTTCACCGCCAAATACATAAGAAAGTGCCAAATTGGAGCATGTGGTGCTGTGTAAGCTAATAATATTAAGGTCACTAGTTTTGGAACAGAGAAATTTGTCATCCACTGGAGTGATTGCTGGTGCCTGGCTGATGTGTTTTTAATAGTTTTTGGACAAGAATCTATCTGTATGTTGATTGTAGAAAAATACGAATGAGTTAGAAATTGACCAAAGTAATGTGCTGGAGTGGCCGAGTGGAAGCGCAGACCTCAATCCAAAAAAATTATTTGTAGCTGGAATAGAAAAGACCTTTTTACTCAGACTCCCTATTCAACCTGAGAGAGCTTGAGCGGTTTTGCAAAGAAGAATGAGAAAGACTTGCATTGTCCTGATGCTCAAAGATAATTGAGACCTGTCCTATCCTGCAGGTGTAAAGATGTAAATACAAGCAAAGGTGCAATCGTGATTTAAAGGGGTTGAATATGCAGTCACTTATTTGATATTTGATATTTTTAATTAATTCCTATTTCTGTTTTCAATTAATTAGCCATTAATTGATACAAAGCGATAACACAAAAGTTTGGAAGCTGCAGTTATAGTGGTTACAAGGCCAGGAAGATAATGCACCAAAAAGTTTTGTCTCTGCAGTTCACCTTGATTATAAAAACCGGGTGTTTTTGTTTCTTGTATATGTGATGTTTATAATAAAAGAACCACAGAAAGCCAGCTTTAAGCCAGCCACTTAAGTTGATGAATGGTAAACTACATCTTTTATGACTTTCAATGAGCATGCACTACATTTGGTGTGGGTTGGGTATACATTGTAGCTCCAAAAGCACAGAGCAGGTTTCAGTTAAAAAGGAATGCCACTTTACAGGGCATCAAGAAAAACAGAGTCGCTGTTCAGAATTACTTTTTCTATCAGTTATATGGCACAGCTGTGTGCAGCTTTATATTCTCATCTGACAGGGGTCTTTGATGCGTCATTTCCTTAAGTGCTAAAGCCCAGTCTAAACAGTGATAGTTATACGCATTTGTAGTGGCCTAGATTACCACTGTACCCACAGTAGAAAACAAAGAAGTATCTTTTAAGTGAATGCTTTGTCATTAGAAGATGGAAGAGGTAGAAGATAATGGAGACAGAGGAGTTTGGGGAGAATGTGGGGGTCTGCTGTGAACTTGTTTTGGGGCGGTGGGGGTTGCCGTGTGTGGGCAGCGTCAGTGCGCTTTTGTCCCAGACCCAAGCTGACCATACTGGCAGACAAACCTTTGGCTGGGCGGAGTGTCTGTCTCTGTCCTCTCAGTAGGGGCCACTGAGAGGAACAGCAGAGGAGAGGAGAAAAGGGCCTCTAAAAACCGGGGAGGGGGTGAAAGAAAAGAAGCTTGCATGGAAAGTTTGTGAGACACCCTGAGACTCACGAAAAAGACAGTGGCCACTTCAGTGTTGTTGGCCACAGAGGTTCCTTTGTGGTATGCTGTTGCTGGCAACGGCGGGAAGTACCCTAATGCAGACAGGCCAAAGAGGGAGGCCCTCAGCTGTTTACAGTACAGTGGTCTCCATCTCACATGGAAGAGGGCAGTGGGAGCAGTCTCGCTTTTGGGCATTCAGCGTATGTCAGCATGCTACTCATTCATCAGGCTGTCAATAAGTGAGTGGCTTTCTGGTTAGGCCGATCAAATAAAGGTCTCGATCCACTGAGGGGTTACGCTGGGTTCGCACGCTGTCTCTCCCGAGCAGCCTGAGGGGGAAGTGGTGCGGTGCTTGTTGTGTAGTGAACGCTTTTGAATAACCTCATTTAGATGAGGTTGCATTTTGGCCTGTGCAAATGATATATTCAATTAATTCCCAAAACTCTGTAACTGTATGTTATGCGACTCATTAGCTTGTCCTTGGTTCTCGTCTGTCCAAAAAATGCAAACTTTACAGAAAGTAGCGTTTCTACAGTTTGCTTGGCCATCTCAATTACAGCCAAATTTAGGCTATGAAGGTCAAGAATCTCCTCCAGTGCAAAAATCTGAACTAATGCAGAAAGAAGCATTTGGAAACAATTTTACTGCAGTCTTTAATGAGAAACTGTTTTCTATTTGATTAGTGATTAACAATAGTATGTCATAAAACTTGTCAGTGTGACCGGTGTCACAGAAAAACTTACTCTGCATTTGTATTTTCAAGTTTTATATTTTCTTTCAGATCATTTTTCTGCTTTTCCTGCCTGTAAATATAGTGTTGTGGTCCTCTCACTAGTGTAATGTCCTGGAGCGATAAATTTTCAGCACAAAAGCTCTCAAACTACTGTATACTACCTGTCCACTACCACACAGCAGACAGACAAAGCTGGTAACTAGCTGCTGGTTTAAATGGGCCATTTAGCAGCTGAAGTGACACATTTTTCACGCACGAGTTTGTAGAGACAAAAACTAAAGCTAAAACAACAGTGAATAATGTATTTACATTCACCGGGTGGAATGAAGGAAAGTTGTAAAGTTAATGCTCTTAGTTGTCATGTATTAGCTCTGTTTGCATTAAATTTAACAATATCTGCTTAAAGGGGGATGATGATAGTGCACCACTCACAGCCTGTTTCCACGGTCAAAAAATGGTGTTTCAAATTTAAGTATTGTTTCAAGCCCAAATGCCAAAACAACTCTAGTTCCTGCACCAAAAGTTTGAGGATTTACTCCCTTTGTGTGAGCGTAAAATCGTAATTGACCAATTTTTTTTAGGTGAAATAATTTTAATTAATTGTTGCAGTTGTTTTTTTTTTTCTGTGGATTTTTAAGCCCATGAAATATAAAACCCAGCTTAAGTGGCATGGACTGAATTTCTGAAATGACGCCAAGCAAAAAGACCTGCGTGATAGAGCTCCACTGTCCAAAGCTGTTCCCCAGAGTGCCCATGCCGACCTGCTTTTGTTTGTAATTACTGTTTGATTAAGCATGCTGGGCAGCTCTGAGTGTCCGGCTGGCTGGCCACTGATACAGAGCTTCACACATAATGTCTGCAGTCTTGCTCGATTAGAGTCTGACCTCTGCTTTTACTCTCTTGCCCCTTGTAGAAACAACTGTGGTTATAACCTTAGCAGCTGCTTCAATATGCATTAATACTCCCACTTGTGCATGAGTGTCTACTCCTGTGCTTCAGCTGTGGCCAAGTGCACTCCCCCTCTCCACATAAAGACAACACCATAATCTTAAAGCGCTTGTGAAGCCTTGTTATAGAGTTCTCCAAAGGCACTGGGGTTTTACGAGACAGCGAAGGACAGTTATTAGAGTGTGGGGAGTAGAGGAGGAAGGAAGGAGAAGGACGAAGAGAGGAAAAGTATTAAATTGGTAGGCCCATTTGATGTTTGGCATGTTGACTTCGCTAATCTAAAATCTTTAGTTTCTTGTGAATCTGAGGCCCGGCACTCGCTTGCAAGTAACATAACATCTGGACAAAAGCTGCGGGGCGACTGATTGCAACAAGGTAGTTGAGTCTTAAGGCAGTTAGCAGGGCAAAGATTGGACGATCTGGAGTCTGCCAGTAAAGAATAACCAGTACTGTAGTGGCTGGTGGCCTAATGGGTAGAGCATCATGCTGGGACTCTGAAGTCTCCCGGATCAAGTCCTGGCCCTCACACCAGCAAGACGCTTGATGCTAGTTCCCCAGGTGCCACCTGTGGCTGCCACCTGTGGCTGCCCACTGCTCCCCTCTTGGCGATGGTTTAAATGCAGAGACAAATATTTCAGTGTAACATGTAAATGTGCTCGATGATGAAAATAAAGCTTCAATTCTATATTTTAAGCAAATATATAAGAGAGTAAACTTATATGGAAGCAAGTCAACGAGCACTGGTTGGACACACCAGTTTGGTTTGTGTAACTTAGTTTCATCAAAATAAAAAAAAAACTATGAGACTAACAATGAGCATTAAACCCTCAGTCACTGCAACCTCAAACATTCACGCACTTTTGCATTTGGAAATGGCAAAATAACGTGAAACTGAAGACGCAGAATCCCCTTAAAAACCCGGCCGTCCCGGCGGCATTGAGAAGGACTTTAGCACAGGCAGTTTAAGTCCGCAGTGCAGGGGTGTATATCCACTAAGCTCGTCTATCCTCAGACACACAGTGTGACCTACAGTGGAGCAGAGCACACTCACCCCCCCTCCCCCCCCCCCCCTCCCTCTCATCCTCCTTTCCATGCCTCCCTCTTTTGCACATAGACAACTTAAGTGTCTGTTTTGTCTGGTTGCCCTCTCATACAGCGAGCTTATGCAAAAGAAAAAAAAATCTCTCGGCTCAAGTTTAGAGTAGTGGGTCAGAGGATGTTGGTCTTTGAAGAGTGCCAGACAAGAGGCTTTATTATGTATCATCCACTAAATAGTATTTCATTCATTAACACTCTCTTCCATAGAGACTAAGCCTCTTACGCAGACTCCTCAGCCCTGTCAGTGCTGGGGAGTTTTAGGAAGTGTCTGGCTGCTAAGTGTTGTGTTTGCAGAGTGGATAAAAGGTTTGCTTCTTCTGTTTGCCCGCACTTCACAATTTTCATCAGTTGTAATCTAGTGCCTCTTTTTTTTATTTTATAAAGTAGTTTTGCTGCCTTTCATACGGAATTTTTTTTGTCTCGTCCTGTTTGTAGCAGCAGTAACAAAGAAGATAATATCTAACTAAATATGCATTGAAGTTTGAATTTCACTTCAAAAAATGTATTAGAGCTGAAGACTTTATTAAGCAAGAGAAAATGCCAAAGATTCTATGGTTCAGGTTTCGGAGATGTGATAATTCTTAGTTTTTCTGTGTCATCTGTGATAGTGTACTGTATCCTTGAGTTGTGAACTGACGTCAGCATTGGCGCTTGGAGCCAATGTCACATTTTTCTCTTTGCTGACGTCTGAATGAAGATAGTTACAAACCTTATGTGCACTACTGAACAATGTATTCTGTTGTTGCCCTGCTTTGGGGCTGTAACAATTGATTATCAATCTTAATCTGTTTTGAGTTTTTTAAATGAATCCCTAAAATGAATGATGTTTAAAAACTGCTTACAAATCCCACGTCATGTTGTGCGTAATGTCACAGACATGTCAGACATTCAGTTGAGTATAATAAAAATTCCCAGGAAAAAAAAACTGTGAATGTGAACATGTGAATGTATTTATTTATTTTTGTACTTGTAAATAGATATCTCCTTCTGTGCGTGTTATATTCCATACCACACACAAACAAATAATTACATCTGCATTCATAAATGACCCCCTTCCTTCCTTCCGTCCTTTTTTTTTTTTTTTGATCCTCGCTGGTATGCGTAATGTGAGAATTGCGATGACCCTCACGCCAGCTGCTGCTTGTTCTCCAGCCCTGAACCACTCCCACACATGAGCAAGCAACATAATATTTGTTTCTATTAGAGATGTCCCCTATGTCCAATCAGTAATTGGTGTGTTTTCTCCACTTCAAAGATGTCTGAAGGTGGGAGCCGCTGGTGAGGCTGATGAGTGAGGCTCTTGGTCTGGGTGTGGGCTGGGCAGTGGGGGGTTAAGGGTTATGTGTTTGGGCTTTCACCACATGCTGACTCAACATGATTCAGCTCGGCTGACCTCGTGACCCTTCGGAGCGGCCGGGCAGCATTTAGGCATACGAGTTTATGTGCCTGGATAAACTGGACCATACGTTGGTCATGGCTGCCATGGGTGTCCACTAATACCCCGAACAATGTGGTAGTGACACTTTATCTGAGCCAGTCAGAGACAGCAGAGACATGTTTACTGGACTGACGGGGAAATACCTCAGTCCTAAAAAAGGAACCACCACCACCAGTGTCTTTAGACTTTATCAGTTTTTCAGGGATTAGACGAATACGTGTGCAACTAAGGTTATTTATTTTTTTTATTATTACTAATGAATGTGTTTATGCGTTTGACCCAGATGGTCTATTAAATGTTAATGTGGACATAACAAAATCATTTTTAAGCCCAGGTGGCTTGTTCTGTGAAGCCAATACACAGTTATAGACATAAACAGTAGCTGACGTGAACAAAAGATATTTAAGTACTGAAATATTAGATAACCTGTTAGTAAATTGCAATACTTTCATAATCGACTCATTTGGTCGCAAATAAAAATTTCCCCCATAAAAATGATCAGCGTCTTAAGTATGACTATTTGGCTTTCTTTTTTCACTTTAAACCGATCATCTTATGGGTTTGGTCCATCAGACGAATCCAGAATTTTAATGCCACCTCGGCCTATGGGAAGTTGCAATGGGCAACTTTCACTATTTGCTGACAAAAAAGCGCCATGGACCAATTAAATAAAATAGTTAACAGAATAATAAATGTAAAAAAATTATTATTTGCTATTGCCAATAGGAACAAATGAATGTGTCAGTTCTACTACAAATGTTTTTTTGTCGAAATCCTCATGTCTGTCCCACACAGTCTTTGCTCTCTTCTTTATCTGAGATTTGATCTTTTTCACGACTAATAATTGGCCCATCCAGGATCAGTGAAAGAACAGATGTGATTTCCATTTTTATGGTTTATTTTAAATTTAAAATGATCTTTTTTTATGGTACAAAGGGAGTATCGAGTGAAAAAGACGGGGCTGTTCAATTCACTAAGTGAATGAACAGTAATGTTCTCAGAAGACAAGGTCGTTATACTCACCTCTTTTCAAGTGCTTGTCTATGTTTTTCCAAACTCGGTGATGCTCCAAGTATCCCGGCATGAACCATTATTCAAAGCTCCCCTTACTTTAAAAAATTATACCATTTGTATTATTTACTTGTTCATTTTCTCAAACATGCATGGACTAGAAAATCATGTTTTAGGTGAATTAGATTAAGTCTTGGCAGAGATAATTCCCTTTACAGAAATTCGCAATACCTCAAAAGTCCTTAAACTTTTCTTTCATTAGTACCAGATCTGCAAATAATATTAGAAAGAATAGGGGGACCATATTTTACAACACTGAGCAGGCAAAGATGGTTTTAATATTTCATTGTATAAACTGTGGGAAATGAACAGCAGGAAATGTGGACATTCATCTGCAAATCATCTGAAAATGACAAGATGTGCTAAGCGATATGGCAATGTCAGTAATTCCAGGGGAGAATACAGAGGGGAAAGCGTTCTCTTTGACATCAGTTCAGATAGATCGAGTGTTGTTTGTTAATGACTTTCAGAAAACCCAGTGTAGCCAGTCAGAGCTTTGAAGGGGGTAGAAATGAGGACGCAGCCTTCCTGTACCAGAGCCACACAAACACAGCGGACACACACACAAAGGTTGTTAATATTTAAAAAAAAAATAATAATAATGTAAATTTGGGGGGGACAAATTCTTATTGGTTAGGGCAGAATAACGGCTTCTTCTAAACGGAAAACGCTGAAGCTGTGTAGAAGTTGAACTGGCGTCTCCGAAGGTGAAGTCAGCGTCTACCATCCATGTGGAGAAGGTTGTGATCGGTAGCTGTAGGCTGCACAGTCAACAGGGGTGTTATTAATGTTTCACGATCCGCACAATTTAACATAGGAACGACTTTTACATAAAAAAGATCAGTATCAGGATGGAAAGAGGTTTTATTCAGACAACAGTAGGGTTCACCGAATTTGCTTCAGAGGTGTTACGCACCTTAACTCCTCTCAAGAAAATTACTTTATTTTTACTCTTATTTCTTCGATACCTTGTTGTTTTCTGAAGTCTTTCCCCGCTGAAGCACGTCGAGATTTCCTTCTTGTTTACACAGAAACCCCTCCGTTCCAGGTCCCTGTTGGAGCATTAGGGGTACCAGCTTTCAGCATTCTGCTGCGCCCGGCGGCCCCACAGCAACAAGCCCCTATGCTCTTTATTTGGCACGTAGCCTGGAGGTGTCAGAAATATCGACACGCTTTCACGTGACGGAGACTTTGCCAGCCTTTTCCCCCTCCTCTCTTAAGCCTAGCATTCTGTCTGCCCAGCCAGGTATTGTCGGGCCCCGTGAAGGCCCTGTGAATAGTGTCAAACTTGATAGTTCTCATTTTACTTCCTGTACGTGGCAGAAGAAAAAGTGCCCACCGTGTGGGTTTTCCTTTTGTGATGGCCTTCTCTAGTCTTCCTGGGAACACACCACATTCCAGCCACAATCATTCCCTTTGTGAATCTGGGTATTGTGCATGAGCCTGTTATGCTGATAACCGTCCTAGCTTCCAGTGTAATGCATGCGAGTATCATAGAAGTCTAGACTTGTGTTTTTCAAACCGTGTCAGATAATGGGCAGTTTGTTTTCAGACGTTGGCAGAGCTTATTTGACATATACTCCATTCACGAAGGACCTCTTGTGCTCATCGAGGTCTGCTGCATCTGGACAAATTATTGCACCAGTTTACCATACATGGGCCTCATGTGTCAGTTGTAGTTTACGTAACATACGTACATGTAACCGTAGTCAGGCCTGCTAATCCCGAGGGGATAATTTCTAATGCGTCTCGGAGAAAGAATTTCATGCATCTATCCCGCAGACCAGACCCCAGAACTGCTAAATGTTTCTCGCTGCAAATTTGATTTACCTCAACTCAGAAAGTACTTTTTGTCCAGATCCTTTCCCCGCAGCTTACATCTCTGAACGTGTTGCTGTTCACAAAGGATTTCACTGCTCCTTGTCTGTTCACCAGAATGGTCGGGTCACTTTTGTAGTGCTGTAGCTTTTAAACAATATTCATTCCAAATGAAGACGCGGCGCCCATAGAAAGCGACTTCTAAAAACATTTTTGATTACCTGCTCCCTCTGTCTCGTGCATTATTGTCTCATGAACTGTGCACCGTTTCCCCTTTGGTTGAAGAGAACATGTTTTCCTCCTCTCTGTGACAAGAAGGAATTGTTAAGGTTAAGTAGATAGGGCAGCCGGAAATAATTACCAAGCGCTTGTGAAGTTTCCCCCCCTTTTGTCCATCCTTTCCCTTTCATTTTAGCAATCTTTTCAGCGTGCAGATCTTGTTTATGATTAAATTGAGTCCGGTCTTGCCTCTCACTAAAAGATGTTTCATGGAAACAAGCAGTAGTTTAGCAGTTGGAGCTGTAATTTACTAGGCTCAAATACCATTGGAAGCTCCTTTTCCAAAGGGAAGGCAGGCCTTTGTGTGGAGTTCATGCAAAACGACCCCCTTTCTACAAATCAACTGGCAGATGACAGACAATGATGAAAATTTGATTCTTTGAAGTTGTAATGGCCATTGAAATGTGTAAAATTCTTTTATTGAAAGGAGAGCGCCCTGGAAAGCCCCCAGTCTTGGGTGGCTGCTGCCTGCGTGCTGGGAGGTTCGTCTGTGTTTTGTCGCAGACTTCCCATTGCTTGTTTGCTAATTCCCTAAAGAATTGGACCAGATCCTTGATAGGAGCTTGAAGGGGCTCCAGTTGCTCAGGAATATGCATTTAGTACGCCCAGAGGCCCCTCCTCCTTCTGTTTTCACGCTGGCCTACTTTCTGATGGTCTGGAATAAATCACCGCAAGTATTGTGCATTAATTTCATCCACCTCAATGCAAAGGCATATGAATAATGAAAAAAAAAAGACTATTACATTGTTTTTTTTTATTTACATGTCAGATATCTTGTTCAAAAGACTTAAAAACAGAGCTCTTAGTACACTGACATTTATAAGTTACACATAGCAAATCAAATACTGGCATTTTAAATCCCAGGAAAGATGCATAAGTAATTGTAACTACTGCTCTGGCAGAAACACAAATGCCCAAAGATTAAACATCAAACAAGTAAAAACTCAATCCAATCCAAACTTGATTCGACTTTCGAGTCCCTATAAAAAGTGTTCGCTCCTTGGATCTTTGAAGTTTTATTGTTTTTCTGACAGTGAAAAGTGAAAATAAATCTCTACAGACTGACGCGAAGCACAAAAACATAAAACACAAAGTAGCTGATTACCTAACTACTGTTTAAAGCCAGTGAACATTTTTCTAAACCCTGGTTCTGTCATTAAGATTATGTTGTCAGAGCTTAAAGTAGAATTTTTTTAACACCTGCGAGCTCACTTTGCAGAGGACAGACTTATCTTTGCATGGACTGCTGCTCTTTGCAAGAAACGAAAAAGACACTAGTCATTAAGTCAGATGGATGTAAGAACGACCAATGGGTGCTCTGCAGCCAAAAATGAGGTTATTTCCATACATATGGGAACATAAATGGGAAGCTTTTGTATCTCTACTCGTACATGTCAGTGTATGGCCACTTGCACTGATTTAATTCTCTATAAATTATTTACTTGATTAACATTTTTAAACAACTCTACTTTTCACAGGTTCAAAGATTTTTACTTTTACCATTTTAAAATGAACAGTAGCTGGAGCAGGCCTCACATTGCATTACCCTTATGTGTTTATTATCAACATTATGTTACAAAGTTTGATTGAATGTCGATTAGACCTTTTTTTATGTACTGGCTATAATCGATGTTTGTGCAGTATCTTTATAATTATTTGGACTTTTGTCCCAACACTAAAACCTTTGGAGGTGACGGTGTAGGCTTCAGTCATGTTGTTCTCCAGTTTGTAAATTCACGCTCCTTACAGCAGAATGTCCTTTATTTCTGTCTGTCCCCTAGGACATCACCACTCTGACCGGGGTCCCAGAGGAGCACATCAAAACCCGCAAAGTTCACATCTTTGTGCCTGCCAAAACAGCCATGCAGTCGGGAATCAACAGCACCAAAAAGTGGAAGATGGACTTTGATACCAGGGAGCGCTGGGAGAACCCGCTGATGGGCTGGGCCTCAACGTAAGAGCCTGCTCATTTCTAAAGCACGTCAAATTAATAGTATAGCTTCCACAGTTATATAAATGGACAACTGAGGAGTCGTCATTGCTTTCAAATAAAATGATTACGTCATTTGTATGTATGTGGCCACGGTGCTGTGACTGTTGTGACAACCTGCTTTTTCTGCCGTCCAGGGCTGATCCCTTATCCAACATGCTACTCAGTTTCTCCACCAAGGAAGACGCTATTGCTTTTGCTGAGAAAAATGGTAAGAAATCAAAGAATTTCGTACAATTTTAGATGGAACTACGTTTGTATGAAGCAAAAACACAAGATTTCGAGCAGTGTATTCACCTATCATATTGCCACCAAGTGTAATAAAAAATTAATTAGATGTAATTTTAAACAAATGCAGTTTATGTAAATGTAAGTAAGACTGCAATAGTGTAGTTTGAGCGGGTTGCCAGTTTTGCTACATTGACTGCAGAGTAATATGGTCAGTGCAGCAGGAAGTAGATTTAACGTGGATCAGATGTCTAACAGTCATTTACAGCGTCCCACATGTTCAGTACAGTGTTGCTGGAGTACGTGACCACCCTGACTGGGAACCGAAATGGGTTTTTATTGTTCCTGAAACAAAACATTGGTTCAGCTTAAAAAATACAATTTTCAGAATATAAGAATATAACTTCAGGAGATATTGATTGAAATTTAGTTTTGGAAATCAGGTTTGTCAAGGCTGGATTCCACGTTCCTCGAGACTCTTCAGGCCTCTAAATGTGATGCTGCAGTTCATTCTCAGAAACGCTAAATCATCAACCAGATGGTTTGAAGATTAACTCTACGCTTTATCTTTAAAGAGTCTAATATCATAGTCTTTACATGCCAACTGAATTTGTAGTAGTGATTAAATTCCATTCACAGCTCATTAATAAACCTTTTAGACCAGGACATTTATCAGGTGACATGATGCCAATTAAAAAAAGAAATCACTTTTAAACTACCTCATAAATGACTCATAAAAAAGATGAATTCAAATACTTACATGATATGTTCAGAGATCACATGACAACATAGAACGGTCCTGTAGTTTATTCGTCAGTAAGTTCACTTTGACTCAGAACTGGACCATCTGGGAAAGTTTGTTGAAACTAGGCAAAGGAAACCGGCTTACTCTGTTTATTGCAGCATGAAAGCGATTAGTGCACTTGTGACTACACACAGCCTGTTGATGTCTACACAACACCTCATTGTAGCTGGAAGTCACCCAGAGTGAATATACATGATGATCTCTCTCCCGTGCTTCACCCTAATGTTGTTTTTTCCTTCAGGTTGGAGCTACGACATAACAGAGAAGAGGACCTCAAAGCCCCGGGTGAAGTCCTACGGAGCAAACTTCTCCTGGGACAAGAGAACCAGGAGGTCTGCTAAATAAACTGAAGACACACATCTGTTAGTTGGCTTGACCTCCGTCTGTCCCGCAGCAGACCTGTATCAATATTGTCAATAAATACATTATTATATATGGGTAAACCAAACATTTGGGTCATCGTGGCTTTTGTTCTTCAAACATTCACCTCATTACTGACTACCTAACATAGTCTAGTCGACTAATGAAGTGTTTGTTCCCTGACTCACGTCGTGCTACAGAAAAACAAAAGGGAACATATTATTACAATTAGAACCTGTTTAAACACAGGGATAAATATCTCTGTAGGCCAAAAGCAGTGACATTTTTTCCTGTGTGAGTGTTTGTTTCCATGCTGTTACCTGAATTGTTTCAGTGTTTGGAGAGCTGCACAAATGGAATTTAAATAGGAACTTGGAAAAGGGTTTTTCACCGCAGCATCTGTGCAGCGAGGTTTTATGAGCAATATCCTGAAATGTTAACCTACATTAGTGATTTGGATTTCTGCGCATTCTACACTCATTAGATAGTACTGAAACATAAAATGACTAGCGCTGTGACTAATGGTTTGTTTCGGACATAAAGAATTCCTGACATGACAACCAACCAACCAGCCAAAAACAGGAAATGATCGCTAGATGCTAGAAACACAGAATGTTTGGCATTTTAACTCGTATATAATTTTTTGCTATTCACATGTTTCACCTCTGCTGGACTTTTATATGCCGGTTAAAAAATACTATACTAGAATTTAACCCAGGTCGGGTTCAAATGATGAAGACAATAACAACTTGTACCATGGGCGCAGAGGACACGTGGATTTTAAAAGGCCCTTCTGCCTCTCTCTCTCTCTCACACACACACACACTTCCTACTGCCTCAAAAAAAAAAAAAAATCCCACAAAAACTGTCTATTCTTCTGATCCCAGTTGAGATAAAGTGGAGATCTTTGGAAAAGCCACGAATTCTTTGAAATGCGCAGCCATTCACACTTGGCTGTGTACTTGTTGCCGGGGCCTGTTTATGGTCTTTGTGTTCAGTAAACAGTGGTGTTAGTCTGCGCCCAGTCCCAAACTGCGTGACTGCACTGATATTCACACACCAATCAGGGGCGCTTAATTGGTATAGCCCTTCGTTAATTAACGCACTGCATTGCAAATCTTTCACAGCCTTGTGCTCGCTATTTATTTTTTTCTGTCACTCCGGTCATCAAAAGCGCCGATCTGATATGAGCGTAATGGTCTATCTGAATGGCAGGACATGAATGACAGCATGTGTTGCTTTCCCCTTTGAAATCCCTGCGGAGAGAGGCAGTGGGGCAGAAAGCTCTTGGCACTACTTTGTATCATAAAAGTTGAAAGCATTCTGCCCGTCTAGGCCTATAACCACAATAATGTATGTGAAATGAGATTGGCTGCACGGCGGCATTGTTCAAAAACATCGTTGCAACACACATCAGCTGCTCCGATCCGTCAGGATGTAAACATTAGGCCGTACAAGGGTTAAAGTAAAGTATGTGCTTTAATAGCAACAGAAACGGATCTGTAGGAAAAAATCTTCACGGTACATTTAAAATTACACGTACTACTTTAATATATTTGTAATCAGCATCAGTCCACGTGAAATACTAATTATTAGACATGCCAACAGACCTCTCTAGCAGCAGTTGTCAGTTGTCTACCAAAAAGACAGTCCCAATCAAAACTAACAGCCTGTTTTGAAACTCACAAAAAGAAACAGCTGTTCCAGGCTGACGTGCGAAAGAGCTTGTGGTTTGCACGAGGTAGAGCAGGAAAAAACTCACTAACCAACCTGATATTTCCTTCGCTGTCTCTCCTAAAATCACTTGTTTGGAGGGTAACTGCACTCAGATTTTGTCAGTCCCTCCACAAAGTCTGCGATATTGTCAGTCAGTGAGTTCTGCGTGACCTTGCTCTTTAAAACATCATAAAAACCACTGCAACAAAACTTTTTTTTTAAAGAAAAGCTGTTGTGAAATTTGGCATTATGGGGCGCAACAATTACAAAGAGGTCAGTGAAACACCGGAGGGACTGTTCTGTGTTGTGAAAAATGTTTCTCCCAGTGCTGAATAGTTTGGTTGCAATAGACCATAAAGATACCTCCAGCTGATCAGCCACATCATTAACACTGGTAATCGTCATAATCTCATGGAGGTTCAGGCTCCGCACGGCCATGCTGAGCAGGCTGCAGCAAAATGTCATACATAAGTACAAGTATCGGCCTTAAAAGTTCTCTACTACGATAAAAATACGCAGCAACTGATCTAGATTTTACTTAAAGTGAAAAAAAGAAAGTGCTCCGCTAAGAAAACAAAGAATTTTAAACAACACTGAATATGGAAATTAGAGCAACACATGTCGAGTAATTCATAAACAGCAGAACTGATTTACCACGTTGCGTGCTGACAGGCGGTTAACCAGTAATGATACATCAGCATTTATTAGTTCACTGTATTTCTATAAAAAACATATAATAACTTTATATTAAAACCACCAGGCTTTAATAAACACTGGTCAGTCACAACATTAGTACCACCTGAAAGTGTTAATATTGTATTTACACAGCAATACTCAATCCGTGTATGTGTTAAGAAGAATTCGCCATGACTTATATGTCCAACATGCAGTGCAGCGTATTACTACAGGGTTAATAGTGTTTGTTCTCACCAACACGGTCAAAATATGTTATTGTTTTTGGGTTAAGTAATAACTGGCCTCACCATCTGCAACATAGAATAAAAAAAAAACTGTGGCCGGCGAAGCTAAAACAAACCACAATCTGTGTTACCGAGTCAATCATTTATTCAAGTTATATGGTGCTGACGGGAACGTGGCTCCAAGACAAAAAATGTTTTTGCAAAATGCCTCTTATTAAAAAAAACGATGCAGCACGTCAAGATAAGAATTCCTGTAGATGGTTTGTATCTACAAATGGGGTTCCCATTGGGGATGAAATGTTAATCCATCATGTTTTGTTTTTATCTGCCGATACAAAGAGAGCAGAGAAATCTACTCCTACACTCTGCTGGAACGCGTGCAGGCCAGTCTCGAGCCCCACATCCTGCCTGGACTCAGCAGCTGGACAGAAGACCTCATGTGAACGTTTCAATTTGAGCACAGGCCAAGACTTGTCCAAATAACACACACAAACACACACACACACACACACACACCTGTACTCACGCACGGCGCTCTGCAGCCCCCCCGGTGACCCCGGTGATCGCTGCTGTCTGCGGTCGCCTGCTACCGTGAACTCCCCAACCCAGGAGACGATGCACGCAACCCCGCTCGTCCGCAGCCAAAGACCCGCGTCCTCGTGTCTGCGTGTGTTTGTTTGTTGCAGTGGACTGGAGCTTGTTTTGAAGGGCACAGATCACAGATTGATGATGACTTCTGCTTATCCAAACAGGTCAAAGCAAGCAACACTGGAAAGAACCTGTTTACCCCAAACACGCGGTTTAATATTCTCGCACCAAGAATTATCCCCTGTGCACAAAATCTTCTGCCATGCTACATTTGGAGGCGAACGTTCAGTTTATTGTTCTTTCAGAAACTGAAGCATTTCTGCAACCATCAGGGATCTTTCTAACTCAAACCTCAACGGGTAATATTACAATTTACACTGTGACATATTAGTATAAATTTACATGCTATTGTATGAGGTCTTCATGAGCAGGACTGATTTATGGTGATTTACATTATTATATAGTTTTTGCCTCCACTTGACAACTTGACAATCTTTAAGGTTAGCCAAAAACCCACACTGACACTAATTATTTCAGCTATTAATAGTTAATTCATCGCTTTTTGTAACTATGGATCATATAACTGTGATTTACAGTAAAGAGAAAAATTACAGCAGCTTTTGTGGATTACTCTTAAAAACGATGAATTTCTCACTTCAGAACGTCTCTTCACATGAACACGGTCCTGTGTCCCCTGTGCGGGAGCGAAATGTAGAAATGTTAACCTACATTTGAAATCTTGGTCAAATAAAAATATGTCTGGCTATGACGGGGTGAATATTGTCGGCAGAACAAATACTTGACACAGACTTTTGTAGTTGCCAGTGGAAGTGGTCACTAATCTAAACTTAAAGAAAACCCAAAGTCATTTAAAAGAGAGAACAGTTGAGCTCTGTGGTGTTTAGCAAATGTCAGTGACACGGGCGTAAACACGGGGACTATTTTCAGCTGTGGACTCGTACACATTTGGTTTACTAGTGAGCGCTTATGTCAACAGGATGGTGTATGAATCAAAACAAACCTCAATGCCCACGTTCCCTAACGAAGGAACACGTTAACCGACGCAGCGGCTCGTTCCTTTCCGTGTCCGTCTGTTTCCAGACAACAATGAAACTCTGGGGCACAGATGGATGAGCTACACTCTGCCGCAGATTTACTAAAACGTTTAAGTAATTAAAAATCCTGTCAGTTTAATACACTTTCAAGTGTTTTCTGGCAAAGCCCAAGATGAATTAAGCCGGTTTAATGTGAAAAACAGAAAAGTCTGCTGATGTCCCCAACCAGTACATCCTTTATTAGTCAGATTCCATTCCATTATTTTGTTTTTAAATTCTAGGTCTGCTTTTATTTCTGATGACAGATTCGAGCCTCCTGGGCATGAACGATACCAGTCTTGCACAAATCTGGGGAGAAATGTTGTTTACAGATGATTCTTTTCAGCTTGTTGGAGGGAGTTTGTTGCTCTGCCTTCAGCTTTAAAATACTCCAAACATGATCTGCTGGATTCAGGTCAGGGGACATACTTGGCCAGATCCCAGTTTTTTTAGTTTTTGTCTTTAAAAAAAAAAAGTTTGCATGTTTTTGCGATTTTTGCAAAAAAAATGATTTTCCCGCCAAGCATCTTGAGACTAGGAGTGATGTTTTCAATCACTACTTGGGTGTTCAAGTGTCATCCACATATAGATTATGTGTATTTTCAAACACTCTCCTATTTTATTAACACATCTACACTTCAGCTAAAGAAAACATACAATTATTCTATAATAACATGATTTAAAGACATGTTGACGTGATTTACTGGATGTGCTCAGTGTTGTCATGTTCTGTATCAGGCTTTGGCTCATTAGTCAGGTCACTGCTGGATTTTTGTGTTTTCATGTTATAGTTGACAATAAGAAAATCACCAGGTTGATCGTTAAAGTAGATCTATTACAATAAATTATGGTTGCAGCCAAAGAGTCTCACTGAAAACTAGCAGAAACTATTCGAGGCATGCTGCCTGATTTCAGCGCCGTTGTCTTCAAAGGAACGCTGTAAGGTGGCGCGACATCCCCCTTTGCGTCTCAGGTCTCGGCCAGAAGAAAGGCTGGGGTGAGGAAGCCTCTCTCCTGGGACTGAAGGCATCCACAGCCTAACACACTCATGTTCCGCTATTTATCCATTGCTGTATTCATCTTTTCTGTTTTAGCATTTACACCGCCGTCAACCCCCGAGAAGGTCAGAGTGACTCCCACCATACAAACACACACACACAGACCCTAGGTTTATCCTCTTGAAAGAGATCAAAGATGCTATTGGTGACCAAAGAAGACAAAGGGGTTAGCTGAGGTTGTTAAAGTAGCTCAGTTAATATGCTGATCCCTCAATGTCTATTTTAACAGGCTTTATCTTAAAGATAAATTCCACTGCTGAACGGTAACATCTTATTAATGAGCGGAGACCAGTTAAACGTAGTTTTCTCAGGCATAAATCATTCTCGGGCGCTTCTCTTTGGTCTAATTTCTGACTCACGTCTTTGTAAAGGCGTTTAGGTCAATAACAAATTGAACTAATGTCTGCACTTATGTCATTGTTGCCAAATTAAAGGCGAGATTTTAAAATACGTCTGGAAAAGTCATTAATTTTGCCAATGTTTGAAGTTTTCTGGCACATGCGGGTGACAATGAATTGTCCCCCAAAGAGTTAATTGATGGAGAGGAGAAATCCTTCAGGGAGGGAAAAGTTCAGCTCTACCTCCCCGTCTTGTTTGAAGGAGATGTGAGTTGGCAGCTCAGGAGAGGCTTGAAGATTAATGTCGCAAAAGGGGGCTCTGACAGCCTTTCCGCTGGTTGTGGTTCTCTTGGGTGGCCCGATTGGTCTTGGATGTCACTTTTGCTACTTAATCTTGTGTATGTGAACCAGGCTGATACAGGGGGGTGGGGGTGGGTGGGGGAGTCCACCGAGGAGCAACAGGAGACACAAACTGGGGGGAATTCAAGAATGTCACTCCTTCAACTTTGAGCAGCTCATTTCTTTGTTTAGTTTGGAAAAAAGGGCCAAAACTTTAATTTAATTTAGATCCTCTGTGCAGATTTGCTGCACTGTTTGATGAATGATTAAATGTATATTATATTTGTTTTAGATTTTCAGCTTTGTAGCTCAAATCTAAAATATTTTTCCAGCTTAGACGGGGTCAACAGGTTATTAATGACTGTGTAAAGCTGGAATCAGTAATACAAACAACCTGCAAGAATCTCTGTAACGTCATTAAAAATTATGGAAAATATTTAACTATACTGTACTTCACTACACTTCAGTCTTATACTGACACATACATGGAGATTAAAGTTTTATCAAAATTAGTTAAATGCAGGTTTTAAAATCCTGCAAGTGGTTATACACAACTATTTTTTAATAACTTTATAGCAATAACAAAACTTTGGGGGAGCACAGAGGTGGAGCGGTTACTGCTGCCGCCTGCTTCGGATCCACCTGCCACCTGCAGCCTCTCGGCGTGCAGTTTGCACGTTCTCCTCGCGCCGCGTGGGTTTCCTCCCGCAGAGCAAAGACGTGCATGTTAGGTTAATTGGTGACTCTCAGCGGTGTGAATGTGGGTGTGAATGGTTGTCTCTCTCACTCTGAAAGACCCAGTGACAGCTGGGATGGGCTTCACCCCCCGTGACCCCGAAGAGGTCGGGTGGTTATATGGAATAAAAGTAAAATGTGTGAGTGTCATCATAATACCCTCACTAATAAAACAGGGTCACGTGTGTCAGCATAAAAAGGAAACAACACGTGGGCGTCGCCGCTTGGTGTTTCTGCTGTGATGTGGTGGACGGGGCTCAGTGAAGCACCTCCATTACCTGCACATTTTCCCACGGTGACTCCTGCGCATTAAAAAACACTTAGTGGCACTAATGTTGTGGCTGATCGGTGCACTCAGTCCCACTGGTTACTTCATGACCATAGAAAGACTTGGACCCATTCGCCTACTTGACCTTTCTGCCATTTAAGCCTAATCCTCAGCATCTTGAGCACTATTAGCGGCCGCAGCTTATTCCCACCATCTAACCTGGGTTCGTGTCTGCAGCCTGCCGCTCGGGCTCAGCTGAATCACCGCAGCACCACGCGGGTCACCTTCTCCTGTTTCCATTGTGCCCTCGGAGCTTATTTGTGACTGACTTTGCAGTTTCCTGCATGAGTCAGGGTGCGTTTCGTCATTGCTGTAAGGGCAACTTTAAATTTGCACTCGACCAAATATGGGTCCGGTGGTGATTAAACTGCTCCGTGCCAAGACTTTGCTAAAACACAGGTGTTCTCTCTCTGCGCAGCGACCGTGTTTACTAGATTGTCCCTGTGAAAGACTCACTTTTTCTCCTTTTTGCCTTTCACACGGAACGTTTGTATTTCGAGAGCTGCGAGCTGCCCACATAGTGTCGTCACTGGAGCTGCTTTCCCTGTAAACTGTTTGGATTCAATGAGCTAATCCACCTACAGTGTTTGGCTCAGTGCCACACAGCCCAGCAAACACACCGTAATGTATAAAACGCAAAATTTATAGTCAACAATTAAATATTTACTACATATTAGTGGCCGATTAATCACCTGTGGCTTCCTACAAAACTCTGAGTGCGTCGGCTTGTTATCGGCGTTATCAAAGGCCAGAGCTCATAAAAAGTGCGATTGAAGTCAGTGAATGCCACTTGTGCTGGTGTAAATATAAAGTCACTTGGGGTAAAGCTGTAATTATTTCAGCTTTTCACCCTGATCCACCTTCCTGATGCATGTGGATATTAATTTATATCTGATGCCTGCACTTGGTGAAAACTTCACACCTTCTCAGAGCGCAGCCAGACCACAGCTGGACTCTGCACATGTCTGACCTTCCCGCAGAGAGAAGCAGTCCCTCTTGCCCTCCCCCCTTTTTCAGCGCTGTGACAGTAAATTTTACAAAGTCCACAAAAGGACGGTCAAAGCATCATGTCTGACAATCTTCAAAGAGTTATGACAGGAGAGAGTCACTAGTAAAAAGTGAAAAGTCTGATAGCCATCGGCGGGACGAGGACTCTAGTAAACAAAGTGCTGAGTCTAGACCACTTGAGACGGGCATGTTAAGGTCATGCTCATAAAATCCCCCTAGACACGCCGCTCCTTATAGGCCTGGAGGGGAAGGAGCTGGAGCAGGAATCACCTGCCCAGATGGGTCAGGAGCTGCTCCTCTGCGAGCTGATCCCGGGCCCCCATCACACTGCCTGGGCGAGCAATAGGAATCATATGTGGGAAATAACTCAGAGGAGACTAAACCAGGCCGCCGCGGTAGGTATGTAAGGAGTGCAGGGCCCTGCAACGTGACAGAGGTGTCATCATACTGAGCCATTCAAAATAGAGAAGAAACGTCGGCGGCCGTGGCTTTGTGCCGAGGAAATAAATCTGTAACTCGATTAGATGAACTTAAAACAACCCCACGTTCTGACTGAAACCTGCCAAAGATCCACAAGTGGCCACCACTATAACTGACCTTTGGAAGGAATGCAACGCCTTCTCCTTGACTGACATTTGCTTTTAGCAGCTCCTGTGGGATGGGGTGCTGAGCTAGTGGAAGGCGATAGCGGGGGAGATCCTCTGGAGATAAACCGCCATGCCCCCTGTCCCTCAGACAACAAAGAAAGTGAGTGATGTTTGTCTTAAAACCAAGAGCCGCGAGCCCCCTTGTTTTGATGTGTGGGCCACCAGGGATGCGGGACTCCATCAGCACTCGGGCCGAGGAGAGAGGAAGAGAAACAGGACTCACACAGATCTCGTCCCCAGGACAAACAATCTGAGTGACAAGCCCGTTGGAATCCCACGGAAGTCACCCAACAGATGAGGCATTCAAACACGCAGAAAAAACAAGAGGCGTTTAGGTGGCCACAAAGGGCCCAAGCAGAATTGCTCAGCATGGTTTCCTCAAGTTTTCGAGGACAAAGGTTTGAGCCATAGAGTCCTTTAATATATGAACATACGGGATCCCCACAGAGGAGCATATCATGTCAACTCGTCTCGAACTCAGATGTCGACTGAAAGAAAACCTAAAAGCCACAGATTTTAAATAGAGTGGAAATTACAAGTGTAATTCGAGGTTCTTGTAATTCGTTCTTGTAATTCGTGGGCAAATACTGCACTTAATGATCTACTACTTTTACCTGACAGCTACGGTTACTACTTACTGTTACGTAAGTTTCATTTCAAAAATGATGCTTCAAGTATGCAACAGTACGTCAGGAACTTATAACTAGTTCATGTAATCAATTATCTGCTGCTTCTTAGTAACCAAGTCATTAAATGCAAGACGTTTATTTGTAGCTTCAGGTCCTGCAAATGTTTACCCAAGTCAAATTTTAATTCTTCCACCAGTGTAGGTATCACTTTAGAAGGTATTTACACACTGATTAGCAAGTCAATAAAACTCCAGCATGTTTTTAAGGTTACAGACGTGGTAAATAATATATTTTTTTAAGGTAGCGAGAGCTCTAGAGGCTCTACGGGAGAGGAAATGAAAGAAAGTGTAAGAGTCAGGTTAGTGACACCTGTAAAGACGTACCTGCTGTGGATCAGCTGCAGGCTGACTTTTTCCAGACTGGAGGATCCAAGGTTCGTAAATCTGAGGCAGCCGATGACAAACGGGAAAACAAAAAGTGTACAGCAGGCCGGATCTGTTCCAGAAAGAGAAGTTTACATGAAATGTATGTGAAGTTAAAAAAAAAAAAAAAGGGTGACATGTTGAATTAGAACAAGAAAGTCCTAGTTACGGTCATCGTAGTGATCTGTGAACAAGGCTTCTTTGTGCAAACAGGATTGATTGGAAAGAAATGACTGTGGCAGATGTCTGGTTCAATGGCCAATATCCTCAATTTCCATGTCTGATTAAATTACTTAAATATGCTCAGACCAACCGAACAACCTCCAATGCGCTTGTGTACCATGATCTTTATATTAGACAGAAAGAAACCGAAAACAGACGTCAAGACGATGCTTTGATGAACCAGACCTTAAGGGATAAACTCAATTTTAAAGAAGCAAAAAAAAAACAAAACAAAACAAAGAAACTTCGGTGACTTACCGAGCAGCGTAATATAAAAAGCCATAATTACTAACGATTGTGGTATGTTGCTGCAAAGTGCGTCCGCTCACTGCTTGGCAGGGGTGAAACTCGTTAAGATTCTATCACGTTTGAGCCATTCATTAGTTTTACTGCTCGACCACAATCCGGCAGGATCACATGCACGGCAGGAGGGACAGCTCTGCGTTTACGTTCAGTGTCAGAGACGTCAGCACTGAGGAATCTTCTGCAGCACATCTGAAAACACACAGCAGATAAACATACCTGGAAGATGCAAGTTAATCTCGGAATATTGTCCCCAACTTCTACATTTGCATAAGAACAAAAATGTGGTTTGGTGAGATTAATGACGTTACGATTTACTTTTATATTTGATAAACGCAACACACGTTTTATTGGATCTTTTGTGCACGTATTAAGAAAAAGACTTCCTACAAAAGTAGATTCATATCAGCTTTTTAAACAGTTTGGAGGGACACAAAAGGCTGCAGATTTAGTGACGGTTCACAAACTGTCTCTGGAAATGATCATTTTCCAAATTTCCTCACTAGGTTACACCACATCAATGAATTTTCATCATTTGTGTTTGTTTATCAAAGGGGTGTCTGTGCGAGAGAGAGAGAGTGTCACGAAGGCAGGAGAGAGAGTGTCACGAAGGCAGGAGAGTGTTGAAACAAAGAGGAAACACCTCAAGTGAACCCAGAGGGCCTGTCTAATAACTGGCCGAAGTCTCTTTCCCACACACATCCAAATGGAACATGAGTGAAAGCAGCATCGGGGTTGATTTCTGTGCTGCGTCACCGCTCGCAGATCCCGACAAACATCTCCTCTGCGGACGCAGCACCTCGCTGTGAGGGGCCGGGAACGCGGGGTGCCCTCACCGTGAAGCAGAGCAGGGGTACGAGGCTCAGATGGATGTCGGGGCAACATCTGTTGCACCTCCTGACTTGGTCTTATCTGCACACGCTGGATGGGAGATGGGAGAAGACAGAGGACAGGGAGGAAACAAACAGGCATTCTTTGCAGAGTTTAAGAAAACAGGCCGGCTTTTGTTTGTCTTGTAAACGAATGTGAGGTTCCCCGTCGGGTCACACATTTGCATTTCACACAGCTCATCGGGGTCATTTTGTTGTTTGATTACATTTGTCTGCACTTCTGTCGGCACACATTCGTCTTTAGAATCAGATAGCTCAACAAAACATTAAAAATGTATTTGTTGTACATTATTGGTTCCAACTCAAAGTTTGACAAATAAAAAAAAAAACTGCTGAAGAATCTGTAGAAGCAAAAGTGCAGCTGTTTGGATGCACTGTTAGAAATGTATTCTAAAAGCTGATATGCAACACTATATTTTGTGTCATATCTTCTTCATATTAATTTCCAGATACTACTTGAAACAGTGAGAGTAAAATAAAGCACACATAGCCACTTGTCAAGCTTAGGTGGGGCTGTTGACGTTAAATCGGGGAAGACGTGTGAAGATTACAGTACATGTTCACAAAGCTTCTTTCATTGTGAGGTCTGCCTTCTTCCTACATTGTAAAATCATGGCTTTCAGTGTCAAGTGTGGAAATGAACACAGCCCATATTTTATTTCAATCCACAGTTGATGGATGAGATCATGTGTTCGCATTGACTATACTGTGTGTACAAAACAAAACACTGTAACCAAGTTGAAAAAGCAGCAGATGATGACGCAAATGCAGCGCTTGTGATGTCAGGAAAATAAAAACCAAGGTGACAAACGATAAATTGTGATGGAGGCTGTAGCGTTGAACATTGGGTGATTGTTTGTGGTTGGCAGGTTTGCAATTAACTGTGCACAGTTTGCTTTTGTGCAGAGTCTTGCTCAGTCATTCTCTAAATGGCATTTTGTTCACATCTCAACCTTTTGTTTCCAATCACTCCCTTACTTTATATTACTGCCAACAATTAGGCTTGCCATAATTTTTTTGATTTCCTAAAGTGTTTTTCCTCCCTTCCAGGCAGCTGTTAATTATCATTAATTTTTCTGAACTACCAAAATCCTCCTGCAGAGACTTGAAGATTTTGAGGTACACCGACGATCGCGGTAAACATCCCATCCTTCATTACTGTTGCTTAGTAATGAAACTGTGTGCGTGTGACTACACAGCATAAATAATACGACTTTAAAGCCTGTGTATCTGTAAGCCACACTACGGGTAAAAAAACGGAACACCTCAGCCAGACGCCAGCACGTAAACAGTTAGAGCAGGTAAAGTCACAGTGTGGGAGACAGGCCGAGTGAGGGAGAAGAAGAAAGAGAGGTCCCCCATTTCTCGCTTTTTTCCTCCTGGGAGGGCTGCTTCGCTGAGGTCCTGGCCTCTTCCCTTCCCTTGGGCATCCTAGATGCCCATGCTGAGGGGAGGGCTGCTTTGGCGTGACCAAAGGGAAGCAGAGCGAGCAAGAGAGAGTGAGACAGAGAGATGGAGAGAAGACGAGGGGAAAAAGAGAAAGAAGAGAGAGACAGAGAGGACTCAAAAAAAAAAAAAAAAACAGAGAAAGTGAGAGCGACAGGGAGAAAAAGGGGGGAGTGAGGCGAGCGCAGCAGCCCATGGTTTGTCTCAGGGCTGCAGCAGCTTCCAGAGCTGGTGTGCAGCAGACTGAAGAGAAGCACGTCTGCCCCAGAGGCAGAGACTGGAAAACAGGATCAAAGAGTCGCCAGGGCAACCTGCATGACACACATTGTATTAAAGCCACACGGTTAATTTGAAAGAGAGGGAAGAAGAAGAAAGGGGAGGCAGAGGTAGCAGAGAGTAGAGTACATTTATCAGGAGCCACTGTCTCACTCAGTTAACTTTCCACTCAAAACTTTTCTTCAGCTTCTCCGCTCTGACTTTGAGCCCTTCGGAAAAAAAACAACGACTCTGGCTCGACCTCCACGGACTCATCTGTGCTTTGCCGATTATCTTCCAGCATCTCAGGTTTCCACAGGTCACCTTAAATCACAAATCAGAGACAATGTGAAGAAAGCGTTTCCAGAAACATATGCAAACATTAAAATCATCACATAATTCATACTGATCCATGAAGTATGATACCTATAAAATACACCCACCCCCCCCCCAAAAAAAACCTGACCTAAGAATAACACCTGCCCTGAATAAATATCTATTACAAATGTTGAACATGATGAAACCATGAGCAACACAGTTCAATAATTATTCTGTGTAAACATTACAGAAAATGGTCATTGTTACTTAAACTGTTATTAAGGCGACACAGCAACAATAAGGAAATATGATTTTCTAGTGGACAACCTGGACATGAAATATAACATATTTTATTACACTTAATCAAGCAAAACAAATCATGTAGTATAAAAAAAACAACTAAGGCGACATTTTCTTTTTTAAAAGTTTAATAGGCATTTTAGACAAAATTCATAATTGAAAAAACAAAACAAACAAAACTTATAAAAACTAACTGCATGAAATGTTTTAAAACCTAAATGTGAGCAGATGATATGCAAAGTCCAACATTGTTAGAATTCCCCACATTTATTTTGCATTCATGGGGCTGAATGCACTGTTCCGTCCAGGCTCTAAAAATCTACCTGGCAGATCTTCTGCCAAGTGATCAAATCTCTAAAAGCCCGACAAAATACAAACAAAACGACCGTCACATTTAAGCAAAGTAGGCGTAAAGCACATTGGAGGGGCAACGATGCACCTGGGGCACAATGAAAACCGCTCATGTCGGAGGCGAGGAAGCCGAAAAAGGGCAGGTGGGCTGAAAGATGGCATTCTGCTTACAATCCCCACCGAGCAGTAACTGGGACAGGGAAGGGGAATGCTGGCTGGAAGTGGGTGGGATGAGGTGGGCCGGGCGAGCGGGCGAGCGCGATAAACAGCAGACAGGGAGGGGTCTTCACAGACAGTTGGAAGGCATTAGGGTGTCGGACAGGGACTTGTCACACGCAGCTGTTGCTGTGGCTGATTGATAGTTTGTATTCCACCCCGATGTGAGCCTGGAGTCGCTCGCCAGCACTGATAGGGATTACTCCAATCTCAAGAGTGAAAAAATACAGTAAAAATGTAGAAAAACAAACAACGTTTGCACAATGAAGAAACTAAATTCCACAACTGAAACTAAATCCATCACATTTCTCTACCATGTGGCTGCAAACAGCCTGGCCGGTCGTTACTGCTGTTTGCTTTGTTTTTCCAATTATTTTCTCAATTTTTTGGTCTTTGATTTCAAAGAAGTCACAAGTGTGCTATGATTTATAAACAAAAATCTGAATGTAGCTCTACGTGGTTAACATACTGAGCTAGAAAATATATCCTAAGTCGAACATTTATATAAAAGCATTCAAACCAGTTTCCACCTTCTATAAAGTCATCTAGCACTTGTCACTTGATTAGTAGGACTTGTGTATGGCTGCACAGGAATGTACACAGCAGTATACTTGTTTGCATGTACGTAATATTCCATTGGATACTCAGACTACACTATTCAGATTAGATATTTAGACACTGCGTGACGCACTGATATGTAACTACCATACATAACACAAATCCAATCCCACAACGGCATTCGCTGTTACTGAGTCGACAGTTGCACAGCGCTTCTCAGCGGAAAGATTATGAAGCGTGCCCACCCAAACATCCTGGAAAGTAATCAGTGGAGACGTTAAACATACCTCCAGAAAACCTGGGCTCCACTTTGTGTGCGTGTGTGTCCAAGAGTAAGAATGTGTGTGTTAGTGTCCGATGCTAACTAAAAAGAATGCCATACATCCCGAATGCCACTGGTTTACTTACAATGGCAGTAGTAAACAAGATTTCCATTCCGGTCAAAGTTCAGTGATTTTCTTGACAAACTACTTTACACTGGGTGGGACTGACGGTCTCCTCAGTCAGGTTGTTGCACGCCGTTCCAATTCGTAAAATGAGACCGCAGCGAAGGGACGATAACATACAATACACATCTTGTAGAGAGAGGCCAACGTCGGCTGTATTTTCTCGTGTGTACATGTTGGTGTCTGTGCGTTAATGTGTGTGTACGGGCACTAGGAGGATTGTGGCATTTCTGTGTCATTAGCTGCTAATGTCTTTTAGCATTAGCAGTGTCAGCGTCAAATCCTTGCAGGCTCTGTGTCCTTGTCCTCCAACAGGCTAATGAACTGACCAAAGCTCTCCTTCACTGCCTCCATGTTGTCGATGGTGCTGCCGTCCAAAATCCAGCGCTTCCCTCGGGCCAGCGGCTCCAGTTCAAAGTACTTCTTGATCTGTTGACAAAAACAGAGAGATTATGGTCAGTTCAAATATTCAGTTTCATTAAAGACATCCACAAATTATTGCATTTAGTAATTACTGTAATTAGGAGTAGTATCAATAACAGCACAGTTTTTATTTTTTATAGCACCTTGGGATTTCAGTGATTAAATTAGCTTCACAAATGTAGAAGAAAAGAGATAATATATCTTTTTCTTCCTCCAATTTTATTTTATGATTCAGCCAACTATGAGGGAGAAATGAGGCTTTTATTTCAAATTTAATCTGGACCAAACTGGATGAAACGCCCTGGTTTTACAGTTGCTTTTCAGTTTCCAGAGGCCGTAATTTTTGTCCTTCGAGGTCAAGAACATTAAAAAGAAAAAAAAAAAGAGATCATCTTCACATATCATCTCCAGCTACACTCCACAAGTAGTTTTCCATCCACGATGTGTTTTCCTCACATAATTACTCACAAACACATGCACAGTCATGAATCTGTCCATGCACAGCAGTGTTTCAGAATGCATCTAATTTAAAGCAGAATATTAATGAACTAAACGAAAAGTCTGGTCTGATAAACATGTGGCTTGGTGACGACACTCGACGCTGTTCTTTGTAACATTCGATTATAAAGTTCATATGTGGGGATTTTGGCAGCTCGTGACGGTGTGGGGGTGGGGGTGGGGGTGGGGGTGTGGGCCTGGGGGGAGAACCAGAACCAGCTGTTACGTAAAAACAAATCTCAACTGAGGGAAACAATGTCTTAGACCTCCATTGAAGGTACTGGAGGTTGTTAGGGTTTCTGACATTTTTCAAGCTGAGAGTAATGGAAGCAATTTTGTTTGCCCGATGTGAATAAAGCTCAGCCATCTCCTCCTGTTTGTCTGATAGCCAGTGAAGAATGGACAGAGACAAATGTGTACTGTCAGCAGCTCTGAGAATAAAAGCAAATGCTCCTGATGTCACTGATGCAACATAACTGCAATGTTCCACTATATACACTGCTCAGCTACAATATTAAATCCACCTGGTGGTTTCAATGCTGCGATAGACCGGGCCAATCTGAGGGGTCTGCAGCTATGCAGCCGCATACACGGCGAGTTGTGACGCACTGTGTGTTCTGACACCTGTCACTCACGGCCAGCATTTAAACAACCTGAGCCGGCGCTACGATGACACTCTAAATCGCTGCACTCTGCTCCGCCCTGCTCTGCTACATTCGTCTACATTCCGCCATGGTCCGCCCACTGATTTGAGAAATCTTTCTTAGGAAATTACAATGAATGAGAATGCTGCACGCATTGCTGATCAAGTGGAAATCATTAAAATTCTCTGACTTGCTCAACAACTTTTAGGAGCAAACGTCTCTGCTTTCTAGATGTTCTCCCTCAACAGCCTTGCCGCCTGTGCTGCTCAATGAGTCTGAATCGCAGGAGGCTTCAGCAGCACCTCTTCATATTGCAGCATATTTCTGCTAAGCAAACAACAAAACTGTAAATTAAAATTTTATGTATACCTCAACATTAAACCCACCAGGTGGTGTTAGTTTCAGTCGGTATTGTGCTTTGTGTTTGACACTTTGTAAGGTTTACAGTGCGGCATGTATGTATCCACTTAAAATTCCAATGGTTGAATGCTGTTCATAATAGTAAAAGTGAAAAACGCTCTAATAAAAGGGCTATGAATAAGTAAATAAAAATTTCTTTAAAACACATACAGAGAACGAGTAATACGTCCATCCTTGTTCTCGCACTGAATTTTTGTTCAAGGAAACAGACAAGAAAGGAGAAAATAGTCAATTACTGCAGAAATATTAATACTCTCAAGTGTTTTAAAACAGTGATGACATTTGCAATGATAACATCAACGACAATCTGTTTAGCTTTCTAGTGGCATTTTCACATATTATGCACATTTTTAATCATGAACAGCCTTTACAGAATAAAACTGCACACAGCCACAGCATTCTCAATGGGTCTTTTCCACCACGAGAAGACAAATTGATTTGTGCACCCTGTAAACACCATCAAATCCACACGGGTGCCCGTCACACAGTCAAATGGCTTTTCAACTTCAAGTGAAATTGCTTTTGTCTAGACTGTACTGGGCTGTCTAGCTGTGCCATGGTGTGTGGCATGAAGAGGACGGGGAGGAGGAGTGTGTGTGTGTGTGTGTGGGGGGGGGGGGTTTCTTTGTGTCTGCTTAAATCCAGCCAGCCATGCCAGTGAGTGGGAGACTAAACGTTGTCTCCGTCCCCTTGAGCAGAGTCTCTGTCCGGGTGTAATGTGAGTTTAATGACAGATTAAGTCACCTCAGCCGCGTTTGGCTCAGAGGCCTGGCTAGAAAGCCGAGCGGACCCAAACAGTGTTAACAAATCTGTCTGGGTAACTTGAGCTGCCCTAGTCCAGGCTCTAGCCCCAGACCTAGACTGCAGACGATGCGGCTGTCAGTCTGCCTAGCTGGCCGGCTGGCTGGCTGGCTGGCTTGTCCACCCGTAGCCAAGGCCCTCTTCTGGAAGACTGTGGCCCATGCATTGGCAGACAGTCAAAAGGCCAGCAGTGACCTCTGTGCAAGTGCAGACAGGCTCAAGCTTCTCTCGCCGTCCAACAGAACACACCCAGGAGCATCTCGCAACACAGCAAACGCCTTCTTTAGCACTATGAAACAGACAGCTGATCTTACCAATGATACCAGAAGACTTATTAAGATTTCAGTGTGACTTTACAGTTGTGGAATCAAGATAAGACGAGAAATCTGAGATCCTGAAGAATCCCCTATTTGCTTAATACCTAGTTGGTACCTTCATACGGGCCACATTTCACTGACTGGGCACATCCAGTCCAGAGATTTTAATCACACAACAGGCAGACAGGATAGATCGCCAAAAATACTGTCTCAGTGTTACATGACCGAAGGAACCCCATAGCACAGTGGCCCAAACCAGTTTTTCGGAGATTAACTCCTCCTAAGCACACATATGCTTGCTTAAGGAATTGCGTGAGGCAGTGGGAAGGGTAAGCCACACAAGACGCGGGTTGCCAGATGGCTCCTAGGATGACCACTGGGTCATTCAGTCTAGCAGGTCATACAGACGGCAGTACTCGTCTTGAGCACGGAAGAACATATCTCATAGCGTGCGTAAACAAGGACGCCAAGAATATCTTTAAATCATGTCAACTGAGCCATGCTGTAGCAAACAGGGTACAGCGTGGTGGGGAGATACATAACTACAGGAAAGCAGAACCGTTGGCAACAAGCTACGAAATAAAGACAAACTGAACAAAGACAAACCAACTCCGCTTTAGACGGCTACTTACATATAGTCAAATTACTGTAATATTTTAAAAGTACAAATGTAACATGTGTATCATCAAACACACCACACTCTTTGCTTTGGTGTAGTTTTCACTTTTCCTTTTCTTTTCCTAGCAGAGAGCAGCTGTAACAAGGCACAATAATTTAGCAAAACGTCATTCATTAAAAATGCATTATAGGTTTGACAACGTGCGAGCCAGTGTCAGCGGGGAGTGGCCGCACAGCAAGTGAGCTAAGCTTAAGCTCCAAACCTGGCAAGTCTGCCTCTGGCTTCCTGAGACAGTGGATGGGCATGTATGGCACATGCACTCAGCTGCTCCTTGACCTGTGCCAGATTACTGCATGTGATGGTCATGTCAGTCAAGGATATCCCAGCAGAACAAAAAGAGCTTTGGCGGCTGTCGGCTGCCAGCACGGCCTTGCTCTGGCCTCCTGACCGACTAAACAGACAAGGGAGGCAGACAGAGGTAGGAAAAAAAATCAAAAAGACTGACTGGACAAGAACAGCCTGTTAAAGTCTGAAGGTGCATGATGTTTGCTACTGATAACATATGTGAGAAGACCTGACAAATTTATATCCTTCACAAATTTACGTTCTGTTCTGCAGTGTTTCTCAGCTTAAAAATGAAATAAACTAAAAAGCAGGTGGTATTTAAATGACTGCCTTCTTAAATTATGTCCATTACACATGCAGCGGACAAACACTGCAACTGGCATCCAGCCTAATATGACCCACATTTGTTGCAGCGTTATTTACCTCGAAATGAAACTATGTTTTCGGACACGTTTTCTTATTTTGTCTGTGTATTGATTTTTCTTATGGTACCTTATACAATTCAGGTTCAGAAAGAGCCTTTCTCCGGGGTGCAAGGCAACAGAACAAACTCTGTTAACATGCCATGTTCAGGATCCTTCGGATGAAAAGACTTGCTCTGGTTCAATAGTCCTGCACTATGTACATGTATTTGGGAAATCTAAAGGCGGGTAAAGCATTCTTGCAGAGGTTAACAGCAAAGCCAGATGTGGCAGACACGCAGATTTCTTGGATAAACTCCTACAACAGATCAGTATGACAAAAGAAAGTTAAATGACCTGCACTGTCAACTCTATATTTCATTTAGATTGTTCGCATATATTTGATTGCTGTCATTGTTGAGTCTGGCTTTTGCTGTTGTCTTGGGTGCCAAAGGTGTAAGGAAAATATTGAAATTAAATTCAATAATATCAAATAATAATGTTTTTTTAAAAAAAACAAACAGTAGTTTAAGTAATAAGATCATAAAAGAAAGAACAGGAAAAGTTCAATTGAGAGAATGTTGCCTTTCAGCTATTAAAGAAACTAAAAAGAAGTTGTAAAGAAAACATAAAGAGTCTAAACAAAAAGTTATCCCTCCTTCAGGATAATTATCAAAAGTCATTAATGGAGCAGGGAGACCATCACTCCAAGTCATGGAGATATCAGCCTTAGGGATTTTAACAAAAATAAAGTCTTTTGTTTAAAGGCCATGTAGACTGAACTAACCCATGAGAGAGGCAGAGTCACAATCCATATATTTACAGTTTGGAGTTGTATGTATTTTAGAAGGTCTTTTTTTTTTTTACTGTTTCTCATAAAATGCACAATATGACCTCCAGTGCCCTTGACCAAATATGTACCATGACAGCATGTCTATCATGCGTCACTGTCATATCCTCACCACATGAGCAAGCTATATAACTGGAGCTGAAGGCATTAGGGGGTCTCTGAACTAGGGAAAGTGGCATACTCAAATATCCAAGACAATCAATTACACCATCCCTTGACATGTTGGCCCCTGTGAAGATATCAGTCACTTGGAAAGTGGCCCACACTGGCGACTGCATTGAAATGTGAGCGTAATGTGAGATCCACTTACCATATGATAGATATGCCTTTGTTTGCTTTTCCGGCTTACCTAAAGAGCCTTAAAGACATGAGAAAGCCCGGAGGTCCCCGAGAGGGAAACACTCGGGAAGCCTTTGAAAAAACAAACACTGCACCACAAATTGTGGGAAGTGTCAAATGAAACAACCCGCCGGTCAGTAAGTCAAACCTAAAGCCTATTTAAGAAAGGTTGTAACACCTTGGGCAATGGACCTAAGGTTTTTGCATTTGACGGGATTACTGTCGCCAAGCATTACCCAAAGTAGATCATGACCTGATCACCTGTTAAGTGAAAGTATTAGTTGTAGGTGAGGCACATGACACTGCCACCTTTGTTTCCAAATTACACGCAGTAAGGACTTCAGGACCCCCCTCGGCCTTCTCTCCGTCTTGCTGGGATGCCAAGCAGGTGGCACAGCACAGAGGGATAAGTAGAAAGACCATGAACAAACCCAGAACAATTTATGCATGTCCTCACACTCTTTTTCTACTGGCACACAGGCAGATCGCTCCCTACGACCTTGAAGGATCAGAAACATCAGTTACTACAGTTACTGTAAGTGGCTTCAGCTTTGGTCTTCAGTGCTACTGTGAGGAACCTTGGAGTTATTTTTCCAAGGACATGTCCTTTAACTCGCATGAAACAAGTCTCTTCATCTACCTGTGACATATTGCCAAATCAGGAGAACCCGTCTAAAAGTGATGCTGAATTTATTACTTCTAGGCTTGACTACTCGGGATTTGTTGGATTTTCTCTATAAATCAGTAGTCAAACCTTTGTTATGCAAAGAGATAATTACATAAATGAAGTGATTTTTAACTGAATTTACTAGAGTTGAGAAAATCTGAATTGAAGGGCTATGGACCTGAAGTACGACCAAGGACAGAAGGAGGAGGACAAAATTTGAGGAAAATATGGACTTTCAGTTTTGTCTTTTCATTTGCTGTTGAAACATTCCAGTACAGGCCAAGATATAAAAAGGGTTGAGGCCACCTTGGAACCGAGCCATAGTTGTAGAACAGTTGGACCAGGGGATTCAGCAGGCAACAAATTAAGCTTTAAGTCCCTATGTCACAGTGCAAAAACTGAGCTGCTTTTAGATTTACTGTCCTCTTCCACTCAGGTGGGACCATGGCTCTCTCTCAGGCTCGAGCTCAGCGCAGGTTCAAAGTGATTCACTTGCAGAACACTTCCCTTCAAAGCCAAGTGACCATTGCCAGATCAGAGCCATCCTCAGAGGCGCTGTAAATCTGAGCAAGGCTGCACAGGGGACATTCTTGTCGAGTCTGTCAGTGTGCTCCTTGGAACAATGCTGCTGCACTTAAGAGTCAACACGGTGATAATGTCCTTTCCATATAGGCAGGCGATCAGAAAATATGTCTAAAAGATGTTCCTGAGGAGATTCCCATTTGGACAATGAGCAGGTTGATCTCTCTTTGGTTTGTTTTTACAAGCACAAGAGGCATTTATTTTTATTTTTCCTTGCAGCAGATCAGATGACTTTCGAAAACACTGGCTGCTGTTATTAAAGGACCCGTGCCTCAAGTCTGGTTGTGGCACCAGCAGATGCAGTGTCAGTTTGCAGATCACACATTCAGGCATCTTTCACCAGGGCCTTACCTGCAGGACACTTAAGTTCACACATACAGTTTTAAAAGTTCGGGCCAGCAACAGCTAACATTTATTGCCAATGAAAAGCCACCTCGACCTATTGGAGCCACAACAGAAGCTCGGTAAAACTACAGCGAAGATTCGAGACAGGCTAAATATGCCACAGTGGAGTGGCAGTTGTGATCCTGACAGCAAGCCATTTTAAACAAATTAAGAGGAAAAGATGATTGTCACGTGTCTCTCAACGTATTTATATTAAAAAGAAATCCCCATAATTCTTGGTCGTGGCAGATGCAACAGACAACAACTGTCCAGTCAGTTCAGAGAACGTAAATAACGTGCTCAGATTAAGAAGAACAGATTGACCCAAGTGCTGACAACTACTTTGACCTCCATGCGTGAACACACTGTAAAACACAAAAAAACTGTGTGAGGGCAGAATATGAGTGTGTGTAGTAGGGGGAGGTGGGGTGCCAATGTTTGCTTTGCCTTATTACAGATTTACAGTAACTTAATTTATTTAAGGCCAAGAGCTCCGTGACAAGGAACATCTGATCTGTGTGACTTGAACGGGTGAGCTGGCATCCTTCCCATGCTCCCTGCTGCAAGGGCCAATCTGCAGGCATCTTCTCTTCAGCCCGCACTCCCTCTTCTTCTTCTCATGAAGGGGGCCCCCTCGCTAAAGGAGCCCACACAGAGGGCTCTCAAAGCCCAGGACGTCTGTCACAAGCTCTCCCTCTCTCCAGGACCCCCCTGGTGGGACCCTCCACCCCTTTCACTCGGAGGCCCTCTTTTCAAGCTCCAGTCCTGACAGTTGAACAGCCTGAAAGCTGCAGCAGACTCCCGCTTCAGCACACAGCACGCGGCAATACAATCAAAGTGCTCCCCTTCTGCAAAAGATTTAATCCATGCTTCAAGTTGGAGTCCACACACACACACAGAGGTCTATTTGAAGAGTTTTCTTACCTCTTTTCCTTTGTATACCTTGCCCTAATTATAATTGTGAGCAACATATTTCATGTATACATGCATTGAGGGCATGTAGAACAGATTAGAACAGATGAGACTAAAAAACACGGCCACATGTTGTGTTTTTGTGTACAGTACATGCATAGTTACAGTGCTCCTTGGGTTAAGCATCACAAGTGAAATTAGGGGTGCTAGGAAAAGTGTTTATGTTTATGCGCAGTCGATTTTCTCTCTTGGTTGAGATGAGACTTCTCACTGACCCTAATCACTACCAAGACATCAGTAGTCAACAGCCAGCGCTGCAGCGGTGCCCAACTGAAAGCAGCCACGGCACTAAAACATTTTCATACCACAACTGCCAAGGATGAAAGCTGTCCCATGTGCTCCTTCTTTTTCAGTTGCATAAACTCAATAATGACCATCAAGAGTGAGGTATTCAAGAAGTGAAGAAGGAAAGTTTCAATGGATGAAAAACGCCATGGAAGAGAGCCCCCAGAGATTCCCAACGTTTGATCCCTGTGAGTCAGCAATGAAACCTGCGGGTCAAATCACACGATGAATTGCTTTTCGGAAGTCTTGTCTTGGCTAGTGGCGGCCGGTCGTCCGACCTTGTTTGACCAACAGACAAAGGGAGGGAACTGACCATAATTGCGATGGGGGTGATTCTTTTCTCCTCCAATGGACGGTCCAAACCTGAATAGGGTGTGGTTGGCTGAATTGTGTTCCGCACTGATTTTGAGCGTGAGGACCCACTGGGGTCAGAGTTCAGCAGCATTTGACGTGGGCTGTGGGAAAACGCAAGCATGATGCTCGCACAACCTACCGACTGCCCTCTCACCCACGGTGCCCCTTAACCTCCCAAAGGGATGGACCACCAGCCCAGGGATGACAGGATGAGAATGGCTGCATGGGTGGGAAAAGGAAAGAAAGCAGAGATGAAGGTAGGCGGGGGAGCTGCACTTGTGGGATAGAGAGAGATGTAAGAGAGATAAACCATCAAAGTAAAGAGACGTTTCTAAGTATCTTCACATATTGCGCTTCGAAGGTCTAGCACACATTCTCTAGAGGGTAATCAATGTGTGCTGCTTGACTGGTTTTCCAACCCTAGCCTCCCAAGATGGGATGGAAAAACTGGGTACACATCGATGTGATCTCTCTTGACACAGAGGGCCTGCAGTCTTTTTTGTGTTATCATTCGCACAACAAAGATGTAAAAAAAAAGAGGTTAATAGGCATGTGGAAATCTGTGCTACATTACTCCTAAAAGTGGCTCATCATTTATAGCAGAGTCATACATTTACTAGCTAAAACATCTGGGCTCAAAGCAACATCCTTAGGAGTGCATTTCGACATCGGGGCCACCTAGAACGTTTGCATGGAAACACAGTTGGGTGCACCAGTTTGAATCCTCAAAATTCTCCTAATTTGAAACGGCAAAAATTGCATAAGAGCATCTTTTCATAAAGATTATAATTATTGCACATTTAGCTAGTAGAAATGTTACTTCTGATGACAAAGGAACTACTTTTGTACTAGCTGACAGATGCAAGCACTTCACAGTGGCAGAAGTGACAACCATCCCGGTGTTTCCCATCCTTTCATAAAATTACTAAGAGGTGGTACTTAGGTGGAGTGTGCAGGAGGACACAAAGTATGCTATGGAAACCAGTGTTTAGTTTGCAGTACAGTGAAAGAGCAGCAGTTGCAGAATTAGCAAAGAAGGATAACGTATGTAAGACTGGTTTCCTGAAGGAGACGTGTGCCGGTGTGCTGTGACTTCTCCGGACAATCGCCTGCCCTGTTCGAACACGAGCCCAACTGGACATCGGACAAAGACTTTGTATTAGGGAGCTAGTGGGTTAATGTCCATTGAATGTCCGGGCTAAGTGACCTGGACATTTGGGTTCTCACATACAGACTCCGGGATTGTCTTGATAAGTTTAGTGCACGTCTGAATAAGAAACCGAGCTTTGTTTCAACAATCCTATTTCTTTAACGTCGCCCCAAATAGAAATACTGTTAATTCCTGCCCAAGGTAATAGGAGTTATCAAGAACTGCAAACCCAACTGGATTTGTTAAGCTAGACATTAAGTTTCAATATTAAATGATTAAATAATACCACAAAAAACAGAGTCGTCCAAACGCACATGGCTGAGCTGCTAAAAAACGTTACATGGAACGTCACACTTTAGCTCATCAACTGACAGGAGACAAACAGAAAACACTGTAACAAACTATTCCAGATCTTCTGCATCTTATGAAAACTGTTGCTAAATATCTGTGTAACATAAATATTCGAGTCAACACAAACCAATAAAAGGCAGAGCAGCACAGAATGGATGAATTTTGGTTTTATGTAAATGAAACTGATCGGCAAAAAAGCAATAATTTCTCAATATTCTGAGAAAGTTAAATAGAAAGACAAAGCTTTTGTCTGTTAGGAAATGTTGTTATTTATTATAATAATTATTTATTTATGGTTCCAGGCTTGTACATTAAGGATTTGGACTTTGACGTCTGACCTAATTTCAGGGACACACTTGTCTCACTGCCTTTGTTTTACAGCATTCAGCTAATGAGAAGCACCTTGAATTCTGTTATGACCTGATACTGAAATATTCCTTCTTCAGTACACCAGGGGTAAGCGTACAGCGATCTGCACACAGGCAACAGCTGTATGATGGATGGGCTCCTGGTTTTGGTCTGATGATCTTGAGCCACTTTCAGGTACTTTTTTGAATCATACAGACTTACACATTAGGCATCATATTCTTTGATTCATTATACAATCCTTGATTTCGCTTCTCATTTATTGAAGCTCACAGGACAACTGTAGCCTCCCATCTGTTCCATGGCGTACCTCTGTGGCATGTACACAACTGAGTTTGGCTTTCGGGATACTGTTACATGTATGGTGAATTGTGGTAAATGTATTTCTATAATGTGATCAACGAGATGTTTTGCACTTGGCTAGAAATGAGGGACAGAGCTCAGCAAGGTCACCTGCCCCACATCCGCTTTTCCACTGTAGCCAGCAACTTGCCAATTGGGGGTTGGGAAGGGGACCTAGGGGTGGGGAGGGCCGGTTGCTGACCAGCTTCAGTCTAGACGGCTCAATACTCAGTTGACTTTTTAAACCCGCTTGTCTGGAAAAAGAGCAGACGCGAGGTAAGAGGGGGGTGAGCTGCTGCAGAGAGGCGGTGGTGCATTTTGGCTGCCACAGCCAGCAGGCTGGACTCACTACGAGAGAGGAGAGAGAGAAAGGAGGGGGGGGGGGAGAGAAAAAGGAAGACAGGAAGCGAGATAGAGAGAAGAAAGTGACAGCGAAGAACAGGGAGACGGAGCGGGAGATGCTGGAGAGCTATCCGAGTCGCTCGCTGCGGCTCCATTGTCAAGGTCAGTGAGCCGCGGAGTAAAAAGTCACGCCACCTGACCCCCCTCCCTCTCCGCCTATCTGCTTTCCTGCTGTTCATCCCCTGTTCCCCCGCCCTCAGTACCTCCATCAGTCTTGTCTGCTCACTCAGCATACACAGTAAGGGAATATGATCTCAGTGACTGCACAAATATTCTATAGTTATACTGCCATCATTCAGAGCCATCATCAAGAGCCATTTAAAATTCTTTTTTTTCGTGTAATTTGATGGAGAGCGAGATAACAGTATAATACGAAATAGCTGAAAGAACCACCCAGCTGCAAATGATGTTGCTCAACAGCTTAATGCTCTCCCTTCTCTTATAAAATAGATTGTTAATTCCCCAACTCTATGGAAACTCCACGATAGTCTCTGTGAGTATGCTGTGTCTAAACTGCACCAGACGTATTTATGCAGCAGCTGGAAGTTTAGAGCACATTCATCTTCATTTGGCATCCAGAAGAAAGGTTTTAATGGCAAGTTAGAAGAATTTAAAAAGAATGCCTGTTTGAAATGCTGACTGCACTCAATTTGCAGTTTTCATTAGGTCCAATCTTTGGCAGCCCAGCTGATATAAAATTATTTGACACTGCACGGTGATCTCATCTTTACAAGACTGGCAACGAGCCCTTTTGATAGTTCTCTTAATTATTATTCTGCAGAGAGAAGAAAAAAGGTAAAATTGGCTCACTTCTACTTTTGCAACATTAACTCTCTTAAGGCAAAAGAAACCCAGAGAAGGACCCTGACGTCTGCTGAATCATTTGACAGAGTTGCCGCAATCCGTCACCGATTGTCTGGTGGGCCTGAACGCTAACTGCTAATGATTAAATCTAAATGACAAGAGGGGTTATAGCTCACAGACTGCCCTTGTGATGATTAAGCACGGACCGGAGCTTATTCCGGCTATGAGGTATGTGAAGAAGCCAACGCAACAGTGACATGCTGTGCAGTGTTAAGCATAGCATGACTTTGTCATGAGCATCAGTGTTTGTGGACTAGCTGAGGTGAGCAAACATGCCCCCCTGCCAGCCTTTTAATACCACCAGTCTCTCCCTTCCCAAAATCAGACTGAGGGATGACAGAACACACCCATCTGAAATTATCACGACTTGTGTAGTAAAGAAAGTGATCAACACACACTTCCGCTTTAAAGGCTTTTGTTGGTGTCATATCAAAGGCATCTGTCGGAGTTGTGTGAAAATAATTACGCTGTGAGACTGACATAATTCTTCTGCTATTTTGATGACTAATCTAACATTTTACTGTAGGAGCTAACAGTAACATGAACTTTTAATTTTGGACATTTTTTTTTTTTTACAGATATGCTGTTTGTGCATGATGAGGTGACTCAGTATGTTTTGTTGTACGTCTTTTCTCCTCCGCTGTACTCGGGTCTCTACAACAGAGATCATTATAATTTGCTTTACTAATTAAATTAAAGCTCATTAGATGATGAAAGAAAAACCCTGTAAACTAAGTAACAAAAAAGACATTCAAATTTTCAAAGGTAGCTGGTGAATAAAAAGCCTAAAAGAAAATAGAGGGAATATTTAGGAAGCTAAATGGAAAAATCAAAAATAAATAAACAAAATCACTCTTTATTTGTGACATAACTATAACCTCCATTCTGTTAATTATTCTAAATGAGCTAGCGTAATCAGACAATTCCACACAGTAATGACGCAAGTGAAAGGTATTGTTAGGGTGATCTTAACAAGTTAGTCGGAACCATTTGGTAACAGAGTTGCTCACAATGTGTTGTTTCCTGTTTTAAAGTTCATTGATTGGCCCTTACCTGTGCCTCATCTTCCACACAACCAATCAACAGCCACCAGGGAATTTAGAGCCACTAGCGTCACAGGGCACAATGACACACACACACCATGTGCCAGACGTTTGACGAAAGTTTCAGACACTGGGCACCACATGAGTCACTGAGCACAGCCACCACCCAATGTGTGCCAAGACCTGCAAGTTCACCATGTGCAAAATGTGACAGAGGACAGTGGTTGACTCGCCACTTCCGTTTTGGACTATTCCCAGCACAGTTTCATTTAAAGTTATCATTGCACATTCTGCAATGTCAAGTGGCCGCGCTGGTAGACAGAAAATAGAATTAATGTCCTAGCAACATGAAGCAAAGCACCTTTGATTTCTTTTGGGGGGTAGGGGTCTCAAACAGCAGGACACAGCATTATAAGTCATTCTGAACAGGAGAAACTAATCTTGCTAGATTGCCTGCACACCCTCACGCATACACATGTGCGTGCACAGACCAACACTAAATATTTTTAAGGAGGCAGGCTGCTGTGTCCTTAAAATCGACATTAGCTCTGTCCATTTTACAACTGTTTAGGTGATTAACAATGAAGATATTTGACAGATTACGATGTAACCCTGGTGGTTTTTCAGTGGGGGGAACAGTTCTAATAAATGTCAGAGACTGAGTGAGGTGTAGAAATTCCATGGTTACCAAAATGTATACAGTATAATCACAGTCTGCCATTCCGTAAGACTCCAAATTTAACAAATCACAGTAGCTGTTATCACTGACAGATCATGTGCTAACAATTACTAGAAAGTTTCTCACAATTTAGATTATATTAAAGTAATATATAGTGAGGGTACAAAGAGGGGCAGGTCAGGCTCAGTCTGTGCGGGATAGGACATGCAGCAACACATTAATTACTTAGCAGTGTAAGCACCTCCATGATACATCCTCAGAGAACGTCTGAACTAATTAATGGCTAAGAGGAAGTGGTCTCTCTGATGTTACATTCAAGTCGCCATCTGGGTGTCTACCACGTGTTGAGGGTGAGTAAGAACACTGAGTGGCTACAAAAGATGTGTCATACTTTAAAAAAATGTCACACTTTATTTTTCCAACTTTGCCCAAGACTAAACTAGTTAAGGAGCAGTTTTGATTATTCATTAAATCAATCCCACTGTCCGGTTACCATATATATATAACCCATCACAACTACCGTATGAATCCATTTACCCAGTTATCATCTGTATCAATAAATCTGCAGGTGAATCCAGAATGATACACTGAAGCGCCTAAACACATGTGCACTGTTGTATTCAATGCATTTATTAATAAAGTGATATCAGTTACTTTGTTACGTTAAAATCTTTTAACATCACAGACATTTTCAAGACAGAGCTCACTCTACTGCGTGCGAAGAACATGATTTACAGTGCTCAAAGTTTTGAGCCGGCACACAAAACAAGAAGCTGTGTTTTCTTCGAGCAAGGGGTGAAGGGCGACATGTGACATGTGCATGAGCTGTCACACTTGCAGAAAGGGAGAAACAAACAGTCCACTGAGGGAGATAATTTTGAATGAAACGTGGGAGAATCATCAAGAAAGCAGGAACAACAGTGGTTATTTTTAGATGATAGAATTTCTGGTTAATAACACGGAAGACCAAGCTGTTGGAACATGAATCATCACACAACTAATGTTCAGTAAACAGCTCTTTTTCTCCATCTCAATTTCTATGAAACTGTGGGGTTTCCCTGACCTACAGCTATAACACAACTAAAAAAACAATTTTAATAGATAATTGTGCAATAACTATGACTTTTAGAGGGCAAAAATGTTTTTTCTGTTTTTCCCACTTCAATATTTGCACCCAACTGTATTTGTTCTTTTTTGTTTTTGGCGGGGGGCAGTGCTTTTTAACGTCTGCCATTATAATCATCTAAAATGTATAATATGCATGTGTACATATTAGCAAGACCAAATCAAATATTACTATAACCTGGATATCTGAGGAAAATATGTATGCCATTTTCCATATACCTAATACAACACCAGCAAACAATTCAGAAGGGAAGAGGGAAGTCCTGTCTAACAGGTGCAGTTATTTTAAAGATATGTATTTCCCATGTAGTTTATTGCTGACAGCAATCATCCTTAGTGTCATAATAGTACTAAAAAAGAGATCAGTGACACTACACCACTGACCAACTTTCTGCAGAAATCACTTATGATGCTCCGTCAAACACAAATACCTGTCTCCAGGTATTGGTCTTTGTATTATTCTCTATAAAGAAATTAGTATATCAAAGAAATGTTAAAACTTTATAAAACAATTACACCATCAATTCACTGAAATTTCCACTGGTGATACAAACTGTCCCTGTTAGAGCTTTACTTAGAAACTCAAAATCATTATAACCAGCGCCAAGCAACTTGGACACATATTTTAACAAATATTTTAAATGTGTATTAAATGAATGAGAATAGAGAAGCTGCGAAGACTATTGTTTCCATGACGATATATACTTGGCCTGCATCAATGTTTAGGTAGGTAGTACACGTCATCCACATACTCTAAATGCCAGGACCCAAGACCCAAGGTTCTTCCCGCAGACCACCGTCCAGAAAGATCACACTGCCCCGTCCAACTTCCCTTCTTATCATATCGCATCCTTGACATCGCTTCCCGTGTCATCCAAATGATGTACAAAGAACTCAAGGATTCATCTGACCGAGCCACCTTCTCCCATGTGTCCTCTGTAGGTGTTTATCCTCTAAACCAGGGCTGCCCGCACTGTTTCAGCTTGCAACTGCCAAGTCAAAACCAAGTCAAAACGATCTACCTAGTATAAAAATGCAAAACATATATTTATTTATAAATATATTGAGTTTTCTTCATATGTAAAATATATGTTGGTGTAACCTGCATGAACCCATACTGCACAACACAAGTCTGTACATTTTTACCTACATTTTACTTGCTCAGTAAGGTAACGACAAAATCTTTGCCGGTATTTCATTCGACAGCCAGAGTTGGTCGCAGTCAGCCTTCTCCAGATGTGCACAGAACAGCCGTCTTTGAAGAGATCTGGCGCGAACAGAACAGGCGGTTTTCGTTGCCACATCCATTATCTCTTTTATGTTGAGCAATTTTGCGCATTACACATGTTGGCGTATTATGCAGTGGTACGTGAGGAAGTCTGGGACAGCATCGACCTCCCTGTACTTGGCAATAAAACCACTGGAGCGGCCAGCCATCGCGGGCGCACCGTCTGTGGTGACAAATCAGGTGATAAATGTAACAATGAGGATGGATGATAGGCTGACGTCTATTAATATGATCTCATGTGATCTACCCACGCTACCTTTTCGGTCGACCGGTAAATTGCATCGACATATTGGGCATCCCTGCTCTAAACACTCTGCTTGTGCAGATCCATATGCAACAATTACCCCTGCTTCAAATATTTGTGCGACAGCAAAGGAGCTTTTTTTCCTATGATTAGAGCAGACAGGCCCTTTGCTTCCCACGTAAATCAGCGACCTTGACGTGCCCATGACCCCGTCATCTGTTCCCCAATTTTCTTTCCTTGGACCACATTTGTCAGGTACAGACTACTGCATACCCAGAGAACCCCACTAAACCCGACTGTTTGGAGATGCCATCACAATTTGACCCTTGTCAAAGTAACTCAGACCCTTCCGCTTGCCCATTTTCCTGCTTCCAACACATCTACTTCAAGAACAGCAACAACTGTTAACTATCTGCTGGATGAATAGAACACCACTGCTTGACAAGTGCCACTGTAACAAAATTATCGTATCCCCTTCAGCTCTCACTAATGTTGCTTATCCTGTAAATTGCCGGGTACCATTTATAGTAAGTAATACCTAATCAGTAACAGAGACGAGGGCCTTGAGGAAAAGCTTTTCGTTAGTTAATGGAGAATTTCCTCTAATTGTGATTAAGTGAAGACTTTATCCTGGAGAGTAAATAAGCATATTTTGGATAAGATTCAAATGAACATAAATTACTACATCAAAGTCAAATCAAAGCACATACAGCGAAAGAATAGTTTGCTGAATGAGCATTGTTGCGGTAGCTGGACTCGTTCCAAAGCTTGACAGTGGACTATTTTGTTGTGGAAGCGGCTGTTCATTTTCATTGTGTGGCTGCCGTACTAACGCTTTCATCTTACTTTATTAAGACCTTTAGAATGAGTCTGTTCAGACCAGTTCGACTGAACGGAAGCACTACAGGGATATCAGCTGCATTTGCTAAACAGCTATAAACAAAGTTGAAAACATATACTGCTCAATATGATGCCTCGCGGTGAAGGCACTTCACTGGAGGTGTGAGCATAGTTGCTCGGTGTGCATGTCAAGTAAACAATAATGGTTATCAACACCCATGCATTACTTCAAAAGGCTTCAATTACAAGGGATTATTACACATAAACGTTTCCGTTAAACATGGCATTGTCCGGACGTATACCATTTTCGGCAGTAATTGCGAGAGTTGGAATGCCATCTTCTCCATTGTCAATGAGTGGCAGTTCATTCCCACAGGTGAAAACAGATTCTTTCTTTCCACAGGCTAGGATTACTAAACAAAAGAGGAACAATATCATACATTTTAAATAGCGGAAATTCCCTTTTGCACAACAGACATTAAAAAAGTAATTTAAATGGAGCAGGAAAGAGTAAAACGCTTTCAGGCCGTGCACCATATATTTCTGTGCTTTTCCCAGAGTTAAGGCACGGGATATATCCTGTTTGTGGTTGTGCATCCACATCCTTAGAAAGCATAGCTCCCGCAGCGTTCGTCTGAAGGCTAGCATGCAGCTGCTTTTTAAACCCACCCAAACATTTGATTCGCTTCCAGACATTAAGTGCCTAAAACTAATCAGAAGAAACACTGTTTTTAGAGGACGTCAGTTGCTCTGGACCCGTCATGCTGCAGGGTGCAGACATTAGACAGACTCCCTGCAAGCTAACTCATGTAGGGTCAACTCTGGTCATATCCCAGAGACCTTTAAAATTCACCATTAGCTCCCATTAAGTCTTACTGAAATTACTCACATCCCCCGACAGTTGGTTCTTTGCCTTGCAATCACTGGTAAAACCTGAGGGATAGAGCCAAGAGCTCATGACTGACATTTAACACCATGTCCACGGAGAACGCGTGCAGGGATACAGATTCAGTTATTTAACATACGAACACTTTCTTGCAATTTGGTGTTACATAAAATGACAGTAGGAATAGACCGGGATTTTATACATTCGTAATGAAGTTAACATTTAACTGCATCCAAATGGCTTTCACTCTGCCAAAGGACACCAAAAACAAGCCCTACCATCAGCCCACAATTGCTTCATGGTATAATGCAAAATGGCAGACCGGGGGAAACGCTTAAAATTGGTGCTCACGTATCCGAAACGATAAAAAAATTAATGAATAGGTGGTTTTGCAAATCTGGTACATGTCGGTGGTACAGAGGCGATTATGTGCTACGCTCACAGTTTAAGAGGCGAAATTGACAACAATTACCGCCACCTACTTGGGGACTGGAAAGAATAATATTCTGTGTGGGAAAGGAGACAGATTCTTTTTTTAATATTTGCACTTAGCAAGAGGACAAAAAGAATACTGGGCATGACAAAACATGCACTACTAAAAACAAACACATTATTTAAACTGTTGATTGTTACGGTGGCTCAGAAGCATTTGTGATGATAGAGGTGAGATTTCACTTCTTTGACTTCACCTTAATACTTAAACACCCGTCCAGACACAGCACTTATGAAATTTGCACATCCACAGCACAGAGATCTTCTCCAAATCATTAACAGGAGCAAGGCAATCTGGGGAAAAAAAAAGTAATTTTTTATTGGTTTTTGGAACAATGAATTTAGCTTCATGTCACCTGCGTGGGAACAATATATTTTGGTTCCAGCAGTTAGTTATTTAACAATAGAGCTCTGATTTTCTATCATCAGCTAATATTATTTATTTAAAATAAAGAGTTATATAGATATGGAGCTACACTGTGTGACTTAGGCTGTATTATGGGAAATACAATAAATACAAATGTTCCAGTGCATGGAGGCAAGGCTTTTATTTCTGGACAATTTTTATTCTTCTTATGTGAAAACAACGATCACATAAACAGGTTGGATCACACTGTCTGGTATACGGGTAAGCAAATAGATCAAACACACTGTCAGAGCCGGGCTATGACTTCTCCACAGGCTTTTTGTTAAAAGATGTCTGAATATGAGAGTACTGTAGGACTAAGGTTCAGGTGTAGGCCCCCAGGCTCAACTAATCCTACTTGAAGTGCCCGTCCCATTAGACCATGTAATCAGGAATGTGCTGCAAAGCAGGTGTGATAATAATGCTTATTAAACAAACGCCCATTTACTGCCGTCTGCTTTGGATACCTGATGTTGGTGATGTCATGACAGACATCAGATGGGAGGGAGCGAGGAGGGGGTAAGGTTAGTGAGGAGTATTTTCACAGACCGGCGAGTCCAGACAGAGGCAGAGTGAAAATAGCTCAAGGGGGCAAACAAGGTAACCTTTTTCAAAAGACGCTTCAGGGGGTGTCTGCCAAGTCCCACACAATACTGTCTGCAGCGAATGTCTGTGTTGCAGTTGTATTGCACTGCAGAACAAAATATCTTAAAAGCTCTGGGTGCATCTTCCTAGGGAAGTTCTAATCTAATGAAACAGTCAAAAGGTTCTAATCTTGTTGCCAAAAATGCACTTCCGCGTGATGTGTAACTTTATATCTCGCTTGAATAATCTTTATTTTGTCCAGATGTCATTATGACCTTTACACTTGGAATTACGTGTTAAACCAGACTGGCCTGAAAATGAACCCAACGTCAGTTTCATCTTTTGCATTTCCCCAAACTGTACTTCAGCACTTTCCCACTGTCTGAATGGAAACCACCTAAATGTAAACTGCAACAGCGTCACCACAACAGATCTGTGGATTATCTGCTTAATTAAACAAATCACTTAAGGATGCTATTGTAGTCGCGCATAAAAACAGATTCACACATGAGCAGAATTATTGCAGCATGAATCACCGCTCTGAAATATTACAGTAAATATACTCATGTCTAATAAGCTAATGTGCAGAAGCAAACTCACGTTGCCATGTCTGATAATTTAGCTGAGCTGTGCACTTGTGAGTTTTTCCAAAGTGAAAGACATAAAAGAAAGACGTTTGTGGACATTTCCTCCGACAGCCTTATTACATCTACATATAATTATAGCTGATCTTTCACCACTGACATTATCCATCTCTTTTTGTTCAGGATTTTGGGGGGGTTTCAGTTACAGTGCAGTAGTTCGAGTCAGTGGCTTCCGGCATGTGATTAAGTTTTAATGCATATATAGAGTAATGCAGCCCCTGCTGGAGCCCCGCATTAAGGCAGGCACATAAACATGCTGCCCTGAGGTCATGGACGTCTCTTCTGTTTGTGACATCACAACCACAGAAAAAGCCATGAACACCTAGTACGATGCTATAATCAGATCTCCTACATGGTAACCGTTGTCAAGAATAAGGCACAGAGAATAACACTGTCCAATATACTTGACAGATGAGCATATCCCTTCTAAGACATCTCCATGATTCACGGGAGGGCCCCTGTTGTTGAAGGGGGTTGGGGGGCAAAAGGCTGTATGACAAGTCTGGACATATCCATGCCAGCCGGGACATCCCCATTAAGGGGCCACTTGGTTCTATAAGTGGAGAGAGGGGCATGGGGGTCAGATGGCCAGTTGTTTACAAGGTGTTTGCCCACTATAAGAATTTCAGGGACAGCACAAAAAGAGATGGAAAAAAATGTAAAGGAACATTTACTATGTTATGTCAGTGTATTTAAATCGATTTTTATTTACTTATCTTAAAAACTAGGATGATTTACATTGATTATGTTTGTTGTTTTTCCAAGATACATAAAGTGTAATGTTGGTGTTCAGGGGCAGCTGGGGTCAGAAGAAGTGTTGTTGAAAGCTACCCACAGCCTTATCTTGATTTAGGCTCATGTGTACGAGCGTTGCAATATCACACACTTTAAGGAAGTGAAGCAAGTCCAAAATGACAAAACCAAACAAAGAAACACAGAGGTGACTGAAGTGAATGATGTATGGAAGCTGGAGCGGTGGATTTAAGTGCTACAAAGTGACTGGCCATGCCCTCTCTTTGTGTCCTTAGGCCAGAGTGCATCCTCTATGAGTCCCCTGACGAGCTCAGGCCTCATTCATGGGTAATGTACCAGACAGAGCAGATTACTCCCTTTTCTTCTCTCACTTCACTCAGCCAGGGAAACCCTCCCTGCCCATTCCTTTTCTCCCACTTTCTCTGCTTTCCTGCTTGTCAAATTGACAGAGATGCCACAGCAAGACTTCAGTTCAATTCTGATGTATAGCACACACAGAAAAATATTCTTTTAATTCACAAAAAAATATATATATAATTAGATTTAAAAAAAATTAAAGACCAGTGTATCTAAGATCAAACTTACATTTTCCCAAGTCCCTGATCAACATGTGGTTCACAAAAAATAATTTACTGCACATCGACCTAGTGTTTAAGAAACAATGGTAAAATAACCTACTCATATTAAACAGGATACAATTTATTCATGTGCTCATTGCCCACTATTCATCTGTATGGACATTTAGCATCAGGTTTTTTTTTTTTTTCCATGTGATGGTTAGAACTGGATCTCTGAGACTGAGTGATTGCTATCAGTGACTTGTGTTTTCTTAAGTCCTTCAAGAGCTGTGTGAAGAGCTCCACAATAGATGTGCACTGAGAGCTGTGCTGGGACCCCGCTCACTGTTTACATATGTTCACTGAGCCATCCTGCACACAGCTGAGATGGAGTGTTGGCCAATGAGGCATTTGTACCTTGTCCATGGCCTATTTGTCTCCAATAAGCAGTGACTGCTCAAATACAAGTAGCAGAAAAATATATTCATTACTTGTCTCTTGACTTGTTTGAGCAATGCAGTGACTGTGGCTCAGGATGTAGACAAGGTCGTCCACCAACTGCAGGGTTGGTAGTTAAATCCCCAGCTCGCCCAGTCCACATGCTTAAGTGTCTTTCAGCAAGACACTGAACTTTTTTCCAATTGCATTTGCAATAAAAAAAGTGACGCCAGCAATTAAGATGCATAAGCAAAAAACAGAAACAAAGTTCTGGTAAAAATAAATAAATGAATAGTAACGGTACAAAAATTTTGCACCAGCGAAAGGTTTTCTCACACAGGTTGGAAAGATCATTCTGTTAACAACCACAATGGTATTTCATACATTTAAGTCTGATGACAAGAATAAAATCAACATTTTTGTTATCTACTTCTTATGTTATATATGGTGGCTGATCAACAACTATTTGTTCACTGGAATGAATATGCAATCATTATTTTTCACATCAGATTTAATATATGCAGTGCAAAAGGGTCACTATCACATAGCTACACAAATGGCCCCTTCACTACTGACTTAGGCAATGGCATTGTCACAAACTCAGGGAGACGGAGTGAAAGAAACCAAAAGAAAGGGGCTGGCATATGAGTAAAGTCCTCAGGTTTGGCATCCAGTGGGGCTGGCAGAAACACAGCTAAAGATGGCTGAGTGCATTCCCAGCCCTGGCAGAACAAATGGAACTGTTGTTTGGGTTCAGAGGAGCTGGCCCTCAGAAAGGACACCGCGGGAGGGAGGTGGAGGGGTGGGCAGGCCAGACAGGGACAGACAAGGACACTGGAGCAGGGTGGCAGGGTTGCACGGCTCACACTACTCACAGCTCCAACAGACAGGATTGAACTGTTCCCAAAGGAGAAAGTTTGTAAAGGAAAAAACGGGCACACTCGGTGGAGGAAGTCACAACCTAAAAACAAATGATACTGCACTGCGCATGAGGCTTATCATTTGGACAAAATCTTGGAATGTGTTACAAAATGAAAGAGGAACATTTGTGATGAGAGGACACGTTCTAACGTGTTGCTTCCTCTTGGTATTTAAACTGTATAGCTGCTGCTGCTGTAACATCAAAAGCTGTTTTGTTGACATTTTGCGAATAAAAGTGACTGTTAATCAATGGAGTTAAAGATGTGGTGAAGTTATGATGTTATTCAATCTTAAATGATCTGTTAGGATAATACTGCCACAGTGTTTTTCTGTCATCTTGTGCTCTCAAGCACTCTGCTTCCTGTGATCTGTATCACACTGTCAGAGGAAAAGCGTCTCATGTGGCTCAGACAGCCCAGGAGACTCGTCTGTCATCTGGCGCGATTAAGGCGCAAATCAAAGCAGGAATGGTGAAGCTGCCCAGTTCAGCAGGCACTACCACCAGTGAGAGTTAGGCCTCAAGTTGAATGTGGGAGGGACTTCGGAATAAAGATTGATGCTGGCTGACTTTAAGTAGCAGTTTAGGAGAAAAGAAGACTGCTGGGGTTGGAGGTCACCCTCTGGTGTCAGCTGTTTAGATCGTCTATATTATGGACCTTTTGGTCCAAATAGTTCAAGGGAGTAAAGTAATTAAGTCAGGACCTCAAAAGTACCAGTAAACAGTACATTTCAGACCAAGTAGGCAAGCAAAAATAAAATACGCCAGCATTGTGCATAAATACAACGGATTAGGTTTCCTTCTATGAGCATTAAAAAGCTGAAAAAAAGAGAAGTAAGAAAGGTCGAATTGTATCATATCTAATGTTCTTTCATTTGACTATTCTTGTTCAGACCACCACCACCCTGCTCACCTTTTTTCTGTGGCCTGCATGAAAACTGAGACAAGAACACAACGCAGACAACACAACATATGCATATCGTGAGTAAGCACAGGCTGCGTGGTTGGATGAATTATTATACAAATGGCATATCCACACACAGATGACATTTTGTCCTAAGGGCATGCTTGGCTAATGGGCAGTGGTCAGATGAAAACAAAAAACACATGCAAGTAGAACCGAGTAAAATCATTTCTAAACATAGGAATTCTAATTATTTGTGAACTAAAAAAAAAAAAATTCACTAACTGGAAATGACTGGGCGACTGGTAAATGACGTACACACTTTAGCGAGTACGTAAAAAGCTTCAGCCAGTGTCGTTCAGTAACCCCTTTAGTGCGATATGCTATCTCACTCAGAGAATGTCTGAGATAATGCTGCAGCTTTAATCATACCCGGGAAGGCTCGCGGTGCTCAAGACACCTGGCTTTCAAATTCTGTTGGTTCCATCTCCATGTTTGGTAGACACGTTTCAGAGTCACTCGGCGTGCCGGGCAGCGGGTCTACTGACAGAGGGGCTACTGCCATTTAGCAGCTTACGGTGAGACACGAGAATGAAACAACAGAATTTCACATTGTTTTGGTATTTTATTTTGTGCATTTTAGAAATGATGGCGCATAGGATGCTTTTCAGCAAAGTAGGTAAGATACACTGTTAATCTACTTTATCTTTTTATTGAAATGATTAAATGTGTTTTAATAAAACTTTTAATGCTATTTGAAAACAAGTCTTTCCTAATGTTCTTTAGACACTGAACTCTGCAAATATTATTTATAGCAACTTGAATAGGCTGATCATTTGACTGGGTAGAAGAAGCAGAAAAGCCCTTAAGGAAAGGAAACATGTAATCTGAACCACAGTCACTTGGACTGAACAAGGCACGTCTAAATTGTAGCAGACAGAGTTTGCATACACTATTAAACCATCTTTAAGACCACATGAAGAACAGATTGTGTTTATGTTATTGGGAACTATCCAGCCAAGACGATATTCAAAAATTATTTATCTGGCTTTTTCAAATGTGGACTTCCAGTTTCAGGTTACACCATGCAATACTACAGAGCGTGCCTTTAGTGTTGAAGACTAACTGTTAATTTAAAGATGCCAGCAGTGTAACACTTTTCATTCCCATTGTTCTCATATACAGTCAATGTTGATAGCAGTCTTTAAGATCTGATGCTGTACCTTCAGCCCAAATTCAGCTTGGGTTCGACACTTCAGCGTGTCTTCAACTGCATCAACAGTTAAATCTGATCACACAAAAATGCATTGCCGTTATTTCATGTTAAAGTCGAAATACAGAGATATGCAACGTGACACCTCCCAGAGAGTTCCTAAAACAGCAGTGTGCATAGCTGCTGAGGGTGGATAACAGGTCTCCACAATGGTGGAAGAAGCTTCAAACTCATCACGCTGAGCAGCCTCACTCCCAGTACTCAAAACACTGAATGCTGGGAGTGCACTAGCTAATGCACTCTTATCTTGTCTCAAGAAACCATAACATATCTTCTCATAGCACTTTGCTTTAACGTCTTCTTTTTTTTGCATGTGTAATACCTCAGTTGTAAGTTGATAAAAGTAAAATGACTGCATTTAATTTGGATATATAAAATTTAACTGACAGAAAGATCGCTGAATCATTAAATAAATGGACCCGTTGACAGTAACTATTAAAGATTACAGTATTGACAGATGTGTGCAAAACTTTATGAATCCTAATGCACAGGTGTTCAAAACCTCACATCTGCGTACTTCCACACCCAACATCAGCTCTTCTCCCCTTGACAGCTACAGCACTTAAAGTCATATACTGTTTACATGAAGGACAATGGCTGCTGATGCAGATGAGCACCTCCCATGTAACTACCTCACTCCTAGCCTCCCTCCTGGCAGAGCATACCAATTTCCACCTGGATGGCCTTCAACTATGTGCCAAGAGGATATCACGGCAGCTCCATATCCTCTGTGTGACAGTGTAATTCCCTCTGCCCTGCAGCCATGTCTGCAAAAGTCAGACAGTTTACATGTTCATGTAGCTACATTGCACTGGGGAAGAAGACTTTGCCAAGTATTCTGTGCATTCGTTTAATTTCTGGCAGACACAGTTTAACCCCTTCCACATTGTCACAGGTGTTACAGAGTCAAAGGGGGAGTTTTTTTTTTTTTCCAATGCACCATATGGCAATCGCAATCACTCACTGATTGGTACATTCAAGCTAAACGAACATTCCTAATTGTTCCACTGAGCAGCAAAGTAATAGGTATGTATCAAGTTCCAGACATTATTCAATTCAGGAATGCAGAAAGAAATGTGTTATAATTGGGTAATATTGCATTTCACATTTGATTATGGTACAAAGCAAACTGGTAAAATACATTTCAATCACTTAGATTCAACATTTAATTAAGTCTCCTAATACAGAAACCAAAACCTTCAGATCACTGACAGCTGAGGTTTTTTTAATCTGTGATCAAATGTAACATGTTTTCAGTCAAATACAGTAATGTTCAGTGAGCCACAGTATTATTGTTCAAGATTGCAAAACTCTCTGGCTAATTGCCGACATATTACTGTAACTCGGAGTAAAATACCACCTACATTGCAAAAGATGTTAAATGAATACACAAGAAAGACTCAAAAGGCACACTGCTACATTCATTGTTCATTGACAGGGGAGAGGACAGATGATATAGGGTTCATTTACAACTCCGACAACACAAGCAACACTGAACTCCATGATTTCCATGTGAGTCATCCCAACTGAGTGAAGTATCTTACTATTTGGGTTCTGGGCTGCCCCCTAACGGGAAAGTCAAGGCTAATGTGTCATCTGAATATTTGTGGAGCTGAAGGGAAATGATGAGAAAAACAGGAAGGGATGAACAGCTGATGAGTGTATATTTATATGCTGGCTTTGGTAATCAAAGCGTTAAAATACCTAACTGATATTTAATTTGAAAAAAATGTTTCAGCTCACCTAATGTTCCTACTGTTCAACAAACACTGAATAATGAAACCATTTACCATGCTACAATACAGTCATTACACTTTGGCTTGAATAATATATAATGTGCTACTGTAAGTAAGCTGAATTCAGATGAATGTGGATGCACACGAGGCATGTGAATCTCACATCAGGTAATATGATTTAGAATCTATCAATAAAAAATAGGAATACACTAAAATTTGCTAAAATTACAATCATTCAAGTTTTAAAGCTCATCAATGTAATTAGCTGAAATTCAAAACATCTTTCTTTCTTTTAAACCTCAGATTTTGATTGTCAGGCAACATTTCACCTTTAGATTTCAGCCAACTCCAGGTCTAACACTCAGAGACAGAGACCTCCACAAACCTCTATATGGAAAAACCACGTCAGCAAAGTAGATCAAGTGAAGGACTCTTACAACCAAAAGAATGAACTTGAGACGACTGACAAACAGCTGAAGAAAGAGAGGCATATGTTCAGTGTTTCTTTTAAACCGATACTCCATCATAGGCTCACACCAAACACTCCCCCCCTCCACCTCCATGCTAACCAAAGCTGCAAAAGTAAAATGACCTGTCTGGTTTCTGGGCTCATCTATCAGTCTAGACACTGAATTATCTATCTAGTCCACTGTTTCCACCAGACCCAAAATTTGGGCAGGCATGAGACGTACACAATACACAAATAATGTGATATGTTATGATTTTAAGAAAGTGGCCAGTGGGCGAGAAAGGTTTTATAGACAGTTTGTGCCAAAACCATTATGTTTTTATGTACTTACAAAATGTAGCTAGGAACAAGACATTTGGAGACCTGCACACACACACAAAAAAAACATATATCTTAATTTTATGTTTAGAGATAACGAGAGTAATTCTTGATTTTAGAAACAAGTTCTAATAATGTAATTCTTAATCTTCAGATAACGAAGTCTGGAAAGGGCCAATGGCCTGATTCTTCAGCTCTTGTTACCCTAATGTTTCTCTCTCCACAAACAGACTGGTCACAACACTGTGGTCTTCCTTCCCCCCCAGGCCTGCAGGTCATTGGACGCGCCGATTACCCGCAAGTCCTTGACACAAGACAAGTCTGAGTGCTTTCATCTGTGTCGGTGGGTTGCCCCTCAAAGCCTTGTTACAGGATTGGCGCTTGCCAATTAGCACAATTACCTTTCAACAAGCTGCTGCTATGTCACATGGCACCAGCTTTGCACTGATAGTACCTGACAAGTCTGCAGATCAGCCATGTCTGCCATCGCATGCGATAACTATGATGGCAGACTGTGATGCAATAAACAGATGGTCTAAAATCTCAATGAAAGATATAGCAGTCATTACAGTAACAAGTATGCAATGGTTCCATTTTTATGCAGATTTGTTTTTATAAAACTTTACAGCCACATGTCCTAAATGTCAAGTGTCTTTTTTTATGTCAGAGAAAATTTGAGAGTCCTGGTTCCCCTAATGTTTTATCCAGAATGCTCTGCTGAGGGGTTCCCACGTGAGGCTCTTTTGAAGAGATGAAAAACATTTGCAAATAAAGTGGCTTTATAGGGGGAAATCCAACCCAAGGAAGGGTTCCCTGGCTTTTCAGAAAAAAAAAAGTACAGTATAGGAGGATAACATCTGGAGGTGGTTGTGCCATGAAGGAATGCAGACGCTTTTGGACAGAGAGCCGACCATTAATGTGACGGTTGTCTGCCGTACGTGTGGATTGTATATGTGGGAAATCAGCTTGGAAATCAATACAGTAGCAGCAGAGTGATGGAGGAGGCCAACAAACAGAGCCTTAGTAATGCCTGGATGTAAATGTAGGATTAGGTCCTATGTTGGCGAACTAATAACAGCACAACATCTCAGTGCGCCGTGTACAGTAGTGGTGCTGCGTTGTACATGAAGAGTCCCTAAGAATGAAACCGGGCTCCACGAGCAGATCCACACACTGGGACAGTTTATGCTTGGTAAACTTGGATAATATTAATGATGGGACAGGCAGGTTAAATACAGAGGTAGTCTAGTCACTTCTAAATATGTCGGGTACTGACGCAGTCCTAAAAGCTCCACCAAAACAAAAGACACACACAAAAAAAAACTTCTTCCTTCTCATAAAATGAACTCTGATGTACATACATTGGAATGAAAGGACTGGAGTTCTTCATCACTGATGCAACAGTTTGATAAGTTTTGCATTCTAGCACACTTAAAAAGAAGAAGAGCTCCATGTTCAAAAAAAGCTATAAGCTGGAAAAAAAATTGTGTTCTGATAAAAGAGTCCAAGATGATGGGCAAAACGATAAACCGTGGTCTGGGGAAAGTCAATATATTTATATATATTTTAAAAGTTTTTTGTGTGTCTTTGGTCCTCCACTTTTTCCTTAGCCTCGTCTGTGTAATCTCTATGCCTGGCTACGCTGAGTACCTTAGGTAACACTGCTTGAGATCGCTATCTCTGCTCAAAACAAGAAGCCAGGAAGTGCTCCATCTGTCATTATCACATTTCACCTAGCACCGTGGTTTTCCTCTTCACATTAAATCCATTCTTTATGGTTTCCTTCTCAGGGATCTTGTGCAAGTTCCTTTAAAAAAAAAAAAGAAAAAAAAAAAACCTTTCCACCTGAGGACAGTAAAGGAGAGGGAGATCACAGTGTGAGCGTGTAGTCAGAGTGCAGCTGCATTCCTGAGGGTGAGCAGGGAACTGACCAAACAACGCCATGGTGTGTGGGAGTGTGACAACAATACAGGGAGATTATGGCACAAAGGTTTGCTGATGTAAAACACAACTGCTTGCATGTGTGTGTAAATGAACACATCCGCACAGCTGCTCGTCGATGGGCGTGTTGAAGCGTCACACCTTGTCTCACAACACTCGGGCGCATCTGGAGGTCTCCAAAAAGAGACAAGTTAAAAGAACGACTTAATTATCTGGCCTGAATACCAAAGACGCTCAAATGAAAACATCCCCGTCTCTTCCCTTTGCTCTTCCTGTCATGGTGTCTCTTCTCAGAAAACAGGTAGATGTTTGCAATCCACATGAAAGCCTCAAAATAAAGAGTGCAACAGAACACCTTATTAAACATTAATTGCTCTGGGAAGGAGCATTTACGAAGAAATGTAAACATAGTGACCTCACTATACCGTATTGCGAAACTGTGATTTATGTCATCTAAATAAAAATCAAGGAAGGGAGGTTGCAAATTCGATCTTTTCTCGGAAGTCATTATGCACAAAACGGGTTCCAAAACAACATTGCGTGAATTATTTCCTGTAATCAAATCAAATGGACCACCTGAATCAGTGGTTGCTCCAACCCTTGGGTGTTTTGGATGTTAATCTGCTAAAATGAGCCTAAACTAAGGAAAGCTTGGGAAATAAGTCACAAACAATGACCTCATCCAATGTTTGGTAGAGGAAAGAGTGTGTACAAAGTGCACTGCACTACATGGTGATTGTCCTTTGCTTAGCTATGCGGTATTTGACTCACTGATTAGAGCCGTTTTGAAAAACCGATTTGCTAAGTTTTGGGTAGCTGTGATGAGAAAATCTTGTGGCCCCATGGGGTATGGTCAATGATACATAATTACCTACACAATTAATAAATGTGGTTACATTATTTTTCAATCAGATTGAAATAATTCTGATTAGAGATTCCGATTTATCGGTTTAGACAGATGCCAATCCTAAAAGATGAGTGCAAGATGACACAAAGTAGTTCCACCTGCTGCAAAGCCTTTAATCTTCTAGAAATATAACAGAAGAAAATGTTCACTTTCCAACAGAGAAATTTTAATTTCTTCAATAGAGGATTTCTGGATGGACCCACATTGTGTCATGAACAATATATATATATCATTTTAAAATAATTAAGCAGTAATCTTAGAAGCACATCTGATACTGCTTATGCAGGTTCCACACGGGAGGAAGTTGAGTGCAAGTGGACCTTTGGAGGTAATCAATCAGATTGATTAATTTTAATTGAGCTATTTCCTCTGATTATAAGTTCAATGTTATAGTTCAGTTAAGGTCTTACAGTAAATAAAGAATGTTCCACATGCACTGTTGAACACCCCCCCCCCATCACACCTTAAAGACCTAACTAACTTTTATAAACATATTAATGCTGGCTTTATGGTTTATTTTTGGCTTAAACGCATTTGAACGGACATTACAAGACATATTAAACTCACATCAAAAGAATTTGCCATAGTATGTGTTTCAGAACTGCTACTAAGGGCTACTCAGCTTTCCAACGTGGACCACACCACTGACACTGTTTGGCACTACAGTCAGACCATATGATCGTCTGTTTAGGCCTTTCCATATGTTGATTCACCATTGGTCTCAAGAGACGTCACAGACTGACGGTTCAGCTCAGACAACGGGTCCACAAGAAGCAACCATAATAACAGTTCTATTACAATGTGTAATTTATATCTGATATATCCTCAAATGTAGCTACGATCCATTTGTGGTGAGAGAGAGTGATGAGAAAATAGTAAGCGTATGCTGCTTTGCTCACAACTTGTATATCTGTAGCGACGCCTTCAGCTTTGTGGGTCTTTGTGTGCTCAAGTGGCACTTGTTGGCCCAGTCTAAAGGATAGACGAGATGCACTTTGTTTCTTCTGGTGTTTTTGTTTGTTACCAATCAGAATGATGTGAAGCTTAACTTACAGTAGGATGAATATTCATATGAATGTAGCCACTGGAAACAATACTGTATTACAACCAAATGTGTCTGTGGCATGCAAAGTTGCATGTGGGAAAGTTATTATTAAAATAAGTATTATTAAAATCAGACACTTCAATTAACTTGTGTGAGTTGATCATTAAAAAGGCCTTGTGGCAGTTTAAAAAAAAAAGAGAAAAGTAGTTTGAAGAAACTAATAGAAAGTTGGACTAGTACGAATACTACATAAGCTATTTGATGGAGATGAGTTTATACTGTACCAGGTATTGTGCAACACAATCTGAAAAGCAAGCTTATGCTAGACAACAAAACCTGGTCTGTGCCTCCTTGAGTGTGGGTGAGTTAATCCTGTATAAATATTAAAGGTGAAATATAATATGGCATGAGTTTTTGTGGTTAAGCAGTCAGAAAAAGAGAAGCAGGATGTAGTAAGTTCATATCAGATTTGCATACACTTGTGCCTCACGCACAATACACGTGTATTCACTCATGTTCCGGGCTTAATACATCCCTGAATCTCTACTCAAGTGGAAAAACACCCCCCATTGCTTTCCCAGAAGCATCCTCACTCTCTAGTTAGTTCCCAGTCAACATCCACCCCGTCACCCTTCCTCAGAAAATCTTTAAGGAGGTCAACTGAGAGATTAAGACCTTTCAAATGGGGTCATGGAGATCAATGATCAAACAGACAGGGAGGCACAGTCCCCCCCCCCTCCTTTTTTTTTTATTTCAGGAAGCCTGATAATAGAGACAAAAAAGCTGGCTAACAATTACTTCCCTACACCATGACCCAATCACCCTCTTAATCTGCGGTGGTGGCCTCGCCTATTGCGGTCACTGAAGGTTCCATCAGCCACTGATCAGGACATCTTCATTAATTATTCTCAGTAATGAGAGAATAAAGGAAATTTAACTTTCATCCGAGTTCACAAAATTTACAAGACTGACGAAAAACTTAAGGTCGAGCAACGAAACAAAATACCGCCTGATACAATGCAATACATGATGATGTCCATTAGTATATTGTAAAATGAGCAAGCATTGTGAAAGTATCTGACAAGTGAAGTCAAATTTAAAATGCATGTAAAGTTCCATCCACCCACACTTGTTACAGCAATCATCACTCTTCATATGCAAGTGCTCTGATTGCTATTGTGGGAATTTCAGAGGGGGTACATAGCCATTGGTGAAATGAGACCTCTCACATGAAAAGAAAAATTTGTTGGTTGTGGGTTTTCCATCATTGTGTGAGCCACATTCCTCCGGACCACAGGAGAACAGAACTGGCTGTGGAGAAACCCATTCAGCTGTGGGGTTGGTGAGGTTGTTTTCCCCGGGAAAAAAAAAAAGAAAAAAGCCTTCAAATGAGTTATTGGTTTTCATATGCTGGAGTAGGTTCGGTGTTTTGAAAAGGTACAAACGAGCTCTCTTTAATGCCAGTTTAAAAGTGAGAGGAATGAAAGAAGCACATGGAAAGACATCAAAGATTAACTAAACACAGTTTTCGGACGATAAATAAAATTACTCTGTGGATGCATCTAATACATAAAAAACAATGAAAAACAAGTCATGGAATTGTATCATTTGTCACTAAACAGGCAACGGTTGCTAGTAGGAGATGTGTGTCAAGCTTGAGGTAAACATGACTGAAATAACACTTTAAAAAAAAAAAGGGGAGTAAAGGAGTGGTTGGAAAGTGAGACAGGCCGGGATTTGAACTTAACTGTCGCTCCTGCTTTATCAGTGGAGCTGTAGTATTCTGACAAACTAAAACAAGAAACAAGAAGTGACTAAGAAAACGTTACACTGTGATAAAGGTTGAAAACTACAAGTGTAGTTAAAAGAATCTGAAAGAAAAAAACAACTTGAGTGCAACAAAACTGATCTAGTAAATAATTGATTTGAGGACAGAAATGAAGGATTAAATTCAAGGCGACTCGCCAACAGTGATTTAATCTATGCAGTACAGATGCAAAGTCTCACTTCACCACTCATCAGATGGCATTTCAGGATGTGTGTAATGCTTTCGTTCACTGTCTATCACCCCCTCTCAGTGTGTGTAAGTGTGGCTCTGTGACACACTGATACATACACAGTGTGTAGTAAGTGTTACAACGTAGAACGTAGATCCAAAAGGCTACAACACCTGGTAACAGCAGCACACAGACTGGCATTTTCACACAGTGCTACACACACAAAGGAAAACAAATTTTAAAAAAAAGCATGTAGTCGTTCATAAACCGCAACGCAATGAAAAAAACGCAGGTCCGTTTATGAAGTAATTGATTGCATGCTGATAATTTACTGTTCAACAATTGTGCTGTGAAAACTTGTGGTGAGGGAAGTTTGTGGGAAAGTGGTTTACAGTAGAACTCAGTCTCTGAGGTGTGTTTTCCTTAACACACGGCAGAACCGAATGCCTGTCGATGCAGGTCTTTACAACAATTGAGGAGACGTTCTCGGTTTGGCTTGTGACTGTGTCAACAGCAACCAAGAGAAAATATTGTTTTTGTGAGAAAAATCATTCTCTCTCGGATCAGCTGAGGGCAGAAAACATGGCACAAATGAAACAATGTCTGCGTCAATGTGCTCAAATGTGTCGGAGTGTATGTGTGTGTCTGCCTGTCTGTTTCTGTCAAAACACGGCAAATTGATGATTAATGATTGTTTCCATGCTGGTTGGTGAGGAGGTGAAAATCTGTCAGTGTCTCCATTTGGCTTCTGGGTACAGTCGTCTAGATTTTCCGGAAATTGAGACAACAAGAGCTTGAACCATTTTTAAAAAACACAAAATAACAATTAAAGCCAACAGCCTGTAAATCACTGGTACGGTTAAGAGAGCACCCCACAAGTGTATGACGCATTTGAGTAGCTGCCTGTCTGTGTGGTGTAACTTTGTCACAATGCACAAGCAACATCAGATCCAGATCTGGTACACTGAAAACAGATGTGCTCCAATTCATACCAGGCATTGTTTTCCTCACTATGGACCAAAGCATAAAAGGGACCGGTCAGGTCTGGATCGACTTCGGTTGAAATGTGTTTTTGCGAGTGAGTGGGGTTGAGAATGTGAGGCAAAAAAAGAGAAAATCGAGTTAATTTCCGATTCAATCAACAGGGGAGCACGGCCACAGCGTTCCAGAGCTTCTGTCCTCAGTTTGAGGGGAGATGTCATCATGGTTCTTAAGCGTTCCTCCCCCTTTATTTTTTGGTATCTCCATCCTCATCACACTTTCCCCATTCCCACATTAAACAGCTCTACCCCCTCATTCTACCCGCCCCACTCACACACACACACACACACACACTGTGAGTCCCTCCTAGGTTCCATTGTTTTTTCCACTCTTCATGCAGTGTATCATCAGTTTCACGCTGTCTTCTATCTCCTCTTCAGATAACACAAGCACCGACAGAACCCGAAAGACTTCTACCTCTGTCATTGACAGCATTTTCTAAAACAAGAGCCCTCGTGGACGCAGTCCATTAGGCCCAGTCATCCAAACAGACCTGCTTTGTTAAGGTGTTATATCAACAGGGTGACCTCCCCTCAACTCCTCCCCAGCTTCCTTGGGCCCCCCAACGGCAGGAGATTGATGTCAACAAGGAATTTTGTCCCACATTTCCCTCTACCTTCTGCAGACTCTCTGCTCCTGAAAAACACTTGCACCAGCACAGAGGCCTTAACAGGCGCAGGGAGCTGTATTACCATATCGCCACCTTCCCTCACCCCTTGCTCTAGCAGTGTGAGAAACACCCTAAGTCACTAATGTGACACAGTAAACAAGGAGTGCCCCAGAAAACAGCACTAGCAAATGCAAGCATGTGTGTGTGTTAAGGAAATGAGCCACCTTGTTCTGTCAACAGAGTGGTTGCTGTGAGAAGGCGGCCAACATGGAGACGTCATTTGTGTATAGTGTCATCGCCAGAAGAGCTGCCAGTAGAATTCAGACCAACTAAATTTGGGCTTGTTTCTTGGGTGGTGCCTGTCAAACATTTACAAGAAGCAAGAACCTGCAGCTGCTGTCTTTGGAGATTTACAGAGTTCAGATGGAAACTCGTTGCAGGAGTGAGAGGTCTGCAGCGGGACGTTTGCAAAATTCAACACATGTTCCAATAAAATGCCGCAACAATGCATAATTTCATTCATCTGGGGGTCTAATCTAATTTCATAATCTAGATCATGAACAGACCTCTGGTGACAGACATACTACTTTGTTTCCTCTACAGACTTCCATCAATCGTACTACTGTAACACTAGATACCATTTAATGGTTGTCTGAAGCAATGTTTGCCCTTATATTTGCATGTGGGATGCTTTACATTTCATATGGAACATAAGTCACTTTGTTAGGAAGATTAAGCGCTAAACAGCAACGCTTTCCTTTACTTTTTAATGATTTGTCATTAAATGCAAATTCCCTTACATTGGGGATTGAAGGGGGAAATAGTGGCAAGACCGGTGGCATTGGGTCCATGCATCATGTGCTGTATATACAAAACCTTATGCATGACTTCTTGTTTTAATTTAGAGTGATCTGTGTGATAAACATTTAGACATGCTTAAATCCTTTAAATATTTCAAGGGGATTACTAGGCATGTAACCAGACTGACTTTTCCAGAGCAAATTGTTATGTGGATCAAATGTTATTGTCACTGAAACGGTTATCATCAGTGTGTTACAGGACACAGTAAACTTAAGGACTGCGTCGTTATTAAAGAAATTAGCTGCATTTAAGTGAAGTTTCGATACACAAGAACATTTCAAATGAATTAACATTTAAAAAGACTTGTTGGAAAAAGGGAATGGAAATTCAGATTAATAATACAAATATACATTACATACTGGGTACGTATAGTGACTTAGAATATATAAGACCCTTAAAGGATACATGTGAATGCCAAACTATTTGGGTCGTGCAGGAACAGTCACGGCTGCATTACTGATGTATACACTTGGGGTTTAGACAAGGTGAAAATTGCTGTTTAGTTTTTCAGATGATATTAATTACTGTATATAAACCATGTACTCACTTTTAGTGTCATTTTATTTAATATTAAACAAGTTGGCTCTATGGGAGAACATTTGGACAAGCTTTACCTGTGAGTTATGTAAATGCAAACATTCCTACACTTCCTGAAGAAATGATACAGAAGTTAGGATCCCAATGTGACAGTGGTAGCAAAGCACCTTTTTGATATTTTTGAGAATCTGCAGCCACTGGTAAAGACTTGTGACATAGTACTCTCTTTGGAACAAAGACATTTATAAAAATTTGAGAATTTAAGAGCCAACTTATTTGCTTTAAATCCTTTGTATGTTAAGTTACGGTATTTGTTTGACGCTGTAAAAATAGTTTATCACAGGACTTATAGCTTTTTTTACTGAAAACTCTTCATGAACTAATCAGGTGGGAACCTGTTGAGGGCCAAACGTGAACTGTGGAAAGCAATCGCAGTGGTAGGGTAAAATCCTGGGAGTTTCCACGTGTGCACCCTCCATAGACAACTGAGCCTACTATTTACACCATTTTAACACATGGCACGTGAAGCTGGACTGCCCTTAATGACAAGCAAGAATTAGTGCTCCATCTTTCGCTTCTGCACGCTGTGTCATACTCATGAACAAAGTTTTGTGATTTCTTTCGTAGTTGCTCTAAAATTCTTTTTCATCTTAGCAAAGATTAGTCATGAGTCACTGAACACTAAGTGCCTTCAGTGACACAGCCATGAGTCAGAAGATAATATGCACAAACAGGCATAATGACACTCACACTGACCATGTGATTTTAAACACACAAAGGTATTACAAAGAATACAGACACGCTTTTCGTATTTCTTTGTAGCCACAACTATGTTCACCACTAGTGTGGCAACACAGAGACCCTGTCAAATGCCTTCATTCAAATAATCCCCCAGTAAAGTGAAACAGCTGTAATGTATGTCACCACTTACACCAGCTCTCAAAGCCTCAGGTTAAAACTTAAGAAAATAAAAGCCTGTCATACATAGATAAAATTGGGCATATGATTGTGGATGATACCCTGTGATTGTTTTAAACCTAGAACCTCTGATATAAGCTCTATTACAACTGCAAACAAGATCTTACTATACATTTTCATAGACTTTTAATGTGTATTTATCAATAGCACATTTAACACTAAGAGTGCAGACTGCACATAAACTGATACAGAGTATTAATTATAGACAAAACTAATTGAAGGAGTTAAGACAGGATGAAAACCACTGCATAATTGAGAACATCAGCTTCCTTCTCTGCCCCGACTAACTTGCCTCATACAAGTAACTCGTTACAAAATGGTGGCAAAAAAAAGGCCTGTGTGCACTGGGCATCTCATGTCTTTGTCCACATTAACTAGCCTCACGTGTCACTGCTGTTTGCAAACAGTTCAAAAAGCCAATACTTCCAGAGACTGATGCAATGACAGATCAAAGATGGCAGAGGACACATCACGCTAAGACTGATAGGACAGTGTGGGCAGCTCACAGACTGGATTAATTGCCTACGTTATAAGGGCCAACAAAGAGACCAGTGTTACTGGGCTAAAAGTAAGCAGATGCCATTTAAAATATCAATACGCCTACTAGGTTTCCGTGACTGTAGCGGCTTGTCTTCAAGTACAACTAATCCATACTAATTAGTTGAACTGATTCAGGGGGTGTCATATGTTTGCCACAAATGCATTAAAGAACTTTTTAAATTTTTAAATTTGAATTTGTAACTGCAGAATTCAGACCACTGAAAAGCAACAACACTGGTGGTCTAGGTAATGGGAAATGCTAATGGTCCTATATAGGCATCGACCTTAGTTATTTTTTATAAACTTAGTATGATTCTCCAGAAAATGCATGTGTGTCTCTTTGTGTGTGTGTGTATACAAAGATTTTGTGAGTGTACGGAAAGTGAAGTTCTAGGTTTTGAAAACACGAGTGTCGCAGAAAATTCTAGGAATAGCATCGTAGTCCGTAAGAATTCTCCTGTGAGGAAAGATAGAATGTTTATGGAGGAAGGGGAATAGGGGAAGAGAGAGAGAGAGAGAAAGCAAGAGACAGAGGACAGAGTGAGAGTGAGAGAGAGAGAGAGAGAGAGAGAGAGAGAGAGAGAGAGAGAGAGAGAGAGAGAGAAAAGCCAGAAACAGAGGACAAAGTAAGAGAGAGAGAGAGAGAAAGCGAGATACAGGACAGAGTGAGAGAGAGAGAGAGAGAGAAAAGCAAGAAACAGAGGACAGAGAAAGAGAGAGAGAGAAAGCGAGACACAGAGGACAGAGTAAGAGAGAGAGAGGACAGACAGAGAGAGAGAGAGAGAGAGAGAGAAAGCAAGAGACAGAGGACAGAGAGAGAGAAAGCGAGAGACAGAGGACAGAGTAAGAGAGAGACAGAGGACAGACAGAGAGAGAGAGAGAGAGAAAGCGAGAGACAGAGGACAGAGAGAGAGAGACAGAGGACAGACAGAGAGAGAGAGAGAAAGCGAGAGACAGAGGACAGAGAGAGAGAAAGCGAGAGACAGAGGACAGAGAGAGAGCAGAGAGAGAGAATGCGAGAGACAGAGGACAGACAGAGAGAGAGAGAGAGAGAGGGAGAGAGAGAAAGAAAGCGAGAGAGCGAGAGAAAGCAAGAGACAGAGGACAGAGAGAGAGAGAGAAAGCGAGAGACAGGACAGAGAGACAGAGACAGACCGACAGAGAGAGAGAGCAGAGAGACTACCACGGTTGTGCTGTGTTTTATTCCTGCCCCCACAATCAGTGACTAATTCTGTCCTGAGGGGACCCGGTGACATGACCTACTACTCCAAGACTACTAAGTGACATCTTCTAACTATTACAGGCTTGTTGCTGGGGGAGTGTCAAACCTTTTAGACAAAAGTTAAACAGATCACGAAGTTACCAAGTTGCTTAGTTCTATTTGTACCAATGGGGTTCTGCGCTCTCCAGTGCTTAGAAGGTTACATATGGATTATGCTGGCATGAGGGCCCTCCCAAAATGATGAGACGTGAAATCAACGTAAATTGTAATATTCAAAAAATGTAAAAACATACAGGAAACATTAAAAGGAAGGTCTGTTTTCCAGAGTTAAAAAGCAGTTTCATAAACAGTTAATTAATAAACTGATAAGGATGAAAAGCAAGCGTCTTAAAAACACATCCTGTGTTTCCTAACTCAGATAAAGAACACATGATTCAATATATTAAAAAGAGTGCTGAGATTGCAAAATACTGCTACATTAAACAGATTTTCAGAATCTTTACAGATGATGGCCAATAGTTATGTTGAAAATCATGTTTAAGTTATTACTGTTTGTTGGCAACAATGTAGCTCCTGCTTTTGTGATTAAGAAAGAATTTAGCAAAGCACTAGGACTAGCGCATTTAAAAGGTCAAGCCACGGAGAAACAATGGCAATTTGATCATTACCACTAGCAAATATTTATCCATTGGTGTCTTCTGTTCAGATATGCAACACACCTTCACAAATTAATGTCACTGTATCCCATTAGAACTCTGAAACAACTTACTCAGCTCCCTTCAATCTAAAAGAGTATTTGTTTCTTCCAAATGTTAACCTCATTATCCCTGAAGGTGAGCAAACGTACGCTTCAAGAAATATTGCTTTCTGCCACCTGTAGCCACTCTTATTCTCACTGCAGTAAAGTAAAAACATAACAATAATTGGTTGAAGCCTCTCTTCCTCCACCTTAGCTTGAGGCTCCTATTAGGATGGACAGTGTAACTGACTAAAAGAAGCACAAGACATCAGAAAAGCCACATTATATAAAACACCATTCACAGCCTTTTGTCGTACAAATTTCCACAGAAGGAACATTTGCGATCCAGTTCACATTTCTGTAATTATCCCTCCCATGCTGCCCGGTAAATACTAAATGGACACTTATATAGCCTTTTTATTCAAAGCGCTTTACAATGTTGCACACACACCGATGGCAGCCATGCGAGATGCTCACCTGACCCACCAGGACCAACCTGTGGTTCAGTGTCTTGCCCAAGAACACATGTTGATGTCGCCAGGAGGGACCACAGGTCAAACCACGGACCCTGACGACTGCCTTACCAACTGAGCTACAACCATCAACATCGCCATCAAAGTTAGTAAGCTAGCCCCTGCTCCTTCTTGAGTCATCACACAGTGTGCCAGAACCTTCTAGAAGCCAACCAAAAGTCTGTCTTCGCAACCTCCCCAAACTGCTGTAACAACAGCAGCTGCAGAAATTCTGAGCTACACACTTTTGTGTGTCGATATAGACTGGAGGAGCTTGACAACGTCTTTCAGATGATGGTGTTCTCCGGCAGGTAATTAGTTTAGTGATGTGACGGGCACTAAAGATCCTCTGGTCACACCTCCTACAACACATGTGCAATCCATTTTTTGTAACCGGGCTTCAGTCAATCATTCCTAGTTCACACTCACAGGACATCTGGTTTTTGTTGCATTTGTAAAAGCGATGGCTTCTTACCACAACTTGAGCCAAGTGTTGATCAGTGAACAGCACTCAGCACCTTAAGCTCACACAAGCTGTTCACTACGGGTAGCCAATAAAAATATAAATAAATACTAGAGTAAAGTATAAAAATACATGATTATTATTGAAAAATATAACACGTAAAATAAATTGATTTGTTTTGTGATAAATGCCTAAACTGCAAAATCAATAAATCAATCATTGGTTCTTTTCCTCTGCAGTCATCAGTTGCCAGCACCAGTGGTTCTATGGAGGTATAACAGCAATCCAAGCTGTCACCGCTGCACATCTATGACATCTGCAAGTCAACAACATGGTGTAATGGCGGCAGCAGCCATATTATCCACCCCAGGTCCACAACTGGCACCGCTTTTCAGCCAATCAGCTTCTTGATTGCTTCTTTGTTTTTATCTAATGGTGCTGCTCTTGCTTGAACCCACTCAAACTGTAGAAAGCGATTAAACCCCAAACTGCTGTTGTGGGTGGGCATTTCCTTTAGCAACTTTTTAAGGATTACAAGAAAGACCATAAGCATTCTGGAGCATCTCAACCCGGACAAGTCTGTGACGGGCAAGTCCAGGTCAGGAGTTCAGTTACAAAACCACTGATGTGAAGAAGTGTATCCAACAAAGTCAAGTTGGTCAATGTCCTATAGAAGCTCCAATTTCTTCTGCATAGACAGGTGATATTTTCACTCACCTCATAAGCCATTTTGTTTTATAGCCATAGGTCACTGAATTACGGCTTCCCCCTTTTCGTGCAACCCATCGGGTTAGGCACTACTCAACTCCTACATTTCACTTCTGAAACATCCACATCCACATAGCATTAGGATGACTCTTGATGACTTCACGTTGTTCCAACCTCCCGCCTTAACCTATTCAGGCCAGGGAACAAAAGTTCACTCTGGAGGATATAACTCCGTACCATAGCCACGGATAAGTAGAAAAACATTTCAAACAAGGAGGAAAGAAGTCCATTTGACACGATTAATATTCAGATAACCAAACCTGGACGACTGAGAATTTTCGCCAACATTTTAACAAACATTTAATGTGTAACGTTTTTATATAAGGCTAAGGCAAAGTTACTTGGTTGGGTGTCCTTGCAGCAGGCTTGTCTTGGTGGTTGGCAAGGATGAGGAAAGGAAGTGTACAGAGCTGCGGGTGCTGCAGGGCTGAGTGGAGCTCATTTCGTGCTGCCTCCAGGTCCTCGTCTGATGACGCGCTGTCCAACACGAAGACTACGCCCTGTGACCCCTGGTAGTAACGACTCCAGTATTTCTTGATGTTATCAGCTCCTGTGAACAGATGAGTGATGCAATTGAATGATTCTGGAAAAAGGTCATTGTCATAACTTTGTAGAAACACTAAAATTAATTTAATAATCTAATAGAATAGGATCTCTACTAGCCATATTGTGAATCTTCCCAGTATATTAATAGATAAATTAGTAGAAAACCGGCTTCCAATTGCAACACTGACTTCATGTCTCGTGGACAAAGAGGAAACGTACAGTAACTTTATACTTTCTGACACAGCATTACAAGTTTATGCCTGATTCTCATTAAATTACTGTTCAACGCAAGGAAAAATCTGTTCTTTTTAAGGTCAGAAATGACTGATGATAGCAGCTGCTGTCACCTTGTCTTCATCCATGCTGACAAACTCCACACCACATACAATGATACGCTAGTACCGTCCCGTCCCATCCACCCACCCACCCACCGAACACAGCTGACCGCAGTCTCGATTAGTGAGGAAACTCATTTCAACAGCCAACGTTTGAGCCAACAGGAGTTGCAGTCTGAAATGTGAGGAAATTTTCCTTAATATACTCAAGTGTGCCAGGATGGAGGGGGACATTTTACAATTCTCTCTCAAATATCTAATTTTATTAACTCATATGAATTTAATCCTCCACAACATGTTTCTCATTATATTGCTCTGAACGTTTGTTCTACAGGCTCAACAAATTTGCTGGAACCACATTCACACAAGTACCAAGGGTCCTATCCCGTTGCATACGCAAGTACGTGTACTTGCTTTTGGAGGATGTACTTTCTCTGGTTAAAATTATCCTCCTCCGTCTGATGAGGTTACTTCCTTTGCAATCTTGTGAACTGTTGTTTTGTTATTGTTGCTCATAGTAAGGTAACTGCCAAGAAGTGACAAACTGTGAGGCTGGCAAATGTTTTAACATCACGAAGTGCTTTCAGTGACATTTACCTCCCTTCCTGTACGCTCTCCCTCCCTTCCGTCTTTCCTCCCCCACTCTTTCTACTCACAACTCTCACTGGAGTGGAAAGCTATCAGACAAAGTGGCACTTGAGAGATTGACTAGGAAGTTTCTCTCATCTTTAACTGGAAATGGTGGAATGTCCATCATGTCTCACTTGATCTTGTTGGCAGCTTCTGCCACCTATTGGCCTGACAGGAGGATTTCCAAATATGACGTCATGATTCTTGGGGGATGCTGGCAGCCCTGCTATATACATATCAGGAATCAAAAAGTGCACCAGGAGTAAGCCCTCATTACTCTGCACATTTTTCTTTCTTTTTTACTTCTTTTCGGTTCATAACTTTACATAAAACAGATTTCTTTCTTTTAGATTTCACAATTATATAATTAGTCAAAAGTATGAGAGGTAAGTCTTTCATTTTACTGACACAGTCAACAACGTGGCTTATTGTCACATTTTACTCAACATTCTGGTTTTGAATACATGAATGGAAACATAAATAGCTAGAGTATAATCAAATATCTAACCTGAAAGTTATACGTTAACAAATATTCAGGAAACTAATGAATTTACCTATTAAACAAATCACTAATTGGCTGAAAACGCACACAGCAACCTAGCACTGGATGTTTGTGGATTTACAATGAAATCTTTTGGTTGCATCCATGTTCCCCAGACATCTACTATTAACTCTAAAATTACAGTTTTATAAGTACGTACAGGAAGCAACAAACAAGCTATGATGTAAGCAAGAGAGGAGCAATTTACAGTCAGGACGAAAAAGCATATCTTGCTTTTGCGTTACATAACTAAAGTAAATTGATATCTCTTTCTTTCCAAGATGGACTTATTACTTGACTGAGTTATTAAACACAAATTAAAAATTGTGTGTCAACTATGTGGTACTTTTGAGTTTTGAGCCCCCCCAAAAGAGAACTCATCCAGAACTGGGTCAGGACATTGACTGTTTATGGATAAACTTTTGTGTCTGTGATAATGTTTTTAAATTGTGTTTCAGGCCAAGTTTGACTACATTACAGAACTGAGGTTTAGGGTTCACTGACTGGAAAGTGAAGTTGGGGAAGGTTATGAAAATACAAAGTATGCAGAGAGACAGCAGAGACAGGACAAACGGGAATCCACACATTTGCTGATTATACAAACACAAGAGGCAACAATTTTTCAATGATGGGTTTACTTTTTCCTTTAGTAATGTGACTATGACTATGACTTAATAAATCAAGCTTGGAGGCAAATTCCAGTAAAACATCAGTAAGTAATTATACAGTAAAAAAAATAAAAAGCAGATAGTCTTCTGCTTGAATTCAGATGGTCTTTCTTTGATGAATGATGTTTCTGAATTCATCTGAGAAAAAAAAAAACAACAACCTTCAAACAGCTTGGGATCGGTTACATTTCTAAAAATGAGTCAACATAGCTGAAACCCACGACCCCACTGTATATTTCCATTTTGTCTAAATTCGGCTACTGTTCAGGCTGGTTCTGCTTGTAGTTGGGTACTGAAACCAGTACAGGTCGAGTTTTAGGTGCACAGTTAGTTTGAGCATTACTTTTGAGATATTTATAACTAAAACAAAATGAAAACATGTTGCTGATCAGGTCTTTCCCCCCACAACACAGAAAGCGACCTTCTTTGAAGTCACTCTAACGAAAAGCAGACTGTTTTTGCCTCTGAACCAAACAGCTACAATACATTCGTGGGAGGGTGCACCGACAATGGTGAGCGCTCGAGTAGGAAAATTGGCTTATTTTATTGAAGAATGAGCTTGGGCAGGAGCTACAAGGATTTGGAAAACACTACAGCTGTTGATACACCCGTTGACCGGAAGCCTCAGCAGTGTATGTTTTTAGGTAAACAGTTCCTGTGAGGCCTAGTCCAAAACCCAAATCAGTCGCTCTCTTTAAAGCACATCATTGAGACTGGTTTACAAAAATGCCTCAGCGTAAATAAGTTGCGTTTCTGTGCGTGATGCCACTTCAGGCGCCTCCACTTCGCAAGCGGAGCCACTTTCATCATGTGCCACTGTGACGGGCACTGCTGTTTATAGCTACAGATGGGTAATTTGACTGGTTGGAGGTTTAATAATTAATCACCACGCCCTTGCCATTTACATTACTATACCCAAGCCTAAATAAGACATAATCTGATGGGCTTACACAAACATAAATATGTGTACATCCCCCATGTTCTTGGACAGAAGTATGTTGTAAACGCAATGTCAAATGGCATCGTTATCTTCAAACCTAAAATTCTTATGTCAGCGCTTGGTTTAGTTTATGCACTCACAATATCAATGCAATGTCTCATTCCGCATCTGTGATGAGCAAGCAGCATAATACATAAATAAAATAAAACTAAATTATTCTCAGTTTTCTGAGTTCTGTTGCCACAAGAACCCCAAAATGTGTCCATCAAAACACTCAGCATCTGCTGTGAACCAAGACGAATATCTTCAAATGTTTCATACACTGTGGTCTTATTTGATGGTAATAAAAACCACACCGCATGGGTTTGATGACTGTGCTGTAATGGTTTTGCTCATAGATGTGCTCACATACTTCATCAGTGTGTGTGTATGATGAACTGATAATACGTTATAAGATGGACAACATGGATGTGACAACATTTAGCAAGTGCAGTTCCAATTCAGTGAATCCAATACATGTCGACATTCATTATCATTTTCATGCACACATGCTTATCTACATCTTATAAAAAACACATAATCCTTCACACTGGCAGATAAAACAAACCTGTACAATACATGTACATATAAATTGTCTGCAATACTGCATAAAAGAGACATATTGGAAATTCTGGTGACAAATGCCTTTAAACAAAGTCCCTGCATGCGTAAAATATGCATCACTTGCTTCGCTGAAAGCCTCAACTCTTAACCAAAGCTATAACACTAAAGAAACAACATTGACTGGTGATTACCAGAACCCACTTCTTCATCAGCTGTCATGGTGTGGCATGAATGCACACTGTGAAATGACCCGTCTAGACTTGACGTCATGTCACTGTCCAGACACACACACAAGCACACACACACACTTAACAGATTCCTCTTTTTGTCCCCTGACGTGCCCTTCCCACCTATTCCCCACACCTGGTACCAGATGGGTAGCAAATACTCGAACTAAACATCGTTTAATGCAAAATTCTCAATGTCAATGGAACAAAAAGAATTTAATTCATCATTCAGATGACTCCACTTTGTTGCATGGTTGATGCCTGTTGATTCAGTAATTGAATTTGTGTCATCTTGGCCATCTTACAGTGACAATGCACATTTCCCTCTAGATATTTTTGTAATTCCTGGTTATGGTTTCATGTGAGACCACACAGTTTGTCGTTTAGTGTGCACATCTGTTTGAATTTCACAAATAGTCTGCTGTTCAGCTGTGCAAATCAACTTATTTATACTTATTTCAGCTTAGACTTTGGATTTAATTATGTCACAGCTGTCTGAGCAATACACTCCCTGTTTGAAATTGAAATAAGGACTGTGTTTTATCGAGGCCAGGCAATGCATTCTAATCAATAGGCAAGGAAAGTTTGACAGAGGAGTGAAAGACGGGCAAATAAAATAAAGATACCACTAAAAACACATTACCAAAGCACTGAAGACAAAGAGAAAAGGAAGAAAACGGAGACAGAAACCGGAGCTGATGATGAGAAAGAGAATAAATGAGAACAAGATGAGATGGATCTCAATGACAAATGCATTGCGGAGACAAACATACGGCCTAGCCTTTATCATCACAGGTATTACACATCAGGAACCACCCAGTGGTTCTGGTAAAATAAAAAATAATAAAAAAAACACTTATAAACATAGACACAACGCACTTACGACAATCTGTCCCAGTGCACTCAAAGTAGAAACCGTTAAAAACGCATTACCTGGCTTAGCAACAATCCATGTTACACTTCAGAGTCATCTACTTACATGGATTCGTAGTCTGCAACATTAACAAGATGAACTGATTCTTAAGCCAATGTCAGGTGCCATATAGATTTTAATCTTAGCTCCTTGCTGTATGCACGATTTCTATGTAAGTGTTCAACATAACACATTTGTTTCTCATGTGTTTAGTCCAATACCGTCTCTCAGGTGAAATATGCCAAGAAATCACCAGAATTAAATGTTCTGTCTGACTCCCGGTATCTACGGTTTCCTGCATATGCAAGACATGCTTTACATATCATAATGTAAATGTAGAAGATCTCATTGAAAATAGATGGCATTAGGAGGGGGGGGGGGGGGTGTACTCCTTCACAAATGCTTCTTTCCCTTGCCTTAGTCAAGGCTGAGTAAAGAGAAGTCACAAAAGTATTGTGTAAAACAAGTTGTTGGGGGATGAAGAGTAACAATTTCTTGGTCAAGTTTTAGAGCCGTAGGGAAAAGAGAGAAAAAAGAATATGAATAGAAATGGGAAGTGTTAAGATACAGTGCAGGAATTGGCTACTTCAATCAGAAAATCATCAGAAAAAGTGACCCGTGAAACATTAAGGAAGTGCATCCTCTCCACCGACTCAACATTTACGTCATTAACGTTTGGATCAAGAGGAGTAACAGTTTCACTCAGCCAAACTCAAACAGGCAAGGGGATGTTGGGGGGGGGGGCATGTCAACATAAACCTAAATCCAACACTGACCTCTGCACAAATAGGAGTTACTGGAGGTGTTAAGCCTTTCACAGCGTATGGCACCATAAATCCCTCAACCTCTTGCATTATGGGTATATACAAAAAACAAACATGCAGGGCAGTTATGGTCCAGATAAGGGGGTAATTGGGAAAAGAGAGCAGATTTCATCTTCCTTTCATGTGGTGGTAGCCAGTACTAACTTCTTTAAAATAAAACATGTCATATGGGCGACTAGTGCTTTTCCAACCACAATAATGTCCCACAGGCTGGCTCTGACCCAATCCAGAAAAGCCTCTTTTGAAAACCCCCTAATGTGCTCTGTCCAAATTTGGTAGCACTCTCGTTGGTGGTCTTTAGGTGCTTCTGCATGTGCGTGTCAGTGTGTGTGTGTGTGTGTGTGTGTGTGTATGTTTTTCATCTTGCTCTCAAAAGGGTAGGTTGCGTGAGCCTTAAAATTATGCACTGCACCTGTCATGTGCCGACAGTGCACAGAAAACATAAATCACTTTAACTTTCAACAAAACAGTAAATTGTCTGGTGTCACTAAGGTGCATGTAGCACTGATGGATCCCTCTCGTAAGTCTCCCTTTAAGGACTGGAGCCCTCCCACTGTCTCTGGTCTGTTTACGCATCTCCACCTCAAGATCCCTCATCTGTGCTTATTAAACAGCTTCCTCGAGTGCTGTACATTTCCAGGAATAACAGGGTGCAGACTGTACAGCCACTTCAAAAAACACTAACAGGTATGACGTCTGTGCACAAATGTCAGTCTGTGAATGAAAGGTGTGATGTTACAGGAGGTAAAACCAACAGACTTACGCATCCTTGGTACACACAATTGTTCTGGGAAACAGTGCAGATCTGCATGTTTGTACAATATGATTTCGAGTGATGTCACTGAGCATAGAAGGTACTTTATTAGGTGAAGATCAAAACATCTTAATCATACAATGTGTAAACGTGTGTGTTTTTTATAGCTGTTTTTTTTTAAACTGCATTGAGAGATCACAGAATTGTGGATTCCACACAGAAACAGAAAAATACATTTCTGATAGCTTTGCAGGGTAAAGAAAGACAAGCATATCTTACCTCCCAGTTCTTTTACATTCAGGATGGCATTTGGAAATGGCACTGCTTTGATGCTGAAACCTGAGGGGGAACAAAACATTTTAATGACAAGAAGTTGTAGTTGTGTACTTCAGTGTGGGTGGCACTTGTTAGGAATGATGACAATCAACATCTAACTAATACTGGCTGGATTACTTTTAAATTTTGAGAAAAATGGCTAAAAATCCTCATTTAGTCTACGCTGTTGTGTACCTTCATCCAAACCACCAGCTGGTGAACACAAAGAGCACTGTCAACATAAATGTGTCGTAAAAATGAGGGGAAAAACTACATTGTGTGGTCCTGGTTAACAAAACTGAAAAAACACCAAAATCTACAGAGAAAAATGTTTTGGTCTATGTTGGAGTTCATAAAGGACCAAAGTGCTACAAATGTATTATGTGGTTTGATTCTGCGGTCGCATGCAGTGGGAAAAAGTACAGACACACTGAAGAAAGAAATTTACTGTTGCTCAAATTATGCTACAGTATCTTGATGGAAATTCCTTTTCTGGTAACATTTACAAGCAGAAGGCAAGATGAGAGACACTACAAATTAGGGTTTAATTGACATCTGAATTAATTGCTAAATGCGGGTTTTAAGCACATTACAACAGAGCAAAATAATGTAGTATGAAATGGGGGAGGGCACAGGAGACTTTCCCCTGGTTGTTCTTCACAATCTTCACTCATTTGGCAGATGAGGAGAAATCTTATTACAGAAAGGTTCACTGAGAAAAATGTAAGCAATAAACTTATTCTATCTATGAAGACCTCATCTGAGGTAGGTGCATACAGGTGTTCACCACCTTGATCAACATCCTGTTTAAGAGAAAAACACACTTCATGGGCAGCACATTTGTGAATTATATTTAGTTTCAGGTGGTGAAATTGCACAATGACTGAATCTAAAATGGGATTTCTGGAACAGCGCAAAGCTGAGCGCTGACAAAGCCGGGGAGTAGAACGTCAGTGTCCTTTAGGGATTGCATAGTCCATAATAAACACAGAACGCTGACTAGCAGGAGAACAATGTACTAACCCTAAAGCCTCCTTCTCTGGACGTACCTAACACCATCCTCCCACTCCACTAGAAGTATCAGCTGGTGAGATCCAGCAGAGGGTTTCTGGCATGAACATTTGGATATGGAAAGATACAGGCCTGCTGAAGACATGGTTCCCCCTATTGGTGAGCTGTGAAACCTGGTTAATATTACCTATTGGCAAGTATCAACAATTCTAATTCAGAGGGCATGTGGTTGAAACGCCAAATCATCTAAAAAAAAAAAACAAAAAAAAAAAACTAGAAAATCAGAGGGCTGATGAGTGTTTGCATGGAGGGCACCTACCTGTTGTAGGTACTATGCCGTCAGTGCCCTCACTGCAGAGGCGTGAGAGCAAGCTCGTCTTGCCAGCACCCGTCAGGCCAATACACACCACGTCATACTCTGGTCTTGGTGGTGGGGGTCCTTTACAGCACAATGCCCGGAAACACTGAAAGACAACAAACAAGGCAATTATTTTACCAATGCTGCAGGAAGACTCTTTTCTCAAATCTACAGTTGTTTAAGGGAATTTTTTTTCTCATCCCTTTCATGACGAGGTGAAAACCGAATGTTAGCAATGTCTATTAATTTATTAAAAATAGATAAATAAACAAGTAAATAAAAATCAACTGAAATATTCAGTTTTCAGCCCCTTTGCAACAACACTATAAATTTAGCTCAGGTGTTTCCCATTTGTCTTAATCATCGCTGTGATGCTTCTACACCGCGAATGGAGTCCACCTGTTGTAAATTGATTGGACATGATCTGGAAAGACACACAGTTCTCTTTAGAAGGCCCCACAGCTGACAATGCATGCTGTATCAGAGCAAAAGGCACGCTCAGAAAATAGGTTATTGCAATCTACAGATCTGCAGAGAGCACAATGGCATCCACAATTCTCAACTGGAAGACACTGGCGCAACAAGGACCCTTCGAATAGCCAGTTGCCTGGCCAAGCACTCTGGGGAGAAGGGCCTTAGTAAGAGCAGTGAGCTTGAACTCGATGGTCACTCTGACCGAGCTAAAGAGTTACTGTGTAGAGATGCAACAAAGACTCAGAAGGACAACCGTCCAACCGTCCAACCAGCCAACCAACCATATCCTCAATGAAAACCTGTTCCACAGCACAAGGCTGCGATTGCTGCCAAAAGCGTTCCAACAAAGCACTGAATACTTACTGAATACACAGTAAAAGGTCAGAATACCTATTTTTATTACTTTTTAATAAATTTACTGACATTTCGAGCATTTTGTTTTCACTTCGCTATTATGAGTTTAGATTAACGAGAAAAAAAAATTGAACAATTGTACTAACAGGCTGCAAAAAAAAAGAAAAGGAAAGAAAAAAAACAGGGTGTGAAAACTTTAAGAAAACACCATTTCCAGACTGTGAAGTGATAAAGTGAAGCTTAACGATGTTCAAGCAAAGACAAAGAGATGTTTTACATGTCATATTAATTTAATAATGTCATATAAAGTGGCAAGGGATAAAAAATGGGTAAATCTATGTAACCTATTAATATAAGAACTTTCCTTTTGGAATTACCTGTTTTTCTGTCTCAAAGTAAAACACTCAAATTCCAATATGATCTTAATCTAAGTTGAAAATGCGTAATGAATTCTGTATTTAATTATCATAATATTTTGTAATGGTTTAAATGTAACACATATTCACAGAGCTTGTAGGTGAATTCTTGGCAGCAGTGGAGTTACTTTGATGTTTAGGGTCGGGCTACATCACTCAGCATCTGTTGAGCTTTAGTTGACACAGACAGTGACCCCAACATCATCTTGTAACATACCTTGATAAAAATGGAAATCCCTTCCTCTCAACCAGGAAGCTGTGCAGGCCCAGAGGCAGTAAAGTATTCCTAAATCATGTTCCCTCCACTGTCCTTTACTGTTGGCATGGTGTTTTGATGTTAAAGAGGATTTTTAAGCTAGATATACTTTTAGAGGGCACTTTATACACTACATGCAAAAATGTTCCCAGCACCGACTGTCAAAGTGCTGAAACCCTCTGTGGACTGACCAACTTGAACTTAATGTAAGACAATTCTTTAGCACAGCACTTTTTAACTTTCTTTTTTATGAAGCGTGGGGCACATCTTCATATGTTTGTTGTAAATTTCAAACTCTAAATTTGTGTTTTTATTGTATCAAAATAGCTCTAAGCCCCATCTGGTTTTGTTTCATTATTTGACTGTAAATATTGCACTATATTAGTAGCCTCGCAATTTTTACCTTTTACAACCTACACAGAGACTGAATAATGTATTCAACATGGACAAGGATAATAGTCATAACTGCAGTATCATAAGACAAATGAAAAAAAAATAAAAGGCAATGATAGGGTTTACTTGTAAAGGGGATGTAAATGCTAAAGGAGTGTTACAGGCATGCATCCCAGCAGTACAGCAAAATGGTTTTGTCTCCAGCATCTGTGTATGTGGACCCTATCTGGTTGGGCCCTTATGGTCGACCAGAGGCAGACCTGTCACTTCATGAATCACTGGCCTGGGACTAAAGGCCTGCTGTGAGTCTTAAAGGGGCAAATGCAGTGTGAACCGTGAATAAAATCTTTAAACATCTGTGGAAAATCCAGTATCCAAAACTAAAAAGAGATATCTTATATTAGCAAGACAGGAACAAGTCTGGACAAAACAAGACACGCACGTACACACACACACACTCTACTATATCACATTTCAGATGGAAGATCAGCAACACAACATTGCTTAATGCTCATGTCAGGTGACAGTCATGTTCAACACATTACTTCTCTGTTCAATCAAAGACTGACAGGAAAGAAAACACAGCCACAAGGGTGAAAGAACTGCTTCACATCAGACTATATATTCTCCAGGTGTGCTTGGATTTGCCATTAAAATGTGTAAAATGGGAATAAGAACATGGAATCAAATGGGGGGGGGGGGGTCTCTCTTTACATTCAAGGATCGTTGCCAAATGTACAAGATTTTGGTTTCCTATATCTTATAATTGCATGAACCTGCATGAAGAGCAAAATGTCATTGCTACAAGGTTCGCTGATTGCTTCATTCAAAGTGGAAGAGAATGGGAGAGCAGCAAAGAGTGTCAGCTTCAATTCCTCCAAAGAGCCCCAAAGATAAGTGACCACCAGGGTCAGTTTTCAGAGCTGTGCCAAAACAGAGCTGCCGTTTGATGGAGATGTGGGGAATCTGCTTCAGCAGAACCAGACGTTGGCTGAGCAACCTGACCCCCCCGACTCCTTGGTGAACCCACCAGTCTGCTCAAACAGGAAACATTCCCCTCTTCCAGAAAAACGGTAAGATCAGAAACACACGCATGTCAAGATGGGGGAGCACATGTAGAAACTTGGTCTGATGTCACTCTATTCTCTTCTTGCTCTCTTCTTCCCTAACCACCTGTACCCCCACCTCCATGCCCCACCACCTTCATTTATGCAAAGATTTCTGTAGAATAAAAAAATCTGCCCTTCACTTATCAATCCTCCAAACTACGTTACGAAAAGGAGCTAGAGAGGACCTGGGCTGGCTTTGAAGCTGCTAATGGATGTTACTTTTCCCCATTCTCTAAAAAAAGACTATTAATAGACAAATTGTATTTGACAAAACGCCAACAAAGAGGGTTGATTCCCTATTGACTACATGGGAGGAGACCGATAAGAAAACTCACGTGTACAGTGTGGGTTTCACAACAGCTAGCAACGGAGAATCCGGGGCCTGACCCCGGGGTCCCCATGTACACAATGGCTCTTGTGAGAGAAAGAGATGGGAGCTCCCACCTCTGGCCCTCTTTGACAGCACAAGATTGACGAGGAGAGTTTGGTTAAAAGGCTCACAGGAGAAAAATAAATACATCCAAAGGCTTTTGCTTACCTCAAGACACGACCCTCCCATTTAAACCACACACTCGGTGATCTTAAAGTCCGCGTGCTGTGTCACTGAGACTGAGATGAAATAAGAGTGTTATCTTATTCCAGCGTTCTCAAATGTCTAAGGCATGCAGACAAACAGCTGAGATTATCTAGAAAAGAATTTAACTGTTCCCCAAATGTCATCTGTCACACTACATGGCAGGGTTTTCTCACCTGTACTGTCACAAAGTAGAACATGTGCTTATCGAGGCAAAAAGTCTTTGCTTCCTTTCTTAATAAGGCTTATTTTAAAGTTCTATTAGGAACTGTGTGGATAAAAAAAAAAAAAAAAAAACAGAGCAATCTTTAAGAAAAACGAATACAATCTTGCAACTCCTTGCCAGAACACTCTCCATAAAAAGTCTGCCGTTCCTACACTTATCGATTGGCTGCCTCTTATAGGATTGGACATGTTTTAATTGTGCTTCCCTGAGCGACCTGTCGAGACGTTACCTCACTGTTGTTGTGAAAGCTGATTAGCTAGGCTTTATGTAAATGAGAAACACTGCCAAATATAAATATCACTAAAGGCATAGTCAGACGGCATTTTTTCAGATTAAATGTCTCCTTAAAAGATGCATGACAGACAGAAGGAAAAAACAGCTCCCCCTGCCAGCCTCCAATTTGAAAAAGACGTCAAGACGTTTAATGTGTGACATAACTGGGCCTCCTGGCAGCGGACCAGAGCTCAAACACACAAGAAAAGAAGCTGAACACACTACTGCTGGTCCACGAGTACGTGTGCAAGCCGCGTTCAGGGCGGCTCCACCCAACTTCAGACGCTAAATTCAACAGCATTTAATTTTATGTAAATGATGGGACAGCCAGAGTTAAAAAGGACATCAGCAGTATGAAATTAAATGTGCCTTTCCTTCCAGCAGTGCCGAAAGCTATACCACATGTTTCAGCATGCAACCGAACCAACAGCGTCACAGAGTGTCTTGATTAGCATGCTATTAACACATGACATATTCACAGACATTTGGGCAGAACACAAATGAAAACAACTACAACTAGAAAAAGGTCAAGGCACTGGGTTCAAGTGCTACATAGGGGTTCACTCGGAGTTGAATTCTTTTGAGGAAAAGTGTTTTGTCAATGAGTCATAGCATCACCCCTTGTGTTTCAAATTCACCTGACGTAGTTGGACAGAACGGGAGCCAGGCTCATTTTAGAAAACCACTTTGTATTTTTAGAGGTAATAAATGTGGTTTAGAGGGAAGCCGGTACCACCGCAGTGACTAGTTCATGTTTCACTCCCATACTTTCTGGCTACTATCAAGACACCACAGAAGAGGAAAATGGTCAGAGGCATAACAGCGTGTTCCAAACTGAGGCACCCCAACAAACTCAGTTTCTTTGCACTGGTTTGCTCTTTGCTGCAGTTGTGTACTAAACCGTGGTCATCAGAGCATTCATGCAGCATACGGCCTTCCCTACTCCTGCAGGGTCTACTGCCATCTCTGCAGGAACACGCTGCGTAGAAGTGTATTTTTATTTTCTGCTCAGGGACACGGATACAGGTGGCCCAGTGGTAGAGCGCTGCAACCCAACGCTGTAGGGAGAGGCCGAAAGCCGTTCAGGGCTTATAGTAACTGAACAAGTGCTGTCTCTGTACATCCAAACAGGTGTGTAGCATCAACCAGTGTTGTTGCTGGAATACTAAGGACAAGCATGAAATTAAGCCAATGCCTTGCCCAGAAAAGGCTAGCAGCCTTAAGGGACCATTAGGATCAGCACAATGTATTCTGTTTATCCAGATGTTTGGCTTACATTATCCACACTTATCAAATACCACACTTATTACGCACAATTTCTTTGATAGATGAGTTAGAAGGTGCTAAGATTAAGCTACACCGATACTTCAGCAGTAAATTATTACCCACGTCTAAAAATACAAGTTACTTCCAAAAACACCAAATGGGTCAGACTAAGTAATAGAGAAACAAAAATAAAACCGTATACATTTTCCATTTGAACATGTAGCTTTTCATGCAGTCATGAATTGCGAGAAAATGGCGTGAAGTGTAAGGAGAAGGCAGGATACAGTGTGTGGTATGTAAAGATTGTACAGAATAATGTGGACCCACAAATTAGCCTATTACGTTTGTTAGTGTTAATAAATGACTAACCTCTCTTATTGGCATTATTAATGATAACAGAAGAATCCAACAGCATGAAAAATGAATTACAAATGATCTTGTTGAAAGCAATCCACTTTGGAATTCTTTCAAAATTCCTGTAGGACTGCGTGGAAAAAAAAAATCATTATGGTTCTCTGGTTTACAGGGAGTAAATACCTTAGTGACTTAGTCAGATGAACTGGGCTCACACCTTGCCCACATTTTGCACTTTGGCAAATAAGATTGTTAATCTGGAAACTATAGCTAAAAGACATTTCTTGCCAGGATGTGGATTGTAGATGTGCTGGATCTCCACAGGCAGCATAATTGATAAACACACTTTGCTTACCATAAGCTTCAATCAAGCGAACGTATGCACTTAAAATAAAAACGTACGCAGTGGGTCATGTCCTTGCTCAACTCGCCTGTGGCAGAGCACACTTCCTCTCGAAAGGTAGGTTACACATCAACTGATATGCTTGAACTGTTTGCACTCAGCCCAGCCACGGCGCTAATGAGTGTAATAATGCCTGTTAAAAACTGCGGTATCACATCTTCCTCCAGGCATTTCCAACAGCTAGGCAAACGAAAAAGCAAACAAGACTTCCTTCTTGGCTGCTAATTTACACAAGCTGGGTGTCTTGATTTCCTGACTACAGTGGTGCTAGCAAAGGACAGACGAGAGGAAGGAGAGGAGAAAAGGGAAAGGACATCCGAGACACTGGGAGTCATAGCCATCATAGACAGACAGACAGACAGACACACAGACAGACATGGGACACGGATGGGCTAGCAAGCAAGCCGTTTTTATTTTTCCAGACCAAGTGTCGGGGCAACACTTGTGTGGAGGGCTCACTTCTGACCTTTGGAAATGACAGTCCTTTATATGGGCGTCCCGACAGAGGACTGGTGCTAACAGATATGTGTGTAATACACACCAGCCACAGTCATAACACAGGCCTGCAAACACAGAGGTAAGCGGAGTGCCGGAGCGGAAAAGGGCATCCAGGAAGGCAGTCAAGTCAGTGGTTGAAGGAAGGGTAGAGGGGAGAAGGGGAGGTGTGGGGGCAAAGGGGAATGGAAGGGGCACATTCATTCATCTTCATTCATCTCCCCCCCCCAGACTTCAGTTGTTGTTATTTGCAGCTTTGAAGCTAGATGGGGGGTGCACGGTGGGACACGGTGTGGTTTGGTACAGTGAGAGAAGGGGGTCTAAGGGGAGCGCTGCATGCCATTCTCGTTAAGGGGTGAGAGAGACATGCGAGACACACAAGCCTGCCTGCTGGACTCTTCCCATGCTTAGTTGTTACCGCTCCAACCACAGACCGCTTCAGGCCTGGCATCTCTCCACACCTCACCAAACCATTTACTTCCTTTATTCTGTTTGATAAGGCAGCACCTCTGATCAGAATAAACGATTGCTCAAGTCTTCCTGGTGTTTGGATAACATTTGCCTCCCTAAGGGTGCAGGCAAGAGAATGGAGATAATGGAGACACAATGCTTGTCACTACAAGTATAATTGGCTGGTTTCTTGAAACATTAATTTTGAGTTAAAACACAAAATGCAAATTTGGCAGCAAGCATCGCGACCTGCTTTCAACTCTACCGATGGGTGATGAAATACAAGATTTACTGCACTTCAAAAATGACGGCTAACTAAGGATACTAAACAGGTGCCATTCATTGCCCTCGCATCAGAAATAGATCCCTGTACAACCACAGACACCTGCATGCACACATTTGTGCACACGCACAATCTCTCTCACAGACACACAGACAGAGTATGTGCGAACATTTGGAGGATACATGTCGCTCCCATTCCATGCCTCGTCAATGCACATCTCATTGCGTGGAATGTTTTTGATGCAGTGAATGTTAAATATGTCTGTTGACTTCAGCGGCTTAAAACACGATATCGCACAGACCTACTGGACTGAAATGACAGACATGCAGCAATATTAAGATGACCCTGTCTGCACCAGCTCACCAGTCTGGTGAAGTAGACCGTGTCTTACTTAAGTCAACAAAACAACCCACAACCTATTATGCTTGCGTGTCTGTGTGTGTAGGGGAGGCCCTGTTTTAAAGCTGATAGGCTTGTCACTGTTTTGCAGGCACATCATCCTCTTATTCTGTAGCAACATTCACTCTCTCTCCCCTATCACCCCCGCTGCCCAATTCATTCATCCCACTTCTGTCTGTCTGGCCCTCATTTCAGTGCTCGAACACTATTGCCCTGACGCTAAGGTGTCTGGACAAGGAGACAATCTGGAACACACATACATACACACACACACACACAGAAATCCAGAGTGAAGTCAGAGCGCCCCCCAGCTTTCTGCTGGAACACACAGCCAAGGGAGACGCCATGCATTTCTCACTTACTGCAAATAAATTAGCATTTTGTAAGATTCAAGCAATAGAAAAAAAATGTTTAAAAAAGCAATATGAATAAAATACAAACTGTTGCATTTCTAGTCTGTTGCTTTAATTTCTTTCTTAGTATATAATTACAATCTGAAATACAGGACAGAGGAAGGAGGGCTCTTAGCCGGTCTACTAAATAATGACACACACATACAAGAATCAGTCTGATCACAATGAGTTAAGTGTTTCCACAACAAATATGAAACCAGACAAGAACAGAAATGCAAGTTGTTGTTTTTTTTTTTATCTAATTGAATGCAATGACCACATAAGAATAAAGTCCTCCATTAAAGACGACAAATGCCTAAGTAGACTGTGAGGCGAGATTTTAGAACAACAGACTGGAGCACCCCCTAACCTTCTCCTATCTGGCCTGACATGGTAGTTTGTGACCCTGCATGGTTGAGGAGGAGACCAGATCAAAGACAGAAGAGCAGCCTTGAAAAACATTTGGGCTGAGAATGAACGGGATATCTGTCCGGAAGCCTTTCCCACTGGGCTCACTAGTGCTAGGGCCCAGGGATCAAGTTACCACCCAAAAACCCCAACATGAAAGAGGGGGTGACACTAATCCACATACATGAGGCTCTCTCACAGTCCGTCCTGCACGCACACCACCACCAATAATGCATCCCTTTTCCCCCCCCCTCAGCTCCTCACACTCTAAACTTATGAGCACCCCCAAACTACACCAGCGTAACATGCCCCTACCTTCCCAAGCTTTTCTGCACCACCACCTCACCCTTCTTCCAAACCCTTCACCACAAAACTCAAGCTTCATCACAGAGGATTAACAGGAAACCCTGACACAAGCTATTGTGAAGGAGGCAGAGGCCTGGGTGGTTTTGCCACCCCGAATGGGTCTCTTTTTTTCACACTGCAGTTGTGATTCATTAAGAAAAGGAGACTGGGCCACTTCTAACTAACCTCCCTAATGTGCACACACAGCCACTTCCACAACTTCTTCTGGTTGTATAGATAAGGCCTTGTGGTGGGCAAGAGTTGTCCAGTGGCAATGAGCACGGTCTAAGAAAGAAGGATGGAGAGAGAAAAGATTTGGCAGGGGAGGGAGCATTTGAAGGATCGAGTGGGATAAAGGCGGCGTTCAGGATGAGGATGGTTTATATATGTGTATGTGTGTGGCAGAGGGATGTTGGTGTGTGTGTGTGTGTATGTGTGTGTGTGTGTGTGTGTGTGTGTGTGTGTGTGTATGTGTGTGTGTGTGTGTGTGGTGGGGGGGTGCAGTGCTGTAAATCTTGATGTCACTGACAGGAAGACTGTTGCACACCATTACCATAAATCTGACAAACGCTAATTTGATGGGAGGCTGTATCTGTCTGGTAAGGGACCAGTCTAGACGGTCCTATTGAGGGGTCCTACAGCGTAGCCCTGTTTGTTTCCAGCACCATCTGGATGTGGCAGTAAGTGCCCGCTGCTGTGGTTCACATACGCACACACATTCAAACATATAAACCCACAGTAACAAAGTACACTGTTAACCAAAGCTTCTCAAATCCTTTCACCCTTTTTGTGCATGAGTTTCTTTTGATAGCGTATATTTGTTGCTTCCGGCAAATATTAGACTGACAGCTTGGCCATAAAATTTCCAGGAGCTGGTGTGATGTTTTTGTGGACCATCATGTCCCATAAAATCCTTTATCAAAGTTTTAGCCAATATTTATTTAAATATATGGTAGAATAGGGCTGATTAATGCCACATACTGACAATGCAGATTGTAAACACCGTCAGTAATTCATTTCATTAAAAGAAAGTAGGACATTGCAAAATGTACTAGTTCAACTGAAATTGAATAGTTGTGTAATCATATGTTTGCAGACATATTGTGAGTATTAACAGTAAACATCAGTAACATATTCCTTCAGTTTAGATGGGTTGTCAGTATATCTAAGTATAAGAAATTGTATTGTGATAACTACTGATATCTCCAAATAAAAAAAGGTTGCAAAATTTCATTACATATCGCCCAGTCCTACAGTAGGATATTTTTGAATTGCAGAGTCCACATGCAGCAGGCGTCAAACTAAACAGTGTCTGAAATCATCCCAGATTACGGAGGCTAGATCGTAAAAAGTTCTTAACGGCCTCCTCAGGCAATTACACAGTTTCATTGGGTTTACCATTGCAACCTCAATAGCCGGTCTAAACAAATTTTTATTCATATCTTTGCTGTGTATGAGTCTGTTCTGTCTTTTCTATAAACTATAGGCACACACAGAAACAGCATTCTATGCAAAATTAATTAAATGTACTTCAAATGACCTATAGTACATATATTTGTCTCCAACTTCTTTAACTTGCTCCTATAACAGACAAATGCAGTGCACCAATACAAAGCGCTAGAAACATAACCACACAAATCTACTAGAACTTCATGGTATAAGCAGATAAATAAAAGCTTCCATGATAACAATATAAGTTGCTTTGTTTGAGTTTAATAGTTTGGGTTCTTTCCTAATTGTTAGGAATTATGTTGGTCATAGCAACTGGCACGACCTACTTTTCCAATCAATGTCATGTATTAATTTATACAAAGGACAAACTAAAAGGACCATTTTCTCACAAAAATACCTTTGAAGCAATTACATCCAAAGAACAAGTTCAATACCTGATGATTTTGAATTTTCTGAAATATTTATAAGCCTCCACATTAACCAATATATTAATCCAACATTATTTTTGCAAAAAAATTATTTTACAGTTTGTCTAAGTTTAAAAAAAAAAAAGTTAACATTTGCGTTTTGATGAACAAAAATCTTTTTTTTTTTACCTTTTCTAACCGAGAACATGTCCTCCTCTCATCAAGCAGGACAAGAGTTCACCTGAGGAGAATCTGGGACAAATCCAAGCGCTTGAGCAGGTTCAGCCAGCACTTCACAGGCTCCATGTTAGTCCTATTCAGAGGGGCCAGGAGTGCGCCACAGTGCAGAGAAGGGTTTGTGGCATAATAGCCACCTCATTAAGAGAGTTCATAACCTGCAGGTCGCCCCAAACCACTGACACTGAAATTTTAATACACTAAGAGAATGAAAAAGAGGGCAAGATAAGCATGGATAAATGAGGTGAAATATGTTTAATGAGTAAAATATTTCTAGGAGAAAATACAGGACAGATATAGAGGAAATATAATCCTAGCAGCAGGTCCACTAGACACGCTGAGGGGATTAAGGGGCACAGCATTTTTCCCAACACATTTATCTGTCTGGAGCCTACCTTGGAGCTACTGTGTGTTTCAAGACATTTACTGGAAAAGTACATTAAGTAGAGAATGAGAGGGACAGAATTAAGGGGCCCACCCACGGGACTGTTTTCATGTTATCCGCTTTATGTAAAAGAAAGCAAGAGGGTGAGGTGGTGGCAAGGCAGCTGCATTCACAGACAGAAGACACCTTTGCTCTATTGGACATCCAGAGGGTCGATAAGGGGGTTTAAGGGGCACCACTGGGCGCCATTACGGTATATAAATCTCATAATTGCAAAAGGGTGATTAGCTTTGCTGCATTAGCATACTGTGGCGGCAAAAACTTTCCTGGGCACAGTGTAGGGCAAAAAGATGTTTTCCGCACCCATATAGAGGATCAAAGCTTGAGGGGCCCCCTTTTGAAGGCCCTGAAAACAGTTTGCAAGAACCAAGGGGGGTGAAGGGGTGCCCCAGCTCAGAGACATAAAAAGCGTGGGTGGATGGGGAGGGTACTTGTCTCAGTCATGGAACATATTTATACAGAATCTATCCATTTATCGACAACAAACTAAAGTTTTGATAAAAAGACATTTTAGGGCCCCCTTTCTCCTAAAACTGAAAGTGGGGGAAACCTTCAAACTTATAGACACCGTCATTACAAGTAAAAGACCCGTCATGAAAAAAAAATGTCTAGGCCAAACTAAACTACATCAGTTTTATTATATTTACTTTACATTATGCGGTACCTGACAAATTCGGTTGATTTTGTCAGACTTGTCAATCTGAAAACATTTTCTACATGTCATTCAGTTTCATTCCAAACCAATAAGCAAGTGAGGGACAAGCACACACGCATATACATAGAGGAACAAGATGGAGCCAAGTGTCTCGCTTTGACATGTGGACCACAGGGCCTACGGACTGAACCATGAACCCTGCAGTTGGTGAACACTGCCACATCTTCAAGAAACGTGTATTAAGATGTAGGATAAGAGGCTTTGTTTCCAGGCTGTGACAAACTATAGACACGTTCTGTTCTAAAAATCCTGAACAGTATTGGAAGTCAGGCCTCTGAAAGCTTTTAAGATCAACACAATGGAAATGCCATTAACAGTGATCCTCCAACAGTGATGCCGAGAGGAGAAAACAGAATATTTCATGTGCCCTTCATATTCAATTACCAGAGACACTCTATATGTTTGCAAATGCTACACCATGGCCTCGCAGTTTAAGAAGAACTTTTCAGTATGTTTTATCCAGATAAACTGTGCGTGTATCCAGATGAGACAGATTCCAGCTCACACCTTGTGACTCAAAATGTAAGCATGGTGTTACCATGAAGTGCTCACTTGTAGCTGAAGTTGCTGTTCCAAATTATTGGAATTGTAATTCTTACACATATTTATGCAGAAAGAGAAATTTCTCTCCAGTAGTCATGCTACACTAAACAAAAAACATGCTTTTACCACATGACCACGTCATAGGGTGTATGTTTGGGCAAAACTTGGGCGTGTACAGGGTTGTAAGGTCGAGGACATGCTTTCTGTGGTGGATCTTGGAGAATTTTGATTGTACTGCGGTGGTGGATATGAAGTTAATAATTTGAGTTTCGTGTTGCCCATACTTGTTGTAAATAATTTCATATATGCTCTATCAAGCCTCAGCTAGGGATTCTTGTAAATGTTTGCCTGCTTTGTCTTTGATCATCACAGATGACTCTCTTAAGGTAGCCAGATGCCTCGTCATCTAATTACTGACGCGCATGAATGGATGAACGAGATTCCCACTGTCCCTACCTGCCCCCTAGCGAAACCACAGCCAAGGGAACCGGCTTGGCAGAATGTGTTCGGACGTGCATACACGCCAAAATACGAAGCAGGGAATGAGCCTTTCACAAGGACGTATAAAGGAACCGCAGACATACGCTAAGTGATCGGTCAGCATCTAAGTGTGTTTTCCACTAGAGAAGCACCAGCCACAACTGTCTGAAACCACACACCTCTGGTTTACACGCTGTTGGCTTTCACTTTTTTTTGGTGTTGTAATGGACAAAACATGGCTGGAGCCACCTGCCTCTAATAATAGACTCTCACATGCAATCCAAACGTAACATCGTCTCCCACAAATTACAATCTATAAGACAAAATTAATACATAATATACATCAATCAGCTACAGCGTTATGAACACCTGTGCAAACTGTGGCTGTGTCATGAAATACACTCTCACAAGGTTATAATTCCCCCGTTTTTAGCTTGAAACTGTCTGAAAGGTGATCATTCTACTATGTGTTTATTATTGAGGTCAAAGTTGAAAGTGGAGCCGTGACGGAGGGAACTATAAGATGGCCATCTAGTTAAAATAAATTAGGCACAATCACGATTAGGATTTTGTTTGTTTTTTAAATTCAATTCTCAGGTTCATCTCCTTAATACTGGACAGTCATCTCATCTTTATTTGCTTTTTCTAATTCCTATCTTTGCTACTGTTCCTTCAGATATCATTGTGAAAATGTATGGAAAACCATAGTAAATATTGACAAAAGCTCATTATCATTAAAGAGAAGAAGCTGTCAATGCATTTGGTTTAGGATGTGGATATTATTATTTATATCATAAATTTCCCTCCCCTCACTAAAATGGCTATTTTAACCAACAATAAGCAATTCCTCTTATTTAACACTTGTCCAGCTTTCTCATTAATTTACAGTCAAATGCCTTCTGTAAATCAGTGAAAATACCAATACTAAATTATTCATGTTTAACTGCCTCTTCTATATCCTCAACCATTTTCATTACTGCAGAAGTTGTAGTTGTTAGTCATCTCATACCCAAAAAGACTCAAGACTGTAATTGCTGCCATAGGTGAGACTACACCTAGTCCTAAGTAAATTTAAATACATTTAAGGACATTTCTAATACTATTTTTCATTTTTGTCAATATTAGGTATTGAGTGTAGAATAATTAAGGGAAAAAATAATATAGTACAATAATATAGTATTAACCTGCGACATAACAAGATTGTAAAAAGTGAAGGGGGCTTGAACACTTTGTTTATACTGTACATAGGCAGCAAACAGGAAGTGGAACTTGAGAATATGAGAATCGCTGTTTTTGTGCAATTTGCAGGTTTTTCTGCTTCATATTTTGCAGGTGTCAGATGTCTGCTCCTCCAGACTGTCAGAGACTACAAATCTGTGAGAAGTGGCGGGGACAGTGTTTAAGTGCCGTAACTGTCCAGTCTTGGAAAGTCTTGGTCTTCAGGTTTGTCCCTACTGCCATTTGGGTCAGCAGTGTCTGACAATGTCTCATCAAGTTAACTGTGCAGTAGATTGATGACGATTTTATTCTCCAGCATTGTCTGTCTTGACAGAACATAAGCTGCTGTGAAATATTAATATAAAATAAACTTAAAATAAAAAAATCAAAACCTTTCCGCACATTGGCAAGCCACCATGAAGATCATAATTATAAAACAGGAAAGCCTATTAGTGTTTCATTCACTGTACAATATTTAACTTTTTACTGATTTATTTTCAGTATCACTGTTACTTCAAACAAAAGAAAGTATGAAGAAAGCCACCCCGTTTGTGACTGGAAACACAGGTCTGGAAAACTGCTGAATTGTGTTCAAACCTAATTGAAAAGTACAACAAAACGCCACAAATGCTCGTCAATCTCTCGTACATACCACTTCATGTGACGTTAAGTCTGTGCATTCGGTTTATTGTTTTAACCTTTGCCGGAGGAGCCTCTGTCTCATTCCCAGGGGCTGGCTGTGTAAAAAGTTCATTGACTTCAATAGGCCTTCATTAAGCACAGTTAGTGTCAACAGTTAATTATGCAAATTAAGAGACCCCTCATGTGGTTTGTGGGTCCCTGGCCTCCCCCTTTCATTGCAAGCTCACACACACACAAAAAAAGTACCACCCTGCAGACAGACATACACATTCCATATAGCACATACATTCACTTACACACACTGTATGCCTTTCATTAATTATTTTTCCTTCTCACTCATTTCTTGTCAGGAATCAAAAATGGAGTGCTATGGTGTCGATACATAAATGGAGGCCAATGAGGCCCCTGAGGTCTCCAGTGGCTTTTCTTGCCATCAAAGAACCTCCGGAAGGTTCTTGCTGAGTGAAGCTGAAAGCCCACCAAGTTCTCCTCATCAACACTAGGAAGGGAGGGGGGGCATACGTTCCCCCTCAAAAACAAAATGAAGAAAAAACTTGCATCAAAACAGTCAATTAGGCAAAAATGCATGACAGCCAAATTCAAGCATTGTTTCTGTGACGGTAATGACAGGCCTTTCGCTCCTCTGCCTCTTCCACGCATCTGATGTCTGTGGCCCCTTGATTTTCAAAGGCTGGGAAGCCATCAGTAATTAATAATCACACGCTTTGGGCCCCTCAGTTGTGACTGGCGGATTCTTTGTAGGGTCAGCCTCAAAAATCTCACACACTTTCACCTACCACTTCTCATCCTATCATTGCTAGTTTATGTCTGTTTCCTTGTCAACTGCCTCAGTCACATCCTGCGGATTAGTTCAGGTACACTGCATTTCCTCCATTTGGGGAGATCCTCATCATTGTACTGGGACTGGCATGGGCACCAAATTTACCCAAACCTGTTCACGTCCACTAATTGTGGAAAGATAGAGATGCTGGCAGGCACAAATTACAAGAGCTATTAACACGCAACATTTGTTTTTGGAACAACTCTCTTGTTGGTAATTTTATTTCCCTAATCTTTTTTCCTACCAAGCAAAATTCTCAAAAACAACGAAGTCACAAAGTACTTATGTAATAGAAAATCAGAACCAGATTGTGTCCTGCATTAATTCAAACCCACCCAAGTGCTCTGGGAGCAAGGATCTACTCATTCACTAGGTGGTACAGGTGTCACGTTGTCTTTTGACACAAGCAAGAACCTTATGCAGCGACCTCGTGACCCCACAGCACTATATTCCTGAATCATGGAAGGACAGATGCTCTAATATCAAGTTCAGTGGTGATACTGTGTTGCAGGTTTTTCATTTAAAACCCAACAACTAGCACACGGTGAGGACTAAGCATTAATAGAAAGAAACTCCCAGCCGTTCAGCAGCACCTAAATGACACGTGTTTGTGTGAAGTGCTCTCATAAGTTATTCATGCAAACATGTGACACACGAACATTTTAGCACACTGGATTTTAAATAAAACAGCAACTAGCAACGGTGCCAAGTAGTTTAGTGTAAAACTGAAAATGTAATCCAGAGCCAGCGCTACACACTGTGTCGCTGTCTTAATCCATTCAGACTTCATTGTACATATGTGTGAAAGATGGTGAAAATAGAACAGGCGATGGACTGAAACAGTGAAACATGTGTGTGTAGGCTACTACTATACAAACTGTATGACTAAATCCCACACAGGGAGCATTTGACTAAAGCCAATGGACTCCACATGTCTTCTCTACTTCAAAGGGGTCAAAAAAACATATCACATCATACAAGCCCCATCATTCTCTCTTACAAAGACAGACAAAAAACTCAACTCAGCTAACTGTTGACTAATCGCAAACAACAATTATTACTTAATATCTAGAAGACAAATAAAAGCAGTTTAAAGATGTAACATATTAAAAGTTGGAAAAATTGCCAGGGGAAAAAACCAATGTCATTCAGGGTCCACAATTTCTTCACCGACTCTATCCACAATACATGTTTGCCCTGTATCATCATCAAATCCACTGCAGTGCATCGTTCAATATTCTCTATGTCTCACTGAAATTATTATTGGAGCAGTGTTGTGAAATCAGCAACACTGTTATGTACCGTCTGTGGCTCAGGGGGTAAACAGGTTAACCACCGATCACAGGACTGGCAGCTCAAACCCAGGTCCTCTTGTCCTTAGACTATGTCCAAGTGTCCTTGAGTAAATGCCCGAACCCCAAGTTAAATCTATGAAAAAACAACTGCAAACCACTTTGGAAACCACTTTATAGGTGCAAAGTATGTATCATTTACACACAGTAGCAAATAAATAATATGCCATAGTTCATAGAGTAAATTTTGCCCATTTAACGTAATTATGCAAACAATCATTACAGAGTTGACACTGGTAAATGACTAAATAAATAACATTATAAAGAGATGGAGCAGATTACCACCATGTGTGGCTGTGTTTCAGCCTGCTGTGGTCCAGAAAGAACATGAGACAAGGATTTCACATTACCAACAAAATCATACTTTACCAGAAGAAGCATTGAGCGCCAGACAAATAGGAGAAAGGCACATGTGTGTGCGCACACACTCACTCTCACACACACACACACACACACACACACAGTGTAAGAGCCAAGACTGATGGACAGATGTTGCGTGTATGGCAGCATTGCGCAAAAGAGCTTTCATAAACGACTGAGCACAGAGGGAAACGTTTACTTAGTCAAAGACAGGAAAGAACAGACAGAGGCCAACTGTGCCATGATCCATCACAGGCCTACCTGTGACACTGGACAGTGCAATCTGATTCAGAGGTAGCCTAAGCGCTTCCTGAGGCCTGCCTGTCCAGGGAGAGAACATTCAATGTACCAACTGTGGTTGATAGGGGATCAAGACAGATCTGCACATTAGAAAATACTACAGAGCACACGAGCAGTGGTTCTCAATCCTGGTCCTCTATTACGCTGCTCTGCTTGCTTTTGAACTAACTGCTTATTCCCACTGCGTATTGCCTGAATCGGGTATATTCAGTCAATCAGAAGCTGGAACATTCTATCTTGGAAGAGGTTGGAGTAAGGGAAAGAGAATTAGCATCTTTCAGCCCCCGATTGGCTGAAAGAACCAGAGCGGGTAATCTGCAGCAGCTAGTGTAGGGGTAGTTAGAAAACAAGCAGAGCAGGGATCCTTGAGCAACAGGATTGGGAATGCCGCTCTGGCACAACTAATATTAAAAGGTGGGGTGGTTTAAGTTGTTGCCAATTTTGAAAATTAATTACACCAGAATTATTAACTGTTGCTGAACCTTAAACATGCAAAACAAAGTAATTACCAAGGTCTGGCTTTGTCTTGAAGCAACCTGCATTGTGAAATTCCCATGCAAATTTAATTTGGCTAAGGAAGTTGGTTTTATGAAAGGTATCAAGAACAGGAAAAGAAATGGCAAATATATAAATAAATACTCCCAGGGTATTGGGTTTAATAGTGTCAGGGAAAACACTTCCAGCTCCTAATCATCGATGACGCAGAGGGTTTTGAAACATTTCTGGTGTTTTTGGCCCCTTCCACTTTAGTTTTAAAGGGTGAAAATGCCTGCAGAGAATAAACAATCCAGAACAAAAGACTGATCTTTCATCACACAGACCATTTAAATGTGCACTTCTTTGATGTGGCTTGTGCTTGCTTTTACATATTTCCTCAAATGCCACAAAGGAGAAAAAAAAGAAATCACCACTTTCAGTTTCCCTTAACCACCCAAAGGTTAATGTCTCTTAAAACAAATCACATCAGCATGTGATGTAAAATATTTATCAAATGATTGAATCAAAGCTCCTTTACTGGGTTAAGTAAACCCTGCTGAACCCTTAAACACAACAACATATGATTTGCTTTTGCATGGCACATTTTGAGCATAGAGTCCAGTGGCCATGTTCAACTAATACCAAAAAGTCCATACTCCCATGGCTCATGTCCTGTTAATAGTACAGTCTGGTGTTTTACAGTCACGTATACTCACAGCAAAACTATATTTGTTTTATCGGAAATGAGAAGAACAAACTTCCATGGTAAATTTGCCACTGAGCTGATGAGCTGGTTAGTGACTACATGGCTCCACCCAGAGGACACACAAGTGAATTTTATTTTCAGCCAGTGGCCATGAAAAAACATTTTGTCTTAATTTTCATCCGTTCGTAGTGAACATGACACTTGTTTACAGATCTGGTGTTTTATGGTATAGTTTTAGATAGATATACATATATTGTACAACTCCGCAAACCACTAATGCAAAGCAATGCAATTACATGTGTCGTTCTCAAATTTATTTTGTTTTCCTTAACACAGAGATTGTCATATTTTTATTCATGTCAAAAAAAATGTTATCAAAAAGTACTTAACATATAATTATTGAAAAAAACAAGCAGCTGTAGTAGTAACCATTGTCTTATTGGTCACAGTAGCACAAACTAGCACCTCGGGAGAAAAAGGGAACACGTTGTAATATGAGTTAAGTCCGTGTTTTAGTCTGCTTTGATATATTATGTATGATCTAAGCTGTCTGATGGGATGTTAAAATATTCTTTGAGAAGGAAAACTTACTTTTATTAAAAGTCTAACTGTACAATCTACACTACACAACACTGTAAATACAGGAAATAAATCCATGTTGGAAGGCATGGTAGACATGGCTTTCATCTAATAAAAACTGTCCTAAATGTGTTGAGTCACATTTAAAGAGAAGTTATCGTGCTGGAAAACGGGAATATTGTTAGAGAACAAGAATTTGCACAGATAAGTGTGTTGAGCTCTCCCAGCAGCGTCATATTTCCTTCCCATTACACAATTACATGGTGCAATCATGGCATTAAGCGATGAAAACTCAGAGGATGGCTGCCAATAGAATTACAGACATTATAGGACTAAGGCTTCGTCTAGATCTTGCCCAACATGATCTCCACGTAGAAAGTAAAAACGACTCATGTTACTCTGCCTGGTGTATGTTTGTTCTTCTTCTGTAAGCTTATGTCTATGATCATATTAGCGGAGCGTTAATCAACATAATAAGTGTTTTAGTAGCACTAAGCCCTTTCACAATTACGAGACTGCAGTTCCCCGTTTAGCACACCATCCTTTTTTAGAGTGCATCTAATCCAAACAGGTCTTAAATTCCAGTGAGGAGAGTGGTTACAACAGTTCTTCTTCACTTTATGGACTTGTTTTAAGGTTTACCATAGTTTCCAAACTTTAATCGTATGCTGTTGTAGTTAGTCTTCACGAGTGAGTTAGGTGGCTTGTTTAAATACGCCACGTTAAAATGCTGTTTCAGCTTTATAAGCCACTTTGCAAGAAGAAATACCTCATGTCTGTTTGTCTCAAATTCTGCATTGATCTGGATCCAGTCCATTTTTCAACTTAGCTTTTAAACAGTCTTTGGCTCTCTGAAACGCTGAAGCATAGTATGTATTAAATATAACTTGTTTGTGTTATAGTCTCTTCACTACTGTACGTGTGGTGGTACTTCTATTTCCCTGTTCCCTCCTTTTAGCTAACTGTAACACATCATTGGTAAATTTCAAAGGACCTGAGAACCAGGACGGGAGACTGAGTTGAATGCAGTGTGTAGACATTATGAAGTGTGCTTTGAACAACACATTTTACAGGTCTGAAGAAAAAGATACCCGGCAAATATGAGAAAACCCAAGTAAGTTCATAACTTTCAGCAGAGGGCGCCATTACCCTTTCCTCAAATGTGCAGCTCACTCAAACATACCAAGCAGGTCCAGACAACACTTCCATCAGAGTAAAGCACCTCTAAACTATGTTATGAAAGCAGTGCAGAGCCTGGTTTAAACCACCTTAAAAGCTACAGGGTTCTAATAATATCCCACCATCTAGGAATACTGAGGATACCCTTAAAGTGATGTGTATTAAAGAAAAAAACACGTCAGTAGTGTCAGTGCTTATTAAGCTTGCAAATTACTTAGGAATAAATGTTCTAATTGAAAAAAGCAATGAATGAACAAGGAGTTACACTTTTTAAAATTAATAAACAATACAATAAAACACACTGATTTTGATAGCTGACCGATTTTGATGCTGAATGTTGCAGATGTACTTGCACATCAACCACAGTTATCTAAACAATAATCATCAATGTTGGATATTATCTGCAGGATATCCATGTAGACCATTAAATGGAAATATCAAACTGTCAGCGAGGGCTTTATTTTTACCTTTAATTATAAAATAGGTAGGAGTGTATCCATATGGACATCAACAGCTACCAACATCACTTTTTGTTACACTGCCTCCGCATGTTGCCAAAAATACCAATGACAAATTCAAAAAGAGGACACCTGTTTATATGGGAAATCTCTGATATTTCATATTAAAAGGGAGAATTACATCTGGTAGGGGAACAGGTCTCGGTGTCCATAGCATTAGTGAGGTACCAGCGTTTTATTATTTTTATCTCAACAGAGTCAGAATCTTTAGCTCCTAAAGACAAATCAAAGGGACATTAGACATTTACAAAAGCAGTTTGATGCTTTTGAAAAGGCCTAATTTCTGCTCTCGTAGTTTAGCAGTGACTTGACCTCTGTTTAACTAGGAAGCATTGAAGACTTATCTGACTGTAAAATAGAGCTGTCAGAAATAGTAATTGGAGCACCATATGCACCAGATCCACTGTGATAATTAGGAGCCAGTAACATTTTGTATGATGACAGACTTGTGCTGAATGTCTAAGTCACAAATTAAGGTAAGGGTGAAAGAGTTCATGACAAAAAATATAAAACTTTGAAAACAAGTGATGGACCTTTTAATTCAAGAAAAACAAGCATTATCTAAATTACATAGGCTTACATTTTCCCTCAATTGCTAACAACTGCAGCTACACAAATGACAGGGGCTTGTGTCCTGCGGTAATTCACTCACTGAGGCGAAAAACAAAACTTCTCATTTTTTATTTGAATTGTTCTACTGTTCCTTTTGCAAACCTATAAGTGGCCTATAAATCTATCTTAAACCTATAAATCATAAGGACTTGCCAAGGCTACAAAAGCTTTCATGGCTGAGAAATATTAACAAAAACAAAACACACCCATGGCAACAATAATATTACTCTTAAAGAATCCCTTCACTGATGTTGAACTTGCTTCTTCTGGGTCTAGTTGGACTAGTACATGTAAATGAATGACATTTGAGTTTCCTCTGACTTCAGCACATTAAAATATCTCACTACTTCTAGCTGAAAAACACCTTCAGCTGACATCACTTGGAAGATTGACTTGGTCAATGTGCTTCTCCAGAGGAGAATCTGCTGCTCCAAGAGTTTTTCAGGTAGAAGCAGAGAAATATTTTACTATATGGAATTCAGAGGAAAGTTTTCAATTACATTTAAACCCTAAACTAAAGCAATCGAAAGCAAGCTGAAATTTCTTTGAAAGTGTATTATTTATTTGAGGGTTACGATTTTCAAATGCAAATAATTATAGAGAAAAATAAAACTAATTCTGTATGATATTTATAATAAATGTGATAACTTTAATCTTTGAACTCTAGGAAGACGAGGGTGTTTAAAAAAAATAAGAATGACTGACGAAATGTGAAATGCCTGACATAATGTGATAGCTGTGTAATACCGTATTTTCCGGACCATAAGCCGCTACTTTTTTCCGACGTTTTGAACCATGCGGCTTTTACAGAAATGCGGCTTTTCTATGAATTTTTCTGCAGCCCTCAGATGGGCGCTGTAGATGGAAGTCAGTGCAAACAAAAAAGCGCCAGTTTTTATTCTTAGCGCATGCAACCCAAGACGCACAACAGCAAAATACGGTAATATTTTTACACCCTCACCCCCTCATAATGGAAAACACGCGAAGAAATTCCTATGATGCAGCTTTTAATTTGAAGCCATCGATCTGGCTATCCGTGAAGGAAATCGAGTGTGACAGTGGTTTCAATGCTCAGGTGGAAGATGAATAGCGATTTGTGGTTTCAGTGCACGGGAGAATGAAGCGACTTTAATAGTTGCGCAGTTGCGGGTGTATGAATAAACACTTATGGTACAAAATCTTTTATTTAGCGCAGCAACTCCTGCGTAATTCGTGAAGAATAAGAGACGTCTTCTCCTTTGGCTATGGAACAAGCCGTTTATTTATAACAAGGACGTTTTTGTCGGCTCTGTACATTCGACATGTGTTATACCAGCCACACATACACGTAAACGCACTCTTTACCGTAATGCGGGTAAAACAGCGCACAGAACATCCTCATGCCTACTGTGAACAATGAGTAGGAGCGCATACAACAGATATTATTTCTCAGCCTGGATATTGGCGGCTTATAGTCCGATGCGGTTTATATGTGACAAAATATATATTTCTTTTAAATTTTAGCGGGTGCGGCCTAAATTTAGGTGCGCTCTATAGTCCAGAATTTACGGTAATTATCATGTGTTATTGTCAGGGTTGGTGCTGTCACTTCACTCCAGTTCATTTATGTTCTAATAAACTTGGCAACTCGCTGAATAAAATATAGTAAAAAGGAAAAAGCTTTTTTTTCCTTTTTTTTTTAACATACTTGTCTGAATTATTAAGTTACAGCTTTAGATTATAAGGGCAACTGATTTCAGGAGACATGCATAAAAATAGAAATCTTCGATAAACTGGTTAAGATATCAATTATCATCTTTTTATTATAATCTCAGTCTGCAATTAAAAAAAACTACATTAAGCTCTTCTTTTAGTATTTTCTTCCTTCCTCCAATCTCGGGTCCTCTACCAGAGGCCTGGGAGCTCGAGGGTCCTGCGCAGTATCTTAGCGGTTCCTAGCACTGCACACTTCTAGACAGAGAACTCAGATGTTGTTCCTGGAACCTGCCAGAGCCACTCTCCTAGTTTGGGTGTTACAGCCCCAGTGATCCTATCACCACCACCTTCCACATCCTTTCTAACTCTTCTTTCAGCCCTTGGTATTTCTCGAGCTTCTCGTGTTCCTTCTTTCTGATGTTGCTCTTGCCACATCTACCACTACAGCCTTGTTCTCCTGTTTTTCCACCACTACTATGTTGGGTTGGTTGGCCGTTACCAGTTCATCAGTCCATCACCAGTTCTTCATTCTCAACCACTTTTAGAGGTGTGTCCCATATGACTTTGGGACTTCCAGCCTGTCGGCACAGATGTTCCTGTACACTAGGCCTGCCACTTGGTTATGGCGTTCCATGTAAGCCCTGCCTGCTAGCATTTTGCACCCTGCCGTTATGTGCTGCATGTCTCAGAGGGACCTTTGCACAGGCTGCACCTGGGGTCCTGCATGGAGTGGTAGACCCCGGCCTCTATTGATCTTGTACTCCCGAGTCTGCTCCTGTGCTACCAGTGAAGTAGTAAAGTTTTTATATATATAGCACATATATACTGTATATAAAAAAATATATACACACACTAAGAGGGTGTAACTGGTAGCCAAGAAAACTGCTGGAGAAGAAAGGGGCCCTCTGGCTTGGATTGTAAGGAATTTGCAAACTCCTTTCTTACAATGTGTTCTGGATAAGCATATTGTGATATGTGCGTCATGCCCTGGACCCTGAAGGTTGGTTCCTTGTCATATATTGTGGACAAAGAGTGGCCTATTGTATATTGAAAGACATATGACGCATCTTATAACAAAAGCCTAAAAAAAAGATTAGGGCGCATTGTGAGAGAAGGCTTTGAATGTATAGTAGGTTAGAATTTTATCTATAAAGAAATAAATGTGTTAAGTTGTAACAAATACCTTTTTGTATTAAAAAAAACTAAAATAAATAAACCTGTTTGTTGCAATGAAACTTGATGTACTGCATGTGTAGTGTTAAACAGTCAGGACTGTTGTCATATTTATCCACTCTAAAATCTTTATATCAGAGTTTAAGCCAGGGGTCTGCAACCTTTATTATCAAAAGAGCCATTTTGCCTCCTCTTCTGCCAAAAAAAAATAGTCGGGTGCCGCAGAAAATAACAAAATGTAAACTTTTGTTTTCTTTCTTTTTTTAAATTTTACCTGTTACAACCACTGAATACAACAACAGAAGTGTGCGTTTGTAGGTCTACTTTGAAATACATTAGATTGTGAACTGAAGCCTATTTAAGTCCTTCCTATATTTGGGAAAAAGTACAATAAAAACTAGCCCACTTTAATATAAATAAAAATATTTAGCTGTAGCTTAGCAGCTTTAAAAAGAAATATAAAATTTTGAATGACAAGCCCATGTCAGTGTTCTCTCGTCCTCTTTGGGTTTTTTACTCAGCCTGCAATTAACTGAATCCCCAGAACATGTAAAAACCTACATCAGCTCAGAGTCTGAAATGAATGTCGTGTTTTCGGAAAAATAATAGCTTAATAAATGCTATTGTTCGTACCTGTTTTAACTTGACTTCTGTGTCTGAAGTTCGCTATTGCAGGGTTCATAAACTCATAAAGCCGCCAGCAGGTAAACGCAAAGGCTGTTGACATTAATGTGACGTATTTTGTCATTGACAACTTATAAATTAAAAATAGCTTTTTTTAAACTTTGATGGCATCAACTAAAACTTCAAGAAAGCTGCGCAACAAAATAAATTAATAATGATAATGAATTAAGAAATACCCTTTATTTATGTTCACTTTTTATTTTATCGAGGCTAAAGGGAGCCGCTACAAGGAAGCTGAAGCGTCGCATGCGGCTCCGGAACCGCCGGTTGCCGACCCCTGGTTTAAGGCTACCTAGGAGGCCAATAGCTCATATGAATGTAGCTCAAAGTTGCTGTGTTGGACGGAGTTAGAGAGATATTTTATTTATTTATTTTATTATTTTATTTCTTGCCCTAGAGCCTGGAAGCATAAAATTAACTTTAATTTGAAATCTGATTACGACAGTTTTGCCAACCTAATGCAATAATCCAAAGTCACGTTAACAATGTTGTTGGGTTTCTGTGCAAGACATTTTAAACTCTGCATCATGCTAGCACTGTTCGTGACAGGCTCATTGGAAGGAAGCTCAAACCAGCTACCTGCTTCTTTATCTTGTTCTGACATGCACTGATAATTTGAATACCATCATATAAAGATCATAAACAACATACAAGCTCTGCCTGCTTTTTCCTACAGCAGCCTCTTCTGTACTGCTGTTAACTGGTTCAAAATGCCAACTACAGTGTCAGAGAGCAATAACATGATGACAGGATGAGCACACTAATTGCTGCAGACGGAGCACACTCACCCACTAAAGAGCTGAGGAGTGTGTGATCCTCCACTGCAAGCAACATCCAGCCTTGACTGTTCTACTACTCATTGCTATGAATACATCCATCCAGCATTTGTAAATGCTTGTCCTATTCAGGGTTGCAGGATCTGAAGCCTATTCCGGCTGACATGTGGCGATAGCCGGGGTACACCCTGGACAGGTCACTGCTCTGAGGGCCAAAGACAGACATAGACAGACAGACCCAACACGTCTTTGCACTGTGGAAGGAAACCAAAGTACCCAGAGGAAACCGACACAAGCACGGGGGGAAGATGCAAACTCCACACAGAAAGGCTGCAGCCAGCTGGTGGACTTGAACTAGAGACTTTCTAACTGTTTGGCAGCTCCGCTAACTGCTCACCCACCATGTTGCCCTGCTATGAATCCAGCCAATACTAATAATCATTTATAGAGCTCGCAAAATGTACAACTTGATAGGCATTACTACTGTTTAATACTTGCAATGGGAAATTATGTAGTCATAAAAAAAAACGGCACCAAGTTCCTGGTATACACGGTAGACAAAGAGCAAACGTGGCTGTGCCCTGCACTGTCAGCCAATACATCTCCAACAGGAAGTTATTCTTTGTTTTTTTCCAAACAACCATAGCAAAACTTTCCACAATGTCCTTGACACAACAAAACAATCCAGCAAGATTGGCAGCCCAGTTTTCGGAAACGGTACTAAATACTGGGTGGGTGACGCTTTAAATCATCGTCCCACCATGGTCCTGTGGTTATTTTGAAGTGTGAGACATTCATGACCCAGGAGGGGGCAAAGGCTGCTCCCATCCTGCTTTTCAAAAGGGGCGGAAGCAGGTTGGAAATTTACGCAGCTCACACTGTGAGATGGGATTATTTAGTGTGCAAAGACTTTTCTATGACATAAAGTGTAATTGTTTTGTGATGCCTAGTGAGATTTACAAGGCCCAAGGGCTTAAACCATAACCAAAACTCATTATTGCAATAAATAGTGCTGGTCTACCTGAATTCAAAGCAGCCAATTCACTCATTAACGACTTTTAAGGAATAAAAACAGATTATGAAGCTACTCTCTGTAAACACAGAGTTCTGCTTTATACTTTATTTGTACAAGACAATGTTGAATAAAAAACAGATGACAAAAAAAAGATCTTATGTCAATTTGAACGAATTAAAGTTAAAGATGAAATTATAATGGCAGAGGCATCTCAAAATAGGAGAGCTAAAAATACATCTTCCTGAAAACAGGATGACTTCTTTTGTTCAACAATAAACACATTTTCAGAGGTAAGTGTTGGGATTTCCTCTACAAACTGCAACGGGGATTTCTTCATAAATGTGGTTGATTTTTCATGAACACTCAAAATAAGTTGTTTATTTAAAGCCTCTATAAGACATATTTGTCAAAAAGGCCTAGGTTGAAAAGGAGACGACAATCAATGTTAAATGGATTGAACTTCTATAGTGCATTTCCAAATTTAACAGAATAAGTGCTTTACAATTTGCCTCTCATTCAGCCATTAACATAATCATGATAGTGCCATGCAAGACAGTAGGTTGAGCATTGATGGAAGATTTTAAGACACCGTTAGAATTCAATTTGCTGCTCAGGGACCCTCAAATGTGAACAGGGGAAGCTCAGATTAAAACTGTTGCATTAATTGCCTAAATGTGAAATTTTGGCTATTTACCTCTCAAATGAAATCAGCTCATTTACAGCTTAGGTTAATTTACATTTAATTAGGTTATTACCGTTTACAGATTAAATTTTTTGAATGAATGACACACTGATTACAAATGAGAACGTATAACATATACATCTTTAATATTTCAGCTGAAAGTGAAGTGTATTGTATCCTCGCTTCGGGGCAAATGAATGTGATGTGAAACCAAATGTTACTATTGTTCTGCGGTTTCTAAAAAATATTGATCAGGGTCCTGAATTCTATTATAATAACAGTCTGGGAACAGTAAAGGATTGCCTCACACCACATTGATCTTTACTCAACCCTAAAGGCCAGCTACAATAAGCAGACCTTACTGAATCTGGAATGTCAACTAATGGCCTGATGTTCCCTTTGAAAGCAGAGGTACACTGATTACAGACAACTTTGTGGTGGGAGAACAAACAAAAGTTATAAATTTTTTACTAGAAAACACACCTGGAGAATGACTGACAAGAGGGTGACAGACAAGAAAAAATCCCTGTAACAGGAGCCCGTTGAATCTATTACAAGTGCTAAAAGAATCGAGGTGAGTTAGAGCGAATAAGCGTGGTTAGTGGTAATGTTAGTTTATTATAAATCAGAGATGTAGAAGCGTTCTAGTCTGTCTTCATGACAAAGTGTGTGTGTGTGTAATGACACACAGTCTTATTGCATAATTTGACTTTAGGGTGCAACAATTACATAAAAGTCTGCAACATCATTGAAGAACTCATTAAAACCTTTCGTCTTCGGCCAAATGTAAGTTTAGGAGTGGAACATTTGTTCCAGTTCCGGGGCGATTTTGCCTTTATGCTTTGTGAATAGCTTGAGCACACAGGAGCAGTTGTTCACCTGTCAACTCGACAGCACCCTCTATCAGGTAAGAGAGTAGGCAACTCCTGCTAGGCAAGTGCGTGCACACTCACTGACCACATGTGCAATTTAATGCAATCCAATACAGCACCTCTGCCTACTGAGTTCTACTTTTGCAAGGTGACAATTCTACTATGTGCCTATTACTGAGGTCTCAGTGGGTTGTGGAGTCGTACTGACTGTGTGACCGTGGTTCTAATGTTTGACCCCCCAATCTAAAATGAATGAGGTAGGTTATCATTGGGGAAGGGGAAAGTGGTTACCGTGGGAAACACGTTTGGACATTGAGCCCTAGGCAGAAACACAGCACAGTAAACGAGGAGATGGAAGATTTAAAAGGAGGAACAAAACATCTTAACAATTCTCTGTCTGCTGAGGTGTCAAACAATTTTCAGCGACTAGAAATGTCTTACGTAAAATAAGACTAAGACAGCAGTAATTTTCAATATATCCAAAGGACAAAATAGTGCACGGCAGATTATTTGATTTTTGGCAATCATGATGTGGATAGTAGTACAGTGTACTGCCAATTTGTGCATTGATATTTAAACTCCAATTACTTGCTAAGTACTTGTCTATACAGCAGTTAATTAATGCATACTGTCCCCTTATGATTTAACTGGATGATTCAAGCGACAGAACCAGAAAACTTATTGGTGCAATATTTTCACTTTACATGATGTACAGGATGCAGGTGTTACCTGGTGTGGTTGCACAAAACCATTTTCACTGTTTCCTTGGTTAACTTCAGGCTTATTGCTTCAGACCACAGTAGTTTTGTCAGGTGTAGCTAAACTATCGAGCTTAAAACAGGAACATTACTGGTTTAATGTATTAGAAATAAAACATCAATAAAACTTAAAGCACAGTTCTCACCTTTGTCCAATAAAAATATTTTTTCCTGCCAGGTCAATTTCATTTTTGTTTGTTTGACAAATCTCATATCTCCAGCATCTCTGTTGGTTCAGGTTTTAGGTAGTTCAGAATCTTGTGCGTGCACACCAAGCAGGTCGTTCCTGCTATGCACACTTCGTTGGTTTTCCTTCCAAATCGAGCATTAGCCTGCCTTAAGACTTAACAGTGAAAGCTGTAGCCTGGGGGTCAGAACCAGCAAATCCTTGCAGCAAGCCATTTTCCACTCCATTAATAACATAATGAGGTGACTATAAACTGCCTTATACGATCACTTAGTCCCTTAATGTTTAAGGCGTCATGCAAAGAGTGGTAGCTATGGTACACGTAGCACACAGTCTCTTACACATGTGTCCCATAACACTTCCTGGTACCTGAAATTTAAAGCTATAATCAGCTAACACGATCATGGCAGTCAAATGGAAACCATTTCATTCTGTCAGAGTGACGGCTCTCTGTCATTCAGACATTGGTCACTTTAAAATAGGTGTTTGTCACGACTGTGAGAGAGCCACGGTTTCAGTGCAATATTTGCCATATGCATGAGACTACAGAATGTGGTGTGAAGATGAATATATTGATCATGAAGAGTCAGTATTTAAACACATTTGTTTCAGACTAACTAAGAATCTTATTACACAAACTATAAAAGGCAAGACAGTGAATTCATTTTTTGACCATTTATTTAGCCTATTATAAGTGCATCAATTCTGTGTGTTTAAATTTTTTATATATTTTTTTAATAAACAGTCTGACCTAGTAAGATTTTTGCTGTAGCTAAAACAAATACTAAGGTTTTGTTTTTGGACACCTTCCGATGCCAAAAGACTAAGATGAGGATATGTATGCTTTAATTAATAAGTCCTTATTGTACTATATGTGTCACATGCTATTTGGTACTAGTTGTTTCCCTAAAGCTTATAAGGAATCATTTTATATTACAAAGGTAACAATTTCTTCTGACCTCAGAAGAGGAGCTCTTCATTTCATGTGACTCATGTGAGGGTCTACTAAAAAGCCCTGCAGGAAACCCTGCTGGGCCAACAGTGACAACAGAAGTCAGGAGTTTGGCAAGTACGATGGAATATTGGAAATCTAGCGGTTTTCAGTTTTAAAAAACTGTAGCAATTCAGTAGCATTTTTGGGTTGTTCCAAACGCTACAAGAGAGCTGGCAAATCTTCAAGTAAGAAGTAAATAATGGATGTGTGAATGAATTTTTAAGGTTGTTCATTTGGGTATAGAATTTGTTAAGAGGCCTCTGCTAAAGATGCTCATCTGTTCTGCTATGTATAGTGTGCGTAATGTGAGTTAGTGACTATACAGTGAAAAATAGGGGAGAATTATATTAAGGCTTAATAAGAATGATCAGCTCTACAGGCAGTAACCCTGAGTGACAGAAGACACTGTAAATCTGTCTTGAAATTAAGTAAAGTTTTAGATTAGTGTCAAGCAAAACTTTCACAACAAAATGCCTAACAGATTCAGAAATTTGATTATCAACTCAAAGTTACAAACCTGTAGTGCCCATATGCAAAGCGCTGAGAATGTATTACAGCATAATGCATATTGATATCCATTTAGAGCCCACCATAACCCCATAGCATAAAATCAGTAAGAGGCAAGTTTTATTTAAACCAATTACCAGTAATTCTTTGTCATTCTAGCCGTTTGGTTCTAGGGACAGAATGTCTGTCAGTATTATATTCAGCCTGCAGGTAATGATCGCTGAGTTAGTACAGAAGGAAAGCCCAGTTGAGCTTTAAAGCAGATACTCCACAGCTGGAAGCTAATGCAGCTGTCTAGTAAAATTATAGAAAACTGTCCTGCTAATGCAACAGGTCCACACTAGTCCAAGTGCAACTGGAAACGCTTACTATCAGAATTTTTTTTCAATTATCAGCTTTTTGTCTTTCTACAAAGACTCATCTCATGCTTTCCTAATGTTACTGTGTTGTACAACAGGATTCGATTTCCACATACTGTAGCAACATACGGAACACTTGATCGACCGATTCAGTTCCACTGAACCCAATTCCCAACTGCTTTGTTCCCACTCATTTGATAGATATATAGCTAGAAAGATGAGTCACAGTTTAAATGTGTATTCATGCGCATCAAGCAAACGCTTTAAAATAAGCCTCTGTGGATTTTAATTGGAGAAGCTTTAACAACAGAAAAACAAGGGAACCTGACACTACACGAAATGAGTCATCAGCCTTCGTTACAATACAACAGCTCAAAACATTTTTCAAAAAATAATGATGACATCCAAGTTCATTTTTTGTTAGTCAAAATTAATTCAGTAATTAAACAAGCGCAAGAATGAATACATGCCTTTTGGATAATCATTTGGCAAACACCACAGCGTAAGTTAACATTATTGTGAAGATTTTCAAATATTATTAACACAGATTACTTTATCAGTATTTCCTCTATAGCCTTTGGACTTCATTAAGGGATCCATTCGTGAGTGCACTGTACTGAACTACTGCCTGAACTGTAACTATTAACCAAACCAGTTGCTAGGAGCTACAGCAAAAAAAAAGGCACCACAATCTGTGTTTCTATTCTCAGACAAGGAGTCTTTACTTAAAGACATCTTGTTCTCTGTAGGTTAAAATTAAATCTCACCCACCTGTTCCACTTCAAAAGAAACGGAGCATACGCTCCATTTAGTATCAAGCAACGGAGAAGCAGCTAGCACCACTGCTTGTTCGGTATCCATCTCACACAAGAGATTAAGCCATGGGCAAACTAAAAGTATTCACGCACACAAACACAAACACAGCTCATCTCTGCTGATGTCTAACAGATAGCAGAACATACGTGTTTTCTCACCGTATAAAGCCCAATCCTGCACAAGGCAAAAGAGAGCTGCATGTGCTCCGACATTGTGCTCAGCAACAAGCGTAACCCCCGGCAACAAACAAGCCAAGCCTCCAGAGTATCTGAATGGATGGAGGAGGATCATGAGTAGCAGAGCACAGCAGTTTCAGGTCAACAACATGACTTTGGCTCTTTACTATCAATAGCCCGTGTCCGCAGTTGATTTTAAGTCTGAGCTTAAAAGAGACGGGATGCAATTGTGCAGATAGATAAGACTGAAGGATGTGCAGTGTTTACTCCATGTATTCATTCATGTAAAGATAAAAATGACAAAGGACAGATTGCCACAAGCATCAGTGGACAGACACAAGCTTGAGATTATATTGTGAGGACCTCTCTCTCCACAGAGATTAAGGGCTCAGTGACAAGTAGGGATCCAGAAGAAGACTGCAAATTGGATTAGTCACCATTACACACCCACACACTATGCTCATACTGTAAACAAAGCTTCATGAACTATGAAAACCATCGCTTTTTAGGCATGGAGGAGGATGAAAAGATCGACCACTTGAGCTCACCATGGTCATGGGGATTCCAATCACTGCTGTGGGACTCTTTGGCGGACGTCTGTCTGTTCAGGAAGAACTGTGAGTCATGTTTAAATAGCTTGTTTTGGTCAGGTCAGCTGCCTCGTACCAATAGCTGCTGCCACCGACGGCAAACATGCTTCTGTTAAAATACAGAGTAATGCAATAACAATATGTGACTACTAATTACAAGAGCAACAGATGCCTTTTGGAAATATGCTATCATTCTACTGAGTGGAAGATATGATTATAGTTTGGCAGTAATTCAAAGTTAGAAAGTAAAAACTGAAAAAGCAAGTCTTATGGCAATGCTACAGTATTGTTTTAGGACATGTTGCTGTCCTCAGTGCAGTAAAACAGTTCTTAGAATCTTTTTACAATTTTCCAGTTTTTTTACAGTCTTTTACAACAAAGTCAGTTAAAAGAAAAAACTGGCACAAGCTGTTTTTCTGGGCTTACTATATCCAGTCTAGTTCTACATATAAGTAAACGGCCAGTTTTTATAAGATTTTCTCAAAGATCATTAAATGTATAAAACATTACTGTGAAACCATGGGTTCATTACACTGGTAAAGACCAATTTTTTATATTAAAATTTTTCACAGTTAATACAATAAGGATGTTAATTTTACAACACATTGCATCATTGCTGTTATTAGGTCAAATGCTTGAAAATTAAATATGCATTATTTAAATTCTTATGCATGTCAAAACCCACTGTTCAACCAGCCTTGCTTGACAGTGGATTAAAATCAAAGCACTGGGACCTCTCTGTATCTCATTTACTTAATTTATTTTTATTTAATACTTGTATCATTATGTTTTGACTACCTTGGTTTAAAAAAAAGAACATATCAACATTGACTTTTTCTCTACCACTTTTAAAAACTGTATGCAGTTACTCTTTTTTGATGTCACTACTTGTGTAACAAGGCAGCATAGTTCATAGTTCTACAGTAGTTTATTAAGTCTGTTTGATAGCAAGATATGCTTTTCTGTGAAAGTCACTGAGTCACTGATAAAGTTCTGATTATCAAACAGTGTATGTTTATGGCTTCTATGGACCTTTCTCACAACTCTTCAAATGCAATAAGACTGGAAAAATAAACACTAAATTCCACCATGTATCCATGTCCTTCATATTTGTTTTTCTACTAATAAAAACACAATGAAAGTAACAATGTCCTGGGACAAAGTCAAAGAAATTAAACGCTGTTAAATAAGCACAGCTCTAAACACACAACAAGAGAATCACTCGTATGAGTTAAATAGCAACCACCTAAACATAAAGCTGGCAGGTTAAAATTACAGACAGATCAGCACTGATGTTGCACTCTGAAACATAGTTCTCATTACAACTGAATATGTCTCTAATAAAAGGGCAGGTTTGAAAAATTATGTCCAACACGTCCAGCCCTGAGAACATCCCTTCACCGCTGGATTAAATAAAAACCTAATATCTATCCAAACACGAAAAGCAAACACAATGTTAAAATATTTTGAGAGACTCCTGGTGTTCCTTCCTGCATGCAACAGGTAATTTTACTGGAAAGCTTAGTGGAAACCTCTGCCAACACCAGATAGGTGTGTAACATGATTGTGAGACAGGGGACAAAAGTAACACTACCCCTGCATCCCCTAGGTTGGGAAGCTGTATTCGTATGCTGCCAAGAACTTCCCATCAGCTCTCTTCCCTCTGTGCTACAGTGGTGCGATGTCAACCTGATGCAGCCTGCTGTGCCCCCTAAGATAGGAGATCTGCTCTGAAAAACAATTCATTTAATAGCGTAGGCCCTGAGACAATTTATTTACATAAAGGTGGGACCTTTGGTTTTTACTGAAAAAGCAAAGATACATATTGTGTGCTGTATTATGGCATGTGCCTGAAGCTGGTATGTTTGCTGCAACATATCCCCTGAGCCATTAACTCCTGTAAAGCTAGCGGTATCAAGTACTAAAATGCTTTCAGCAAGCATGATAATAGAGATCTCCCATTTCAAATTAGGATTCATAGATGAAGCAGTAAGATGTTTAACTTGTCCATATATAGTTATTGAGAATGTATCTTCTGCCTTAAACATAGCATCCTGCTATGTACAAATTTATTATGAACTTTGTTAAAAAATAATGATGTACAGAGAGACACATGGTACGTGTCGGGAGTATGGATTTTTCTAGTATTCTATTACATCAATTATGCCTAAAGCGTCAATAAAAACGTAACAATACAAAGTAAACTCTGTTTAAACATCTAACAGCAAAACCAAGGGCCTGTTCTTGATACCTGGATTAACACGTTAGCAGGATAATTTCATTGTTTGGTTTGTTCTCGGGTTTAGTCAGTGTAAACAAAATTACCTCTCTGATTTTAAAACTGTTACTTCAGGAAGTTCACCAAACATGGATGTGCTTAAATGAGCAAACCATTAAAATTAGTGATAAAAAGAGATATTAATATAAATATTATTAAGAATTGCGCAATGAAACAGTATCTGGGTCTAAATTAAAAATACATCCCTGTCACCAGCAGCAGTGTGATGGCATTAATCAAAAAAATAATAAATTCAATCAGTCATCAATAGCTTTTTGTGTATATGCACGAACACCTCTTCTGTGATTGCATTAAAGAGTAGTGGGATAACAGTACTCAGAAAAAACTTCCAGCTGCTTGGATCTGTTATGCCAAGTAAGAAGAACAGGGCCCTGGTCAAATAAGAGATGGTTCTCATGTGACCTGGTCTAAGGCAGAGCAAAATTACATTTTCCAAAATGCAACTGCACTTTAACTGCTATAATGTTATCATCACATTGCTAAATGTATATGTAATATACCAAATATATGAAAATATCTATTAGATCTGTCTAATTTCTCATTTTCAATTCTCATGCATGTGTTGACAGCAGCGGATGGAATACTAAATAATACTCAAATCCACCTTTGCACTGTGAAATATGTCAAGAATGTATCGACCTATTAGCAGATGAAGCACTATATTGAAATAAATGGCTGGTTGCCAAGGCAAATATTGTGTAAGACTGAAGAATTAGTCTATACGCAGTGCACATCCATAAGTAAGCACAAATTATGCAGTAAAACATTTTGAAGTACAATTAAGACCATTCAAACATAATACTGTTGAAACCATAAACTGTCAGCGAAAAAGCTTCTTTTAACAGAAGTAGTTTTTGCTACAGTAAAACCCCAGAACAAAGCTGCATGCTCTTGTATGAGTTATAAAAAATTAACAGTACAGCAATACTTTTTTTCACATAATGTGCGTTCTCAGTCAGTGTGTCTTGTGCTGTGAAGTCTACTACAACCTGGGCCCAAGAGTTGGCCACACAGTGCACTTGTAATATGGTAAGGCTGTGCCATGGCAACAGCTAGCACCAAATTCCTCTGTCATTGCTGCTGTTTTGTGTGGTCTTTTTTAACACTACACTGACCACGCAGGACTATGAACTCCAACTGTAACTCCAGCTACAGTTCCCAGCTGAAGTTGTATCCACCACAGGCCCATTTTCCTTACTGCACTTAATTATTTCACTCCTTCTCATCCAGAATAACAGTAAAACTGGATATAAGACCAGCACTTTTTATCAAAGGTTTTGAAACATGTTCCTGGATTTTGTGCCAGGTCTCCAATGATGCACAGCAGGAAAGGAGGCGCTGCGCCTATTGAGTGCGTGACCTTCAAGGACAGGCAAGTGCTCCGCTCCAGCAGTCCACAGAGTTACAGCTGTGCTTATCACAGACAATAGTTTGGTTCACAAAAAATATAATAGTTCACTAAAATAAAAAAACAAACTTTAAGCATGTAAACTAAAAAAAAAATATTTTTACCTTCTTAACACATACCAAAGGCTCAACCATACTATATGTATGATCATGTCAAATATGACCAAAATAAACTATATGAGAAGCTGTAGCTTACTGCACTTTCCCACAAATGTTCCTAAATTATGTAAACAAGATTCTTTTTTTTTGACAACAATGCATCTTGTACCTTCGGTGCCAACAACATTCCATTAAAATCTAACCAAGTTTAGAGGATAACTCTTCAAATTATTTATATGCCACTTTGGTCTCCTTTTGTTCGGAACAGGATTTGTCACTCCAGGGTCAGAGGCCACAAACAAGCTAGACATTAATCAGTTTGCATTAACTCAGGCACAACTACTCTGCTGCCAGATGTCGAACTTTGTAATCTTAACTCGAGAGAGATGTCCCAGTGAAGCAGAAGTACAAAGTTCCTTCCAGGTCCCACATCTTGGGAGGCCCATTATAAACAAGCTGATAACACTGGGTGGGCAAGTTCCTCTGGATCTCACCCCGTCACTGTGGCTGCCCCCCCACCCACCCCCTCTGCTGAGATGACAGCTCGGTGTCTCTGTGCCCCCACCCACCCCCACCCCTCGGTCTTTATGAATTCCCAGGGAAAGCCTTCAGTTACAGCTTCCTCTCTATTGTTGCACTATTTGAGCAGCACCCATCCCAGCCCTACAATGTGGGCAAGGGACCAAAAACCATAATCTCCCAGGCCAAAGCTGCTTCAGTTCTCTGTTGTTTGGGTCACAGGTATTAAAAATATGGAGGCGACTAACGCCTGAAACTGAAACTGTGTCACTTCCAGTGACATCTTGACCCGGGTCCAACAGACAGTTCAGCTTTTGCTGAAGCAGCCACGACACGTTTTTGGAGAAATGAGCGGCTTTGGGTGACGTTGCGGGGCTAACAGTCCGTGCAGGGCGTAGCTGCTCGGCTAGTGCTGGTTCTTCCCCGTGTGGAACCACCGGAGTGTGACTGACAGGCAACAGTTCCAAGTTCTTGCTAACGGTGACACTTAGCACGAACACACACCTGGTTGGGAACAAGCAGCACTATCACTTTCTGTGTTCCGAGTCGTTTACTCACCAGATAATCCATGGACTGTCTCTGAGCAGCCGCAGGCGGAAGAATGGGCTTCGTGGGAGTCCCGTTTTTGCGCGAACCGGTCCCAAACGGACGGGATTTAGCCGCACTTCGCTTTGTATTCCCCGCCTTCCGACAGCCACGGCGAGCGAAAAAAAGCCTCTCACGGCTTTTACAGGCAGGAATTTTTCCGCCGCCTGCTACGACAACGGGACAAGTTTCACTTTAATACCGACCCGGCGTGTGGAGCACGACGAGGGCAGCGGGGCCTGGGTGCTTTCTCCCGGACTCGAAGAACAGGGGTCCGCCGAGAACACTTCCAGCTTTTATCACACACTATCAGTTGAGTGTTTGGTTGAGGAAACTAGCGAAGCCTGCTCCACTACGTCACGCACGCTGATGGGGGCACGTAACGTGGTCACGTGACCAAACACATGGACGTCTATTTTCATTTCGAAAGAGATAGAAAAAATAACTATTTTATTCGCCTTTAAAAATGTGAATTGCGACCACTCGTTTGCATTTTAGGTGTGTGCATGTACTTAGGTCAATTAGTGGCTGTGAAATTCACTGCGATTAGTGTCGTTATATTTACCCACCGAGGGGTTTGACACGTACTGCGCTGTGACGTAACACCGGCAAAAACATTAGGGCTCAAATTTACAGCATTCTTCATAGTATAGTAAACAAAAAAAAATACTACTGTGTTGAGAAAAGTTAGAATAATTAGATTTCCGACGTTGGGATCTAGTTATTCCAATACCAGCTGCAGTTGCGGCCACTTTGTAATTTAAAGCTTTACCAAACTTGAAGCAGCACAGAATGGAGCACACTAAATGAATGAAAGGGCACCACAGGCCAAAGTCAGAGACTGGGTCGTCTGGAGCACATAGACATTAAAACAGAGGTTTTAGAAGCGTCATAAAGCCAGTGAGGGATTGCATTTGCAAGATGAAATCCAGCCCCTGTGATGTGATAATGTGTGTTAAGGATCATCCCAGTGGATCATCCTAGATTTGGTAACTCTGTACTTCCAGTGCGTGTTGTACATCTGTAATCTCTTTTTAGATTTCTACAGGAAATGTATAACAACTTACCACGAAGAACCAAGCAAAAGGAATGGGGTCAATTCACTCATATTTTATCACATTAGCTGCACATAAACCATTGCTCGAACTTGGAAAGCCATTAGACCACATAGCGGGACATAAATGAGCAAGATTTATGTGGTAGCAAGCAAGCACGGAAAAGAGACAAACCACTCATGTGATATCCTGATTAGAAGAAGAGAATAAATCACATTTCTGCTAATGTGATGCAAGCTGCCTGCATACTGAAGTAATTCCTGTACCCTGGGGACCACACTTCTCTTCAATATTTCATGTCCTGTGCTGTGAAGAAAACCTCCCTGAGCACTGTTAAGTGGAGGGTGAACTGGATGTCCTCTACACGTGTCTACCAGGTATGGTGAGTGTTAAGAAGACTGTAGTCTGCAACAGATGTGCATTTTATTTTTGTGCAAGATATTTTATGCATACGCTGAATGTAGTAGTGCTGTCTTCTTCAGGATATCTAATCCAGTCACACATGAGAGGAGAGACCTCTGGTGGCCTGTGGGTCTATCTTCCTTTACCTATTGTTGCATTTCAAACTCACTTCAATGTTTAATAATTAATTTACTGTGCACTACACACATGTAGAATGATGTTGGGATTCAGGTGAGCCTTTTTTAAATTTAAATTTGAAAAAAATCAAATAAAAGACAATTATTGCCGGCTTAAAATTCCTACAACATTAAGAGAGTATAGTACCTACTACATAAGGAATTTTGAAAAACTATCAGGTATAAAATCCTCTAAAAGCATATAGAGTGTTAGTCACTACTGAATCTATGTCATAGGCTCAATCTGCTCTACAACCTAAACTAGTTCATTTATACATTATAATACACTGATCACCAACAACATTAAATGCACATTGTGGTTTTTCCAGTGTGATGACCAAGGATAAGCATGTGTTAAACGTAATGATGCCCGTGATGGACACATAAAACACACACAGTGCTGCACATGTGATTGCACAGCTGCAGACCTGAATGTCTATGCTGACCCCTGTTGAGCGAAACATTTCCAATAGTCACAGTTTTTAAAAAATGTTCTCCCTAATCGATGTATGCTGTATATATACCATATCACGGGTCACATTTTATAATGAGTGCAAAGTTAATGCTTAATTTGGGTAAAATGGGTTAGCTTTAAAACTATCAATATTTAAGAAACATGAGATTAATTTCGCAAATGTTTTGATAAAAAACTATCTATATTAAATTTCTTAATGTCAAAGTTATCACAGCTATTATTGTTGCCAATGAAAATAACTAATTAGACTTATATGTGAAAAACAAACAAAAGCCAAACAGATAAATGAAATAAATAAATCACATTTGCAAAAGAAAATCCACAAGGCGCCACAAGGGGGCAGCATCCACCAGAGTAAATTTTGGATCCTCACCGTTGGCCGTGTGATGACCTGGGAAATATGTCTTTCCCAGAGCAAAAGAGTTTGAAACAAAAAATCAAAAAAGCAAAAAACTTTGGTTATCTTTCTGAAGATTTGGAAAAATGATCACTCAAATTAAAAGTAATTATAAACGTGTTTTTTATCTTGCTTCTCATGGTTATAGTCCCATGAAGGTATATTAATAGCATTAAACATCATTCTGCCTTCTTTTGTAAAAATATACCTTTACTTTCAGCTGAAAAACTCCTTCAGATGGCATAACTTGGATGGGTTTTTTCTTCAGCAGATGCTGTCTTGAAGGAATTCTGGAAAAGAATGTCAGCCGAGAATAGTATGACCAACAAGATGACGTCCTGGGAAGTGAAAAACTCCTCTGATAATTCTTTTTCTGTAGAAGGATATTTTAATAAATGGAAAGCAGGGTGAAGTTTGTTACTATTTATATACTCTCCAAATTAGAACCGTAGCATGCAAATTTGGATGGGGTTGCCCTTCAATTGTAACTTCCACATTTTATTAGAAGAACACAAGTTTAAGGTTTTCTGTAATTCTTGTGGTGTTGAATCACAACCAGTAAAGTTTTTTTTACTTAAAACTTCAAAAGACTAGAATAATGTAATTCTTCCTTAGGGAATTTAAGGATGGTGTAAAAGCCCATTAAACTGCATATAGAGTGTGGGACACTAAAACTGTTCGTTTGAACCAGGGTTATGGATTAGTTAGCAACTCCATAAATAAGGTAAACAAGTTTCATTGCAGATTTTATAGACTGTTGGTGCTGGAGCAGTTGACGTAAGCAGTATCCCTAATGCAGTATAGGACCATTAAACATTGAATAAAATGTTATTAGTCCAAAAATACACTTTTTATTCCATTAGAAATGTTCCTGGGCAACGTTAAAGTCACATTACATCTCTACTTACTAGTGTACAGTATGTGCATAGTTGAATAGCATCACAGATTAGTTGAGGTTCTTTAGTGATTCATAAATCATTTATTTAATCGACTAGGTAATACACCTAGACGTAATACACACATGATTCTGCCAATCAGCCGTAAACTGATGTAAAGTGTGTGAACCAGTCAGTATGATGTCATTGTTTTTTTGTATGGCAGATTAACCAGGCGTTGGCTCTGTTATCTACATCAGCTGGATTGTGATCTTAAAGGTGCAGCTTCTAGTTTTTGGAAGTAATTGCTTTTTAAAATAAGTGAATTTATTATGAGTAGTATGAGTGTACTTTAGTCTATGGATCACATCTGAGCCATGAACATTGGCACAGATGGCTCCTAAAAGGCTGTAGCAATCAGTGAGGGCACAGAGGTTATGTCTCCTGTCTTTTGCTGAGAATATGTGTTTTTTTTTAACAATAATTTACACTCTGTACTGTAAGTCTTGTGCTTTTTGGGGGGTTCTGCAGACGGATTCCATCAAAATGAATTATCTAAATAGGTATTTATTGATTTACCATCTGTTGCCTAGAGTGTGGAGAAAGCTTTGCAGTATGTAGAATAACGTGTAGGAAGTATAGCTCTCTATTTATTGATGTGTTTGTTTCATATATTTAACTTCAGCCCGATGATGCCACGACAGTGTAGGTGTTTTTAGAGCCGTTGCTACCGCCCAGCAGCACGTTTAAGCAACCGTCAGGTGTGGAAACAGGCCACATGTTAACTCCCATCAAGACTCATTATGAAATGGAGCCTTTAATGCAAGAGGGTGACATTCTGCGGTTCACAGCATTTTCAACCGCATCCAGGCTGCTGGTGCGACCAGAGGCAGCCCGAGCGAAGCTGCCCACCTTCCTCTGAGCGGGACCAGCCTCGTCCCGGCTCAACAAGTCCGGGAAAGGCTTTTCGCGGAGCGCTCGCTCAGGTTGATTCGTGTTGTCTGGCTGGATTGCAGCATATTGTAGCTCCGCCCTCGATTATCCAGCCTGGTGGACTTGCGGTTGCTGCGCAGCGCGTGAAGACACAAGCGCCTGTGTCGGAGCGGACGGAGGCTGGACGGGCTCGGGTCTGTGCAGTTTTTTTCACGCCAAGACCGCTGGATCTCAAAGAACCGCACCCCACCCTCCGTCCCAGAACCCCTCCCGGGCTGGACCGAGAGGACGGAGCGCGCAGGAAGTGAGTGAAGCCGGATTCCTTCGGGTCCCCGACTGGGAGAAGTTTCGGGAGTAGTTTCGTCCGGGCTGCCCGAGCTGGCCTGGCTGCCCGTCTCGCCTCCTCCCCCCTCCCCGTCCCGGCCAGGAAGCCGCACGAGAGCCCGCTGTCCCGCTCCTCGTCCAGCTGTGGTGAATCATGGCGCTCAGAGCCAGGGCGCTGTACGACTTCAACTCCGAGAACCCCGGGGAGGTGTCGGTGAAGGAGAACGAGGTGCTCACCGTGTACAGCGAGCAGGACATCGAGGGCTGGTTCGAGGGGACCAACAGCAAAGGGGAAAGGGGACTGTTCCCCGCGTCCTACGTGGAGATCCTGCGGAACGACGCCGCCTCCACGTTGAACAACAACAGCTGCAGCACATCTGGCGACTCCCGATACGCCAACGTCCCGTCCGGAGGCTTTGACGGCTCGTACCAGCCCCCGAACAAAGTTGAGAACTTTCCCAAAGCGTCTCCTCCTGCGTTCTCCTTCTCTGCCCCTCCACCGCAGCCGCACCACGGCTACCCGCAGCCCAGCCAGGGCAGCGACGACGACTGGGACGACGACTGGGACGACAGCTCCACGGTCGCAGATGAGCCCGGGACGGGTGGAGGAAGGTACCACGACTATGAGGGCAACGGACCGTCCACCTACAGGGTGTCCACGTCCTCCATGGCGAGAGGCAATGCGCAGCAGGCAAAGAGCTCCGCCACCGTCAGCAGGAACCTGAACAGGTTCTCAACGTTTGTGAAGTCCGGGGGGGAGGCGTTTGTGCTCGGGGAGGCATCGGGCTTTGTGAAGGATGGGGATAAGATCTGCGTGGTGATGGGTCAGTATGGCCCTGAGTGGCAGGAGAACCCATACCCGTTCACTTGTGCCATCGACGACCCCACTAAACAGACCAAGTTTAAAGGCATGAAGAGCTACATCTCCTATAAGCTGACACCCACCCACACGCACAACCCGGTGAACAGGAGGTACAAGCACTTTGACTGGCTGTATGCCCGGCTGGTGGAGAAATTTCCCGTCATCTCAGTGCCACACATCCCGGAGAAGCAGGCCACAGGTCGATTCGAGGAGGACTTCATCTCCAAGAGGAGGAAAGGCCTCATATGGTGGATGAATCACATGAGCAGCCACCCCGTCCTGTCCAGATGTGATGTTTTCCAGCACTTCCTCACCTGCAGCAGCATGGACGAGAAGGCCTGGAAGCAGGGCAAGAGGAAGGCAGAGAAGGACGAGATGGTGGGAGCCAACTTCTTCCTCACCATCAGCCCCCCAGCGGCTCCGCTCGACTTCCAGGAGGTCGAGAGCAAAATAGACGGATTCAAAACTTTCACCAAAAGGATGGACGACAGCGCTTTGCAGCTCAACGCCACGGTCAACGAGTTTGCCCGCAAGCAGATCAGCGGCTTTAAGAAGGAGTATCAGAAAGTGGGGATGTCCTTCAAAGTCCTCAGCCAAGCCTTTGAAATGGACCAGCAGCCGTACTCTGCTGGACTCAACCAGGCCATCTCCTTCACCGGGGACGCGTACGAAGCCATCGGAGAGTATTTCGCTGAGCAGCCCAGCAAGGACCTGGATCCCATCATGGATTTGTTAGCTCTTTACCAAGGACACCTGGCAAACTACCCCGACATCATCCACGTCCAGAAAGGTAAAACAGAAACACTGTCGCCCACATAAGAATCTGGATTTGATTGATTTGTCATTTTGTATGAGCTCGTTTTTCCACAGGTGCATCTCAGCAGTCAAACTCAGCAGTCAACTAACAACGCTTCATAAACATTATGGGATTGTAAATCCAGGAACTTTGGTTGATGTAAAATCAAGTGTCAAGTGTTTGCAAGTGTACAGATAAACTGTCAGATGAAATTCATTTCAGGTGGCAGAAAGTAGTGACGTTACAATTAGAGTCTTCACTTTGCAAAACAAATAGGGAGTGTTTGCATCCGGGAAGTGCTGCTGCCCACGTTGGTCCCACCTGCTAAATGAAGTGGGCTGCACTCATTTGCTTGTGTAGGAATTTCCATCGCTGGTGGACGGTGACACGTGAGTGCTCAGGAGACGTGGCTTGTCACAACACTGAGACTGAGACGTGTTCTTTAGTCTTTGTGTAGTAAGTTAGTCAGCGTTCGAAGGATCAAGGACTTCCTCCAGCGTGACCCTAAACCCAGTGATGCTCTCACCGCCTGGTAAAATGTCACTTACATGAGAGGCAGCGCTGTTATGCAAGAAGCACACAAAGATTAGTCAGTCCACAGTAGACAACAGTGGGGAAACAGGACAGACTGTGTTTAGGCTGGAGCGGGACACAAACTTCCCAGTCAGCTCAAATCAAGTTTGCCACGTAGACTGCACGCAGCCCAAATAAGGGGACACAGCCACTCACACAGTTGGGACTGATAAGGCCAACCTAATTCTGCAGATAAGAAACTCTGGCTCGATACCACGCATGGCAGACCTTCCTCCGGGCCAATTGTTGAGAGAAGGCGAGACTGGAAACACGGGCAGCAGATTAAACCCGAGCAGTTTGCAGCTAAATGAACGCAACTAACATCAATCTGATCTTTTAGAATCGACTGAGAACGTTCCTCTGTTTAGGTCCAGTTGAGAAATGCCCGCTTTCATTTTTGCACGTTATTTTTGGAGGCAAAGCAAAGATCCTTAATATCTTAATTTATTTCATTTGTAAGAAAAACCCCAGTTTGAAAGCTTGAATCTGTGGAAGCAAAATGTTTTGTGTTTCCCTCACACTGACTCTACACCTTTATTACACTGCATGGTAGTGACAGTAAATGTGCCTGAGACCCATTAAAAATGTTAAAAGTTCCTCGTTCTTGACAGATAAATGGCTGCATGTCTCTCAGATTCCTAAAAGCAAAGACCGACTCTGCATATTTGACATCTACGTGTGTTTCCTTACACTTAGGCAGCTGGTAATAATGCCGCGAAATGAGTGAGAATCAGTGAGAGAGGGACCTGAAGTATTAGGTGGGTTTTACACTGACACTGTAGTTTACACGTAAGTGTGAAGACCACCACCATGCAGTTGCTGTGGGCTCTCTCTCTTTTTTTATACAGCCTCAGTTTCAACATGACTCTCCGCGTAAATATGTAGAGGAAATGTCCACAAGTGTCGTTTTCCTCTGATGATGTGAGGTTTATAGCTCTCCACTCTCACTTAGACACCTGTCGAGGGGCCAGGCCACATCCTTTGTAGTTTCCAACCAAAGTTCACATTTCCGCACTAGTAATGGTCACACAGAAACGTAAGCTCAGCTGGGACTGAGAATCCACTTTCACCTTGAAAGTGGATTTAATTCTTCCTCTTCTCCGGTGGTGGTCTTGCGGTCTTATCGCTCACATTAGGAGAAACCTGCCCCAGCCCTGCTTATCAGCCCTTTCAACAGCTGAATTCCATTCTTAGCTCCTTGTATCTGTCTCCGGAGGACCACAGACTCCAGTCAGGTTTTAATGTGTCCCCGTAGAAGTGACCATTGAAACATAAGCTTTCCCACAGAGCGACACTGCGCATCATCTTATTGATCTCCACGCCTGCAAGGTCCCCATTAGCCATTAGACCCCATTAGTATGAAGCTCGGCAGGGGAAACATCAGAGTACGATACTGAAATAATCTGGCTGTTAGAAACTTCTTGAATTTCACATAGTTTATTTTTGTCCCGGTATTTTGGTCCCGATCTGATAATGTGACCCAAGCAACATTAGGCCATGTTGTTTCTACTTATTCTGAGGGAGGATAGAAGGGTTTCATAAATTCTCCGTGTTTACAGTCCAAACATCGGGTTGAAAGATTACTCTGCTCTGGCTGAGTCTTTATTTTACTTCTAATGAGAGATGAAATGCTCGTGGAAAACACAACTGAGCCCTGAGAGAGGTGGTGATTCAGGATTAAAGTTTTAGCCCTAAAACACACCGAGAACACAGTGTTAGCAGAAGTGAAAACATCTCTTTTTAACACAGCCCACATAGTCGGTTTTTTTTATGAATATGGAAATACGACCAGCTCCACTGCTTAAACTTTCTCGTTCAAACACTGTGCAGATGCCGAGTTGCCTGCGGTGCTTCGTTAAGGAAAAACCAGTGTTGGTTTTAGTCCAGGGCATGTTTTCACTTCATAGCTTTAAGTCAACAGAGCAACAGCTGCTCCTAAGGCAAGTCTGAAAATGCATTTTATTCCGCAAATGAAAAGATTTATACACGTCTTTAAACGACTTAATGAAGTGGACCGTTTTCAGGAGCGAGCACTTGTGTAATTGAAGCACTTTGCTTGAGAGCACAGATGCAAAGAGAACAGTATGGAAGAGAATTAAGGTTCGGTTAATAAGCAATGAAGCCGGTGACGCTGCTTTATCTCTATTATGATTCTATTTATGTCTTTTTTCTTTTCTTAATTTTAACTGTTCTGCACGTAAGACGAGAAGTGCGTTTTTCTCTGACCTCATCAGTCTCATCTCGACATGGAGCGACGGAGCAATGGCAGACGGGCCAGTGAGGAAAAGCACGAGGATTTACAAGGATGTCATGTGTTCCTGCTGAGTCAGCTGAGCCTCCTGTGCTAACGCTGCAGGCCTGTCTCGTATATTGTTATCGAATATTTAAGTGACCTCTAATGCGCAAATGGATGACAGAGGTGGCGGAGCGATGAGGTGGGGATCGCCGCTGTGTGTTCAGGTCACAGGCTCACAGTGGCTCGGTGTTGTGTAACCGGGGATTACGTAAGATCTGAAGCAGCTGTCCTGCACCTCTGCACAGCCAGAGAGCTGCTCAGGACGTTTCCTTATTAATAGTGGGGCACAGCAGCATATTACACGCTGCATTAGTCGTGTGGAGCTTGCGCCTTCATCAGTAGCTCTGTGTCTTTAATGGCCATATGTTTGTATGAAGGGGATCTACAGTATATCGATGAAGTCAGACTTTCATATTTCCTTGTAATATTCTCTCAGAGGTGCCGCAAAGTTGCTGCCCTCCAAAAAGTCACAGTCTGTAAAAGAATGCTCCAGCACATTATGTAATTCTTTTTAATTTAAGAGCTGCGAGCTGAAATGTTCTCTAGTTTCTGATATTTTTGGAATGGAAAAACCTCATCTGCAATGATAATCAGATGACTGGTTTTTCAGGGAAAATGGCATTTGCACAAACAGTGACTGGTTCCAGTTTCGCACATGTTGCTTTGCTTTGTCCTAAATTGCAATTAATAAAATATCTTTGCGTTTTGAACTGCTTGGCTGACCAAACAAAAAAATGCATCTTCGACGTTGAGTAATTCAGCACATGAATTTCTAATGACAATAACAGATATTTGCAGCGCTGCTTTTGGATGACTGTTCCCGCAGCAGACCTGCAGAGATTATCTGCAGCACCTGTGATAATAATGGTTTGCTGACACTATTTTCTGTGACTGAACTCTTGTCTTTGTCGTAAAGTCTCCATAGTAACAATTATTCCTCCTTTGTGCGTTAGCCGCCTTTTAAAACACAGGAAGCCAAAGACCTTTAAGGGACAGTATACACCTTTGGCAGTGGCATTTAAGTCTTTGGACAGCTGTGTTTGTTCCTGTCTCCTTTGCACCGCCCTGTCTGTGTTCTCCTGTTATCTGTGCCTCTCTATCTGTCGTGTTTGGTCTGTAGTGCATTAGAGGAGTTCCAAAGATCTGGGTTAAACTGCAGCACAGAGCTACAGCCAGAAGGCAAACTGGGAAGATTTAAGGGGGGGGAAGGGTGAAGGCATGTCTTTTTGGGGGAAGATTGTTTGCATATTTCTTGGCTTTGCGGTGGAATTCCGAATCCTTTACATGTGGGGCGTTGTGATTTGTGAACTAAAAGGCAGACATAAAGCATTTACGTCAACTAGAAATGAAGTCCGAGGCCAAAAGGGTGCAGCTTTAGGTCAGTAAGTCTTCCAGATCTCACATTTCAGGAAACAACCAGGATGAATCAGACTTTCAGTGACTAAGCTCAAATAATGACTTGAAAATCCCATGACTGACCAATGCAGGAAGTTTTACAGCACGTCTTAAGAGCACGTACTTCACCTCATGACCAATACTGAGTATTATTATTTCAGGCGGTAGGTTATGTCATGCGTGGAGTAACACTCGTCATGCTACGTGTGTGTGTCATTTTGAACAATAACGTGTTGATGCTGAATGACGTTACAGACATCGACAGGCTGTATTGTGATGCGTCTCCGTTTCAAAGGACTGATCCAACCAGTTTTTCTGGCGCTTTAACGGGAACTAGGAAGAATCCAGTGGGTCCGCGGCAGGTTTTAATGGAAAAATCTCAGGGCAGCCAACATATATCATCGCTCCAAATGTCTTGTATTATCCCACAATGAAACATAAATACATAAAACCCTATTACTGAGAAACTGGAACTGTTATAAAGCTGGTTCAGACGACATCATCATCATCATCATCATCATCGTCACCATGTGTCAGAATAGGCCTGAGAGGTTAAAGCCACTGCATGCAGCTGTAGGTTATCTTGTTAGCTGTACCTGTACCACCCCGCATGTCTAATGGGGGGTGACGGTCTGTGGCATTTCACAGAAACACAAAAGGGACTATTTCGCATCAGTGTGTGATGCCCAGGGTTCGGCTGCCTCTGATTGGCTGGAAGGGTGAGCCTGCAGAAGCCTCTCTGCAATGCAGCGACTTCTGCTGAGTGAGAGCGAGCCTCAGGAGGTGTGAACACTTCCTCTCCACATCAAACTGAGTTTCTGTATTGATCGTGCGGTATTTTTACTAGAAAAATGTCTGCAAAAGCTACACGCTGCAAATTTAATGAAAAATAGGAACTCGACTTGGACAAAAGGTCATATTCTGGCAGATCATTTCATCATCATTTCAACCTATCGTTCATGACAGTTCCTCCATCTATCATGAGCTCTAGATGTAGATGACTCGACCCTCCGCTCAAATCAGAGCATTTCTCTGGAAATGTTGAGGGCTATTTCTTTATGTAGCAAGCAAAGTTCATGTGAAGTCTGTCAAAGGAAGCAGCAGCAGCAGCGGCAGTGACAGTTGACTCGTGTGAAAATGACAAACCAGAACGTCTGTGCTTTATGCCACAAAATCTACCACTGTCACAAGTGCAAGGTGCTCTTGCTGGCAGTTTGAAACTTAGGGGCGACTGATCGCTGACACTGATGAGTCAGTATGTGTGAAGTTCAAAATTTGCTTCTTGCAAGATATATTTTGTGTTATATCCGTGATAGATGGATTGAAAAATGTCCTGTAGTAACTGCTTTAAACAACAGAGGTGAAACCCACAATCACTGGCTGAAACACACCGGTCATCAGTCACAAAGAAGGTGAAAGTTAAACCTGCTTGTGTAATTCTTTTCCCTCGTGTGCCAATCTGTGACCTGAACATCTTCTACAGCAGTTAGTAGATGTTGTTCTTTTAGCTTTTGCCAGGCGTTTAACCGTGAAACCACCATTAAAGAAAAGTTCAGTCTTATGCAACAGGCTTTTGTAGGCATCTGCCCGCGTTAATTTTACTTTATGACTGTGTAATAGAGGGTATCAAACTGCCCTTACATGGTTGCATTAGAAAAGGCTTTGAGGTGACACGATTTATTAGATATTTCTAGAGCCGCCTCTGCTCACATTCACTAAATATAGCCTCATATGAGGCTCTGGTTCTCAGGAAGTTTGAGGCAAACTATTTGTGCTAACATCCTTCAAACCATTTTTAGTCATTTTCCCAAAGTTGTCGATTCACTGTCAAGTTATGCTCTCGAATCCTGTAATAAAGATTCAGATTCAGATGATTAACAGTCTGGTTTTAAAGTTTGAACGGTACAATGATATTTGTAACTCCTGATAAAACGTGATTAAAATCGTGTTTGACAAATTAAGGGATAATCAAGTGTTTTTAGAAACAGTTCGAGGCTTTTAGGAGTTAAAGGAATAGATCTCATCTGTTAAGCTACAAATATTACTGAAAGTGTGGATTTACGTATGTGTTGGTTAAATGGCACCCGGATATATTTCCCTTTTATTGAACCCTGATAATTAAAGTGGACGTTTCTTTATGTCACGGAGGACATAACACAATTTGTGGCTGTGGATCAAAATTTTGCTCAGACTTTTGCTGTGTTTCATCCCCGCACAGGAGCCCTAACCAAGGTGAAAGAGAGCCAGAAGCATGTGGAGGAGGGCAAGATGGACCGAACGCAGGCAGAAGGCATCAACGAGCGCTGCAACATCATCTCCTGCGCTACGCTGGCCGAGATCCAGCACTTCCACCACATTCGCGTGCGCGACTTCAAGGCCCAGATGCAGCATTACCTGCAGCAGCAGATCGCCTTCTACCAGAAAATCACAGGCAAGCTGGAGGAGGCTCTGCAGAAGTACGACAACGCTTAAAAGCAACACTCGTGTCAGCTCGGCACTTTAGACGCGGGTCTAAATGACCGTGGGCCTCCCTCGGCCAGCCAGTGGAGTTTTGGCAAACCACGGCCAGCACTGCAGACGCTGCTGGTCCAGCAGGGAGGAAAAATGATGGAGAAAACACTCCAGTAATTATGGGATTGCATCCAAATCATGGTTTCTGTGTGTCGGTCACGTTTGTTTCAGACTGGATGTTCTTGTTTAAAAGAAGCCACGTAAATTCTATTAAGTTAGGCCAACTTCTCAAGTCAAACAAAGGTCTTTAGATTTCACGAGAATCAACGATAACGTCTGCGCACCTCTTGACCAGGTGTGTGGATGAAATAAATGTAATCGGTGTTATGACCTGCAAAGAGAGAGACAGCCTTGGATCTCCTGCTGGCCCCACAACAAGATATCAAACAGTGCGTTTCGTTTTTTGGCCTTAAAACACTGTTTGTAACCGGCCGCGCTCCGCTGGACGCCTCACTGCCTCTTGGAAACACTCCAGCCCTCCCCGGTATCGCCCTCCTTGGACAAACGAGACACAAATGTTTACAGTCTCCTCACTGAGCAGCCGCTGTCTCCACTGTCTCTCTGTGCCTTCTCATTACATTCTCTCCGGTCGTTTTTCTTACTAGTTACTAAAAAGCTTTATATACTAAATATGTTGAAATATACTTTATTACAAAGATAAAACATTTTTGCAGTTTTGGAATAAAACAGTCACTGTGCTTTTAACAAGGGCAGTGTCTTTTATGAGATATAATATGGTTCAATTGTGTCGTTTTTTTTTCCCGCCCTGGTGCCGCCAGGATTGATTTATTTTTTATTTTTTTATTTTTCCAACGGACAGTGTGACAAAATCAGGATCATGAGAGGATTACCTGCTGAATTCCACGCCTTACACGTGGCACAAACAGCACTGGTGCTGATTTAAACCTGCAGAACTTAAGGGAAGATAATAATGAAACAATTTGTAGAAAAAAAGGCTTTAATCTGGGGTAGTGTTGAGGTGTTCAGGCAGGCTGTTAGAGGATAGAGGGTTCCTGTTGGAATAACAGTCATTTTTAATAACACTTTTAGACTGTTGATCTGTACTGCTGTTTTTAAGCTTTATGATGTTGCATCATGAAGAGATTAACATAGAAGCAGAGATGAAAAATAAATTTGCCTTTCGCAGAAAGCTGCTTGTTGGCCTTGTGTGTTGTGTCATTAACTTAGGAATTTTTTTTTTATTGTTTTGTCATTTCTAATTTCATTGGATTCTGTTTGTCTTATCACGTGAGTTCAGAGCAGGAGCTCGAACACGCTGAGGCACTGGGAGAGAAGCCAGTGGAAACTGTGCGTGTGCCGACAGGTTAATTAGCCCTTTAACAGCCCTCTGAGCGCCCGGGACGCCTATAGAACTGATACGACCCGTGTAATGTCGCCACGCCGCCATTTGTATAATGGCACAAAGACAAAGAGCAAACTGTAAAGCTCGGCATGTCTCCTTGACTGCGTCCCTGGAGGACTGCTGTGCCGTGTCAGTGTTTCATGCTAAGCTCATGCTCGGCCCGCGGATCTGCTGACATCGCAGGGCCCGGCAGCCATCTGGGACATCTGTCCGCTGTTAAAAAGTGCTGGAGAGGATGACAGGGAACACGTTGGAAACAGGAAAAGGTCAAAAACAACGGGGAGAGGTTTTTACTGGCTGTCACCAGCAGCTGGTCTAAACGAGATAACCAACACGTAGAAGTGCTTTTTTTTTTTTAAAGATGATTTGTTGCAGATGTTCTCCGTGAACTCGTCAGCAGCCCTTTGTTTGTGGTTATATATTGTGAAGCAGTGCTCTGTCTTTTTTGACACGTATAATGCTGAGACGGAAATGACAGATAACACTTCACCTCTGGCTCCGAAATTTCACCCACCCAGCTTTGACAATATGGTTTTTTTATGTGTTTATTAACACGGAAGTACAGAGTATAAGTAGATTCATACATTTGAGTGTCCTTCACAAACATTGACCCGCTGGTCGCCCCAGTAGAAAAGTCAAGTCGAGGATTCCTCCTCTAGTCACGGTCACTGCAAACAAAACCTGCTGGTGACTGTAATATTCATCTGTCCGACACTCACTGTTCATTCATTCATCCAGTCAGTCATTCAGTCATTCGTTCAGACAAGCCGCGTGTCTAGTGTCATGTGGGAACTCAGGCCTCTTCCTGTCTAGATGTCTGTTGTATTTTCTGCTTTTCCTCTTCAAAAAGATGCACACTGCCTTCAGTGCTGTCGTCCCTCGGGCTGCCCTTCAATACTGCCAGCACCCAGGGAAATGGGTGCTCCGCTTTCTGCAGCTTTGGCTTTGCCTAAGCCAAAGGAGCTTTGGTTTCTCTGCATTACGCACTAAATTCAAGCCGACGGAGCTCAGAAAGCTGAAATACACGAGAAGAAGGCTTGTTTCGGAATTGCTGTGTATGACTGTTTGAAATACTACAGCACGATATGAGATGATAAGCACAAGATCATCACAGTTTTTTGGTTGTCGTTCTGCAGGGTCGTGTTGTAGAATGTGCAGAGACATGCAGGGTGGGAACGTTTTGAGTTTCCACCCAAAGGTTTTGCGCGTTAAAAAACTATGACGGGGGCTTTCTTACTCACCACAGTCAAGCAGTAAACAACCGCTCTGACTAGGATTTTCTTTGAGATGGAAACGGCGTCTGCAGCCGGCCACATTTCACAGACACAAGCATCAAGTGTGTGAAACCCACGGCCACAAGAGCAGCGGCGGAAATACCTCCCAGATGCCACAGAGGAGCGCGATAACAGAACATGACGGAAGTTAAACTGCTGCAGGGTGAAAACTTGGTGCACACATGAGATCGGGTGTGATTTTTCTGGAGTTTGTAAGTGGAGGAGTTGCAGCATTGCACTTCTAGTCAACATCACACGTCCACACTATGCTGTCATCGCTGCTCCTCCTAGAGTCTTGGCCGTCTTCCTCTTGGACTTGCAGTGGCACGCTGGAATTTGCTGAATGTAACCCAGAAGCATCATGTGCCTTTGTTTTCAGTGTGGCGATGACAACATCTGGCTGAACTTCTGTCCAGTTGTTCATTTACTGCTCACAAACAAGGAGCTTTTGTTTTTGTTGTTTTTACTTCAGGGAATATTTTGCGTTTTCAAGACTTTGTCCCACGTTCCTGCTTCCAGCGATGGCTCGTTTTCCGTCCCTTTCATTAGCTGGCACTAAGAAGCCAAGCAGCACTTGAGCGAACAGGGTTTCCCCTTTTAATGGCCCGGCACTGACGCCACGTTTGACCACAGCACTTTCATAAGGACTGAATCAGTGCAGATTACTCCCAGTTCGTGCTGCACAACATTTATGTCTCATTCCTCAGTGAAACTAAGAAACGGGGATAAAAAGAACAAACAAACCAAAACTTGGCTCATTTCTGAAGGTACAAGTCGACGTCCTAACCCACTTATTGTCCAGACCTCGTGCACGGTTTCACGTCGGCTGTCCTTGGCTGAAACTCCCTCAGGTCATCACCTCTTTCTTACAATCCTATGACATAATTTCACACTAAATGTCACTGTGCGTTTGACCCAGACTTCCTCCGCTTGCTTCAGCTGATTAAAGCCTTCCAAAGGTTACTTTATAATGCCAGGAAATGGCCTGAGGGCAAAGCACAACAACTTCAGCCCTCAGTTTTTTTACACGCTATATTATTATATTGAAAAAAGGAAGTGCAAAACCAAACACTGGATTTCTGTTAAAAGGAAATTGTTGGTTTTACATTGCATTCATATATTTTAAGTCGGGGTGTGACTGTATGAGAACAGTACAAAAAATAATAAACACATAAAATGTGTGAAAACATTGAGTTATGAGTGAAATAATCCGCTATAATTACGACGCATCATCTGTGTGTCGATTTCTTTACTCGTACTGAACATACTGAATAAAACTCTTTTAATAGCCCTGCAGTGTTTTAGTTACAAGCCAGACGCGAGTTCATATCTCATAGCATGTAAGTAAAAATATGTTCATTTACATATTACATTTACTGTGTTTGCAGTGTCTGGAGGCAGATAAAATCATGCGTCGCAGCTTTCCTGTAGCTCACGTGGTAAGCCACCTGTCTGTGGACCACAGGGTCAGAGCTCCGACTCGAGGTCTGGCTGCATGTCGAAGTGTCCGTGGGTAAGACACCGAGCGCAGTTTGCTCCTGGTGGCTCAGGCGAGCACGTGCTTTGTATAATGTTGAGCTCATTTATTAGTTCATCGTCGGCTTCTTAGCACAAATTGAAAATTTTTACCTGGATTTCTTTGTCTGCACATGTAAACAAAGGTGAACGTCCAGCCGGGACTAGATTCAGGTGCAGATTCAGATCGGTTTATTTGCCATGTGCAGAATATGTGGACACTTTTACGTCCCTCGGGGGAAGATTTTGTCCGGATCAGTTTTCATGTGCTGTCAGGTGTGGGCAGGCCTACGATCAGAGCCTGGTCTGACTGTGGCGGAGTGGGGGCCAGGCACAGCTGACGACCTCAAGCTGCGGCTTGAGAAAGGGGCTTTTTTCATCACAGCTTCACTTTTGCTGCATCTATTGAAAAATAACACATCGTTTCTCCCGTAACATGACCCCTACGTGCGAAGGATGACAGCTTCATTTTTGTTCTTCGTATATGAGACCTGCGTTCATCAGCTGTGCAACAGGAAGCTTTGGTCTGTGTGGTTTTCTGCTGAGGTTAATAGTACACAGCAGTGTGAGGGTGAAAATGCTCGTCTGATTAAGCTGCAGGACCAGCTTGTCCTTCTACCAGTGTCGCATTGTTTGCTCCGAGCTTCAGCTGAACTATTTTTTAAATGAATGTTGTCAATACATGATTTCATTTGGATATTACGACGTGATCCTGCAGAAACCTTCAGCTGAGACATGAGTAAATGTTTTGTTGCATCATTTCTGTTAAACTAAGTCTTGAACTCCTCCTGCGAAGCGACCGTACCGCAGAACTGAATGTGCACGTTCAAAAGAGCTGAATCATTTTCCTTTTTCGCCCTAATGAAATCCGATTTCGCTTGCACGCAGTGGTGTTTTGGAGGAAGTGCGATTAGAGAAACGCGCGGGCTTGGTCAGCAGCTGAGATCATCTACTGACCTCAGCACAGCAGCACCCTGCCCACTCCTGGGGGGCGACGTCCCTGATGCTGGAAAAAGGCTCAGACATGCAACATCCTGCTTCTGAAACATGGTTTTAAGTAGAACAGTTCTGTTTTTGGGAGAAACACACAGCAAAACCTTATCTTGGGGGTTTGTATTGTACCCGCGTGATGAGATCAACATCCTGCCACACCCAGTGCCCGTCCGACTGGACAAACAGAATCAAAGAATGCACTGCAACTTGTTAAAAATGAGGCAGCTCCAGCTTGTCTCAATTATTTTCTCTGGTACTAATTTACCTTCGTGTTAAACTAATTTCCATCACTTTTGCTGATGACTCAGAGGGTGAATCCTGATGTTTTTCACCTCCCTGACCTACAAAAATGTCAAGCGTTGCATAGAATAAACATCTAGATCTAACGTGCAGATTGCAGGAACACGTTCGGGCTCTCCAGGCGATGAACCGTGCCGAGATTCTCCTCTCGCACCTCCATGCGGGTAGAATGACACCAGATAATCTAAAAGACATAAATTAACGGGGGACGTTTGTGGTTGCAAAAGGATAAAACTGTTTCACCCACAATCAATTCAGCCGCTCTGACCTTTACACGCTTTCTTGTTTTTAGTGAATGCCACGGCACCGTAGGAATTGATGTATTTTTCTATTTATTCAAGGAAAGAGCCGAGGACGTGCTGCGCGTCCTGTACCTGGCAGAATGTTCAGGAATGTGGGGGCGCTCTGCATTCTTTAGCCCCGGTTTTGTTTTTATAGCCCTCATACAGGAAGCTCACCCAGTGGGGCCTCATTCATGTTGTCTAAAAAAAAAATGCTGACGGCCCTCCCACCCCCACCTCTGTGGCTACTTTCCAAGATACACACACTCTCACACACACACACACACACACACACACACAACATGCATTTTTTTGTCTTCGTGGGCCAGCGTGCATTCTCCCCTCCCCCACTCCCCCACTATCAGGGGGTTTCATTCACAGCTCTATTTACAATAAACAACCAAGAACAATGAGGGAAAAAAATCACTTCTTCACTCACATTTCTCACTATTTGAATATGTGTCACACACACACACCCCCCCACACACACACACACCGAGTTATGTGTTTCCTGTGTTTCTATGCATTTTAAAGCCACAAGAAGTGGGAAGCCGGACTTCACATCATCGTTTCAGTGCGTTTGTTAAAGAAACCATGACAACAAGAGGCCTAGATGGATTCATTCCTTATTCCCTTTCATGTCCCGTGTCACCAAATAACGAAGACACACACACTCACACACACTCTCACTCTTCCTCTCAGGCACATACCATAACATACTGTACAGCCGAACACCCTCCTCACCCACTCCGAGCCACAGACCACAGCTGACCAGGCATCAAACACGCACAGAGAAAAACTTCCTACACGCTCACAAGCGTTACACTGATCTACATGTGAGCTTTACTGGCCGGGGGAGTGAAACCTGTGCATCAATACAGTTCCCTGTATGACTGACATTCAGGGTTTGATTTTGGCTCGTGTTCTTCCCCACACGTCAATAGTAAAATCCCATCACGTCTGTCCTGGCGTGTCCCTCCGTCCCGGCGAGGCCCACACATGCGGCTGTCAGCCGGTGCGTGGAGCCTGTTTCCCTGCATGTCATCAGGGAGTCACCAAATCGATCGACAGCGGGACACGCGGACATGCCGACAATGACTGCATGGATGTGCTGTAACTGTGTGTCTCATGCAGATGGAATCGAGGAGGAGGATGAAGATGGAATGTATTATTTTCCACATATTTGTCCCATATGTTGCAGATGCAGGATAGATAAACATCTATCCTGCTAAAATCCCTGAAAGAGATTAAGGGCCATTAACTCTTATCTTAACCATCGCTACAAAGACTTAAATTAGATCATTAAACCTTGGAATTCCTAACAATGTCGCACTACTTCTCTGTGCCATTTTGAATCACATCAGCCACATCCAAACAGAAGAAGAAGCTCAGCTCACTGCCAAAAAAGCGGCTATTGAAGCCGCTAATCCTTTCCCCAGCAGATTATGAGGAACTGCACAAGGACCAGTGCAGCTCGAAATGCCTCTTGGGTAAAGAGTTTTAGGAAGAAGGAATAATTAGCTCGATTGCAGAGAGGCTTTTTGTTTTACTTCATCATGTGTGCAACCGAGCTTTCGTCTCAAAGGCGACCACTGTGGCTTTCAACAGCAGCGTGTTACATTCCGAAAGCCGTTGCAGTATTCCGCACGTCTTGATTAGCTTTTCGGACACTTTGCAGGCGACATTTCAGCAAAGTGCAGGAATTGTTATTCTTACAACAGTTCATACAATCAGAACGAGAACCGTTAGTCCTTGTCTGTGACATACAACTGGAGGTGGAAGGGATTCAATTAAACACGGGTTTGTCAGCGTGAAACCTATTAAACCACAGGAGCCAAGACTGCTTTGTCTCTCTAAGCCGGGGCCATTGTTCTTCTTCTCTGTGCATCGCAATTACCAACTCCTAAATTACAATCATCAGCGAGATCTAATATCTGGGCAAGACTTAATCTTGACCAATTATCTCTCATCGTCTTTCTCGGATTGTTCACATCCAGAAAACGGGGCAACGTGTTTACTGTATTATGAGCTGCAGGAGGTCACTTCGAAATCAGACGAAAAACTGTGTGACTCGGTCTCTTTTCCTGTGAAACAATGCAGACAGAGAACACAATGACATATTAAACCCGGACTGCTGAGTCTCGGGCATAGACGTACTGTAGTTTCCTGCCAGACGCATTTTGTAACTCTTGATGTCAGCGTTTTTTCTTGCAACTATTTCCTCTACGTGAGGCGAAATTTGATGCTTGGGCATGTCCTTTGTATTGTTGCACTGCCACTTCTTCAGTCGTTTGGATGAAATTAATTTATTTTTTTTTTATTTTATACATATAAACAGGCTTTCACCAACACCTTAATGAAATTTTCAAGAAATTAGCCTTGGTAATAAAATATATGTAATATATCACTGCAGTAGCTATTGTAGCCAAGACATGTGAGATAATTTTTTTTCAAGCAACGTTAATTGCTTGAAATTCCATTGTGCTCCAGACATTCAGTGTTCACTTGACATTTTGTCCTTCTACAAACATTTCTAAACTCGTCATATTTACTGGAGGAACTGGCACATTTTTACAGACTTTAAAGGTTTCGTTTGCATTTTTATAACATCCTCACATACTCGTGTTTTTGACAGTCTCTCAGAATTCAGGCTGCTTGAAGTGAAACAGTAGTATTAGTATTGACAATATCACGTTAATGATCTTGACATTTGGATTATCGGACAAAGACGCGACCCAGAAGCTTTAAATATCGAAGCCTAGATTCACCGTGTAATATTACAGTGAAAATCAATCTGCTTGGCTTCTAGTCTCAGTATCCACCCGCTTTAACAGCCTGTTGTGCTCCAACAGACAAAAGGCTGTAAATCTGACGTGGCGTCCAAAACAAACTGCGAAGCTCTGCAAACGATTTCGAGCAACAGACAGCATGTGATCTGGCTCGATTTAGTCTCTGGATAATCTTAGTTCAGTCTTTCAGATCGTCAACATTCCTAAAGACAAACAAGCAATTTCAACATGTACAACAGCTGTGGGTGGTCTCACTAAGTGTGTGTGTGTGTGTGTGTGTGTTTGTACAAAAACATGTACATGATTTCATTTCTCCCCCTGTTGTGATGAAAGTAGATGAAAGATTTTTTTTCTCTGTTTTGACAGTGCAGGAATGAGGTTTGGATTCAAGCTGGGGAAGTACAGGAAATAAGAAACCTGTGAGGAAGGGAGAGCAATCCGGCCCAAATCCCGTCTGCTGACACAGTTTTACAGCCACCGCGTTGTCATATCTGTCACAGACGCCTTTGATTCCACAATTTACTTGTAGCAGAATTATCTCTATGTTCTCTTTTTGTAAGTTCAAAGTAGGAAGAGATATTTTTGACCCCCCTCCCCTTGTAGAAGTCAGTGATTTTTTTCTCTAGACAGAATTTCAGGACAAAAGGAGACTGGAAATTGGATATTGTGGGAATCAAACTATGTAAAAATGATCTCATTGTATGAAACTTTTTGGCTGCAGTTACACTGTTACACATATTCTGTACGAGAATTGATTTCACACGAGACATTTCATACCTCTGATGCTAAAACTAACCACTGGCTGATAAATGTTCATAAATTTAATAAACCAGCTGACGCCAATAGCAAAAAGCGAGCGAGCGAAAGCCTCTTTTATCTACAAGCTTAAAATTCACCAAACTAAATGGCTCAAACACACTCAAACACAGAAAATACAAAAAAAACTTGAGCTACTTTGTTTTGCTTTTGGGTAAATGGTTGGTTGGTTGGTGGTTTAATGTTTCATTTGAGTCAGTTGCAAAAAAAAAAGGGCATTTATTCAACAATTTTGACTTCCAACACAGATATAGGGATGGCTACTAATAAGACAATATGATTTCACAAGGGCAGATAAACTTTAATTGCCTCCCTGCTCATATTTTCTTATGCCATTTGAATGTTAATGTATGTTTTTAATGGTGTTGTAATATATTAACCATTGTCAAAAAGATATGTAAAAATCTTGGCCATTGAAAGTCCTTCCGACTGAATCTGTTATTCGTGGCTGGTGGACACATGGACTCTGAGAAAGTTCAAAATTGTATAGCAAAGCACTTGCTTGTGTCAGCGTTCTGCGCTGGTGACATTACTAAAAACAGTTCTTTAGCAATGACAAACTGGAAATGTTCATATTAGTCCTGAGAAATGCAGAACTTCCTTTTACTAAATCACACTGTGGTGAACGACAGTATCATCGTGTTCGGTTTGCAGCTCCATGTGATGGCATTAGTCACCACCTCTATTAGCTCATTTACTGTCAACGCGACCCTTCAGCACACGGGCGCTGGGCGTGTGCGAGCCCCAAGCTGGGCAAACCGTTTCTAAGCTCAGTGTAATATTAATTTAATAATGGTTATAACATGTAATAACCAGTTCAATGTCTCTTAGGGAGTTCAGTGGCAGGAAAGCAGGTAGCTGCTTTCTGCACATGACACCATCAGTCACATGGACTGACTCACGACTGTGGAAGTTCATCGTAAAAAAGGATCCTTGTGCTTTTCCCAAATCGCATTACGTGTTTACCTTCTGTTCAGCCACGGAGGTTTTTACAGGACATTCGATTTGGCAACAACACGGCTCCCACTGAGATGGGAAACTGGTGCAAATCATGTGACAGTTCTGCAGACGTTTTTGTTTTGAGATGTGAAAAAAACCTCCACTTGCAGTAATTGCAGGAAACTAGCAGAAGTGACAATGACAATTAATCTTTTACTAATTGCTCCCCGGCTTTTGTTGCAGTGAATAAAGGACCATTAAGAGGAGGGCGAAAGGCTGCGAAATGATAGTGATAGAGAAAAAGAGTGGAAGAAATAAGGAACAATTTGGATGCTAATGAATCAAGAGGAACGTAAGTGAAAAAGACCATATAGGTCATACACAAATATACGCACCACGTTTCACATCTTTACGACAGTGGAAAGTTCCTTGTGGTTTATTAAAAATATGGTATAAATAAATATGACAGTTGTTACAATAGTAATTGACATCATTCAGATGAGAACATATACGTTTACGGTGGTTTTCTGTCACAGCGCTTTCCTCATCTCTCATAGCCTGAACAGCATTTTTCAATGATGTAGACATATTACAGCGTACAACAAGCCAGGCCTAGATCAGGTAACGTCGAAAGTCCGAGAACACAAGCCAAATCAATAATTAATGTGAATCCCAGCACTCATTTCAGTCTATTCTCGGTTCTAGGAACCGGCTGTCAGTAGTTTTAAAAATGAAACTGGGATCCACTGCTGAATTAAGCGAGAGGCTGATACCATCTCCTCTCGTCAGATATCTCGTGCTTTATCTTTCTGAGGGATGATGAATCTTCACCTTCACCCCGACCGGAAGCCGTCCCGCTTTAAGATGATGACCTGACCCCAACATGGTACCTCTGCCTACCCACAAGTGTCGGAAACTAACGTGTCACTGCTAGTCCCAGACTGATGAGGCTGTTTTCAGCTTAACATGCGTGTTAAAATATACAAATACTTATGCACAGTAACATTAAAAAAATCATAAGAAAAACAGTGCTGATGTTTCACCAGGTGTGATTTGATCAAGGATATTGAGAATGAACCTGGTTCAATAGTGGCACCAAACCTTTTCAATTTCCCAAGTCCATATACAGCCATGCTAGGAGGCTTTTTCGATTTTATATTTTATAGAAATGTACAATATTCTCTCTTGTAGTGTTAAACAAACGCCTCATTTAAAGACAACACATGCAACCCTAATCGTAGGTAACAAATGACTGTTAACAAAATACCTGAGTTTACAAAAAGTTGCTGAATTATATATTACACACTTAAACAATCTAAAATCTGCACAATCAGTCGAAATGCTTGGACAGTACGTCTTTATGCCAGTGTCAGTCTTCGTAATTCACAGTTTCAAGCTGCTGTTTGCTGTTGCTCTGACGACCAAAACCCACAATGGGAGAGAGAGTTACACATGCGTGAGGATGATCGACTACACGTGACGCACCAAACATATGTTGGAATTTTCAACAATGATAAAAACTTTGTAAATGCTCAAGTCTGTCCCACAAACTCAGTCAACAGCGGTGGTCTAAGCGGTTCATGCTGCCTGTTTTACAAATGGAGAACGGCCGACGCCGGGCAGCCGGTGAGTTTTTGTGGTGGACACAGGTTGTTAAATGCACCCCAGTACAAATCTTTAAGCTCATATTTCAATTAGACATTTTTAAGTTTGCATATCGAATAGAAGTGGCTATAAACCATGTGTGGTGAGTGAGAGTATTCCCATGGTCCCAAATCCTCTGCTTTTTCCGCCATCGCTGAGTTACATCTTTGCGACGTGTTCAAGGGTCACGTGTCAGCTCAGGCAAGAGCCGACACAGCTGTCTGTCTAACTCGCAGCTAGTTCTAGTTCAGCTTTTGTCACAATAAGTAAGTTTACAACCAAATTTACATTGAAATTTAACTACATTTTAAGAAGATTTGGTAAATAGACTCCAAACCTACAATACAATTCAGTAATAATATAGGAACATTGATCCATGCAGCTTTTAGTGCATAACTAGTAACAATAATTATTTGAAGCCAATTTTTTGACCTCACTTGAATGTAAATATCTGACAGTTTTCTTTGTGGATGTTCATACCCAGTACTGATTCTTCTGCAGAGTGGGAGTGGCAGTTCTAATGATTTGGGAAGACGCACCAAGTGAACCATTACTCCAAGAACTCACGAGCACGTTTGAATCAGCTGTGTCATAAGCCGAGGCCTGATTTGAAACTAGTAACCGTTCAAGAACAGGGCTACCTGGGTTTAGGGGGTTTATAGGAGTGACAGTGACCGTGGGAACCGTTGTGCTCCTCTGGGCTTGGCCTTGGTAAGACTGACTGCTTGGAAGACCAGCGGCAGTCGGCTCCTTCGATGCAGCAGTGCTCTGCTTCCTTTGCCTGTGGTGTCGGAGAAAGACGACTAACACGACAAAGATGATTACAAGCAGCAGCAGAGCGAGAAGGGGAAGGATAACCAGGAGAGGATTGGACGTCTTTTGGGGATAGGACTCTACACGAACCGGTGTGTTCATGAAGGGGAACTCCTCGGTTCCGCTCGTTGGTTTGTTGAGAGTGGTACCAAAGAGGCTAGTTCTGTTGGAATTTCCCCAGCGGTTGTGTCCCTTGAACTTTTGCTGATTTTTGCTTGGTTGCTGGGTGGAGAGGAAGCCTGTAGACAGGATTGGTGGTGCAGTGCCTTGCTTGGAAGTCTGGACTGGTGTCTGAGAAACAGGAGGTGTGGGTGGGGCAGGACTCTTTGTGGTTGGAGAAAGTGCTGGATCATATGGCACAACAGTAAAGTGGAACTCCCCTTTAGCAGGCTGGACGTTATCAGCTTTCAATACAAACACCAGTGAGTCATTTAGCTCTTGGACTGCAGTCATGTTGGCGTTCAGCTCTAAGGCTACCTTCTCCTGCGTCAGCTCCTCAAACGTGAAAGAATCAGCTAGTGCAGCTTTCCCAGAGGACTTAGGTGTTGTCCAAACCACCTTCCCATACTTCGGGTGTGAGACAATTTCAAACACAGGGTCACTGTTACTGATGCGAGCCAATTCAGACGCATTGAAGACGCCAGCATTGAGTCTGAAAGCAATCCCGTTGGGAATCATGAATCCTTTGCCAATCTGGACTAAAGGTTGGACAGTGATGTTAAACACTTGGCCCGTCAGATTTGCCTCTGAAGTGAAGGCGGTGAACTCAAACCTGTCTTCTGTAGAGGACAGAGAGACCATGTGGTAGGACAACCGTCCAGCCCGTAGATCCTCCTGATCAAACTGTGTTACCTCTTGGTTGTCCATCAGAAGTTTCCCAAAGCTTGGAGGCCTGGCAATCAGGTAGTGAATGGTGACGTTTTTCCCATTGGTCTTAGCAGCTAGGTTGTCCTGGGTCAGTGATAGTGACGTCTTTCCTTGCTCAAGTGTCAAGCCAGTGTAGTTAACCAGAGAAATGGAGATTTCTGTCACTTCTAGGTTAAAGAGCTTATATATGGGTTTATGGTGACCGTCGGTGACACTGAAGTAAAACACCCCAGACCCAGAGCTCCCATCATGGATGAAATAGACGCTTCCATCGTTTATTTGAGCTTGGGTGAAGGCCAGTATTGACTCATTTAAACTTCCTTCCAGAGCCAAGTACCCGTTATTTGGCTTGCTAATCACAGAGAATTTAATATCATTGGGAGAATGTCCAAGTCTTCCACTTTGAGATTCTCAGGCCCGAGGGCTACTGTATCTCCTTGCACCACGCTTAGACTTGGAGCTTTGGTTTTTAGCAAAGGTGGCTGATCATTCACAGGAGCAACTGTAATATTGAAACGCTCCTCAATCACGTCATTATCATCTTGAGGGCGCTGCGCTGCTTGGCCCTTAGGATTCAGCCACGCGTTGAACACAAAGGAATCGCGAGTCGTCTCCGAGTTGTCGTGCTTGTAGGTGATGCCGTATTTGTTGATAATGAACTGGGAGAAGTTCGGTTTCTCCTCGGTGAGATTTCTCTCACCCACCACAATCACACCATGCTGGGGCAGGGATGTGACCCGGAACCAGACCTCATAGGAGCTGCGCTGAGTCGACGGCAGCTTGGACATCAGGTTAGTGGCATCAAGCTTGTACTTGTCAATGACAACACTCTCCCCTTCTGTTACCGCAGCACCTATCACCAAACAAACAAGAAATGAATTAACAAGACCAACATTAAACATTAATATCATCATGATTTGACCAGTGCAGGTGGTGTTCCTTTAGGGAAACCAATGAAAGTCTGAATGTGAATCTACAAATGATGGTTAATCATTTTGGTGATCCCTGACTACGTTTATTCACATTTGTAGTTTTTAATAAAACTTCTCATCTAGAATTGAATCATATCATGTCACAATATTAGAGCTGGTGCACACACATTTGCTAAATAATAACTGTACATAGCGATTATAGAATATTGTTTTGTAAATTTATTTTGACTTTTGACTAAAACTTACAAAAAAAAACTCTTTAAGGTCAATGTGAACACAGATAGGCAACGTATTAAAATCTAAAAATGAACACAAGTGCTTAGTCACTCAGTTTTTGAGGACAGCCTGCTCTAGGGAGATTCACTTATGTGGCATGTTCCTTCCAATGATGAGTTTGCCTGAACAAGTTTCCATCCCCTGACTTCTGCATTTCAAAGGGCTTTTCACTGTGTTAAGGCTTCTCTCCGTCTTTATACCTTCCATACAGGCACTTGCACAACAATCACGTGAAACAAACCCACTGCACTCAGGTCATCTCCTTTTAACTGATTGTGTAACTGAAAGCAGCTGTGTGGATTCCGATGAGTTACTTCAGAGGAGGCGAAAACTTAAGCAATCATGTATGAACTGACATGAAAAAAGGAGGCATGTTCCCATGGCTGCACAGTCTTCTTCATACCTTTGTTAGCAAGTAGAACTGTGTTGTGCTCAGGTCCAGTATTCTCATAGGAGATGTCTATTTTGAAGGTCTGGCTGTCCAGAGAAGTAGGAGGTGATGACACAGAGAAGGTCATCGAGTCCATGGCTTCCCAACCCACGGACTCAATGGGGGTTTGAATGTACACAACCTCTTTTTTGTTCACCTGTGGTAACAGAAACATCACAGCTTCTGCAGTAAGAAACAGCTGAAATAAATCACCATCAACGAATATGAACAATCTGCAGATCGGGGAACTGTTGGTTTAATTTACTGCATAAACAGTTTAGTGACCTCGATCATTATATTAGATTCAAGGTGTTTCCATGTCACATGACCTCCAGCTTTTTCACTCACCATGTCTTGGGTGAAAGTGGTGATGTCTATTGTAGAATTGTCCGGCTGCCTGGTCACCAGCCGCCCCAGTTTAGGAAGACGAACCACATTAAACGTGATGATGCGGTTGGAGGTATTGTGGATGTCATTGGTGGCTGCTCGTAAATCTTCATTTGTGATTGGCGTAGAAGAGCCTGAAAGAAAGAAAATGTTTTAAAGAATTTATTGAATTAAGAAAACCACAGATAAAGTGACTTGGATCGGGCCTGTTATTTAGTTTACTTGTGACAACACTATTACTGGTAATACTCTTCTGTGGTTGCATAAGAAGGAGCAAGTTTCCCCCGTGGAAACATTTCACATTTCTCTGACTCCAAATTATGCAAAACAAGTCCTGGAACAGACCGATGAGGATCCTTTGATGTGTCAAATCAAAGCTGCACTGCAGACATCACACACTTTTTGGAGCACTGTCCAACTGCAGTGTGTGGCGTTACATAAACCCCCAAATAAGAATGAATTAATGAAGAGCAAGAAATGGATCAGCTCCTTGCAGGTACAGGCATCCTCCTCTGGGGAAAACCTTAATGAGGAATGTCTTCTGTGTATGACGACCAGGCCTCACCACCGAGAAAAGCATTTTACTGCCCCACAAGTGTCAGAGAGAACAGATCATCAATTCATCAATCCAGCTGTCTGCACTGATTATGTAACGACTTATGTGTGTTTTTGATTAGGTTTGACTCTACGTGTAATTTTAGGTGTCAGGTCTATTTATGTACTTGAATTTTAAAAGGGTTTGTTCATTTGGGTGCTGAAGTTTATATCCCCCTTATTTTCAAATGTCAAAAAAAAAGAAAGTAAAATATATTTTTTCATCAAGGTAATTTATTACATTCAGCTCTTGCAGTTGCTCCTTTCATCTGAGTTAAATTTAATTTTAATCAATTTATCAAGTGGGATGCTGACCTCTTCCACTGATGTATTTTTTAAATACACATTTCTCTGCAGATTAAAGAACATTTGTACGAGCTGAATGTGCATTGATATAATGCTATGTTCAGGTTTAACTTATTGTTTATGCCATTTCTATGTGAGGGGCACAGTTGCGCCCAACTGTAACTCTGAGCAGGTGACGTATGACCCGAAAACGTGCTTGAACACCCCCTGTGACAAAGACAGAGCCCAGGAGCTGCTGCTTCTGCTCTGCTAACACGCTGCTCACACTGTGCTTTCTGTCTAGACACAACGTTAAGATCAATTATTTCCAAAGCCCCTCTGCCACTGTGAAGATTGTGAGAATGCTAAAAAAAAGAGCGCTGATAAAGGATGAAAGGCAATGACGGACGAGCAAAGGGGTCGTAGCACAGTGAAATTCATTCACCGCTTTCCGTGAGAACTCCCACTATCCTTGTCTATCCCTCATGGGAAACTTCCCACTTAAAGGGAGAGGGAGAGACAGGCTTTCTTGTCTGTATACAATGAAAATCTGTCATGCACTAAATCTGCAGAAGATGGGTTTTGCTGTATTGTCAGATGCTTGTGCATCTTCTCCTGACAGTGGTATACAGACATCTAAAATGTGGAAATGCTCACAGGAGCATTATTACAAACACAAGAACCAGATTTCCCGAACTCCTATGAATTGTTTAGTCTAAGTCCAGGACATGAGAGGAATCTTTTGGAATCTGAGGATGATAAAAGACAGGCAATATGTGGAACACAGCACTGCACAACCAACAAATATTAAACAAATATTCACTGTTGGAAAATCATGTTCTTGAGGCTTATGACAGGGGAAACTGGGGAGGGCTGCACCATGGGGCAGTTGCAGCAGAGGGTAAAACTCCAATCAGGAGTGAGATCCAGTCAGGACCTTCATCCTGCGGATGCTCAGCTGGCGTCCCAGGCGACCCTGTGTGACCTTTGTCACCAAAAAGCACAATTTAAGGCCAAGAGGGTTTTTTTCCACGCTCAGATTTTTGGACACACTGTCTCAACTGTTTGTGATGCATTGTAAATTCATTCCTTTTTAATCTGTGTTTTCTTAATCTGTGCTACTGTAGCAAGTTTTATCACAGCGATGACTGAGGTGAACCTGCACTGATGGAGGAGCCGTTTCCACATGCCACAACTGGGAGTCTGATGTGCACTAATATCCTCCTTTAAAACATAAGCTACATCACACGCAGACACAAACAAACACACACATAAGGACTGAATTGTGTAGCCTGTCCACACACAGTTCAATAAGATTTCACATTTGTCATTAGGTTTTTAAAAAAAGTCCACTTTGTTGTTTATGGTTGTTACTTGAAAATGTTCTACCTTTTATTATTCTTTGTTAACAAACCAATTTCTCTTTAAGACGCAGTCTGTTAAGAAATAAAAAAAGAAAGGGCCAAATTATGTGAAAGTCTTATTTTATTATATTTTGAGACATGTGAGTTTGAGGTTTTCAAAGTTCGTCTTTCTAGTAAAAATCGTCTCTGAGAAACTGTGTTACAACAGCCCCCGGTTCCCCCTGCAGTAATACAAAACGACAAGGGCTTGGCAGAATACAGCAACACCCAATTGTGAAACTATATTACAAGGTCATCACTATTTAATAAAAACATACCACTGTTTGTACTACATTCTCACGGGAGAATTAGCGACATTTTACCCAGATAAGAGGTCTACTTCTGGCTCTGTCGCCCTGATGTCTGGCTTTTCACTCCACCTTCAACCTTGACTCAACCTGTAAGCGTGACCATTTGGAACAACAGTAAACATTTCTGCCTTCGGACACGATGGGTCAAAACCATGCACAAACTATATTTTCTTGTATGCAGTGCTCTCATGTTTCTACAGTTTCCACTGGATTAAATTATTTGATTTGTGCACGGAAGATGAGCTTGACAGAATTACCAGTAAATGTCCTCATACCAAAACTCTGCAAGTCTTCACGCCTTGGTGAGGCATATGCGACCGCTTAGGGAGGAGTCTTTGCTCAGTTTTACAGAGAGCACCCAGACATGAGAGGACTTTACAAGGCAGAGGGAAAACATTAATCTCCCCTCCGCAGTGTGAAAGTGTTTCACGTCACCCCCTCACCCCATCAAAACCCTCATTGTCAGTTTAAGCTCCCATCCCGGCCCCCTTTCTCTGCCCCGCCTAGCACAAAACACAAACAGCGCGGCCTCAGACAGACAGTGGCACAGCTCTTCGAGCACCCACTCACCCTGTGGTGGCGAGGCGTAGCAGAGCGTGCCAGTTGGCAGTTTGCTGCCCTCTCAATACCCTTCCTCTTAACTCACAAAGCAGACCACTGGAAGTCTCCATTAGAAGTCCCACCATGTTTTCGCAGACACAGACAACACCCCGTCAGCCTATTTTTAGCTCCTGAGTATCCAAAGTAGCACATGGTGTATATAATATTTAGGAAAACAAAAGCAGGTTAAATCCTTCTTAATAAAGCAAATGAGATGCACAAACACACACACACACACACAAACACACAAATGTTCAACTGAAGTCATTTTCAAAGAAAGAAAAAAGGGAAATTTGCACTTTATGTATGGGAAGTAGAGCTAAAATAAGACAAAAGATGAATGTGATAACTGAGGATGGTGGTGGTAGTAAGAGCGATGGGAGGAATCCAGTACTGTTCCCATATCAGTAATGTATGACCCAGAAATTCATAACATCCTGAGGGTTTTGATGTCTTATTTTCTGTTTTTGTAAAAGAATATAAATAAAGCCTGTGTGAGACAGACAAAAATATGTAGTTTCAGTTCTTTAAAGGAAGCATCTGTGTAGTTTCAGCATCACATAAATGACTCTAAAAAAGAAATAATATTTCAAGTAAAAACTAAACTTAACTAAAGAGAAACAACAGATTTAAATAGATTGGCCGCATTCTGCCTGTACGCCTTTGGGAAGCATGCATTCCTGTCCAGACACAGCCTAATTAGTTCGTCCACGTTTGTGTCAGAGTTAATGAAATTCCCAACAAGTATTTCTACAAGGACACATGTTTGCAAAGACACTGTTTGCAATTTCCCAGTTTTCTAAACAAATCAGTCAATTAATGTGATCTGATCTTCTTTAAAGTCACAAATATTGTTGCTGCTGACAAAATCTGTAAACTGGATTGTGATTCTGAATTTTATGGAGGATGCACCTGCTGTTGCACAATTTTGAATTCAGTAGGATGTTTCAGAATAGTAATGTCTTTTTTTTTTTTTTTAAATGTAACTGGATGCAAGTAGTTTAACTTTAGAACAGACAGAGGTGCGTTTGTTTTAAAACCTGACCGGGTAGTTAGTTAAGAGTCTAAAGGTCACTTCTAAACATCCTGCCGTGCTCTTCAACCGGTTGCAAGCAAGACTTTATGTGTGCTCAAAACGCTCTGGACGCCGTCAGCGTAGCTCTGGGCAGGGGCGAGTTTATCCTTGCAGCTGCAATTTCACGGTCAGGAATGACATCACAGCGGGAAGAGTTTCAACACCACTCCTTTTTAAGGCAGGAGAATCACAACTTTAAATAAATTAAAAACACCACGCAGAGGTTAGTATTTTGACAGCACAGGAAGACCACAGCTATCACCTTAATCTACCCCACAGCAAGTTGCAATGCAAGTAAATAAATACCATAGCACTGCAAAACTGAAGTACAATCAATAGATAAGGAGGTGACAAGTGACCAGACACTTAAACAACGATTTGGAACGAGAAGAAGAGAGACGGGGTTCTAATAAGGACAACCAGTAAAAAGTGGGGGGTTAGTGAGGTGGGGAACGCGGTGTCCAGAGATTTATGGAACTGTGGGAGGAAGTCTGGGGGGGACAGGAATATACACTCATCGGCCATTTTGCAGGTACACCTGTTTAATCTAATGCAATCCAACACTCTGCCATGAATTCTACTTTCACAAGGTTAAAATTAGTAAAACTTTTGAAGTTATAACTGTCATACTTGAATACTGTGGTTTATTATTGAGGTCATAGCTGGTGGCTGAGTCGTACTGGAGTGCATTATATTGTTTTGTTATTTTTGGCCACCCTATTTAAAATTAATGATGAGGCCCTAACATTAGAACCACCTTTGAACATACTAACCAAAATAAAAATCCTGTCCAAATACAGAACAGCATCAACTTCTCGTGAGGTGGGATTTACCTGGAAACACTTTGAGCGGACGGTTTTTCTCCAGATTGAGAACTAAGGCTCTGGCAGTAATGCTGAAGATCTGCCGGGGGCTAAAGTTCACACCATCGTTGACTTGAAAGTTGAATCCTCCCGATGTGGCACCTACAACAGGAGATGAAAACTGAAACTCAGAAGGAAAAGTTCACTTTGTGGAAGGAAGGAGAAAATGTACAAACTGCTTCATTTGGTTTCTGTAAAAGATTCATTAAAAAGATCCTATTCAACATTCCTAATGATGATCTCTGGAAAAACAGCAATGCAAGCTGTAAATGCTTATTTTGAGGAAATAATAAAATCCTCAAAATCATACATACACGTAAAAAGTGTGTGTGTAAAAAGAACGGAACACGTAGGGTGGGGCACATCCTCTGCTCGATGTTGTTACAACCTTTCCTAGTGGTACAAGCACTGCCAAAGAAAAAGTAGATAGGAATCAGAAGAGCAGAAACCTGATCTGAGACTGACATAGTGAAATGCCGAGAGACCTTTTCCCCAGTTTTGCATTTGTTTCCAGCATATTATCATATCCAGTCTGGGTTTCAGTTCGTCTGCCTTAACTGCACATAGTTTGACGGCTGATGAAGAATGTTGCACACATTCTGCTGCTCTCCGATTAGATTTTAGGCTGATGGAAACAAAGGCCCAGTCAGCGTTGGGAATTGACAACAGCAACTTCTAGTGGATGCAATGGGGACAACTGGAAGTTAAAGTAACAAAATAAATAATAACATATATAATAATAACTTAGTCCCACTGTGTGCTAAATAATTAGTGGGGAATTCAAAAAATGAATACACTACTTTAACAAATATATTTCAAAACCTAAAAAAATATATATTGTGAAATAAATGTGTCACATATCGGTTTTCCAGAAATATTTTTACCAGTAGTTTCCTACGTAATTTATTTTACAATTTTAGGGTTTTTAAAAGATTATTGAACAGGTCTCTTTTGTCTTCTCCAGTGTTTTCAGTGGACTGTATTCACTTTACCTTTGTGCACAAACAGCAGCTGTCCCTGGTTAATGTGTGCCTGGGTGAAGTTAAGCACCGACTTCATGGGGGCACTTTTCAGGGCAAGGTGTCCATTGCTCGGTGGGGTCACCATGAAGTTGAGCTGCTCTGGGGGTGTGTCTCGATCCTGCGTGTTCAGATCCTCTGGACTAATCTCCGTCACCGAGGATACCCAAACCTGGAAGCAAGATGGACAAGGTCAAAATATGTGCCATGAGTAATTTCCTTTAACATGTTGACCTCCAGGAACACAGGAGCAGAAACCTTTTTGTTTGGTATGGCTCATAATAAAGAAGCTGAAAGTATCTGACAGTCAAATGTGAGCTCAACATTTTGACAGATGGAATGGCATATGTTCGTATTTGTTATAGGTCAAAAGATTATTACACTATATTAGGTCCATGATGCATTAAAACATGTTTCCATTTGTGGGCGTAACAAATACTGTTAGTCCTGTCATTAGAAAAAGACAGGATATAACTTAATTCATAATGCAATAAATGCTGTGAATAAAAGAAGTGAGACATAAAAATACAGCAAACAGCTGATGTGTCCTTCATCATTTACGACAGAGCGAACCCGGGAGGCTACGGGTTCGAGTCACAGCCCCAAGGCTATTTCACATTTTTGTCGCTCTTCGTTCTCTCTAGTCATTTTCCACAGATCAACATCCAAAGAAGCCGAACTATTCTAAATATAATCGCCAAGTGAGGCACCTAACGATGGCAAAACAATAACAATTCACGGAAAAATGTCACCGAGCATCTCTCAAGTCACATTCAAGAGCTCAAATGTAGGAGAACCCAGGGCAAATAAAGCCACGGAGAGTGTAAACACAGTGCGTGTACTGGAGAGTGTTATTGTAGCACAGTTAAGGTCCTGCTTCCTTGTAAATCCAAAAGCCTCGAGCTAACATGAAGGCACATAGAGAAAAACATTGACGCACACAATACAGAAGTACTGAACCGTGCAGGCACTTGACAAATAACGATTGCATAATGTGCAACTGTCCTTCACACAGGTTGTACAGTAGCTCCACAGTAATTACTGAAAGCACATGGGAATTGATCACTTCTAAAATTTTTCACAATAGGTTATTGTGGTTTGTCTCAACACCATAAGTGTGACTGTTTTTGAAAACATAATCTCATTGCATTTACTTTGTTCTGTTTAGATATTTCAGGAAGCCATGACAGTAAAGCAGTTAACCAGCAGGCCCAGTACTACAACACTCGACACATATTCAACCATCAATAATTAAACATGTTCCATAATAGAAGGGCACATTAAATATTTTAAAACCACATTTTTCAGTCATATTAGTAAAAATCTTATTTCTGGGTCATGTGGGGGCATTGAAAACAAGAAATGGTCATGACTAATGTCAGCAAACACTTGTTATCTATGCATGCAGCACATTTAACTTTTACACCATCTACTCACATTTTAACTGTGCTGGTCTCCATTTACCTCCATTTGGAGATTGTAATCTAAGGATTTTGTTAATAAAACACTTTTCACATTACATGAAGACATTTGATTCGGTGTTACTATAAAAAAGTTTAAATAAAGCTTAATATTAGGCCGCTCACAAAAAAGCACCATAAAAGGAGTTCGTGCTTTGGTGGGTTTTCATAACTGACAAATATACCAAAAACTAGCAGAACTACAGCTGCCTACAAACAAGTAGATAGAAAAGTTCCTGTTAGAACTGTTTTAGAAGGTCATTCGAGTTGCAATGCAGCCACAATATATGTAAATTGTATATTTAGGGTGTGATCACAGTACCATCTCAGTGAGCACACACTGGCTGACTAGCAAGTATGTTTATTTGCAACTTCCCATTACTTCTCTCTCTAAGTTGGTTAATGTGTGAAATGTCACAGATCACAGACTGCAGAAGTAAACTTTGCAGGGTGAGGGGGGAAATGGGTGCAACAGAAATTTGTTAAAACATCTGTGGCATAACAGGGATAGGTAGCCTATGAAAAACATTTCAAATACGTGATCAACTGAGGGTTGGTTGATACTGACACTGGAGTTTAAATAGTTAAACTCTTAAGCGTAAAAGGCACTGAGCCGGTCTCTCAACTTGCCTTTGAGTGTTACTGGAACAGAAGCATGATGTACTTTTTTAATTAGCACCTGTAAATGCCGTGGCCACCCACCACATGGGGCACCCCACGCTTCCCATCAGTCCCACGGCAGCAGAACGCGCTCTCTGGACTTGAAAACACTTGCCACACATGTGAGCGTGTGTTCCTCTAGCAGGAAATGACTAAACCTCCAGCAATCCCCCATTTAACAGGAAGTCACAGCAGGATCAGCCTGATAAAACAGCCTCGGTGTAACTCACCAAAATTAAAAAAAGAAAGACACATCAGATTAATTTGTACAAACAGCTGCCTGGAGTGAAGATCAATAGCTCCAGCACAATGGGATGCTGCTTTATGAATTCATGTCTGAACAACCCCACGTACCCTCTTTGATCTGCTCTGACTGACTTCCTGTGTGACCTTCCTAAATCTAAAGTGTTTTTGAGATTATTTGTTAAGATTTGCTGATACAAATTTGGTTTTGATCTCACCAGCAAAAACAAATGCCACATTTTGTTTGGTTTTACATTTTTAAAATAACACGCAAGATAAATTCTTACTTTATTCAACAACTCAATGAATTTTTAGTCCCTACACTTAAACCATGTTTGATTACAGTGTAGAAAGTGACCAGATTGTTCTTATAAAACATAATGATAATCCTTGTGGTCTTACATTGCTTAATAAAAAATATTTTGAGCGCTTTTAAAATATTAATTGAAAAATCATAGAAGATGCTTTAAACCCGTCTCTTTCTCTCTTTTATATTCCACAGCACAAGTTAAAGACCCAAAGTAATGCACAGGGGCAGAGAGCCATCTTGTGGACACTGAAATTCCAGTGCCTGTTTTAAATCTTCTAACGTAGCAAAACATAAGAGTTTTCATCACATTTATTAATAGGTACAAACAAGTTTGTCAGTGGCTTTCATCATTTAAAAATGATTACAAAAGCTTGAAATCAAGAGCTTTGGAAATGTTCTTTGAACAATATGTTTTCAAAATCACTCTTTTTCTGACTGCAGGATCCCAGGGGAAATTGTGGCATTTGGGTCGAATCTGTGCCGACAATAGAAACCCCACCTAAGCCTCTTTCCAGTTGGACCTCTCCCAACTCTAGCTGCCAAAGTTGGCAGAGTAAAAGTTAGTAATGCTCAGCATTAGGACGCTTTGTCTAATGTACAGGTGGGTAAGATGAAATGCTTTCACAAAAAGGTAGAGAAGCAAGTTTCCTGACAGTGAAACTTAGAACACGACATCATGCAACTTAAAGCAAGGATGCTCAAGAATAGATAAAATTTTAGCATTAATTGACCTTGTGTCAGTGCAATGCTTGGTAATTATTTTCCATTCAATTTAAATACATTTTAAATTCATTAGAGGCCTATAGAATAATTTTCAACTGAGACTTTGCAAAATAGCAGCTCCCTCTTTCATTCACTGAAGTAGCTTGATTGTAAGAGACCCAGTAAAACGTGGTGAGAATTTGTTTAAAAAATTTAACATCTAAGAACCGTAACAACCTTTCGTACAAGTCCCAGGCACTTCCAAAGAGCATGTCAGTGTCTGTTCTGTGCTGCCAGCCTCCCTTCTGACACTCCTCCACATAGCAAACATAGTTTCCCCTCATCCCGCTTGCCGGCCAGTGCAACTTGAAACACAGTCCACGTGAAAATTGTCTGACAGTAAGCTATGGTGCCAGAGCAGCTAATAAAAAAAAGTCCAGAGTTTAAATATAGAGCAGCCATGCAGACTCACCCTGAGGACCCTGTTGGCTGTAATAACAGGAGGCTCGTCGTTGACAGCTGTAACCTGGATGTACACCGTCTGCGCTGCACTCTGCTTCCTCAGGCCTGTGTCGTTGGCCACCACAGTGAAGTTGTCAGATAAGGTTTCGCTGCTGTCATGGACGTAGTAAATGAATTCATGTTCCACCTGGTTAAAGATCATGGTGCAGGGCAGGGCATTATTCTTTAATGTGGTGATTTTAATAATTTTAGGTCACAAACATTTAGCCCTGGAAACTATTACTAACACAGTAATAAATCAAATTATTCAAACAATAATGTACCAAGCAGTAATACAAATGAATAAAAATATTGTGTAGTCTTTTAGTAATACGTATGTTTTAAGAATTAAGTCACAAACATTGTAAAAATGTCTGCTGTTTTTCTCATGGTAATCTCAAACTAAAATAACAACAAAAAAAGGCAAAGATATTGCTGCCACATGAAATCTAATTATTAATCCAAGAGTTCGACTGCCAGTCTACGAGTTTCCTTAAGAATAACTCACCTGCCTCCTGGAGAAAGAGGTTATGTGCACGCCCGGATGTTGAGAGTGTTCGACGTGACCGTGCTTCGGGGGCTCAGTCAACGTATACAGGAAGTTAATTCCAGAAAAGTGGCGGTTCGTGACTCTGAGCACCTCCTGGGTCAGTGCTTTGGAGGCGCCCTCGTTCAGGGTGAAATTTGAGACCTGAAGAGGGATGAGGCGTGGGATGATGTCAACAGACATCCTAATGTCACGGACGTCAGTGACCCCATTGGTGGCATCAAGGATGAAAGTGTCATTGACTTTGTTGGGCTCCACCTGCATGTACTGGATGTCGCCACTGTTGATTTCCTGTTGGGTAAATGTCTTGACAGGGGACTGTTTGGTTCCGATGTAGCGCGCTTCTGCTTCGACAAAACGTCGGAGAAAGCCATGAGAGGGGGCTACCTTGACTGTGAATAGAATCTCAGATGGCAGGTTGTCCTCGTGTGTGACCTGCAACAATCAGAATATATATTCAGTGGTTAAACTTGAAAAGTTCCATCTGTCACTAAAGTTTAGTCTTCATTTTCCTCAGTGTAACGTGGCATGATGTAAAACGCAAAAAACAAACACTGGTCAGCATTCAGTACCACTCTTTTTACCCCTGGAGTAGTCTTAAAGACATTATTTGTGTTGAAACAATAGGACTCTTACAATATTAATGAAACTATAGCCTTTTAATTTTGATAATGTGAGCCAAACAAAAATTGCATGATTGAAAATTCACTCTCACTTTTAGAGCACTCACCTCTAGCTTTGTTTCACCAATCTTCACTGGTTTTCCTTCTTCCACTAGTAGGATGTTGTGATGCTGCACAATGGGTGGCCTCTGGTGACTTTCCAGGTAAACTTTCACATTAATTCTCTCTGTTAGCTGCAGACCTTTAGCTTTCACTGTTAAGTTGAAATAGTCTGCCAGATGCTTTGTGTCATTGTGCCGATAGGAGATCAGTCCACCCTTTAAGTCAGACAGTGTGAATGACTGCACTTTCGTCCCGCTGCGATAGAGTCCTCCAAACTTCGGAGCCTCATCCAACTTCAAAGTTATTTCTTGGTCGTCTCTGATGTCAAGATTTGATATGACACTGAAATTACTGGTGGAAACGGTTACGGATTGGCCCTTCTGCACCAATAAGCCAGTGTTGTTGCCAACCTTCAAGAAAGGATCGTGTGCACTGACGTCTAGAAGACTAGAAACAAAATGTTTTCCATCTGACACAAAGAGCACAAATCTGCCAGTGCTCACACCTTTGTGGATGAACAAAACCCGCCTTTCTTCCAAGTCCTTCTGTCGAAACTGAAACAGCCGATGAGTAGTGTCATTAACCAGCACCAGGTCTCCCATTGGGATTCCACGTCGAGTGTAAATCAACTCACCGTCATTATAATCAGAGTCTGCATCGTGATACTGCAAATCCTCTAAGGTGAGTAACCTCTGACCATCTCTAACTAAATGGAAAACTTTATCTATGACACGTACTGGCTTTTGGTCATTGACCAGCTGAATGGATATGTTGAACGTTCCTTCTTTAGATCCAACGTCATCTTCTGTGATGGAAGATCTGAACCCTTGGTGGGTGGAGGCTATGAAAGTGAACTGGTCTATGGTTGTTTCGCTGTCATCGTGGATGTACATTATTCGTTCCTCTAATATATCCTGATTACTAAAAGTTAAGATGTTGTCATAGCTATCGTTGGAATTTGACTGACTAATGCGAGTCAGCTTTCCATGTCTGGGGCCGCTTATGACCGTGTAGTACATATCCTTGGTACTCAAAGTCTCTGCAAACAGCTTATCTTTTGTGATAAGTGAACTTTCACCTTCCAGGAGCAATAGACCATTATTTCTCATAAATACACTATTAACATCAGCTTTAATGGAAAACTGGAAATCATAATTTTGTGACTGAGAATGTTTGGAAACCAATTGAAATTTGAACCTGTCACTTGTATCTTCGTGAGGCCTGTCAACTAGCTCATAATGGACTTTTCGATCCGTTACATCTCTCTGGCTAAAGGTTGAGTTCTTTCCCAAGACTGTAGAATCCAGCATGAGTTTCCCTTTCTTTGGTGTAGTTAGAACTCGAAAATAAAGGTCGTCTTCTAAAAGAGTAACACCTTCAGCTGTGGCATATAGATGCTCTGAGTCCAGTGTTACTTTTCTCACTTTATCCAAGTCTAGCATAATATTCCTAACCAGGTGATACTTTACCCACTTCACAGTGATTGGGAAAAGTATTTCAGTAGTTGCCCTTGCAGCCACGTTAACTTTGCACTTGAAGTAATCAGTGGCTTTGGAGGTCTGGATGTCTTGAAAGGTGCTGATATACCTCAGGCGCTCTTTTTCTAGAAGCCTTTGAGAAAACGAGTCAGTGGGCCTCCATTCACCGCTCGAGTGAAGTCTCTGGAGTTCTCCATACTGAGGGGGTTCAATGATATCGTAACGAATGTCTACACTTTGTTTCACTGCATTGGTTTCCACAGCCAGCTGCTTTGACCCAATTATAGCAGTCTCCCCTTGAAGGATCTGAAGTCCTGTGTTGTTGGCAATCTTATATTCCAGTGCCACGGCCATGACCCTTAAAACCACAGTGTTGCTGACCTTTTCCCCGTCACTAACTCTGAGAACTATCCGAGAGTTTCTAACCCCTGTATGAACATAGAACACCCTCATTTCCTCCAGGTCTACATACGAGAATGAGGTAACTGCCTTGCCAGGGCTGTTTTCAATTTCCAAATATCCCGCATCAGCATTCAGGTTCCCAAGTACAGAGAAGAGAAGATCAGTGTTGTTGCTGTCGATGTCTGTGGCCTTCAGAACGTCCTTGGTGAGGCGTTTCTTTGAGTTCTCCAACAGAACAAAGAGATTTCCTTCAGGGAGGCTCAATTCAGGTGCATCGTTGGTGGGTGTCACAGTAATATTGTAGCGGTACAATTTGTTGTCTTTCAGATAATCCGGAACTTGTTTTCTAGTGCTGGAAAAAATTGCAAACATGAAGTAGTCATCTGGTTCCTCAGAGCCTCCATGGATGTACATCACACGTCCGTGCCAAAGATCTAACATGCTGAAGGTGTTCTCCTCCTGGTCCTGATCAACATCAAGCCTTATTTGACCATGCACTGGTTGCTCCTGAATTCGAAAGATGATCTGAGACTGCCGTATGCCAAGCTTTTTGAAGTCCAAGACTACCTTGATGTGTTTGGCATCAAGAGATGCTCGGCCACCCTCCTGGACTACAAGGTTTTTAAGTTGCACAAAATTTAAACCATACCTACTGTCCAAGCCTCTCGCAAGGGTCGACATGTGAAGTGACGGTGTCGGTGACACATTGTGAGAAAAAGATCCTGGAGCACTTGATGGACTCACAGTTGTTGCTGGTTCTGGTTCTTTCTCTAGCTCACAACCAACTGAGATGTCCTTGGTGACTACAGCATTAGAGAGGCCCATCTTCACTTTGTTGACTTCAATGTTCTTCAAACAACCTTTAAAGGAACCTCCTCTTACACGTTTTCCAGACACAGACATGAGCCCCACTTTTCTGACTTCTGACCTGGTGCTGTCATCAATACCACCAACAAATAAATAACCTTTAAGCTGAAGCCCCTTCGAACGAGAGCTAATGCTGCTTTTGACCATCTCCCCATCAACCGTTAGCTCAAGGCTTTTGGAGCTGAAATGCAGCTTTATAGAATGCCACTTCCTGTCATTGATGAACGTGAGGGACCGGAGCTCGGTCTTGATTCCACTTTTTCCAACAATGGCCACTGGCAAACCTTCCTGAATCTCCAAAGCCACAAAGCCGCCCTCTCTGGCAGTACTGTACAGCACAATTCCCTCTTTGGCCGAAGTGTGCACAACACACTCGAACACTGCTTCCTGCTGGGCATTCCAGGTTGGAAAAGAAATGTAAGCCCTGGAACTGAAAAGGCTGACAGGGTCCTCCTCTGTGGCAAAGAACTGGGGACTACAACCCAAAGAAACCTCATGGACACTCTTAAATCCAGTATACGGCCTAAGTGATGACAACAAGTCATGCTCATTGAAAACCACATCATCCATGCAACCTCGGAAGCCGATCGGGTCTCTGGGGAGATAAAGTCTGTCCAGGCCCCCTGAGCCTCCAACATAAAGACCATCCACGATTTTGAGATCCTGATGGGAACCTGACATCTTTACACTTGTGTGGGAGTTTTTGTCTACAGTCAGAGTAACGTTATGCTGCACATGGTGGACCTCCACAGAGTGCCAGGCAAGGTCGTTGAGCTGGGTGCCTCGCTCTGACTGTAACACTTGCTCCTCTGATCCCAGGTCCAGTTTCAGCTAAGAAAACAAATAAAACAACGGGATTACAAAATATAACATACATTAGTTGTGATATCCCATATACATTTTTGTTCTTCAAAAACCACTGTATGGCTCGACATAAAAATGTAGCACAGACATTCATAGACTCAAAAGATTAACTCTACTAATTTTGGTGATTTCAAGAATCTTTTTAACCAGCACCTTCATGTCTTTTTAGTAGTGAAAAATCTGTGAATTGGTAAAGATATGCATGGGTCCCAAAGGTGGAATCCTACTGATTTTGATTACACTTTACACCAACAGCTTGTCAAATATTTCACTTATCCTCTGACTCTTTCTCTGGCACCACAATGAGGTAAACATTTTTGGTTTTGAGTAAAATGTCTCAACAACTACTGGACTGATAACCATAACTGTCCATTTCATCAATAAATGTAATAACTTTTAGGCTTCCCTTAAGTTTACATGCAGCACCAATATTGGGTCATGCTAAACTATAACGGTTAAACCCAATTAGCATCAGCACATTTGCATTGTCACTGTATCATGTTATCATTAATTCTGACATTATTTAAATCCTAGAGACCCTCTGTCATGACAGCAGACACCGTGACACCTGGGGAGGGAATCACAGGATTTAGACTGCTTATATTCCATGATGTCATCTGTTGTTATAACCGTGAGCCTGTCTGTGATTTAAACAGGACGAGCACTATTATCTCTGCCTTTAGCTATGTCCTCAAAGCATCATGTCACCATCTCAAACTAACACTGCATTTAGATGACATGCTTGTCAAGGCTTGCTGCTGAGTCCCCGCAATTCACGCACGGGCTTCCGGGAGCGACACTCATGCCTGGCTAACATGGAATGAGACCCAAAGCCTGAGGAAAACTTGTGAGAGTGAACAAGAAAAATTATCTGGTGACCTGTGCCGGTTTAAGGAACATGGACAAGCATTTCACCCCTCTTGCTCACTGAAGTACGACAATCCAACACAGTTGTCAGCATGATTCACTCCCAGCAGCACAAGTCTAAGACAAACGAAAGCTTAGTCACAAGGATTTCTCGCGTTTGATGCACAAAAGCTATAGTACACATGTCAGGACCTCCTTTGTTTCCAATGAATGTGTCTGCATATTAAATAAGGCTTCCCACAGTACATCTGTCCAGTCTGTTGGCTGATTTAGCGTGACAGAGCTGCTTACAGGACGCTTTAGATGCAGTCTCGAAAGAACAAATGTTTTTCACTCTTACATCCTCCTAGCAAGGCTTGTGTCGAGGGCTAAAAATAGTGTCTCTTGCTTGGGATACAACCCTGTCCTAAATGTCTTAAACACGCCCAAGGTAAACATATTTTGTCACGAAATCAGTCAAAATCTCCAGAGGTGTTATGTTTATTTATATGAGTCACAGAGACAGATAAACACTGTGGTATTATAAGTCTTTGCAAGGCATTAAATGCACCTGGCTGTTTTAATGTTGTGGTGGGCAGGGGTCCGCATGGGAATAATTAATGATTGTCATGATTGACAGCTGTCAGAACACACAGTGCGTTGCAGCTTACACCAAAAAGCACAGTATATTTAAATTGGAACTAAAAATGGACACTAATGAAGCCCTGAACTATAGAGCATTAATCTAATAAAGAAAATTCTTCCAAGTAGCCAGCTTGTGTTAGAGTTGTTTTTCCACTTTTACTGTAGCTCGGTACTGAGGTGGTGACATCATGCTCCTACTAGTGGGACAGAACAAGCAGCCTTGGGCTGTATTTTTCTTTTTTAATTATATATTTTTTAAGAGTCCCGAATTATTTATTATTATTAATAATAACAAATTTAAAATAAAAAAATAGTCTGTTGCAGCCCTAACAGTATAACATATATTACTGCATGATTACAGTACTAGCAGGCCCGTGCATGTTAACAGCACATACATGTCTGATAATTCAATAAATTAGTTCAACAGACGTGACAGATCATCTTGAACTGTAGACTCATAGTAAGTACATGGGTTACACAAATACTCAATGATCACTTGCTCATTCAAATACCATAATAATACAAATCTGACGGCTTTCTGAAGACAAGAAGTGAGGTAACACTCAGCTCACACCACCACACTTGTCTGCTTGTGTTACTGTGTTGAGAGACTGACACTGTCAATTGAGACAGAGCCATAGCTTACGGTGGTTGCTTGGTGAGCTGACTGTGTGTGTGTGTGTGTGTGTGTGTGTGTGTGTATGTGTGTGATTGAGCACATGATTCTGTAGGAATTGTAGAGATGTACATATATGCACCTATACTAGGTGCATGTGTGACCTCATGTACTGCATGCATGCAGACATATGTGCATGCCTTGGGGCCATGGATGTACCCACCTGCAGGCGACCAGCATGGAGCTCTAGTAGTAAGTAGTCTGTCTGGCCGGCGGCGAGAAACAGCAGGCCGTTGGTGCTGGAGGTTCGAAAGCGAATGCGGAGCGTGTTACGGTCGGACGACTGCGCCGCTTTGAGCTGTACGAAGCCATCGCCATAGAAGGAAGCTGTAGAACGAGATATTAGAACGAGATATTAAAAGAGGGAGGACGAAATTTCGGAATGTGGTGTCCAGACTGTTAAATCAGTCCAACACAATCATTTGAAGTGAGCTGAGAATGAGGAAGCTGTGAACTGGAACAGAAAGTACAGTAGTAGTGACTACAGAGAAAACACAAGAGCAAGTCCAGTCAAGCATCGTGGTCTTAATATAGCCAACATGTGACATTTAGATATAAAACCAAGGCTAATTATCATCCTGCTTGTTCGTTTTAAGTGGGAAAACACACACACACACACACACACACTGTGCACAAATTATACCTCAACTGATTTAAAGAATACTGATAAGGTTCTATGGGGCTGCTGAGTTTAGGCTTCCTGGTGGGCCAGGTGTGTTTATACATTGTGTACTCAACCATAATTATTTTCATGCAACCAGAGCCTTACTACACCTCACTGAAGCTTCACCTATAGGATAATAACAACCTTTAGGATGAAACAAAACTCCAGCTTCTGCATTGTGAGAAAATTACAGGTTTATGTCTCGGCTCATTTGTAGCTTTAGGAGAGAGTTGTTCCTGGACTGTCCATAGCTGTAGAAATGACATAAAATAAGTATTTAAAGGCATTTGACTTAGAACAGTGTAACAGCAGTATGGTACTGTATATGCAAACCGAGGCAGTGGAGGCGGCTCGGAGGGAGTCAAACACGTTTGAACCTGCCCTGGCCTGACAAGAACCTTCAACCTACAACATGAAAGGCCGTGACGCCCCCACATTGTCTGTGGCCCCATGACGGCGCAACAGCGTGGCGGACGGGCCCAGCTGTTTGCTTCTACCTCGCCTCCCTGCCATTTCACATCACCCTTTAATCTGGGCTAACATGCTCTTTTAAGCCTTCAAAGCCTGGGCATTAGCAGTTCAGTTTTTAATGAGGTCCTGGGTCCCACGCATATTCAAAGCTCCACGAACCACCTCTGCGAAGAAGCATGTCCATGAAATGTTCGATTCGTTTGTGGTTCATAACCTTGGGGAAAGAGCAGCTTGCTGCTAATGGGCCACAGAGACTGTCTGGGGAAGCCAGTTAATAAAATTAATAATCCATTGTTTTCACTCCCAAAAGGGTTAATGCACTAATGGGTAGTTTGCTTGGCCAAATCCGATCTGTATGGACTGTGTGGTATAAATTAAAGCAATTAATGCAGTAAAGCATGTAAATTTGCCCCTGGGTCCTATCAATAACAGTCACCAATCAACAGCAGAGGGTTGCATAAAGACAATAGAGCAATAAACATTAACCTATATGCATCATAACTAAGACATATTTTATGGTAACACATGTAAAACTAATATGTACTTATGTGTATATTCAAGTGTAAAATTAAAAACATGGTGGAAAAATACATAGCTTCCCCCAAGGGTTTCACTAAGTACCTAATCTACATGTTTCACACTAAATCAATCTGTTTTAACGACCTAAACAAAGTACTGCAGTGGGACAAAATTACACGCTTTCTACATTTAGCACTCAGGAGAAATGTTCTGTCATGCAGAATTTATTGTAACATGTAAAATGTCCTCAATGATGCCAATACAGACTCTGTATGGAGAAATACTGGGAAGTGAAATCATTGTATTTCATGCTAAATATCACAACTCACCCAGTCTCAAAATATTTCAACTTTACATGCTATTATCAGGAAGTATCCTGTAGTTTTGTTTCAAATGTCAGCAGTCCACCAGCAAACACATTATTGATCTTTTAAAACAAATGCAGATCTTTCCTAAACCCCAACATGACATCTTTAAATCTCTGGTTTTGTTTGACAAAAAGCCTGAACCTCCAACATATCAAATTTCCTCAACAGACAAACTATAGTATAGCAAACAAGGAATAGTTTTGGGAAATTACATTATATACTAACTGTTTAATAATATGAAATATAACGGACCAATCTATCCTGGTTATAATTCTCACTGAGGTGTAACGTCCCCGGGGTGACTATCGAATTGTCAAATAGCGCTGCAGATAAACAAACTGAACAGCCCACAGGCACACAACATCCAGCATCACCCATCGTTCGTCTAAGTCAAACTGACTGAATTTATTGTTCTATCTCATTTCTCATTCATCTGCCTGAGTCTGTAACACAGAGGAAGCGTTTCTGAAAAACTGCTTAAGTGGAAAGAAACGACTGAGATCCACAGGGATGGACGTGGATGCTCGATTGAATTTTATCACTGTCACCACGATGTTGTGAATGTCGTACGTTCAAACATTGCGTTTTCTTTTAAGGAACTGAATTCGTGGAAAGCTGTGGAGTAAGTGGTAGAAAGAAAATTGCAGTTTTCTTCAGCTGCAGAAACACTGACATTTTCAGGGGAAGCAAATGAAAGAGCACAGCAGGCTGAAAGACACCAACACAAACCTGTCCACACCTGTGATGTGTGTTCATGCAGGAGCAGAAACAAGAAGGTGTTTAACGTTTCTGCAGGAGTTTCTTTGTGAATGTGGAAACATTTTCCCCCTTTAATTTCACGAAAAGCTCCTTCCTTTTTTTTGCAAAAACACCCGCTTACACTTAAATTGAGGAGCAAGACCCATGCTTGTCACTGCCTGTGTGCTCCGTTTACACCACAAACCAGAGATGCATCTCGACTGAAGTGCCTCTTTGGATTTTAGTTGACCTGTCATGCCACTCCGTTGCTGACAAAAAAAGTCAAATCCCGGGATGTGGATGTTTCAACCAAGGCTTGTTTCCTAATGCAAAGGGAATACAGCGGATTCACACACTAGGAAATGAAGTGTGAGCGACTGTAAAGTAATTCCTGGATGTCCTCGGGTGCCGCCTGGACGAATGCTGGGTTTAGAGGAACAGACCAAAGAGGCGAATGAATGAGCACACGGATGTAAATGATTTTCATCGGAAGCTGTAACTCACTGAAAACATATTTTTTCCCTCAGGTCGTTTCAGCGCAGCATTAGCTGTCCATTTCCCTGCACTCATTGGAGTGTGTACCGTCACAGTCAGATAGTTCTTCCAGTGCAGTGGACATCACAGTCCCGGTCTCTGCTGCTGTCTGTGCGAAGGTGTGTGCACCGCGCGTGCACAGAATCATCATCCAAAGCATAACACCACATTTTTTTAACAGACAAATACTGGGTTAATTGGCCTCAGCTGGACATTTCTTCAAACTCATGCATTGTGCAGAGTGTCTGCAGCTGCTGGAATGAATCGTGACACTCCAGCCACGACACCCACCGTCCTGTCCACCCACATTTGGTCCCATCCTGTGAGGTGTTAACACTGAAGGGGACGTTCGAACACCTGTGAACCGCTAAGGCCACTGAACTGCCCGGACACACAAACACTTTACATCTGCTGTGATGATACATCAACGAAGCCTACATCAAAAAAACCACCAACAACTCCCGTCAAACTTGACCAGCACAAGAATGACGTCACGACTTTGACCAATTAAACACCAAACTGTGGCATTTGATGTTTTGTCAAGTGTAAAAAGTGAAGTAGTTGGTTACCTCCCGACGCCAGCTCGACCAGCAGCGACCACCACAGCAGCCCGCACACACACAGCTTCTTCTCGGGGTTTCTCGCAGCGGAGTCCATGTTCCTTCTCCCGGGGGACGCGCTCACCTTAGCGGACGGCGTGGTTTCATATTTCCGGAGCCGTTTTCCACTTCTTCGAACACCGAAGGGGCCCGCTGCGAGTTCCCCCGACAGCCGAGCTGAAGCTGCGCGCCGCCTCTCCGACTCGGTGAAAGTGGGACTGAAGCGGGACCGAGTCCGACGCGGGACCGGCTGGAACTCCGCCTCGTGCGCGTGCGCGCGTGTCTCGCTCTCGCTTGAGTGAGAGACGCACATTAACACCAGCTTTCAAAATAAAAGCTGCAAGTAAAATGTCCCGGAAACGCCCGCAAAATTAAAAGTTTTTATTTATATCTGTTAGACAAAAGCATTAAATCCAAAATCTTTAGTTTTCTTGGGAAAAGTCTTACTACCAAAATAGCCGTAAACAATTTAGCAGTAATAAGCTGTTCATAGATTTTGAATAAACTATAAGCAGATATGTGTTATATATTTTGTTACAACTTTAACTGCACCTGTAGGCAGCCATATGTTGAAGCTGATGTAGGCCTTTAAAGAAATAATGAATGAGAATATACAATATAGGACATAGTTGTAAAATATAAATGTCTTCAAAGCAGGCGTTGTTGGCAAACACTGCAAAAATAAAGCACGACTTTATATCAAACCCACTTTGTACTGCTTATGAAAGCTAAACAGGCAGTTTTGAAGTGTCAGCTTTTGTATAATTATTAACAAGCTTTGGGGAAAAAGGATGGTCTAACAATATGATAAATGAGACGGCAGGATACTTTATTTAGATGCAAATTAGGTTTCTGTATAAATTTGGTGAAATGTCTATGTATTATTTCAAACTGCAGCATACAATCTTTCAGTGATGTTAAATGCACATTTACTGTATGTATACAAACCTAAAATATTTGAGTAATCACTTTGACTCTTCTATTTTTCTCTATAGGGAACTATATGCACATAACTGTCACAAAATATTGCAGGTGGTATGACATAGGTACAGTATCTGAATGTATTAAATACAATTAGTTGAAATAAAATGTATTTTATGATTGTTTTTGCTCTTAATAAATTTAATATGTGTGTCAGAGAAGCCAAGAAAATATTTTTTAAGTAGGTTTAATGTTTATACTTGTAATCAATAGTTATACAAAATAACATGTTATTGTTATACATTAAAGTGCTTTACTATGTTTTCTTAATACTGTTATTGCCTCATAAATGACTACTTCAAGTTATCTCGAACATCTGCTGTAAGACCTTACTGCAGTACAAACACAATTGATAGATTTGAACTATTCAAGATAGAAATCGTTATTATGGCACAATCTGTAGATCCTGGTGATGAAAAGATATTATTTTGATGATCTAGAGTGATGTTAACAGATTCCTAGAAGTTTTCTGTACTCTTGTTTGATACAGCTGTAAACTGGATGGTAGAAGCGCCTGCCTGGTGCCATGAGGTCAGTGACTATCTCAGTGTGGTCAACTCTGGGCAGCAGGTAGAGCGACACCTTCACAGAGAGTGAGTTGAGAAGTTCAGAGAACTTTGTGGAAGATTCAACAGGAACAATAACATCACTGGTCCCATGGAGTAAAATGAATGGAGGCACTCTGACAGAAATAAAAAAAAATTAAAAAAAGAGAGAAATATCAGAACTATTCCAAGTATCAAAACTAACATAAAGTTGCTTTAATCTTGAAGTTTTCTGTTTTAAATACAAATACTAAATTGTCCATTTACCTCCAATGTCTGTAAAACCAAGAAAAAAAAAACAAAGGACAGCATTTTGTGATTCACCTGCTCATTTTGTCCTGGCTGAGCTGCTTCAATAAGTGTGTTGGCGAGTAGTACACAAAGTTTTTCACTCCATTCATGGCCTTGTGCATGCTGGAGATGTATTCAACTGCCCGTTTCCGCTCATGCTCATAATGGTCCATGATGTTGTACACTCCGCTTAGACCTTCCAGAAAATATGGCAGGTTAACTAATTCATTCACACAAACTTTTGGCATTTAATTTAGTTAATGTAATTAAAATCTTAAAGGTAGTCTTTTTATTTGTGAACATTTTATTTAAAGAACTTCACAGTCCATTTGTCAGAGGAAAGGCAATAGAAGTAAAGATTCACACAAATTATGATTGTGGCACACATAAAGTTGGGTTTCTTTAGTATGAAAGTAAGCGATAATGTACAGTATGGTAACACTTACCAATGACACCTCTTATTGCGCGTGTAAGGTTTCTTTGCTTGCTAGTCTCTATGAAAAGTTCATCTCGTGTGTCAATAAGAAACAGTGTGGTCAGCGTACACAAATGTGCACCTGCTGAATGGCCAATTAACACTATGTTGTCCTGTAAATAACAACAAAAGAGGCTAGTAAGTGAAATGATTTTCACAATGATCACAATATCTCAATGTGAACGTCAAAGAGAACATCTGATAAAAAAAAGTATGAATACTATAATAGTAAAATTTTCTCTCTGGCCACTGTAATGAATGGGTTTTTCTTTCATTTCTATAGAACAGTTTGAAACGTTCCTTACTTTGCTAAAGTTGAACTTCTGTCCACTCTCTTGAGCCCAAACCAAGCAGTCAGCAATATCTTGGACCATCCCCAAAACATTCCCCTGAAAAAATGAATAAACCAACAGTCAGCTTAGATACTACACACAATTTGAACTAAGTATGTTTATCTGTCATGTGTGTCACCACAGCACAATTCTGACCCTTAGCTTACAGAGTTATAATCAGTGCTGTTTATCGTGAGCCATGTGCCATAAATATTATCAGTCCAATTGACATTGCTCTGCACTGTGTGTGTTTCTGAACGTCTTACCTTTGGATAGATGCAGTAATCAGGACAAATGACAGTTGCATTGAGCTCTTCAGCCATCTGCTTGGCCAGCAAACAGTAAATAGATCTTTCTCCTGAACCCCATGCACCTCCATAGATAAAAACCACCAGAGGCACAGTCAAATCTTCAGACTTGCCGACGTTTGGAGGGTAGTACAAGTCCAACTTATTGCCTCGGCGGCCAAATGTAATGCCCTTTAACATACGCAGACAAAACTATAAACTTTGACATAATTTTTGTACTCCATAGCAAACTTTCTAGATGGAGCTGATTTTAATAATTTATGTGCTAACAGGAGGTTAACCCATAATGGTATCAGTATAAATTCATAATAAAAGTAAGGAATAAAAGATTTCTTTCTGACTTAACATACCTTTTCATAATATTTACAGTTTCCACTATTCTTGTACCATGACTTCCACTGAAAGTAAAGTCTCCCATATTGTAGATATTTGAGCGTTTCAAAAACAGCTCTGGTCAAACAGTATATTCGTCTGATGGAGAGACCAAATATAAAAAGTGAATACACATGTCTTCCTTCCTAACGAATACAAGGCTGTTTTGTTGAACGAATGACAAATTAATAATATTTTACCACGTACCTCGGTTTTAGCGCTTCTATGTACTTCTTACATCCAGGTTTGTCGGGCCATCCGTAAATCCACTGGACAGCTACAGAGATGGAGTAGGGGAGGCCCACCAGCACCACACCCACCACCAAAGGTAGTGACATGTGGTATTCTAACCCTGCCCTTTAAAACAAAGAAAAGAATAATTTAATGGGAACTTATGTCACTCAGTGATTCTTAAAAATCTGAGAGACTCATACATCAGTCTGTGGGTTTCTGCTCCAGGACACTTCCTCTTTAAGCACTTCGTTCCAGTCAAGTAGCTGACCTGGAATGTGTAACAGAGAAATAGAAATCCATTCATTTCATAACTTATTAATATTTAACATACAAAACTGTTACACAGTAACCAGCGAAGCTTGTTAGTTATTAACTTTAATCCTCGACTTTTAGCATCTGTTACTTCGAACTTGCTGTCGAACTAGTAAATTAATAAAGTAGAACAGGAGCGTTGGTGTTCGTTGCATATGGTTTGAAGCTTAATAACTTACCACCAGAAAAGATTTTACACAAACTGGAGACACAAATGTTGCGTATCTATATGACATTATGAAAATATTTACAATTTCTAAGTTAGCCATTGGTTTTAAAAAAATTACATGTTTGTGGGACGGCTGCTTAAAAACGAGGACGCTTTTCGAGCTCCCTCTAGTGGGTTCTTAGCTAACGCTACATAACACCAAAGATGAAGTTGCCTCCGGTTACATAAATCATATCTTCAGATGATTTTTGATGGCGAGCCGTTTTCAATATGAGCACACGGAACAAACAGAACAATCGGCGCTAAAGTTTTCTGCTCTTCAAATCTACCGCTAGCTAAATGTTTGGAGCTTAGCGAACGTTAGCGTGCTACTAAGTTAACGTTACTTTGGACAACGACATCCGCGAGACCCAAAAACCACGACAAACATAATCGTTCATTTTATCATATATGTCACTTTATGCTACATAGAGTTTTCCTGGGTTAGTGTAGCTTCTTGTTATAATCTCTGTGATGCAGAAAACAACAGACAACCTCAGCGCAGCAGCTATTTGACAGTCCCCCGGCGTACGTCAGCTCTTTACGTGCAGAGATTAACACGGCGAGCGTGAGTTCCGGTGACTTCCCTTTTGGCATTTAGACAACTTCCGGTGTTGGCCAAAACAAGCTAAGTAAGACAGACCGTGTAGCTGATAATATTGACTTCAGACTATAAATAAAAAATAAACGTTCCCCTTTTTAAGTATTAATTAGGGAACACGCAGAGATGCCCACGTAAACGTAGTTCTGATAAAGTACTTAACAGGAAAAGACTGATTTTTATCTTGTATTTGTTCCCATAATTGTTCTGCTGCTCCGGAAATACATAATGAACGAGTCTTGATGATCTAGTGGTTGTTGGTGCGTGATATTGGTTAAAATGAAAAAAGATGGCATTAAAAAATGGAACAATGGCCCAGTGTAATAATTCCTCTTCTTATATATAATATAAGATGTATTGCTCAGGTACTTTCACACTTTTTAGCCAATTTAGTCCCATGTTGAGTAAGATCAAAATTTGACATTTGTTCATAAAAGTTTCTGATCAGTATTGTTTAAAATAGTGCAACACACAACATACTGTTCAAGTTAATGATGAGTGAACTGTAATTACATTCATTATCCGCAAATTCATACAAATTAGTACCCTTTAAATTTTTAGTATGTAATCCTTTACATACTAAATGATTACATTACATTACATTATTTATTTGTATTTGGTGTTTGAGTCATGCAATGGATTGATTTATGGACTGTAAGTAAAACAGAGAGGTAATCATAACTGAGAGTAACAAGTTATTCAGCTGCTATTACTGCTGATATACAGTATTGATCAGAAGCTGACAGCACTGCTAGATTATGTCCAGCAGAGGGAGAAAGTACTCTGCTACTTGCTGGAGAAGCAAAATTATATACATTTGATTTCTACACATTTAGCTGTGAACTCTCTCGGAAGACAAAAACAAGAGAAAGAGCAACATAAGATGTTAATATAAAATATTGCTTCACGTTGATCCACGCTGGACTATGCCTCAATGTTGAAAAGTTACAAGGATTTTAGAAACAGTTTTAAGATCATAATAATAGTTCTGCAACTTTGAGGCTGTTAACTCTGCAGATCATAGTTCTATTATATGTCAGGCCTCTCCAAGGTCATGTTTATGTTGTATGAATTAAAGAAGAAGAAAACAGGGGCAGCTGTTTTATGCTGCTTTGAAAAATTATTGACTTCAGTGTACATTATGTTGTGTGTAGGGAACTGGCAAAAATATGCAATCTGTTAAATTCTTCATTCTCCTATAGAGAATTATCACAATCTATAAGCTTTGCTCTACTGTAGAGATATTGTTTGCTCCTCATACTTAGACAGTTCTTACACCTCTGTGCTATATTAATCCTCACCTAAGTCTTTCTGTCTACATCCACAGAGGCTCTGGACAAATGTTTTACTGGCCATGACCATGGAAAACCTTGAATTCAACATTGCAAATTCATGGAAAGCAGAGTAGTGTATGAGCCAGCTTGAGGGTTAATGTTATGTTTGGCCCCACGGAGCAGAGCCTCCAGCCCTGAGTGGGTGTGTGGTTATACGTCCATCTGCCACGATGTGGGGAGCCCCAGGTGCTTTTTCATAAGCCACAGTGGAAACGAAGCCGTCCAGTGAGCGCAGAGTCAGGCCTTCAGCTGGCATTAAGAGCTGAGTCAGCCCGTTATGACCACTGTGGTAAAAATGTACACTATTTCCCCATACCTGTTTGAGAATTATATTATCCCTAAGAGAATTATTGTATGCACAGTGGTATTAAGATAATAACAATTTGTGTGTACAAAGTCTGTATTCTGTGTAGGTGTAGAGGAGTACTAGGAAACTTAATCATCAAAAACTCAGCGTCGTGTGGAAATAGTTTTTTAAATCCTTTTGTAGCCAAGAGTGCAACAATATGAATATATAAATGTTGAGTTCAGCAACTAAGATCGTACAAACGCTGAATGTCAGTGACAAGATGCAACAACAATTCTGTTTGGATTTCAGATCAAATCAGAGCTCAGCGATTTAAGATGCTGCAACACAGTGAACGATTTATTCATATTTACAGAGATACTGAGTGATTGTCGCAGCAGAAACGTGTCCTACTAACATGTTTTGGGCAAGACGCTGATTCACTGCCAGTCACTGTGATGCTGTTCTATCACATCACTCTGACGCTGCTGTAGAGGACATTCATTTAAAATACTAATTTGTTTATCAGATTGTTTGGAAAAGCATTGCTGTTGTCTTGGAAAGAATTAGTGTTCAGTTTTTGTTCATTGTTTTAAATTAAACATTTAAACACTTAAATTATTGATGCCAGGTTAAGCACAGATGCTGACAAATAACATTTTACCCCTAAATATTCTCAGACTGGGTTAAAACCCAACAGGAAACACAGTATGAGGCTTTTCATTACACCGTTCTACTAGACAATTACAAAAATTACTAACACAAGCTGATTGTAAGACAGGAAGCTGGAAATTATGACATTATAATCACAGTGATTTTCCTTATAGTTTTTTTTTTAACCCTGAGCACTAACAGTGTTGCAATCATGGACCTGTGGTTGTCTAATATTTTGGAGAAATCAATTTCTGCTTAAACAGGAAAGTCATAATTACATGTTGAATTATAAGAATATCATGAAAATAACTGTCTCTGTGAAATTAACAGGTGTGAGTAGTTCATTAATGTGAGACGTGACAAAAGCAGCGCAGGTAACTGGAAATGCTGGTGGTACGAGTTCCTTTGAAAGTAATCTTTCATTTAGCTCCAGAAAACGTTGACGCTATTCAAAACGTGGAATTAAAAACCTAACAACCTCATATCCCATTTCTCATAAGCAGCAGAGACACTGTTAAAATTGGAGGCATCCTTGGCATGCTGGCGTTTATCTGAATTCACTTGAACTAGTTATGTGTTTTGCTTATATTTCTTCTGGTGAGTCACTGTGGGTGTTTCACAGTCAACAGAAGCTTCCTTTTTTGTGAACATAATAGTTTAGCTGTGAACAAAAGAAAACAAGAACAAAGGGAGTGCCGAGAGGATTCCAGTGAAGAGTCATAATGCGAAATTATTTAAATATGTTAAACCTAAAATCCTAAAAACATTTTGTACTGTATGAAGAATTTTGAGGTGTGCAATCAATGACACTTCCGACAAAGCAATCAGGCATGCTGTGTGTCCATCGTTGTAAACAACTGATCATTAATCTTAATTAATTATAAATGGAAACTTATAAACAAGGCAGCATTTGGAATGCATGCAATTTGTACATAGGGGCTTGAACAGAAGTCTGCTTGTGTTTGTGTGTATGTTTGCAGCTGAATGTGTATTTGCTAATGAAAGTGTGTACACACTGGCCTGATTACTTCCCTCCTGTGAACCCCCACTGTGACCCAGTCCCCGAGCTCCTAACTGGCCCCGCGCCAGTGCCCAAAATTGCTGCTTCTGTGTCTTCTCCCCTAATTTCTCTCGCTGCACGACCTCGACTCAGCCGGAGTCACAGAGGAATTCTGCCCTTGTTGGGTCTGGGCCCTCAGGATACAGAGCCATCTTTTCACTGGGTCTTTACAAATGCATCAGGCCCAGAAAGAACCTTCTTAGACAGGAGGGAACCATGGAAACTGGCACTGACCACAAAGCCCAGTTTCTAGGTATCCCAGTACTCGGAGTCCTGCAGACGCCAGAAGAGCAGCAAAGACAGAGGTGTTGTCGGTGAAAGGGCAACGCAGTTTTTTAGGGGGCCCTCTGATTGATCGAAGAGAAACAGAACAGCCATTCTTGTCAGATGCACCAGATGAATGCTAACAACCCGCGGAGGATGCTCGAGAGTGCATTCTGTAGAAAAAAGTGGGGACGCTTGCAAAATAAGGCAGTTGAAAACTGGACTTAGCAAATAACTGTTCAGTAAGAGTGCAGGTGTGTGTCTGTGCATGTCAGGGTCAGGGTGTTCTGTGCTACATCTATGCAACAGATTTGTCTTTATATAGTCCAAGGAGTCAAGTTTCAGTGCGTCATGTCTATTCCCCGTGTTTACTGAGTCAACAGAAGGTAAGATCTTCACTGCGCAGTTCTTGACATGACAAACATTATATACTGTACCAGGGAGAGTTAAAAAACACACATGCACGGATGTGTTACTTCACAGCTAGGTACAATAATCACAGATAGATACCAAGATACATCTGTGTCCAATGCTTCATGTTGTTATCATATGTAAACATTGCATAAACAGTCTCAGAATTTTTGAAACGGATAGTATGTGTATTTGGAAAAACACAGCCAAAAAAAAAACCCTTTCAGTGTGTGATGTGATGGTCCACTTACCACGAAACCTTTCACTTTCTTAGACTGCAACATACTCCTACTTTTCACAGAAACTATTTGAACTGCTTCGATCAAAGATAAGCCCAGTGTAACAGTGAATGAAAGATGTTTTAGCTGTGTTGACGTCGACGCTCACATCTGTGCCCCTCTCGCTGTCTGCAACATTTCTTACTGCAGCATTATATGTTGCTCTGACCTTTCTGCACAATAAAAACTGGGTGTTTCAGTCTCATCTATGAGGAGATTCTCAGCAACTGGGAACAAAGTGGTACATGATGAAGTCAATCTGATGAAATTGAAAAAAATTGATTTGTCCTATGAAATATCACAGAAGATGTATGTTTTATGTTTCAATGTCTTGAAAAAGTTGCCCCAGCTACGCCTGATTGATTGTGTTGTTGTGCTTTTCTACAGCTGCTTCACTTTCCTCTCATAGTCCACGTTAGCTGAGACTTTATACTGGACACTGGACAGTTTCCTGTGTGAATAAAGTGAGACTGTGATGTGTTCACATCTTCTTTTGTGCAGGCTGGGATTTATGCCATCTCCAGACCCTCAAGAAACATAATTTCACTGTGAATTTTTTTGTTTCATGGTACACGTGCGCCCTCATCCGCACGCCAGCTTTGACAGTAATGTGAGAAAACCGTGGTCTGTATGTTTTTAATTCACCACCCTTTGTTTGCTTTTCACTTCTTTGTGTCCATAGTTTGGATTTAGGACATTCTTTCCATACCCTGTACAAGTATCAAATGCTGTTGAGCTTGCACACACAAACATTCTCCTTCAAACTGAGGTAGGCTAAAGTATTTTATAGATCTTTTTTTTTTACAGGTAAATGTCAGTGTTTAATTCCAGCATAAATACAAGTAGAATTCCACCAAGCACTTTCAACTTGGCATTCAAAGTGCTTCATATTGAATTATTTCAAACCGGACGTGGCTCTTTGTTTGTCCAGAGATCAGTTTCCCTTACATGAGCCCCACGAGAACAATAAGTTCAGTTACATGTACAATAAATTAATGATTTAATGACTTGCACTGGATTTATTTGATCGTCATTGTCAAGGAGGGCTCTTCAAAAAGGATAACAGACTAAACTCAAGGACCTGCAGGAGACAGAGGAGCCATGATTTGTCTAAATGTTTCACACGGATGAAAGGAAACGTTCATCAAAGACTGTTGATCTCCATAATAAAAGTAGATGAATACTTAGGAAATTGCTTTCCGTGTGCTAAGTCTGTCATGCATGTTTTATGGTTTGACAATTTGCCTAGAAGAACTGGAAAAGCATTTGGATACAACTCACTTATATACTGAGGCAGATAACTGCCAGAAGTTCAGCTCAGTCTTTATAATATAAACTGTTTGAAATATTAAAGGCTGAAATGCATGTCTGCATATTAAAATTAAGTTTTGTGAACCTGCTAACGTTGTGGTGTTAACAGGTATTGGTGCACAAAACACACAGTGTAGCTGTGACTGAGTGGAATGTCAAGAGCCTCATGGCGGCGCAATGTGAAAAGTCAGAGGACTTTATCCCCTCAGAAAGATCAATGTCAGCACTTCATGTCAGACCGTTTACTGACTGTTGTTCTAGACCACAGAGTCTGGTGCAAAGTGGACTGACACCAGACTGGCACTGCAATCCTGGCAGCCGGGTCACTGACATGGATAATAGTGTGATACAACATAAGTATATTTTGCAACCTTTCTGATAAAGGTGGTTTGGACTCAAAAATATAGCTCAAATTTAAAGTGAGAGAGGTTAAAACAATGTTTACTCGTTGAACGTTCAAAAAAACACGTCAGCAATATGACGAGTCATTGAGGGCAAAAAGGAGAACTGGCAAGCTGGCGAAATCTGGCAAAGATCACAAATAAAGAGCAAAAGCTTGTTTTTCAAATGATGGCTTAAATATTTTAGGCCAACAGGCTCAATCCAGTTCATCATCATCCTGATAATTGGGTTTAAAATTTGAGAATCAATGGACTCTATGAAAGTGCTCTGGCTTTGATGGGCACAGTGGTGGGAATATGGCACAATATGGGGTGATAATGTGCAGGTGTGGTTTCCTGTGGGAATGTGTTTCAGGTGTGATAATCAGGTGTCTTGGAAACATCGGGAAAAAAGGGAGAGCCAGCGAGAGAAAGATGTGCCAGTGTGACACTCACAAAGGGATTTAGGAATTAGTCGATTAGATTTTTTATGTTTTTTTTAGATTAGATTGTCACACTTTAGTGTCATTACACTTGTACAAGTACAAGGTAACGAAAAGCAGTAAAGGTTTTGTCAGAAGTGGGATTCGAACCCACGCCTCCAGGGGAGACTGCGACCTGAACGCAGCGCCTTAGACCGCTCGGCCATCCTGACTTCTCTCATATATGTTAAAAGTCTTGGCATTGCAAAACCACAGTTAATTGTTTAATCAGGCCACTAACGTGACACATTTTTGGAATGTTTGTCATTGCTTTGAAATGAAACATTTACACAGGCCACATTTTCTTTCATAATCCTGAGTTACGTCAGCACCACACGGTGTTCTTCCTCAAGTGCTCAGAACATTTGAGTGTTTTGCTTTGTAATTCTTTAAACGTGTTATGGATGGACGGACGGTTGAGGTCGTTCTGCTATGAGCATTACGGTATTTTACAGTACAAGTTAAAGCAGACATGAAGTATTTGTTGTCCAAATACAGATGCAACAAATAGTTGTGAAACTAATTTTCTGTGTGAGCGTGTTTGGTTGAAAGGTGAACAGTGTGGATAATCAGGCTGAAGTTGAAAGTCTATCAAGTTCATATATAACATTATTTTGAAGTGTGCCGGATGAATAAAGGCACAGCTGTCTGGTTAAAGGCAGATAGAGGCTTTCAGCATTGTAAAATTTAATCTACTTCCCCTCAGAAGAAATTGTTATTTTAAGTCCTGGACTGACATGACACCCAACGTCTCAGGGGTTGAGCGTTCGTGCCAAGGTCGCTGATACAGGAACACCTGTTTCCACAAACGGCTGCACGTTAATCACGGTTGAATTAGTATTTGGGGAAGGGATGTGATAAACGGACCTGATTTCCAGAGAAAACCAAGGACACATATTATTTCAGCTGCATCATAGCCTCTTTAGTCCTTTTAGTGTTTCAAGTTCCGTGGAAGAATGTTTGATCCTGACATTAATAAGTGTAAAAACAATGTTAATAAGTCACACACAGCTTTTGCTGATGTGTCTCTGAGTGACGTACTGACCCTTGGTCTCTCATTTTAAGTTGCCCTGGATGTGTGTCAGCTGAAGGCCTAAAAAGTAAATGTAAAATGATCTACTGTCAGAATCCATTTATAGCACCTTAATTCTACCAGGAATATCTAATGTGTCAAAACTGAGGTGATGTCTTAATGCTTGCTGACATGGCCAAAATATGGCCAATGACATGTTTTCGAAAATGTGATTTGAGTGTCTCTTTTCCTCTTAATAAATAAAATCTGCATTTAGTTTCTTTTCTGAACTAAAATTGGAAAGATATTTTTAGAGTTAGAACAGCCTGCTTACAGAAAATGCAAAATTTAAAGAACATGAGACCAGACACAAAGAAATGAAACTAAGGAAACTTTCAATTTTTTTTTTCAAAATGTCAAATAACAAGACGCACAGTAGAGGACTGAGATGTCACATCCTTTTAGTAAAATGCCACAGGTTTGCATATGACAGACTACCAACGTGTAGGTGGTTCAAGGAGGGGGAGGGTTCGACTGGAAACAACAGCAGCTACAAAACACGTAGAAACAGTATAAAACATGATGGAAAAAATAGTTTCTTTCTTGAAATGATACCTGCTCAGATTTCCTTTCTCCATTTTCAGGAGCCATTTTTAGCTGTAAAACATGGAAGTCTTTGTCAACTCTTGTGGTTTTTGACTAAACACGTGGCTGATTTCTCCTATTCCGTTGAAATACCCCCCTTTTTTTAGATTGTGTAGGAAGTGTTAATAAATCATCTGTGTAGGTGTAAGCCACTTCTGATAAAAGCAAAATGCGTAAAGTGAAAACAAGTTTAAATGTAAGTATTGCATTGAACCAATCCCTCAGTGGGCTGGAGCTACCAGAGCTGGCGCCGGGTGTGTTGCTCAGGGACACACATGCTGGCCACCATATTTAAAATGAATGAGCCTGCTGTATTGGATTACATTAGATTGTAAAGTACCTAATAATGTGACCAGTTAGTGTGCTGTATGTTCTGTTCAGTCCTGGACAATAAATATTATCAAACTATTACAGCCATGCTCACATCTTGCAAAGCTTGTTGTGCATTTTGTTAATAAAGATCTAAGTTTACGTCAAAACATCTTAATTTGTTACATGCTACTTATTAGTTGCTTAATCACTGCACTGTCAATAACAGTGTATAGTTTATCCATCCTAGTCAAGTGAGGAAATAATAAGAACATACATTAATATTGAAAGTGAACAAATAAGTGAAAGTAAAATATTGTAGGTGAACAAAAATGCCTTCGTTTCTATAACTATACCCTTTCCCCTTTAGGCGTAAATGATATTTTTAACTTTGCTGACAGAATGGCTTCCTTGACAATATGTTTACTGCATTCCAGCAGTTTTTTAAATGACAGGCTGCCATTTTTGTCTCTCTGAACCTGCTTATAAACTACAGTCGGTCATGTAAAAAACATCACTTTTGTTGTGTGAAACAGTGAAATTGTGAAAAACAATCTGACAGGAAGCTTTGTGTGGTTTGACTCTTAAACCGATGTTTTTGGAGAGCTGCAAAACCCCAGGCTGCTGGTGCAATCACGAAACAGGAGGAGGTGGAAACACGCGGGTCCACTGAAGACCCTAATTTCAAAGCTCACCTTTAGCATCAGGATCCGATGCCAAAGGACGTGACACAGCTGCAGAATAGGCCGCCACAGGACTGGGAGTGGGAGGGGCCTTGTTGTCTGTGAGTGTAATTACTGGTGGAGTCTGAGGACTGAAGACAGTAATGCAAAAATGCCTCGGGACGATCTAAACAATATGGTCGCGGCCAAATTAGTGAAAAAAAAGTGAAACATGCAAAGTTTATGGAAACACAACCACCCAGGAGGATGTTTACACCAACAGAACATGAAATCCTTGATCCCCAGTATACATAACAGCTCAAGACGACTAGTTCCCGCAAAAGACACGGCCTGTGGAACAGTAAATCTAAACTCTTAAAGGACACGTTCAACACATAGAGCCACAGAGGGAAGAGTTTTTACTGACAGGCTTTTGAAAAAACACAAAAACCGAAGTAAACTATTTTATCTAAACTGAAATCTTCCACAAATTTAAACATGATGTTTGTTTTTGATGTTTGAACTATTTTTATTCTAAATGAAACTATAGTTTTAGGGTGACGTGCAAGTTGATATGTTAAGTTCTTATGCGCTATTTTCTAGCCTTGCATCGAGCATCTGGGACAAAAGCAATTTCCTCCCGGGGATTAATAAATTATTTCTGATTCTGAAGTACAGTATAGATAGCACGTACCAGTCATCTCTGAAGTGTGAGGTTCTTCGGTCCACACACACACACACACACACACACACACACACACGAAACACCTGTCACTGGACATTCCCTGACACCCCATTGGTGAGAATGGTGTGGTGTGTATGAGGTGATGTGGTTTGTGTATTCATGTTGGGTGGGTGGTGTCAGACAGGCTTTGCATGCCAAATTACTGTGTGATGCGATGTCAGGTCTCTCCTCGTCAGATGGCTGAACACACTCCTGGGAACCCTTGTGTGCAGCCATTGTTTTTGTCGTGAGCACAAAAGTGTATTCCTGTGTTTTTTCTGTTAGTTTGATGTGATGAGCACATTCCCTTCCCCTCATAAACTGCCTTCATTCAACAAACAGGGACAAAACATCATATTCATTTTTGCCAGTTCAGTTATTCAGGTCTTCACAGCTTGTTGCTGTTGTTTTTGTGGCCCAGCTTTCAGCAGTTTGTTTTTAAAGAGATGACATAATGACAAGCGAGGGGAAAAAAGGACGAGACAGAGGCAAGTTATACAAGGACTACAAACCAAATCTGAATATGTGTTTAAATTAATCTGTCCCACTTTTTTTGTACCACAGTATAATTTTTAAATGTGTGCATATCTATTTTATACAGAATGGAGCAATGGTAAGAAAAATGTAGCACATTATTGTTAATATTCTGCTTATTCTCCTGACAGTCCTTCCAGTGTTGCACTTGTGCGCAGAGTGAGTATGGAATAATTATCACATCGGCTCACTGTCCCTCTGCTGAGAGCGACAGGTCGCTTTGCAGAAATCCGAGTTCTGACTTTTTCTAAAATATTGTCCACATTGAGTTTGAGCTTGACAGCCTGAGACTTGAACCCAAAGCCTCCCGGCTCCACCCAGCCCTCCCTCTGCTCACTTTGCTAAGTCTTACCTTACCCGCGTCACGTGAGGAGACCAAACAAATGTTTTAGTCCAATAAATTGGTTGCCGTGGAGAAAACCTCCCAACATTTCAGCAGTTATGTGGGTGATTGCTTGATTGATTGAGTTCAGGGTTATGGCTCTAATTTAAAAGGTTAAAGAACAGCGACCTGTTTTTTCTTTTTATTTTAGGCACATTATTTATGGGCTTTTGCACAGAAATGGAGGACTCTAGTAACTGGTTAACCAAAGTGCTTTTGTGTGCTAATGGGGAAGTCACAGTGCTGTGCATTGTAGGTCCGCGACCTTCACCCAACCACTGCAGCAGTAAATGTAGCTTTAGTCGTGAAAGTAGCGTTGCTTCTGTGCAACATCCAGTCAGGAATTACTTTATCATCACAACATAATTAAGAAAACACCTTCGTTATTTATAAAAATGATTAGTCGAAGAAATGATTGATCCTGAGGCATTAGTTTTGCACAGCTTTAATGTTACAAAATAGCGATTTCTTAAAAAGGTTCATTATTTCTTTAGCAATCTGAACTCTATTTCTCTGCAATTCAGCAGTGTCGTTTCCCAAGGCAGACAGAGACGGGTTGTGTTTACTGTGTAATTACTGGGAAACACCCCCCCACACACACACACACACACACACTCCTCAAGTGTATTACAGGTCTTCTTGGTATGTTTTCAACTATCTGTGGATCTGATTGCACATAATTGAGCATGAAGCAACATGCCGGAATGTCGTACATAAATCAGCATTCATCTACAAGCTCTAGTTTACTTTAATATATACTCTATGAACGTTAGGTGGTTGCATTTGATCTGTTTTGAAATTATTCGGTTGAGATGCAATGAAATGTTCAATTCAAGGTGGATTTCACAATAAAAAATATTTTAAAACCATTTCTCTCTATTGAGACTGTTTCTACACTGGAAGTCTGCAGGCTGCCTTCTTTGCTTTGAAGATGTCTCTTTTTCAGAAAGAGACGGGAAATCTTAGCTCATAATTTTTAGATTTTTTTTTTTTTACCTTTCAGTGAACCTTTAGTGTTTTCAACAACGTCCTCTGTTCTTTAAACATCACTGGTTAATTATAATTCAGAGAGCTCAGGTTGTTATGTGAGCTCTTACATTAGAGACTCAGACTGAGGCTGGGGTAGAAACAGAGTCTAGGTTTATGAAAAGTAAAGCTCGTTGCTTCCAGAAAAAAGTTACCAGACATTCATAACCAGCACTGTGCAATCTGCAAAGGAATGCAGAATATCCTTTGCTGTAGTTAAGCCTCAGGTCTTTTCACAGCAAGTGTAGGTGTAAAATATTTTGATGTCTCATGTCTCTGAAATATGTAAGGTATTAAGTTTTAGACTGAAGCATTTCTGAATAAAAGAAAAGTAAATTTGCAAACAGCCATACGAGGACCCAACTGAAATAGAATCTAACATCTCGGGGCAAAACCTCAGGATATGTACTTTTAAGAGACTTTGGCAAACACCACAAGCTGAAATGTGTTGGTCTAACAATAAGGTTGTTTGACATACTGCACGTTGTCCTGGAGTTTTACTTTCAGTTCATGCCAGAACTGTTCTGGGTTGCAGAGACCTGAAATGTCTCCTCATTAAGTTGCTGTTTCCCAACAGGTTACACAGAAAAGTACCAAATTCCTGCTGCTTGCTTACCACTACACAGCAGCGAGCTGTTAATAATCCTGTTTTTAGGGGTGAAAGATCAAGATCTCCCTCAGAGACTGATACGCTTCTTTAAAGCTTTGACTTGAGACTTAAAGAAGAAAAATTACTATTATAAAATTATGACACGAGCATGTCAGTCGTTGTGTTTGTTTTAGCATCATCTGCTGAGAACAGACTGTGTCTATTTAAAGGTGCACACATGTGTTCTCCAGGCGTGTTCCAGCCCTACCTTTGTTAGCTCACATCAAATGCCCCCACCCTTCACCCTCACCATTCACACCAAGGTTTATTTGATCGGTGACTCACTCTCCAGGCCCATGTCGACCTGACCGCGCTCCACATTTTATACAATATTAGACATTTTCTTCCAGATAATATAATAACATGTGGGTGAGTGAAAGGGAAATTACAGCACAGAGTAAACACAAGTGAAGCCAGCATGAACAGGTGTGTCAGAGCTTAAATGTCTAAGTAAATGTCCCAAATGTGGATGGAACCTTTTTTTTTATGAAGTTCTGTTCATGAGGCAATAGAACAAGCAGTTTTTAGACAAAGTCAAGTCCGCTCAGCCATTCTAGACACTCGGTTTCAGTTTGAGACGAAACAGTTCCTTCCCATAATGAACACATTGTAGGGAGTTTTGGAGGAAATCAGTAATGACTGGCGATATAAAGGTGTGGTCCTCTTCAAAGTTACAAGAGATAAATGGAGGAAGTTGTTTGCACAATAGGTGTTTTATTAAGTTGTTTAAGGTTCCCAGATTATTAGATTTTTTTTTTTAAAGATTTAGGAGTTGAAAGTTAACCTGTGGAGTAATAGTTCTTCAATAGGTTGGTCATCGTTTTGTTGTTTTACTGCATGATGTAATTGCTGAGCTAGAAATTTCCAATAGTTAGAAAGAAAAACTGTGCAAAAAGAATTCATTCATTCATTCATTCATTCATTCATTCATTCATTCAGTCTTTCATTCTCTGCCTGCCCTGCCTGTCACAAACCCTTGTTATTTCTAACCTTGCCACTCCTACCTGCCCGGCAGTAACCCCGGCTGTCCCGCCTTTCCAGGCACTTCACTCTCCTCTGCTCACCTGCTCACCTGCTGCTCATTCCCTAATTACACTCGACCCTGTTCCACCATTTACAACCTTCATTTTTTACTGGAGCTTTGTTTTGTGGACTTTGTATTTGGCTGAATTATCCAGCTGCCTGTTGCTGACTACTTCCTGTTGAACACCCTTACTTCCTGGTTGTCTACCTCTGATTGCCAAGCCATCCCGTACAGATGAAAAGTTCTATTTGTTCTCCTAAGCATTTTAGCACCTTTTAGCTAATTGTTTTGGTTCATTCTCTGTTTAGTGCTTGAATTTCTATGCAAAATAATTGATTTTACCAAAACCATATTGACTTTGTTCATTATCTGTTATGCGGAAACACACACGAGCACACACACACATTGTTTCATTGTCACAGGTCAGTCCTTTCCTGCTCAAGTGTTTTTCTGTTTCTGTTTTTCTCTCAGCTGAAGTTATATTGGACGACATGTGGAGGAAATGGAGTCAGCGTCTGGTCCAAAAACAGCTTCATGGATTTTGTTAATATGCAGCACCAGAGATTAGGGAATTAAAGGAGGAGGTACATGAGTTGCTTTGCATACAGTAACCTTCCTTATATGGCTCATATTTGGTGGTGGGTTTTGACTCATTTGGTTTACAGTCTACAGTTCTCTCATTGCATCACTGGGTGTTAAAAAAAAAGGGTTGAATGATTCAACTGGGGAAATCAATTTTGACTCAGGAGATCTTTAACTTAAACATGTAGGGAGAAGTCCCAGTGGAGACCACAAGTTTCATTTGTGATTTCTTTAGAAACACATCTTCACGTAAATGTTGATGTAGCTGTATTTCTACTGAATGTGTAATACATATAAATGCAATTGCACAAAAGTTGAGCTCCACTGACCCATTTTATTCCACTCAAACAACGCCACATTCAGAACTAATGGCTGTTAAATAACCTTCTCAAACAATAAAACCGCATTATGAATTTCCCTCAGAATAATACTCAAGTGTGTCCAAACGCTGGGGATCAAAAGCAGGTTTGGTGGGCAAAAACTAATCACAGGCACTTTCCCACCGAGCACTCGAGCTGGATTTGACACAAAGTCTCTTTGTTTGGCCGAGTGCCACTCATTCAATGGCTAGTGTTAAAAGAGCGCGCAGGGTCATGGTCCGGGGGATTAGGCTAAAGGTTTGATGGAGGAGAATGAAGAAAAGGGGTCACGGTTAAGGTTAGAGTTGGCATGGGGAGGATGGCTCCACTACACACAACAGGAATGTGTACATGCTTACAAATGAATTTGGTGTGAATGCTGATTTTATGCTACTTAGTGAGGTTTGTTCCCAGCAATTCCGTTCCGTGCCATTGCTGATTAGGCTGACACGCTGGCTGCCACATTTGAGTCTGAATGCTGCAACTGAGAGGAAGTTATCTGGTAAACATTGCTAATGTGATGCGTTAAACTGCAAATTCAATTTCATTTTTTTTTTTGCCAATTCAAAACCTGCTGTTTTCTGACAGTTAATGGGAATAACAGCTGATTTATATTTATGTTTTGATTTTTCTTCTCCAAAAAAAAAGTAATACAGCAGTAACAGGATGATCAGGAATGTAGAGATCGACGCCCATACCAGCTGCTGTTATGATGTACATATAGGGATTGTCAGTTTCCAGCCACGCCAGAATGTGTACGCAGGAGTCTCAGTGTCACTGAACTAGAGTAACCTTCTCTGTTAAGGTGAGACCATACCTCCCAGCCAATCACAATTGTTGGCTGGGATCAGGCACCCTGCCTTGAGCCAATCAACACGTTTGGGTCCCCACCTCCTCCTTTTTCATTCTACTATTTCACGAACAACAGCCAGCGGGCGGAAATAGTTGTCATTTGTCGATGAGTGCCAGACAGTCCGTGTTTTTCCTCTTAAAGCTCGCCCTTCTTTCTCTGGGGCTTGTCTGCTCCGCCATTGTGCGCTACTCATTCATTCACAAAACACACAGTCCTGCAGGGAAATCCCTGAATACACTGAGTCTGGAGAGGTTATAGTCGGGGTGGGACGCACGTGTGAACATCCTGTTACTTTACAGTACTGTAATGTAAGGCACCGTTATGACGTTTGCCTTCATTGGTTGCATCATTTATAAATCAAGCTGAGACGCGTCGGTTCCTGTTCATTGCTCAAGACAATTCCCAAACATCAGGAAGTTGCGAAGGTTGACAGATGAGCTTGAGGAAAGTAACATAAACCCAATATCAAGTATTGCACCTCTATCATTAGATCTTTAATGAGAGAAGTCCAAAGGCAACAATAGACTGGAAAAGAAGTGGGAAAATCCACAGAGACAGCCACAGTCTGAGTGCAGGGACATGTCCTTCAGGACAGACAAATGAAATAGATTTACAGGTTCTTATCATATTTTTTTTTATAAGAGCTGAGCTTTGTCGTGTGTTCTGTAGTTTGACAACCTACTGCTGGGAAGGAACTTCACCTTTGCATTTGGAAAACTTTTAATTTTTTTTAAATATAGAAAAAAATCTGTTTTTCTGAAAAATTCAAAACTGGAATTTATGCGCTGTTGTTGACTGCTTTTGGCAGACTAACGTTATACAGTGACATTGCCTTTTCACGGTCGGTTTGACTGTTATTACACAATTCTGACAGGGCTTGTTAGCCAAAAAGTACGGTTTACTACATAACCTTTTATGTTTCGGTGATCTGATGATAAGGCGACATTTAGCCGGCATGTATTACAAAAATATAATTTATTACTCACAATAGTAAACGTTCACAACCGTAACCTGGATGTTTTTGTCCCTAAAACCAATCAGGTTTTGTGATGAAGAATAGGCTCAGCACATCCTTCCTAGGATGTAGCAGTTTGCCCACGGAACCAGAATGGGCTGTGTGATTTCTTCCTGTTCGGGGGCTTTTCAAACATTGCTGTGCTAGCTCACATCCTGCAGACACCAGGCAGCATTATTATTCATTTGAAGTTGTGCCCGGCTCTACTATGTTCACCAGCCGCTTTCTTTTTCGGCCGTGTGGTGCTGCCAGGTGGTGCACAATGTGTCAGTACTTCAGGCTGGGAAAGACTGAGCTGCAAACTGCTAAAACACAAAGGTCTGGGAAATTGAGTCTTTTTGCCAATTATGTGCACGTTTATCATTAGGAGCATTGACTTTATACATCTTGTACACATTTGACTCGCTGTTAATACAACATATCATTTAGTGCATTTATAAAAAGCGAAGACGTACTATAACACAAAGTCTGAAAAGCACTGAACACTCAGAAATTCAGCCTATACTCTGGGCTATACTGAGTTCCCACACTTGGATGCCAAGATCTATTACCTGGTGTGTCTGCTATTCCACCAAGATGTGCCTTAGGTTAAAATGATTCATACCTTGCAAAGAAGCCAAAATAAGCTTGGAACATGTGATGAAACCTCTTTTTAGGTCAGGAACCACTCAATTTAGCAGAGTTTTATTATAGAGGATATCATCCCACAACATTCAGTACCAATAGTAGATCTACTATCACTGCAAATTATCTAAAATTAAATTCATCCTTGATTGCTATTGATAATTTTATTTGTCATATACTGCACAGTGATGATGAGTGTGGCCTTCACACACATTGGTCCAATTCAGAGTAAAATGATGCATTTAGCTCAATTTCTGCTTCGGGTGATTTAGTTTTATATTGCACATTAACAAACCAAATATACTGTAATGAACTTGTACTGCAGAGTATCCACAGGCAGTGGCAAGACTGGAAAACTGGTCTTTCTGTCATTGTTCAGAAATCTGAAATCTGAAAGTTTTAATGTTTTGCGAGCATGACACGCAGCCAGAGTCAGTGGCACACCACATTCTATAGTTAGATTAGCGTTGGGGTTTAGTGCGGCTTTTATTGCAACTGAACCCCTCAGTGATTCACACCTGCCTAAACAAACTCACCAGGACTGGCTTTGGTCAATTTTTAAAAGTACTTTCTAAGACTTTTTGGGCTCCCCTGGAAAAACCTTAACGGCGTCAACGCTTGTGAAGACATCAGAGGTGTGTGAAAACTGACACAGGCACAGCTGTCTAGTGTTGGAAACCACTCAGCATTTATGGGCTTTAGAATTTGTGGGAAATATCTGTTGTCGGTTGATTCAGGCGACCACACAATACCTGACGGTTTCTGGGCGTGAATAATGCGCTGGATTATGTGGTGAAACCTGTTTTAATTTAATGATGTTTTAGACATCAATTGGTATATTGTGACATGACCAACTTTGATCCTTTGAACAAATGGTGAAACCGGCTCCTGGTGTGTAAATGCACCAGGGTTAGAAAGAGAAATCTGGGAACAGCACTGGCAATTACCTAAATGAAAGAGGATATAATGAACTCTGGTAAAGGTTCCATCCACATGTGAATTGGGTTCATTGAGATTAACACTTGGTGGTGCTACATCTCCTACTGGGTGCAAATATTGCAGAGCAATATGATGGATTTCCAAAAACATGAAGGAGATGGAAATATGCTTTATAAGGAAGAACTGCAGGGTCTCCTTGGTTGGTTCACGCAGATCAGCTGTTTTAAATATAAATAGTATGTATGACTGTACAAAGATGTTTCCAGGAAACATTCCTCTGTATGTGCACTTACAAGTGTCTCCCCGCTGTCTTCCACAACGAAAATGTGTCTTTGGAACATGGTGTTGGTATTAAAAGATTAACCGCAAATCCTCATTCCACACCAGAGTGACTCAGATGAAGAGCGAAGTTCCCTTTGAGGTTGTAGACGCTGTTTGATCTACTGTAAATGATACAGGCATGAATCATATGAATCAAATCGTACGACTTTAAAGTCTAATTCCTTTAGATACACTCCTCTGTTTTGTCTCCCCATAGCTGGGGTGAGAAACAATAGAATGTGTCTTGGTTTGTGCCTTCGTCGTAAAGCTGATTATTCTGTTACACAAACAAAATAAGCGTTGAAATGATGGAAACAGCTGATTTGTCAGGAAATACTTGAAACGTTACTGTAGCCTTCATTCAGTTGGTGTGTAGACGGCTGATATCACTGTTGTGGTTTGAATGGGAAAAGCTGAGGGCTGATAATCCACAAGGAGCAAGTCAGGTCAAATAACGGCCACTGAAAAGTTCGATATAAAACTTTCATTAAAGCTGCTTACAATCCATTAGAAATTAAATAAACATTGTACTGAAATCTTAAAATAAAATAAAATATGCTTCACAGCCCCATAAGTGCTGACTTTGTTTCTGGTGGCCATTCAGTAAACGGAAGCCAAAGAGAGAAATAAATAAAGACAAATCAGTGTGGCTGCTCCAAAAGTTCACTCTAGCCAGAGACTGGAGTGTATTCAGTATCCAACATGTGAGAATTACATAAATCCCATTCTCAGAAGATTACAGTTTTTTTTTTCACTTCTCTTTCAGCAAGAAGGGCATTTCTTTGCGTTTCTCATTGTCGTCTGGCCGGTTCCCACGAGAAGGTCCCAGCCTACTCTTCAGACACCGTGAGACGGTCACAGAAGAAGTGACAATGCAGTGACCAGTATCAGAGGCCCTGTGTGTGTGTGTGTGTGTGTGTGTGTGTGTTGGCGCACAGTGATTCACAGTGTCAAACATTTTCCCATTAACGGTGGCATTCTGACTGTGGGAGAGATTCAGCTTTTGTGTTGTTGCACTTTTACAAATAAAGGAATTCGAGCGAGAAAATGTGCAAAATGAGAACTATTGGGCTAGTCCTCACTTGTTCAAAGGGCTTCCTGAGGGGAAACACTTGCAATATCATATTAATATATTGTTGAAGTTTAGATTTCAGGATGCTTGACACTGTGCAACACATGGTTCAACCAGGCTACAAGCCTACAGTGTTTATATGTGCTCACATTCAAAGGAGGCATGAGAGGCCCGTTATCACAACCTTCTCTTTGCTGCACCCCACTGCCTTCCTGATCTCCCTCCAAGATCCCTTTGTTGTGTGATGAATCAAACCCAGTGTGATTCATTACACATGTAACACAACACACTTCCCGAAGGCATTGGTGCTGGCGATGTGATGAAAGTTGTGTGGAGTTTAAAAAGAAAATGTTTCAAACGCCTCTTTCGAAATACCTGCTCAGTGAGTCAGTTGCTTGTAAAAACTTTTAGTTTACACTTTTGTTTTTTAAGGCAGTAGCTCCAACAACAAACCTTTGTTAGATTAGAGGCCTGACAGGAAATAAGGGAGTAGGAGATAAACTGGGCCACCTAAGCAATGGGTTTGCCCCAATCTGTTATCCTGGTTACACTAATATGAATGCATATTATTCACAAATGAGTGAAAACTTGTATGGCATAAACATTTTACCTACTAAGTGTGGGCACACTGACGGGTGCAGGCACACAGGAAACTCGTTGTTATGGAAACAGTGGCATCAGAGTACGTGTCATGTGGCTTTTCTACCTTCACCTCTATTTGACGCCATGGGTACGTTTTGTTTGCAGAAAGGTTTGCAGAGCTACTGAGTAACCTGAAAGAGAGTGAGGTCACTGTGTTACACCGGTTTCGGCCTCTGACTCCTTTCAGGAAGGTGTGACAAAAAACAAATGGCACTTGACATTTTGCTGTACCTATGTACCTCATAAGTTAACTGTCAATCACACAGTCAGAAAAGATGGTTTTGGGAACCAAATTAATGATTAGGGCTAAACAAATAAAGACTTAATTTGGAAAACACATTTCTTCTTGCTCCTGTAATTTTAGTAATTAACAAAGTTTAATATGTACACAAAAAAAGTGTAACATTTTTGATAACGTGTGGTGTTGGTGACATCAAGATTTTGCAATTTTTACATTTTCATAGGACTCCAACAGCTGTTTCCACTTCCTGTAACCACTAAACAAGACACGATTGCACGATCAAGTAAAATGGGATGTGTGCGTGTAGAAGACAGTGATGAACTAAATAGAACTAGACCTATTTGAAAATAGTGCAACGTAATTGATCAGCTTCATTACAGTGAGACGTTTTCTTAGAGGAAAGCCATCACATTTTGGATTTTCCCTGCAGATGGAAATGACCAAATTGTGGTAACAACTGGTGGTGACAAAACAGCGGCGTTCCCATCATCCTGTGTGAGTGAGCATTCTCTAAGTTCCTGCTTGGAGGATTATGGTGCAATTGCTATTTGGTAAAAGTCATGGCAAATTTGTGACAGTGTGACACAGCCAGTAGTTCTCTCTTTGAGTGGGAAAACTCCACGAGAGAAAGTGATGAGAACTGATGCTGATTCAGCCTCACAGATGATTGGGTCAAACAAGTCAAACGAGTTTACATGATCGTCCATCATTGGCTCACTGGTCTCTCCTGTTGTGCTCACCAGTCTCTCCAGTATACTGAGTTAGAGGTGTGGCCATTGTTGGCCATGGTATAATGCTCTAATTCAAGGCGTGGGAGTGAAGGGACAGTGAGTTCAGCGAGGTGTGGGCTGCTCAGAGATGTTCAGCTGTGGGCTAATTGTACAACAAATCATGTCTCTACATTTGCTGGGTTCCTCTGCAATTTTTTTTGACCTTTCCAGCAGAACCAGGATCAGGGTGGGCAGCCGTCGGCCTTGACCGGTGAGAGGCAAGCGGAAACAAAAGTAACAACAAAACATCAGTCAGGTTGGTGGGACCAGTAGCTGCACACTGGAAACCCACAGGTCCAAAGCTGGGGACACAGAGAGGGAGAAATGCATCCCACTAGTTCACAGGGTAATGTGGAGTTGGAGTCCCCAGACCAATGCATGGTCCCACGAAACACATTATTTATTTAAACTTTGATGATTATTCATATATTGTTGGGTCGAACTCTACAATAATCACAGTCAAAACATGAGAGAGCTGCATTTTTTCACACAGGGATACAGCTGATCTGAGCGTGGGTGCAGTCTTTCCGATGGTGGGAAAAGACAAGGAGTAAAAATTAGCTTGTGCTTGATATCCTCAGCAGAGAGTAAGGAAAAGCCAAATCGATGACTTAGTCTACTCTAGTGCTGCATGGGAAATTCTGATTCTTATTCTGATTCTTATTCTGATTCTTATTCTGAGTAGCATGGTAAAGGTTTCAGTGTAAAGGAATTCAAACACTGAAATTTGTTTGGTAAAAATAGTAAATGAGAGGCATGTCAGAACATTTTCTTCAGAATCAGGAGGTAATGAGGAGAAAGTGAAACTCAGCCTTAGTTGGAAGACTGAGCACGAAACATTACACAGAGTTACAGCTGGCAGTTTTTCCTTGGAGCTCATATAAGATGATTTGAAGTCTTAGGCAACTGCTGATACCGTGATGCATATTTCACAAAATTGCGTCACAAAGCACAAATCCTACGCGCTCAGTTCAGAGTGAAGGTTGCAGCAAGCGAAGGTGATCCTCATAACAGTGGTGTCAGGTTTTAATGTGTGCACCAGTAGGATCTGAGGGGGCCTCACACACCCACACTCACATGGACGCAGGGTCCATGTGACAGCGTGATTACAGGCTGTAAACAAATATTGCGTGGACTGCTGAAACCTAAACTCCATAGCATGTGACCTCTGACTGGATGTGTTTTTCTTTTTGAAGGGCTGTTGAGAACTCAGTCAGTCGTATTATTTCTCTTTTTCGTTTGGTGTCGTGACGTCACCCAGGTGACAGTGCTGGAAATCACAAGACAATGAGACATGTGGAAGCTCTGTAGAACAGAGAGATGTAGCATTGACTGGAGCTGCACGGTAGTTTCATACAAACATCACATCTGTGCGATCGTCAGGTAAAAAGTCCATTAAGATCTAAACATTTAAAGGCTATTCTTAATCCCCGCAGATGTAAGCTTGCTAACACACTAGAATAAGATGGTTGCCATGGTTAACATTCCTCAACATCAGCATGTAAGCATGTGAGCTCTGCAAGGGCCGATGAAGGTGCGTTGTCGATGATATTATGCAGGTAGTTTCCACAGGATTTAACGTCTCCTGACGATGTTTTGTCTTTCATTAGACAGATAAAAAGTTGAGGAATATGCGTGTGCATGCATTTGACAGGCCAACACAGCACCCTGAGGAACGGCGTGTTGCTGTTCGAGCTGCAGGTTTTATGCAGGGTCCCCTACACTGGCTCACCTGCTGTGCTGTAAGATTGGCTCAGTCAAAACATGAGAGAGCTGCATTTTTTCACACAGGGATACAGCTGATCTGAGCGTGGGTGCAGTCTTTCCGATGGTGGGAAAAGACAAGGAGTAAAAATTAGCTCGTGCTTGATATCCTCAGCAGAGAGTAAGGAAAAGCGAAATCGATGACTTCGTCTGCTCTAATGCTGCATGGGAAATCGACCTTCATAACCCTTCATTGGTCTAGGCGATCACTATTACAACATGACTGAAAGGTAAACATAATACTCAGATCATATGTCCGACGATTTATTTGTACAAATCCTCATATGTTAAAAGTTATTCCTTGAAACGTATGAGGTCCATCTTTCTCCTTCTTGCCCTTTACTTTCTTGGAAAATCTGGAGGATGTCTTACTTGGAAACACAGAGACACCATGTGATCTCAGCGCTTTCACCCTCCAGCCAGAGCTTTATTGGAATGCCACAACTACTCAGCTGGCATCGCCCCGCGTACAGTGCACACAGTGAGTGTTGGGAGGTCAACAGTCAGCCTTGTTTAAAGTGTTTCCACTGCGTCCATGCTGATGTCATAAAACATTTTGCCCTTCAGGTGGTTCCTCTCTCGACCTTACGTAAGTCCACGAAAAGTCCGCAGGGGTCACGCGAGGTGACCTTCCCCCTCTACCCTCGTCCTCTCTCTGCCGTTGATCTGCAGGGCAGTGGCCGGTGAGGTGATTGGGCCAGTATCCCAACATGTGGCAATGTGTGCACCACCGCCCTTTAATCTGTGAAACACGTGGCACCAGAGTAACCAGAATCACTCACATGTCGTGCCAAACGATCTGGAAGCAATAAAACAGACCCTGTACAAAAGCATCGACTACACATTAAGTTTGCAAAAGCAGGACAAGTTTGTCTTAAATATATTTTCGTCATGTGATTTGGCTTCGGAGGCTTTACGTACTTTACTGCGTTAAATCTCAGGCAATTACCACAAAAAAATGCAGCATCATGAAAATCTTCGTTCCCTTTAAATGGAAAAATTAATCTATATTTATTAACTTCTCAAATAAAACTGTTGGGCTTCTGTCTGCCATGTTTCCATTTTTACTTCTTGTGTGTAGTTTCCCCACAGTGGGCCAGATTTGTTTTAGGAGGGGCCTGTCGCAGAAATAGCAGCGTTGGGATGATGTATATAGATGTTGCACACGCAAATCAGAGCATTTCTAATATTCATCACAGGGGGAAAGTCCTTCAGGAGCATTTTACATGATATGAGATCCATTCCTAAACACAAATGATCTGTGGTTTATGAAGTTAAACTTGAAGTGCATGCTGTGTTTTATTTTTTCTGTGGTGGGCTGGTGCTGTCCGTCATTTGAATATTGGATTGTACATTTCAACAAGATCACCCATCCTGGTTCCACGAAGCAGGTTCACTGGATTTGCTGGATTACTGCCAGTTTGAAAGTCTGGACCAGAGGCTGATGAACAAAGACCTATGTGGAAACGGTCAGAATCCCACCTCCTGGAAGGAACTAGTGTTCCGTGATACATTTGGTTTTGATCTTGTCAGATTAACTTTGTAGCCTAAAGTCTTATTTTAATTACTTTGGTCTTTGTGTGGATTGAACAATTGTGACTTATTGTGTTAATTAGGCATCCTTAGACGAACGTGGTCGTTTTTGGAGCGAGTCAGGCCCACTGTTTCCCACCGTTTCCATTGCTTCATATAAAATAGCTCGGCTGGGTTGCTGGCAGTAGCTTCACAATGAGCCAAGTACATTTACCAAAATGTCTGCCTGGTGAAGGAACGGCGCATCAAACGCACAACAATTTCTAATCAACACTAAACTCATGATACAGCAGCATGGGAAGGAGTTAAAGTAATCAACCAGCTGGGGGTGGACAGCCAGAGAAAGTGTTTAAAGCCAATGCTTGTGTGTCCACAATCAAGTGAAATCCATCTAATTTTGTCAGTGGAGATATCGGCTTGTATCAAAATTAGAAAAATCTGGAAGTAAACACCTGTCCCTTATTCATCTACAAATGTATTGGTTCTGAAACCTAGACTTCGATACACTGATGCCATCAGTTACGTGTCACTGCACGATCTAATGAATCCGTGTTCGTTCTACACACAGGCACACGGTTCAGTATAAAGGGGGTTGGGATTCTCCATGACTATAAATAAAGAGTGAAGCTAGTCGCCAAACCAAAACTGGGTGGTGTGTTGGTTAGTGTGGAGACCCAAAAACTCCATGCTCTCAGTGAAAATCTGTTAGGTTTGTGTAGGTTGTGAAAATGGGTCAATTGTGCCATGAAAATCACTGTGTGAAGAAAAAAAAATACAGGCAGAAAACAAACTGACAGGGAAACTGGGTCATGTCTGCAATGCAATTCACTGTTGTAGTTTAATTAAAAGCAGAGGCATTAATTGCTCAATAACCAAAAATAATGCCCAGTCAACACTGATGTTTAGAGAGAAATACTGCAAAAAACATTACTAAACATTCAGGCATGTGAGGAGGGTGGCGTTACAGGAAATGCTGAAGTTTGTGATCTGGTTTTCTGGCATGGGTGCCAGTACTTCATACAACAGCCGATTGAGACGGCCTATGGAACTGAGGTTTTACACAGTTGAAAGAGGATAAAAATACTTAAAACTGTTTGCATGTAAACAGTTTTAAGTGTTGTAACTTGGGATTTATGAAAAGCTCTCCAGTTTCACAGGAGCAACATTGAGAGGATAAGAAAATGCAACCTCTTTGAAACAAAATCTGATTCCAAGCTGGCAACAACAAAAAAAAAAAACAAAACAAAAAAAAAAAACTCAGTTATCGTTATCTGGTTCAGCATAATGAAGCTGGTCAGTTTACTATAACGCACAGATGCATGTACTTTGTAATCTCACTGAATACAGGTTTTATTCTCCCCATTAGGAACTCTTGTCCAGAAATTAAGCCACTGGCTTGCCTGTTGCTAAACTCACAAAAACATGCAATGTTTATACAAATTAGTCTAATTGAAGTCTTGCATGCTTGCGTGGGTTTAAAATTGCATTAAGCCATTTGTTTGGATTAGTAAACAGCAGGAACATAACCAGGCAGCAAACCTGCAAAGAAGAAGTTATATTCACCTCCAGAAGAACGTTTCCACAGCTCTAGTCTTCACTGCTTGGAGATGTAAAATTAATAAAAAAAAAAAAAAAAAACCCAACAAGTTCTACAAATAAGTGGTAAATTTATTGTTTTCAGACAAGTTTATTTACATATCTACATAAACACACCCCAGAATAAAGCCTCATACAGTAACACTATTCACACAGCCTCAAAAACACTGCACATGTAGCAACAATCTCTCAGCAGAAAGGCACCGTCATCCACATTATAGAACGTGGATATCCACTCAACTTTCACGTCATTATGGGATGCGCTCTGATAAATAACACTCTTGCAGTGAGTCCACATTTTCATAAATAAAGGTTTAAAAATGTACAGTACAGTGACTAGAGTTGCTGGTGTTTGTCCACTGGAAAAGATTCTACTTCACCATTCAGTGAATGTGGGCGTGTGTTACAGCCTGTAACTGAGTCCAGAGTTTTTATACATGTACGACCGCCTCTGTCTCCAGCCTTCCTGCATTGTCAGTGACATGATGGATACGCCTGAGTCTTCTCCAGAATCCAATGTAAACCTTCCAGAGTCTGGGAGCTGAAGTCCTACCCCACCGTGTGCTGATCACTCCTCGTCCTCCTCCAAAAAGTGCACAAATAAATAGTAGGCAGTGCTTTGCTGATCCATGTTGGGTCCCCCCCACCAACGGTGATGGTGCATCCATTTTTCCAGTTCCAAGTGCTGAGTCATTACATTGGCAGCCTGTTGGTCCCAAACAGCAGAACAGTCACACACACGTTAAGTACAGCACTAATATTCAGAACAATTAATTTGATGTACGACTATTGTCAACATTTTAGGTTTCATACCGTTTTCTTGGTTTAACTTCCCAGCCGTCACGACATTTCACAAAGGTTAGAAACTCCCCTGGTGAAATTTCAGTTTTCGAAGGGTCTTGAGCACAGAAAGTAAATCTGTGAAACATAAGAACGAGCAGCATTAATAAAATGTTTGACGAGAGAGGTCACTCTGGTGACAACTCAGCCTTCAACTCACTTTTTCTGCGTTTCTCCAGCTTTCACGCGAATTCGTCGCACTTCGAGGATAGGTTTGGGAGGTTTTACGTCCCAGCTCCAGAACTTTGTTTTGAAGTTCTTCCAGACAGAGCTCCAGGATTCAGATTCCCCCTCCCAGCTCAGGCGAATCTTCAGCAGGTCTCCAATGTCCTTCTCGGTAAACACCAAGAAGGTGTTTGTCAGGTTCAGACCAACAGTGTCCTCTTGGCTGGACAAAGGAGGAATCAATTTAAGTCAGGCGCCCAGAACAACGCAGCCTTTAATCTTGTCAAACCTGTGACTGTTGACATAGCCAGTTCTGTTCTTTCATGTCAAAAATTGCTACAGATATTAAAACTGCTTCTACAGTAACTATGAAATTACTGGACTTCACACATCAAGTCCTGCCTTTCTTGTACACAAACCTATGTGACTGCCACTTTGTATGAAATCCCACATTCCAGTGTCATAGTGCCTCAACACCACACGCACTGCAGATTCCTGCTCATACACGTTCGAGATCAGCAGCCAACAAGCCACTGTGCTGTGGGAAGAAACTAGTTTTTTTACTTACACGTCAACATATACGTTTGCTGCGTCACTGTGGGTGCCGTACAACGTGAGGTAGAATGTAGGATCTGCACTGTCCGAGTGTTTTCTGTTGAACACGTGCATCTTCATCTGGTAGTGGTAGCCTGAAAGAGAAGCAAATCTTTAATGCATGAGTCACTGGTGTGTTGTAGTAGTAGAACCTGGTGACTGTTTGACCATAAACACCAATTACTGTTGAAGATAATAACCTTTACTGAGATAAGAGCAAAGTGCTTATCAGTATTTAGTAAAAACAAAACATGATCAGGCGATATAACTCACCTCCGAAGGGAGTGTCGGCTCTCGTCTTCAGGTACATCTTACTGTTGCGCCTCTTGCGCATTTTCCTGGCGTTGTAGCCGATGTTGTTGCAGCGATTTTTGCGGCAGCTGAGGCAGATGCCTTTCTTGAAGCGTCGGGGCCAGTGCACTGGAAAGCAAAGCTCATGTGGTCCTTGTTCATCAGAGAGTCCACAAACAAGTGCACAGCACGCTCATGCTCACACTTCATCACCTCCATGAAATCTGAGGAGAGAGACCCGTTAAATGGATTACAAATAAATGATAAACATTGCAAATAAAATTAAATGCTTAATAGGGACCACAGTAAGACTACTCTATGTTTATTAAATGTACTTGATGTGCACAAAAGAACACGAGCTAAACAAATTATCAAAAACTTGGCAAGCAAATCTGAGCAGAAAAAAAAAGAAGGTATTTTTGAAGTTGTAATTTATTTTTATTGAAAACTTTATAAAACAGAGCAGGCAGACTTACTGTTAGCCACTGCCAGCACTTCGCCCAGCGCACAGCCAGGCTGAACGTCGCCACCATTTGGGTAGATGTCGATGTCACCGATTGGCTGCTGGATGCCAATGCTCACACCCAGAGCCTCTCGCGTGTACGTGTGTAAAACATCCACAAAGTCGGCATCATCCGGCGAGAGGCGCTTGTGTTCGTCCACCCCCTCAAACATTGGTCCCGCTGGGTCTAGGCCTGTAAGAATTAAAGATCAGAGTGATCAGGAGAGTGTGGCAGCACCACCTTAGAGTGTTTACTAGTCACATTTAGCCCAACCTACCAGTGATTCTGCCAAGAGTCCCTTGTACATATGTTCCTGCATAGCCAGCTACATGAGCACCTAAACTGTAGCCAATCAGGTGCACCTTCTCCAGAGGCAGCTGCTGCTCTTCCTGTTGGGGGAAATAAAAAAAAAAATAAATCCATCATGATCACAAACCCACACACAGATTCAGCCAGTGATTAGTTATGGTTGCAGCTGAGCCAAACACAGTTAACAGAACCTACTGACAGTTCACACTATCTGTCTCAGCCTGTCTCCATCACATGTCCTTTTTCAGGCTTTAAAACTACATGGCAGGATGCCTGAGCCTTCCTCACAGATCCAATTTTGTGTCAGTCTTGCTAAATAGAATTATCCTCTTTGCTTCAGATGTGCCAAATAGATCATGATCCCTGTTAGATTCTCTGACGAGCATTGTTATTAAGGGTGCATGAAGAAAAGCAAACCATCATGTATGCAAAGCTGGCAACATGGGAGTTTAAGAAAACTGCCAACAGTGAGGAAAGTGGATATTTGCAGTTGGTGCAGGCATGTGCAGTTTTAAGATAAGGGGATGCAAAGACAACATTTTTTGCCTCAACATGATATTTAATGTTTTATCAAATTTTTGATGGCGATTTATGTTTGTGCAAAGTTTAGAGATATTTTACAAACCTGTCCTACACCTAAATATCACAAAAGTGAGACACCACGTGCATGTGGTTACCCCACCCCCCAAAGAAAAACCCAAGGCTGCATTCTCAGTATTCCGTTCACTTGAGTGATTATTCAAAACAAGAAACCAAGTTATTTTCACGTAAATGCCGCGCACGCACCTGAAGCCAGTTAAGCAGGGTGGCGATATCGAGGCCAACACTCCGAGTGTGGTTTACTGCGTCAGGATACAGCTGCTGAGCCATCGACAGCCACTCAACAATAATCACGTTGGCCTCCTGTTCACGCCGCATGACTGCAGAGACGAGCTTGTGCATCCAACTCTCAAACATCCCGCTCATCTGTGTGAAAGAAGGAAGAAGATAATGGGAGTCAGTCATCTTCTGGCAAACTGCATTAAACTCTTTTGACACTCTGCTCAGTTGTCTCACATACTCATGACACATTCCTACATCAAAACTCACTGGTTGAGCAAACACTTTCATTTCAGGTGATACTGCATTTTTCAAAGTGATCCAAATAAAGCGAAGGACACGAATTATTTTGAAATTAGTTCATATGTACCGTCCAGCCATGGATGATCAAGATGGTCTTGGCTGTAGCGTTGAAGCCACACTCCTCCAGAGACCTTTGTTCGCCAATCCGTAGGTAGCAGCCTTCCTGGTCCAGATCTAAACCAGTTCTCATATTGTACTGTATGCCATTGGAAGCCTTGGCCTCTGAAGGCAATTCATCAAATTCACCGTCTTCACCTGAGAGAGAATAAAAAAAAAAAAAGAAATTCAGAAATGGCTGAGATATTTCATGCCTGCTGAAACGAATGAGTCACCTTCAAACAATAGAAAAGCCATTCGGCCAATTATCCATCACACTTGGAGGGAGCCCTTGAGACCGGAAATCACCGGGCTTTTTCAGCAAACATCTGCTACAATAAAGCCGGGTGGAAGTTGCACGGAGACGCAAGAGCAGAGCCAACACACACACACACACACACACACACACGTAATTATCCGATTTTAACACGCGGCTCCCAGGAATCAGCCAAGACGCTTCAAGGACAGAAAGTGACTGACGCTTGAAGCGGATGATGCGGACAGTGAAAAATAAATAACATTTTATTTTCATTTCATGAAAAAACATTTTATTTCATGAAAATAAAATGTTGCTAAAATGAGTTTAATTTTAAAATGACGCACAGCAGATTCAGTTTCGCAGCCCCACAGTGATTCTTTATTGAATGACTGAAACCATAACCAGATTAAAGTCCGGCTGGCTCAAATTAAATGAACTCAACACCCTTTGGTGTCGGGCCAAACTGACCGAAATGACTTCGGCCGGGGAGTAAAAGGCTCCCGAGCGGTTCGGGGTAAAACCCGGACGGGTCACACAGACGTGGCGTTGGTGGGTCCTGCTGCCCCCCCATCCCCCCAAACCAAAGGACACGTTGCAGTCTGGCCCCGTGACTCCATCCCCGTTTTTCCTGTTCACACTCCCCGACACACTTGTTCTCATTTGTAATTTAGCCAAATAGTCCAATATGCAAATTATTAACGGGTACACGTGGGGAAATATATTGCTATTAAATTAAAAGCTATTTATGTGCGTTTACAAGCGTCTGTTAACCCTGTTTCACATATATTGTTAGATTGAGAATTTCCTGTGATGCTGGAAATAAAATAAAATTAAAAAAAAAAATCAGATAACGAGTGAACAATGGACAAAGACATTTTTTACCTTTCAGAACAGCGTTTTCACCAAGAGCCGATGAGAAGAAGAGCGCAGCAGCACAGTGTAGGAACATCCACAGTAAACGGGCTTTATGATTCATGTCTCAGACACAGACACAGTGTGGAAATATGAAAAGCGTCCGGGCAACACAAAAGCTGCGGTTCTGATTGGCGGTGGGTGAGTGAGCTTAGATCCAGTGTGACAAAGAGCCGCCGTGTTCCGCTGAGTTCCGCCCGGGAAAGCGCCGCTCCACAAATGAATAAAAAACTTGCACCGGGTCTGTCATTACAGTTTTAAATAGTGACTCCTTTTGAGTCATCTGATCATCGGCTGATCTATCGTGGATCCTATTGGTCAAGCCCCCGTTTCACGTCTAAGGGCGTGGCAAAGCTCAATGGAGTCGTAGTAGAGTTGTTCGCGTTGCTCCTTCCAACCCCCCGCGGCTGTACGCACGACCGACGCAAGCCGCTTTGAAACGTCGCCGACCCAGGAACGTTGACAGCCGGAGTCAGTTTTTTCCTCGACCCGGATCCTTCCACGATCCGATGTGTTCTAACCTAAGGAATCCATGGAAGGAACGAGGAGTCCCCCGTCTCCTCATTGTCTTACGTGGGAAAGCGCCCACCCCCTCCGCGCGCGTCTCTGGAAACCCTTTAAAAGGCTCCGGCCGCGTGCGGGGGGGATGGCGAGCTGCCAGGCCGTCAGCTTCAGTTCATCCGCGGGTTCGAAATGATGAGGGAAAGAATGGACGAGCTGTTTAGTGTAAATACACCATCGTCGCGGTGGAAAGTGTCACCTGCTGAGTGTTGTAATGTGAGATAAAGAGCATCTCTGCGAGGTGCTTCTGCTTCAGCTGCTCTCCATTCAGCTTTGATTTACTTGGTACTTTTCAACCCCAAATGTCAAAAAACATTAAAGCCAGAACCAGACCATATTCCATAATTAGTGCAGTCATGTTGTACTACTACTCTTTGGGCTTTTCCCATCAGGGGCCACAGCGAATCATCCGTTTCCACCTCACTCTATCCTGGGCATCTTCCCTCTGACACCAGCTAACCTCATGTCCTCTGTTAGAACGTCCATATGTCTCCTCCTTGGTCGTCCTCTCACCCTCTTGCCTGGCAGCTCCATCTCCAACATCCTTCTACCAATATATTCACTGTCCCTCCTCTGCACATGTCCAAACCATCTCAGTCTGGCCTCTCTGACTTTGTTGCTAACACAGGCAACGTGCGCTGTCCCTCTGATGAACTCGTTCCTTATTCTGTCCAACCTCGTCACTCCTAAGGAGAACCTCAACATCTTCATCTCTGCTGCTTCCATCTCTGCCTCTTGTCTCTTTCTCACTGCTACTGTCTCTAAGCTGGTCTCACCACTGACCTGTACACCATGTTGTACATACTACATACAATCATGTTGTATCATTTCTAATTGATGCTGCACCATGTCTTTACCAAGATGATTATTGTTGCTGTCAAAGGCAAAGGCATCTCTTTCATATCACAAGCCTCGCTGGACTTTGACTGACTTGACAAGAAATGACGCATCTTTTTTAAATATAAAACGTCTTTTTTTATAGCAGTGAGGTGAGGCTGTGTGTGAAACAGAATAATCCAAAATAACTATCTATTTTTAGCTTGAGTTCAAGCATGTATTATTACCCGTGTTTGTGACTCCTTACTGGGCAGAATGTGCATCACTCTGGCTGAATGTCTTGAGGGGGGAAAGTACAGATTAAATGATGAGATGTAACAGTGCACAGTAAATAAAATCAATCCTGCTCATTGTCCATTTTAGTTCTTGCCTTTGTTCCATCTCAGAATGGGGTGTTTCAGAATTTTGAAACGCTGGAAGATGGAGTTTCTCCATGCAGGTAAAATCTCTGGGGCAATTCGAAGAAAACTCAAGAATTGGTTTATCACATCCATCTGATATCTGTCTTAATTTGGAGACTTTCCACTAGACTTGCATGTTGTTCAACTACTGGTAGAAATGGCAGACGGTGCTAAAAAGCCCATGAGACAGAATACCCCAGAGGACATTGCCTGAATGTAACAGTCATAACTTACAAACTTACAAAATATTCAAATATCATTCATTCTAAAGATGGGTTCAGTCAGATTCCTGTACAGTTTCCTTGTTATGAAATCTGAATCTTTCTACAAAGTGCAGTTGTCTGTATGTAACAAAGCTTTTACATGGTTTTACTAATCTAATGAAACACTGAAGCTGGGTTTTAAAGAGACAGTCGGATCTTAAGCTTAAACGAAATTAATAACAGTTTTTTAAACATGATGAATAATCGCTTTGTAGGAGCATTTGCGTTCAGTACGGCTACATTCTGTTTTGAAGACAACTTATTTTAAGCTGAACAGATTTCTTTTTTTATCTCATTAATTTGCATTTATGTCACAGTTTCCTTATAACAGTGCTTCTCATATGAAGGTTAGATTGACAGTAGATTGGTACAGTTGAGAGACACAGTTTGGGTACAAGGGCGTTGAGAAAAATGCATGTAGAAGACAGGAAATTGGTAAACCTTTATAAACCTGGAGAGATATATACAAATATTTCAAAACGTTTGGGGATATATGCTAGGAAACTCGCTTAAGAAAATCTTACTTTTACAATGATATAGTTTTTGTTATTTTACTATAACTTGATTTTTTAAAAACTTCTTAATGGTTTTTGTTACTTCTGATAATAAAGAAAAATGTCTACTAGCCCAATGTGCATGAAATATTATGTCCATGGAAACAACATGCTTTGTTTAACTATTCTGACATTTCAAGGGGAATAAAAGTCTTGCAGTCCATTGTTCACTTCAAGGACTTCCCAGAATCCCTCTGTCAGACTAACCTGGTGGCACATGCTGGCTGGTGTATTTCGAAGTAGAAGTTGCTTCTCTTGCAGGGGATTTGTTATTCTTTCCATCTACGTGCCTCAGCCAGATGCTCAGACTCACTGTTAGTTTGATTTTGAACTATATGCTGACCAGTCCTAAATTTCGCCTTATGGTTTGGCTGCTGAGATTCAACAATGAGACACTGTTAAATATTAAAGCATACTCTGTGAGGAGAGCAGAAATAGTATTTAAACGCCTTTATTTAGTGTTATCTTGTTCAGGTTCATGAAGATGCTGACAATAGCTTTATAAGCCGTAAAGACTATTCACAAGTCACTGAGCATCATGTTTGCTGGATGAACCGTTAGCTTTTAAAACGCCTTGCGAATTTTGGACTGTGGCTAATGCAAAATCTTGCAAAAAGATGGAAAAAGAGCAACATCTGTTGATTACAGTCGTTTTTCGAAATGATTTCAAACTCTCCTCCCTGGGTGTCATAGTAACCGAGCCACCCACCGGCCAAGGCGACCACAGAATCAAAAGCGGCACAACGGCGCCACCGTGTGGACGGAGGAGCAGGGCGCCAGGCAGTGACACAGCAGGAGGCGGAGGGGTGGGGGGGCAGCGAGCCAGACCGGATCCTTCATGAGGGAAGAGGCCAGGGACAGCCAGGCAGCCCCGGCTTCTCCTCTCTTCACTCATATTATTCAGTTCTGCGAAGCAGGGAGCCCGAGCAGGGCGCTGCATCCGAGTCCGTAGGATGTCCCGTCATGAAGGTAAGGACGGAGCTCAACACCGGAAGAGTGAGCGGGTCTGGATTTGTGAAGAAAAGCGTTGACAGGGCGCCGCTAGCTAACGTTAGCTAGCCGAGAATTTCTTGTTTTTGCAGCGCATCCTAGCTAGCGCTGGCTAGCGTTAGCAGCAGGCTTGCAGGGCAATTTCGCGGAGACGCATTATGGCGGCCACAGAATGTGCGTGGTGTCGAATGGACCTCACAGTTTATGTGTATGTGTGTGAACGTGAATAACAGTCAGTGCTTTATTTTACCAAAATGATGCTTGCATATAAGCGGAAGAAGCTAGTTGTGGTTAGCAAAGCTGGCTAGCTAGCTTGCAAGCTAAGTGGTGATGGGTTATGTAGCCAGGTTAACGTTAACGAGCCAGGCAGCAGGGGGAGTGCCGAGAATAGGAAGCGTAAGAGAGCGGCGAATCCCGACCGACCGCGGGGTCGAACGGCGACATGTCCGTGACGTTAGCCACCAAGTGTTAGCCTCCGCACGGCTGGAAGCTGGCCTGTCTCGATAGCTGACTTAATATTTAGCAAACCAGCGTTCACGTCGTCCTTGTGGCCAACCTTGTTGGACTTGAACCCTCCCCGGCAGTTGACAGTTGACGTTGTCGGGAGGTGTTCGTGCTCACCGGCCGGTGAAAAGTTGCTGCTCCTGCAGCTAACGGTTAACTGACGGGCTCGTCGGCTAACGGCGGCTGCGTTTATGTTGGGGAAAGTGTTAGCAAACGGCGAAGGTGAGTCAGGCCCGACAGGCCTTCAATTTCTCGGGAACTTTGCTGCACGTTCTCACCAGGTTATAGTTGGTTAAAGTGTAAATCAGAATGTGTAACCTTGTTAGTGACGTCAGCGTTAACTGGCAGGTAGCTAAGTCGGCGGTGAAGCTGTGCACAGGAGGATGAGGTTGCCACAAAGCTGTGAATGGAGGCAGGAGAGAGTCTGCACAGACTGTTGTCATGTAATACACCAGGCTGCACGACTGTGCTAGTCAATCAAGGAATGACAGAGGCCCGTTTGCTCCGTGTGACACACTGCAAAAGTTCCGATGTCTCAGTGTTTGAATGAGGAGGGTTCTGTTGTTGTCCCTGTGTCGTTGGATGTAGTTTTAATAAGATGTAAATGGAGCAGGCTGTGGTCAACAACACCAGATCAGGACTGTGTGCCTGTGGGAGCTGCACACTGTATGAGAGTCAGTGTCATCTTGTCAGGCAGCTCATAGATTTTCAAAGCATTTGGGAGCATATCTTCTTGCAATCAAAACACAGACGACCAAAAAAACCACATCAGTCCAGCTGTGCTACGTTTTGACGTTGAACATTTTTTAAATATGAAGCTTATCTGTTGTAAATCATTCACTGAATACACCGTAATCAGTTTTGGGAAATCTAGTGAAACACTAAATAGGAAGAGAGAACATAAAATAAATTGTTGTTGCTGTGCATTTTTATCAACTGTTTTGTGTAAAATATTATAAATTTGTGAAATTCAAAACTAATCATGCATAACCTTTTAAATGTTACTGTGTTGTTCAACCCATGTTAAGTTGATTTAAATATCCAGCATCTAGCCTTTTTTTTTTTTTTTTTTTTTTTAATTACGTCTTTTCTTTATTCCCCTAGGCGTGAGCTGTGATGCATGTTTAAAAGGCAACTTCAGAGGTCGGAGATACAAATGTTTAATTTGCTATGACTACGATCTGTGCGCATCATGCTATGAGAGCGGTGCAACCACAACCAGACACACCACAGAGCATCCCATGCAGTGTATATTAACCCGAGTCGACTTTGGTAAGTAGAGTTGATATTGAATGAATTTGAACCATATGGCTTGTGTTTCATTAATTTGTGTGATTAAATGTTTGGAAAGAATTTAATATTACTGACAGATGTCAATTATCAGCGTACAACTAGGGGAAAAAAATACACAATGGCCAAAATCTATGAACATTTTCAGCCTTTTTGCAGTTTACCTGGGAGATTAACCCAAACCAGATGCAATATCTACAATTCTCACAATGGTTTATCACCTGAATTTTCCTTGCAAGTCTGACATTATTATAACATTTAACTGTCAATAAAAAGTGACTAAAAAGTGTGTGTATGCACTCTTGTGGTGTGATGTGTAAATAGACCAGTTGAAAGAATGTGGTAACAGAATATGCTAAAACAAAAAGCAATGGTTTCATAAAGAAGTAGTCAGGAAATGTCACACAATGTTTTCAGACTTGGTACAGTGCTATTTCATTTTGCACTCGAAATAAACATCACAGACACTTCTCAATGATCAAAAATGAGCATTTCTATACTCATTGTAAACTCACTTACCTTACCTTGAGATTAGGTGTGGAATGATCTCAGACGTAAAATATTTTGATTTTGAATGAATGGAGCATTTCTTTTGCTGTAACTGCAGCAATTATTTTTTTCTTGGTGCTGTGAAATACGTTGGCATTCATTATTTTCACACATTGTAAACACTTCTTCAATTTGTGGAACAAAATACAAACACAGCAGAAGGTGCAAGCTTACAAGTCTGTGTGTGTGTGTGTTTTCATTGTGCTTCTTCCAGCACAGATGTTTTTCATGATAGAATCAAGACCTCCCATGATGGGAGGTGGTGTGCTGTTTGTTTGTTAGGTAAATTGTTGCAGCAGGTGATTTTATATGCAGTAGAGTTTTTAAATTAATTTCTAAATGTTAATAAATTTAAAAAAAAGTCTTATTTACAGTTTAAAGGTCTCACTCATACTGACTAACTGTGGCTTCATCTGCTGATGACAGCTGAAAATGTAATGCTGTGTACATTTACAATAAATGACAGATGTTAAGAAAGTGTTACTTTAAATAATTGGGTGGACACATGATTTCAAATGAAAGCAATGATGCTGTGCATCTGCTGATAATTTGACAAGGTGATTATGTTGTTGTTTTCACTGCCCCAGTTGGTAAAAAAACATTTTAAAAAAATCACAATGGATGTTAAAGTAAGGCTGTCATGAAAGCCAGTAGGCTGTTGTGATGTCTGACATTTATTTCATTTTTTTCCAGTAACCTTAAGAGAGACGTTAACTGACTCCTTTTGAAGTTTTAACCTTTTTTTTCCCCCCTCAAACTCCCTTCAACAATATCCATGTTTCCAACTAAACTCATTGACATGACATTTTATGTAATGGTTTCTATCGTGGAGTCTCGAGCAGAGAAAGCGGAGAATCAGTTTGACTGGGCGTGCATGTAATTACATACCAAACACTAACATACTTATTGTCTGTCCAGATCTGTACTATGGCGGAGAAGCATTCTCGGTGGAGCAGCCCCAGGCCTTCACATGCCCCTACTGTGGCAGGATGGGCTACACAGAGGTCTCCCTGCAGGAGCATGTGGCTGCAGAGCACACAGAGACCTCCACAGAGGTGGTAGGTTGATGTTAGAGCTTCTCACGCAGCCATTTATGAAAGTGCATTTGGGTGTTTGCACAGCTCAGGACACATGTTTGATCTTGCATGCCTCTAATTTCTTGTTTCCTCAGTTGAGCAAATTCAATAATTGTCTAAAGGTTCTTCACAAAGGACATTGTTAGTTTTAAATAGTCTTGTTTCACAGTGTCAGGTTTCTGATTTTGCAACAGAAACCAAACTGCAAGTGATGACAGACTGTGGAGCTGCATTTATAGACACACTACTTTCTTGTAACGGCAAGAAAACAGTTTTGAACTGCAAATAAATTCATTCAACAACCTCTGAGGCCATAAACTGTTCACCTTGCATTACTGTAGACTTTTTTTCCAATGTGTGACATTTATTTCACTTTTTTTAAAATATATGATAATTCCTTTCATCCTTGGAACTTCTGCTGGTATATACATTTAAGGAACTCATTGTGAAATGGTTTGGTTAGTTTAAAAAATGTATTTAGTGGTTTGCACATTAGCACAAACAAGATTGTTGCTGCTATAAATGGCATGTTTTAATGGTAACCTCTGTTACCGTTTGTTCATTTTCAGTCATAACTTTCTTTCACCTAATGTAGAGTAATCTAGCAAAGATGTTGTTAGTGAGTGATTATTCATGACTGTAGAACCTAAAATGCTTCCCCCAAATTGCCCAGACTCCTAAATGCTTTCTGTCTCATTAGGCATTAATTTACCGAGCTGACAAACATTTAAAATCAATCCATGCCTTTCCCTTCTGTTTGGGTTATGATACAGACAGCACAGAGCTTGAGCTGTCCTTTGAAGCGAACACTGCACTGACTGGCAAATGTTGAATGTGCAGCGAAATGTGCTGATATTGACTGTACACGCTCTCTGCCTGTCCTCCAGATCTGCCCCATATGTGCAGCGCTGCCAGGTGGCGACCCAAATCATGTGACAGACGACTTTGCTGCTCATCTCACACTTGAACACAGAGCACCCAGAGACTTGATATCCTTTTCAAGCTGTAAGCCTGCTATGCGTACAGGCAGCTATGTCAAGGATTATATGCACAAAGTTTATAGCCAGATATTTATGCTTATGGTTTTTAATAATGCATTTTGTATCATGGATATTGGTTTGTCTTTTTAAAGATTAGTGCACCAGGGACATTGTTGATATTTTCTATTAACACTAAAGCCTCCTAAGGCAATGTGACAATCAAAAGGGCGGCTCTCACACTGAGACAGTGATGCCGAGTAAATGCTTTTCCCTCAAACTAGCTCCTTCAAAAAGAAGTAGTAGTTGAATTAACTCCAAGAAAAATTGCATTTGATGTATTTCGAAACACACATCAAATGCACTTTAATGGAAATTTCCATGTTCTAATATTTAAGCTATGCCACAAAGCCTCAGAAAGTGACAGTGAATGGTTTATGGGGATGTGCCGGGCTGGCTGAGTCAGTGCATCCCTAACAATGTTTGCATTGTTTTGTCACCTGTTCTAGAAGCATGCTGGAAGCACTGCACTGAGGCAACGCACATTTCTGCTCAGTGCACAAAGCAGAACCAGCTGGAGACTCAAAAAAAAAACTAATGTGCCTTTGAAAATGAAGACTGTAAACAGTGAAGTCATAAAAGGATTTTTTTTTTTTTTTTTTTTTTTAAACATATTAACATGTAATTGCAGCAAACTGCAGTTAAAGGAGAGAATGGTTATCTTAAAATGCAAGGAATGTTCTTGTCTTATCTATATTCCATTACTAATTTCTTGGAAATTAAAAATGCAGTTTGAATACTGTAGGAATTAATCCACATGTTTTGAATCTATTTCCTATCTGCATAATCACAAGGTGTTCAGGAGTGCCACAGACAGGAGCACAGTGTTGGGAAGTGAGCAGTAAATTTAGTAATTAATCAAACTGTGTGAAGGGTTTAGGTGACAGCATCTGCTTTTGTCTGTCAAGAAGCAGCTGAAATACTGTGCGTGGCTGGATGACAGCAGTCTGGGCGTCTATTTATAGCGAGTACTTGAATAAAAGACAAAAGATGCAAATGTAGTAAGATGAAACACAAGCTCCACAAATAGTTTGTGATGTTGTGGCATAAAACCATGATGCAGCAGCAACAGTTCAGAAGGCCGGAGTGTTTTAGAGGTGTGACGTTGTTTGTCCTAAATCTGTGTTTACTATTGAAAGATCGGTTGAAATTTTTAACTGCTATTGATTTCAGTCATATCACAAGCAGCAATTTCAAATATAAGAATGTTGCACAACATAGTAAATACTGTATATGTCTATAGATTTGATCTGTAGCTCTGTTGACCAAACAATCAAAAATTATCCACTATGTGCTATGGGAGCCAACGATGGGCTTTTTTTTTTTTTAGATTTTGTCACAAATGAGTCATTACACTGTTTTGATGTTTACCTTAACGGGAGGTTTTCACGACGAGTCCAGTGGGGTGCGACATGTGAGGAGGATGTTTCATCCTGGACGTGGACTGGGTGGTCCACGAGCCCGCAGGTCTAACATGCACTTCACCAGCAGCACCACAGGAGGGCTCTCCACCAGTCAGAGCGCCTCGCAGAGCTCCAATTACAGCCGAGAGGCCATGGACCCCATAGCAGGTCAGTCCCTCAACCCGCACACCGAGAAGGTGCCGTGATCACACAGCGAACCAATGCTGACATACACATTTCCAAGGTAGAGCAAAAATAGGTGGAGTCGGGTTTCGGTCAGTTAAAAGAAAGAACCTTTTTTTTTTTTTTAAGAGTTCAGTGAGGAAATAATTTATTTTCTTGTTAAATTTGGAATCACAGAGATGCAACTGCAGGAGGTCTGACACAAAAACAGTGGCTCTCGGCTCAAAGTCAGATGTTTGGCACCGAGGAGACACATTGAACAATTTGTCGTATTGAAACTTGTTTCTCACACATACGGACGAATTGGCAGCAGTGGAATTTATATTGTACGGGTCCTGTCCGTGTTTCAGCGTGCACTCGAAGTAGCCTGGATCGTACAGGACATGTGTGGGCGGAGTTGTTGCTGTGGCAATTTGTTGTTCATCCTCTTCCCAATTTGAATCCGGTTCAGTGCTTGGCATTCGCCGTGTCAGCTCCAGCTGTGCCATAATGATGGTCCCTGTTCAGTTCCCCTCAAAAAACTGCAGCCTCCCCATTAATGAGCTGCTGTACCTGCTGAGCTGTTGATCCAAATGGTCCAAAGCCCAAAAACCTCAGTGTGTATTTTCTCTGTAGTGCTGTCGATCAGTGGCTGCACAGTGGCCCTGACGGATTGGTGTTCTGTGGCAGCATAGCTCATAAATGCAAGTCTTTAGCCAGAAAGTCTTTTTACAAACCAGCGTTAATGGTTGGAGTGGAGCTGGTGCAGATTCGTTGCACTGAACCGAACTCACCAGCTCAGTCAGTCTTAGTTCTTGCTGTAATTGTCATTTCTGACATTAAGCCTATGTCTGCAGAGCTTCTGTCCCAGTTGTCAGGAGTGCGGCGTTCTGCAGGCGGCCAGCTCAGCTCGGGCCCCTCGGCATCCCAGCTCCAACAGCTCCAGATGCAACTGCAGCTGGAAAGGCAGCAGGCCCAGGCAGCGCGTCAGCAGCTGGAGACGGCCCGAAACGCCACCCGGGGTGGCAGCCGAGCCAACGCGATCCTCAATACCAATTCAAGCGCCGCAAACCCCAACCCAAGCGCTAACCACAACACCAACCCCAGTCCTAACCCAGGTCCATCCGAGTCCAACACACAGCATACTGCACATAGCTCCCAGTTTCTACTCAGCAGGTAGGTGTCACTTTTCAATGTCCAAAAACCTTTGTCAAGCTTCACACATCTAGAAGCTAGAGGCCCAATATACAACTTTCTCAAACCTGCAGGGCTCTTTTATGGAGAATGTACTTTTCAGTGAGCAAGGAAACCTCTAGTAACTACAGACTACATTTGCATATTTGTAAGTGGAGTTTTCATTAAGGAAGGAGTATTTTAATCCTTAATTTACTCACATGTTAGTCGCATGTAGCTCCAGGATTGTTTCAGATTAGTTGTGATATTTCATATACTGCAAACAGGTATAGGCCTTAAACTCAACTTTTAATCACGGGGAAACTTCCTCTTTTCTTCATTGTCAAAGTTGGTACATACGTGGTTCTGCACAGTGAAGGTCAAACATTTTACAATCTGAGGGGGTCGTTATCCGCCTCGCAGCTGTTACGTTGCCCTCTCACCTCCTGTCATCTCGCCCCTGCAGGCTGAGCGAACCACGGCTGTCTGAGGCGGAGCGGCAGGTGTGCGAGGCCCAGTGGGCCGATAGGAGCCTGTTTGTGACAGAGCTGCTGCTGTCCACGCTGCTCCCCGACGAGGACGCTTCGGCCTCCTCCTCCGAGGACGAGGATGACTGTCACGGTTCAATGCGGAATTTCGCTGATTTTGAGGCCATGGGATGCGTTGAGGTCATGACCTTGGATGTGGCGCTGGAGAACCTCAACCTCAAGGAGACGACCCCCACTACCAAGACGACGAAAACAACTAAAACGCCACCGACGAAGAAAGAGCCTCCGGCCCCGCCCCTTTGATGACATGGCCAGTCCCTCCCCTTAAACCACCATTGTAACTGGCTGACTGCTGAGTCAGTCCAACTGCCAATGGATGACAAAAAAACTGCAGTTCTTTTTTTTGGCTTTGTTTTATTTTTTCCCTCAGTGATTGTCATTTCAGCTCTGTCGCTCCCCACTCATCCCATGTTTATTACGTTGTGTACATTGAATAAAAGTAGTGAGACGAGAGAATGTGAAAGCAAGCGTGGTGGGTGCGTGAGAAAGAAAAATAACTATATAAATATATTATAGAAAAATCTATATGAAAGTTGATAATCAATTTCCTCATATCCCGTGTTTCCTCTAGCAGATCAGCAAAGCGTAGTTAGCCGTTAGAGACAAACACGTGACACACTCACCCTGGGAGAGGAAGCAGGCAGACACCTCTCCAGCAAGACGCTGCTGTGTATTTATAGTTATTAATTAAAGAAGTGCTTGGATGGTTTACCACACCTTAAGCATGAGCTTAAATCACCACGTGCCCATTTTTAACTGCACAGTCACCGGACGGGGAGCTGGTGGAGCTCGTTTCTGTTGTTCAGATACCTGAGGAACTGTAAATTGACGGTGCTGAGTGCCGCCGCCGCCGCCGCGCTGGCACCTCTGCAACACACACCTACACAGACAGACAGACTGACGGCCGTGTTTGGTTACTTTCTTTTTCAGTCTCGAACCCCCTCCTCCTCGTGTGACACCACCTGTTTTGGGTCATGTGACCTTGCTTTATATTGACTGGGCACTTTGGTTTCTTTGAATTGCATATCCGGTGTCCATTTGTGTACACTACAGAATCTCTACAGAAAGGCGAGACACAACTCTGAGGCAGAGGTGAAACCGTCTGTGACCATTTCCAGGCCTTTTCTAACATGGAAGGACGACAACCCTGGTCTTCGTGCCGTCGTTTCTTTATCCTTTCTTGTGTGGAAAGCCAGACGCTACTTTCTCAAGCTTCCCATTATCAGAAATTAATATTCTCTCCAATAATCATGAATGCAAAGATTACTCATCGTATGACTTGAAGGAGAGAATCCTGTATTGTTCTTTCCATTGATTTCTCTCAGTCAAAAAGATCTTTGTACGCCTCCACTGCTACCTGAAGAAATGCAATGTATGTTTTTGGCTAAGCGAACGAGCCAAATCACAGGGTAAACCTTTCAGTTTGGAGGACAATAAAAATGTTTTGGATGGAAATGAACTAACACCATCCTGCTCTCTGGTTGTGTTTTTACTTTCTTCTCTCAGTTGCTAACTTCCTGCTGAGCATGTACAGCATATGGTACGAATAAACATCTTACAGGTCAAGTCCGATCTCAGTTAGTCTTGTCGTCTCCTGACGTGCGTCGTCATTCACAGCAGTGGATGGAAAAAGGAAGGATGACTAGATGCCTTGGGTTCCATTTAGCACGGCACTCCCATAACAGTGTCCTCACAATGGGCAGTTTAAAGTATAAATACTCAAAAGGCATAACTTCCAATTTTAGGAGTTAATTACAAATTCCAGTTGTGGTCAGCTGAGTCCCTGCTGTGCACAGTGTAGCATGCGGCCTTCTGAAAGGAATAACCCAGAGGCCGGCAAACAAAGTACCTGGAAAAATGAAAACTCTCAATCTCCTTATTCAGCTCCTGCACTGTAGTTACAAGGATGAGCTCTTCCATAAGTCCATCCTGCTTTATATCAACAGGTCTAAACTAAAACACATCACTATAAGATAACATGCATGATCATTATCATCATCATAAAGGGGGATGTGTTACAACGCTGTTGCACTAGTCTCAGATAAATATAGGTACCTATAAACTGGTAATTGATGTGTGAGACCAAACACAACAGTGTCAAAATGGGTTTAGAATAACAAACGATAAATGGAAATGAATAAACAGAGCAAAAAATGTCATCCATGTAATTCATAGAAAAATATTTTTAGTGTATGGCAAAGTATGTGGTGTGTATGGAATAACACCCCCTGTTTTGGATTTTGAGTTAAGCTAATTTATTGCTGAGCTGTGAGAACATTAAGAAGATATCACAAATCTGCAGTAAAACGACATTTTAATTGCAGTTTTCTTAAACTACAGAAAACAGCAGAAATGTAGCGATAGCGGGAAACAAGATGCAGTTTAACTTCAGCTGGACTTAATCGGACTAGAGAAGAGCTTCAGATCTCTGTGCATGAGAACAATCTGTTTTTAATGGTTGTAATTGCCACTCAGAAACAGGAAGGTTGTCGTAATTGTTTTGCAACATACAACTAAAGTACAGTAATGTTAAAGTTAAATATAAAGCAGAAGTCAAAGGCAGGATGTGAGGACTGTCCTAATTAGCTGGAATTACGACATACTGCAAACTTCTCCACGAGTTAATCTAATTTTATCTTAAGGACAGAGGGTTTCTGCAAAACCCCGAATGGGAGTTAAGTGAACATTCAGTGTGTTTCCTCATGCAGGAGCCACACTTTATCGTCACTGAAGGGCTTTCTGCTGTCAATTAGGAAGAACACAGCAACCACAAATAAAGAAATCAAGATGAACAAATACCTCTCACAAAAAAAATGGACAGAGTTACTGAAACACTGCACAGCCCCAACTGCGGGGAAGTCATGGTTTCCATTTCTGCTTGGTTACTGATTTAACCAACACAAAATGGAAACCATGAAGCTATTGAATGTAAATGGTGTCAGTCGCTGTGTGCCAACATCAGAGTGGCATTTCTCAGCGTTACTGTAGCAACGTCATAAATTAAACCCAGCACAGGCAGCCACAGCGCTGGGAACCTCAAGTGCAATCTGGGCCAAGTCAGTGAACTACTATCAGAGCTCGAAAGCCCAAGTGAGAGCAGCCTGAAAAGATCTGGCAGATTCATTGAGTCTTTATGGAGGCTGGTTGCTGCAGGAAACCAAATGCATGCAAAGCCGGGGGGTGTTTAGGGCAAAACAATATAGTGCAGAAATAGTTATAAAACCAAAAAGTTTGAATTAAATTTGCGATGTCTCAAACTATCAAACCGCCAAGCAAATAAAAAGTGCACATTTTTATTATCATGATCCTACTGTAAATCATAATAAAACAGTAGAAGTGTAAAATACTCGACTGTCAAAGGCTAAAGCACCATAAACATGTCACACAGACATTTTGGTTGGTTCATTTTACAGCTGAAAATGAAACTTGTTTCTCTGATGAGGAACTAATGAAACCGTCTCAACACCTGCACATCTGTACTTTAACTTCTTCCCATTTGTTAGTGAACACATACATTAATCTTTAATAACTGCAACATAAAGCCAAACAGGTGGGCTCTTATTTAGAGATGCTCAGGGGTCCAGCAGTCCAAGCACAAAGATTTTATTGTCCCCAAACACCCAGAAAAAATAATTTAAACTGATATTTATAAAAAATTATTTAATAAATGATACTGACAAACCCTTCGGAACTACAGGAGTTTGTTGCAATCTTAATTCATCTCGTCTTTATAATGAGGCTGTTTTTTAGTATTTTTTTTAAGATTAACTTTTCCCTAAACATTTACGCAGTCAAAGCCAAACTAATAGTTTTTAAGCGTGCGGGACATGCCCATGTTAACGATCACATTTTTCTGACAATGTGACAATACGTACGGCCCTACTCCCAATATACAAATATGAAAAAACCCACCAACAACAACTGTCATGACAGATCAGTTTTTCCTTCATCTCCCCATAAACCTCGTAAGTCACGGAGACATGCGGTGGTTCACCTGCAAGGTGTGTTTCCATTATTACATAAAGACAATGTGACCACAGACAGAAAATAAGAGAAAACAAGTTCCAATCTCATTGTGAGCACTATAGCTTCAGATCAAAGACATCTTTCCACAAATAAGACACAGAACTCAGAAGGATTTAGGTATTCTTTGTAATTTTAATTCCCATAATTTAGTTTAAATGCAGACTTTTTTTCACTAAAATCTTAAATAAAACATTACAGTACGATATATGCAAATCAGAAGAGCTTAAAGATTTTGTAGAAGCAGGCCACAGTTTCCTTAGATTTTTTTTCCACGTATATTATTTTTTTCATCTTTTGAAGGACGGGACAGTTAAATAGCAGTAAACAGTAAAAAGACAAACACAGTTGTAAAGCCTGCAGGCCAGCCAAGGAGCACATTCTATTACAAAACAGACCAGAAAACTAGAGACAGCACACCACATCCAGATGGAGGTCTGTACGGATGCCCCCCCCCCACCATCACCACCACCACCTCTGTCAGGTGGTGCTGGATCCACACACAGGAGAGGGCGCTATTACACTAGAGCAGGTGGAGATACACGACCACAGGGTGACAGCAATGTCCACAGATCAGCCACAGCATTAAATCCACCCGGTGGTTGTAATGTTGTGGTGGACGGGGACCAGCGTGGGAAAACTGTAATGCTGGTCGTGTCAGAAGGCGCAGTGCATCACAGGTTGTTGCATATGAGGCTGGGTAGCTGCAGGTTGGTCGGGGTGTCCGCATCCAGCAGAACAGCAAAAACCACTGGCAGGACCTAATGTTATGGCCGATCAGTGTCGTTGCACCTCAGTAAGAAGCTGTTTTGTATTGCACATTCAGGGAGAAAAAAAATGGCACGTTCTGTTTCTCTGGTCTCTCTCTGCAAACAGGCTATAAAACAGTTCCAACGCTTTCAGACGCAAAGTCCCTCCCTCAATGGCAACTGCACCACTGCTGGATTTGTACTGGTCAGCTGAAACGGACTGGTCGAAAATGCTGTCCCCTTCTCCAGGGAGGGAAAGTGTCAAATCTTGCCATCTAGTGGCTGCGTTCAAAGCCAGCCACTAAAACCAAAAAAGATATTCGCAAATTTAGATTAAGGCTGTTTTAGGGCCACACTACCAACAAAACGTAGTTAAGTCTATATTTGAATTGATAATAAATATTTTCTTAATCAGCTTGTGTTCCAGTTGTTGAGATTTCACACGAGAGATGCATCTGTGATCTCGGTCTGTGGTCGTGACTGGTGTGAAATCAATGTAAACAGGACGGAAATGTGAACTTTCATGAATCGCTTAAAGTTCTGAACATGATGACAGATGATATAGTCGTTTGCTTCTGATTGGTGAGCTCTAACTTTAAGAGACTTAAAGTTAGTGGCAAAAAATGTGCCTGGATTGTAGATGAAATCTTAAGCAAAGTTTGAGCCATTTGTCTTTATGCTGCCGCCAAAGGACAATTTTCACTTTCCCTCCCCATGTTGAGCAGTGCATCCCCCTTTGGCCTATCAGGACTAAGAATGCGAGAACAAACAAAAAATGACAGTGTGAGTTACAAAGGGGGCCGACCCGGGCTCGGCGAAAACAGCCTTTGGCCACAGAGCTGAACATTCCTGGGGGTTTCTGTGCGTTTCCCGACGTAAATTGTTTTCTACAGTCATTTTAGGCATTAAACAGCTGCACAGTTTAACCGGGACTGTAAAAAATAGTCCACTGTTACTCTACAACAGTAGCTACCATGAATTTTTACAGACTTCTTCTGCCTTATGGGATGCGTTTTCAATTTTTTTTAAATATTGAAATTCAGCAGTCAGCCCAACTAGAGCACAGAGGATGTGAACTCCTCTGCTCCCACTGTGCAACCCCCCGTGTAACACACAGCCTGTGGAAGAGTCAAAGTGTATGAGCTTCAAGAGTGGTCACCTGCAAAAACAAGGAAACTAATGTCCTCACAGTCCACTTTTCTGTTAGTGACGCTAAAGGTTTATCAGCTGCGAAGACTTTGCTTCTATTTCCTCCTTCAGTGTGAGCAGTCCTGGTTTTAGCAAGATGCTGCCCTGCTCTCGCAGCTCGTGATCAAAGCGGTAGGGAAACAAAATTACAAAGTGTTTTTCATCTAAACTTGAAAAATAAAAATGGCAATTTAAAAATCGGATCTATTGGCAACAGACACGTCCAAATCTACAGGAACAGAACACACGGAGTCGTTAAGAGGAGCGTGGCGCCGCTGAGGCGAGACGCCCCCTAAATAAGACCGGTTCTCAGGATCAGCGGTCTTCCAAACGAGACTCCCATTTACCAAGTTTCCTAATCGACCCCAAAGTCTGTCCTCCAAAGTGTCTGGAAGCTCACCCATTTAAAACTCAGATATGGTAGAAAAATATACAGTGGATGAGATTTCTATAGTTATTCTCTTCATTACTGAATTGCACCCATACATGTAGTGTTAACTCGTTGTAGTAGCAGTATAAAGTGACCGGGCATCACGATTAGCACTACTACCACTACAACAACAGGAACAGACAAGTCATCGCACGCACTTTTGCTCTCGCTCTCTCTTTCTAGACACTTCTGGTTATTTTTTTATGTTTATTGTGTGTGTGTGTGTGTGTTTTTTTGTACTTGCACTTAAAAATTCATGGTTAATAGTTTTGTCTTTCATTGGCATCATTAGGCAACAGTCTTTTTTTTTCAAATACTCTACAATATGGTTACAATGTAAACACCACAGTACTTAATTATTTTCTGTATCTGCACAAAGTAAAACACAATGTTACAAGGCAAGTGGCTACTTAAGCATAGATTTGTTCATGAGAGAAAAAAAAACAGGAAAACACACCACGAGAATAAAACAAACCTGCAACACCTGGCATCGAGTTTGTTCAAATAAGAAAAGCTTTAGACTTTGTTCATCTACAGGTCAGGTGACCCTGTTAAAAAGCTGGTGATGATCAGTACTAACCCCCCGAACCCACCCCGACCAAAAAAAACAAAAACAAACATCTCATCTAAACATAATGATCCCAAGACAGAAGTCTCGTGATATTTTCTGTGATATGAGCCGGACTTTGATACAGCCCTCGACTTGACCTAAGATATCGAACTAACCTTTAGCACAGATTGAAACACGGGTGATCGATAGACTAAACGTTTGCCACACTTCCTACACATCAGCCCATGTGGAGGAGCTACAGGTTTGAGGTGAAATCCCCCTCGCTCTCCACCTCTGCATAACTGGCTGAGCTATAACACAACAGTTGGACTGTTTGATATGACACATAATCGCTGTGTGATAAGACAAGGCTTCAACCTCGGGAGGCATCTGGACCGACACGCCTCACACTGGTACATGAGGGCTACGAGCTACGGAAACAGAGACGATGTGCAATGGCCCAAATCGAAGACGACCTGGACGTGGACATGGAGGCTTCAATGCGAGGAAGCAACTCCAGCAACTGAGCATTATGTAATAAACCAAAGGCATACAGATAAAGATATTTGAACGAGACATAATTAGTGTGTTTTTCTCTTTCACTCTCTTAGTGTTTGGCTTCTGGTGCACATAAACCTCATTATTCTGCCTGAAGCTGATGACAGTCCAGCTTATTTTGGCATAGTGCTACCTAAAGAATATCACCATCTGAAACTTTATGTCAATACTGTTAAAGTTAGTGATGCAATAAAATCGAAAGGATTTAAGTGTCTCCTGTCAATAAGTTCCGTTACATTGAGTTTAAATACTATTGTCCAATCAACACTCTTCTGTCTGCTGCAGAAACAGCAGCCTGTGCTTCCTGAAACATCCTGTATCATATGACATCACGAAGAGGTGACGAGCCCCCCTCTCTAATTACAAACCATTATCCCCCCCGACCCGCATCCCCAAACTTTTTAAGGACAGTATTTACAGTACAAATTACAGTATAATACATCATTAAAAAATATGAGATCCATCTCTAAAACCATACAGGAGCTTTTGATAAAAATTAACTCTTTAGCAAGTCTGGTTTCTATGGTATCATGAAAAGAAAAAAAAAGCAGAGAAACAGTCCATCAGCCCCATGTGAGGGCGTCCTTTCCGTTTGGCCCCAGTTGTACTTGGCTGGCATGTTAAACGTGACATGACGGGTGGGTTGGTCGAGCACACGCACCTTGTCTTTTTTTATTTTTTTTTAATTTGAAAGCAAGTTGCAATACAGCAAATCACACTCAATCCAAAATACCAATATGTACAGTTTTTTTCTATGGCATTTTGGAGTAATAAAGATGCTACCTGGGACTGGACGCAGGAGGATGTTGTTTTAATGCAGGCGTGTGTCGGTTTAGGTTTGCAGAATTAACCCTTTGATTCGTGTGCTGCGTGTATTTTGTTTGTTCTTCTTTTTTACTTTTTATGTCATGAGAAGACAGAAATATCTGCCACTGTTTTTCTTATACGCATGTCTTCACGTATGTTCTTGGAAATCTCCTTATTGTTGTCGTATGTACATCCGATTGAATGGCACAGTGAAAACACTGGTTACACACTTTCGTACGCACGCAAAACGAGAATAAATAAAAAAAAAAACAATCGGAAACTCACGGGTCAAAAAAAAAAAAGACCTCTGGACTACAGAGCCAGGCAGCATGTGAACCAACCCTCCTCACATCCACAGTACAACCAAATCCATCTTTGAACCTCTGCAGCTCCCTCCCTCTTTTCTCCTTCCCTCTCTCATCTGCACCCCCAACACTCGAGCTCTGATTTTTACCCACGCTTCTCTCTTCCTCTAACTCTCTTTGCTCCTTGCTTCTCCCTCCCAGCCTCGCGCCCTCAGACGAAGGGCAGGATGCCGTAGACAAACAGGGCCATGACGGCGGCGCTGAACAGACCGGCCACGGGCACCGTGACGAACCAGGCCAGGAAGATGTTCCTGAAGAGCCGCCAGTCCACCGCCTTGCGGGAGCGGATCCAACCCACGGCCACGACCGAGCCCACCTGGAGGCCACAGTCAAGAAAGGGAAACAATCAGCAGCAGCAGCAGCGCGGGACGGAATGTTTCAGGTGGCAAAGTCAAGACACAGAGGAGCTGCAGGTTGCCCAGGCTGGTTTTCATTTTGTGTTCAGATAACGTCAGCAGTGTGTTTATACGGAGATTTATTTATGTATCTAGCTGTAAATTTTTAAACAAATGACAGTAAAAATGTGGAGGGATGTTAAACACCCATAGTACTTTTAGAATATTATATAAAATATTCAATGGAGGATTTTGCATTTCTGTACATGTTCATGGTTCAACTGAATATATTTTATAATTTCATAGTGTTTAATAATGTTGTCTACAGAGTATATGTACGTATATTAAGTATCTCACAGTATAAGTATCTGTATGTATTTAAACGTACTTTATATTACTAAGTGAAGAAAAAGGTGACAACACACACGTAGTTTCATGTAAACAGCCTTCAGCTCCTCTGCAGCTGCATGGTCCCAAATGACTGTTAGTTAGAGCAAGCGGATTACAGGAGTTATTGACTGCTTCAATTAAATTTGTGTGGAAGTCTGAAACTGGCAGGTCTGGTGTAAAAAAAAGAAAAAGAAAATCAAGACGTTCCCCTTTATCAGGCTGTAATTCTAAAACGGCAGCTGCTTGAGCTTTTTTTTTTATAGTCTCGATCCATAATGTAAACACATCTGCAAATGTCAGACTTCCACGGATTCTTGACTCACCTTTATTGAAGGAAACAAAATGAGAAATGCACTGAGAGACAATTTAATGTGGAGAACACACAAAAACAGCACCTCAGTGTGAGTGAAGCGTACAGTGACTGTTTTCAGCCTGATTTATGGCTCTTCTATAGCCAGACAAACACAAAAGGTCAGGTCACAGACACAGGTCAGCTTTACTCAGATCTAGACTAGTGATGGAGAGTGAAAGTCCATCTGTATTCCAACACCTCATTTGGATAATGTTATAAACGCAGCCTTTGCAAAGGAGACTACATCTCTGCGGCCATGATGTTTGTTTACAACCATTTGTAGTATTTCAGGAATGCAGAGCAATAAAGCCTGAACTCCGTGTGACCCGGGTGCCTGCAGAGCTTTTGAAAGAAGTCACTGTACAAAAAAAAAAAATCACACTGCAGCGCTCCACACATCAGGACTGGACATCGATTCCGTTTACAATCGTTAAAGGAGAAGAAGAAAATAAAAAAGAGCCAGGTGCAGCAACAACAAAGGTGCTGCTGCACCGAGACATAACTGAAGAGACGTCCATTCCTGCTCATTCACACACTCTCACAGCCATCTGGGAGACGCGGACAGATAAGTGCTGGCTACTTGAATTGAAATGATGGAAAGAAATTCAGTGTCACTTTTAACAATGCTTGAATTCAGAATCTTTGAAATGAAAAAAAAAACTGCTTTGCAAGTTAATTAGTCTCTTTCAAATACGGATTTTGTCCACCAATATCTGTGGCTCGCCCAGGCTCACTCACTCACTCAAGTCACCACAATCGTATTCCTCTAAGCATCAGTATACATTTAGCGTTTGATTATCTGGGGTTTTAAGAAAGAGACAAGGGCATCTGGAGGTGATAAATAAAATGAGGGATGAATGGTGATGCTGATGTTTAGACAAACTGATCATCAGTAATTAAATGCCGGTTTTGAGTCTTGTGCAGTTTTCTTTTAGCGAACAAAGTATTTATCTAGATTAAAATAATAAATAAAATGTTACTATATTTTCCAGACTCTCCAGGAATTTGTGCTGTTGCAATGGCAACAAATAATTCCACCAATCCCCTGTGAATTCTGCACGGCATTGGAATTTAAAACATTATAAAAACATTAAATCAAGAATTTTAGGCCGTGACAATAACAAAAAAATTACTGTCAATCCTTTAGGGAATGACTATTGTTTTGACATGTGGCGCTGACATGATTTAACACTGTCAATGTCACATTCTCCCCGTATAGGCCAACAATTTGAGCTAAAATTGGAAATCAGAGTTTTGGAAAATGTGCTCATTTGCTTTCTGGCAGACTTAGATCTGAAGATAAATACCCTCTTATGTCTGCCGACTGTCAGCAGCCGGCTAGCTGAGCTTGACTAAACAATATAAAACAGTCAGTCTGGCTCTGTCCAACTAGAACATAAAAAGACGGACTATTCCTTTAACTCTCCTCTCCACTGTTTCACAAAAAGGCTTTACTTTTTTTTATTAACAAACGGCCTCAAAATTATCAGATCATATTTGATACAAATAATAATATTTGATACAAAAAAACTCGACGTACTTCAAAAGCTATAAACTTGTGATTTGTGACTTTCTTCACATCAAATTTGGATGTTTCGCTGCTATAGGAAAACTGCAGGACAGGTCAAAACTTCAACAACAAGAGTTGTGATTGGTTTTGGCGATTGACAGCTACAGGTGAAGCCGTGTGGAGCTCAGGGGGAGGGCTCTCCATCACAGCTTCACTACCAATGACTCCAATACCTTGCAGTGGGTGGAGCTTATTGGGATGCCCACATTTGATGCAACAAGCACTGTTAGCGCACTCATTACTTCAATGCAAAATCCGCTGTAAAGACAGATGAGTGGAGAGACACAGAGAAAGATGGAGAGGGAGAGGTAAAAAAGTGGAAAAACAAGTGTGACAGGTAGGGTTTGGGGGGCAGAGGCTGGTGGGTGGGGTGTCTGCTTGCAGCCAAGCACAGGAGGGTGGAAGGTCCACACACCAAACCAGGCCAGTGCTGAGAGGGCAAAATGAAGGACAGAGTCGGTGGAGGAAACAAAACAGAGCATGAGACACCATGTTGATGGGGGGGTGGGCAAGGGTGGGCTGGGGCTGTGGGGGGGTCCTCCACATCTTCCAGCTTGGATCTGATGTTCCTGTAAAGATCAGGGCAAGAGGGGCTGCACACTGCTGCCCAGGGCTGTCTGCAGCAGGCTGGACACGGCCTGAATGAATCGATTGTTTTTCAAAGACAAACATTAGTGTGGATTGTCAGATGCAGGGAAATAAAGGGCGTTTTAGGCTCAAATTATCTGCAAGTCGGGGTGATTTGAACTCAGAGGTGCATGTGTGATTCCAGCCCTGTGCCCTGAGAGGCAGTGCGAGCTCCCTGCCCTGTGGAGATGATGGAGGAGCGTTACGAGGCCAGCTGGACGTCCACTCAGTCATACCTTGCAGTGTGTGGTACTGACAGGGATTCCGATATTGGAAGCCAACACGACTGTGAGTGCAGAAGCCAGTTCAATAGTGAATCCACTGTGGAAGAAGGGGAGGGGAGACGGGGGAGTGGGAGCAAAGACACATCCTTCATTATCACGTCTGTCTGAGATGTGCTGCCCATGGCACAGGCTCACCACATTCCATCACGTCACACGCTCAACGCACACACAAACACTGTGGTCTTCTCTGCCGCTCGGTGACACACACACACACAAACACAGTGACAATAAAAAACAGCATTTCTATCAGTTATCAATTATTAATAATTCACTTTGGTATAAAACTAATGGGAGTGCTGAAAATAAAAAACAGATAAAAAAATTTTTTTTTAAAAAGCTGCCCCCTGTTACAAAGTCAACAAAACACAGAAGCCAATAAAACGTATTAGCATAGATAAAGGCCGGTTGTCATCAAAGACTTTAAACACAATTTGACCCTCTAGTCGCTGTTGTGGGACAAAAAGCGTTGTCCTGGTGACTTAGAGGTTTAGGATTCTGACTGTGTGTCTGGCCACATAATACCAGGACTCTGAAACTTAAGTACATAAATCCATTTAGCTATGATTCATATTATTATTTATACTGTTTCCTGTTGTGGCATGTCCAAAGGTCTTTACCAAAGTATAATTTATCTTTTTGAACACAAGTTATATTTGATTCCCAGGTCAGCTGCAGATTAGCCGTGGCAACTATTTGTTTAAAATGGTCAATAATACGTTAAGTGTGACACGCAGAGTCTGCTCATCACAAGGAGACAGGGTTATTGGAATATCTTTGTGCCAAACTGGAAGAACCTGAAGAAACAGGAAGGAGTTGTCCGAAATGATAAAAATCCCTAAGTTTAACAGGTTTTACTGCTGATGCCCTGTGCTATTCACAAAAAACTGCACATACTAATACACACACACACACAGAGCTGTCCTTGACCCAAACAAACTTCTTTGTCTAACTGATGCATTGAAAGAGACACTAGATGAAGGAGAGCCCTCAGGACCGAACCGAAGCAAATTCTGTCTTAAAGTCCTGGCAAAAGACTAAGCTGGTGATAGAAAGAGGGTGATTGGGAAAGAAAGAAGGCACACAAGAAGAGAAGGGCCAAAAAAAAAAAGAAGAAGAAAAGAAGAAAGAGTGGAAAATAATTAGATGGGGCGAGCGTGAGAACAATTGAGACTTTAGGGTAAAGACAGAGGTTGGACGCCAAAAAAAAAAAAAAAAAAAACAACAAGACAAAAAAATGCAGTGAGGAAAACGGGAAGGAATGAAGAGAAGGAGGAAACGAGGGAAGAAGAGAGAAAAGGAGAAAAATAGAGATTTACAGGAGTAAGTAGGAAGGAGTCCAAAAAAAGGAGGACAGAAGGAAAAAGAAAAGCGCAAGAGGAGTCAGGCTGGCGTCCCTCCCTGCGGTTGGAGAAGAGAAGCCAGCGTTCCCACTGTGGCTGAGCCCCTCCCTCACCCCCCTGCTCTACTTCTCTTCTTCCAGAATGCCAAACAACTCTCTGTAACCCTGTGTGATGTTCCTGCCAGGCACACACACACACACACACACACACACACACTCGCTGGAACAATTAGACCTTAACATGCACTCATGCTCGCACACATACACAACCCCCCCCCACCCCCAATGACCTGCAGGCACTGGGCCTTGCTTCCTCAAGCCGACACGTTACACACAAACATCCCTGCGATGTGTGTGCGCGGGACACACACACACACACACACTTTAGCTACTGTGTGGGTGGACAAGAGGACAGAAAGAGAAAGAAGAGGGAGATCGATCTCAAGGACAAAGGAGCTGCAGTGAGCGATTATGGATGTGTGTTGTGGTCCGTAAAAATATTTATTTATTCATAAATGTTACGTAATAAGTCAAAGGCCAGAGGACTGACAGAGATTGTACCGTGCCACTACAGAGACAATCATTACTTTAGATTTTGGAGCATATTCCAGAAAAATTTTACTTCTAGCAAAGTTGAACTTAGGTTAATGTGCACAATGACTACTGTAGTAAGACTGAAATCATATCAGTTTATTAATGCAGTGTTTATGCCTAATGGACATAAAATGGAGAGGAAATTAGTAAACACATACCACCTTACAGTTTGGAAACAAAACGCCATTGTACATGTGTCCAAAGGTTTCACAGGTACCATAAATACACCCCATGCATTCACATATGTCTAGGAGATGCAACAAAGAAAAAATTATACACAAACTTGCCGGGTGTTTGTGTGGGAAACAAATATCTCAACTGCAGCAGCAGCAGCTTGTTTGGGGAAGTGGAGAGTGATTAATCAGAGAATACTCGAGAGGAACACCCTTGATTAGTGAGACATGTTCACTGTACAAGTGAACTCAGACACTTGGGGAGACAGAGCCGGCCTTCTAAACATGATTGTGCCACCTTGGGGTTATGCATGTTTCCGTCAGCATGGTGGGATTTCTGAATGCTGATTCATATTACATATCACAGAAACTAAAGACACTTGATGTTGGCAGGCCATTACAGCTGTGTGCATGTTCAGTACTTACCGATGAAGCTGTAGCACTGGATGGACCTGTGAGTGTCCGCAAACCAAGGCTTTTTGGAGCAAGTGAACCTGAGCACGTGTCATCTCTTCCACATTTACTCTTTTCTCTTCAAAATCCATCCACTCACATCCACATCCAGCCACACACCACCTCACTCTCCCATGTGTTCGCTTTCTCACCTTGAGGGGGTGATGGGAGTCAGGTCCTTCCCCATGGTCTGGATGACACGGCGGCCCCACACCCACAGGCCGGCGCAGATGCCTAAGCCACCGTAAAGAAGCAGCCAGACGGGAGTGGCCGCATCCTGCATCACGCCGCCTTGTTCGTAGATCATCCACAGTGCCACCAGGGGCCCGATGGCATTACTGCACAGGTGAGAACACAATGTAAGGTCATTTCGTACCTCCAGCATTCATGCCAAACTGAGGCTACATGATACTGAAATAGCTTCCCTGTAATTTAATAAGGACAAAGCTTCAGGGATAACGATATATTCTCAGGCATTATGGAAATATATTTTGACCAGTGCACTGTCTATGAAAGCAGCAGGAGGCAGCACCTGACATCATTGCCTCCGTGTGCAAAGGAGCCGAAGCAGGCCGTGAGGATCTGCAGAAAGTGGAAAAGCAGGAAAACCTCCGGCTTGTCCTTCTCTTCGTGATCCTCCTCCTCATCCACAGGCACTGGGGCTGGAGCCCCTTCTTCCTCCACCCCCTCCAGCTCGGTAGCCAGTTTCATCTCCACTCCACCCTCCTCTGCCTCAATCTCAGCCTCGGCCACAGCGTTGCAGTATGACGAGTAGCTATCGTAGCGTACCCTCTTCTTCGAATAGGACACGCTGTTGCTCCTGCCGCTTCCTTCGCCAACAAGCTTTTCACTGTCCTCGCGTGACTCTGTGCGTATGAGTGGCTGGACGGGCATGCCGCATATGGCTGCTGTGTAGCAGGTGTAGCTGTTGTTGCGGCGAAGCAGCCGGTAATTGTTGTCGGGCGGGCCGGCGTGGGAGCCCGAGCGATCGCTGTCGTCCATGCGACCCAGGTGGATTTTGTGAAGCAGGTCTTTGTACAGGCCCGAGTCCTTGTGCACTGTGTGGTACACCTGACCATCACTTCGCATGTGGCCATCGAAGCTGAAGCTGCCATTAGAAATTGGAGACTTGAGGCAGCCGTTGGTCATTGAGTGGGTGCGACCTCAAGGAGAAACGATGGAAAACGTAAGTGAGTACGTAAATTTTATGATAACTGAAACATGTAGGTATTTGTTTCACAACAGAAAGGGATTTCTTTAGAGCCTAAAAGAAATACATAAAACACTCTAGAGCTCAAGCCCCTCTATAAAGTTCTGGTTGAAAATAGTATTAAGATTCAGGTTTTACCATAGACTCTGCCATTTGGTGGGACGGTGCCTCCGTTAGCCAGGTTGGTGAGCTCTCCACTGGATTCACGGGTGCCCCGTTCACTGCTGCCCCCTGTCAGCGGCAACACAGCCTCATCTGTGCCCTTGGCCCCGGGGAGCTCCTTAAACACAGGGCTCTCTTCCTCCTCCTCTGGTATCTTGTCCAGGCTCTCGTCAGAGATCCTGGACAGAGCCTGCTCCTTCTTAAGACGGCCTGGAGGAAATGAAGTCATAAAAGTTACATGAAAAAAAATCCTTTATCCAACACGGTCAACAGTCTACAAATCATTGTAAACACTAAACTAATGAGGATGTCAAGATCTGAAAATATCTAAGTGATTATTTACAGTATGATAAAGTTTTGTGGATGAAGACACATGTTATATCATAACTTTTTCTCATTCATGCACCATCCATTTTTGTTGAAACTGTCTTGTCATTCTGCACTAAAAGCAATAATAATCAGAAAAGGCCTGGCTTCAGGTTAGAACAGAACAAAAAAAAAAACGCTGCAACATTCCACAAACACAAGTACATCCATAAGCTGATCCAAACTAATCCTCATGCTGACTTAAAGCGCCCCTACTCCTCACAACACCCCACAGCACAAAATACATAAATAAGCTCAGTCATCACCCGTTTCATTGTGACGGATGCAGTATTATCCTGATAACATCACACATAATCCTCACAGATATGCTGAGGTTATGACATGTTAAGCAACAGGTTAAGTCGGGCCTTGCTCATGTGCCCGGCAGAAGAAAGGCTCAGGAAAAACAATGTTTTCTAGTTCCTGCCTCAGTATTGATATTATCACTTGACAGCACACGGTTAGTTAAAAGGCCTCTAACAATAAATCGGAATTGTTAGAATACAAGGCATTTATTAGTGAGGAGGAAGGTTTTAATAGACTTCCTTTCTGATGTGCACTCTATCCTCAAATACTCCCGTGCTGCTCCTTCCACAGTTTTACGTCACGATTTTTATAGCACTACCTGCTTGGCTGCCGGCTGCTTTTCCCATTAGGCCCACAATTCCTAACCTTGATGTAAAAGCTCTTTGCACTGATCTGAACCTCTCAGATCTGGCAAAGTTTAAGCAAAGTAACTCGAGTACCACAAAGAGTTTTCAGGAGTAGCTGAAGCTCACGTGTCAGAACGCTGGGCTTTCAGATGGAAAGAGAAACACTGCATACACGTTCACACAGACAGACACCTACTTGCTATTTTCCTTCTCATCCAGGGACAGACGATGATCCAGACCAGAGCTGCACAGACCAGCGACCCGGCTAAGGTTATGAGAAAGATGGCCCACACCGGTAGCGTCTCTAACCCAAGCACTGCAATTAATAAGCACATACCGGAATAAGAAAATAACATCTTGCACGTAGTTTCAAAGTATCACACTCTTTTCACACCCGCAGAAGGAATTTGGAGCGAGCAAATGACATTGGCGCTGTCACTGAGACTGAGATGATAATTTGATCATATGCTGGTGTCAAATAAACGTAGATAAGATCTCAATTAGACGCTGCCTGGCTCTTACGTGGGGCTCCAGTGTACATGATGGAGAATGTGTTGATTCCAATGGTGGTGGCATAGAAGAGGGGCAGCGCTCGCAGGCCATTAGGAACAGAGTCATCCTGAAGAGAAGAACTGATTTTAGCACAGTCTCGGATGCAATAATATCAGAATGGTTGGTTGAGGTAGTAGAGTGTACTGTAAGTGGTTATTAATGGGGCACAACTTCAGAGATGTTTTCCAAAATACTGCTGAACAACAACTAATAAAAAATAAATTAAAAAATAGAACCAGCGCATGTGCCATTATGTCATATACATCAAATGATAAAAGATGATACAATAAGTTCACTTTTCTATTTGAAAAATAGAAAATTCTCTATACTGAAAAACAAAATCAATTACATAAACTGAGATTTGAACGTGTGCACTCCATGATTAACAACTTATTATTGTCAACTCTACATCCCGTCAAAGTGTTCCTAAAGAAATCTGCTCACTGATGAAGCAACAACTTCACTCTAGAACTCTAGTAGTACAATAAAAAAATAAAAAGGTGAAAGATTTCTGCAGGTGAATACAAAACTAGACATGCAGCTATGCCTGCTTACACAATCTGAGCTTCACTATTGATTACAGAGAGCGACCGACCTATTAAAGTAAAAGCTCCGTATCTAAAACCTGTTGATTGCAAGATTGATTATTTTAAGCTGATGCCAATAGCCTGTAGGGACTGAGATGAACTCATCCTTTGTTTGACCCAGCAAGACAGTCCAAATGATAAACTGTTCTATGAGTCATTCCTGCATAATCCTGCAGTCGTCACCTTAGGTCGACGTACAACACTTTTCTCTTCCTGGTCTGCCAGAGTTTGACTGTTATGCAACAACAGATCTGTGGGTGTTGCCAAATCAAATACGATTTTATCAGAGCTGAAGCTCTCTGCACAAGTTTGAGTGCACACGTGTTTGTCTGTGTCTAAATTCTCCTGTTGGAGACCAATAAGTGTGTGGTGCATGGAGACTAAAACCTCATGCATTTCTCTTCCAGCATCCAGGTGTTAAACCTGAAACTTTCTAATGGTTAAAATGACATTATTGCAGGAAAACACTTCTACACAAAGTGGAAACAATACGTTTTAACAGGAGGAACTTTCTGTGTGGTTGATTGGTTTTCATTAATTATACATTTCTTGGTTTCATTAGCTAATTGTTAATTGGTCTAAGTGGAGCGGTGCAGGGATTTGAGCCCACCTTGTTGAGGATCAAGTATCTGATTAGTAGGAAGAGCAGCCCAGACATTAGTCCAGAGAGCAAGGGGGAGATGAACCACGATGCCACTGGAGAGGGAGGAGAACGTGTCATCAGAAAATAAAAAGGAAGCAACCAACAGTCACTTACAGATGCAGCCTCACCAGTCACAGGGATTTAATAAGCTCCTTTCTTAGCTATTTGTGTAGCTCTGCTCTCTATCTGACCTTTAATTTGTAATTTCCTGCACTTACCCAAATAAGTTAGAATATAGAACCGTGAACCGTCTTCCAAGATGTTAAATACACGTGTTATAAAAGGAGTTTCATTCTCCAGTGCAGAAAAAGTGGGTTTATTTTATTGTGAAATGTGTCTAGTGGCTTCATTCTCATCTATTGAGGCTCCTAATGGAGAAGAAATTGGTATCTCTGCCTCCACTAAAATAGATTACTTGCCGTGTAAAATGGCCAAGGGAGTCATCAGTGCTGACAACAAAATCCGATAATTACAGTCTGTTTTATATTTCTGAAATCAAACTCCACTGTAGCTTCACACACACACACACACACACACACAACACCTCCGTGTAGTTTTATTTAACTTACACTCCACTTTTTTCAGTGGGAAAGTGGCAGTTGCAGAGATGCACATTAACAGACATCCCCACTGATTTGTTTTGATCCAAACAAAACTTGGTCATTACCGATCTTGACAAGCTGCATCCACTGGACGCCCTTGGTGCCGATGGCCACCATGGAGAAGCCGATAGTGGCGCCAACGATGCAGTGAGTCCCAGAGATGGGCAGCTTGAGGAACGAAGCAATTAGCTGCCAGACAGCTGACCCTGTGATCAAAACAGACGGACACGAATCTCAAGACACGTTTCAGATTTTCATTTTCCATTTTTTATAAAACAAGATTGCTACAAACAAATGTTCAAACTGTGACCTAGAGAAAACACCACATACGACCACGTCAAGTGACTTCACTGTCATTTAAAAAGCAGTGACATTGTGTTGTTTGCGCCTGCCTCAACTAAGATGAAGACTAAAAATAAATCAAACTAGGTTATGCCAGCGTGATGGCAGAAATTGGAAATGACTGGTCTAGATTTGTACGGTTTGTAACCTGTATTTTACATTCAGTATAATCTGAAAACTGCAGACCCATTATCCAAGTCACCACAGACGAGCTTTCAAAAATTTAAAAAAAAAATTACCTGCACTGATGTCATGTAAACATTATGAAAAAACCCCGAATCTAAAATTGCTAGATGAGATACGGTAATTGCAGTGTTTCTGATGTGGGAATATAGATCATTTGACAGAGGCTGTTTGTGTTCTGTGGTAAACTGAAAGTCGGCTGCAACAACGGATCTGCAGAAAGGCGCTAATAATGACAAACAACACAGAATAATGGCTCATTTATCAGGACATTATTGATTTACCAACATAAAAGTCCCACTGGGCCTGTCGAAACAGTCCTTTTTCACCCATTAATTTATTTTTGTTTTCTCTGGGCCGTTATTTGAAAAGTAATTCCTCGGCGTCTCATTTTCAGGCTTGAAGTTTTGAAAGCTCAAAATTAGACACTGACATTTCTATGCAGCATTGTGTTGTTTCGGCGAACATCAAAACCCTGATGGACACAATGTGAGTATTTTCCTGCTTTTATCAAATCAAACCAATAAGTTAAAGCTCTGTATGAACAATATGGCAGTGCACAGAGTTTCCTGTTTGAATGTTTCCCCCAACATTCACTGGTCGGCCACACCTGAATTTACAGGGACACGGGAATCCCCTGTGTTTAATATCGCTGCATTTATCACCGTTTCCCAGCCGTTACTCTGTCATTAAAATGGCATTGTCTCGACGGGTGCTCTATTGTTTTCGGTTTTGTGCCATTCATTTAATGAGGCAATTGTGGATGTGCAAAGCCGCTGCCGATGCTCAACAAATCCTGCTTGAGGACAGCGGAAAAGGTTTTTATTGTTAATCAAGTTGTATAGTCAAGTTGAATATTCACAGAGCTGCAAAGTTAGATAACACTACTACAACTTTTCTTAACGTTTATCTGGTAATATAACACGGTATATCAGAAGGAGCCAGCAACATTTGCAAAGTCAAAATGAATTCCATCACATGGCTCAAAAAAAAAAAAAATCAGTGGCTAGAAATGGCAGTGAAAACACTGGCAGATGTTCTTCAAATGAACAAAGACTAACTCCAAATGGACACACACCTGCAAAGTCATGTTATTTAGTAGTTTGGTTTCGGTTGTGAGCAAAAAGAAAAACAGGTAAAACCACAGCTACACAAAGGGATGCAGAGGCTTTTCACAGTTTGGTTCAAACACATACAGTAATAACGGGATGAGTAATACCCGTTTTCAGTCTACAAGGCCGATGGACATAAAGAGGACATTGCGATTGCAGTGTGGAGCTGCTTGCAGGGTCTGAATCTAGATTTTCCACACGGTAAGAGTAAGTCTCTGTGAGGATATGTGCCTCTTACATTTAACAGGGAGTTGAATAGGTTTGTTTAATATACTTTGTTATCAGTATTTAATTAAAATGATTATAATTTGGAGATGAATTCAAACAAAAGGCCTAACCTGCTTGTAAAAGATGTAATTTTTGTATATTGGGATTTTAGACAGACAAAGTAATTGGAAGCAATACAAAGTTTTTGTTCCAATATTGCCCTTGTTTACTCATGCTTTTGGAACATCTTTATGTTGACCTGACGTTGGTTGAGCAGGTAGGTGAAGGTAAAAATAAAAAAAAAAAAACATGTCAGGGATTCGGTGGCAGAAAAATGATGATGAACATTAGAGCTGACTGCAAGCTCTGCTCTGCGGAAGTCTTAGGATCCTGCCACTGCCAGTCAGAATCAAAGATTATTTTAAAAATGTTTTTATGACTGACATCTGCGACAACAGGGGGAGATCTAGTCTACGTCTCTACCCGAAGTTTGATTTGTTTTACCTGGATTCTTCAGACTATGTGTTGTCTGGGCTTCTGCATTCATCATTTCACCCCAAATCTGGGATTTTTCATCTGTGTGTTTTGTCAGTGCATTTGCAAAGTGCAAGTTACGCCATGTTTGCTTTGGCACAACAAAACACAACAATTTCCATTCACGTAGAATTTGCAGGTTTGTTTACTTCTCAAACTTTTAGTCATTACCAGTCATTGAATGCGCTGCTCAGTTTACTCACTCCTCAGATGAGTCCCCCATCCAGACTGTCAACAGGCCTGAAATCTGTGTGAACTAAATGTGAAAGTCTTCAGGTGTGTCCCCAGCTTTCTGCTTCACCTCAGCTTTAGTGGACTGAGAATTTTTACACAGTTTTTTGTAAAACACTTACCTTAATTTAGATTCTATTACAGTTTATAATAGAAAGTTTAACTTGTTTTAAACAACTAAAAATTATTTTCATATTTTCATCAGTGGATTATTCTGGCTTTGCTAAATTCTAATTATATGGAACATTTCCACTGATGTCCCTTGTGGCCTCACTGAGACATACTGTAATTGGATGTTTATGGGGAGCAGCACAATGCAATTCACTTACGAAATGAGCCATTTTGAAAATCTAACAAGGTCTGAGCAACTGCTGCTGTGACCTCTCTCTAAAAATGACACGACATAAACAGCTGGCATGAGATTAGTGTAAAGGCTACATGTGTGAAATGGATTTATGGGATTAGCAGAAACTACATGAGTCAGTGGATGTAAAAATCCAGTCCAACGTACCGACCATGGCGCTGACCTCCCCCGCCATGAGCACCGGCACTGAATCGTTGTACAGACTGACGTCGATGATGCCCTTCCGAATCGTCTCACCCACTTTGGCTCCCAGCAGCACCGAGCCCAGGGTCTCAAAGATGGAGGCCAGGATACAGGCCTGCCTCAGCGTGACTACGCCGGAACCCACTGCTGTGCCAAACGAATTGGCCACATCATTGGCGCCTACTGAAAAGGCCAGGACGAAGGCAATGATGAAGCCAATAACCACCAGCCACAGATATGATTCCAAATCCATCTTGATATAATTTCAGCAAAAAAAATCCAAGTGGAGAAAGAGAACTTTAAAAACTAACTTAAATATTCTAAAAATAAAAGAAAATAAGAAGTGCTGTGTGCGTTTTTAGCGGAGGACTTATTAAGCCCACTCCTTTTCTTCGTCCCCTGGTGGTAAAGAGTTCGAGGGGAGAAGCACAGCCGCTAACTAAGCGTTTGGAGTTCAGTCCAAAGATTGGAGACTAGTGATGGTGGGAGCAGGGAGCATTCCATAGCTTAGTGTGAGACAGGCTGTCTGCGCGGTCCTTCACCTGCAAGAGAAACGAGAGAGACGACACAGAAACAGATTAGTGTCATAAGCCATGATTACTCTTTTTGAAAGGCAGCCACCGTCTGACAACACCTCTCTGTGACTTCCTCATATAACCTGAAAGAAAGCAGTGGGTGTACTGGTGGATGGGGGGGGGGGTTACGAGAGAGAGAAAAAAAAAAACGAAGGATTCGAGACGGACGGCGACAATGGAAAGTTGGCATTTGATTATGAGGAAAGCAGAGGACATCTCAGATCGTTGCAATAGGAAATCACAGTCTCCACTTCAAAGAAATCAAATCAGAGCGTTCAGACGGCCGGCTGTCAGCACCGAGACTATAAAAAGACCACAGTATCCAGAGAGAGATGTGAGCAATGTTCCCAACGTTAGACTAGACTATTAACACCTTATCCCCACACAACAGGGCAGCAGATGCCTTTGCCAAACCTGCTTTGATTTCACAGATTTTGCCTTTGCCACACATCCAGTTTTTAAAAAACAAATAAAAATATTGGACTGTCGGACCATAACCACAACTTTTACTTTCATGCTGAACACACTGATGCCAAACGGACTTACTGACAGACTTATCAAACGTGTTAAACGTCTAATCACACACGATACGATAGCGTAGCGTTATCGGGAAAGTCTGGAAGCAGTCTGTCAACGCCGATATTATTTGTATAAGAAGGTTAACCAAGAAATAGTTTCTGTGATGTTCACAAGGCAGATCACTTTGCAGTCGCCCGTCTAATTGTTGGTCTTTCATCCTCAGCAGGACTGTAACAGTGCCCGCTGGATGCGAGACAAAACTTCACCGCAGTTTTGTAACAAGCTTTGGTTTGCTGGTTCAAACCAAATCGTGAGCTTTGCTGCAGTACAACACACAAAAAAACATCTTACTGCGTGCATTTAAGTTAAGACTGCAATGCAGTAGAGTTTGACTGCAGCTCGAGCTGGGAGCTCTACACAAACCTGCACTTTGGGTCCAGGTGAGTAAGCTTAAAGGAACTCATTGTATTCACCTGTATATTCTCCTAAAAATGAAAAACATTACAAATAATTTTGGCATATAACTTTTTAGTCATAACTTAAATCACTTGTGTAAAAAGGTCAAATTAGATTTTTCTATGAATGTGTCCATACTACGGGCATACGCAGACCTGCTCTTCCCAGAGAGACTAAAAAACACTTTACAGATGTTTCACAAAGTTGAAATTACTAATCTGCTGTGTGTACAAACTCCTTAATGAAGATAATTAAGTAAAAAGTAAAGAGCAGCACCTGCCAACTACATTGCCAAGTTATAATAACTTGAGTAATTTTTTTAAAGCAAAAAATAGCTGATTATACTTCAGCATTATAATTTTACTTTATTAGATGGAACAATTACCTGATAAATCAAAAGAGATATGACGAGATTAATGTGTAAAGATAAAAACTGTCAGTACAATCCTAACACAACACTGTCCGAAGAGCTGCGGTTGGGAGATGATCTAATGCTCTGGTGATGCCCTCGATTTAATCTCTTAGAAAGTGGATCACATCAGATCCATCGAAGCAAACAGCTTTAATGTCCTTGTAAAGTTCCACAAGGTCTGTTTAGATGGCAACAGTGACAACAGGCTTCCCACACAGATGAGGGAGGCCACCAACACCGAAGCCCCTGGTGGTCCTCAGGAAACCTCTATATCACACACGACTTAGTCGGCGTTTGTTCTCCTCTTTTTCTTCTTTTTTTTAAATCCATGCCACATAATCAAAGTCCTCTGACAGAGGTTAATGGCAGCACATTCCCTTCTATGGTTAATCCAATTGTTAATGGGGAGCATTAACTGTAAACAGCTTCAAGCCCAAACTAGTACATTCAACTGACTCCTTTCCAAATAGCCTACAGCGAGTTATGGCTCCCTCCTCCTGACCAAGAGCTCCATCTGGAACAGTTGAGGTCACGTACGGTTATTCATTATCCTTCGATGAACCACAACACACAGATAAAAAGATGCTCATAACTTCTCTCTAGATCAGGTCCATGAAAGTAAAAGAAGATCCGGTATCTTTACATGAAGCCAGTAATTATTGAACCATTAACAACCAAGAATCTAATCTTCCCTCTACTTGAGGGAAATCAACAGCTCCCAGGCTGGGTCTTTTTCCAACAGAGGCAAAGACAGTTAAGAGACGGCCAAATATCTCTTATTAAACAAATATGGTACTGATGCACTCATGCCTGAGGTGAAATTCTCTATTCACCTGCTTCCCTCCAGAGAGAGAGAGATCAGAGCAAAGGATCAGAGCAAAGAACCAGTGCTCTTGGATTTAGAGATTTAGGAGTCTCAGACACAGAAGTTTGACACTCTTTAGATGAAAAATTTCAAAGTCGTGAACTCATGTCCATCGAGACACCGGCTACACAAAGGTTAACCAGGTTAATAATTAATGACTACCTGTACCAATACAATTCTAGACCGGACACTTCCATCTGAAGCTCTAAAGGTTATTGGATTCTGTACGTGCTTTGTGTCACATATAGTTTCTGTACACTTGCTTTCATACTGCTTCATCTGGAACATTAAAATGTTCTGTTATGGTGTTTTATTAGGTCTGCACCAATATGCAAATTTTAAATTGCCTTTGAGAGATGCAAGTTTCCCTAAATTGTTTTTTTTTTCTAAAATTATTATTTAGTCATTTAGTGTATTTGATAACTTCAACACCTTTGAGAAATGCTATAAAATGATCAGTTTTGCAGTTTGCACGTATTAACAATACCAGAGTCTGAAGGACTAACAGCTTCCTGAGTAAATGTTTAATCCAGAAAATGCTACCACCACAAGAGGACCGCATCACCAGTGAAAACAGACAGTACATCATTTAACTGTGTATAAATTTGGGAAGGGGGAGAAAACACACGACTGACTTTCATGAAGGCGTGCACATGAGCGCCAAGCCTTAATAATCAGGCTTCCAAATATAACAGCTGCAGCTGACGCTTGGTCCATTGTTTTGTACCAGTTCATAGACGGCTGCTCCCAGGTGTGTGTATTTAACATGACATTAAGCAGGAGGAATGTTAGGTGACTGACAGCTGAAGCACCTCTAAAGCCTGGGTGGGCATGAAACTTTTCTCCTTTAATTATCAGTACAAAGTATGAACAATGTCATTAGAAAATAGCAGGTTCTTTGTTACAGCCTGCACGGGTACAAGCCTGAAGACTCAGACTTTTGGGGAGAAGTCTGACCAGTTCTCCAGCAGTGCAATCTGCCACAAACAACAAGTCGCCAAGCTTATGATTCTCTTAGGTGTGCTGGTAACAGCCAGTGAAGGACAGTGCCATCTACAACTTCTATTTGTTATCTTGGATCAATTGTTCACAAATTGAATGCCGAAAAATGCCAACATTTTTCAAATAGCTTTTCTCCTCAGTAACAAACCTACAGTAATGGTAAATGGTAAATGGTCTGCATTTATATAGCGCTTTTCTACCTGCCGGTACTTAAAGCCCTTTACACTGCTTCTTATTTTACCCATTCACACTCACAATCACACACACACACATTCACACACCAATGGGGGAAACACTCACCGGGAGCATCTAAGTGGGAGTTCAGCGTCTTGTTCTAGGACACTTTGACATGTGACTGGAGGACCCGGGGATCGAACCAGCAACTTTGGGATTAGTGGACGACCGCACTACCTACTCACACATTTCGAAAATGAAGTACACTATACAAGCGTCCACCGTTCAGTGATGGAACAGGCCTCCTGCGTGAACGACTAACTGAGACGACTTCAACTCTAAACTCTAAACTTTGGTCTCAGCATTGGACCAATGCCCCCCACAACAGGAGAATAAACTTTCATGTACTGTACTTTCTGGTAGAGGAAAGCAGAGCATCTGCACAAAACCCATCAGACTTGCAAAAATATACACAAATAGATGCAAATGCATTCAATATATGCAAACTCTAAAGCAGGGGTAGGGAACCATCAGGCGTGATCGGTCGTCAGGCGTGACTTTTCTTCCAGCAGCAAACTGATTGAACGCACCTAATCAGCAGTAGACGGGGCGGTTTAATTTCAAAACAAACCTGCAAGGCTCATGTGCATGTTCATTCTGAATTTAGCTCTACATATGCTGCGCTTACATGAACTTAAGTGACCAGGTTACACAGAGTGATCAGCTTTTTCAGGTATTCGGGGAACAGTGTTAACATGCACTTAAGAAACCCGGTTACAGGAAATATGCCTATACATGCAACACAAGAGTAACCCGATTTCTCCTCCATCTCGGATTTATTTTGGAAGCATGTGTTTGTGTCGCAGCAGTGTGACAGCACAGGAAAGGAAAGGAAAGACACACGCAACTGATCCACAACAGTCCGAATGCTAAAAAGCCACGTGGGAAAGTGAAATAATATTTATTTGTAATTAAAAATTTCTTTTAAAAACTTAGGGGGACTTACTTTTTTTAAATAAAGCAGCATCGCCGCATTAAGTTTTGAACAATTTCTCCTTTCATTCATTCTTGCACTTGCAGTTTACTGTCTGCTGCCTGTTGTTATGCAAAGGCACAGTTGGAGCAAGAAAACTGATGAGCAAGAAATTATTTTAGTGAGTATGTTAGAGCTGTACAGAGTACAGTTTCCAACATGAAATATCACGGAAGGTTTTATGTAAGAAGTACCTCTAGCAATATTTCAGCCAAGATTTGGGCATGCTCACTACACAAGCTATCAACTAGGTTACGGGGTTTGACATTACAAGTATCTTGTTGAATACATCATATTCTATTTCTTACTGCGACTCAGTAGTTTGAGATTTGCATTCTGCATTTTTAGTGAATATTTCTAATGCTTTGGTGGTTATAAAATACACACTTTCTGGAGGTAGCTGTGGCTAGAGAGAGTGGTGATCACATTTCTGGAGTGCCGTGTCCATATGTTGAAGTGTCCTTGAACAAATGCAAAACGCTGACCTGCATGGAATGGATTTGCCATTCAATGCAGCAGTGTGTGTGTGAGAGGCAAACTAAAGCGTTTTGACTGCCAGGTAGAAAAGCACGATGTAACTGGTGTTTATTATGCAGCACCCATGTCAAAGGCTAGCAAAAATAATAAAAAGTCTGTGAGGTAACGTCGTGTTGAGGATTATTTCTGGCACACATATTCTCTTCAAATCCTGTCAGTGTCAGGTGGCAAACAGTTCATGTAATGAGGGGAAACAAAAAAAATACTTATTAAAAAAAGACTTATTAATGCTGCAATATTGCTAAATTCCTGAGGAGAATATTAGCGGAATGGAATGTGAACTCTTTAGCAGCATCACAACCTGAACAAAGCACTTCACCTGTTCCAGCCACAACCTCCACAATTATATGTTGTATCATGAATGTAAAAATTGTGTGCAAAATGCTTTCATCTATTATCTAAATGTTTGCTGTTGTTGCTGGACAATGCTCATCCATCTGCCTCAGATGCTGCTGCACCACAGCCACAGCTGGTGCAAAACACAGTGTCACGAGCTAGAGGCTGCATCGACATGCAGCTGCACTATCCACGCACTTACTCACCCCCCTCCGTCATATTAACTAACCCTCTTTCTCTAGGCACATGCTGAAAGGAGCAGAACTACAGCATACACGCAGTGTCAGATGATGACTCACAGCAGACTGCTACCAGTGCTGCCTGATTGTTACACCTGAAGCACAGGCAACTGCGGTCCATGCCGCCAAGGACACTGGGTGCTCACATCTACCAGATGCCTTACTAAGGTAACAGAGAGATGTAGTTAAGATGAGAAATCAAGTCAAACAGGCAGGTAAGTAGAGAAATCGTGATGCCTGGAAATCAACTCCACTCACCTTCATGTCTCCTTACATCAGTAGAAGGTGAGAAAGTGGTGGGGATGAATAAGTGTCAAAAGACAAATGGCAGTAAAGGGGAGAAATGTGTAGAGAAAAAATGTCAGGTTGAAAAACAAAAACAAAACACAAGTGAGCACGTGACTGACAGAAAACAAAATTATGAGGAGAGAGTGGATGGTAATAACTGATGACAGGAGGAGAGGAGGAGTGGAAGAAATGAAGCAGAGAGCAGGAGAGCTGTAGTGAGAAATCAGCAGGTTGTGGTGTTGTTGCAGGAGAGGAGAAAGCGAGCGAGCTAAGGAGAGAGAGAAAGAGAGAGAGAGCGAGCAATGCAGCCAGCTGAGTCTAGACTGCCTCTTAAAGGAAGGCATCCGCATTCACAACACACAGCAGCCAATGACGAATGTTGAGGAGGCCGAGATGAGCCGCTGACTGGCTGTCTGCATCCAGAGAGGATGGACAGATGGAGGGGGCAGCCAATAACTGTGCAGGAGGAAAACCATCGAGGGGTTGGATGAGACAGAAAGTGGATGTGTTTTACAGCCAGAGAAAAGCATGCAGGCAGATCAAGGGCATTCAGAGAAGTAGCCCCTTCTCCCTGACCTTAGTGATGTAGGACTAAATACAGATGCAGGTTGAGAAGTAAAGCAACAGTATGATGAACTGAGGGAATGAGCTCCGCTGCCCGTGACCAGATTCAGTGTGACAAAATGAATTTGCCCAGCAGCACCATTTTTCTTAGCAGTGGGGCCATCACACAGGAACGCACACACAAACCCCATCGCCACGCCATCGCTTGGGCGCTATGAGCCACCCATCACTTTCACGGCCTCTCTCTCTTCCACAATTGTCCCTTTCAAAGACATGCTGGACAGTACAGTCTGTCTTTATGCGACTCGGTCTCAGTGAGTCTCTAGTTGACACGATGAAGATTGTGGAACGGAGTCGCTGCAGGCACGTCGCTGGCAAAATACAAAGCAGAGCCAGAGCCCACATCACTTCAGATACAAAAAAATAAAGACAAGAAAAACTCTACACAGACAAACTCATGCAGTGCAAGTCAGCTAAACGAGTTGACGTTTTCTGCAAAGTTTTTGTTCCAACTACGTTTTTGGCACAAAACTCAAGCTGATTATGAATGTTCTTCAAAGTTCTAAAAATTTTTTCCAGGGATTAAACATAACTCCAAATTACCTGCTCACCTAGATTCTATCTTGCAGTTTTGTACATTAACTCCTGACAGTCTCTGCAAAGTTTTACCACATGCTTAAAAACACTTTTTACTCACGTACCATTGGAGCTAAGGAAAGACTATTCATGTCCTGTTCCTTTGGTTCTCACACACTGTGCAACGACTAGAATAAGGGCGATTAATTCATTTGTCTCGCATTGTTCAGAAGTCCAGTCTTGTGTTTGTGTCTCGCTCTCTCCTTTTGGTCCCTCAACTGGTCCCTTCTACTAAAAAGCCTATCTGCGTCAGCTGCACCTGCTGCCTCTGACTCTGCGCTTCGCAGCAGGGAGGCGCTGTCTCCTAGAACCCAAACAACACACACACACACACACACAGTGTTAAGAACAGTCGGCCCCCATGGGCAAGCAGGGGGTCACTTAAAAATGACAACAATGGCACGCATGACTGCAAAGAGCTTGTCAGTCTTGACACCATCTTCATCATCGTTTTTCTTTGTGAGTGTGGGGCTACATTGCAGCACTTAAGCTTCTTTTTGGAAAAAAATAGTTTTTCTATAACCAGATTGGGCAGCAGAACCACAAGCAAAACGGGTGCCAACCTTCCCCACAATGAAACTCGACTGTCAAAAAGAAGGAAATGGGTTCAAAAGAAATACTTGCAGATTTTAAGAAGTGGTCTGTGGTTTTCTCCGCGTTTGCTTTTTACTGCTACAAACTAAAAAGGGAACATTTCACAGCAGAATCAATAATTGGATGATTTTCATAAGGAAACTCTGTATGTTTTTGAAATTGCTCACTCTTTGAATGTGTACATTCACCAAAACTTTACAAAGCCACAATTATTTAATTTTCTGCAGAATCATATGATGCATATGTGGAACAATCTCGATGGACTTGTTCATTCATGTTATCAACAGCAGTTTCAGAATATGTTGTTTTTGACAGATAAGTGCTTGCACTTTTGTACTTCAAGTGCATTTTAGAGCATGTAACATGTTAGTACTTCAACCAAAAAAATTAGAAGTGTTACTTATATCTGCAGCAAAACACGTTTTTACTCAATACCACTCAATCTTTTACTGAGATTTTTTCATATTCCATCACTGCTTAAAGTCGACATTTTTAATAATCTTTTTCATTAACTTTGTTTTTTGCTGTCTGACACAAAAGACTGCCGCTTTATCTTGAATCCGTCTGCCTTTGATTAATATAGCAAGACATCATCTTCAATGCAGTTTGACAAAATGCCAAACTAAAGAGAAATGTCAAACCCGTGCTCCATAGACAGAACAAGTATCTGAGCCTTTGAAAACACAAAGCAGGCTGAGTTACAACAGCAAACAATCGAGTCCCCCTCTGACTTCCAGTGTTGAGCAAGGTTTATGTTTAAATACTCTTAAGGTCAGCTCTCTCTGGTTTCAGCGGAGACTGTGCAGAGGTTCGACTCTCTCGCCCTGGAAAGGCAAAGACTGAAGCGGCGACTCCTTATGCAAGTGTCTGTTCAACTGTTTCAAGTAACTGAGACCGACACCCTGTGCTGCCCTTACAGTTTGTCTTTGTGGTGGTCAAACGGGTCCAAAAAGGACATAGAACAAAACAATGAGCAATTAATGAAAACGCGAAACAAATTCAGATGTTACTGTCTCAACAGTTAACTTTTATATGATTCCAACAAGTTTATTTCATTTTTGGTGAACTAATTAGAAATTTGGTAGAATGCTTAAGTTGAGTCTCACACATAGACAAACACAAAACTTAAAACTCATTAACACTCAAAATAGAAGTAACACAAAGGATTCAGATCAAAATACTTCTTTTAGACTGGCAGAAACTATTAGTCACCTCTGAAAATAAACCATGCTCACAACAGGGATCCTAATTGACCAATCGCATTGTGCCTCAAAGATAAATATAAAGCCGACTACTTTATTAACCACAGCACGGGGGCTGCTTTTGTTGGCTAGGCTTCACATCATAAGACTGCTGACACAATTAGGCTTGGTACCTACCAACAATTGTGGCTTTTTAAGGTTGCAGTCGGCCTTTCTTTTCTTACAGCCATCTGTCTCCGTGTTCCTCATACTAGGAGTCATCTTACCCTTGACCCTCTCTCTGTTTTCCTCTCTGCTCTCACCCCCTCCCACTATCTGCTTTGGCAAGACACTTAAACTTCTCTTCCGTGGAAGTACTCGGTAGCAAACAGGTCCCCTTCACCCATGTCCTTTTTCATAAACCCGTCACTGCCTGCTCTTCCCGATCTCTGTCTCATTGGTGTGGAGTCTGACTCTGTACTAGAGATGTCAATGACAAATCAATAACTGATCTGCTGGAGGTTTTTTCGCAGCTGCCTAGTTTTGTTAGCCTACGTTATCTGGGGCTCGAGGGGCTGCACAGGTCACATAAGTGTCAAAACACTTTATTAACAATCATCTAATAACGTGTCAGCAATTACACAATAATTGATTATTAAACATTACAGAATATTGATTAAAGCCTGCATCCCTGCTCAGTTCTCAGAAAGCCCTTCCAGGTCCTCCAAGCTACCTACACAACTCCTTCTCAACTGCTGAGACTGGTAATCTGCTGTAGGCAAGTTCTGTGGTATTAAATTGTGTTACTGGGGCAAAGTGGGTGCCGGTCTTAGCTGGAGTGAGTGAGTGCTGAAAATGAAGGCAAAAGGACAAATGCGAAAGGCCGGGGACCAACACAATTAATGAGGTTTTAGGCTACTGACACTAATGAGCATAAAAGCATGTTGTTGTTGTTACTTTTCGTTTTTTGCATTCACATTCAGCTGCTGATAGACAAATTAAATCTTGTCCAAAGTGGAAAATGAAAAAAATGCCAGAATTTTGTTGTAGCGAGCAAAGACAAAAAAGAGCCTTATGCTGATATATGACGTATCATGTGAATTCATCCATCTGAATATCACAGGATCTATGAGCGAAACTGTTCTGCTTTGAACCCAAATTAAAAGAAAAAGTTTATTTTCTGTTAGTCTGATAACAGCCCTATACAACATGATCCAAATAAAGTACTAATATAAGAATAACAGATTTACAAGTTCTTTGCTATGTACTGTACTTTGTTCATTTGTCCGAGTTAAGTTGGCTATAAGTATCTGCACTGACATGGACACAAATGATTCTATTAAATTATGAAATATCTGTGAATGTAAGAAAAAAACTACAACAGAGGACAGGAAGGAAATGAATGCTTCTATTAGCAAATGGTGTAAAAACAAACAGCTGGTTGCCGTCACGGTGGACGGGTGCAGCCACACGTGAGGTAAAGACAGGTACAGAAGGAAAAAAAGGAGTGAGGCAGAAAGAAAGAAAGTTAGTAAGAAGAGAGAGAGAATGATCCCACTAAGCTGGATCTAGTGGCCTGTGCCCTCCTGCTCTTAATCCGGCCTTCAAGCACATGACCCAGCTAACAGTATTAGGGGGCGCTTTGATTAGACCTACTGCTGTGCACAGGTAGTAAGAGAAGTGGCGGCGGTGCAACACGGAGACTTGTGCTCTGACTCGGACACATGCACACACTGTATTATCCGCACATTTGACCTCAGTCTACGCACGGCCTGCACACAGTGCGAGAAAAGGCATGACGCTGGCCGGATCGGCTGTTTTTCTGCGTCAAAGTTAAGGAATAAGGCTCAAAAACATGGTGCTCACATTAGTTATGGATGATAGGATGGTAGGAAGACTGGTACGTGGAGAAGTCACAACAATGAGAGGAATTTCACAAGAATTCAGCAGCAATCCTGAATTCACATCAAGGCGCCTTTGCAAGTGAGGTGAATTTGGTGTGTGAAAATAATCAAAAAACAATTAAAAAGTTGCCACCGGTTTAAAATTTAATTAGCTTTTCTGATTAAAAACCCAATGTTATTCAGTCAATTCCAATCACCCTTTAATATTCAATTATCAATGTTGACAAAAAGTTTACCCTCAAAACAGTTATTTATCAATCTACATTGTAGAATTAACAATAATTCATGTTGTCTTTACAAAATCAGTGACAAAGGGAATGAAATGAAGCTGGTCCAATTTTTAAATAATAACTAGAAGAAGTATTGGAGAATGGAGCACAGCTTACCTTCACTATGGATCATAAATAGCATTTTAGCCATTTCCTATTTAACTTTTCAACAGTAGTTCAATATTGAATCGTAATAACAGCAACACTTAAAACAAACTACAGTATACATCCACAATCATGTGGCAAACTATTGGTCACCATGCAATTCAGGATATAGTGTTGTGCAACACTTATGAAACGAGAAACTGACAAAGACTGAAACCCAACAGTCCACGGGTTTCATGGCAGTGATGCGCACACACACACACACACACACACACAAACAGACACAGACACAGACACACACAGACACGTCTGTCTCTCTTTACTTGTGAGGACACTTATTATAAAATCCCTAGCACCTTACCCTAACCTAATTCTAACTCGGACCCTAAAACCCAGTCTTGACCCTCAAAAAAGCCATTTGAATTTGTGTGGACCACCTAAAATGTCCTCACAACAGTAGTATTAATACAAAAATTTGTCCACAGAAGGCTATAAAGACATGCCCACACACACACACACACACACTGATTTTCCTTTTTAAATTCAAGGAGTGTCTTCATTTTCACATTTGTGTGACAAGCTGACATGTGCCAAGATTTAGAGGGAACAAATCAACGTATCTGGTTAAATCTTACTGTATGTCAGACTAACAACAAAACTGGCTGTGGTGCACACACTTGATTCTTTAACTATTTGTGAGAGGCAGTAAGCAAATAAGTTTGGGGCATCCTTACTTCTTGTAATTTGTCAATGATTAATACCTGTGCAGGGCACAGCAGAGCGTAGTGGCTGGGTGAAGAGCACAGCGGAGCAGGGAGAGGAAGGGCTGGGTGGAGCAGAGTTAAATGCACATTTCCAACACTGGAATAAAGGCAGCAAGTTACCAACCTTACTAAAACGCTGTAATTATATCGATTTTACTGGTTTTAAAAGGGAAGTCCTTTAAACACAAGGCAACAGATTCACAAGAGCCTCTGAGTACAGTAACGGACACTACACACTTTGTATATAAAGATGCAAAGTTAAATATCCACATGTAATTTGATGTCAGTGAACAGTGTAATAATATTACACAACAAGAGAAGTAAATCAAAGCAGCTACAACTGCAAGTGCTGATAGCAAAGTATGAATGAGTTCATCCTAACTGCACAGTACACAGTGTGACCAGTGTTATCATGTGCTTGCAGGTTGTGCTTTCCAACTTTAAGGAGTGGTAATCCTTTTTGCATTAGTGTGGAACATTTGCACATCAGGTTACACCCAGACGCACCTTATGATTAAACTTCACCCTCACTGCCCCCCAGGGAAAATGTGTTTTGAAGCCATGTAAAACACATATTTTACCCTAGAACAGTACATACAGTATAAATAAATTTGACAAAACCGCCACCCAAAGGTTCACATAAAATAACAATACAGGCACTGCAATATTAAATCCTGCCATTTTCATCCTCCAATACTCAGCCAGTTCAGCACTGATTTCGGGGGGGGATGTCAACCTGGACAGCATGGTTAGGGGCGACACGTGCTATTTTTCTTTTGTCTGAGGGTTGTCGCAGCATGTGTGACACTGAGGGAAACTCACTGTGACAAGGGGTCTGGTGGTGTTCCGGTGATGGAGGGTAAATGGGGAAGGAGGGTGGGGGTTAGCCTGGGTCACCTCTAATCCTGTTGAGATGAATCATTTCTACCTATCGCCTCAAATCAGAACTTCACCATGTCCCACCAGGAAGGGACACAAGGAAACTCACATTTTTCGCTTGTACCAATGGATTTACTCATTGACTATGATACAAGTATCTCCACTTGTATCATACTGTATATAGATTCCAGACACCTCTTGTATTTGAATCACGGCTGTCTTCTTTATTCTGTCTTACTTCACCTCCTACAAGCTGTAGACGGCAGCTGTTTCCATTAAAAAGTTGCTGAGATATTCAGCTTCACCTACGAGTCATCCACCATTTTAAATACTGCCTAATACATTTTATGTTTTTCTGCAACATGATTTAATTACTTCAAAGATCCTTTTCTTTAAAAAAAACAACAACACGCACACACTTGTGTTGCTTATTTTTTCACACCAAGCTTAGAAATTATAACTTTATAAAAGTAGAATTCATAGCAGAGATGCTGTATTGGATTGCATTAAATTGTCCATATGTAGATAATGAAATGGCCAGGAGAAATGTTTAACCAATGTCCCAAATGATCTGAATTGCCTCATTCCACTGGAGATCTTGCACATGTGCAGATGATCGGCTTACTTCAGACCACTGTACAAAGGTATGGCAAATTGGCACGTCCGTGGCATGGACAATAACTGGCTGTAGCTCAGCTGGTCGTCCATGAACCGCAGGGTTAGTGGTTCTATTCCTGGTTCATCCTGGCCACGTGTCAAAATCACCGTAGGCAAGACACTGGATCTTAAGTTGCCCCTAGTGTGTATTAGTTACTTGTAAGTTGTTTTGAATAAATTTGTCTGCCAAATAACTGTAATACAGTTTGCAGACTGACAGAGTAGATACAAGACAGTGTTGTTTATATGTGTGTATCCTGAAAATATGATGGAAGCACAAAAAGTCTTATGCAGCAGCAAGAAATCAAAGTGTTTATGTGTACAAATTATGTTGACAGGTTTGTTGACTTCAGCTCAGACTGAAACTGGGTAAGCCCTCACGGCATTACTGGAGTAGTGGGAGAGGGAGTCACTTACTGTAGGACCGTAGCAGAGATGGAATGTGTGAAACATTATGAAGATGTCATCACCTGTTCAGTACAGGGAACCCTGGAGGTTTTCAGTAATATTTCATCCTTGTCTCCCAAAGTTTAGTGACTCGGCATTACCCTAAAAAAAGCCTCTCCGCTCAAGTCAAAGACTAATTTCTTCTGAAGAGTCCCTAAGGTTTCTTGTAGTAGTATTTTTGGTGCCAGTGCATTTTCCAGGCTCTGTTCCAAATCAGTTCTATGTTTGGCCTATCACAGATCTAAAGAAGAGCCATTATATAATTCACCAACATAAAAACAAGGGCAAAAAAACTGCATTGGACTATTAATCATAACCTCCACTCAGTTAGAAAATCCTCATTCTTATATAAAAGAAAAAAATGCCCCTCATACTGTGTTAGGCTTGTTAGGCTTTCATGTTATGAGTCATCGTGTCTGATCACAATAGTATTTCCTCAACACTATTACATGTCACAATTACGTGTCAAATAAATTAAATATGGTTATTATTTTCAAAGAGTCTGGTTACTTGTAGTGCATTACTGTTTTAACCATCACGCTGAATAGGAAATGTGTGTGTTAAGGAGCAGTTCACCTCTACCCTATTTAGCAAATTAGAAAGCACTGCTGGTTAGAGCAGACAGAAAAATTAGGGTAATAAATACCAGAAGTAAAATAAGTCTGGACATGCAGGTTAGCTGAGGGTTCTCTGATTGTCCGATAGAGGGAACAACTGGATCCCATTACCCCATGAAATCGACATCTGAGTGGAGAAAAAAATAAAAGTGAACTATTAAGAAAACTGGGATTGTTTTTTGCATTGTTAAGTGAGCAGCCATGCCATAGACCAGAAAAACTGTACCACATCAATATCACACGAACTCTTGAGAACACACATGATGGATGCGTGACAGCCTACATGCATCTTTTAATCTTAAGTGTTTCCACTGAAAAATGTGCAAATATAATGTGACAACTAACAGATTTGTGGCAACAATGTGGAAGAAAAAATAACTGCTTGTTTCAAAAAGCGATCTGAAGCAGAATCCCTTACATTGAATTCCCACACACCATTGTCCTACCTAGCTAATGCCCACCCTGCAAAGAGACGTCCACATAGACACCATCAGACTGTATTTGACTGCTTACAGCTTTGCTGCTTTCTGAAGTGTCACATATCCACCACTTGCTCTTGTTGCTAAAGGCAGTCGGGAGGACGAATGGCTTGGCTAGAAATAGCAGTGTCACATGAGTGTGGGCAGTGACCAGGCGGCCAGCTGTGCATCCTTACATGGAGCCCTGACCCGTCTGTACAATCAAATGCAAACAGGCGGTAAAATTGTCATTTTAAAAGCGTGGACGAGCAGAGAAAGAACATCCATGTGAGACTTGTCGCACTGTTCACTATGCCCTGGTGTCCAACTAAGAGAGAGGAGTGAAGATGGACACGTGAGCTCACACCTGTTAAAACATCCAGATTTTTACAAACTCAGAAGAACTTTCACAAGCACAAAACCAAACCCCCTTTCCCACGAGAAAAAGTAGGAAAACATGCTTTGTTTATGAGGTTATAGCCGTACAATTAATTGAGAAAATATTTACACAAATTCATATTTGGACTATAAACACAAAATTGTGCCCATTACACCCTAATGAAGTGCACATTTTCCCAGACTAATTCCTGTGCGAAGGCTGTTTGCTGAGCAGAATTACAAACAATAAATGACTCTCACCAAACCACCCACTCAAACCTAAGCAACAACAACAAAAGTAGAAAACAATCCATACAGCAATTTTTCTAAATAAAGGGGTTTTGGCAATTTTCTGCAGCACAATTTTGCAAGTGCTTTCCTGTTTGACTGGCTCTTTGCAAATTCCTTACAGTTTTCCAATCAGCAAGGGCATAGATCTGTAACTGCCAAGAAAAAAAAAAAAGTTTTCACTGACAGCTCCTTCCAGATGTCAAAAATAACTTTGGCTATAGTATTTCTCAGCATTGCTCTATTACTTTGCTGTTAAATGTTTCCCCAAAACCTCATAGTGACCCCAGGCCTTAGTGGCAGAATTATGACTCATTAAAGTCAACCAAGCCATAGGTGCCTCTGGACAAATGCACCTGATTGAGAAGAATAGGAAAATAATGCCCATTCTAGCGCCTATAAATAAAACCACAATGCCTCACAGTTCGGCAGTAAGCCCGTCATTAGCATAGTTAACACCAGGCCAGCGCCCAAACAAGAGAAGCTCTGTGTCACCGCGCTTTGATACAGACCCTGCTGCTTACAGAAGGCCACCAGAAACACTACAAAATGGCTCTCATAGCCCGAGTGGAGAGCACAAACGAGGCCAAAAACGCACAACAGGTCAGAGAAAGCGATGCAAGCGATACAAGCAGTCACCAGCTTATGGGTAATAAATGGCTGGTTGTTAACGGTTTGGGGTTCCTTGTCTACTGGAACAATCTAGTGGTTTGGTGTTTAAGGAAGCCAGAACCTAAAGAACAGAGGTTGTCTTGTATGCGTCACGTGTAACCATTTAAGTAAGAGTTTCTTGCATCAAAGCAAGCGAGACAGGAAAGCGAACAGGAAGGCTATAGTCGACAGCGTGGTTAGATAACTGAGTCAGTGCTAAACATATTTGTTAAGCAGACAGAAGGAACTGTTTTTAAAAATCAAACACTACAATCATTATGTGAAGAGATTTTGGTGTAAAATCTATGATGACTTATTAAGGCTCATTTTTGGGAAAAAAACAAGAATGCAAGCCTACGTGACGGCGGTAACAGGAAGACAGAGTAGCATTGTGGCACTGGCATTCTTATCGTTGTAAACATGCCGCTAGACAGGAGTTCCCTGAAACCAGTTCCATAAACGCACTCGTTTATGGACCACAAATATGAAAGTGTATAAATTAAGCTTTAAGATTGCTGCATCCACACAACTTCCTCTGGTCAAATACTAGGGAAAAGATGAACACGTGGTTGTAGTCTAATTAAGAGTAGAAATGATTTAAATTACTTTCCCAAGCTTTAATAGTTCCCTGACCCCTGAAGTAAAACTGCAATTAAGTCATCGAGAGATCCCATAAAAAGGTCATTCTGACGTTGTGCTTCTCTCCGTTTCCTTTAACAAAAACCCTCACATGCCAACCTTTCCTGCTCTCCCGCCTGTCCTCTGTGCTCACACTAACCTTTAATATATTAACAAAAAAAAGAAAAGATGTTATCAGCTGCACATGATCGATGGCGTGCTTATCCAGGTTTTCAGCAACAACATGGATTAAGCAATCCTGGTACAAACAGTCATGCAGCACACACACAAACAATGAAGATTCCCACTTTTCCTTATGTGATCATGTGATGTTGCCATGGCGAAGGAGGGTTCAGACATAACAGTGCGATTGTGCTGAGGGCGAGGTGGGCCGGTTAGAGAGACAGACTGTTCCCCAACTGTGGCACTTCCAGCCCTGGTGCCAACTGCCTTTCCTCCTACAGAGATACAGACACACCCTCCGGCAGAAGGGCCAGCCTGCATTGGCCTTACCATCACGGACCAGAGCTGCTTCTGATGTGAGTCGCATACATTTTGTTGCATTCCTTAAAATTTTGGTGTTAGAAAAATTTACAGTCCATTTTAATTTTGTTGGAAATTCTGAAAATCTCCTGGTTTTTAAAAGTCAAAGTGGTTAAAATCAAGGAATTGCTGAAGTGACAATCTCCCTACTCTCCCTGTCTTTGCTTTGAAACAACTCTGCTGAATCGGTACAATGCCACGCTACATACAGGCCTTCAGGTCGACGTACTTCTCCAGTTGAAAAAGAATGCTAAAAAAAGCATAATCTTCAAGCAGAAATAACCGCTCTTCTCTGATTGGTCAGATAGGTGAGCCTCACTCAAAATGCTTTTAGTAGTGAATATCTCTGTACTGCTGCCAGTGTTCTTCAATAAGCAGCTTTTCATTTTACACTGCACGGAAGCAACTGAGGATTACATTAATTACTTTTTCAATTAATCCACTAATGGTTTTGTTTAAACATAATATTGAAAGATGCTGATTATAACTTCCAAGAGAGCAAGGTTAGATTTTTTCATCTAACCAGAGTTTGACACTCAAAATGAGACCTGTCAATGAGCAGAACAATAAACAATGGCATCATTCTTTGTCGTGACAGGATGATAATTAACTTGGTAAACATTTATGAAAAGTAATAATAATAATAATAATAATAATAAACTAACCTCAAGATATCTCCAGGTCAAGGATTTATCAAAATATATTTAGAGTCAACCTAAGTCTAAATCATTTATTTTATAAAATTAACTATGTACGCCAGCAGTAATTAGGATTTTTGCAGTGATGCAGTGTCACTGATTCCTTGGAGATGCCTGCACATGCGTTGGCTTTAGTAGTTAACAAGCTGGAGTACTGTCTGCAGCAGATGAGGACACGGATTAAAAACACGAAAACCTAGTTATGTTGCTTCAGCGATGAAGACATGCAAGACATGCCACTTCCTCGCTCTTTTGCCAGTGTTTGTGTGCAAGCGTAACATTACAAGGCAGTAAAACTGTCTCTTTAGGAGTCGTAGCATTAGTTAGCGGGAGGCAACCATGACTGTGTGTTGCTGCACTGTTGTTGCGTTCAGGGACAGAACTGAATGTAGGTACCTGTGTTCTAAAAGAATTTATAGCCCAATATGAGTTTTTCCTTTACCAATATGGCCTTAAGAAAGCAGCATATAGTTTTAACAAATTTGTATGGGAAAAGCCAAAAAGTAGTAGTAGTAGTAGTAATAGTATTTAAAAATCATATTTTGCCTTTAGTTCATGTAGCAAATAAATATAAAAATTGCAAACCACCTTGATTAATGAGTAATGTTTCTCTTTTGGTAAACCCCTAACAAATGAGCCTTTACCTACTGTAACTTTGTTTGCGCTTTGTCACCTGATACGCTGCCACAACACACCAGCGCACGTGGACAGAGGAAGCACCACTCTGTGAAAACTGGTCTGACACTGCTCTCTCAGCATCATGTTGAACGTGACAACATTACCCAAGGTACACTTACTTTATACAAACAGCTCACGTCCTCCCTCCTCCACCGACAGCCAGCTATAACACAGGACATCCAAAACACAAGCTTAAGCTGCCTGGTTTAACTGTTGTTTAAATATGCACTGCCCTGTGTCTGTTATGAAGCATTTGGATTTAAGGGTTAGCAGGAAAGAGAGACTATTGACGGTGTGGTCCAAGCTGTGGTTGTACCCTGTCGCCACGGAACTGCCAATTTAGTGTGAATCACTCTGCCTCACTTGTTTTTTTTTTCCACAAAAGGATTACACTCACAAAGGGCAGGTCAAAGTACAGTCAGAATATAAATTGAACCTGTCCCTAATGTTTCTGTGAACCCACCATAGTGCCACAAGACAGAGATAGAAAACTTTAATTAAAGCTCAGTCAAGGAGATGGTAGCAGCAGTAATCATTTCTCTTATCTGTCAGACTGGTCTTTTGAGATGAGCATCAGTGCAGCCAGACATGCTGCGGTACAACACAGAATTTTAACTGAAACCTTTCTTGGAAAGCAGGTTCCTGTCGCAAATCAACCGACTCCAAATGCAAAACAGCAAATTAAATGATGCGTGTGCAATAACTTTTTTTTTAAATCCCTGCTTGCATCACCATGTAAAAAAACAGTGTGGTACGCTTAGAGGCCACTTATAAGACAACCAACAACTCTGGTTAACTTATCTAAGGTACAAATATGGATAAAAGATGATAAAAGCTGCAAATACAGTGTAGGTCCATTTCATTAGCACTTTTCAGAGGTAGGTGCGTACATTTTTAAACCAAATAGAGATGGAAGAAGGAGAAGCTAAAGACACGGTCCCTATCACTGAGCCAAGGGAAGTCATTAATCCAACAATCTTATCACTGCGCACATTCATATCGCTTTTATAACCTTTAAAGCTAGATAAGGTGCAGCAATCATTGCGTCTGATGCTTCCAGCTTCCTGATGGTACAATTTCTTAGAAAATCTTTTATGAGAGAAGTATCCGCATTTTACATACAAATGCAGGACCTTCCAAAATAAAATACATTATTTTAGACTAAACTAACAGACACAGTATAAAATAGCTGAAATACCTCAAACTCTGCTACACTGATATAATAGACATTAAGACATCAGGAATAATAAGCTAATAATTAAACACAATAGAACACTATGTACATCGAGTACTTATAAGTGTACTTTAAATACATCATACTGTGTCGTATTTTATCAGTCTTTAAATCGTAATGGAATAATATGCGGTATTTGCGGTATTTGCACTTTTGCAGCTGATCCAAACACTTCCGCCAGCCCAGCTGTATTACTTTGTTCCTGTTTTTCTTTCCAGCCCCCAGCCCCGTATGTTCGCCGCACATATGTTCCAGTGTTTTTGCGCTCTCCTGATGGAAAATTGTTATCATGGTGACAGAGAAAAAAGCTCCTGGGTGGTCAGCGGAACCACACTGTACGTCACAGTAACTATCTGGCTTGCCAATGCAGCAGGCCCACATGTGCAGCACATTGGCGAACAGGTTTGGTTCAATTCCCTGTTGAAACAGAAACAATGAAACCAACCACAAATGCCTATGTTACACTGCAAGCATGTGATGCCGGGGTCCTGACGCAGACATGGGAAGTGACCTGAGCTGAGAGACCTTTTGGACAGACAGGTTCCAACTTCTTCTTATTAGCGGGTAATGGGGCAGCAGAGCCGGTGTACACTGCGCATGCCCAGTCGCTGACCCGCCTCGTCGTCAAACAGTCTGCTGTGCGAACGAAAAGCTCGTCAGAGTGAAACGACCTGGCGTGATTTAAACGCCAAACGATTAGCCGGTGGTTGAACGCGGAGCTCTAGCGCCAAGCGACCGCATTTTCCGGGCTGCTTGCGGCTCTCCCGGGCCGGTTCAGACCGGCGGTGAGGCCGGCGGACAGCGGCGCTGAGATCGTGCTATTGTGATTCCCCCGTCAGTCGGATGTGGAGTCTCGCACACGTGCGGCAGCTCCAGTCACTGCGGTCGCGTGCGATCGGCGGCGGCGACGACGACGACGTTAACACCAAAACCCGATGTAACGTCCGTAGAAGCTAAAATAACGTGAGACGTCCGTGGATGTGAGCCGCAGCTGCTGCGTTACACACAGACGTTTCCACTTTACGCTACGTTCAGTCCCCAGGCCCATTTGTCCATAGACGCAAAGCGCACACACGCTCACCACAAAGAAATGCGCAGGGAAAGTGACCAAATACCGTAATGACCCCGGAGGAGAGGAGGATTCCACAGTGGCAGCGTTTAAGACCGAAATCCAATGTACTCACCAACGAAACAGGACACCACAAGGGGGGCACGCGTGCTGCTCCTCTCCGTCTGTCTGTCTGTCCGTCTGTCTCTGGTCGTGTTTCCACGATCCCTTCTCCGTGGGTTGCGTCGAAAATGTCACAGATTCCAGCGGTGCTCGGCCGTTTCCCCCCGGTGGTTCTTGTTTTGCCCTCGACTCGTTCGCCTCATGCGACCATGTTGCCCTGAACGTCGCCTGCTGCTCTCATCCGGGCGTTTCGGGATTGAGCCGTCGTCTCAACTCCGCTCAGGATGACAGCTTTGGGATTAAGCGGGAGGGGGGTGGGTGGGAGAGAAAGAGAGAGAGGAGTGGTGGTCGATCTAATGGGGGCAGGACGCCTCCATATAGGGGGAAATACTCATACTCTATCCATTCACGTGTTTAGGGAAACGGACTAAATGTTGGTTTCAATCCATCCGCGCGTTGCCTGGTCATCGGGTTTATCACTGAAACTACACCCGGGTGTTTTGCAGAAAACGGCGCCTCTTGCAGGAGGACTTGTGTCGGACGTGCAGTTTTTGCCAAGTGTTGCTTCCGTGCGCCGCTGCCTGCCGATCACTGTAGCGGAGTTCTGCCCTCCTCCCTCGGGCGGCTCTCATCGTCGATCAGTCTCACGGTTGTGACGGAAAAGAGCCGCGTCGAGGAGCGCAGGGTTCGGACGACAGTCGCGTGTTTAACCCCGGGGACGTGTTGAACGCATCGAATGTGAAATGTGCCTCGCGTGTTAAGGTCGTGATCGGCGGGTTAGACGGCGACGTTTAATCCGTCGACATGTTGCCATCTATTATGGCTCCGGCCACGTGCGCGCGGCATACATGTGTTACGTAACGTCGGAGGGAGCCAGGCAACAACAGTGGGTGGAGGAGGAGGAGGAGGAGGAGGAGGAGGGGGTCGTTTGGAGGGTAATTAATCCAACCTCACAGTATGTGGTTTAAAAGTGCAGCACACACTGTTAATTTCATAGAAAGCACGAATAATAAAAATAAATAAATAAATATGGAAAATAGGTTTGTATAGAGGTTTACCATCTTCACCTTCAGTGGGTAAAAACGTAATAAGGACAAACCCGCAGTTTAAAATGGTTCATATGCATTTTAAGGAGAATACATTAGCACTAATGGGTGTGAGATCATATAATTTCATTTTTCTGTTGTATAAATGCTGGGTCTTGTTGAGACATGACTCCGTTCAGCCAGTGGTTGTGGAACAACTGAGTCTCTCATGGACCTACTGAGTCCACAGAGCTGCACCCACGCCTAACTGGGCCCAGCTTATTATTCCACACTGGACGGCCGTATAAATTTCCTCAACCTACACAAGGCGACGGTCGTGACATATTATCAGACAAACCCAAAACGGCATTTAACCTGTTGGCCGACTCTTTCCAAACAACAAATTAAACTGGGCTTTCGCTTCCATGTTAATCCTGTGAAATCTTATCAGGGTCTTAGAGCAGATTTAAAATAGTGATACAACTCTTTTAATGTGCATCCCGGAGAGGATAACGTCGAGGCAACACCGAAGCTATTTCCTCCCAGGATTGATAAAGTTCACTGAATCTTGAAAAAAGTATACTGTGATTTAAACACCACTATTGGATTTTCAAACATTTACATTTGATTTCAAAGTCACAAGTTCTTGCATCTGACCAACCCCATCCCAAAAGAGTTGGTCAGTGCACACTGGCAAGAAGAAAAAGTAACACAATGTCTAAGAGCTATAATTATCTTGTGTAAGTTGTGGTCATCAGTTGTAGGCATTAAAACACAGTTCTTGTTGTACAGACATGTTCACAAGCCAAGAATAGTTGCTGCCCTTCACGTAGGTTCCAACTGATGAGCCATTGCATTATTTACCTGTGGCCTATTCATAAGTTCAGGAATTGAACTGTATAGATAGATATGACTTGCTGAAAGTAGTGAAAAGGCCACAGCCTCAGCCCTGGCTTACAGGTCACAACAAAAACTGTCCAACTTGGTTCAGCCAAGACTTGTGTGATTTGTTTGCTCTGTAACTCACTTGTAAGTCACTGTAGATAAAAGCATCTGCTAATATATTTAAATGTATAAATGTAACCCATAAAACATGTTTAGAAGTAAATTTCTCCTTTTTTTTGACAGCAACACATAAACTCAAACATCGATGAGTCAACATCATGTGACTCAGGTGTGTCGTCGCAAACAGTCACACAACAATATCATAGCTAGTTACAGGAAATTAATCTTCTTTCTCCTTTGTTTCCTGGAGTCTCTACATAATAAAAATGCTGAGACCCATTTGGCAACTGTACTATTTGTACAGTCTGTGTTGTTTGAATACACAGCTGCTGGATGTCAAAAATATCAAATACTGTTGTTGTACAGCAAACTCCGAGAATAAAAGGTATGTACAGAACATTCATTGTGTTTTTTTTACATCCCCAACTGAAATGCATCATCATCAACCGCATTATTAAGTTTTCTATTAAAAAGTGTAAAATTCTTTGTTTATTATGTTAATTACATAATTATTGTATGGGCTGGCAAACAGACCATATAAGCCACTAATTAAGTAAACAGCAGCTTAGTCTGTGTCACAAGGGAAAATGCCCACATTCTGTATTAGTCTCGTGTCCACACAAGCCTTTCTGGGCGTGGTGTTTACTACATTTTCTGAATAGTGTTGTTTCACATGTACTATGAACTTTCATTGAACTAAGTCGAATCTGTATTTTAAGTTTTACCAGGTGGACACATCTTCATTGTATGTTTCTTTTTCATCTCTGTGCAACTGCACCTAAGTTTTTCTTGAATCAAAAGGTCAAAATGCTGGAATCCACAACGTGTACTGCTGTGAGATAGACTGTTTAGTCCTTACTGGAACAGTTACCATAGTGCTGCCTGCTGTGCAGTACATCTCACTTACAATACAACTGACTATAAAAATGGCTGGCTCATGTTACTTTTACTGGCTCACACGCTAACATGAATTGTTACAGGTTTAAGAACAACAAAATGGAAACACGGACAAGTCATTGTGTTGTCTTTCTGGTCACCTGATGAATCTCAGTCCAACTGTCACTCTCTTTTTTTAAGCATTGGGAAAAAAAAATCACATATAGCTATTCGGTATTTTGACATTTCTTCTGTTGTAAGTAAATACGCTAATGGAACAATTACCCCATTAGTGAATTTCTTGTTAAGGTTTAAAATAAAAACATTACTGGCATGTGTGATTTTTATCTGTGTTGCAAAACCACTTGTCTTCCTCTCAGGATCCTCTTACCAGCACATAATTATCAATGTGATGGCCAAATGTTGATGATTCTATAAAACGCTGTGAACAATACCTCTTTTTAAGCTTTTGTGTTCATGTTTAAAGAACGACAGTGTTTCAGGATAAGGGAGGGAATGTGGAATTAAATACTGAAAAAGTAAACAATGACTTAAAGCCTGAGAAAGGATATGAATTCCAGTCCCAGGTTTTAAAGTCATGTGCTTTGTGCACACACCCGAGAATCCAACAAGCACCTCTCCCTTGAATGCAAATGAATGTAAGTGGCATGTCTTCCATCCTGTTTACCTTTGCCTCTATTTTCACAGGTGGTCTAATTCAAATATCAAGCTTTGTTCTATAATACAGTTCCTTTTTCCTTCAGTTAAGATTCCTGAATCATTTAAACCACAAGTTCGCTGAGGAACTACTGTATATGGCCAACAGCCCACTTTAGCTCCCTTCAAACATACCTATGTTTACACAAGCTTAGAATTTGCATTATAGCATTAGCATTTAAAATATTTTATCTATGTGTGATGTGTGCATTATATTCCAATTACACATCTGATGATCATTTTCCTGTAAAACTTAAAACATTTTAAGTGGACCTACACAAATCAGTTAATGCACCTAATATCTGCTGCCATCTTGTGGACTATTTGACTGGGCTCAGTGACTTTCTGAGCTGTATTGCTCTGGGTTGATTTTATTACATTTTAACAGAGCACGCTGCCTGCTTTCCTGTGTTTTCTGTGTCAACAGGCTGCTGGTGCCTTGTGGTAATTTAATATATTGTGTGAACCTTTAATTCAATTTAAATTTGTATCACCGATTCCCAATAAAACTGATTTAAAGCCACTTTACATGATAAGGGTGAGGCGTTTTTCTCATCTAACTCTGAGAAAAAAACTGCCCCCCCCAAAAAAAAAGTTTTTAAAAGTCACAAACCTTAACCTGTGTCTTCCCACTGATATCCTTCTACATTTGGATGGTCCATTCAGAAAATTCTCTCCCAAGGCATCCTCTCCTTTATTTTCTTCACACAGAATGGCATGTTCAGGCAGCTTCAATGGGCCACATCATCTACACAAATAGATAGAGCAGAAATAAGCAAACAGTTATTAATTTCCTTTTTCTGTTTTCTTCATTAATAATTTATGGGTGTAAATTTGATTTAGCTATGAGACAAAGTACTGGTGCAAATGTACATATCCATTTTCAGGCTCTTGTAGCAGCTGTGTTCTTACTGGCATGGCTGCTGGATTTATCTCTGAGGGACAAAAACTTGTCCCTGTACCATGTATGGTAGGTCCATTACTGCCCCAAGAATCCATAAACAGACCAGAATTAGAGCTGAAATGGATAATTAACACACATTTTCAAACAAAAAACACTAAATGTGAACGGTTGCTAGTTTTCTTATATTAAAAATCTCAACATCTCATAGTTCCTTTAGAGAATAAACATGAGGATAATTTCATCACTATTTTCTGATATTAGCAATCAACTGTTAGAGAAACAAACTGGTAGATGTAATAATAATGAATTTATTGTTTCACTATTTTAATATTGCAATTAATTATTGCAGCCTTAAACTACTATATATAGTAGTATTATATGATACAATCATGTCTCAGAAAAAAGTGAAGCAAAAATAAAAAAATAGGGCAAGAAAAGCCAAATTGTGTCAAAGTGGAGGATGGAGGACCCATCAGTTACCAAGTTAATGCACTTTACAGTAAGTGGTGCACATCACTCACATCCTAAATTTGTGATCAATCAAACGATGAAGACCAAAATGAGGTAGAGTAAAGCTTGGACGCTTGGGGCCTATTAATAACTGGGCCAGCTTATTTATTGTAGCTCCTTTAATATATGAGATTTTAAATCATTTGCACAATAAACAATAAATAAACACCTACAAGCAAATTCCTTATTTCAGTATGTGTCGTGTGTAGGTTCCGCTCACCATTCATGAACTACATTCTCCAAACGCTGCCCCCCACCACCCCCCTCCGTCGCGCACGCACACACACGCACGACGTACACACGCTCTTCGACGCACACAAACATGGCGGCCTCTATTCCACCGCTACGCTCCTCCTTCAGGATTTGTAGCTTGTTAACGTTACACCACCACTGCTGCCGGGCCAAACTGCGGACGCACAGGAAATGCGAGAGTCAAAGGAGACACGTCCACCAGTCGGCGACGAGGTAAACCGCAGCGCGTTTGAGGCTTCGTCTTTAAATGTGCGGCGTTACTTTGCGGAGGGATGGACGAGCGACGCCTCAGCACCGGTGAAGGCGTGCGGGGCGTCACGTGTCTGAGGATGCTGACTGACAGCAGGTTGCGCCGTTCGCGATAAGACGGGGAGAGGCTAGGCTAAAGCTGCAAGGTCGAGCGGGGCGATTTTTAAACTGCATTTAATGAAAGTCGACCGAATAAAATGCGAATTAATGGCGCGATTCCATCTGCCACCGTAGCGCAGACGGCGGGAATTGTTTAGGCGTCGAGTTGAACAGATGGTGGCGCCAAGTTTCCATTTGAGTGACGTTTAATAACTGCAGAAGAAGTCGGCGCAAGCAGATAACGTCATTACAAAAGCGCCTGTAAAGCTCGGTGAACGTCGATGAAAAAAACAAAAAACATCAAGGGAATATAGGATTTTTTTTGTGTGTGTATTTTTTGACTTATTTAATGAATGTTGGGCTCACTATAGTTCTGCTGACACTAACTCATATGTTTGATGTAATGCTAGATGGCTGGATCTGACAAAAAACATTTCAAAACCAAGACATGTCATAACAATAACTAGTAATTTTCGCAAGACAAAGTTTTAAATAAATTTTTCAAAGCCCCACTGTACTTGGAGTTGAAATTGTTGATCAGTCAATTACTCATTTGACAGAAAATGAATTGGAAAATATTAATAACTGGCTAATCCAGAATAGAAGTTATTAAAAAGATTTTAATCAAAATCACAGGATCACTTTAGGGAATATTTGCTTTTTTTTTTTTTTTGATTTTAGTTTTCAGATGTACTGATCAAGAAGGTGATGCCTGGAATCCTAATCGTTGTATTTATATTCTATTTATGTATTTATTTCGTTTGTTTTGTAGGGACAGTGCATATTAAGAAACAAATGTAAATATTCTGGATTATAGTAAAGGCTGGTAGTTTCCATCCGCAGTGCCCAGGCAGGTAAAAAATAACAAAACAATGAAACACACAAAAACACAAAGCGCATATTAGACAAATCAACAAAATAGATTAAAAGTGATCACAAACTTGGTCTGATTTCATCCATTGCTTTAGGAGCCTCTTAAAGGTGTATGTGGAGCAGTCTCTCATTTCAAGTGGAAGGTTATTTCAGTATTTTTTTCCTTTGACTGAGAGCACAGTTTGTCCAAAAGTAGACAAAAGACATCATAGTGTTCTGGTGACTTTTATAGCACTTACAAAGAGACTGAATTGGCTCTAATGTTGTGCCAGCAACAAGTGACCAGGTGGTGACACTGTATTAAATATGAGAAAAAAAATCACTGAATATAAAATCACCCTAGCAGCATTAATGGTCATAAAGAATCTGACCTGTTTAAAAGTCTTTGTAATTATTATGACGTGTTTCCGAAACGTTAACTTTGAATCTAGTGTCAAACTAAGGTACTTGAACTCACTAAATCAAGTTGCACTGCTTTATTTCACTTGAATGCCTATAAAGTTGCATTATTTCGTAATAATTATTTAATTTTAATTATTATTACTTTTCCTTGAAATTATAATACAGTTAGTAAACAGGGGTAGGACATCAGGAAAAAAATAAAATAAAATGACTTGGTTTCTGTTTCACCTGAAATCAGAGAGGACACTTTAGAGTCGGACACGCTGCATTCAGATCTACAATGAAATGCGGTTTTAATCCATTTGTAGTGTGGCAACATAAATGAATGTTTGTGACATTTTTTTTTACTTGCCTGATTGTGCAGCTCCATGATACATTCCACTTGCCTAATCATAGAGTTTACTTGCCCCAGGTAAGCGGGCAAGTATTAATGTCTTTACATATCTTGAGGGTGTCCATGATGTCTGCAGGGGGAGCAGGTGTGTGAATACAGTCTGTGTGTGTGGGGGTAGATTTAGGAGTGTGCAGGTGTGTCTTTCAAAACAGCAGTAAAATTCGTTCAGAGTGTCCGCAAGTATTTTGTTATCTTAAGCACATGAGGACGTCTTCCTGTACTCTGTAATATCCTGCAAGACCCTCCACACTGTTATGGCATCACTAGCAGAAAAAAACAGGTTAATTATAGTTTCTTTTGGCCACCTTGCTTTCCTTTGTCATTGAATTTCTGGCCTGCCTGTACAGGAACCCAAGTTCAGGTATTTAACTGCAACTTCAAAAAGACTCCGGTCCGTGCAGTCATAACAAGCCTGCAGCTTCTGCTTTGCTTCACTGGTGTCTCTCATCTCTTCATACTGGTCCTGTCTTAAGAGATTTTAGTTTTTCCTTATAGGTCAGAAGGAGATGAACCGTGGGGTGATCTGAATGACTCAGAGCTGCCCTGGGAATAGAGCGATATGTGTCTTTTGGTGGGAGAGTTTATGTTTCAAATGTGCTTAGTTAAATTCACTTAGTAGATATGTAACATGTAATTGTACAACTTTCATTGCTTGCTACCCTCTCCTGTGTCATGTAGTCGTTTATATGTGCATTAAACAGTTTCTGTGTAATGTCTGTTTTACAGTGTGGTGTGTGTTGTACATTCATATACAACTGTACAGTTGTCATCTCCAGACATGCAGCTGTGGTGATTTCGGGGACAGAGTTGGCTCGTCAACTTCATAGAGAAATCCAAAGGGATGTGGAAGAGCTGGTTGCTCAGGGCAACATGAGACCTCACCTTGGAGTTGTCCTAGTAGGGGACAACCCAGCCAGTCGCACCTATGTGAGGAACAAGACCCGGGCAGCCAGCATTCTGGGTCAGATATGAGCACTGCACCCATTCCTAAACACCAGCAAAAATAATACAGATTTATCTAATGCACTTCCCATTTCTGAAGCATGCATGGGCTTATAGATGCACATACATAAACACAATATGAATGTAACATAATGTACTGTTACGCAGATGCAAATGACCAAAAACATGATGTGTGTGTGATGTTTCTCTGCTCCCCAGGTATTTCCAGTGACACGGTGGTGCGGCCTAGCTCGGTCTCCCAGGAGGAGCTGCTGGAGCTGATTGACAAGATGAACCGTGACTGGAGGGTTAGCGGTCTGTTGGTGCAGCTGCCTCTTCCTGGTAATCACAGTGGGCACAACTTCTGAAATCAAATGAACTAAGTGTTAACTCATCTCTGAAATCTAATTCTGTACAGTTTTAACTTTTAACAAGATTAACTTTTATAGCATTTCTGAAAGGTATTACCCTTTGATTCACCTGACTGAGCCCTCACTTGTTGTACACAAAGGTCATTTAAATTTGTCGCAGCCTATAAGGACTTTCCACATTCCTTATTCAGTTTTGTTTTGTAGTGTATCATTTCAATAGAAAAGGCCCAGCTCAGACTGGATCACGCCAGTTGATGGTGACTTTGAAAATGTTTCAATACCCTGTTTAGAACAGCATGTAGTGAGATGTTAGAGTGAAGAAATCAATAAATTGTCATTACGCTTCAATTACAATACTTGCAAAATTAGCAAAAAGTATCTTACTGACCCTTCCTCTTTAGACCACATCAATGAGCGAGCTGTGTGTAATGCCATTGCGCCAGAGAAGGATGTGGATGGCTTCCATATTGTGAACATCGGGAAGCTGTGTCTAGACCAGCGATCGATGGTGCCGGCTACACCTGCTGCTGTCTGGGAGATCATTAAAAGAGCAGGTAAATGATCAGTATCATGTAGTATGGTGTTGTTGCATATTTATCAATCTTAACATCACCTAAAATATGTTGTTACTATTTTCTACAAGCACATTTTGTATTGAACCTTAAATACAATTCGGCCCTGAAGTTGGGATTAGGGTTATTTTAACTCTGGGGACAAAGGGAAGAGGAAGCACATGTATTGCTGTTTTAGTTTGCAGTTGATGTCACGTAAAATGTTTTTCTCCCATAAACTTCCACAGTCTGTTGCCACCATCTTGACAAAATAAAAGCACTAATTGATTTGACAGTTCAGAACTAGTCTTTTTCCCACATAACGGCAATTAGTCAAAATTAGTCTTCATCAAGCGACATTAAATTGAAATAATCAAATTTTACATAAAATAAAACTAATGTAGGACGATAAAATATACAGGAGTAAACCCTAAAGGTAGAATTTAGGATTGTGCATACTGGCAGGGAATCTGGTGTTGTTGGTTGCTTCCTAATCAAACCTGGAAGAGGGTGCTGTTGCTCATATACAAACAGAACTGAAGCATCAATTAAAATTGACTTCTTATGTGATAAGTTCAGCTGAGGTAGCTGCTGAAAAAACTAGCTACATCCCTCCTGCCATAAATCAGTGCACTCTGACACTACGTGAGTGCTGTGAGGCTCCTTGGCAGTATTGGAGGCTTCTTGAATGCAGCGTTTGTCACTGACAGTCATGATGTTGATAAAGATCAGTACGCTCTGTGAAGAAGTGGGCGACCTTGAGGAGTGTTTTCACTGTCAGCTACCAGACGAAAGTTGCAATCCCCATAGCAGAGAGGGTTGAGGCAGACTGGGATGCTGGCTGCAGCCCTCTTTATAGAATGTGCTAATCTGGACTATATGGTGACACAGCTGGGTTTTTAGGGCAAGTGTTAACTATAAATGTATTGTGATAAACTCTCATAAACATGGAGGTTAACGTTGTTATTCAGACTGACGTTGTTATTCAAATTGGACTAGTTGTATCTCAGTTAATCTCTCATCAGTACCTATAAATAAAAGTTAGACCAGTGTGTTGCATTTTCATTCTGAAAGACTTCACCTCAATTTACAGAATATTGAACTTATTGAGTTTGTTGATTGGGGAAACTCTGATATACAATGGCAATGCCAATAGGCAGCATGGGTGTTGAACACTTACAAAATTAAAGAAGCGCATGAGAAAACAATTCCACATCATTTCTCAAATTTCATTGCATATTTCAAAGACTTGTTTTTGTAGCAGTGGCCATGGAACAACCTTTTAGCCGACAACCCGTTGACAACATTTGGCCAAAATCCATGATCCAAATCAGCCAGTTTATCAAGAAACGGAGCTAGATACATACCTATCCTCCCACTATCAATCACTGTAACAACCTTGTCTTGGCTAACAATGAATGTAGTAATTGTCACATAAGCGACTTTGTGGTGCCAGGCGGCGGTGAAGCTGGCAGAATAACTTTCCTGCACATGCCAAAGAGTTTGTTGACTGAATGTTCACGGCCTTTTTTGTCTCATCTTAACTGCATAGCCAATCAGGAATAACCATAATTATAACGACGATAATAAGTACTTCCCCCTAAAAATGTGTTTTGCAGGTATTGAGACGGTGGGAAAGAATGTGCTGGTTGCTGGTCGCTCCAAGAATGTTGGAATGCCCATAGCAATGTTGCTGCATAGCGATCGCAACCATGAACGTCCAGGGGGTAAGTGCAAGTGTGTCTTTAACCTAGTCTGTGAGTCAACATTATACTATGAATGGAGAATTGCAGACAAATGACATTGCACCATCTTGGCTTTCCCTGAAAAAGGGTTTTGTCAGGATGTGACAGGTAGAAAAAAAAAAGAGGCTTTCTCATGTTCTTAACCAAACAGTAGATGCATGTCCTGCTAAAGGAGTGTGAGGGTAAAGCACAGGGTGAGACTTCTGGCACTGTGCACCACTCAAGACGGATCAACTGTCCTTATAAGGGTGTAGGAAGAAGGGAGGGTCATTCGGAAAGGCACGGCGTGTAATTGCGTGCTTATGTGAAGAAACAAGATATCTTTGACCTGTCAAAATATTGCAGGTCAGCAGAAGTAGTAAATAATGGAGATACTTGTAAATGAAAAGCTAAGTCAGTTTATATCTCTAAATGATTTGAACTTAAGGAGTTACACAGCTGACAAGCTGACTTTGGTTTTGTCAGTCGGTTCAGTTATTTAGTAACAACTAATCTCTACACAACTGGTTTTTGTGGGGCAACCTGTTTGGTAAATGCATTATATGTATTATATTTGAAATTTTCTTTAGTAAAAGGCATATCAGATCAAGAGGAAATTAGAAAAAAGCTAATTTGCCTAAAAATGTTGGGACAAGGCATGTAGATGTTTCATTCATTTTGAATTCATCTGGACTGCATGCAGGCCATGTTAGCAGCCAGGCACGTGCAGCGTGGCTTTGCATTGTTCTCCTGAAGAAAGCCTCAGGGTCTTCCCCATCACAGTATGTGTTACTCCAAAACCTGTGTTTAGCATTCAATAATAATTACGTCTTCTCAGATGAACGAGTTACGTATGAACATAATGCAAAACAAAAATCCACCCTCACGTCTGGCTTTTGAACTGTGCACTGATGACAAGACAGACGGTCCCTCTCCCCTTTGACTCATCAGACCAAAGGACAGCTGTCTACTTTACCTCGACCCGTTATTGTTGCAAACTAGATATTAAAGAATCCTAAATATGATTCTCAATGTGCTAAATCGCCGCATCCTTCTATAAGGGACTCAGCTTCTCTGGGTTTCTGTTTTTAGACTTAAACATGAGACTGACAGTTTGCTAATTAACCTCATTAGTTGATTAAAAAAAAGTTCACTTGGTATTTTTTTCTTTAGCATTACACCACTTATTCAGGTTTTGCTAGTGTCCCATGTTTTTTGAGACGTGTTGCTTACATCCAACTCAAAAACACGGTTCTTATTTTTTGCTGAATATTGCGTTTTGAAATACTTTTCACATAGTGTCCCAGCTTTTCTGGAATTGGTGTACCTTAGAGCTCAACTATGTTTGATATTACGAACAGATGTGCCACCAGCCTTTACTCCACATCCGACTGCGATGCACACTTGTAAAAAACACCAGATGTGTGTTGCATAAAGCTGAAATATAATATCATAGAATTTAATCATTTGAGACCAGATGTGAATGATTGTGGTATGAATGTGGGGTTGGATAAACTGCAGAGAAGAGACACAGGATTCAGCCAACACAGCGTAAATCAGCGACCAAATAATCTGATGTTGAACAGCCGTTGAGCACCTCTCTCCAACATGGCATCTGCCTTGTTCTTATGTTCTGTTTAATCTATTTTCATTTTCTCAGCATTTGTCTCTTTTTTTTCTGATAGTCATCCTAAAGCCTTTGTTTGGCGGTTTATGCTTATCATATCCTGTGAAACTATTGAAAATGTGACCTTGATACATACTCAGTGCATATGTTGGATTTCCCTCATTATTCACATTGTTCTGTCAGATTGTGTCACTAAAGTGAAATGCTGTGAATGTTGGAAACTATTCCTTGAAAAACAAGGCTGTGTACAATAGATCAACACACATACAGAGAATTCATAGAAATACATGCACCTGCTTCTGTGGTTAATAACCCCTAATGCCAATCAGCGTTGACTCTGCCGACCCTAAAATCATTTAAAAGTATTATGCATCATATTGTCATTTCGGGGCCAGTTCTTTGCTTTTTTTTCTCTCTCCACCCTTCACACACACGTAGCAGCCTGAAAGGCATGTGAAACACAGGTTAGATGTGCTGGGACTTGCCTTTCCTTCCCTCTTGCTCTTATCTTCCTAGAGGCCCTCCTGGTGTCTTTCTCTGGCTCCACCTGTATTACTGGTCTCAGTTCAGTTATGACTACGCAGGATGTCCTCACACATCTAAGATAAATATTAAGCTTCCTCATTGTGTAATGGCTCACTACATCAAGCGTCCTCATCATACCACCACCTGCCACTTAGTGAATGAGTCAGTCTTTTAAATTACAGTAGGCTAGTAGCACTGAACTGAAAAAAAATGTTTGAATTGACAAAGGGAAGAAAAACACCTGCCAGAATTATTAAAGAGTCGGTTCAGCTTGTATTTTTGAGTCACTGATACCTCCGAAACTGCGTAAAGCTTTTAAAGAAAATAAAACGATAGCTCACAGTAGCTTAAAATTTAGTAGTAAAATTCTATTCACTTACTGTCCTACACTGGATTTAAATTTCCCAGTTTTCCCAAAGATTTGTCCACGTGTCATGAAGTTCAGTAGGCTCCTATAAGTTTAAATGGAAAGTAATGTTGATCATAATCAGTATTTAATTGCTGATTGCTGATTGGCCCTCGGTGTGGTGCGCATCAGGAAACTCTAAACGGTATGTCATTGGGTGTCACACTAAATGTCACTGTCACACGATGTGAGTGGGGCAGGTGCTTTATAGCAAGTAGTTCTAAAAGAGATCTTCTGAAAATTATCCAGAGTAGCACCCACATAGTTTGTAATTTAGTGTATAAAACAAAAAAAACTCATTAGTAAAGGTTGAACTGAGGAAGGTGATAAAATATTTTTTTTACTGTTAAAGTGGATCGACATCCAAATGTCCTGTGTTCTCTCAGGTGATGCCACGGTGACCATCGCCCACAGATGTACACCGAGGGAGCAGCTCAAGGAGCTGACCAGCCTGGCTGACATCATTATCGCAGCCGCAGGTAATTATAGAACGCCGTGATGACACTGTCATTTCATTCAGTTCATTTGGTTTTGTTTGCCAACAAGGAAGCAGCAAACTCGCAATCGTTTGTCAGTCACAACGTAATGACATTTAGTCATTTTGACCCTACATGTCATACACAATAAAAAAATGGTTGATTGCAATATTGTGGATAATATGATACACAGATGTGCGTCTGTGTGGGGTTTAATATATTTAATCCTCTATAAATCATTTCTGTGTGACTGATAATTTCAAGTCTGTTTTACAGGCTAAGATAAGTTGAGTTAATGAGTTATTTTTTAATTTTTACCTCAAAGAAGATTCAGCCATCATCAATATTTGTCCACTGACAAGCGCAATAAGTGCATGAGGCCAAAGATGAGTCAAAGATGAGCAAGCACTCCTCAAAATTAAATGCACATTTTCACACAGGCGATAGCAGTTATTAACGTATATCTCGTTTTAACTTTCTATAACAAAGTGAGCTACTATGGATCAACTGGAGAGTTTAAAACGTCTCCCGCCGCTCAGGGGGGTTTCGTTTTAAAAGACAATACTTGTTTTGTTCTTCATTTGTGAATAAAAGAGGGGGCAAGGGAAGTGATTCAAGTTTTTTATGGTGTTACTGAAGCAGCCTGTGCCTGAAGTGTACACTCCTTAAACCTGTGCCAGATGCCTTATCATTAGGTCGGATCTGCCACAGTAGGAATTCTGCGGCTGCTATTGCAAGACAGAGAAAAGATTGTGAAAGTGGCCACCAGCCCTTACATGAAGCGATCTTGTTAGAATTTGAATAATTTACATTCGTGTTTTATTGTATTTCACTGTCACTCTGGATAAAAACTGTCTTTCCTTTCAATTGCTGTGAGGCAGCTGGAACGCGGAACCATCAATCAGTGCAGGACAGCAATCTGCCCAAGACTTTTTAGTCACATAATACACAACCTGTGCCCAGTTATATTTAATTTGTAATTAATGAGCTTCTTTCCCGATGACTAAAAGCTGCTCTCTGGGAAGGGCACCTTTCCATTCCTTTTCATTCAACTGTTAGGTTTCTGTTGGGTTTCTGTTTTGGAAATACAGAGCTGCATTTACATTGTGATGTGTTGTTCTACCCCGGGCACGCAGCTGTTTTCACACCACTGGGGAATTCAAACAGGTTTGTTGAGGATGAAACTGGGAAACGGGAGCTACAGTAATTTCTGTCGGTAGGCAGTTAGACTGAGGGTGTAGTTTTGGGTTAGCGTGTCACTCCCCTGGTGTCCGTGTGCTTGATCAGAGCCGCACCAGGTTTCTAAAATTAAATCTAGAGCTTAGATGGTATTTGGCTCAGACTTGATCTCATTGTTGAACAGTTGTAATTGCAGTCTGTAGGATTCAAATTGACAATGTTCCTGCGACCAACTTAGTGGAGTGGTTATTAAAATAAATATGCAATGTTGAATTAGTTCCCTATCTTTTAAAATTAAGTAAAGTCACGAGAGATTAAAAGAAAATGAAAAGCATCACTACTGAAGGGAAGCTACAGATCGTTATCCAGTGACTTAGATGTGAACTAACCACAATTATAGAAATATCAATTTGTCTGATTCCAAACTACATGCTTAGTTTGAACAGCAGCAACCGTTAAAAAGAACCGGGTGGTGCCTATTTGAAACATTGGTACTGTGAACCTGTGCAGTGTTACCGACTGGGCAGAGTGGCCATTTGCCTCAGGGCGATAGACCTCCAACCTGCCTCATAACCTGTGTGCTAATAATTTTCATAATTTGGCTAATTGTAACTTGGGAAATATGCAGTGTTGAAGAACAATATGAGCAGACATGATAAGGGCTTTAGGGTGTGTTCTGCTTTATTACTTAATCTCAACACACTCTTCAAGAGAAGTCCTGTGTTGAAATCTAGCCTAAAGAGCCGTGTGCTTTCTAGGACTAATTCATTTCCTTAATAAGTTAATAAAGCATCATATAATAATTTTTTTGTCTTGCTTTGCATGCCTAGGCGTCCCCAGGCTGATCACAGCAGATATGGTAAAAGAGGGCGCAGCCGTCATTGACGTGGGCATAAATCGTATCCAGGACCCCAACACTGGCAAACTCCGGCTCATTGGTGACGTGGACTTTGAGGGTAAATAATCAACTGGCTTATTGCACTTTCTTCGAAAAGGGAGATTCCTGTGAAATTAAACTGTGAATAAAACAGCTTATTAATGTAAATAACCCCATACCTACATGATATATTTGCCAATGTAAATGCTTTCACTGCCCTAATGCCCATATTCATATTAGACAATGCTGTTGGACATTTAATTTTGCACTTCTAATTTAACATGTAGCCGTGTACACATACTTGTTTTACATGATTGTAAAGTGTGAATCTCAGATAGACTATGTGACATTTTCCCACAGACCTCTAAAGTTCAGGGATATTGAGTTTCAAGGACGTTAACAACAGCTGGATTGTTTGACTTGTAGGGGTGAAGGAGAAAGCAGGTTTCATCACACCTGTGCCCGGAGGCGTGGGTCCGATGACGGTCGCCATGCTGATGAAGAACACTGTGGCTGCTGCTAGAAACGCCCTGATGCATTAACCACAGACACAGTATAGATTCATTTGTTTTAATGAATGCTATACTCTACCAACAGTATATGCACATACTTACATCAGTTTATTTACACACACACACACACACACACACACACCAGGCCAGACATCTAACACATTTTTATTTAAACGTCCATAAGCTATAGATTCCATACCTGCTGGGAAACTTACTTGATTTGTACTTTATTTATATTGTGAATTTGTTCATGTATTTATTTATTTATTTATTTGTTATTTAATTTAAAGTTGATTTTCTAAGATTTTAGATTAATATTTTTTCTACTGAAGTCATTTTTGTTCATTCTTGAACATTCCAGACTCACTGGAAAGGGAATATTAAATAAAAAAACAACAATGTGCCAATAAAACTCTTTCTCAATTTGTTATTTTAGCAAGTTTCACTTGATCACATCTTATCAAGTCTGTCGCAGAAGAATATTCACATGTTCATACACGCATGAGAGTAGTATTGATTTTTGTTCGTTCGTCCTGCCTGTGCTGGCCTCCTCCCAAAGCAAAAGTGACGCAATTTACTGGGGACAAAAACTTTGCTCTCTGTAATTTGCGTTTAAGGTATTAGACAGAAACCTTAAAGTGTTAAATAAAATTATTATTCAGACTGTCCAATATTACACTTTGCCTCAGAGGGCGTTCCGATCTTTACAACACATGACATCCTCTATCCCAGTTTTTCCTTTAAAAAAAACTAGCAGGAAAATTTGGGGGAAACCTCTCGAATGTTGCATATAAAGAACAACAAGAAGCTCCAAACTCCCAGATTCTCAGGCACCCTGAACAACAAGTGAGTGGAGCAGTGACAACCACATGATGCTTCGCTGCAGAGATCCGTGCAGAGAAGCTGCTTGTAAACCGCTCCCCACCTTGGATTTCGTACTTTTCCCTGACAGCCAAGAACGCTTCACTTTCCAGCATCTGTCACCTGTGATTTCCAAGCTTATGTAAAGTTAGTCGCAGCCATGAAAAGAAATCTTTTAGAGAACTTCCTCATATAATCCCATCTGAAGAAATTAAGGCTTTCACAACACCTGCAATTGTCAGTGATGCAACATCTTGAAACTGCAGGGCAGGCATTTGAGTGAAACTTTCAGTCTGCCAAACGCGTGGGTTCGGAGTCTTCCAGAGAAAAAAAATCACATTTAAAGAGCCTCTGGGTAGTCACGTGCCCCCGCCACCATCATCAGCCTGTAGAATTTGTCTCTGCATGCAGACTTTGGGCAAATAAAGGAAATGATGCAGATGGATTTTTGGAGGTAATGCTGTGTTTTTTTCCCACAAAATGTTTGGGCCGCTGATTGGCTGCTTTAGTCTTTTCGGTGGTTGGGATCGTAGTATAAAAGCTCAGCAAAAACCTGCACAGACACACGTCAGGCTGAGTCCTCAGACATCCCGACACCACAGGACAAGATGCTTACACAAAGACAGGCATACCTGAACAAGGGTACGTGTCACGTTTACTCTGTAATGTTGACTTTGAAATATGTTACCTGATTGTTCTCTAGCTTGTTTTATGAAAGATCCCTATAATGATTAATGTATAATAATAGTTATTGCTTACATGAATACTGATGTAAGACTTTTTGGGCTAAGAATAAATACAATTTATGTCTCACATTTGTCCTCACACCAGTGCAGACTTTACAGCAGAAAAAGCTTGACTAGAAAGCAACATTTCAACAACAAGGAAGCAAAATTAAAAATCACTTAATTGTATATTCTAAATATTCTAACATTATTTTCTGTTGTCCTCCTTGTTTTCTCCAGCTCTCCTCGGTGCAGTGGCAGTGCTGCTTCTCCTGACCACAACAGAACAATCTGCCATTCTGACTAACAGCCTTCCCACCACAGCCACCAGTCCTCTGTCAAATGGAACTGTGACCACACAGCTCAACAACAGTGAGTGTGTCTGAGTCAGCTGGAGCACACACACCTGTGTCACACCTTATCACCAATCCGTGTCAAAGGTGTCAGAATCTGAAGCTAAGATGCAGAGTACTGTAGACTGAAAACCCATCCTCTGCAAATTAACACTAAATAATAAATCAGTGACTGCACCTTCTCATGCCGTTAAAGGAAATAGAAAAATTAAAAGCAATAGTTGAATTTTCACTCACTTTCATAATTTTCCCAAAACAAAAAAAGATTTAAAGGTTTCGATTTTTCCATCCATTTTGCATTATTCCTGCAGTCGTTACCCTTGTTTAATTATTGTTATGAATGCATATAGTGTGTGGTGAAAATGCATGAATGATTCTGATGCCCTCTGGCTCTGCAGGCAGCCGGGAGGAACCTCTGGTGCTGCGCTTGCACAGGCCCTGCAGAAGCGAACACGAGAACTTCTGCGAAAACGGGGGGAAGTGCATGTACCCCCAGGACAGCGACCGGCCTTCGTGCATGTAAGTCCGCCTGGCACGATCAGGGACCGGGTTTTTCCCGTGTCCCCCTCTGGCACTCACGTGTTTGCCCGTTGTGCTCCGCAGCTGCACGTCCTCCTACAGCGGACCCCGCTGCCTCTTCCTGCTCGAACCCGCCCAGTCCGGGCCCGAGCTGGAGAAGCTGATCGGGATCAGTTTGGGGGTCGCCATCCTGGTCATCGGGATCGCCGTCATCATTTACTGCTTCGCCTGGAGGAGGTCGGTGTTTCTTTGTCCTTTTCATTTTTTTATCATTGCATTTTGCAGCAGTTTGTCAGAATAAGTTCTAAATCAGATGCTCCTTTTTTTTTCCAGGTGTATGAAATCAGCACCACTAATAAAATCAGCGCCATCTGAGATATCAGTGTGAGCCATTAAAATGAATACACCGGTGGAAACATCCCATGAAGCGACCACGAGACCCCAAAGGCTTTTTGTGCTTTATTAGACTTTTCATTTGACGTGTATTATTATTATTGTTGTTATTGTTGTTATTATTATTATTATTATTATTGTTCAAACAAGCAAACCATGTGAAATGAAGCTGAATCTACAGGCCGCCCTGCATCAGACACCATGAATTCTCATTTCATACTGCACACGGCAGCGAGAAAACATGCTTATTTATTGTAAAATAAACAATTAACTTATTGAAATGTTTTGTAATAAATTTCTGAGAAAGAATTTTTGATGCCTCCAGTACTTTTTGTAGGTACAAGGTCGCACACACCCACACACAACGATAACAAACACACCCTTTATGAAAATGTTGCTTATGGTTTGGGAGGTTCACACAACAAATTCTTTCTAAATATAAAGTGAAAAACAACTTTGACATGTTAGAAATGTTATAATTAGCCTGAACAAATATGGCACATATGATAATAATATTTGCAGTGATTCCTTTGACTTTTTCGCTCCGGTACTTTGGTTTTTAGCTGTTTGGACTCTTTGAAACCGGCTCTTTGTTCCGGTGCCGGGCCGAACAGATTCGGCTCCTGCGGGTCTCTAACATTCGGACCCTCCGAAGATCCAAAGTTCACCACGCCCAGCCCGCAAAGACTGAGGCAGCTGCGCAAACCGCCGGCCCCCTTTTGCCTAATGGTTAATTAGACCAGTCGGAAGCGGATCCAGACCGACTCGTTCTGCGGCCGAGCCTCGATCAGACTCCGGTCGGCGCGGAAATGGGGACCAGCCGCAAACCTTCAGCGCTCCTGTCCGTGTTCGGTGAGTCGCTTCGGTCGAACATTTCAAGCGGGTTTAGTGAAGGACTCGGGACTGAGCCGGTCTCAAAGATCCGGTCTCAGGCTTGAAGCGGGTTAAAAAGCTTAAACTTACAGGATTAATGAAGCGGGGTCCGTTTTTTTACTTCACTGCCTTTCAGAGGCGGATATTAAACTTATTACTGCGTTTTCTGCAACAGTCATTCAGCCTTTATCATTTTTCAGTTTCTTATGACAAAACTCAGCCAGTGATTGAATGAAAACATTCTTTTCCTCAGAATGAGCACTTGTCCTGCTTTGGATTTCCTCAGGTAGAGGCTGGATTACCTGCAGATATTGTAGGTGCCTGTTTTTCCATTGTAGGAATATTATATTCATACTTTAATCCATCTGTAGTGAAGGGCTTAATAAAGTAGTCCAGACTTTAAACGTGGAACTGCACGTCAGTACAGTATCAGTGATCTGTAATGTCCTTTTTTTCATGGGGCAGTGACTGATTGTTGGGGAACGTTACTTCTAAAAGTAACGAATTCCATTACAATACAACTGTTACGTTACATCGTTACCTTTTGAGGAAAGTAACTAGTTCCAGTACTTTTCCATTGCGAAAATGGAAACACCTTTTATGATTCCTCATGCATGTTGTTTTAGTCAAGACCTTGATAATTACTCTGATCATAACACAGCCAAGTCTGGCACTGACACATTGGCCCATTTACACTCCGTTATTTTACAGCCTTACATGTAAAAAAAGTGGCAGCCTGGTTCATATTCACACAGAGGTTCAGAGTTATGGCAGTACAGGCATATCCTGCAGGAATAAATCACACACCTGAACACAAACACATACAGAACTTTCAAATCAAAGTTATAGGGCTTTTAATAGGACAATTAAAGTGCATATGCTCTCTGTATTAATGCAGCATGGAGCCAGAGCTGCCTGCCAAAAATATTAAAATACACGGCAGATTTCTGTCATTGTGACAAAAAGTAAAGAAACTGGTATTTTAAAATTATCAGATTACATATTTGAAACTGTAACTAAACTACTGAGTAATCCGAGTGCTCAGTAAGTTTTCCGTAAAGTAAGTTACACCCATCACTGTTAGTAACACATTTCTGCAGAAGCAGCACATCCGAGCGGTTTTGAAATCCAGGACTCACATATCTGTCAGCGTGATGCTGAAAGATGTTTGCATGTATTAATGGATGATTTATTATCTGCAGTTTAGTCTAACATTCACAAGTGCAGATTAAATTACCTAAAACAAACCAATATCCAGAAGCTATGCTTAAAAGCTGTTTGTCAGACCAGCAAAAATGCAGAAACTTTTGTTCAGGGTCATTTGCATCTACTTAAAACGGAAACAAACTGTTGTTATTGTATGTTAACTATGATAAGATAAGATAAGATAAAACATTATTGATCCCACATGGGTGAATTTACTTGTTACACATCTCAAAAGTATAACAAGGCAATAAAAGCAATGAAAACAAGAAAGAATAAGAACATTGTAATGTAATGATGTGTAAGTGTTCACTATATGGAATGTAGCACATGATATATGCTGTTATTACAAGTATTTTATGTATTATTATATTGTAAATAATGTAGATTATTGAGTTTGAGCTAGTTTTAAAAATATTCATAATATAATTCTATGTTTTTTGTGACTGATTTCTGTTTTTTTAAAGTTTTTTTCCTTCTACATCTCTCAGTCATGTGATTGTGTGCGACTGCTCACCTTACTTTTAATTTTGATTAAATTATTATATAGGCCAGGAGTCAAATGTTATTGTCAACACACAGTGCAAAATGATGTAAAGATACAGGTTAAATGAAATCATCGCGGATGACGTCAAACGTGTAAGAATATCAGCTAATGAAATATAAATGGGCTGATGACGCTGTCATCGCTTCCAGCTGTGGTGCGAGTTTACATCAATCATCCACGTCAGAGGAAAACGTCTGTGCAGCCAAAGCGACAGGAACAACAACCCACAAGCAAGACTTTCATTGAGCATAACCTGATTCATAACTAGTCATAACCAGACACATCTTGGATCCAGATTCGTGTGTTTTTCTGTCCTGCCTGCAGGAATGTGGGCGTCTGCGAATGCCATGCGTTATGAAGTTGTGCGGGCTAGTACAGACACGGGGCCCAGGCAACACGAGCCGCGCCACGTCAGGCCCTGGCCGAGACAGTTTATACAAAAAGCAACTGGAGAATTTCACACTGCTCACTTCGTGGGTTTGTCCACATGAGCTCTGAGTGTTTTCCAAAGTCCAAAGTGTCTTACCCGAACACAGCATGAACCCAAATCATCATCCTAAAAACCCCAGTCACATCTGTAAACGACATATGGACGTGCACAGGTTCCTTTTTTGCATGTTGGTGTTTGGGATAAAAATGTATTTGTTGAACAGCAAATATAATGTTCTAGCTCAGAAAGTGGTGGATAGGTGTTGCTACAGGAAAACACCTGGTATGTTCTGAATTTTGGATACATACAGTTCATTCATTTTTTCCTCTTCTCAAGTCTGGATGGCAGATCATAGGGACGAATACCAGTGCTGGTAAAATTCAACATTCATATCTTTTCTTCATTGGAATTAATGAGACAAATTTTCTCCTTTCAGCAGGCGTCATGCTGCTGTGGCCACATGTGCTCACTAAGAGTGTGTCATACACTCTGCAAACCGCAGACGGGGCTTCACTATCCACAGGTAATCAACCCAACATCTGTTGGCATCAACAATACCTCGGATTACAGATGTAATAAATGGGCCTGTGTGGTCAGAATTTCAGTACAAACACCTACTTCCAAGAATTACAGTGTTTTTAGGAAATTGGTAGTAAAATCATAAAGAATGTTATACTATTATTTACACATATACATTCATACCACATGCACATTGTCGTTGCATGCATATTGTAATAATTAGAGCAAACTAGTTATGGATACTTTCATTTGCATTTCGAATCATTTGCTTTGCTTTTTCTGTAGCTTCTGTAGAAAAATATGTCGACTCTAAGTGGAAAATTAGTTTTTAAATGTTTGTTCTACGGCACCGTTCACACAAAAGACCTCAGCATCTCAGTTAAACCAAACCAAACCACTGAGATTAATACACAACAATAATATGAGGCATGAGAAGATAAGAAATGCATTTTGGTTAGAAAAAACATCAGTCATAAATAACTCTTCCAACTTTTTTCTTGATTCACTTGGTGAATTCATGTGAAGCAAACAATGCAAATTATTACAGCACAGAACCATCACATGTTGGGTTTGCACAACAATGAATTACATTCAAAATTGTAGCTGATCAGTGATCACTTTCTTTAAATATATATCTTTAAAGTTTAGTATGAATAATGCATTTAAAAGATGACAGTTGTTCTATCCAGTCCAAGCTCATAATAAGATATTTGTTAAGCTAATGAAAATAAATTCAGGCCAAAATGAGGAAGTTTCATTTTGTTGCTGGTGTTTCAGGGCAGGCTGAGGCGCGCCGCCATGCGGCCAAGCGGTCAGTACAGAGTTGTGACAGCACGTTTGACGAATACTGCCTGAACAACGGCAAGTGTATGCTGCTGGTGGACATCAGTGAACACCACTGCAAGTATGATTCTGCGTGTGTGTGTGTGTGTGTGTGTGTGTCTGCTCACCGTGATCACCACGTGTGACTACGAATGACTCGTGTCTTTGTGTTGCAGGTGTGAGGAGGGTTTTTATGGTCACAGGTGCGACAATGTGGAGCTTGTCAGACAGCCAATGGGAGACAAGCAGATAATTATCACTGTCTTCTTTGTGTGTCTGCTGATTATCGGACTGGCGGGTGTTCTGTACCTCTGCTGCAAATGGTAAGACGCTGGTGTGTGAATGAATGTGTGTGTGTGTGTGTGTGTGTGTGTTTGCTGTAGTTACAGTGAATCCTTGTTTCTGGTTCTGGTACAGCAGTTGGCAGAGGCAACTTTATGCATGCCAAACTTTATAGGTGCATTTATTAAAGTATTTGTCTGCCAACAACTTCATTGTTTTTTTCACTCAGAACTTGCTCAACACCAACGAGCAGGCAGACATTAACAAAGCAATTCAGAACTGTGTTATTTACGTGTCATATTACTAATCATTAAATGTAACAGGTTGAATTACTGGCAGTAATCTGTTCCTTTTGAAGTTACACTTGCACTACTCTGGCAAAGCGTTTCCCGACAGTTTGATTTGGTCTGTTGTTAAGTATCGTTGTTAAGCCCAAGTTACAGAAATACTTGCCAAATCTCAGCTGCACATCTGCAAGACACTTCTCATGCTTTTCATGACCGGTCATGAAAAACAGAGAATACCTCTGCTGCTCCGACTCACAGAGCCTGAAGCTATAACAACTTCATCGAGAAACACTTGGATCTGCTGCTGTACTCAGACTAGCAGCTAACAACCCGAGGACTTTATTTTTCCAGGAAAATATGTTACTGATAATTATATATCAAAATATCGCAGTATAGTTCCCGAACATAGTAACATATTAGTACATAAAGTCTGCAGTAATATTATAGCATAGCTTAACTAATGAGGTAAAGGTAAATTACATCAATAATATTACCCAATAACAATAATACGGCAATAAGAGCCTCAAGACGAACATAGTGAAACATTTACTGAAAGATCTAAAGAGACTTATAGTTTTTATAGACATACAATCACCAGATGGACACAAACATTACTCCAAATAAATGATGTTGTTGCTCTGTAACTAATTTTGCTAATGTCTTCATCATGTTAATATGAAAAGTGATGAGATGTCAATGTTGTGTTCATAGCTTGTTTACACTGCCCCCAAGTGGCCACATACTGTCAGTAACTGCAGGTTTAATTTATCATAATTGATGGCAACACTTTATAGATTTCATATGCTGCATGCACTGCAAAAAGATTCTTCACACCAAGAAGCGTTTGTTTATTAGCGAGTCCTAAGCATATTTTGAAATCAGTAAAAGATAATACCTTTGTATGAAAGTTTGAGTAAGTGTTTTTGTACTTTAAACCTTATGCTACAGTTTGAAAGATGATTTTTTCCACCAAAGTCAGTGATTTAAGTCATGCATTCTTAACTGATGTGCTGTGTTATACTTACAGGTATAAAAAAAACAGATTTCCGTGTCAGCAGAAGCGTCAGGGTTACAGAGGAGTTCAGGCTGTTTAGAGCGTCGCTGCCGGAAAATGAAAACCAGGATTTTCCTTCATTTTCTGACCGAAACTTCCCCAAATACCACAGTGTCACCTGGCCAGCTGACACTCAGTGGCTGTTTATTCTTGGTTGTCGCTGCTCACAGTATTGTACGTCACGCAGCTTTGGATCACTTCAAGCGGGTAGATCAGCACAAAGAGATAAAAAGGTTCAAAAAGGAACAGCTTTGTGTGCACGGCGAGTTTTGTTTTCAGCTGGTTCTAACGTTTCCTCACCTGCTGCCCTCGTCCTGAAAGACAAGAAAAGAAAACTGAGACAGTTACCGTGGGTGACCCACCCACATTCACGGTGGTAACGGTGGTCCAACAGTGGACCTGCAAAGTCACAGACATGTCAAACACGTCTGTGACTCTGCAGCAGCTGGACAGACGTTTAGGCCTCGGCCTGTAAAGACCTTATTTCAAGACTTTGCGGAGCTCGTTGATAAAGTTCACTAAGATTGTTTTAAACCAGTGTCAGAGATTTGTGATCATAATATACTTGCTTTCATGGTATACTAAAGTTTAAAAAAGTTTTATTGTTTGATATTTAGTTTATTTATTTTTGCTGACTTACATTTTTATTTATTGCTGCTTTTGTCGCCCTTTGTAGCCGAATGGCCACTAATGGCTTTATTTCCATCCTTGAGCTCGCTGATGAATGTTACATTCTGTTAAACACTGGTTAAGTGGAATGTATTCTTTTTTATAAGTTATTAAAAGTGTTGCTTTGTACACTGCAGTGTTGTGCACCTGTTACCGCTACAAAAATAAGTACAACTTTTTAAAAAAACATTTTCAACTTGATAATTTTCCTCCCGTTTTAGTGCCTCATACTGTGTATGATGTTGACAAGTTTCACCTTCTTGATACTTTCATAAAAAAGCTGTAAAACGTTTTACATGATATTTTTGCAGGGGCAGTATTAGTTTTTCATCTGCCAGGAAACATGTTTAATAAAGTGTTAATGAATTAATTAAAGAAAATACATTTCAAATTTGCAGCCTTTGCTCGTCTCCTTCAGACTTTTACTTTTCTGAATCTTTCACATTTGGAACAAAGACGTGAATTTTATTTCAAATCACATTAACTCCTGAGAAACTCAACATTGTAAGAAATCATGAGATATTAAAGAGAAATGTATGTCATTGTGGAACAGAATAATTGAAGTCGTTCATTTTCTTCTGACCTGTGCATAACTCACACACACCAAAAGCCTATGGACCGGCAGGCAGGCAAATCTGGTTCACAGCTGCAGGGCTGGGACTGCGGATGCTGACTCACTGATCAAAGATGGAAATGTGTCATCATTAATGGTAATTTGAATGATAGTTACACCTGTGCTGGTCCTGCAAGTCAAAAGGTCGTCAGTGATGACGCTTTACAAATAATTGCACCCACAGGCCTTTAGCACTGGACAAAAAGAAAGGCAGGAAACTTTTCGTCTGCACAGAGTTTGATTCATAAACTGAGCTGGGAAAGTATTACGCCAAACTCACTTTGATCTAAGTTGATCAATAGAACAAAACCTATAAGTTACAAGCAAATTATTACATTATTAACCACTGTTAACTCGTCCTGTTTGTTGCCATATTCATGTTAAGTAAAGTTGTGAGCAGGTGTCATATGCAGGAAAATGACAGTCATGTGTTTTAACACTTTTAATGGCATTGCGAACTCACACATCCATTCATCCAACACACACACACACACACACACACACACACACACACACACACACACAAAATCAAGCCTTTTTCGATTAACTTTGTCTTGTGATAAATGGAAGAATCTATAAAAAAATGTATAACTTTATGACGGGTGTTTGACAGCCAGCAGTGTCGCCTTCACTGTGAGGATCAGTCTACAAAAAGCCTGGCAGGTTCCGGACTCAGACTAAACAGTAGCAGCAGACATTTAAACATATTATAAATACACAATGACGTTATGATGAATTTATATTTTGCTATACACCTTTTCAAACTATTATAAATTCAGCTATATATTGTATGTTTCTGTATTGTCATTCATGGGTGTTAATAGAGATGACAATAAATGAGGTTTTGCCAATTTTAATATTGTAAAATGTTTAAATATTACATGTTCTAACATTTGAAGTTATGTTGCTTTTATAAACACTTTAAATCCGTACTCTGTGCTTGCTGCATGGCAGCTCACGCCTGTCTTGGTGTCCGGTGTCAGATTAATCAGTAACACCATTTTACCTTCTGCACCCTAATTAGAGTCAGTGGAGCATTTCTAACACCTGACTAAAGCTTCTTTAAATGCTCCTTATGCTAATGAACAGCCACATGACATGTAAACATTAACTTGTCTGCAGATGCCGCTCTGTTAAACACAATCTGAAAAACACATGTGTGCGGACACACACACACACACACACACACACGTCCTTTGAGTGGTGTCCGGTTTGTTCTAAATATTAAATCTGTGGTTCAACACAGCGTGATTCAGGAAATGCCTGTCTGATGTCGACGCTGTGTTTGATATCACTGTTATTACCTAATTATTGCATAAGTAATAGTAGGTTGCTCCGGCAGTGAGTAATGGGATTGGTGGAAACCCCACTAAGCTGTGTGCTTGCGTGTCCTTTAACAAAACAAAATGTCCACGTGCGTCGTGAACGTATTTGTTTTGCAACTCGGAGATGTTTCATTTTCACTGTAATTGTTATTAGCCACGCTAACATCATGGCGGCATCTGGCCTGTTGTTTGGTCCGAACAGATGGATGACCCATGACACACTGCAGACATTTATGCTGAATCCTAATGAGGTGAAGCTTTGTTTTGGACCTGTAATGTGAAATATGTCAACATCTATCGTATGAACTGGCACAAAATAACAGTCATGAATTCTGGAGGAGGAATGACTTTTGCCCCCTTGACTTTTTCCTTCACCGTCATAATGAGGTGACCAATTTTGGTGTTGTAGGAAGTTCCTGTTGTAGAGTTTTCCACAAAATTAGGACAAATTGTATTAACCCCCCTGTAACACCAGGTAAATGTTTACAATGTACATTAAATTAAATTTGATTAGATATTTTTATACATGTTACACCAAAAACTATTTGGAGGTGAGTGTCTTGCCTGAACCATTTGCTGGGTAGGTATCAGCTCTTATCAGCCCATCTCTGTGGTTCAGTAGGTTCTTCTCATGTGCCCCAGATACAAAATGAAGGCAGATTATTCACAGTTTTCTTACATTTGGACACTAAATTGACAAGGTTTAGGCACAAACGCATTAGAGGGAGGTGAAAATTGCGAAAGTCCTCTGCTTCCACGCCCCACCGTCCGCCCCAACAATACGTTGCTTCTCAATCACATGTGTGAAAGCTACAAGGTTTATTAGTGAACCCAGAGTTTATGCTGGTGAATTATTGGACAACACCTCACAGAAAGACGTGATACCGGTGAAATTCAAGTACAATCGTAAAGTTCCAGCTCACCTGAAGTGCATTTAGAGAAGGAATCTAAGGTAGACCAGCGAAGAATACTGACCAGATGCTCACAGCAGCCCCTTCCTCACAGCTGGCAGAGATGCTGCATGTCTCTAGACCAGATTCTGAACTTGCACGTGCACCTGGACTCCAGGTTGCGTCTAGGTCTTAGGCTGAGGGTGTGCTGTGTGTGGGCTATAATCCCCTTCCCAGAGAAACAGCCTGAATCATGCCCTTTCACACGTGCCCAGTAGCTGACATCATTCATTTTTTTATTCCAAACAGATACGACTGTATTTGCGTGTCAGAAGGGGCTCATCCTTCCCGGCGTTGGCTACGCAGCGGCGTGTTTACAGTGGGCGGTTGTGTTATGAGGTGCTTCTCTCCAGGCTTGTGTCAGACTTTCCACATATTCGTATCGCGTATGGCCAATGCCATCACACATAATCCAAACAATCTAATTCCACGGCTGTTATAAACAAAATGTGTCAGGAGCTTGAGAATGGAAAAGTTCCTGACATTCACGGCAGGTTTCTGCTGGATTCCACTGGAGCGTGGAGGACAAGACACGCTGTGTGTGCGCAGACACAACAGCTTCGATCAGCTTCGCCTCTCCAGCAGCATCCCCGGCCCCAGAGCACTCAAGCAGTATCACCGGGAATCATTCAATAAAACCACACACCCATAATTTCCACACAGAAACACTCCCTATCAAACAAAACAAGACCGAATAAAAAAAATTGGGGGCAGCCGGGCAGAACAAAAATAGGAAACGATCAAAATATACTCAAAAGGAGAAATTTTATCTCACAAAAGTCAGAGGTAATTTTGTCACGATCCCGCGTTACATGACATGATGATGCCGTTTCAGACCTAACTCTCTTCATTTGCTCTTATTTGTACATTTGACAGATTATCAGTGAATTGCACACAGTCATAAACACTTTATGGATCTTATTATTGATGTCATTTTCACGTAATAGTTTTTATTGTGCATCTTTGTACCTTGAGTGACGTGCAGCTGTGACTTGTATCGTCTTGTAACAAAAGTTTGTTTTTAGTCACGGCCGAGCAACAATCCTGCATCTTCCCAAGAAGATTTTACTTTAGGTCATAACTCTCGCAAAATAACATTAAATACAGATTTTAAATAATCTTTCCTGTTTCCGCTTCTGAAAAAGGAAACAGCTGTTGACAACGTCATGCTGGGGCAGATCGACCCACTACTTTTTAAAGGTGTTTTATGGGTAAAAGTGTGTTTTAATACTTTTTAAGAACCTTTAGCATTAGCATTGATTGATTAAACAATCTTTAGTTTTAGTATTATTTTATTATTCAATTTAAAAATATGTCATAAATTAAAACTTGTAAGGTTTTTTTTTTTACTTTGGGCGGCGAAGGTGTTTTACGACCGTGTGACTAATGGCTCGAAGTTTTATTGTGGTCTTATCCGTGACCGGAGTCGCACTCTCGAGGAAACAATAACAGTTAAAGAAACCCGAATAGCTGTTTCTGCGTGTGTTAATGGTGACAAGAAACAAGTCAGAATACATCAAACTGTTCTGTGTGTCATTCTCATTCACACTAATCATTGTAAAACGAAATGCATTGCCTGAGGCACTTATACACACACACCCACCCACACACACACACACACACACACACACACACTCACCATTACACAAACTGTCTTGATTGCCCGCCTGCTCGCTCTCTCTCTCTCATGCGCCTCCTCGGAGTTTAGAAGCAGGCGTTGTTCTATAAAAGCTGCACCCAGTGAAGGTAAAGGCAACAAAGAACAATCTCTGTCAGCGGGGGACAAACACACACTCCAATACACACTCAGACTCACATTAACACAGGACCGTCATACACAAAATACTCTCTTCCTGGGATATGAACCCTCTCGTTCTCACCTGTCTTCTGTGCTTGGGTAAGTCTGGACTTGTAATTATGTTCTGTGTGTGTGTGTGTGTGTGTGTGTGTGTGGGTAGAGCCTTTAAATCAATGAAATGAAAAGAGGAGAAAGTTAGATTTCTAAGAGGACAGAAGAAGACGGTGATTCTGCAGGTGAGGACTTGTCATGAGAGTCAGGACGGACACATTCAAGTGTTTTTAGGACAGATTTTGTTTTTAGAGACATTTTTGGCAAGTCAAGTCACTGTACAATAGCATCAAATGCTGCAAAAGGTCAACATATTTGAAATAGTTCATCAGCCTCTTACTGAGTGGCATTCATCATGGCACTTGTCTGATGCGAACGGAGCATTTAGGTACTTGACAGCTCGGGATGTGGACTGGTTGTACTGGTTTCTGAGCTAATACAGCCAGTGTCTATTTTGCGAGCTCAGATTGCCTTTAATATTTTAAGATGAATGGATGAGTCAGATGTAAATGGGCCAAGATTTCTGAATACAATGCCAATAGAAAGTAGCTAAGCGACCTTAGGTTATCTGTGACCACAGGAAAAAAAAACAAAGACTCACTGCCAATTTGTCACTTCACAGATTCATTGTGCTCTCGGCGTCTGTTATGGTTCTTTCTTTATTGAAAAAGTAAAATTCCTTCATCGACTCAGTTCCAATGCAGTGATTTTATCTTTTCGCTTTTTTAACCGCGTGTGTTTGTGTTCTGTTGGTTTCACAGTCGTCTGCAGCGCTCTAGGTACTCAGGGATCTGGGGCCACGTTCTCCAGTGATCTGGCCAGAGTGACCGGGGGTCCGGCCTCCGGGGAGGGCCTCCACATATCGCAGAACTACGATGACGAGCTGGAAATAGATGAGGACGTTTCAGGAGGAGACAGTGGTAATGAATCCAAAAATGTGTTCATTTCTTATTGGCCTTTTTTTAATATTGCATGACTCTCATTTGACACAGTGAAAAATGGAATCCATTATTATTAAATGTATTCACCAGACTGAAGAAGTGTAAAATCAAAACTGACTGATGAGAATTTGATTTGCTTTAAATTGTCTATAGTTGACGAAGGTTGGTTAGGATCATTTTTGAAAAGTGACATCTGTAGAAATACTTGCATTATTCTGCCTTTTTGTTTGTGAAAATATAGTAGTAGGAATGTTGACAGCCACAACCGGACAATTTCTAATCAGCCCAGAAGGATTTGTTTAGGAAGTGTTGCACACAGCAGATTCACACTGAGTAATATGACAAAATTCATACTTCACCTCCAAGTATTTATTGATAACAGTAAAGTTAGAATTTGGCCGACATGCAGATGCTGATAACACGTAAAACATTTTACTGCTTTCTAAAAATACCCAGCCATACAGAGCTACCCTCTCAGTATTAGCTTCTGTTTGAAAAGTTTATGCAGGACTTGTATCTCCGAGCATAAAACAATTTGTCACGCACACATTTATGAACCCCAGTTTCAACCTAAATGAAACCGTAAAGTCTGGTCACAGTTTCACTTGTACTTTCTTCTGCTACAGAGTTTAATCCCAGTAAAGATGAGAGGAAGAGGAGCAAAGATAAAAGCAAGAGGAAGAACAGGAACAAGAGCAGAAGCACGACTCCTTTCAACCCCGAGCACACGGACAACACCAACGGGTACACGTCGACCCTCGGCACCACGGAGGATCCCTGCACCTCCACCCACCTGGGCTACTGCATTCACGGTTACTGCAAGCACATCGAGGGCCTCCAAGAGCCCGTGTGCATGTGAGTGCAGCGTGGCGTCATGGCTTGCATGTTTTTAAAAATCACCTCCGTGGACGCTGACTGTTAACTGTGAATTTTGCAGATGTATGAAGGGCTACGATGGAGAGCGCTGCGGGATCCAGACTCTGGAGACGGGTAAAACCAAAGCGAGCGAGAGCAACACCGAGCTGCTGCAGACGGTGTTAGTGATCATTGCTGTGGTGCTGTCAGTCATCAGCTGCACCGCCATCCTGCTCATGACCTGTGCTCAGTGAGTATGAAGCGTCTCTCTCACACACACACACACACACACACACACACACACACACACACACACACACAGACAAGGCCTCGTTCACAGCTGTGTATGTGCTGGGGAAACCAGTGTCAGTGACATGTGAAAAGATGCAACTTTATGTGTACGTCGGTAACACAAGATGTTGATGATCATAACTGCAAATACAAACTTCGTCCTGAACAAAAGTGACTGATGGTGACAAGTTTTGTCTTGAAAAGCTGAATTTGACAGCTCATGTCTGTTAGTTGACTCACCCAGCTCAAAGTCAAAGTTGCGTTAAACTTAAACTCACGACGCATTATGAACCTCTACGTCCCAACTCCCAACAAACTGCCTCTCATCAGTGTGTGCCGTGTCTCTCTCTCCTGCTTTAGCATCACTTTTCTGAATAGTTGGGACAATAATAAGACAAGACGTGATGCCAGCGGTTTGGGACGAAAGCCCTCTGATTCCTCTTTATTCCTCAGCACTGTTGTAGGGCAGATTAAGGAAGCTTTGAGCGAATATGGCATGAGGGCAACAATCCACGCCCTGGCAAATCCCAGCTTAACACACATTACAATCCACACATCCTGCCCTGAGAGACTTCTTGGCATCTAGACACACTGACACATCAAAAGGCACATAACACGCCCGAACGCACCCACACCAGAAAGGTATTGCTCACCAGCTTTGCAGGATGGGGTCAGCGACTCCTACAGATTTTATGTCCCGTTGTTAGGTTTATTGTAGACCTTATAGTTAAATGTGCAGTTTTATCTGAGCTTTTATCACGTCTAAGAATGCATGTATCACTCACGATTTATTTTAAACCATCGCTGTTGGTGTTATAGAAAGCCAATTCCTTTACTGTATGATTGCAGGTCCTTATCAATGTTTAACCAAATCACAGGTATTATTTAAATGTGGGACAAAGTCAATAGTCCAAGAATGTGCAAATATAACCAGCAGCAGTGTAATTAGGGCTTTACAGTGAGAGGGGTGGGGAGGTGGAGAGAAAGTAGAATTTATTACTTTGAAAGAGAAACTGTGTCTAATTGAATTTCTGATCTGATAGCCAAGAATTATTGAAACTATGACAAAGTTCAACTTTATTCATCAGTGTGTTTCGCTGACAGAAACCTGAATCCACAGCAACGCCTGCCAGAAATTCACAAAAGCACATCCCTTTCTTGGAACTGATTCTGCGCTTTCAAAGCAACTTTACCACGATCATCTGATAATCACGAGAGCCACACTATACTCGGCTTTTATGCTCACGTTGAATGTGTTTTGTAGTTACAGGTCACATAAAACCTTAATGGCGTCCTACCTGGGAACTGCGACGGAGCAGGAGAAGCTGCAGAAACCTGTCAGCGATGTAGTGGTGTGAATGTTACGGAGCTACAATGAGGTAGGTGTCACCGTGATCTGACCCTCTGACCCACTGCTTGCACACCGTCGGACACTCAGCTCACCGCTCACGTCTATTCTGGCTCAGGTAGTGGAGCAGGTAACTGCAGGGTTGGCGGGTCAATGCTCAGCCTTCAAGTCCAAATGTTAGACTGTCCTTGAGCAAGACCCTGAAGCCCACGAGTAAAATGTAGATATCAGCATGTACTGAGCCGCAGCCAAACTTGTTAGATTAGACAGTTGCATATTTTTCTGCAAAGGCGTCAGTCCGTCCTCCCCTTGGAACATTTTCTGAACTAAACCTGAACTTTGCTGCACGGAAGGCTTGTAATCACTCGTGGATTTCCGGTGGTGTGTATGTTCTTGCTCAAGCTCTCAATGGGCGGCTGCTGCCTTCTGTTCACGCGACTCTTAGGTCACACAGGAAACAGTGGGCTCAGAGAGCGACAGAGGAGACTGTTGTTGTTTGCGAATGCAGCAGGTTGCATCACGCAAAGAGGAATCCCCACGAGAGGAGTTAGTCTGGATTAGTTAGGGGTGTCTCAGCCGCTCTGATGTCACCACTTCGTAGCAGCGTAAAGAAAAACCACACGCCGGGCCGGAGACATTCACCTGTGTGTGCGCGTCCAAACAATGACAGTAGTGAGACACCGACGGTCCACGTGAGGAGTTTGCTGTAAGATCTTAATTACTACACTTCCATGTGGTCAGAACACACACATGCACGCATGCAAAGTCGACATGTTCAGACAGACACAGACACCGTTCAGACATTAGACACTTTAGACTAAAGACAAACAATGTGGCCGTGCAGCATTCTCCTCATTGTCTGTGTGTCACTCACTGTCCACCCTGAGAAAAGCCCCGTCTGCCTCACACACACACACTAACACACACACACACTCCAAAGACTGTCACTTGATCTAGTTTGCAGGATTCCAATTTTATTAATGCATTTGTTTTTTTGTGTGTTGATGATAATATTGCACTCACCACATCAACTGCCCAGTCTGTTCCGATTATTAATTCTATGTTCTACGTTGAAAACTACATTTTGCAATAATGCTACTCTCATTTTCACACTAAAGCACAGTATCTTAAAATGCCAAATTTAAATGGGATTGCCGCTTTTTTGCACAACAGAATCTTATAGAGTAACACAACAAGCTATACATACAATGAAAATACTCATTTTTAATATTTGATCTCTATTTCCATCTACTTGGTCTTGACATTTTCTTTTCTCTTTCCTCAGGAAAACACAAAGAAGACCAGACGAGTCTGAGGATCCACAAAAAAAGACAAAAGAACTAGCACGAGTAGACTGCTTCGTTAGATGCTGTGTGCAAAAAAAAAAAAAACCCAAGTGTCCAGTTCTTGTTAGAATGTAATTTATTTAGCGTGATTATTTATTGCTGAACAATGTATGACTGTTTTTACGTCGGATTATTGTTATAATGTTGTGTGCGAATGCTGAGCATTCGGTACTTTGATGTTTGAGGTTCGGTTTTATTTATTGCATTGCTACTATAGGTCAGAGAAAATGCTCCTCACCTCACTCTGGAAAATGGGTGGAATTCGATCACCAATAAAGTGTCTCAGTGTTATTTGCTCATGTGTCTCTGTCTGACTTTTGTGTTTGCATTCCCATCTCTGGATGCATCCCATACTTCACACAAATACCTGGGCCCTTCAAGCCAAACACAGATTCAGCAGACAAGAATAACCCTGAGAGAAGAGCAGTGAAAGCTTCACTGACATCACCGAGGAATCCAGAGAATCAAGAGGGCGACACAACAGCAGGGGAGAGCAGAGAGTCTCTTTAGGTGTGTGTGTCTGTGATAAGCTCGACCAGCAACCTATTTGTCGAACTAGATGATGCACTTTTATTTGGATTTAAACATAAAGTTACACACTGGAGGCCGGCAATAAACCGCACTCACACAACACACCAGTGGTTGCGTTGCCATGGTGCTGCTTTGTTTTCTCTGTGCAGTGACGTCTGAGGCTTTTTTTACCTTGGTAAATGGGAGAATGACGTACTGTGGCACAGGGGGGGCTGGGAAAGAAAGGGGGCGTGTCAGGTCTGAGCTATTTTGGTACCGTCCAGGTAACTTGAAGTTGTCACCTAAGACGAATGGCAAACAAACACTCGAACGTAATGACATAGTTCAGGACAAAGGATCCTCAAAAGTGGAGGAAACACAGTTTCACGAGCACAGATTTATTCCAACCTGCAGGAGACGGTGGTTTAAAGAGAAAAAAAGAAACAGAAACGTCCACGCGTCACATCAACTAGTTGGACAAAACTAGATGTCAATCTTACTGCGGGCTTTGAGAAGGCGCCCTATTAATTGGAAGGCTCTGTTCCTGGAACCGAATGGGAGTGATTAGCAGAGAGACATTCATCATCAAAGACAGCTGGCAGGCGTCACTATCTTGTATATTCAGTCATCAGTCCATTATGTGAACATGCAGACACAACAATGCATAGTTTGCAGCAGTTGGAAAATGTTGTTTGTGAACAGTGTGTTTGGAGGCAGAGTTAGTAAATTAATAAATCACTGTGTGATGGTGTTACACTTGTGCAGGACGTCAAATCAAACGATCAGTGTTTGAATAAAGCACATTTAAAATTCTTCAGTATCGACACATTGATTGAATTCACAATAGGAAACTGAAAATGTAATTACATGACGTCAGCATAAAACCTCAAAATCAGTGTGACATTTTTAGGTCACGTGAAACCAAAGGCAGACGTCGTACTTTACGTAGTGACGTTCTTGGAAAGACAAAATAATTAGTTGGTTCTATGAACTCACAACTCAGATTTCAGTTACTTAATTCTCAGAAATATTTAGTTTCTTCCCGCCTCTAACCTTCCTCCGCAGATGCCTGATGTTTGAAAGAGCTGTTAATAACCTCTCTAATTTTAGAACCAGAATCAATCAGTTTGCTCAGGAGCGGAAGGCGGGACAATATTTGTCCAGTCCAAAGTTTTCATTAACTGTTTTATCTTGTTTGTTTAACCCATAACGTGCAAGTATGAATTATCTGGGTTTAAACTATGAAACCTATGAAGCCAGAACACTTTTTTGTCATATACAGTAGGATGTTGTGCTGTAGAGGTTTCAGCAGAACGAGGCTGCGTGTTCCACTGTTTCCTGTCGTTGTAAGCGACACTAACCACAGGTGAAGTTGACTATTCAACATCTTCTCATTAAAAGAAGCTCTCTATTAAAAAGTCGGTTTCACAAGATGTTACTTTAAGTTTCTTTCTTTAAATCTTTATGCAAAAACAGTTCTTGCAAGATGAGTGTCTGTCTTATATTAGTTTATTTTTGTCAATGTTATGTAAGACGTGCAGGGTGTGGACTCATATACTTATTAAGTGCACCTTTATTAGGTACACCTGCACATTGTTTTACAGTCCACTGCCGCAGCTCTTTGCCATGAATTCTGCCTTCACAAGGTGATTATTTTCTTTTTTTGTTTGTTTTAAGTTGAAAAAAGGAAAAGGAATGTGACAATTATATTAAGAGTCAGTTTTAATGCTTTATTTGCACTTAAATGCATAAAGAAACTATTAAAAAGGGAGAAATACATAATCTTTCCTAAGAAGAATTCTTGGCAGAGCGGCTGTTTTGGATTACATTAGATTGCACAGGTGCACAAAGTGAATTGGCCAATCAGTTTATAAAGAGTGTGACTCACCTCTCAGCATACAACCGTTTCCTGTTACCTTTATGAAATACAGTTTCACACTGCTGTGTGTGTGTGTGTGTGTGTGTGTGTTTCGTCACTAGTGAGGAAAAGGTGAGGCGAGGGGGTCAACTCATCTAGCACACACAGGTGATGCAAGTCCAGGTAAACATTTATTCTTGTGTGTGTGTGTGTGTGTGTGTGTGTGTGTGTGTGTGTGTGTGGCCTCTATGACAGAAATGGCAATTTGGACACACCAACAACATTCATAAATGCTTGTCCATTCATCCGTTTGGCACAATAAGAGGCTGTGGGTGTGGTGAGCGGTGATCGTTTCGGTGGCACCAAGGTGGGCCTGTCACCATGGAAACAGAGCAAACACAAAGGCAGATGGGTGGTCAGTGATAATTCACTCCTATAAAGGACCCAATGGAATTTTCCTGGGTGTGGTAACATTTTTTCTCTTCTCCTTCACAAGGGAGCAAGAAAATGATTGTGTGGTTCCTTTTCATTTCCCCCACACACGTCGATAAAACACAGAGGTTTTTTTTGGTTTGAGTTCATGTATGGGACATTAAGTTGTGAATGGCAAAGTCACCACGTTGTTCAAGACTTATATAATAAACATTTATTGATTAGATAGATGTAACGTTTTGTTTAAACGCATGTCGTTTAGCTCCCCCATGAAATTAACGTTTGTAATATTGAATGAAATGTTTCGACAAACACATTGGTTGTCGTGACATTTGGCATAGGCAGTCAAGTTCTTGTCATAACATTTATGATGCTTTAACCTTTCCTCTGGTTTACACAGCTACGGGTGAACAGGTCCAAGGACTGCCGGGGCCCCTGTGTTATAAACACAGTTAATATTTCTTCTTACAAAAACACACCAAATGCACACGGAAATTCAAACCAAATAAAATTTATAATCTTTTTCTACATTTTCAAAACCCAGGATCTTTCTAGGTCAAAGGTCACAAAATAAAACTGCACTGTTGTCGCAGACGTTATAAGTCACAAAGCACATTTACTAAAATTACTTATGCAGAATTTTGAAATTGTTGTATGCTATTTAAAGTGTTACTGTTTTATGTTATTTTACTTTTACTATAATTCAGACAGATTTTATTTATTTATTAGTTACTTTGTCGATTCTTAAGATATAACCTACTGATAATTGATGCAAAATTATGAAGCAGCTGTCAGCACAACACAAAGTGGTTCAAATCTGCTCCAACCACGTTTCCAGGTAGCACATTTTTTAGCTTGTGTTTTTAAGTTAAATACTAGAAATGTTTTTGTACTTTTCACGTTTGAAAGTGTTTTACAGTGTTTTACAGACGTGACAATAATATTTTCTCTTCTTAAAATATTTAATTTCACTGGTGTGTATCCTCAAAACACTAGTGTGCCACAAACTAAATTAGAAACAAACTTTTTTCTATTTCTGGTGTTTGGATTCTTAAATGGAATTCTCACAAAAAGTAATCTCGAATAAACTAATTATTTATATTTCTGCAGAAATATTATTTATGTGGCACATGTCAAACTCATGTAAAGCAGCATCAAGTTCAACACTGTTGTACGTTGTTTTAAAAGGAAATGTAATTGTACATTGTTGATGAAGTACTTTAACTTCAGTGAAGAACTTTGAGTGTTTTTCTTTTAAGGCAACCTTGGACTTTAAGGAGGTTCAAGTCTGTGTCCGTCTGCATCGTCAAACATTTTACTTCTTCACAAATGCAGTTTGAAGTGAATTTGCTTCAGCCAGACATAAACATTTTATCTAAGAAATGATATAGATACACATCACTACACGTGTACAATTTCATCCTGTATATGACAAAAACCTTATTCTACCGAAATATGATGTTAATATTCCTATGTTATATGTATCTTTGTTTTTTATTTAGTTTTTTATTTTGCAATAAAACTACAATAAAACTTTTGTTGGTTGATTGAACTATAACGTTTGAAATGTTCCTTTCAGTCACATGTTGAAAACATACACCAGTGTTTCTGTACTTTCCACTTATCTTCATGTGAACTTTAATTTAATTAATAAATTTAATGAGTGAAATCATCCAGGCTGAAATCGTTTTTCTGGTAATTATTGCCTCAGCAGAGAGCGCCACCTAGTGATGTTGCGTGGAAGCAGCGTCACATCCCAGTGGGTCCATGGTTTTCACGAGTGATGCATGGACAGCATCGGATGCCTGTTTGACACAGCAAACCCACGAGAAATATGAGTAGGAAGCAAATAATACCGGTCGACAAATAGGCTGCTGTCAGCTTGCAGGAATGTTTAAGATAAGGGAGACAAAAGAAAGGGATTAATAATCCTGTGTAATGTGATAAATTGTGAAAGCAAACATTCTAGTTTTGTTTCTGGAACCGACGTGTTTGTATTTACTGGAAATGTCTGTGTCACTATTTATATAAAGGAACTTATTCAGCATTGCAGCATTTTGCATATTTCCTGTTGGGGGTCTTGCGATGTGTTGTGTGAATTTAGTTGATGTGGTCTGAGTCTGAGTCACTTCGCAACCATGGAGATGTTTTTTTTTCCTTTGAAATTTAGAGCTTTATTATCTTTAATGACATGAATAACTGTTTAATGCAGGAAGGATTTTTCCATCATCTTTAGCTGCTGAAGAGGTGGAGGAATGAAGGCACAGCAGAGTAAGGGAAGCAAACAGGAAGCCTTATTTTATTAAGCATGTTTAGGAACAAACCTTTTGAAAAAATGTTGTAAAAAAATTTTTCAGTTTGAGTTTTAGCTTTGTTTAGCATAAATGTGGTTGCAAAATGCCATTTTGGTGGCTTTCATGTTAAAAAGTTTGATTTAACTGTAGCAAGTGCAGCACAAAACAGTCCAAAGACTGAAATGGTTAAAGGGATTAACATGGTTCAAAATACTGCAGGTGGTAAATAACAGTGATTGCTCATACGATCATATTTCATTCTTCTTCATTGTAGTTTTGATCCATTTGAGCTGCTTCTTTGACAGGAAAGCATACACTCCGGGTTTTTTGATTATGCCACAGCCTTTCCAAAAGAAGTCACTCCAACTATATTTCCATTGCACAGCAGCGGGCCTCCTGAATCCCCCTACAGAGACACAGGGAAACACATGACAGTAATTTTAGGCTGATCGAGTGCTCGTATGAACGAGATCTGCATGTTTATTTCTTACAGATAAAAAAATCAAAGCCTCACCTGACAGCTGTCAGCCTTGTTTTCTACCATTTGAACCGGCACATATCATGTCGTTGGTGATAACAGGCTTGCGATTGTAAAAGTCAGGAGAGTTACACTTTTCTGCTGATCACAGTCACATTCACAGCCATCAAGACATCTGACCTAATTTGACTTTCATATTTTGTTGTCCCCCATCCAGCCACTAAACAATGGCTGCCAGCTTTCGGATCTTGGACAGTGGCACCCAAGCTCAGCCATTTCACTGTCTGGGTTTCCTTCACCTTTTTGTCAAGCTGCAGTTAAAAAAAGGAACACTTATTAATACTGTTTTACACACACACACACAAACACACACACACACAGTGAATGGCCTAATGGATGTATGGATGGACTTAAAACATTCTTTAAACACTTCATCAGCCAATTAATGAAAATATTTCCACACTGACTAATTGTGCTAACACCATAAAGACATGACCAAGAGCCTTGAAAGGAATCAGAAACCAGCAGGCAAACACGAGGACAGTGTCGTCTCTTTTTATGTGACAGTGGGCATTTCAGCTGCTTATTTTCTGCAGCTGGAACACGGAGGTCTAAATGTGACTTTGCATCATCACTTCTATTAAATAAGCCAACTGGCAATGTTAGTCTGTCTGTGTCTTTGCCTGAACATATTTAAAAAGCTAATTCTGATGTCAAACATATTGCTCCAAACATTTTCCTCAATAACCTTCAGCTGCTTATCAATTTTAGCAGTAATTAACTACTGGTTACTTTAATGTTTTCTTACCTTGAGCAACATGAGATCATCATCATGGCCTGGTTCCTTATAGTTGGGGTGAGGAAAGTGTTTTGTAACCTTTAGCATCTGTGTGGACGTGCTTGATATTTTTTTGATGGAGTGCACCCCCAAGTACACTGTGCCAATTCTGAAAAAAACAAAACACAGTTCACATATGTTATGCTGACATGCTGAGGACTATTTTCAGAAGGGTTTGCGCATATGTGCTGACACTTCATTAATAGTATGACAGTTCCATGACACACAATATATACCAGATGTTGTTAAACTTATTCTATCTCATATTTTGCATAATATTTGGATAAAAACTCTATAATCAAATGTGTAATCTTCACTGAAATATTATCAGATACTCAGTATTCTGCCATGTGCATAAAAATATCTCAAGGCTCAAGAACATATCCTGTCTCAAGCCCTGTGTGTTTTGTGGTTTCTTGAAGTGAGTGACACTGACGTTACCTCCAAACACCATTTAAATGCCCCAGTGCAAAGCAGCCGGTGCAACACGTCTTACATGACTGCATCACAGATAAAGGTATTTAACCGTGTCTTCATTTTTTATAACACATTACAGACACTAATACATTTTAAAAGAAACATTCGGGATAAATTTAATATTCTGAATGAAAGTTCTAAAAATCATGACTAAAAGTTTTCAAAAATGTTAAATGACACAATTTTTGTTTGTTTTTAACAAAATCATCTTCTCAATCAATACATCATCTTCTACAATATACAAACATCTTCTTACTTTCCACAGTGGGCAGCAGTCAGCACCCATGATGGACTGATCAATGTCCCTCCACAGATTGATGTGGCATTCATCACCAGAACCATGTAAGGCATAGAGTGGGGAGTCACTTCATGTCCCCTCAATGATCTCTGATCCATAACCTGAGGCAAAAATATTGGTCAGACAGATAAAATATAACACTTTGCATAGCTGCATTGTAATATTGAAAGTAGTCAATCGCATCACTTTGCAATCTGCATGTTTGCATGAGTGAATCGGCAGGACATCACAAAATACTTTGCTGCAGTCAACAAGATACAGAAGTAATACTCACTCGTGTGGACAGTGAGGACGACCATAAAGGAGATCAAAACGATGAAATCTCTTGGGCAGGTCATTTCTTCTTAATACTCTCTTTGATGTGATGTGTGAAATGCACTGAAACCACCTCGATGTGCCCACCCGTCTTTATGTCTTCAGCTCAAAGGATGTGGTCTAATCGTGGAAATGGATGAGTCAGCAAAATGGACTCGACATGACACGAACATTGTGTATGAATTTCACATAGACGTCTGTGGTAAAAAGCTTCTGTCACTTCCCATCATCATAATCATTTTATTCTCATGCCATGTGGTGGGGGCTTACTTTGACGTGAAGCAGCTCACACTCACTGCAGGGTATAGGTAGGTATGGGTGGGACCACTAACAGCTAAAAAGCCTGCAGTTACACCTAAAATTTTAAATGGAAATTAAAAATGAAACTTTTGGAGAAACAAAAATGATTTAATATGAAACTCGCCTGGGGGAGATGAACGATCAAGAAATAGAAACTTAAAGTTTAATTTAGAATAACAGGATGTTATATTTTATTGGTGAATGGCTAGTTGTCTGGGGCCCAATGTTCCCAGATTTCACTGAAAAAAGTAGCCAAACATATTCTCAAACCAGCCAATTGACATCAATTATTAAGCCATGTACATGCAACAATCTGTGAATTACTGTGATTTGAAGAAAACTGGACATGACAATAAAGAATCCAAACGTGAAGTCCCACTATTCGAAGTATTGAGGGATGAAGCTGCCTTTCCTCAGGTGAGTTAAAATCTGTGTTTTGACCTTATGTCACGTTCTCTATGATCCTCTGTTCACCACAGTTCCTAGAAGAGTGCATCCTGGTGAATAAACACCTCACCAGCCACTTCAAAGCCCTGCAGCAGGCACAGGATGTCATGATGAATCTAGAAACACTAGTGTATTATGGCTCAGCTAAAATATGACTGATTTGACACACAAATACAAGCCTCTTGTGTTTTCCAGCAGCCTGTACTAAAATATTTTAACCAAACTTTTCAAGTGTGTGTCACTGAATTAAGAAATAGTAGTAGTAATAATACTAGTCTCATAGTCATAAAACAGCTCATTAGGTTGGTACATTGCAAGGATAAAAACAGTAAGATAAAAGTTTTATGGTTTTAATTTTACAGCATCAGCAGGTGATTTTAGGCTTTAAAATAAACTTTTTGAAGCTTTTTATGTCCTTACTATATTTGTGTAAAAGTAAAATAAAAACTAGCCCACTTCAATATAAATAAAAATCAGCTTTGAAAAGAATTATAAAATCAGAACATCTTTGCAAGCCCATTCATGTTCTCTCAACCTGTGGCTTTTTGCTGAGCCAGATCCGTGAAGCCCCTGAACATGCAAAAACCTGCATCAGGAGTGTCTGAAATAAATAGGGTGAAACAAATAACAGCTTATTAAAGACTCAGTCTGCGAACCTGTTTAAATCTTGACTTTTGTCTTGCATCTTCCTCTCAAGTGTCACTAGGGCAAAAAAAATATTTTTATTATTTTAAATTTAAAATCATTTATCATTTTAGATTAAAAATAGAAAAGCTTAAATGGCGTTCTCAACTTTCAAATAACTGTGCAACAAAATCAATTAATAATGATAATACAGGTTAAATTGAATTGAAAACTTTATTTATGTTAGCATTTTTTTTCTTCACTAGCAAGGTGGCAGCCATCAGTTCCTAGTTGTCTATCTCCAGATGGTGACCCATCAGATCCTCTTGTTTGCACTCTCTATACTAGGCATCTCTGGATGAGTTCTAGCCTTGCTTTGGTCTTATTTGAACCTTCAAGTATCCTGGCAGAGGCTTGATTCTAATTCACAACCTGGATCTGATCCCTCCACTTGGTTCTTTTTCATCTATATTCCCTGTTGCCCAGTCCATTGACTACCTTGCCATCCCTGCCTGTCTCTCTGACATCTCTGCTTGGATCCAGCAGGCATCTTTGCTTAACTTCTCCAAGACTCAAGTTCTGGCCTAGCTTCAGTCTCCACTGTTGAAGAAGATGCCCTCTACAACAATAGAAAGATCAGACCATTCTCTCTTCTTCAACCCAACTCATTTAGAGGTTATGGAATGACTGTTCAACTCAACTTCAAAACTTTCCCAGAACAACCTCCTCAGTGTTAACCCATTTTTGTTTGCTTCAGTGACTGATTTGAGTTTAGCTTTTTATTTCATAAACAGAGTAAGACTTTGACATTGTTTTTATTTGATGTAACCATCAACCCAGTGTCCTTTTTTTCAAAATGTTTTTGTTGCATGCAGAAAAAAAAGTTGTTTTCTCTGTAGCAGTTCACTGATTTCAGAAATGCAACACACTAAACTTTTTTATACATAGCATTAAGGTAATAAACAATATTTGCAGTGTCACCATTTAACTTATATGTCAAAAGGGTTTTGTGGCTGCAGTTGTTTGTTTTTTTCTGTGGGAAACGGGTCCAAATGGCTCTTTGAGTGTTTGAGGTTGCCGACCCCTGCTCTAACAGGAAGCCTCATTATAAAAATGATGAATGATAAACACAGCAGCTCTGCCTGTAACTCAAACCGCTTTAGGTGATGAAAGACAGTGTCATTGTTTGTTAAAATAACCACAAGCCAAACTGTGCAGATCAGTTCACTGACAGCACACTGGGTCAGTGAAAATACTTACTGCAAAAATGGAGGCGTCAAGCAAATTATCTAGTACAAGGACACAATTATGTTTTTGTGTCATCACTTGATCTAACAGGTGTTCTTGCCAATTACTCTTGTTTTCGTATATTTTGTCAAATTTCTTATTTTTATTGGGACTGTTTGCTGGGCCAGGATAATTGATGTTTACATTTGTATAACATCAAAACAACAACAGCAAAATGTTTCATGGAAGCATTAGACCCTGGAAGCATCAGGGACATATAGGCATATAGGTCACATTCATAAATTTTGATTTGGAACGATGGCTTAAGCATAAATGAGCTAAAGTTCTTGACATTAAACATGGTTTTCAATTAAATGAAAGACGCCTGAAGAGGATACTGGCATTTCTTATTAATGGCAAAATGGCATGTTGATCCATGCATCTTGGCAATCATCTTAAAAGCAGGGATCTGGTTTATCTTTTTTTCCTGGTTGTTTTTTTCAACCATGGCTCTTCCGGGGCTCTGTTGCAGGCCATCATGAACAAGAGAACAGATCAATAAATGGAGTTAAGTCTTTGTGGGTGTGATTCAGATTTTAATTTCATTTTTTTTAATCCAACAAATGGCTTTTTACATGCAAGGAGAGACTGTTGGTTTTTTCAGGCTGATCCAAATGTTGACCTTTGTTTGCAGGTGATCTGGGGTAAGGAACGTTGGGATAGTTACAAGCTCACACCTCACACCCACCCCTGGGTGCATCAGAGGAATTTCTCCACCATCCCAGTGAAAGAACAGACCATCATTGCCCTGGTTTGGGTCCTTGGGATGGCACCACCAAGGGTTCTGTTGAGATTTGATTAGGCAAAGGCAAGAAACTTGGGGGTAACTGCCTGTTGTAAGTGATGCCTCAACTTGTCATGAGAACCAAAACAAAGATCCAAGCATTGGGTTTTAGAAGAGTACTTCATAAAAAAAGGTTTATTATTGTTGTATAATGTGCCTTTGAGAAACAGAACTGTCTGCTGATGACCACCTAATGATGAGTTGGATCAGGTGGCAGGGGAGACTATTGGACAGAGCTGGTAAACCCAGATGTATGCAGGTGATCTGGGACGGTCTGGCTGAAACTACTGTGGGTGCATCAGAGGAATTTCTCCACCATCCCAGTGAAAGAATCATGCATCTTTGTTCAGATGTTGTTGGACAACATGGAATTTTAAAGAATTGACATCTTTTGTATTAATATTATATAGAAATTTCTATCTTGAGCTGCACAGTAGCAAGCCAACATTTTCTTGTCTTTCTTTAGCATTGCCTCCAAACAGCCTCATAGTTTCTCCTGTACCCGCATTCATAGCTGAGCTCTTCTCCATTCAACCAAATCCAATCATTGAAGAGGCTCTGCCTCTGAAGACCCAGCCAAAAACGGAACTCTTCTGCAAGGTCCACATAGTGCATCTGACCAAATTCTCTGGTTTGGAACAAGGAAAAATGTATTTGGAGCAGAGATATGTGGCAATGATTTGACTTATTATTAAGTCCACTGGCACATCATTGAGTCGGGGACATAGCAGGCGCAGAAAAATGATGAGTTAACATCTGATCCTTGGCAATGCATTTTTTAAATTCTGAACAAAAATACAGCAAAATGTCTCTAAAAAAGATGAAGAAAAACTGAGACAAAATGACTAAAAGAGAATTAAAATTATCGGAAAAAGACACATAACTGTTACAAAGAGATACAAAGTGAGCACAAAGAGACAAAAAGATTTTAGAGATATCTTAAATGACTTGATGACTCAAATGTAGGTTGTGTGGGGGCCTGTTAACCAACATTTGACTTTTGCAGCTGTCCACATGCACGCAGCAGTCTGTCTTTGGTTAACAGTTCCTGCTACTTTGTGCTACAGCTGGTGCATTAAATTGTACAGACCATCAGTAACTGGTTCATCATAAAACCACAACAATCTAATTTGATGCAAAGTTCAAGCTTGACCTGCAGAATGTGTTTTGTCAGCAGTTCCCCAGAACAGCCAGTCGCTGCAGAACCCGAGTCTCACAGGCAGAATCCAGAAGTCCTGGAAGGTGTGATGTACTTTTTCATTCCTTGAGATTAACCATCATCTGTCACTTGTTTTCCATATTTAGCTTTTTTGCAGTACATAACCCATTCTGCCTTCTTCATGACTGCCTGAACTGCTTGTGAAGTTTAGAAAATCGTCCCAAAGAATGGGAAAATGTGGGAGGTGGAAAAAGGTGCGAGTGGCTATGGTCAGGTTCTCAGGTTCTTCTTCATCAGAATTTCACATGGCCCATACAAATATGTCAACACACACTTGAAATACTCAACTTCTGTCTCATTGTCTTTAATGATTCTGCCCAAATATCTCACCGGTGCTACGGAAGTCACGTAACTTTACAGTACACGTACACATGCAATCTGCTTCAATATTACCAAACCTTTTCAAAAGAGATTTATCTTTATCTTCTTATTAATTTGGTAAACCAAAGTGCCTGAACTGGCTGAACAATGTCTCTGTAAGTGAGCACCATAGGAATGTTGTTGAGATTTTATAGGAGGTGCTAAAACACTGCAACGTTGGCCCACCCTGCAGTCTAATATATTTTATTATATTTGCAAGTTAAAGTGTACTTTGTGATTTGACATTTAAATCTGATTATGAGTTACCTGAACTGCCCAAAGCTCAGAGAAAGAAATGAATGAGAAATACGAGGAAATAACACATTTAGATGCAGAAGATAAGGGGTCACTGGGCAAAAAGGTTTGCTATAAGTGCAGGTATACCCATGGGTTAAAGTCTGAACGCTAAACCACCGTCAAAAAAAGTCGAGATAATCTTGTTTAATCATTCAGAGAAGCTAAATAAAAACTTTCCAGATTAGATGTAATTCCAGAAATCTTCTCGGAGCATCTCTGGGAAAGGAAGGGACAAAAACCTTCATCTCAGTTAGGAGGTTCTGTTGACTGCTATTGCACTATGTATGTAAAGAATTGCATGTTGAAGTTGGGCAGTTATCATAATTTTTTATGAATATCATAACAAAATGTCGACAGAACGGCTCGTTGTAGCTTATTTTGACTAATCATCAGTCTGTATCTCGAGGGGTTGTGTGGGGTGTAGTGTTATGGGAAGCATCTGAGGTGACAAAGTTTTAACCTCACATGCTGCATATCTCATCTGCAGCTCAGTTTTGAGAAACGCGTAAAGCATAGATCATATTGCACTAGACGCCTCACAGTTGAGGGTCTTCACCACAGCCACTTTTGCACAAAGTGTTCCTTAACGTTCAGACTGCTCACACACGTGCAAGTGATAACTTTTTTCATATCAGTACCAACACATGTTTACTGTGTGTTCTGTATTAATTTCAATGTTGAAGCTTTCACTTTCTGAGTCTCAAATGATTTTTCAGTTTAGCCAAACTTAAGAAAGAAGAAAGTGATTTACATAAGCTACATTGCACAGTCATATTTCTCATTTTTATTGTGTTGTATTATATTACTTATATTACTTTTCATATTTTCATATTTGTTGTTTGTCACACATTTGCACTTTAACTTTTTTCTGTAGATTATGCCTTTGCACCTGACACCAAGACAAATTCCTAGTACTGGCAATAAACAGTTTTCTGATTTTGATTCTGAGACAAAAGTCAAGTAAAACTATTGAAACTTGTGTTGACAAACCTTCATTAACAAAAGTACAAGTTGGAAAAAGGTTTATAGGGATACAAATGTTGGAAGGTGAAGTTATAGGCAAGAAAGAACCACATGACACAGAACATCGTAGCACAACATCAGTTATATAGGTGACTCTCAGGCTGAATAGAGACATAATAATTGATCCTAAGTGTGAGATTTCAGAGTGAACTCACAACTTTAGCTATCAAGCTCTTCTCCTGTGGAACCAGCTCCCAGTCCAGATTCGGGAAGCAGACACCCTCTCTACTTTTAAGACTAGGCTCCAAACCTTCCTCTTCCATAAAGCTTATAGTTGGTTATAGTCATGCTGCTATAGGCTTAGACTGCTGGGGGACTCTGACTGAGACACTTTCCTTTTCTCTTCATTCTCTCCTCTCACCCCACATCTATAATGTCACCACTGTGTGACATTAACTCTGTGTCTTCTTTGTCCCGTAGTCGTCTTTCTCCCTCTCTGTCTCCCTCTCTCTGTCCCTGTCCTCAGGTGTCCCAGGTGATTTGGCACTGTGTGTCTCCAGTCCAGCTACTGGTCCCACTAACCTGCCCAATGTTTTGTTGTTGCTCTTTTCTTTTCTCTCTCCACTTTCCACTCAGCCCAACCGGTCAAGGCAGATGTCAGCCCACCCTGAGCCTGGTTCTGCTGGAGGTTTCTTCCGGTAAAGTGAGTTTTTCCTCCTCACTGTTGCCTATGGCTTGCTCAAGGGGGATTTGTTGGGTTTTCTTTAAGGTTTAAGGTATCTTTATTGATCCCACGACGGGGAAATTTATATGTTACACAGCTCCCAGATGTACAGAGCAACAAGATGTTTGTATAGTCTTGACTTTATTATGTAAAGTGCCCTGAGATGACCTTGTTGTAAATTGGTGCTATATAAATAAAGTTGAATTGAATTGAATTGAATTGTACATAAGGCTTTTCAGGGCTAAGCACCAGGCTACTCAAGTCCAGGCTAAGTGACGATCTGCTGAACTGTCCTCTGCTTTAGTGTGCCGGCCCTGTACAGTCTTGAGTGATCTACTGTCACAGCTTTTAAATAATATTGCAAAACAGTTTTATACACATCCCATCTTGGTTGACCTCTACATATGTTTATTTGCATAATACAGCTTTGTTGTGCCATTACTGCCAAGAACTAAAGAAATAAATAATAATAGTAATAAATATTATTATTATTTAAATCTAAAATTATTTTACCCCAAAAAGCAAGAGGGGAAAACTGTATTCGTTGTGGTGCATTTTGCTGTGAGGCTTGGTTTGCCTTGGTGGTTAGCTGGCTTGGTGATGTGGTTGATTCAGAAAATAGAACAGGAAATCTGAATGCTCGACACGGTGGCATTATCTAGTTCTGATCAGATGTGAACAACCCCATCTCTCCGTGCTGCAGAAAGTTAAAGGTTAAAGGTCCCAGACGAGAAAGCGCTGGTCCGCTCCAGCGGAGAAAATCTGAGTAGAGTCGGGGTTTAAGGCCAAGTGCAGAACACGATGAGAATGACCTGAAAAGAAGAACGGCTTACTGCTTACATTTCTAGTAATAAAGAAGTACCATGGGTGCATTACTGAGCAGGCCTAAAAACAGCATCTGTAGAAAACAAGGGTTACTATTTCTTGGTAAAAAGTCACAGGTCTAAGTTCTACAATGACCAAAAAGGGCTGAAAAAAGATCAAAATTAGGTACATAAAATAAATAAAAATAGAAATAAAAGTTGACCCCATTCTATAAGTAAGAAAATTAAGATGGCCTCATTTCTAGCTGGGTCATTTTACCTGTCTGTGCCCTTGAACCCATATTTATTTATGAGAAGTGCTAATTTTGACAAAGAACTGGTTTTAATCAGAGACAAACCACTGATCATATTGCTTTGATTTGTCTTTGATGATTTTGGTTTTACCACAACTGAGTAACTACCATGCAAAGTTAACACAAGTCATACATTCTGAACAGAGGAGAAAAAAAAACGTCAGGATGCTACAAATCAAAAATCAAAAATCTTTTCTTATCACTTAATATTTTCATGGCTGTTTGTTTAGTAATACAGCATTACAGGCCCATTAAAGCACATTAATCTCCAGCCTTGTCCCTGACTTCATCCCTGATGTTTACAGGATTTAGATAGATTTAAGTTTGGTTCTGAGCTCATTGTCTGCCATTTCTTTGGTTGGAAAAACAACTGAGTCAGTCATGATAAAAGACGAGTGATGCTTTCCTTCTGTGGTCCTCCCCTGAAAACTTACCTCAGGAAACATCTCATATAAAATGTAGTGATTTTTTCTTACGTTTCATTCAAAGTTTCACATTCAGTGAAAGCTCAGCACATAAATGAGTCAGCGCATGATGGTTGTTAAAGAGATGATAGCGTCACATCGATGCTGTTCTGTTATTATTACTCATATAATCCCTTAATTCCCATGAGGCTGTTGTGAATGTGATCAAACCTTCATCATATTTTATGTGCTCTGACCTGTGAACTGGTTGTTCAGGCTGAGGGAGGGAAACGCCCACGTCCTGACTTGGTGATGAGGGAGGCCATGACCTGTGACAAGATACGTCCCCTTTTCAGCCCATCGCAGAGAACAGATCTGCAATCGAGGCGATTAGGGGTCAACTTAATGATGTATAAACATAATCCATATACGGCTGCCATACACAACTTTATGCCTCACACACCTGTGAGTCTGTGTTAGAAGATGACACACAAGTTCCTGTTTGTGCGTCCCAGAGTCTGAGCTGTCCATCTTTCCACCCACCTCCTGTAGCGATCATCTTTCTCTGCCATGGACACCACCCCATTGCCTAAACACGCAAACACGGCGAATAAAGCCAGTGAATAGGTGCATTGTCGTATTATTTTTCAACCAATTACAACAGCAACTAAATCCTTACACATACCAACCAGTAGCATGCACACGCTGAGATTAGTCATCATTAAGTCATACAGCAGATCATTCAGTTGCTTGCAAAATAGAATTATGGTTCTGTTGATCCTAAAAACCACCAAACATCCCGTCAGTGATGTAGGTGTTATTTTAATTTAAGTCCAATAATTGAATCAAAGCAGTGATACCGGATGGATGGCAATGACGTCTGGTTTATGTTGCATCAGAAAAAACTGATGCAACATAAACCCCCCAACGCACACACACTCACACACCGCCACCACCACCGCACACAGACACCTACGCACACGTAAAAAAATGCTACTTTCAATCCGCAGGGCCACTGACCTTTACAGCGCTGGGCTGCTTCATTGTTGCGATTGGCTGACGTGACCTGGTGAGTCCTACAATGTCACTGTCCCATACATGAAGGAGGCCGTCTGTGGAGCCGCTGGCCAGCCTGTCGCCTCCTGGTGACCACTGAAGGCTGCAGATCCCGTCCTTGTGGACAGCCACGCCTACCAGAGGGGTAGAAGTCCGAACATCAAAGTGATGGATCCGTCCAAGAGCAGAGCCGCTGTGAGATTAACGATATTATTATTTCTCAGTAAATTTAATAAATACCTCATTTACTTTGTAGTGACTTTTCTGCCTTTTTATAACAATACAGTGTAGATTTTGCCATTGTCCCTAACACAGCTGAGGTCTTTTTGTGTCATATCAGCATTTGGCATTATAAGGATATTATTTGAATGATTTCTTTTTCGTATGATACTCACACTAGACTGACCACACACACACAGACACAGACACACAGACACAGACACACCATTACCTGCTGAGTAACTGCTGTTTCCAGGAAAGCGCTCTGACCACAGATAGGTGTGATGGCAGACATCTCATACTCTGCTTCTGTTCAACATCCCACAGCTGAGAGGGACGCAATGAAACACGACAAACCGTCATCACGCTGATTCAGTAGGTGTTACACTTCCCCACACACACGACCCCTCACAACAGCTTGTATGAATCACTTTCCATTCTCTTCTCTTTACTTTAAACGGAGGGATTTCACCTGTATCTCCCCTCGCCTGGTTCCAACGCAGAGAGCTCTGCCGTCTCTGCTCCAGCACAGAGATGAGACGGACTGTGTCTGATGGTGGTGACGTCCTGACTGCGGATTCGGTTCCAAATGTCCCACCAGAGAATGAGTTTCTGAATTCCAAAGGTAAACAGAACATCCCAGAGCTAATGCAATGATACCTTTACAACTGCAGTCTAGAAGATTAGTGTCTGAAAGGGAAGAGACGGAAAAGAGAGACAAACTGCCTGAAGAACAAAGGAGTCAGTGTACAACCGATGGAAGGAGCTTCTGACCCCCATCTTTACATTTATGGTGAAAGAGAAGATGCTGATCAAGGCCCTAAACATACAACCCACAACCATAAGATATGGTAGGCCAGAAAACTATAAATATATATATAATTATAACTATAAATAGTTATAATAGCCCCCTACAGCCTCTTTCCGTTATTTACTAGTGTGACACATACATGTCGCCATAGTGATACTTTCCGTTTAGCTAAAAAAAAAATCACTTCATACATTTTGCTAAGTTGCTTCAAAGTCTTAACTTCATATGTTAGATGAGGACAGACATGACGCACTTTATGTGTTGACTCACAACAGCTACGGGGTGGTAATTCTAGTTTTTACCTCAATTAACTACGAGACATCAGTGCATGACTACAACCGTTGGCCACCTTCGATAAACACAAATGTGGACACCATGCATGAAACTAAACATTTGTGACTTGTGTTTGAACAAATATATTTATGCCAGCTTGTCCTTGTGCAAGACACTGAGCTTTGAGTTGCACATTGTCTGGCAGAAACTGTCATCGACGTGCAAGTGTGTGTGTGAGAGTGTGAATTAGGGGCAACATGATAAAGCCACTCAGTTCACAGAGCTGCAGACAGTGAGTGCAGACCATTTAACAAAGGTGCTGTAGGTATAACACAGGCTTTGTATCATATCTTACAGTAGTCATTCAGCAGCGATGATGCCCCCAGTTTCATTAAGGAGTTTCCCTGCAAGGCGTCAGTGGCTTTGTCTAAAACAGCTAATGGCAAACTATGTGTTCTCATTTCAGAACCTGTAATAGAAAAAAAAAACAAATTTACACATAGTTACTGTACATAAGTTGTTCAATGTATCTTTAGTTGATAATGTAAATTGCATTGAAACAAAACTCATTTAATTATTTAAGGTTCATAAAAGGGCCTTTACTGTATGTTCAACACTGGTACTAAGAAACCCACACATGGAAAAGTGGAGTTGAGCAGAGATCCCAATCTGTACATCCTGTGCTGTTCCAATGCCAGGCTCTTTGTTCTGAATTTCTTCAAAGACTTGATGTAAAGATGCATATCATCTCAGCAAACATAAACACAGATCGTACAGCAGTTTCTGTTGCTTACTGTCTGGGCCAATTAGTCTCATTTCCTGGTATGACATCATTCAGTATCACTCTACGGATTATGTGGATGATCAGTCGCTTTAATAGTGTGTGTCTTAACACACTGTGTGAGGCAAGTCAAGAAATGAACATCCATGCTGTACCTGCCTGTTGTGCATGGTCATAGACTGCAGCCCTCCACACAAATGCCTGCAAAAAAAGTTTTTTATTCGTTCAATACACGTCTTTTGTGGAGATGTCAACAAACGTTCAACTAATCTTGTGTAAAGAAAGTCATAAATATAAAAGCACTTTACTCTGACATTTTTAACTGCAGCTTCGAAAGGACCCCAAGAAACCCGGTACCTAGTTGTGCTTCTCATTTTAGTTTCTCATTATTGTTTGGAAAATTTTATCAGTTATCATTCCCACACACACACGCACGCACACATATATTGGCTCATGACTAAGCTCCTTAAACGAACCTGTTTCGGAGAATTTTCTTTGTCAAGTTGTCCCCTGCCTGAAGTCATGCACGGTGCATTTGCTGGTGTAACAGCCGCATGGTGGAAAACACCTCCCACCAACGCTGTCTCTAATTAAAGATAATATAACGGAAAAAATTAAAATGCCCATCATTATAAACTGTTGTGTAGTTTTAACAAGTCCTCCAACTCCTGTGTTTGCTTTGCCTGCATGGTGCAACAGTTGAATGTAATAGTGAAGACCAAATGAGAAGGCGTCTGAGAGGGGTCGTAGCTATGGCCATAACCTGTTCAGTAAGGAAGTGGATGGTAATTTTGTGTATTCTCTCAACAACAGCAGTGGTTACATGCCACACTGCAAGCTTAGGTGTTATCCACAATTTGGTACAGCAACACTGAAGGCAAGGTGCAGAGCATGCACTGCACTGACACGTATGTTACCCAAATGGTTTTGTAGTGTTGCTGCATTGTATAATGTTACATAAAAGTCATAAAATGCTGTAAACATATATATTGGGTGATAACCTAGAGCGCAGTGTTAAAGTCAAACTTTAGTTAAAAATAAAAAAAAGATATTGTAATTAAACACATCTAAATATTAGAACATGACGTTTAAAATGATGATATGATAAACTAGGAAACTGGGAGCAGGCAATTTGTGTCTTTGCTGTGCATCTCTGGCCATTAATGTATTAATGAATAATTCATTCATTGGTTAAATTTGTTCTAATCTGTATGATTTTTTTTTCTCTTCAAAAATACCAATGCCATTAAACGTGACTACAGAGCTGAGCGTGATTAACTTTGATGTTTTCTGTATTAGACTGAGATCCATGAAAGGCTCTGGTGGGTTCCTGAAAACGTACCCTGAACAGTCCTCCGTGCAGGCTCATGCTGCCTCGGTGGAGAGTCCAGATCCAGCCTCTGACAGACCGTGTCAAACTCAAAGCTGGACTCACATCGCCCCTCGGTGGTTAGAGGGGTGCTTGCCGCGGGACCGTCTCTGCCTCCCCCGGGGACGATTCGCCTCCTGAAGCGTTTGTACGACACGTGGGGGGTGTCGTTTGGTCCCTGAGGGAGACAGATGAAAAAGGAGGCTTCGAAAGCAGAACCACAGGGCTGGGCTGCAATAATCTCCAAATACTGAAAACCGACAAAACTTTTGCTTTATGTAATATGCATGCCACATAACTTCATTGGTATCAAGCAAAAGACATAAGAGCAAGACTTCCGGTTAAATGTTAATAAAACAAGAGCTTATTTTGATTTTAATAATTGGGTTTGTTCGAGATGAGCAACCAGATCGGTGTGCTGTTCATGGAGGCTAGTTTATAGTAATAATAATAATAATAATAATTATAATAATAATACTAATTAGTGAACCAGGAAAAACTCTCCCCTTTCTTGTAATTTAAGATTGAAAATGTTTTTTAATAAAGGCAGAAAACATTGAGCCATTTGATTTGAATGAAGCTTGGGATATCAGACCAAAATACTTCAGTATAATTACTGAAAATAAATGTACAATTGTCTCAGAACAGAAATTACAGGGAGCAGTATGTGTCAATGTTATTCATGGTTTAAATGGGTGTTTAAAATGCAACTTATTATTAGTATATTAGTTATTAGTTCAAATATATTTGTAAGGTAAAGTCCAAACTTTTTTCCAAGGCAAGTTATCTTTAAATATTTAGATTTTGACTATGAAACGTGATTCTGTGAACGGAATAAACGTGACTTCCCAGAGACTGAATGCACCAGTTTCTGGTAAGTCACGTACAAATAATTTCATTCTTTAGATCATAAAGTCATTATTTGATTTGGTCAGTGGCTTATTATAACATTATTGTCACTCTGTAATAATGGTGTTGATCTTGAACTTGTTTGTATGTAATGATAAATATTACTAAAATTCAGTTTTTAAATTTTTTTTAATGAATTTGATTTAACATCAGACATCTTGCTGCTATTCTGAGCGACGCACCATGTCGCTCTTATTTGAAAAAAAATAGTCCTCTCCTTCCGGTTCGGTATCCTGCGGCCGCTTTGCAGATCCCTGCGCCGGTCCGCCCCAACAGCTTTGGCTGGATTCCTGCGCCCGCTCCTCGCTCTTCCCCCCCCCCCTTCAAGATGGAGGCTTTAGGGGGCTACCCGTCCAAGTCCTCCAACCCAAAAGCTAAGAGGCTGGGGGTCCTGCTGAGCATGACAGTGGCTGTGGGCTGTCTGTTCCTGCTGCAGACGCAGTTGGCCAAACCGAGGAAACCGACAGATTTCTACTCGTTTGAGGCGAAGGACGCGCGGGGGAGGACGCTGCCCCTGGAGAAGTACCGAGGGAAAGTATGTCCACATCATCAGCAGCCCGCAGCTCCGCTCTGTGTTTGGGTCGGACTGTGTTCGGGGCTCTGGGCTCTGAAGAAGACTTTCCCTTTGTTATATTTAATTCCTCGAAGGCAAATGGTTTTTAATAATAAACCCTGTTTGCTCCTTTGTGCAGGCGTCGTTGGTTGTAAACGTGGCGAGTCACAGCGAGCAGACGGACGCGAACTACCGGGCTCTGCAGGAGCTCCACCGGGAGCTGGGCACCTCTCACTTCAACGTCCTGGCCTTCCCCTGTGGACAGTTCGGGGACACGGAGACCGGGACCAGCCGGGACATCGAGGCTTTCGCCAAGTCTAACTACGGAGTCACGTTCCCATTTTTCAGCAAGATCAAAATAATGGGCTCAGAAGCTGATCCGGCCTTCAGATTCCTCACAGGTGGGCAGAAAAACACCAAACTCCAAATGACGTCACTGGAGGAAATTAGACCACGTTGTTGACATGTTGCATTTCCTATAAGTGGACGTTATAAAATATATTTGATGGTGCAATATAAATATTTAATTATTACTGATTATTGACCTAATTTTAATTGGCAGCTGCTATTTGATCCCAATTATCCACTTTTTAATGTGGGAATTATCTAGTGAGTGTAATTTTTGTCATTGCCAATATAAAATCAGGATTTATAGTGTATTATATTATAATATACTATGTTATATATTATTTACTGTATTTATACTGACGTTATCTTGGGTTCTGTTGATGCATAATAATCCACTTACACAAACATGTGAAACGTTAGTACAAGTATGTAATTGTTTGTTCAGGAAATATCAATAAGAGTTTCCTGATTACATTCACGCAGTTTCACTCCAGTGAACTATAGGCTGACTGGTGGCCACTGGAGCAGTCAGGGTCAGAGCCCCCAGCATCCACACAAATTTAATTCTGTCAATCTGGGAGTTGAACCCAAGCTGTAAAATGTTTTATTAATAACTGTAAGTAAATGTTATTTTTCAGATTCTGTGCAGAAAATACCAAAGTGGAACTTCTGGAAGTTTCTGGTGAATCCAGAGGGGAAAGTAGTCCGGTTTTGGCGACACGATGAGCCCATTGAGAGTGTGCGACAAGAGGCCGTGGCACTGGTGCGAGAAATCATCCTAAAGAAACGGGTGGAGCTATGATAGAGCCGACTGACAGAAACTGGACACATTGTTGTGTCATGTCTGTGTTTTCACAGCCGGGAGTAACTAACGGTTACAGTGATTGTGCTGGGTGATGTTTCGCTACAGAGACATACATGGATGAAGTGATCCAGTAGTTTTAGCCACAAAGGCAATGGAAATCGTGGAGGCTGGCCCGAATGTGTGTGCATTTGTGAGAGTTTGTCTGCGTGTATGGAAACGATCCTGTGTGACAGTGACAATCGTGATGAACATTCCTTACAATGACCACTGCTTTTAGCCTAAGAAGTACTAGATTTTATAAATGTTCAATTTGGCTCTGTACGTTGTGTCATGTCTTTCTAATGGTGAAGCATTTCAGCACATTTATACTGTCATGAGCTCAGCAAAGCAGCAATTATTTAGTAATAAAATGATTTCTGATGACTTCATTAACTGCTTCCACACATTTCTATATTCTATATTATTTAATCAGTTTTTAAAAATCAGTGAACAGTTGCACACAGAAAATTGCTTTGTTCATCACATGTCCAACCAGAGCTCTGAAACCCAACCAGGTGTTTATGATTGACAGAAGTGGAGGTTAAACGCAGACGTCCCCCGTGGATTTAAATGGACAGTTGGAGGGCAGTATCAGGTAAGCTGGCACACACAGCATCAACCAGCTAACAAGACACTGCCTACCAACCCCCCACAGCTGGAGCCAGAAGCAGTGCCACCTTTACAAATACAAGCCAAGGTATTTAAACTTGTTCATTTTTAGCTCTTTGTGACACCGGACCAGCTTCCTAAGCCTCACTTTCTCCTACTTGAAATAACTCAACAGCCTGTTTCGAATCGGGATGCTTCTCATAACTAATAATAATAAAGAGTAACCAGTACGTGAAGTCAAATGTAGCTGTTAGGGTAGCAGAGCAGTGAGAGCTGGCCAGAGAAACGTCAGCTAACATTACACTGCCTCCCAACCAGCCACATGTCAAGTGCCTGCTGTAAATGCAAACGAAAGGATTTGACTATGTTCGACTGATGTTTATCGTTTAAATGTAGAATTTAAGGATTGGCTTTGTTTTGCTGTTTTGCTTTTTAGGTTAGAGATAAATGAGCTGGAGTGTCTGTCAGTATCAGCAGGGATAATGTGAGGTCAGCTTTCAGCAGCCACCACCTCATGAACTTCAAGTCAAATTTATGTGATGCAATTTTTCTTACCATGAATGGGAAGTGTCTCCTCTTTCCTACAGAATCTATAAACGTGTTCCCCACATTGTCCTAGTCATAAAAAAAAAGATTTAGTCAATAACTTCCAAAACAACTTTCTCTCCTGCTAAACATGGAATATCTCACATTATTCTCACAAATATAAGTTACTATAATTGAATGTGAGCTGTAGAAGTTTAAAGCAGAGGTGATTCAACGAGGAACAGTCGTGTGTTTAGAGTTTGAAGTGGTTGCCTGGTAGCAGCAGCAGCAGGCCATTAATGACAGCATGGAAATACTACTGTATATCTATTTTTGTATTATGGTCATAAATTCTCACCCGTTCATTTGCTTCTCCCGTTGAGCGATTCATCTTCAGTCGCCGTTAATCTATTTCCTCCCCTCGCAGCCTGTTCCAGGAGACTCCCCCGGCCGTTCCTGGTGCACCTGTTGTCTCCTCTGCTGGACAGGCCCCTGTTAAATAGTGTCCCAGGGCGGATGGCGGAGCGGGAAGTGCCGTCCTCTGCGCTGCCATTGGCGGCTGCGACGAGTTTTTTCAATTAGGACTCGTGTGCAGGGATTCCCTCCGCGTCCCAGTTTCCAGGGGAAACAAATAAACGGCGTAAAAGCGCAACGATGGAGGCAGAGGTCACCTTTAATATCTGCTCTAATCCTCAATAGATTTACTCCAATATCTAATACACCCGAGCACTCAAATAATAATAGTATTAATAATTAATATTAATGGATACAGATATGAAGTTGATATATAAGCTAAAAGAAAACTGGATTTTATGCAAAATTTTGTATTTTAATTTTAATGTTTGATGTGTAGTAGCCTAATGTTTTTTATTTGTTTAATATTTTAGTCCAATATGATGGATGATATGCCCAATAATGTGATGAATATGATGAATAGCCCAACAATTGCAAATTTTCACAATAACAATTATCCAGTGTAGATTTATTTTCCAGTTAAACTGGCTCAGTTTGAGTTAACTGAGACCAACTGTCACAGAGATGGAACAAAGCAGGAGCAGCTCTCCGTGTTGTGCGCCGCGTCTCCGCGGGCTGCGCCGCTTAATGACGAAGCTGCTGTGGCGCTAAACGGCTCCAACGGCGCGAGCGGGGCCCGTCCGTCCGCGACACCTGCCGCTCCCACGTGCATGCGCTCGAGCCTGGAACCGCGCGACAGGTGCGTCACGAGGCCGCGTCTGGCCATTCTCCTGTTTTCCACAGTTTATAAGCCACTTCAATATATCTAATACTGTATAATTTGACAGAATATGTGAATGTTTAATATTTAGTGTCCTTTTGCCCACAGTTCTCTCTTCCTGCCCAGCACAGTCGTTGTTATAATTATTCGTTTTTGGAGCCTCCCTCCGGGTTTGGCTGTTTAGTCTCCTTAGAAACTCACTGTGTCTGTTTTCTCCTTTCCTTTCCCGCATTGTCCCCCTCAGTTTGGCGGTCAAAAGTGTCTCAGACAGCTTAGACAAAGCTTCGCCCCCCTCAGCAGCGCTGCTGGTCACTGACAAACGGATTTGTTCGCAGGGAAAGTGGCTCAGGACGCGGCTGGGAGTCGAGCAAAGCTGACGGGAGGGTTCGTGGGGTCACATTAGAGGTGTGACGACAAGCCTCCTGTTTGCTCGGTGTGTGTGAATCTTACTGCGACATTATGTGCATTGGGACTGCAGGGCTCGTGGTCTGTTCATAAACCCCCCCGACCTAAAAGCCCCCCCAATGCAGAGTCAGAAAAGCCACAAAGTAGCTCTACTGGTTTTGTCACCTTGTGGTTTTGCTTGTTTCCCTCTGACCTACTGGGCTCCTGTTCAGACCTGCTCAGAAATCCATCCATGGTGATTATAACCAATTTTAGATTTTGAACTAGCACAATAGCTGGATGAATATGGATGTTTACATTTAGTCATTTGACATTTGACACTTTTAATTCAAGCAACTTGCAGGTGATGTCGTATATGTTTTTTTTAACCTTTTCTAACCCTGACTAATGCCCCCTATTGTTTTTATTCTTACCAAAGTAGAAACAATAAAATATTAAGTAAAATTAGGTTGAAGAGGCCTATTGTTGGGTGTTTCATGCTTGGAGATAATCCAGAAGGAAAACATTTCATGGTTAGAAATTCAGCTGTGTTGTTGGTCTCCTGCATTCATAATTTGTTTGTTATTGTAGCAGGAAATCAGACTTCCATCTCACTACTAGCATTTATTTTTAATCCAGTGTTTGTGACAGCTGCCTTCTGTAAATTGGGCTGCAGAGCCGCCGTCACAGCTTCAGTGAGCTCAGTGTTTGACATTGTTGACCACTCTCACCAATCCTTTTCATTTCAAAAGCCATTAGAAATTTGTATTAAAAAGCCACCACAGATACAGAGCTCAGAAGGTCACATCCTGTTATGGTAAACTAATTCCCTCTTTTCTTTCTGAATATCCCAACTGTTTCTTCCCTAGTTTCAAAAAGCTATTGGAAATGTTTTATATGTGACAACTAGAATATTTCCTACAACACATTTGCTCAGTTTAGAAGACCAAAAGGTCATGAAATAACAGGAAAACTGTATTTCACTTTCAGAAAAGAATGATATAAACAGCAAGTCATAAACTATAGCTTTTATTTATAAAACTGTAAAATAATTTATGTTTTCAGAGACATCAGATCACATGTATAAATAAATACAGAATTGAGGCATGTAAACAGTGCGTAAACAAAAGCTGGGGCAGTGTGATTCCTTTGTGGATCTTTTTCACTAAGACAGACATCACATCATTCAGTCATTTATGGATAAACAGTTGCTCCCCACTCATCTCTCCAGTCATGGAGACATTTATAGCACCTTGAAGTTGAAAATATTAAGCACATATTGGATCCAATTTAACGCTTGTCAACCCTGGTTTTAGCTGTGGTTGGGAACCCATCGAAAGCGGTATTCTCCCTGCTGAGTCCTTGAGGTAAAGGCACGTCCATGAGGAAACACCTGAGTCCTTATGGTGCAGTGTTCTCTAACAGACGTTCTGAAAGAAGTGACACTGTCTTCAGCCTCTGCCCCATCAGTCCTAGTGCTTATTTCTTTGGAAATACAAGTCTGTAGCCCTGCAAATGAGCCAAACATCTGTATGGTCCCTGAGTCCTGCTGCATTTTGGGTCCAGAGCCGTGCAGGACAGCATTGCAGCGTGTGCTGACGTCTCTCAGCATGTCTTCCACAGAGTCAGAGGACTCGGTTTCATATCCTTCATCCATTCGCTGACGCTTACAGGGGCTGAGTGAAGCTTTGTCAGCACATGGCGTCAATTCTATTACATTTGGGTCCCTTACCGTCATCAGTTTCTGCGGGAACAAGACAAACTACAAATCAGAAATTCATAATACACATTGATAACTATTCAAAGTTATTATTTTTTTGTCTGCATCTTAGGCATGTACACACTTCAAGCACAGAGGCCAGGTGTTTTGCTCGATTAGCCAGCTGCCTGAGGTGAAGATTTCTCTCCTGAAGGGAGTCAATTTCTTCCTGCCGCCTGTGAAGAGTCTCATGGAGCTGCAGAGACGCAAAGGGAAAACTGTTTATTCATGCTGATAAGGACACTTCAGTCAAGTGCTCATCCTTTATTTTTACTTTCACATAATGTACATATTTGTGCTTAGATGGTGTGTCTGTATTTGTGGCAATGGCTTTCTGCAGACATTCAGTCAGGTTTACCTGTTTGTTCACTACCAAAGACTGCTCCAGTGCCCTGCCATCATACTGGGCAATATCCTGCCAGCGAGCTCCATCCTGTGCAGATGGGTTACCCGCCTCTGTGGACGACGTGTTAATCAGACTGTCCTCTGGAGAGAAGTCCAGCTGAGGGGTGAGGGGAGGTATGACACACCCCTGAAATGGTACCAGTTCAGCTGAAGACAGGTTGCTCTCCAGTGTGGTGGGAGAATCTGACAGAGGGCAAAACCAACGATTCAGATCTCCAAACAGAACGCAGACACTCAGCTGTCAGTTGTACGTGCAGCTTCTAAGATACTACACAGATTTCTTACCTGCCATGAAATCCAGTGCAAAATCTCCAAAGTTTTGCTCATCTGCGTCAGATTCATCCACCTGTGAGCGAATTAAACAATTAGCACATATAAAGAGATGTTCTTAAAGCAACATAAATTGTAGATGCCAAAAAGGGCCAAGAAGCATAACGTGAAAATGCAGAAGAACATGGTCATTTCGGTGCGATACTACTGCGCTATGTGCGCACAGTGATCTGTGCCAAAGAAGCAGTTTGTGCGACACATGCGACATGTGGAGGATTCCACAACAACATATCACGAAATGCATTGTGCGTTATGCAGGTAATCTCAGCGATGTTCACCCAAACCAGCTGTTTGTTAAAAGACAATTTGTCTTGGCCAATGACAATGTTTTCCTGACCTGAGAGTCGAGGGAGTCGCTCCCCTGTCTTACTACAGCGGTGCACTCTTCCAAATCATCCCATGCAATTGTTGAAAAAGCTGTAACACATGTCATTAATAAATTTATGATAATAAATTTATAAATTTGCGAATGTTTGTGCAGGCAGAACACGTGGGTCATGTCAGAGACGCTCATACCTTGTTCAATGGCGCACGGGAAATCCGCGTACACCTCGACGGGGCTGCTGCTCCGCGGCACAAACACTTTCTCCTGCAGGAAGAAGGTACTTTTAAAGTCTTTTCAGCTGTTGCACTGAGGACAGTAGTGTACAACGAACCCAGCCAAACCTTGTTGGTCATTGCAGCTCTCCTCCCCTGTTGTCCCGTTTGCGTTAGGCAAGTGACACCAAACGCGCTCCCGTCTCTGTGCGGATCCATCGGTTCAGGTGTGACTGCGCAAGTGAGTGGACATGATTTGATTTTCAGCTCATATAGTCGACATTCTCCCGGTTTCTCTTTCTGTCTGCCGCGGTTTCATAGTTTTGGCCCAATCAAATGCACTGATTTGGTCTCCAGGGAGTAACGGCGTCCTCGGAGATTAAATTGGTGCAGACTAACGGTTTTCTGTGCTGAAGTGTAAAGTGGAACCGCGCGTAACGGCGCCATTACAGCAGGTGCTCTTTGCATTTGAATCGCCCTTCATTCGCCTGCAGCCACATATTCTCTGACAGAGGCTGCCATAAGACAATGCATTAGCCTGTTATTATAAAACTAGATTCATCCCATTTCGATTCAATTTTATATCATTTAGATATTCTCTATTACTATAGTCTACTTCTGTGCGCATGGCCATATGCCATCCAGTCCCTGATCAAGTCAATTAAAAGCTGCAAAAGCTCGTTAGCTTTTATAAGCAGTTATATTTTGGCACATTTTTTTTATTATCCTTTAAGAGGACCCTCAATTTCTGTAAGTACCTTTGCCAACCATTACAGCATTAAGTTATCTTCTTTGTAAATTGCTCGTCTTTTTAATTTCTGAAGCCACTGCATATAAAAGGGTTTAGGTTTCTTAAAGGAACCGTTTCTGTTTGATTGTTTTGCCATAGTGTGCAAATAACTCAAATTACTGCATTGCAGCGAGAAATTAGACTGAAAAAGATAATAACTCTACTAGTTGTATGAGAATTCAATTCCAATAAAGGCAACGTTTAACTGGTTGGGAATGTTATGATTCTTTATTAATATCATTAACAATCCCAGACACCTAACAGACCCTTTCCAAAAATCATCAAGAATCAGCTGAAATTAACTTTATATTCCAGTAAGTATTTATAAAGGGACACAAATTAATCACGACTCATTCATTTTATTCTGCAATAAATTAAATACAAACATAACAATGAGTATGACTTACAAATATTAAAACATAAAAATAATATATTAATATGTTTCACCTTCTGTCAATAAATGTGCAACAATATTGCTAATTTGTAAAACAATCAGTGCAAGAATACGGATTGTCTATGAGGTTTATTAGACCAACTGGATGAACACCAGACATTTCATCAGAACAAAACCTTCATCTTGTAAATGTAAATGTAAATGTAAATCTTGACACATATAAAACTTATACTTTATCCTCACTTCTCTCAGTTCAAAGAATTTAACTTCAAAATTGAATGGACATTTGGCACACTACAATCACATGGTAGTCATCAGTTCCAATGTCTCCTGGTTTAATGACACCAACAGCTTCAGGTTGTCCTTGCATTCTTGAGCCAGATTATGGTTATAGCTTTCCTGATCTGCAGGCAGGAAGTGGTGCTTCAGTATCATGGAGCAGCCCTCAGAAACCTCAGGGCTCATAGATGATTTGGGTGAAGCTGGCCAGCTACATGGTGTGTGCACGAAACAGTCCTGTTGTTCTTCCTGTGACTGGATGAATGTGTGGTCAACAAACCCTTGTTCAGTTTTTAGCAACTCGCTGGCGAGCCTCAACGCACAGCTGGAAGTCAGAGATGGTGGGTATTTGTTGAAAGCATAATCTGCTAAACTCAACTCGCACACCTTCTGTGCAAGGTTGCTGCACTGCCTGGGCGTCTTTGTGTCTGCATTAATTCTTGCCAACCTGCTGTCACCTGTTTTCTCAGTCACAAGGTGGGTGGCCTCCATGCAATTGCTATAATAGTCCAGGAAAAAGGCCAATGTGGGAGCAGCAAGGCAGAAGTTAAGGCGGAGGAGGATGAGACACTCCAGGTTGCACAGTTGTTCTCTAGTAAATGCATCACAGCACAATGACAAGAGATGGCTGATCCGCGGCGAGCAAACCTCCACCTGAGGGACACAGAGAAAGAGAGTGAAGTCTAAAGACTCAAACTGGTCAGCTGCATAAGCATATACCACATCAAGAGGCGGACCTGTTTACTGGCCAGGAGGAGTGCAGTGACACCCAGGAGCTGGAAACAGTCTGCAGCCACCGCTGTGGATGCCAGGAACCTGTCCATGATGTTCACTGCCAGGCAGCAGCACTCGAAGGACAGATGTAAGTGTTTGTGCACAGGGATGAGCCAGCTGACCAGCTTGCACCTTGCCTCTGCAGTCAACTGCAAGTAAAACACAGAATCCATCAGTGTGAATAGTATATTAAAGTAATGCATGGATGAAAAAAAGGGTGTGTTTGAGATTTTTAAATGCATTCCATTTAAAATATTTTCCTACTTGTGGCTGGCGTGCCAAGCTTTTGCAGGGATGGTACTGCGCCTCTTTCTCTATCTGGATCTTGTAAGCGATGTCTCCGTACTGGAGGTACCAGCTGGACTGGCAGCCGGCCGGAGGCTGCCTCTCTGAACGGAACGCCGACGCATCTATCCGCCCGGGGGAGGACGTCGGCGAGAATCCCAAATCGTCCTCGAAGCCGGAGTCGCCCAATTTGGACAGAAGTTTCTGTTTCCTTTGCCTGGCTGTCTGCTGACGCCGACCTGGTGTTCGCGTTTCGGAGGAGACGCTGCGCCGTCCATCCGCCTTCGTTTGCGATCGTCTCCGTCGGTTTCGGAGCTGCGGTAACTGTTCACAAACGACACCATCTCCAACGGGATGTCCAGTCTGCTGAGCCGCTGCCGCTCCGATGGCTGTGTGTTTGTGGGGCCGGGTCTTCCATGGCAGCAGCCTCCTGGATGTGGGTTGCAGGACACGGGAGGGAGTTCCATCTGCTGACGTCAGTTTTCCCGGGGTCTTCCCCGCTCCTGCAGCGCACACGTTGCCCCACACAACCGATGCTAAACAATAACCTGTCCCACGCAGAGTTAATCACCTCAAATTAACTATATGCTACAGCTTTTAAATGGCTGTAGTCATATTTTCCGAGAGAAAGAAAAAAAATGAATAAAAAGCATCCTAACAAAAGAATAAAAATGTGTGAATTGTAGCCCAGTGGACAAATAAATTTCACATTACCAAGGCTATAATACCTACATTTAATTTTCATGTACATTTTATTACTTTAAAAAAAGGTATGAACGTTTCAATCTTATGAAATTTGCTGTTTTACTTATTGCACTTCAATCAGCTGTTTGAAAAGGTAACCAGAACTAGGCCCAAGTGTATTTTCTCAGGCTTCTTTAGCTGCTGGAGCATTTCCATTTCATGTTACTTTGACGTTTGACTGAAAAAATGAAAATTGCGTTAATCTGGCAAATTTGGCAACTTTAGTTGCTATACTTTTGCAGTAGATACTTAATTTGAAAAGTGTAAGCAACACCTGTTTATGGCGGAGTCTATTTTCAGCAATAATCCAAATGCCGATGAAAAAATCTCATTGGGTGAGAGACGCAAACTTCCGGGTGGTCTGAACAAACACAGAGTTTGTGTACTTGTTACATCTGGTGGTTGGTATTGAATATAGGACGTAGGCTATTGTTTGTAATATAGAATTATATACCATATACTATAATTTGAGACGTCCTCTTCTCGGTGGGTGCTGCCGTAACCCCCCCCGCCCCACGTGACCAAGCGCCCCTCCCAGCAGCGGTCGGAGCACCAGATGTTCGCCCGTCCGCTGCTGCCACACTGAAAATGACGAGAATCGCGCTCACACGCCGCCGCTGCTGGCCGATCCCGATACAAACGTTAATATTTCATTGTCTAAAATAAATCACTGCACACAACAGTGGGGGTCTCGTTTTGCATAACTTTTGCAGGTCTCAAGCTAAAAAGAAAAGGAGGGTTGGAACTGTGACGTAAAAAAAACCCCAAGAATTATGGAGCACCATAGTTATTCCTCTCTCCTCCAGCTGCCATTACAATTACATGCACATGACTAATTATGCAAATCGGGCGATGACGTCACTTAGCGACTTGTGCCGACTTCCAGGACAGCCAATAGCTACTTTCCTTACTGAGGATTTGGCAACGCTGCCAGTGCAAGACAAACGATCATCCTAAGTCAGACCTGAACAAGGCTCCAAGTATGCCCTCTGTATATGTACTAAAGGTATTTGAATGGCATTCATTTTCTTCATGGTTAACTGTCGCTGATACTGTCTGGCTGCTTTTAACTGCAGCATCAGGTTGAACAACTTAGAAAAAGTAAAACGTTAACAGTTTCGCTGGCTACTGCTAGCTGGGCAGCTAAGCTAGCTGTTTGATTCCCTAGATAGCTAAACAGGATCGCTGCCGTGAGCTAAGGTTTATAGATAGCTAGCGTCAGATTCGGTGACTAACACTGGTTGTTGACGGCGAGTAAGCAACATACATGATAAAGTAGCGTTAATAACGTTAATAAGTTACAGAAGAAAAAGAAGGGACGATAGATTGCACAAGCTAGTAAGCTACAGTTAGCTCAACGTAGCCCAGAACCATTTCATAAGAAGCTTTATCCGATCAGCTAGGTTCAGTTTATTGATTGTTTGCTAACGTTGGAGTTAGCAGGGAACGTTGAATCTTTGGCATTTGTGGGCACACGGTGTCTGTAATTAGCCTAATGCCGTTCATTTGGTTTGGTGACACAAGAAGCACCTGTTCTTCAGCTTCCTCTTGTAGTAGTTCGGGAAAGTCTGTAACACTAGAGTTATATAATGCTAACTTGACACAGTTGGTGCTCAGCTGTCTTTACTAACTTAAGCACGCGCCGAGTTGACGTCGTCACTGTGATTTATGCACATTCAAAGTTCTGCTATTGTCTGAATGATATGACAAGTTTTAAAAGCTCTCGGAAGTTGCCAGTGAGAGTTTATGCGGTAAAGAGTCCAAAGGCAAACACAAATTGAGGTTAAATGCCAGACGTTAGCCAATCGACCCTTCCGGTATTCCCTGTGTATAAGTATGTTTTTATTACATAAACGATAAATCTATAATAACAGGACACGCTGTCGTGCAGTTTCACCATTAGTGACCCATGGAAAACTCAGGCAGGCCTTACCGGCCTAGGCAACGCGGCTGGGAGAGAGGAGCAACAGCAGACAAGGCGGAAAGCTGGAGAATCCAGGACCAGGGTCGAGGGCAAAAAATCCGATCAGAAGGATGTCAGCAGGGCAAGAGGAACCAGGGTGGGGCATACATGGCCAGCCCCAAAAAGGGAGCCCTGGAGACTCTCAGCTACTCACCTGGTGGATTCAGAGGTGGTAACAGCCCTTTGCAGAAAGATGACCCCCGATGGTTCCCGGGACCTGAGACTAGTGGGTTTCGAGAAGATAACTGGAGAGAGCGCTTGCAGCAGCCACAGAACTGGAGGAGGAGTACCCATGGAGAGGGCCAAAAGGAGGACAGGGAGCAAGGGTGGAAGGAAGCTGCTGATGGCAGTACACATAAATCAGGTAAGAATTTGACAAAACTCCACTGCTTTAATCTCAAATCGTAGTCTAAATGATCATTGTTTTAAAAAACTGTGCATTGTGAGTTTAGATATCCTCTAACTTTTAAGGTAAGGTAAATCTTTATTGATCCCACATCAGGGAAGTTTACTTGTTACACAGCTCACAAGTATACAAGGCAATAACAACAATGAAAACAACAAGAGTAATGCACTTGCTAATGTAATGCAATGTGCAAAATAATGTGCACATTGCAAATTACCTTGATCGTAGCATTGATTAGTATTTCAAACTCTATCTTAAACATAATGTAAGAACTGGCTGTTCTCATCACCTTGCATGTACATATCACTGCTTAAAAGTCTTTCCAAGAAAACCCAATCAATCACATTTTTGCCACGTGTGTATGGCATCCTGAAGGGAAAAGACGGAGAAACAGAAACAAGAATAAAAATTTTGCTGAAGAGAACAGGGGCCTTGTAAATGAAGAGTGCCCCCTCTCAGTCCAAGAGCAGCGCAGCCTACGGCAGGCCGAAAGACGGCTAAACAGAGATGAGATCTACTGCTTGAAGAAGGTACAAGCTTTGTGATTCGTAGCTCAAATATATTCATTTATATTTGCATTAATAAGTGAATAGTTCCACAAAGTTTTAGATAGTCTGTCACTGTTTTATAGCTATTGTCTGATGTTTCTCCTGTTTAAAAATCTGTTCAGAAGTCCCACAGCAACCCCAGTGCACTTTACACCTGCGCTCTGTGTGATGTTCTTCTGGAGTCTGTTTCTGACGCTTACAGGCATATTCGAGACAAACGACACAAAAAACGGGCCCGGGTGAGAAATGATCTTTTTTCAAATCAGCAGTTCAGTGAGTTTAATAACGATGTGTAGACACATGGTGCCACAATGATGTCATTGTGCAGCAGGTACTCTTATCCACTAAATAGACCTGTTTATTTTTGTGCGCCTGTGTTTGTAGGAGAGGCAAGAACAGGTGATGCTGATTGAGATCCTGCCTCCAGACCCAGAGCAGATCAGTGCAGTGACTGCTGCATTGGAGGCAGTTGTGCAGGAACATGGGATGAATGATGAGGATGTTGAGAAAAGACAGTGTGTGGTCTCCATAATGCAGGACCTACTTCTATCCGTCCTGCCTGGTGAGTTAACTGGGACAAGTTTTTGAGACCCAAACTCAGTAAGATTGTTATTGCTTTGTAGCAGTCAGGTGGTTTGAATTTGTGAATTATGCTTTAATTTTGATGCCATAATGTCCTCCTTCTCATCTGTAGAGATCCGCCTCAGGCTATATGGATCATCTTGCACTAAGTTTGGATTTAAAGATTCTGATGTCAACATTGACATCCAGTATCCCCCTCACGTGAGTAGCCCTGTGTGAGTTTGATAGGAGGCATACCTTTATTTTAGAAAGTCCTATTAATTGATTGTAAAGCTGCAATATGCAACTTGAGCTAGTGCTAGGATGAGACCTGATCAATCCCTTCAGCTTGCAACTTCCTGTCCCTGCTGCACTCTACTACTCAGTCTCTGCTACATTGTGTCCTGCTCTGCTTGTTATTAAGAAATTAAAATAAATGACATTGCTCCAAAACTTAGTTTAACTCAGAAATGATTGATTGATTTGCTGGTAAGTTAGAAGGGTGTGTTTTGCTCTAAAAGTTTTAGAAGCAATTACCTATCCACTGCTCTTGGTGCTCTTTAGTTATTCTGGTTCACAGGAAGCTTTTTTTGTACATGTGGCTGTTGTGTTTTAGGAAATGGCAAATTCATATATCTCTTTTTTTTATATTGTATTTATGTTGTATAAAGGCTTTGAAATGGAATGTATTCACAGATGCATCAGCCAGACGTCTTGCTGTTAGTTAAGGAGAGCCTGTCTGTCAGCCGTGAGTCAGCTCTTTTCCAAATTCCCCAACAGGAAAGTCAGTCATGAGCCTGAATGTCATGGAAGTTTTAAATTTAACACGAATTCTTCTGTCTCCAGCTCTCTTTGTTGATCTTGAAGCTGATTTTCATGCCAGGGTACCTGTGGTCATTTGCAAAGAGAAAAAGAGGTGGGTATCTGAAAGTTCAAATCCTCTCATTTTGGAGAAAGCCTCATAGTAACCAACAGAATGTGCTTGTTTTTTTTTTTTTTTTTTTTTTTTTTTGGTATGTACAAAAAGACACGGAGCCACAAACCCAAACTAAATTTGTTATTTTTCTCAACAGCGGCCTTATCTGCAAAGTGAGTGCAGGCAATGAAAATGCGTTCCAAACCACATCCTATCTATCTGCTCTAGCTAGCCAGGAGCCTCTCCTCCACCCACTGGTTTTGTGTCTCAGACATTGGGCCAAGGTATGTTTCCAGTTCAGAATATCATCTCACATATGGCTCCAAGGGCCAGATTGTGGTGTAAAATATCAAATTTTATTAAGAAGTCTTCTTCTACTTCTGGCTTAGATCTGTAAAATTGACTGCGTGGAAGAAGGTGGGCTGCCACCATATGTCTTTGCCCTCATGGTAATCTACTTTTTACAACAACACAAAGAGCCCTTCTTGCCTACTTACCTGAATCCAGAGGTTTGTGTTCTTGAGTCTGAAAAAAAATGCAGTAATAATTGCAGTATTTGGTCATTGGGAGTTGTTTTTAATTTAAAGTAATCATATGATTGTCTTTTAGATTAAGGTGTTCTCACTCAGCAGACTGTCAAACTTCAGTCTCACACGTATAGAGGATGGATATATACACTGGGCTTACTCCCCTACCTCTAAAGGATCATCACAGCCAGCAGAGGGCTCTTGTATAGAGGGAAAGGTAAGCATGAACACAATGATTTTAATGTCTTTATTTATTTTTTATTTTTTGGTACATCTGATATTTGCTTTGTTGTTGTGTTTTTTTTTTTTTTTTTACCACAGTAAGCTAAATTTAAACATTGAAATCACATTGTACCATAGGTGATTTATTATGGTTATTGTGGTTACAAGGTACAAGGTACAAAAACAGAGGATATTTCCTGGAAAAAAGATGGATTGTGTTGATGTTGACTCACAGACTTTGAGCCACTAGCCTAACTGGTATTCTGAAGTGTAATATGTCTTCATTTTTATGCAGGTTCCAATGGTATTTCCGAGCCCTCGCCCGCCTGTGGAAGTTGGGCTTCTCTGGGTTGAAATGCTCCGTTTTTATTCACTGGAGTTTAACATGGCTGACAACGTAATCAGTGTGCGGACCAGTGCTGTCCTCTCCCGAGAGATGAAAGACTGGCCAAAGAAACGCATTGCTGTGGAGGGTTAGAAATGTTTTTATTTGTAGTACAAGTAAAAAATGTTTGCTTTTTGGTGCTATAATAATCTCGGTAGAGCTTTTTATACGTTAGTGCTTCTGTAGTTGAAAACAATCGCTGGAAATCGATCCTCCTGTCACTTGTTACATTTTTTTTTCTTCCGAACAAGTGCACTTATACCAGTGCCAAAATTGCAACATGACTAGCAATAAAATAAAATACAGCTTTTGAAACTCTGAATACAGAGTTTAATTATATCCAAAAATCTATATTTTTGCTGGACACATAAGAGGACTGATTAGTTTAACACTGTAATAATTGTCTTTCAGACCCTTTTGCTGTGAAAAGAAATGTGGCCCGCACCGTGAACAGCCAGCAAATATTTGAGTACATCCTCCACTGCCTCAAAACCACATACAAGTACTTTGCACTGCCACTCAACAAACCAACAGGCCATAATCGCAACACACAGGGAGGACTTTTTCAAGGGGCAAACATTGAGGGTTTGAATAAAGATTTTGGACACCTCAGCGTTGAGTCACTGCATGCAAGTCAGCCTAAATCTGAAAAGGTTGAAAATGGTCCAGAAGACTCTGACTGCATAATTGAAGAAGAGGAAGAAGTTGAAGAATACAGTGACTCGGATGAAGAGAGAGAGAAGGAAAAAGTGGATTTGGGCAAAAGCAGTCTCTCTGAGGATGAGGAGGAGCAGGATGAGGATGTTGATTTTGACGGGGATGAACACAAGAGACATCACTTAGACAGCTTCACCACGGAAGAGGAGGAGATTTTCCAAGTGGACGAGATCTCTGGGGAGGAGCTTTTGTCTGATGAGGAGGGTCCAGATTTGGACACACCTGGTTCATTGGATGAGGAAGAGGTGGAGCTGGTGCATGTTTGTGTCTCACCAACACTTTTAGAGGACGCAACTAAAGATGGGAGTCAAGAAAATAAAAACTCGAAACAGTGCAGGCTGTCTTATGAATTCACTAGGCAAGCTTTCACTAGAGGAAAGGTAATTCCTATTCTTAGTATGTGGGAACACAAAAACAAACTTCAAACCTTTGTAATGATTTTAAAATTGTAGGTGCCAAAGTTTAAAGTAGACAAGAAATTGTGCTTTTGTTCACACACACGCAAGCTTGTTAAACTAACTTTTAATTTCTTGTAGTCACACATGGTCGTGTGCAGTTTGTGCAAGCGTGATGGACACCTGAAGAAAGACTGCCCAGAAGATTTCAAGAAAGTGCAGCTGGATCCTTTACCCCCAATAACACCCGAGTTTCTCAATGTGCTTAACAAAGTCTGCGAGCAGTGTTTTAGTGAGTAGAAGATTGTCATGTTCTTATACCTAGTCTGTATTTGTTACTGTGAGGTATTCTCAATCGAGTGGTCAAATGATCAAAATCAGGTTCAGCGTATTCTCTTAATTGCACCGCCTTGTGTATTTCAACTTGATGAATGTCACCTGTTCCTGAGTAGGTGGATGTTTAGAGTGATTTTGTATTTTCAGGTCATGCATATGTTTTAAAATCCCTAAAACTTTCAAAAAGCTTTTACATTGGTTTTAAATGTTGTTTATAGCTCTTTTGTCGCTTTTTATATTATAAAATGTTTTTACTTGCAGTTTTAAACTGGCTGGAAAATCATTAGGACCATTGCTACACTCTTTCATTTCTTCTGCTTATTCACTACATGTACCATGTTTTATTTAATGATTAATTATAGAAATTAATACAAATTCTTAACAAATACATTTAGGATGGAGTGACATGAATTAATATTTGAACCTATTTTAGCTGTCTGTCATCAGAGCAAGATTGTACTATATGTAAAGAGAGCAGTTGTTTTTAGCAATCTAATCTTATTTCAATCTATTTTGCTCATGAAATTGACTGGACAATCAAAGGAGACAACATTCAGTCAGAGGAAGATATTAAAAGCTGTAATGTTATTAATGTTAACTATTTAAAATCTAAACAGGCTTGTCATTAAGACCCTTTTGCAGTTGGAAAAAAGTTTATATGAATGCCCAGTAGCTTTTTATTTAAATTAAAATTTTCACAAAATGTCAAAGTAATGTTTACTCTCAATCTGTTGTACACTACTTGTGTACAATAGATGAAGAGTTGCATGCCAATAAGATTAGTTGGCTTCACTTTGATCATTGGCTTGTTTGCTTTTTAGCTGACTTTGCCCCAGATGATCTGGAAGTAAGTGTAAGAGAACACATCCTTAAAGACCTGGAGACCTTTGTCAGGCGACAGTTTGCAGGTGAAGCATACCACTGTCTTACTGTTTAGCATTTATAGTTTTTCAAATATAAGTTGGCATTAAAGTACATTTTATTATGTAAATACAATATAGAGAATAGAATATATTAAGGAAGAAATTCACAAGCCATGTTTTTGCACAGGAGCTCAGTTACAACTGTTTGGATCATCCAAGAATGGCTTTGGCTTTAGGCAGAGTGACCTAGACATCTGCATGGTGTTGGAGGGGCAGCAGACCATAAATGTAAGTATCCTTTTTATGCCTCTGCAAATTTCCATATGCAGCTGTTTACCGGCTGCTGTGGTAAGGTTTAGGATAATCTTTTATTCCTACTTTGGTATGATTTGTTTTTGTTTACACAGGATGTTGACTGCATCAATATCATTGAAAGTTTAGCGAGGTTGCTGAAGAAGCACCCAGGTAAGGAATGTCTTTGATTGTTGACACGATTTCTGAGCTTGCAACCAATGTTGGTTTGAGTGTGTAGGGAAGCTGAAGATTGAATCATTTCAACTGGACTTCTTTCTTCCTGCTTAGAAATGTTCCGCTACTTATCGAAGCAAAATGTTTCTAACCAAGAAGGAAGAAGTCCAGTTGACATGGTTAAATCTTTGAATAACCAAACATGGATGACGGAGCATCTTCAGACAGTGTGGAGAAAATGGCAAAGGTTTTATATAAGTGAATAGTCAAAGAATGTTTCTCAGTGTCCCATGATTCCTGGCAAAAGAGAACAGTTGAGAGATTAAAAATAAAAACAGAAATTTTATTGTATGCCCTTAATCATTCTCCCCATCTGCACAATGTCACAAGGTTTGAAGAACATCTTGCCCATCACTACGGCAAAAGTACCTATTGTGAAGTTCTACCATGTTCGTACTGGTTTAGAGGGAGACATCAGCCTTTACAACACACTGGTAGAGCTCTCTGTCACTGCCTGTTTATTTTTCCCCTCTTATTTTACCTCACATCATTCACATAAGTCGTGTTGCTGTGCTTTTAAAGAAAAACTTTTTTTTTTCAGGCCCTACACAACACCCATCTGCTAGCTTCATATGCTGCCATTGACAGACGAGTGAAGATCCTCTGTTACATCATGAAGGTTTTTGCCAAGGTGATTATGCTTCACACATTTCCTGCCAATCTTTGTAATGCATTAAGTCATTATATTTAAGTGTTAAATTGTGTAATCGTTTTGTCCTGTGCTACGCATTTAAAACAGATGTGTGACATTGGGGATGCTTCACGTGGCAGCTTGTCATCCTATGCCTACACCCTTATGGTGCTGTTTTTCCTCCAGCAGAGGAACCCACCAGTTATCCCTGTGCTGCAAGAGGTACATGTGATATGTTTCGAAGGGTTTCAGAAGGGCTCGTTTTATTTTAATTCAGATAATATTGTTTTTAATTTTTGCACATTTATATGCTTAAGTGGCATTAAGAGGTTTAGTATAGTATGATACTATCCCAGAATCTATTTTTTCCCTTTTGACTAAATTTGTAGTTTGATTGTTGCAGATTTATGATGGCAAGAAGAAGCCTGAAATGCTAGTGGATGGCTGGAATGTGTACTTCTTTGATGATTTAAAAACACTGGTAAGCATCTTGAATTTTTGAGTGTCTTTGTCATGAAAATGGACATTTGACCGTGCCTCAAAACACGTGATTTATGTCCTCTGTCACCTGTAGCCCAGTCGTTGGCCACAGTATGCAACGAACACTGAGACGGTGGGGGAGCTGTGGCTTGGCCTGCTCCGTTTTTACACGGAGGAATTTGATTTCAGAGAGCATGTTGTCTGTATACGGCAGCACGCTCGCCTCACCACCTTCAACAAGCAGTGGACATCCAAATACATTGTCATTGAAGGTCAGTTTGTGGTGGGAGCGTTTGGACGACTGTCACCAGTCACTATTACATGAGGCTGTTCAAGCAATGAAAGTCCACATCATTTAGATAATGATAATAGATTGTATGGAGTTGAAATTACTTTTAGGTGGCTGCGAAGAAATATTTGTCATTACTAAATTGTGCTCTCTTATTTATTCATTTTACAGATCCGTTTGACCTGAATCATAACCTGGGTGCTGGTCTGTCCCGGAAAAGTATGATTATCCATCTAGGTCTTTGTGTCTTTGTTCTGGTTTATTTTTTCTGTCTTATGAAATTAATGTATCTATATTTTTGTCTTTTTGCCATTAAAACAGTGACTAACTTCATCATAAAGGCTTTCATCAATGGCAGGACAGTGTTCGGTACCCCAGTTAACGTCTTTCCTCCAATCTACCCCAGCCATATGGTTAGTATTTGCTGTCTAAACACCACATTTGCTCTTTGTGTTGACATTATCCAAGCCTCAACTATGTGATCTGTCCCAGGAGTATTTCTTTGATCCTGAAGTTCTCACTGAGGGGGAAGTGGCCCCCAACGATCGCTGCTGCCGCATCTGTGGCAAGATCGGCCACTTCATGAAAGACTGCCCCATGCGCAAGAAGTAAGTACAATGAAAGTACATGAATTTGTCATCGTGTTGAGGGTTGTTTCTTTGCGCCGTTTGTTAAGCTACATGCTTGTATTATTTTTGTTCATTTTGGTTTAGGTCCAAGCACATAAGAGATTTTGAGAGAAGGCCAGATCAGTTCCGAGACAAAATGGATGACCCAAAGGATCAAGTCAGACACAAGAGCGAGCACTGGAAGAAAAGAGATACACTGGAGATGCGCTGCTGCTTCCTTTGTGGATCAAGTGCCCACATCAAGAAGGACTGTCAGTTGTACAGAAGCCCTGCAGGTTCACACAGTTTCTCTTTTTAAACTACATTTTTAGCCACAAAAGGGGTTTCTTCTAACTTGAATAATAGAACTGTTGTCTTTCTTTGCTTCCCATTATATTAATAAAACCATGTACAAGGAACTATTATGCATTGGTATTCATGTAACAGTATACAGTAATAAGTCATCTGTTTCTTTTAAATTTTAAAATTCTTAGGAAATGTGAAGATGGAAAGCTTTTCTTCCCCCTCTTCAGCCCACTTGAGGAATTTGAGAGACAAAGAGAAACAGGTATACAAAAATCTGTTTTGTGGGGTTGTATTAAAAAAAAAAAATCACACCTATATCCATGCCTCTATTTCTCTGGTGTTATCAGGGTTTGCCTTTACAAGAAGAAAAGAAGAGAAAGAAACAAAATGTGACCTTAAGTCCTCAAGCAGGTATGTTTATTCAACAGTAGAATTTCAGTAAAAACTGTGTTGGATTTTGAGTCAACTGTCTTTTTTTAGGCCTTGTGAAGAGAAAAAATGACGAGATATTTATCCAGCAGGATCAGGTTGATTCATCTGGACAGAGTTCATGCTTCCTGATGTCTTGGCTAAAGTTTTGCATTTTGATTGTCTTTACATCTGCTTTTTTTATACAGTCCTCATACATTTTCTTTGAGTGGCTGTAATTGTGACCTGAGAGGGTCTAAATTTTTTTTTTTTTGTGCAAATAAAGCAGATGCAGCTGGTAATTTACCAACAGGAGGTATTCTGCCATATTCTGTTATTCAGCCAGATATGATAGGTGTATTTTTGAAGTACAAGTGTTGCTGGTGTGACCTGAAATTGACTTTTGGAATACATTTTGACAACTGCATTCTGGTTTGTTTCAGGTAGTTTAGCCTGCCGAAATTTGGGTCACTCTGGTCACAGGAAGAGCCCAGTGGAATGAGCATCGGGCCACGTGTTCTTCTCTTGTCTAAGCAGACAACAACCCAGAGTCCAGAAACCCCTAAATCTGAATGGGACTGTTGGGCCAATTGGAGCCTGTAAAAAGCCAAAGCCAGGACGCCTTGACTTGAAGCCAAATAGGGCCTTTTTATGTGTTTGCTTTCCCCCCTAAAGCTCTCCTCTTCAGAGGAGGTTTTTTAAAGCTTTCATTTTAACAAGACAAGCCATTGCATGCACTTCATATCTGTTTACCTACACTGCCAGATAAGTTTTAAATTCATTACATTTCAAGCACTGTTGTTGCACATTCAGTGTGAAATTGAGAAATGTAAGCAATTGAAGTGTCTGTAAATTACAATTGTCCTCATAGTCAGGTAAGACCCAGTCTTTGTAAACACTACTACAGCTCCAAGAGAATTGGACATGCTGGTAGTGAGTTGTCTACTACTTCAAGTGACTTGGTTAAGTCAGTAATTTCAAAAGAAACCAAAAATTCACTCATAAGTTCACTTAGTCTTTTTTTTTTTTGTGTAAGGTTTTTAGGATTTCTGGTTATGTTGACATTTAAATGAAATAAAAAAATAGGTAGGGCAGTTTTAAAGGAATTTCTTTTAAATCTTGTATAATTTATACTCTGCACTGACGTTCATCAGTACATCTCTCCTTCAGCCTTGGAAACAGCTCTACCTACAATATGTCTCTGTGCATCTCAGTGTTAGAGAATTCAGTCTGTAAATACTTTTTCAAGATCCTAATTATAACTTTTGAGACTGCTGATCCTTCTTTCATACATACTGCCCCTCAACTGTTTGTGTGAATGGAAAGTAAAACTGTACTTCCTTTGCTAACCCTGGTTTGTTGTGTGTGTGTGTGTGTGTGAGGGGGCATAGTGGACAAAGTTCCATCATTCACTCTGTTAAGGTTTGAAGGAAAAAAAATTAACTGGTCCAACTGATGGCATAAAGATGTTGCTGCAAATGCTGCTAAGATATGTGCAGTCACATTCTCCTAATATTAAACTGAAATTCCAGATTTTACAGTAGCTTTGTTTTAATGCCAGCTTTGTTTATTTGTTGAACTTAAAGGGACATTTAAGTTTGTTAATGAGGAATCCCAATCCTGCCAAGAAATGTTGGCTTGCATTTCATTTTGTCAACATAAATACATTAAATGGAAATCAAATCCTGTTGTGAATCCAGTCCTTGCTCATCACTTGATCTTTCCTTCTTTTCATATCTTTACAACACAAATTAAGCAGTGTGAAAGTTGAACATTGATGGGAACAGCACTTTGAACAACTATGCAAACTTTTCTTTGTAGAAATCCGGTTGATAGGCCTACAAGTGGACCTTGCATTAACACAAAAAAACTTGACATTTAATATTGTTTAACATTAGAACCTTTTTTTTCTTTTTTTTTTTTTTTTTTTTTTTAACAAACCTTTGCTTTTTTGCCAACAGGCTTTCATGTATTTTGCACTGAGGAAAGATTTCCATCCCTAATGCAGCATAAGGTCCAGATCAGTGGTCTATCCTTGTCATCTCTCCACATGGGATATCTAGAGCTCAGTCACATCTTGGTCATCTCTCTTACTAACACGTCTCCCCTTATGGCTCAGTTTAGCTGGGGGAATGTGTGGCAAACTTTTTTCATTTGAGAAATATGGAGGCCACTGTGCTTTTGGGAACTGCCGAGCAATGGAAAGTTTTTGTAGCCTTACCATAATCCTGATTCTGAGTTTTATTAGGGCAGCACCTAAGTATCTGTCTTGGCAATGGAGGTGTAACTGTTTCTGCGTTCTCCCATTCCACAGGGAGACCCACACAACTTGTTGCTATGGAACATGGCTTGGCCTGTGGATCCTCCACTCATTTTTGTGCTCTAACCTGAGATCAGTAATCATCATGGCCTGGCCCTTTAAATGATGACATTTCTGGTCTGATTTTGAGTATTGAGTCCAATACTCGTGCCTGTATCAGTGAACACTTAGTTTATAGATATAGATATTCTTGTCTAATTTTAAGAACCTTCTTAATTAGAAATTATTTCTTTCCACAAGACTATGCATAAAATAAAAGTTTAATTAGTTCAATAGCTGCTATATTAAGCTTCTGTCAGTGATTTTCTTTGTTTATTTTAGGTGCACACTCAGTTTGAGCTACATTTCTGATATTAATAAATGAGTCTGTACGAGGATCCAGGTTGCTGTGTTCTGTCCGTTTTTGTCCCCTGAAAAATGTTCAGGACAAAGTGATCCTAGACGTTCTTCAAAGTCGACAGGCTTGGATTAGCTGTCGCACCTGTCGGTCATAATACTAGCCAATCACTGGACAGGCCGCTCATTCGGGGCGGTCACAGCGGTTTGTTTACGCTTGCGCAATTCGGTGTTGTCAATTTCACTGTAAGAACATGTCTGCCTCCATAGTCCGAGCTACTGTCCGAGCGGTCAACAAAAGGAAGATCCTGCCCACAAGAGCTGCGCTCACACTCGTAAGTTACAGCCTTTCTTCTAAACTCGCTGGATTTTCCGGATTAACTGAAAGTGCGACGGGCAGCGGCCATTGACGTTACCTGGACTTGCGTTAGCTAAGTTAGCTGAGTGACGTTCAGCACCACTGCGCGTTTATGGAAAGTTCCCGTAACGGAAAAGGTTTCTCCCTGTTTATGAGGTTTTATTAGTGTTTGCCTCACACGATCTGGCGGTAAGAAGAAGTGTGACGTTAGGCTGCAAGGTCGTGCCCGGCTCTGGGCTTAACCACATGATGCTAAAGTTATTCCGAGTTGGTAACGGTTAGCGGCTAGGCTAATCTGATGCTTGGCACAATGTGTCATCGGTGGTTGTGTCGGTCAGCAGCGACATTCAGCGCACACAGAGCCGGTTAACACTGGCACAAACTGTAAGGGCTCACCTACATTACTACTTATAATCTAAGGGATTATATTTGTGCACACTCACAAGATGCAGGACTATTTAAACGATGAATTACGCTAATGTGGCGTCATTAAACAATTGTTAAAATATTGATGAGCTGGTAAATTCGCATGTTTGCCAAAAGTCATAAACCCCCTTTAAAAACTGAGTTTGCAATGACATGGCAACCAAAGAGCAAGAGGGGCAACTCTCATCTTTTCAATGGTTTTGACAAATCAATGCTGCCACTTTTCATTGTAGCTGTATTTTCTCAACCTAGCAAGCAATATGCAGAGGACCCCAAAATTTTCGTTATGAATAATTATAATAATTGCATAAGCATATGCTTTCACAAGCTGAGTTATACTCAAATGCTTGAATTTTTGGTCCTTAATATTCCAGGTAATCTATGGAAACATTTGTTGTAATATCTCCCAAACCGTTAGAGCAGAGTCATGGTTTGAAGGGTGTGTTCAGGGCTCTGCTGATATTACAGAGCCAGATAGTGTGTCTGTGTGTTGCTTCGAACTGATAAACGTAGGGTGTTGCATTCAATGTAATGTGGTGGGATCTCCCCTCAAAACTCACCCAACTGCACATCATATGTCTTTAAAGGGTATTGCTGTGTTTAGTTTTTTTAGTGTGATTGTTCAGTTATGAAACAGCTACAGGCTGTGGCACCGTCGGGATTTACTGAACGTTTGGCATCGGCAGCTCAGTTGAACACAAAAGCCTCAAGTGATTATCAGCAAGTGGCTAATGTAGTTAATCTCAGCGTTCCAGAGTCTTCCACATGGGATCCCTCTTTTCTGCACTGTCAGCAGGAGCTACAGGGATGAAGGCTGTTTCATTATGCTGGACAAATTTGATAATTATTAGATAATTTGACATGTTAGATCCTGCAGCAGGGATTCTAAAGTCAGGGAAAAGCTATAAAAACAGCTACAGAAACTGAAACCCGCTCTGTGGTCTGTTTCTTTGTTTTTCTTTGCTCAACCTGTTAGGTAGACTTACTTGGATTCCATCTGAATTCAGTGTACATTGGAGTTGTTCTAACTAGTATTTTTTCTCTTCTGTTGTCTTTCTGCAGACTCCAGCAGCTGTGAACAAGATCAGGTTGTTGTTGCAGGACAAGCCGGAATATGTGAGTAACTGATACTAACATCACTCACTGAAACATCATTTCATGAAACTCCATTCTCTCCTACCAGGTGGCAACATATTTCTGTTATTCAGAGTTTTACGTTTTCGGTAAATTGGGTGTTTCCTCAGAATAACTTATTGTCCTCTGGTTTAAGTTTTCACCATTTTTGCTACTTTGTTTTGGGCAAGAGATTTGTTGAAGTGAAATTTAAAGATCCTGTTTGAGAAACCTTGTGTAATATCTAGTGGCAGGAAATTGCAATTATATCATTAAAAAACTTTTTCATAGAAACATCATGTTGGATTAAAGGTCAAAAGTTATTGTTTAAATACCTAAAATGGAAAACTAGCAAGTACGTGCAAACAGGTGCATTTTTATGCCAAGTCTGTGGCCTGTTTTACATTTTGAAATGCTGAAAACATTTTTTTTGTTTTTAGAGAACCAAATCTAGTCACTTTCAGTTCTTCTATATCACAGATGTTTTAGCAATGATCCAGATGCATATTACAGAAATACATATTGTACAAGTTAAGAATAGTCTGTTGAGGTGTTTTCCTCTGTTGTAATAAACTGAGATGATTAAACACATCAACACATTTCAGCATCACATCCCATTAGTTGTGTGTGTTAATAGATTATTGCAAAAGTGCAGAGGAAATGTGTGAACATGGCTGTGTTTTTTCTTCAGATTGCTTTGAAGGTTGGAGTTAGAACACGTGGCTGCAATGGACTAACGTACACACTGGACTACACCAAGGACAAAGACAAGTCGGATGAGGAAGTGCTGCAGGATGGTAAGCGTGTCTCACTGTTTTTCTTTGCAGTGAAGTAATTTGAATGTGGCTTATGAAGACAAATAGAGAATTTTTTTTCTGAGAAGGATTCATTGCACACATCTCTGTATTTATTTTTATTATAATTTTTACATTTTTTAATTTAATTTGAATTAAATTGGAAAAGTTTTGAACAACAAATTTTATTTTGAATAAGAATCGTCAATTTGGGATTTAATAAAATGCGTTTTTGTATGTTTGTTTGGACTGTTTTAATTGCAGCATAATCCAAGCTGCAAAGTCTTGGCTGAACATTGAGATTAGAATGTGGGAGTACTGATGCTTTATCTTTTGCAGGGGTGAGGGTGTTCATAGAGAAGAAGGCTCAGCTCACCCTTTTGGGAACTGAGATGGACTTTGTGGAGTCAAAGCTGTCCAGCGAATTTGTCTTTAACAATCCCAACATCAAAGGCACGTGTGGCTGTGGAGAGAGCTTCAACATATGAGCGACATGGAGCCTCCATCCCCCTGCTCCCGTACAAGCCCTGTTCCACTAATAGAGACTGAAAAGGTGTAAGGTTGATGAGAAAATCAGACACGAGGAAACTTCTGAGGACGTGTCTCAGTTCTTACCACTGCTCTTCCTCCAGGCCAAGTCCAAGTATGCGTTTTCATGTTTAGGGAAAGATTTTAATAAAATTTGTGTTGTGAAAACCATCTCAGCAGAAATAATTTAGGTTCAGATACCTGTGATATTAACAGCTGCATTTTTAAATTCTAAGCTCTGCATCTGAAAATCTTTAGAAGAACCTCGAAAGCAGGGTGTTTTTAAGTTAGTGACTCGGCTGCCGTTTTACATGTTGACACACTTTATTTTCAGTATTTCAAATTTCATCGTGACTTTCTGCAGGAAACGGTAGAGCATGGCCCAAGAACATGCTGACTTAATCGAGACGTCTTTAGGTTGGTAAAGCAATGAGGATGAAGCAATATACGATTGAGTTTTCTATTTTCAAGTTTGAGCTGTACAACTCCACAGACATTAGGGCCGTCGTCAGCTGTTTATCAAAGTCACTGCAGGAGAGCAAATTAACCCGTGTCATGTTCCAGTGGGATGCAAAGGTGGCAACGTTTGAGTGTCTTGAAACTAGTTTATAAGTTTGTGAACTCCGAGAGGTTAAAAGTCTATATTTATCTGTGTATAAATATAAAGAATGCAACTCTCTCCCCTTGAACCGCACAGACGCACAAAAATAACAACGCACAAAATATGTATTCCTCATCTGACTGCTTGAGGTTTATGTTGGTTTCTTGTTGCTTGAACAAAGCCAGGACTTGATTTGTATGAACTTTGAGCTCTTAATATTTGTAACCTGTGCAATATGTATCTGTAAATATGAAATAATAAATAGATAAATCCAGTAATATGAATCAATGTGGTCATTGTTTTAAATTTACCAAATTGACTATGTAAACTGTTGGATAATAACTGAATAGACACACTTAGACCGGTCATCATGGCAACGGCTGAGCTGCTAACCAGATAGATTCTGTGTCACTGTTAACAGTGTGAGTGCCGCGTTCTGCAGAAAATGGATCGTCACTGCTTTTTGTCGCGTTTAAGCAGACGGAGAGAGAACTACAGTTGTTTTAAAGATTTGTTAATCATTTCTTTTAGGGGTTTGACAAATTGTTGGTAGTTGACTTATTTTTAAAGACACCAGGGGTCATGGACAATTGGAAGTGAGAGGATTCTGACCCTATTAAAAAACAAGAACAATCAAGAGACTTGTCAGACACATAAGTTCATAAGATGCCATGAATTTCACTAAGAAGCAACCTGTAGATTTTTCACAATACAAAACAATACTTTGAAATTAATATGCACAATAAGGAAATGGTGTTTATTGTAAAATATTGTAAAATACATATAATAAAAAGTAGTTGGGCATAGGGAGAAAGGGAGACTTCACAGCATAGGGACCACCTGCGATACCTGCAGAGACCACCAGGGGGAGGCAGATGTTAAAAAAGAATAGACCTGCAGCATGCAGAGGATTATTGTTTTAGTTCTAATACACATCCAGACTTTGATCCATCCTTTGAAGCTTATGTAGTCTCTACATAAACAAAATGGGGGTTCGTTCTTTTTTGCAAAATGTCAGCACCTAAAATATTGAACCTACAACTATGCTTTTAAATCTGTTTTAATTTGGAAATCAGTGAAAATATCAGTTGGTTGTAGAGATGGCCGCCGTAAAGGCCCTTCAGGATACCTGAACACCTTATTTATCCCCGCGCTGGCAAAGTGACCCGGTTCAACACTCGCTGCTTGTCTATGAAGGATGTCATGACAGTTTTTGTTGCGTTGAAAGTGTTGGGAGATCAAGATGTACTGTCACAACGACCCCACAGCTGCATTCATTGTCATTTCAGCTTCCAGGGATGGAGCCAGCTGTAATTTGGGTTGTTTGTCTTTTGCAGTGTACCAGCTGTCCGTGCATAAGACATGGAAAAGGGTTCAGCTGTGATAAAGGAAGAAAGAGTTTGACATTGATGACATCTAATAATCAATTCTTAACATTTTTACAAATGTAAGTCATATATATTTCCCAAACAGCGTGTTGTCTGAAATAGATGTGCAGAATCATGTGGTTAAATTTCACATGCAGCCTGTCATTTTGCAGAACGCCCACCAGTTCCAGGTAATTACAGGTGATGAGGGAGATTTGGTTTTAAAGCCGTCAATCACGTGTGTGTGTGTCTCTCTCATGTGTAACATAAATGCACCGAAGCAACTGACTCCAGCTTCCACCTCCAGCCTCATACATGCAGAGAACAGCCCATCACGCTGTCTTGTTCAGAGCAGAGAAGAGCCCAGGAACGACACGGGTAAGAGACGTTTATCATCCTGAAAACAAAGCTTTTTTATTGTGCCTAAATGCGTAATTTAGCAGGTGCTGAGCAATAATTCAGCAGCAGCAGATTTTGCTTGTAATCCACCGTGAATGTTATTCTGTTCTTTAGTATTATTCGGCTATTCCTAACTACTTCAGCATACTTTCAGCTGGAAACATTGTTCAAACTTCAAAATGGTCAGCTTTTGAAGGATATTATTGCTTCCATTCAGTGATTTGATAGAATTCATACATTTCTTTATAATATTCAAATGAATTGAGAATCTCCAGCTCCTCGTCAGCTTTGTCTTATTTCAGTTTTAACTATTCTGGCATACTTCAGCCCAGAGAAACTATTCAATCTTCCAGCAAATGACAAGACTTTCTTCTATTAGTCTTTCATTCAGCTTTTAAATATCTTTTATAGTTTTTGAATAATCACAGTTTTAGTTTCAGGTACTTTTTGGTGAATTTTTAACTTCTCCATGAGCGTGTATCGTGGAATATTAGAGTGGGAGACATCACAGACACTCTAACTTCTAACTTTTAGCAACTTTTTGAGTTTTCTTCTTTTTCTGCTTTTCTTCAGTCAGCTTTTCCTCAAAGTTTTTTAATTTTGTCAATAGCACTAATACTTTTACACATATTGCATATTATGCGAGACAAAGTCTGAGCATTTTTAACCTGTATTCAGCATGTGAGGGACCTCTCATCTTGAAAGGTGGACGTTGCCATGGCAACGGACACTGGTCATGTGACAACCTCAGAGCTGTGTGCAACCACTTTGCCTGACAGTTTTGCTAATATTAATTAGAATATTAATAGTATTTAACTGGTAAAATGAGTTTGTGGTGAAGTCCACATACAGTGTACACACAACCACAACCATATGCAGATGGGAAATAAATGTTCAAAATAAGAGCATGTTGTTTCAATTTGTTCGGAGTGAACTTCTGCTTTGTAACATCATCTTCTCTTTTAAATTCCTTCTTTTTAACCTTGAATTATTACTTATTCACTTCTTCCTTGTTTCTTTCAACTTTTACTGTAGCTGTTTTCTTTCTTTCCTTTTTGTCATCTTGGTTCATTCTCCTTTTGTCTATATTCATCTTCTGCATCCGTTCAATATTTTGCTGTTTACCTCCATGTTTGCAGATTTGAATGTGCAAACTTGTAAACTCTAGGCAGCCTGTGAGCGATCTCCATCTCTCAGGCAGCTCAACAGCTCTCCCACTTCATTTCCTTGAAATTGCCTTTTCTACTATTCTTGTGTTTGCCTCAAACTTTGCACTCAGCTATTATATTTGTACAGTTTTTTTATTCATCTACTTCATGTTACAGCTACTCAAGGCAAAACAGTTTTCAATTATGCTTGTTTTCAATGTTTTATCTTTTTTCAAGCGTTGTTGCATTTTTATAGTGAGTGTAAACTTTTTTGTTAAATCTGCTTTATGTTGTTGAAGACACAGACACTAAAAACTCACATGTATTGTTTATGCACCACAGAAATATAGCTTGGATTTATGAAAGTGATGGTGGAAAGAGCAGCCAATCACACTCCAGGCTGCGCCGAATGCAACAAGTCCACAGCTGCTGAGGGACAAACGGCGCCGGCGTTGGTCGATGCCTGGCTAGTCCCCGCTTTCTTCAGCCTCATCATGCTGATTGGACTGGTCGGGAACTCACTCGTCATCCATGTGGTCACCAAGCATCAGCAGATGAAGACTGTCACCAACTTTTACATAGGTAACATTTCCAAAGTACAGAAAGTCTTTTTTTATGGTGTCCTTAAAGCATTGATAGAAAGAAAATAAATACATGTTTTTAATGCTGTTTTAATGGTACAATTTTAAAAACCATGCCTTTGTCTTACTAACTTTCATATTACCTGAGTAATTTTACAGTTTCTACATTTTTATTTGAATGATACATCTTTAAATGTCTTATTTTTTTAGACATTACATTATCTGCAAACTTAAATTAGGTGTTATTCATCGATATTTATTGCCATAAATGTCATTTCCCTGGTTATGAGTCAGTGCTTCTCCTCCAGTAAACCTGGCTACGACCGATATCTTGTTCCTGGTCTGCTGTGTGCCCTTCACTGCCACACTTTACCCCCTGCCCAGCTGGATCTTTGGAGAATTTATGTGCCGACTGGTGAACTACCTTCAGCAAGTGAGATACACACACACACACACACACACACACACACACACACACACACACACACACAACACACACACACACACACACACACACATACACAAACACAATTAATTAAAAATGATAATATTACTAAAAAACTAAATTTGTAACCATCCCAGTCACTACTCAGATAGTGATGTTTAAGCCTAAAACTTCCCAGTATTTTGTAATGTTGTGATGAATATTATTTATGCTTTGAAACATAAAACTGCATATAATAAATTAATATTAATCATTAATCAAAACTTTAACAAACACAGACACTAGAAGAAATGCAGCTTACTAATTTTCTAGCCCATCCAACTAATTACATATACTTTTAAAGCTTAAAGTCATAATATGTGTTGCATTTTTGTGTATATCGTTTAGAAAGAAAGTTGTGCAGTAAAATGAACAGAATCAAACGTTCCACTTCCCGCCATTGCAGGTGACAGCTCAGGCCACATGCATCACTCTGTCAGCGATGAGTGTCGACCGCTGCTACGTGACCGTCTATCCCCTGCAGTCACTGCGACACCGCACCCCCCGCATGGCTCTGGCCATCTCTGTGTCTATCTGGATAGGTACCGCAGAAATACACCACACACACTCCCAACCTTGTACACACAGGTGAAAACACACCTTATTCTTTCTGTTCATCTTTCAGTGACCCTCTCTTTGATTTTTATTCTTTGTTGCATTAAAATGAAGCTGGGAAATTGCAGAAAAGCTAAATATAGCACAGTTGATTAGCATCAGACTTTTGGTTTCGTGGTGTCACTATTATGTGAGAAGCTGGGGGAAAAATCACAGCTATGTCTGAGTTTCTGAAATACTGTTGTAGACTTTGGTTTTATTCTCTTTACCACTTAGTGAGTTTTCTGAAGTGCATGTTCTGTCCACAGCAAACAGCAAAACCCAGAATTCCATTATATACAATATATTAGTGGCAACATCCCCTAATATATTGTACTTAACTTAAGATTACTCAGAGTTCCTGAATTGCTGTGGGAAAAAACATGAACATCATGCTCTGAGTCACACAGACGTGTTGTGTTGCTCGTTTCAGGCTCCTTGCTGTTGTCGGTCCCTGTTGCTGTGTACCAGCGTCTGGAGGCCGGATATTGGTTTGGACCTCAGATTTACTGCTGTGAAGTCTTTCCCTCCGTCCACCTCCAGCGAGCCTTCATCATCTACAGCTTCCTCGCCGTCTACCTGCTGCCCCTGCTCACCATCACCGCCTGTTACACGTTCATGCTCAAGCGCATGGGTCAACCCAGCGTGAATCCCATTGACAGCAGCTACCAGGTGAGATGTGGATTTAGTTTCTTTTTGCACAAGTTATTCTCCCCCAGTGCGGATACGGGGAATCACACTTACGCTAACTTAAAGGACATTGCAAGGTCTTGTGTAACTTTAGCTCCAGGCTCAGGCAGAGCGAGCAGCAGGAATACGGGCGCGGGTCTCCCGGATGGTGGTGGTGATGGTGGCCCTCTTCCTTATCTGCTGGGGCCCGATCCAGGTCTGCATCCTCCTGCAGGCTTTTGGCATGCGCAGTTATGTTCTATACAAGGTGACTTACGCTCCAGGGTGGGTAACTAAATGAGTCTGTGCCGGAGGCTGTGGTAGGGATCTGACCAATTAGCAGACGTAGTAACTAAACACATTTACTCAAGTATTGGTATTTGTTCTATACTGGTATTTCCATTTTATGCTTCTTTTGCTTTACTCCACTACAATAAAAACAATGCTCCACTTTTTACAGGTGTAGATTCTTCACACAGAATTTATTGTGCAGCTTGTACTTGTAGTACAGTGTGTTTTTACATCCAGATATGAAGAGATAACCAATCTGCACTAATATTCCCCCTTTGCAATGCAATTCACCACTTCTTTGTTTCTTCTCAGGCAAATCTAAACACACAGACCAAAGAGAACAAGATGTAACTCACATTTCGAGCACATCTAGACTGCCAGGAAACACTTTTATATGAATAATACATTTTTATTTGATCAGGAAATGAGAGAAATATTTGACAATCTTGCTTCAACAACTGTGACACAGATTGATGCAGTTCATCTAACTGGGCCTTAATTTTTGCCCTCACAGCTGAAGATTTGGGGTCACTGCATGTCTTACTCCAACTCATCCGTCAACCCTCTGGTTTATGCTTTCATGGGCAACAACTTCAGAAAAGCCTTCAAGCACGCCTTCCCTGCTGTGTTTCTATGGCGCACGAGACAGAGGGTCAGGCCAGGAAACATGGGTGCGCAAGAAGGGGGAGAGATGGATCGACAGGCACCCACGGGACAAGCAGAGATGCACTTTCTTTCATCTGGGTCCTAAAGGCCACACTGGGGGTTTGGACACATTGTTTATTTATAGTTTCTGCTGGAGATCTGGTCTGCCCACCCTGGCACATGTGTGCATGGACCTACACACACCCACACAGAAACACACACACACACACACACACACACAGCAAAACCCACACATGCCTTCCATTTGATCTCTTGCAAAGGACAAACCATTCAGACTTCAAACTTCACAAGCTGCTCAGATAAAATCATCCCTATTCTGTCTCTCCACGTTCTAAGGGGGGGAATAAAACTATAGCAAGTCTAAAAGGAATTAATGCAGACAGCTTCACATCTAACGGGGGCCTTCAGTCAGAGAAACAGTCAAATGTGCAGAGATCTTAAATCCACTGAAATATTTAGTGATGCTCAGTATCAGTTGTACAAACTGAAGGAACTTACTCTATTTTTTGATATATTTTCCAGGCAATGCCAGATGCCCCTTCTCAGACAACAATTTCTGCTTTTTTACTCTTATATCCAGGTTTATACTCCGAACATGAAAACATTTCGGCAACCACAGACCCTGTACTTGTCTTTATATCTGCATCTGGATCTAAAAGAACAGCGATGAGGATCGGTTACTTGTCCAATAGCGCCATCATGTGGTAAAACACCAAAATACAACTGTGATTGGCTGCAGTCCTGCTGAATATAATTATTTTAATGATTACACTGATAATCAGTGTAAATCACCTCATTGATGAACTGCACAGAGTCCACTTGTTAATATTTTCAGTGATTCATTGTTTTCCCCTATTCTTTTTACTATGTCACTCCAGTCTTGTAGATTGGGACCATTAGCAGAACTTATTTTTTATACAGCACAGTTACACATATTAGCTCTTTAATGAAGAGATCCTGGTTAGAATTAGAAACTAAATTCACCATTTTAGCTACAGCTTAATTTTAAAAAACTAGTCAGGAAAAATGTAAAAAGTGCATGAAGGTGCACACACACACACACACACACACACCTTTTTCCTGTTCTTGTATTTTGTCCTAATTCAGCTGTGGGTCTCTGTCTTCTGCATCTTGGGAAGAACATCCACAACACTGTCATACAGCCTGTTGTTTAATTATGCAGATTATCTGTACTGTATAAACGAATATAAATAATAAAGAAAGAACATAATAGTAACACATTTTATGCAACACAGCTGTTGCTCTGTTTTTGTGAGATTCATCTGATACTGTGAGGCTTTAACGTGTGTTAGCTCAAACAAGCAAACGTACTTTAAAGACGATTTCTCTAAGTCTGCTTGTTCAGCTGTATTTATGAACTGCAGAAATGTTGAAATATGAAAATATATTTGCAATGAAGTTGACAGTCCACGAGTTGGAGAAGGGATTTTTAGGGCACGGCAGTGGAGCCAATCAGTGCACAGCTAAGTTGATATTCACCAATGGTTGTCGATTATCAAGCCGAGCCAATGAGATGGAGAGATAAGCCTTTTTGATCTCTGTGCTGCCTTCACGTGATACCGAAAATATTTGTACTCTCACAGATTTTACATGAACAGTTACACAAAAAGAAAAAGTGCCACGACAACAGTCACAGCAAGCAGCTGACTCGACCTCCAGGCTCCAAAGGTCAAAATACATAAAGTTATAGCTGATCATTTGTGTTGAAGAATTTCACACCACATGTAATCTGATATAAAAACATCTCTGTGATTAGTAAAATCAGTGCCCATGTTCTAGGAAACAAATGTGAGTTAAATAAACCAGGGTGAAATCTGCAACTCCAGCTCAAGAAAAAACGTCCCTTTAGAAAGAACACACACAAAATTAAAGCCTAATAAAAAGAAACTTTTTGGGTTAGTTTTAACTTCAGATAAATTATGAATTTGTTCATTTTTGCACACTGGACTGCTGATTCCCCTTTATCACTTCATCACTAAAGGCATATAAGGAAGCCAATCAACAGTCATTGTAAAACAGAAAGATGATTTCAGGCATGAGCCTTGAAAGTGGTGAGACACACACAAGTTGTTCATTTCTTATTCAGCTTTATTAAAGAAACAACATCATCGTGCTTCATTAGTTAAAAGCAGAAGAAAACACACTTTTTGCCAAACATCATTCAAGGAATCCAGTGTATCATCGCTAACAAGCAGAAAGGCATTTTTATTTCACCATTAGCCCCAAATTATGTAGGCTAATATTTAGACACTGCTGCATCTTTTTTCAATTTAATATAATTTTTCCTTATTTAGCTGATGTTTCCTAAACGCTCTTAATTGATTATCAGAATCCTTTCTGATAACTAGCAGACTGATCAGTTCATCAGCTCATTGTTGCAGCCTCCGTGCAGCAGGCTTGGAGAGAACACTGGAGTTTACGAGAAGCACGTGAACGCACCGTTTTATATGCTTCTGTATTCTGCCGGAGCTGCGGTCCAGTTTCAGGGGGGGACCGATCACACCGAGGCCACATCCACCGGTTTCACATCATGGACCCGAAACAAGTCATCAACTTCGGCGCGGGACCCGCTAAACTTCCCCAGGCTGTAAGTGTCGATGCCAGCTGTGCTTGTGTAACGCGCGGGAGAAGCTCCCGCGGCAGGTCCGTGAACGTCCCGTCCAGATGCGGATTGTTTTACCTCCGCAGATGCGCGTTTCACGCTCAAAGCTGCGTTCAAAGCTCCGCGTCGAGGCTCCGCGACGTGACGACGTGATGCCTCCGCCGGCGTCGGTCGGCCGGGCTCCAGCAGGATGAAAACTCCGCTGAGTTGCATCAGCCTCGTCCATTCATGTGGAAACCGGCTCCTTTGTGCTTCAGCGGCAGCAGCGGATTTAACCCCTAGATGGCAACAACCGCAATCTGCTAGTCAGAAAAACAAGTTCAACCTCTTTCAGTTTGTTTGTTCTGAGTCAGAAATATCAAATATGTAACATATCCACCATTTTTATCTCCAGAGAGTCTTAGACAAATGAGAAGATGTAAGACTTCCATTCTTTGCAGGAGTTGTCTGCCTTTTTCCAAATACTAAAAAATTCTATTGTGACAAAATATATGAAACCAGCTTAAATGGACATAATAATACAATTTGCACCACTTTTGGATACTTTTAGGTTTTTGTTCATTGTTTTTGTCACTTTTTTGCAGCTTTTTGAAGTTGGTGTCTGGTCTTTGTGGCCATTTTGTGACGGAATTCTCTAAAAAAACAAGAAATATGAACCGTAAGCTCTGAGCATGGGCCCGGCAGGCCCATTCCGCAATGGTGCACTGTGCCAAATTCCTTTACGATTATGTTTTTGCATAAAATAAAGGACAAAAAAAAGGACAAAATAAACACTGAGCAGTTTTTTTAATGCTGTCTGTTGAGGTTTTGTACATCTCGATAAACCTACTGAAGCTCTAGTCTGCTCAGCGACACATCTTTCATAGAACAATATTTTTGGTAAACCTATCGAACCATGAGGGCACCTAACGACAGTTGCGCTGCACATTAGACTTTAGACCGTTGTGAGAAATGAATTTGGTCATTATTTCCTCATGTTTTACTAGAAAAGTGATCAATTAAGATGAACAATAATAATTGTTGGATGCTGTCATGCAACTAACGAAAAAATCCGGACAGATAGCATCCAGATGAGGAGCAATGTCCTTAAGAGGAAAAATACATTTTAATAAAAATGTCTCTATTGCCAACAAAGTCTGAGCACATCAGCTTTAGCTGTGTTGTTATTCAAACTTTGTCATTTAAAGCTCTTTAAAAACCAGTGAAACCATCAGAACGTCTGATAGCATTTCTCATCTCTTCAGTCATACTTACCTGTGACCTGTTGCAGGTGCTGCTCCAAGCACAGAAGGAGCTGCTCAACTACAGCGGCACCGGCATTAGTGTTCTTGGTGAGTAAACCCACAGATACATTTTGAGGTGTTATGAAAAATTCCACAACATCAGAACATACATAAACTCAGTTACCAGTTTATGAGGAATTCTATTTCATCATACAGAGAACTTTTCAATTGTAGCCCACCTTTACTGATATTAACAGGGTCACTTAAATGCTGCGAGTCTAGTCAAAGCAGCTCATCCTCCGAACAGAAGTACATGACCTCAGAGTTGATCGCTGCTTCCTCACTTATTAGAATGTGTACTATAGATGTGTGCCAGTGTGTTCCAGTCGTCCCAGATATAATCAACATTTGCTAATGGTGAGTAAATACCCACAACACTGAGATTAAACTCAAAATGTTTTCAATTCTGTTCAAACCAGAGATGAGTCATCGATCATCCGACTTCACCAAAATCATCAGTAAAACAGAGAGTCTTCTGCGGGAGTTGTTGTAAGTGCTGGCTTAGTTTTTTTTTTTATTTTAAGTTTTTTACATGGTTTCTGCTGTATTATCCATATTCCTCACTCATGGTTGGATCAGTGTTTTTTGCTTGCTGTCATGCTGTGCTGCAGTGCCAGTGTATCACTTCCAAACTTGGGTGTTTGTTCATTTACTCTTGAAATTCCAGCCGACAGCCTGCACAGTGTAATATTACTGTGTTAGGATTAAGTTTGCATCCTCTTACATTAAAATGGCACAATGTTGTAAATGTGATGCTGCACGGTTTCACACTATGATGTTCGCTCTTCGCAGAAATATCCCAGAGAACTACAAGGTAATGTTTATGCAGGGTGGCGGCTCGGGACAGTTCAGCGCTGTTCCTCTCAACCTGATTGGCCTAAAGAAGGACAGGTGCGCTGACTACTTGGTGACCGGCACGTGGTCGGCAAAGGCGGCAAAAGAAGCAGAGAAATACGGCAAAGTCAACATTGTCCACACAAAGCTGGATAGTTACACAAGTGAGTCTGTGGAGGGTCAGAGGGTGGGAGCGACCTTTTCCACATTGTTGTGCCTGTTATTCTTGATCCTGGTATTTGGCAGCAGTGGTTTTTAAATGACAAGAAACTGGCAATGTAATTTTTTTTATGAACGTATATACATCAAAACATATAGGACTCACACTCAAAACCGAAATACAAACCCAAATTAAAATGTCTTGATTGTCAGATGACTTGATAGTAATGGTTGCCACGGTCACTATAAATTAAATGTTTCTAACTTTGATGATTCCCTGACTTGTCTGCATTAACTAAAACATATTAGTCTTGTTTTAAATATAACTTGTCACTTCCTGCAGAAATCCCTGACCCTAGTAGCTGGACCCTGAACCCCTCGGCCTCCTATGTTTACTACTGCTGCAATGAGACCGTGCATGGTGTTGAATACAACTTCATCCCTGAAACAAACGGCGTGGTCCTTGTCAGTGACATGTCCTCCAATTTCCTTTCCCGACCTGTGGATGTGTCAAAGGTGAGGACAAGAATCATATCAAATAAAGTATTGAACTCGTCGACTTCTGAACCTCTCTTCTCCAAATTTCCACATACGCTCACATTTGTCTGTGGCCTCACACAGACCCTGATATAGTTTCTGTACCGGAGACAAACCCTTTGGACTCTGGTTAAAAATACAGGCTTTATTTTTGTGATCGGTTTCATTCAAACCCGTTGTGTCCTCCCTCCTTCCGTAGTTTGGACTGATTTTTGCTGGGGCTCAGAAGAATGTGGGCTGTGCGGGTGTAACTGTGGTCATTGTGCGAGAGGACTTGTTAGGTTACGGCCTGAAAGAGTGTCCAATCGTCCTGGACTACAAAGTGCAAGCAGAAATGAATTCACTGTACAACACACCATCATGTTTCAGGTACACCCAGCTCTATTTTTAATATTAGATTTTAAAATCATTAAAATTGTAATTCTCATTTAAAATTCATAACTTAATTTTAATGTAAAAACGTAAAGGGAAAATTCAAACTGCAGCAACAGTAATTGTCGCCGCTCTGACTTTGCTTTACTCTTCCTCACGATTTTGTTGGTTTCAGTATCTACATCATGGGCCTTGTACTGGAGTGGATTAGGAGCCAGGGAGGAAGCAACGCAATGGAAATACTCAACAAGCAGAAGTCCTCAATGATTTATGACATCATCAATGCCTCAGATGGGTTCTTTGTGTAAGTACTGCATGTGTTAAAATGGGGAAAGACCGTGGGTATGTTAAACAATCGTGAGTTCATGAGTACGGGCGTCTAGACTAAACTGAGGTGAAAAGTAATGAGCATAATAACAATGCATGGTACAAAATCTGCAAACAGTTTATTACAATGACAGTGAAGAAACAAGAAAATAACCCCTCAATGCTGTGCAGCTCTTCCGTAGACGAGGCTTGTCGCAGCCGCATGAATATACCGTTTCGCGTGGGGAAGAACAAGGGAGATGATGCCTTGGAAAAGGAGTTTCTGGATGGAGCATCCAAACTTGGAATGATATCGCTGAAAGGACACAGGTTAGGGTTTCTCAAACAGTAATTATTGTTTCATGATGATGTACCGACTGCTTTTTTTTCTCTCAACTGTTTATTATAGTAAAACAGTATTCTGAATTTTTAAGTGCCATTCTGTAAAGAAACGTACTGTAACACCAGCTGGAGACGAGCAGCGTCTGGTTTTCAAACGTGACGATTTGTCTCCTCCCGCAGGTCAGTTGGAGGAATTCGAGCATCTTTGTACAACGCTGTGACGCTGGAGGACACTGAAGCCCTGGCAGCCTACATGAAGGAATTCCTCAAAGAGCACCAGTGAAACAGGCTAAAAGTCGGCCTCGATACAACAGTACAGCTTAGACAAACCTCTGATTTACCACTAGTTGAACTTGAAGGTGCCGTAATTGTTCCTAACAAGCTTTTACCTTTATTGTTGCCAGTAATGTCTTAATCACATCTATGTTTAATAGAACTATTATTTTAACAAATAGACTGACTCTAAGTGCTTTGATGTACATAATGTAACTAATTCCTGTTGTCCAAAATATCTCGACATTCCAATATCAGATATATATCTGAATATCGGGTTTGGTGATACACAGCGTAATTTCTCGTCTTAATTGCTGTTTTTAAATTGTAATTTTAAACTATTAACCAGTGCTAAATAGCTCAACTAATCTATGTGATGCAGGCCTGATTCCATTAACGGAGGAGTTTTTTGCTCAATATTTTAGACAAAATGTCTTAGGTACCATGTTACATAACGAACGTTATTGCAGCTACAAGCTCAAATGGTCAACAAGGGATAAAACATTCACTCTCACTGAAGACTACACGTGTTTTTTTCTCATTCTGTTAATCTGCTTTTTCCAAGGACAGGAAAAAAATCTGCAAACTACAAAACAAAACTGTCTCATGGCTACTGTAGATGCCAGTGGGCAAGTGGGAAACCAGAAGACAATCATTGGCTCATTGGATTATCTTGCAGCGTTGATGCACAAGTGTACTTCAGGGTGTGTCGGTTATTCACTGTTACGTCATCCCCTACTGAACTGACCTGTCTTTATTTCACCCAGAGTCCAGTCTGCTGACTGAACTGACCTCAGCCATCTTGAGAAGGTGGGGGGGTTCAGTTCAATAATTTAATAATACATTCAGCAGATGAGAGCTGATGCATTATAGCCGTGTGGAGACAGTTACCAAGGTTAATTACAGTGACATATAAATCTCCCCTCCATACATATTTGTGGACTGCTGCTAGGCCATGTTACCTCCTCCACACTATTGCCTTTTCTTATCTGCCTTTGGCCTCACCATGGAAATAGACTTGCAGGTGATTTTAGTCTCTCTGCACTATTACAAATAACCCTTCACCCTTAGGACAGTTAAAATATTCCTTTTCAATATTCAGTGCAGCACAGTCTTTTTTTTTTTAATCTCTGTAAGGTTGAAATATCGTTCAGTATGTAGGAGTGAACAGGTTGAACATCAGGAGCACTGATTGTGTGTCTGAAGCTGACCTTTGACCTCCCTGGAAGGCAACAACAGAGGCAAATGAGATTGGTTCTGTGTAGGTTTGGTGCAGGTTTAGCATTATGTGAGCTGTAGTGTGTGTGTTTTATTAGTGGGATTCTGCTCTGCTTTGAATGTGAGTGTTCAGACCAACATCAGTGGTGCCATCATCTCCACTTCCTCAACATTTACTTACCCACTGTCTCATTATCCACATTGAATGACTCTACTTTGTGGAGCTTAGTTGCTTTTGAAGCCCACACTATTAAAAGGAAATGGCTTAAATATGTTAAACATATGTTGACTTTACAAGCTTGTTTTCAGGTTGTATCATTTTAAGTTTCTATGTTGGCAGAAGATAAGTTTCATCCAAAGAAACTGATCTTCTTTCATGTAAGATTTAGAATAATTTACTGATATTTCACTGAATTTATTATTAGGGCAGTGCTCAAATTAAAGAGGTTTCAAAAAAGACAATCCAGTGCTGGAGTTTATATCACAACAAGGAGAAACCACATTAACACTGAAGAAACTTCAGTAATATAAAAATATACAGTTAGATATGGAAATATTTTTTAATGACAGACACTGACTAATAAAGTTGCTCAAATGTTAATCTGAGCCACATGTGCTGTTTGTGCTGACCGTCTGAAAAAAAAAAATCTTGAAGATATTTTTGCTGCAGTCCACCTCTAGGTGGAAGTGTGCATCAAGAAATGAGTAGGTGATCAAATCAGGGTTTGACTCATCAGGCTAATGTCAAAAATTGCCCACCCCAGTCAATAAGAATTAAGTGGGATCATATTTTTATTTAATTAAATTGTGTTGACAACTACTAATAAGGTTACAATTATAGAAAAGAATGAAGGAAAATCAATTATGTATTATGTAATTGCATTATTCTGCTGAAGGTCAACTCACCACCACCAGCAAAGGGCTCTTAAACTAAGGATGAAATGATTTGCACATCTGTTTCGTAACAACTTGCCAAAAAAAATAAGAAAGAAAATGCGTAGATCAATTCTATTAATGCATGTATTGCTTTAAAAAGACAGTTGGAACACTGACAATGAAACCACATTAGACACAAAAAAACATTGATTTACTTGGTATAATTTACTTTCCAGGGGTTCGGAGTTATTACTGTGTAATGATTGCTACAGTATGTTAATACAGAATGAGATCTAATGCTCTGTCACTGATTTAATCTTTTATGGTTTACAGCTGCATTACAGCATGAATGCGTGGATGGGCGCAATAAGTAGGAAATGAACTATTAGCCTGTTAGCCTCTCAACCTGTTTTTATGCTTTGCACCTTTATGATGCTGTGGTCCACTTATGTAGGAGCAATATATTTCTCATTAAGGTTTTTTTCTGATACAGTACGGGCAACTGTAGCCACTTAATTGTACGTGATTATGAAGTGTAACCTCTGAAATAGACCGTGCTCGCGGGTGACCGCAGGAAAAAAGCAGCATTTTTTCCCTCTTTCATTAGGAAATGTAATGAAACACAAGGTAAAGTTGATCCAACAGTTATTATTTTATATAACATCCCGGATGATTCTTTCCAAAAAGTAATTTTGGCTGTTAGCAAATACCAATACCGAGAGCAGGGGAGAAAGTGTGAATGCTGGTGTTGACTGTGGATCCCCAGGGCTGGAGATGTTGGACCTGCTGCAAAGGGTTGTGTGCTGAAAGGTAAAAATGTTCTGCCAGAGTGAGGTATTACTTTAAGCTAGATGAGTTTTCAGAGAAGGCAGCCTCGTGAATTCTTTCATATTCATAGCAGCAGCTTTCTCAAATGCAAGTCGGCTTGTCTTAATAGCCGGTCATTTTCAATTGTGACCCTGAACGTCCTCGCTTTGCCATCAACTGCATCATGCTTATTTCAGCACAGTCATCAGTAATCTCTGTTTGTCCCCCCTTTGGGGCATCGGTGCACATCTGAGCTCGTTTCCTTCCTTTCTGACTGTTGCTCGATTCCGTGTGCAGACACTGTATCTCCATGGCTTTCATGTGTTGCATGCGTTTGGCTCTGTTCATAGTTCTACATGCTGTTTGACACCATTCTCCAGGCTGAAAAGAGTCACAAAGCTGCTTTGGACTAAATGCTAACGTCAATCACTCATGACTGTATTGTCCCCAAAGGGTAATTATCTGTGCAGCGGTAGAGTAAAACAAGAGACGCAGCCGTCAAACATACAGCACGTCGAGGAGAAAAATTACAATCGCACAAGTTTAAAAAAGGCTCTGAAGCAAGAAGCTCACGCAGAAGAATATTGTGCACCCTGAATTTATCACAGTAATGGCAGATGGTATAAAGAGTGTTTCTATCTGTTGGTTGTGGCTGTTGGCTGTTTAAAAAGAGGCAGAATGGAAGACGGGGAACTCTCAAAGCAGGGGATGGGAGCTGTCAGACAGGACAAACTGTGCTGTTCTAGTAGCCAAAGCTACTAGACAACTAGTAGTGATTGGACGCCGCGTCTGTCATTTTAATTGCCCAAAAAGAATATAGATTTATGTTTACATGCAGGTAACAAAACCTACTGTGGCTGCCATAGTAACTATGAAGTCATCTCCAAAATTGCCCTTTGTCTAGTAAAAATATAACTAGTCAAAATTATAATTTAGTGGACATAATGATGGAAGCTCAACATTTACAATAGTCTATTTGCAGCATAAAATAGTTTGTTGGCATTCAGATGACATTAACATGAATATGCTGTAGATCCTATAACGAGGTAAAATAAAAACACAAAAACTTTGTTATTGGTCTGATGTGGAAGAGATAATTTAGGCTGTGACGCAAGCGTTTGAAATTTGTGTAGGAAACTCCAGTTAGTGATGTTACCTGAGGTGAGTGAAGGACAGTAGATGGTACAAAATGGGGAAGTAGTGTCAGACGTTTCCTCTCAGCTTTTCTTCTTATGTTCTTTAGAGATGAATAACCGAACAGAGGTGGTATTGCAAAGCCAAGCCCATGGAACTAAAACTGGAACAAATCAAGATATGTAAATGCAAGAATAGATGGGAAGACAAAAAAAAAAAAAAAACTTGTGCGGACGCAGATTTATGATTGCTCATTAGAAGGTTTGATGATGAAGCTGCAGAACGTACAGTCTATTAAAAATTCTGGAAGGAAAGAAATCTGCTGCTGTTGGCTACAAAAGCCACAGGAGGGCACAGTAATCAATAAGAGTCATGCACTAATTGGAACAAGCCTGTCAACAGTTTGTGCATTTTTGCAAGTGCATGGCTGCGTTAAACGAACCTTGCTGCTTGTGCTTGTGAAATGAAAAGTGCAATGTGAGTTTATGACAGGCAAGACGAAAAAAAATACATTACAAGAAGAATCCTGTTTTGAGAAAAACCCTTGTTAGATGGCGTTAAAAACGGTTGTTAAATTAAGACACTCTCAGCATCTCCTCTGAATTTGAGTGGAGGGATAATTGTGAGGGAGATTTGAGAAAACAGAATTGTACTTCAAATCTTTCAAATGGAGATTTTGCGCAGGCGACGAGTTCATTATACTCTTCCTTCCAAATGAATTTTCGGATTCTGACAATCTGTCTAACCTCTCGGTGATTTTCCCCCCCAAAATATTGTCCATGACCCTGCTGTTCATCCACCTGAAAGGAGGGAAAAGGCAAGTGAAAGATAAGAAGGCAGAGGGGCTTTGAAATGCGAGTAGGGTTACAGCAGAGATGGGAGGTTGTGACAGGATTGTGTGGTGATTCTCATCCTGTCAAGCCCACTAATGTCGCGGTAATGCCACCGGCGGGCTGCAGTAAGACGGTGATAATGAAAAACACCGGGGAAGACAATATCAAATGGCTCCTCTACATCCTACAGTGGAGATTAGCCGACACAAAAGTAGGGTGGCGGAGGCACAGGAGGCAGAGGCAGGCTTTAGTGCTGCTGATTGAGTCTCTTGTCAAGAGCTCCATGCTTGCAGCATGAAAAGTTACTGTGACTGACATCTTTTTGCAGACGCACACACATAGTTTGCATTGCCTGCGAGTCTGTTTTCTGTAGATACTGTATGCGGAACGCTTTAAGAAGAAGATCACTGAATTCTCTATTTGTGCTTGAACTGGTTTGTTCTTTTTTTTTGCCTGGAACTGCTAAGTTCTGTTCTTTAGTGCTGCACATTACGGAACATGTATTAGACTTTTATTGGGAAAGGGAAAACGACAATGTCTCTAATAATCTGTGTTATGAAAATGCATGTGTTTGAGTGGAATTGCAATTCTTGTAGTCAGCCTAACACGGTGTCTGGTAGAAATCAATTACGCAAAACGTATGTATTTCTGCTTGATTTTTAATTAGCGACTTGTTAGCGGATCAGTGAACCTGCATCAATTGATTTTGCGCGGGATAAACATTGACATTTCGAGGTGTTATGATGAATCTGTTTGCAATCGATTGCCTATTTACACATCCAGCAAACACAAAGGAGCGTTGGCATTTATTTGGGCGGCATGTTAGTTCCTACTTTGTGAATGTTACTCCAATTTATTCTCCATGTAGTTACATTTCGGCTCCACTAACTCTTGAGGGAAACGTCTTGTGTTCTCGTTCTAATTTTGACTGTTATCTAGTGATGGATGAGCAGCACATCAGTAGCTGTTGCTGCTGAAAACAATGCTGATTCGAGAAGCGAGAAAAACAGCAAAGTGTAGCTCTGACAGGATTGGTGGAGCAGGATGATATTTGTCTTTTGCCTCTTGTACTTAATTTCTGCTAATTTGGTTATTTTTAATAAAAAAAAATACGAATATATGCAGCTTTAACTTGCTCCAGCAAGCTTTTCTTCTAAACCCAAAGGTAAATATTCTCCGTTGTGGGTCAAAGACAGCATAAAAGCTACAGTATGTAACTATTATGGACTTTTACATTTTTTTAGAGATGCTTCATACGCTGTTTGAATGTGGCAAAGCTGCCGCCCGGCAACAGTGCAGAGATTCTTCTTTCTAAAAGGTCTAAAGGTCAAAACCGGTGCTTCACACGGCGTCATGAAAGGGCGTCAGTATGAAACACCCCGATGAGTCTAGCTAGATTCCCAAAAGTTACATACTGTGGCTTTAAGTTCAAGTTAGAACCCAAAGTTCCCGCTTGTGGTCAGCGGCTGCATAATGGTCCTTTGTTTAGATCGCAAAGCTTGTCATTTACTAGAATGTTTAATGTCAGGACAGCATGACAAAAATAAGAAACACACAGAACCAGAACCGATTACTACTTAATTGTGCAGTAAGGGAACCAGAACCAGTCGGCTCCTCTTCAGAACCAACCGCAGCCATTTGCATTGATATAATTCCATTAACAGACTGTCGGATCTGCAGATGATGTACCTGTCGCAGAGCGTCAACATACCTAAATGCTGAATTTGTTACGTTGTGAATAAACGCGTGTTACCTCTATAATCTCTCGCACACAGGCTCAAATATTGTTGGTAATTAAATGCTGTCATGAGCAGAGGTGCACAGTCACTTCCCTGCCTCTGTTATTATTCAGTGAGCTCATGAAACTGAATGTCCTTTATACAACAGCTCATTTAAAGGCCACTCTGGTGATTCATGCTGGAAAATGTGAAAGGAAAAAAAAAAAAAGATTCAGTTTGAATCTGAAGCGCACAGTTTTTCTGTCTTTTATTATCCCCTCTTTTGTCCTTCCCTTTTTCGCCGCCGCCCTTGTCTTTTTCATTTAACTTCATTTGCCTTTTTCTTAGTATTTTCGCCGCCACCTCTCCTCCGCATTTCCCATTTGCCTCTCATTTCTCTCCGTTCTCGTTTCAATTCCTTACATCCACACTATCTTTTGTCCTCTCACCGACACCTTCTAATATATTTCTCTGTGAACCGAATCTCTTCCCCGGCCTTCCCCGTTCCAATTCTTCCTCTCCGTGCGTTTGTCAGTCTCCCTCTTGTAAACCCATTGCTCCATGAGGCTAATCTTGTTAGCACCAAATGCGCCATGTTCCGCTAGCTCCTCTTAATTGCTGTTGTGTTATTAATGAGCGGGGAGCGGGGAAATCACTCTTAATTAGCTTGTCTCATTCGGCAGGCATCTCGAGTGAAGCGGCGGCGACGGCACTCAGGCACAAACACACTGGGGATAATTAAAGCACTTCACTTGTCGGAGTATTTATCTAAAGCAAAGAGCAACAAGCCGTCGCTGCAATTAGCCTTGTCATTCATTAGCCGCGGAGTGCCATTGATTTGAGTGTTACGTTGTCATTTTGCCACTCATTCATTTAGCACCACTGTGGTACAAGTGTGCTTCGCTTACTCATGCGGCGAAGTCGTGTCATGGAATCATTGTGCAATTTTTTCACATGATTTTTGGTTTCGCTGAGTCACTGGCAACATTTACGGAATGCAGTCATAAATTAGGTGAAAGTTATTCCGATTGCCGTAAAACCACCTGCTTTTGATGCCGTTACACGGAAACTTGTGAATGCGAAGCGATGTGTAAAAGGAACCTAGATCTATCATGTGGTCAATTTATGGTTATTGTTTCTTTCAAAAAAAAAAATGCCTGTGGTAACTAACCCTGTTTTGATGGTCTTTGACTTCTTCTATTCATCAATTCATTAATAGTGACTCATCTATGTCTTCATGCTAAATTAAAGCTCAGGCAAAGGACAAGCTTATGTGCAGGTATTTACTTCCCTGGTTCTATCCAGTCAACATAATAAAGGTATTCAAGTGTTTAACTTTAACCAATGAGATTTAACCTTCACTTTTCTGAGCCAATCATCTCACTGGTGTAAAAAACCAAAAGGCTGCTTATCCCCTGCAGAAACAAAAACATGCTTTTTTTTGTTGGGGTGTGACATTTTTAAATCTGCTTCATACCGAATGCTGTGCGTAATCAGATTATTTATTGTGTACACTGTGGTTAAATGCTTGTGTCCAGGTTTAGCCACAAAATATGTTTCTTTCCCTCGTATCTCATTTTCAGTGGAATGAGATAATAACTTGAACCGGGTTTAAGTACTTCCTCCTCTATGTCAGAGACATGTCATTTCACCATAACCTTCCTTAAATGAAACTATGTAATTGGTAATAATTATGAGAGAAATAGAGATACAACATGCAAACAGGTTTGTTTTGGTGACTGGAAAGTGCACAGTATAATATGTACACATAGTTCACATCCTGTTTAATATTCCATGAAATGAAGTTGGCTCAGTGCATTTCATTAATTTGATGCGGATCCTCTTTGACTTCGTTCTACCTACTTTAACACACTATTTTGCCTTGAGATCGTCACCGTCAATTGTTTCTGTCAAAGACGCACTAAGACTGACAAACTCACCACCAATTCACAAATGTAAAGTAACACTTAAAGAATAATTGCTGTAGTGAATATGATAAAGCATGATGAAGCTTAAGCCTTGCAGACGTCAACATATATTAGCATGAAGCTTTTGTGAGCTGCTATTGTAATGAAGATACATCTACATTGCTGTACCTGAAGAAATGTATATATTCACATATCAGCTAAATCAATCAAACTGTAGCTTTACTATAAGTTCATTTGTGTCATTATTCTGATAACATTTCAGTGTTCAAAAATGAATCAAAACTTTGCAGCCCTTATCTTGAGATTCTACCCCTACATAAATATGCTCTGTAATTATAGTTTTCAGGGCCTGCAACGTGCATGTGAGCGTGAGTGAGTGCATCTGTCTTTGTCGGAATGTGACCCTGACATATTCTTGTAACAATCAGAGACCGGTGACAGTGCATTAAAACAAATTTAATTTGCACCTACAGCTAAATGAGATGAGGGAGGGGCCTCTTATGGGGCACGACTAATTGCTGCCTGGGGATCTGTTTGCATGTGTTGGTACTGTATGCTTTCCCGGCTGTCTCTCTGCCAACATAAACACTTTAGTGAATATTTAATGCACGTGTTTATCTCTGCGTGTCTGTCAGTGTGTGATAACAGAATGTCAGTAAAGATAGAGGAGTTAATGAGGCTTTTTTTGCCACCAGGAATGGATTGAGCAAGGTGCACAGAGCTCCGTCTGCACTATTTCGCTGTATAATTAAGACTGTCATGAGTAATCGGAGCCATAGGGAGATTCATTATCTGGGTGGTAACTATCAATACACTTTCCAAGAATAACACTGATTTTGGATGATTGTAAAAACATCAGACCATCAATATATAAAAATACCCAACAATGTTATCAGCCTTCCCTTACAGTACAAGATGCAATCAACCGATCTTATTTGTAGGTGTGTTGGGGTACGGTACGGAGTATTCATCTGATTTCTGAGTCTTGCACATCAAAAGCTTCACTACCAAAGAGGATAAAGGAAAGTACGATTATTTTAGGGCAGTATTTCGATGTAGAGTTAAGCAACAAACAGAATAATGTCTTTGAACCTGATATAATCACCAAATTTTATTCCATGGCTAATTATTCTTTAGGAAAGTAAAAGTTACAAATTACAGAATTTACACTTTATATTCCTTGTCTCACTGACTCATTCAAACTGAAAGTAGTGCAAAACAAGAATGGATATGAGCAACGTACTTAATTTGCAAACATAAAGGAGTTACCAGTAAACGTATGATTGTTAACGATTGCTTGAGGTGGTTTGGTAAAACAGAGAATACAAGTTGGTGCCAGCTACCAAATATGTGGTACTTTCTTTAACTGAGGGTCCTAAAAAATGGAGTTCCTCAAGGTTTGTTATTGGAGCCCCTTCGGTTTAAAGGTATATTTACATGCTCTGCTCAGCATGTTAATCCATAATCCATCTATTTGCACTCTTGTGCTGATGGTGACCAACTGTAGGTACAGTAAATGAGTAACCGTGTGTATTTTACTTATCTGAAAAGGATCAAATCTTAAGGTCTATGTGGGCTGAAATCTGTGACAAAATGTCTTTAATTTAGCTTTTAAAAGTCATGTTTACTATGTTCTTAATATTATCTGCACACTTTAAGTGTTTCCTCAAATGTTTTTTCTCAAATGTGTGGTGATGGAAACGTCTTTTAGTGAGCCAACTGATACACTTCCTTCACTTTTTGTAAGAACAATCTAAAACAGTGTCTTGTGTTTGCATTTCTGAATAAAGACAGGGAAAAAGTACTGTCAGGGGTAAAACTTTTTGTTCTGTGTAATCTCATCTGATGTAGTGCTGCAGTGTTTCCTCTGTCTCTGCACGCTCATGTCCTCAGCAGGCAGGCTCATAAATTGGACAGCTAAGCCTTTCATAAAGTTTAATAAAGCGCTGTTTCGTGGCTCTGGGGAGCTGGTATTAGTGACGAGAGCCACTGCTGCCATACCAGCAAATCACATCATCATAATGAGGCTGTACTGTGGGAGTAAGACACCTCCCTTACCACCCACACATCCACACTTCCACCCAGCTCCCCTCCACCCCCTTTGTTTTCTTTATCATTCCTCTGACACAATATGATGTCTTGACTTCACAGCATTTTTCCAATGGGAATTTGGGGATGGCGTTGTTTAAACGCCACGGCCAGCTTGGACAGGCGAGGGTTATTTCTCATTTAGTAAAGATCACAGACGCTGTAAATGCTCCGGCAGTATGCTGTGAATGCCAGCACTGGCGTGATTGGCAGTTTGACGGCAGCGGCAGCATTTGCATGGCATTTAGCTGGGCGGGCGATGGCCAACCCTTACACCAAGGTGGGTAAATAAGATGACTTCTCTGTTCACACAATGTACACACGCACAAACACATACATGCCTATGCACAACCCTGAAACTACTCATAATTGTGTGGCATTTAGGTAGAGGAAAGGGACATCTAGTCGTGTGGGCAGGTGGACGACTGAAAAGTCGGAGCCTCCCAGCTCTACATGTTGTGCTGTTATTTGAGGCACAGTTGCAATTTTCCTGAGCTCAAAAAAAAAGATGGTGGGGGGGGTGCGCTGAAAATGTTAGTACAAGCTTGGATCAAGCTTTTATTTTTTCAGTTTAAGACATTACCTTTTTTTTTTGCAGTGTTTAGAAAGTTGATGTTAGGTAGGAAATAAGCTGCATCATTTAATTCTTTTATTTACAGTTACAGATTCTCTGGTCTTGGGGAAATACAAACTACATTCCCCCCAGTTTTTCCAAATGATGTTCTACTCAAAATAGTAGACCATCTCTCAAACGGACCAAAATAATTTACCATAGAATTCTACAAATTTCTCTATGAACTGTGAACATGTCACTTGCAGTGTTAGATAATTATCACCCTCTTTGTTCAACTGAGCATTTTAGCATCTTTCAGCTTGTCTTGGATTTATGTCCAGCAACTTTTTACCTGCTGTCAAAGCTCATTATGCAGCACCAGTGGCATCGCCAGTTTTTGACCAGCTTGTGATTACAGTTGGACATTTAGCAGCTTGGCTATAAGGGCTGAAAATGCCCCTTAGGCGCTAAAAAAAAAGTGAAATCGTTTTGAACAAATTTAATGTTTATGCTGTTAATGTAAATTATGTTTTCAGCTTGAGCTGCTACCGTCAATTGCCCAAAAGTGATAATCTTAAGTCTTGTGTGATCATGAACATACTGTAGAAAATGTTAAGAAGATGAACATAAGGCTTGACATCATGATAAAAAAGACATGTCCCCCAAAAAATGTATCTTTGATCCTACCAATACAAATCTTAAGAGACATATTGAATATTGATACATGTACTTATTTCAATAACTGGCAAGTAACTACTACAGTCTGACATATTTGTTGAATCATTTCTGAAAGTTGTGTCATCTTTACTGAGCTTATTTAAAACTAAACAACACAAAAAGCTTTGAGGCCACAAAACTGTGTAGTTAACACATCATCAACTAAGCTGGACAAGTAAAATCTGGCCCCACGTCATTAAAGGACATGGTGGTCTTTGTAAACAATCTTAATCACTGCACACAACAGCCGTCCTACCTCTGGTCAGTTCAGGTAAATCTATTCGGGCGTTAACCTTCCTTTTGCATTCAGGCACTGAAACTAACCTTTACGGTCCAATGATACAACTGCTGTTTGGACAGGTGCTTTCCCTGGACAGGATGAGCAGAGCGGACAAACAGCTGGTTGCACGAGCACAAAGCCGACTCGGAGCAGAGTGCATGGAGCCTCCTTTATGCAGAGGAGTCAAAACTATGCAAGAAAAAGAGCTTCTTGAACAAATGAAGGAACTTATCCACAATTTATATTGGATTATACTAAAGTAACGTGGAGTTTAGTAATATTGTCGCCCACTGTCTGCCACAGGAGCAATGAATCTAGGACCATAAAAACTATTACAGGCCAAACAAACATATCACTGTCATTCAAGACAGAATGGATTCTGTTCATGTAAGGATCAAATTTCTAAATGACCTCTATACATAATGAAAACTTTTCATCTTTTCATGCAATACACTACAATCTACTGGCATATCCTAATATTCATTTGTTAGCATCATTTCGTCCAGTCAGCCAGAAGATGTGGAGCAATGTTACCATTCATTTCAAATTTTGTGTCTGGTAAATATCCAACAACCACTCTCCTTGCAGTTTTGGTTTAATTTCCGTCAGTCTCTGAGGAAAATATTGTAAATGATCTAATTGCGTATACAACACTTTACGATGCTGCCTCTTATTTACCCGTTCACACACACACACACATTGTGCTGGCTGCCATACAAGGTGCCCATCTAACTCACCGAGAGCAACTCAGGGTTCAGTGTCTTGCCTTGGACACTTGGAACCACTGACCCGATGGCCCGCGGACCGCTACCTTATCAACTGAGCCACAGCTGCCTGTATCTGGGTCTTTATCTGCAGCTGCTAAATGCTCTTCTGTGTTCACCAGCTCGCCATTAACTTTGACATTGCTGCTTGGTGCTGTGCAGGCAGTGTGCTTTGTAGAGCGTCTAAATATTACCTGAGCCGTGAAAGTGAACTAAGCTGTGCGGACTGTAAATCCAAGACAATTCCATGGCCCTGAAACTGCAGAGGTGCATTCGCCTAACTGTCAGCCTCATGATCAGTTGTGAGTAATGCTTAATACATTATTAAACATGTTTTACATATCAAATCTAAGCTTTTATCATCCATACATAGCAGTCCTTTGGCTTGCAAGATTGTGAGTTGATATCACGTTGGTTTGTGTGTTTCTCCTGCCCCTTTTGTTTACTTGGTTCCCCCTCGGAGGTTGTAATTAATGAGGAAGGACACCTGCACAGACTGTTTAACCATCTACCCGAGAGCATCTGGGCCACAAACCATTTTAGTCAGTAACATTTATACAACAGTTTAACTGCAAACACCTTCGTACTGTCACACCTTGTGTGGTAGTTTTGGGGTACGACCTGCATACTGTGCATGTGTATTGTGTGTTTTAGTGTTCCTGGTCGCACAAGCAGAACTGGTTGTGGTTGTGTTACTGATGGCAACAAAGGAGGTAAAACCAGCTACTTAAGAATTATAATCTTGGCATATATTCACATACCTTTTTCTACTCCCATTACAGGAGGCGTGTTTATATGTCACTAGTCTCATTAACTTCCCAAAATTCATTGCATTTCCTAATATTTTATCCAGCTGCAGAGCAATCACACACTCACATTTACACACCGTCCCTCAACTTTTATTCACCTGAAATGATTTTGAAATGACATTACCGGAGACAACCAGGCAATAACAAAAGTACCAAACTTCTTTGAAAAACAATAAATCAATAAGCCTCGCCATCATATCCTGTTACATTCCCGACTCCTTGACACCTGAAGCTCATTAAACACAGCCTAACGTCAACTTAGAAGAAGGAGAGTACACAGAGGTTCGCCTTTTCACAGCCTATCACAATAAGAGCTACTGAGCAACCTTGATATATTGTATATACTAGAAATAAATATGATTGTCCTTTAATCTGATTTTATTATACTGGGGACTCCCGCTGGCAAATCTACTGAGGGCTGATAGCCTGTAATCTTATTGCAGAGAGCGCAGTGTGTTTCATATCCCCTTCTTGATGGTGTTTTATCATGTCAGGACTATTATTGTTCCTATTGGTATATGTTTCTGCATTTATATGCACTGGTGTATATAACCTAATAAATCGAGTTATTGCGCATTTTTGAGCATCTGTCTCTGTTTGCATATGTATGTGAGCATGTTTGTGTGCACCCAGAAGTCCCTGCAGCTCGGATGTGGGTGCTCATTTTGCCCCTTGGTGAGTTGGGCCACTCAGAGGGTTCTGCTCTGTTTATGAATCAGGCATATTGACCCAATTTGTGGCCTTGGCACTTTCTCTCTCTCTCTCTCTCTCTTTCTGCCTTTGTCTCTCTCTCTTTTTGTCCGCCTGCTGGGGCATATTGTGAGCCTGCATGGCTGGAGAAACGGGCGCAGTCAGACTGAACTAAACGCCATACGCATCATTGAGCAGCATTACCAACCTCTACCCACTCATCACTCTCGCTGGATCCTGCAGGTGTGTGTGTGTGTGTGTGTGTACAGTGTGTGCCTGTGTAGAGGGCTCTGTTAACTGGAAGGTCTAATAAATCAACTTGTCTGTCAACAACCTCCTTCCTTCCTTTGCTCTTACCTATTCTGCCATTACTCTCACCACGCCACTCATCTTTTTTCTCACTCTTTCTCTTCTTCTTCCTCCAAACGCTCCCCGCCCCCCCATCTCTCCGCGTTGTGTCCTGTAATTCTTCTTTTAAAGCTCAGGGGGTGGTGTTGGAGGCATTACGTGCCTCCTGATAAATCACTGTCTGGGAGCAGAGCAGAGTAACATGGCCATCTGCAGATCAACTTCCTGTGTGTGTGTGTGTGTGTGGATATTCTGGCAACGGATAGTATTCGCCCGGTTACTGTACAGTTTTATAACAGTGTGTATTTCTTTGCATGCATACGTACATGTGCCTCAGGTATTTGTGAGTGTGTACACTATGTGTGTGTGTGTGCTGTACATGCACTATAAAAAGTGAATGCAGTTTCTGGCCTGTACTGATCTCCCTGTCCTGCTGAATGGTGGCTGATTGAGACACATGGACTGCCTTTGTGCCCTGATCTAGTTGCCATTGATTACCTATCAGGGTTTTTGATTGCATCCTGGAAGTAATTCTTTTAAATAGGCCCTAATGGCCTGCAATCTGGGTTGATGACGACCTCAGAGAGTCCAATCGCAGATCCATTTAGGCCCTTTCAGACCCCTCCATGTACACTCTGGAGCTCTTGCTCATTGCTCACACCCCCTCCACCGCTACCGTTACCTCTCTGCCTTGTGTCGTGTCAGCACCACATTGCTACGCTCTGTTGAGATGCAAAAGCCCAGCAACAATGAAAACCCGCCTCAGATTTTGAAATAGAGATCCCGCAAATCCTTTACAGCACGGACCAGGTCTTGGTAAAGATTAGAGAAGCTGATGAGGGCGGTAGGTGAGTAAAGTAATTGAGAATGACTATGAAAAAGATGAGACTGAAGGAGACGCAAACAGAGTGTGATCCTGCTTTTAACTGAAAAAGACAAAGTAAGAGGGAGAAAGTCCAGGTTTCAGAGTGACAAAAAGGAGAGGAAAATGAAGCCAGGGAGAGAGAAGAGGTATGACAGATCTGTTAGGGATAAGGGAGAGAGAAGGCGGGGGGAGGGAGCTGGTCGTCAGTATGTCAGGCTGTGTTATTATAGTCTGAGAGTTGGATGGAGGCATGAGAAGGAGGAAGAAGAGCAGGAGGTGGAGGAGGAGGAGGGGGGGGGGTTGCAGCAGACAGGAAGAGGGCTCGCCGTCTAATCCTCCAATTTTCTTACATTACTGCTCCCCCTCCTTCTCTCCACCTCCGTCCTCTCCACCAACAGCACCCCCCCTCTCCTCTCCTCCCCCCCTCCCTGCTGCCAGGCCTGTCGACAAATGAAACTAGAGATAGCGGCAGCTTCACAGAGATTGACTTGACGGAGTAAAACACACAGAAAAGAGAGAGCGAGACAGAGACCTCCTGCACCTCTCACAACGTAAATGTACCTAGAAAACCCCAGCGGCTCAGCCATCTATTGTTCTGGGCTGGAGAAAGAAAGAAAGAAAAAAAGAAAACAGTGTGTATGTTCTTTTATGTGCTATATGATTTTTTACTAACTTAACTCCACTTCAGTCAAATTATGAGCCGTGGCGACATGTGCCGACAAATGGAAATGCACCTGCTGCGTTGAATGACGTGTAGGCAAAAAAGTGCAGGCGTCTTGTTGTGAACGCAGCCCCGAGCGTGATCAATAACTTCCTGCTAATGAGGAGAAAATCCTGATGACAGAATATTAAATTAAAGAGATTGTTTTACATTGGGAACGTATTAACGGCTCACTTAGCAGAATTACCCAGCAATGATGACAAACAAGGTTCCTTTGCCAGGCAGTGCAGCTTGTTATTATGCCGAACCTTGTTTATTTAGTGATAGATTCTTTTTGTCTCTTCAGGACTTTAATTCAGAGACATGCTGTACCTGGTTGGCCTGGCACTGATTTGACAAATGGCTGCTGTTGATTAAATCTAAGCTTTGGTCTTGGGAGTGTAGCTGAGCTTTTAGGGGAATTAAACTTACAAATTCAGAGTAATGTTCCTACAATTTACAGTCAATTTCCTCAGACTAATAACAATCACATGCAACAGTGCAAAGCTTCGCCCTTGAAGGTTTTTACTCTCGGGCGAAAGAGAACTGATACGGGCTGAAATCTTCAGCCCCCTTCTAGTAACAACCCCACCCCAGCATTGTGCACTCTTTTTTTTCCCCATTTTTCTGTCTTTAATTTCTAACAAACAAGCCAAGATGATTTTTTTATCTCCTAAATAAAAGTTTACAAAATATTCTCATCCTTCCCTCTTCACAACAATTATAGTGATTTCCATTTCCCCGCCCTCTTGATTGATTTGCATTCCAATCACTCCTCATTGGGCGAAGCTGAACGCTGACTGAGTGGGACTAATTTGCCATGCTAATGAGATGGCTCCAACAAACAGAGCCAGCTGGAGACCAGAGTAAATGATCCTGTCATCAGTCAAGAACACAAACACGGCTAACAGCTAATTAGCTCGCGGCAGTTTGTAGAGGTGACATTCTATCTGATCTGTGCTGTGGTGGAAAGGAAGACGAAAAAATAAAGAGGGGCAACACAAAGGAGAACGTGGAGGAGGGAGCTTTGGATTGGTGATGAATTTGCCTTTTTGTTTTTCGCAAACACACGCTTGTGGCACGTAATGTAAAACGCACATGCACTCGCAGAAACGCACATCTATAACTTCCCACTGTTTCCTTTGCATTGCACTGAGCAATAAGGGTAAGAGCGAGTATGTGCCATCAGAATGAGCGGAGAAAATATGCTAAGCAGACAATCAGAGGTGTACCCCCCGGTGCTAAACAGCCAATCATGGCTGTCCCAGTGTGTGTCACCAGCCAGCAGGAGGCAGAATTAGTCCTGGTTAGCAGCCAGAGCCCTGCCGAGTGGCTGATTAGTCTTTTAGACTGAAGAGGAGACAGAATGTTAAAAGTCCAACTGCCTATCTGAGAGTCTTCTGCACAGCAGACAAAGGGAAGCACTTTTTATATTGAAAGGAAACGCTAGCCTAATTGTCGCCTTGTGAGTGTGATACGCAAAACTGAACAAAATTACACTTTGCTGTAGAGGCACAAAATTTTGAGCATGTGTTTAGAGAATTGACTCATTACAGCGAAGCAAACACGGGTGAGCTGATGTATGGACGCAGAATGGCCTCTATCCGAGCCATCGTTTCTCCAGGTTTACTGACTCTGCCCCCTTCTTTTTAACATTTTTGATAGATTTTAATAATTCTCATCGGGAATATTCCAGCTCATAGACATCGCCATTTGCTGGGTATGTCTGATCATGCTCTGCCATACCTTCAGACTCCAAAGGCTGATTTGAAAAAGCTCTCGTTTCGAGGGAAGAAACCCCTGTTTCAGTCTGAATGTACAGTCAAGAAGCAAAATGAAAGACATGATTCCATATTTACTCAGCTTAATGTTGTGTACAAAGTCTTCAAAACTCACTTGCCTGGGATTATTATCTTGATGCAGAATAAAATGCCAAATCATAAGTCTCAGGGTATTTACCTGATCCAAGAATTAATTTGCTGCTACCATCAGCAGTTCATCATCAATGAAGATAAGTCAGACGCTTCTGCTAAGACTATATTCAAGCCAGTCATATGTAGAACCCTCACCACATCACGCCAAATAGATAATTAATGGTGGTTGTAGCCAGCATGTTAAGTTTACCTGTGAGAACTTCCTTTGCAGCCATAAAAATCTGAATATTCTGGATAATGTAGCTGTGTTCCTCTCTGCATTATTTGGACCCTCAGGACTTTTTTTTTTCCATCCGTCACCACGTCCCTGGTAATTAATTGTTCTTCATCCTGTCTCACTTTTTTCTGCTCTCAGTATCTCAGTCTGTTTATCATCTGGTCGCTCCATGCATTTTGGTTTTTATCAGCACAAACACTTGCATCCATCCATTTGTAATCTAATAAAGAAATGGCAGCAATCTGTATGTTCCTTTCAGGGGACTGGATGACTTTGAGCACCAGATGCTGATGTTCCCCCAGAGTCGTTACCATGATGGACCCAATCCTTAACTGTCGCCAATAAAGACACACACTTCCTCACACACATACAGTGCACACTGCTTCCCCTTGCTCACTCGGTGTGGCGGCGGCAGGATTAACCTGCTGGTAGCGGAGTAAATCTAGCTCTGTGCCGCCTCCGTCTTCTATGTCTGTGTCTGAGGAGGCCTGGTTATCCCTTCTCACAAGCTCTCTGTTCAAAGGGGAGGCTGCCGGGGATTAATGACGTGTTAAAGGGGTGACCACAGGGGATTTAGATGCAGCTTGCTGTAAGGACAAGAGATTTAAGAACACAGACCAGTGGTTAGCGCTCATTGAAGTATGATTAGTTGGACACCGAACCCCCAACGCACTCATATACGCAAACAATGACAGACAGGTGCTGTATTATTATTCTATTATCCCCAGAGGATGGTGTGGTGGTGAAAGGAAAATACCACTGTGCTTGTCTCAACGTAAATATACCTCTGTAACCCCGCTGACCTATAGGACAACAACAAAAGCCCTTAGGATAGTCACAGCACACGACTGTCCACATCTTGCAGTCAATTGTAAATTTGTGATTTATTGGCAAAGTGCTCTGTGCAGTGCAGACAAATAATGCATTTTAAAAGCTGACCCATGTCATATCAGATTTTCCTGGCGCGTAGAAAGAAATCTGACCACTGTGTCCTGTTATAGGCACGATGTGTAGGATAGAAAATGTCCAACTTGGGCACCCTCTATTGGCAATGTCAAAAAAACAACACGGCCAACAAGTGAGTTCGAATTGGGACTCGAGGAGGAATCGGTTGAAAGCAACATGCAGCCAATGTCATATTTTTTACTCTATTCTCAGCTTTCTTGTAACACATATAAGGTGTTGAAGTGATGCTCGCCATTCTAACCAATCAGAGAAGGTTACATCTATGGCCACAACTTTAATGTATCATCGGTTTTACTGATTCTATAGTGTACCAAGAAAGACATTGGTACACTATAGAATGTGACATTATTCAGTCACAATTGTGGACCAGTGGAAGTTCACACCTCATTTCTGAGAAAAAGTGTCTCTCAATGTCACACTCGAGGCCTTAGAGACTTGACTCAGAGCTGTAGTTTTCTGCCATTATGCCCTAAATTGTTTTTAACCACATTTGAAAACAAACCAAATATGCAAAACTGCATTACAAGTATTACTATTTCAGCTCAAATGTAGCTTTGTCAAATTGCCCAATTATGGAAGATTGAGATTAGAGTTGTTAATGAGCGTGCTAATACACACTAATCTAATCTAACTCTGGGAGCCTTGAGAAGAATTGTGCTTCAGTTATTTTGGAGCTAATGCTTTCTGTGTTTTAATCAACTTACATTGTCTGATGAGATTTGCAACAGAACTCCAGTGTCATGTGTTTACCGGGAATAAACAGAAACGAGTGTGATGTGACTTATCGTGTCTTACATGTACTGGTCATGTGTTCGCACCTGCAGGAGGCTGCAGCATATGGATTGGATGTGGCACTCTGGAACAAACAATGCGCCCTGCTGCAGATGAGCTTCAGTTGAAGCCCGACAAAAGATAAATGCTATGACCAGTGGGCTGTGTGTGTGAGAATGCTTGGCTGTCAAAGTTAGTAATAGTGAGGGAGTGATATTAAAGAAGAAGGTGATGTGTGTGTATTTTTGTGTGTGTGTGTGCGTGCAGAGCGAGGGATGAGAGGAGAGAGCCGCAGTGAGATTAAGAGACATATGTACAGGTGCTGATAGCTGGTCGGGATCAGTGCACTGAGTGAGATGTTAAGGTCGGGTTTCCTCGCCACCCACGCCCCATGTCAAGCCTACCGCCCAGCTCTTAATCCCCCCCTCCCTCAATAAACCACTCTGGCCCCCCCATACCAACTCACACATCGCGCTACCCATCTAACCTCAAAATCAGCTCCTGTGCAATCTCCAGCGCATCAGCTGCCAAATGAAGTTCCTCTTAAAAAAAAAAAAAAAAAACTTGGCTGTCGAATCGTGTGAGGCTTCGGGGCTGGCGGCAAAGGCAGCCCTTGTGTTGAAGCCAATAATCCGGCGTCAAGGCTTCAGGTGCGCAGAGGGTCGTGATTGACAGGGCTCGATATGAGGCCCTCGCCTCACTTGACATTTGGGTTTCATAAGGTCTGGAACAAAAGGCAGGGGCAAAATAATCAGAGAGGGGCACAGGCAAATAAATCTGTTTATTTCTCCTCACCTGCCCCCCTCCCTCACCTCTGCACCTCCCCTGCTCGCCCACATCACGGCTCAACCCTTGGAGGGGAAAGAGGGAGGGCACGATATTACCTTCTCTGAGCCTTAGTGGATTCACGCACCACGACAGCAGGTCACTTTAGGCCCTGTGCTTACCTGAGATATTAGTTTGTATGTGAGCTAGATAGAGATGTGTATTTGAATGGCTGAGGCAGTGTGTATGTGTGCACAATCCTGTGTATGTATGAGAGAGAGGCAGAGACAACAGGAAAGGCAGACGAACAGCAGCAGACAGACTGACGAGGAGAGAGGATTGACGCGGTGTCATTTTGTGGATAACCATCTGTGTACCTGTGCGCATGTGTTTGACACACGTAATAATAGAAGCCCTGCTTTATTATCGGAGATGTTGTAACTAGTTTGACCCTAAATGTAGTTAGAAGGGGAGGCAAGAGACAAATCATAACATGATTAAGATTTTAGTAAGTTAGTGCAGCTAAATGAACATAGCAGCAAATGCCAACAATGTGTGTTTCATCTCACACCAAGCGTGTACGCACAGGAGTGTATGACACACTCTGTTTGCTCAGTCCCTCACAGTGAATGGACATGTGCATATAAGAGATGCGTGGATTCCAAGTCATAATGTATTACACCTAGCTGTTAATTGGATGCAAGAAATGGGCCTTGATTGTACCTGTAGTTTTGTGGAAAAAAAAGGGGAGTAATGCAGGGAAATTATGTGCTGTCAAAAAACGTTATGTACTAATCGAGGTTGCTCCCTCTGCCGTTCCTCTCAGGTGTATTGTGTATTGTGGTGGTCATGACTTCTCATAAACAAGATTCAAGTGAGTGTAACTGGTGGTCACAACACAAACCTGTAATGCAATTAACATCTGAGAGAGTCCTGTGTTCCCCTGCCCTGTGAAAACATTTATTGGGACAAACATACAGACCATAAAGATGTAGGTGCAGTTGTAACCGGCAGGAAAAAACAGTCAGTCAATAAATAAATGATGTGTAGTTTGTCCATGTCCACACAGTCTGGAGAAAAGATCCGACCAGGCAACATTAGTGGAAACACCTGCTCAGCTGTCCACAGCATCCATAAATGTCAAATTGCGTCCTACTCTGCTATACAGGCAGTGGAAAAGCTGCTGTATTACTAATGTCTTCCAAGTGTCCCAGATAAAACAGGGGGAACATGCACATCATAAGAACCCAAAAGTATTCATTCATCATTCACAAAAATATTTACACATATTTTTCTTCAGTTGGTGACGTGTTACAATGTCATTGTGCTAAAACACGACCAGAAAAGGCCAAAGCTGGGTCACGGTAAACTATATGTTAGTTTGTGGCATTTGTAAGATCCAAGTGAGCTCTGCTAATCAGCAGTATGTGTTTTCTAAGGCAAACAGGCAAATCTGTGCCCAAACTGCATGTGCACCAGTCAGAAGGAGAGAAAAGAGAGTTTAAGCAAAACGAAGCCGTCTGGAAAAAGCATGGAAACATTTCCCAACACCTCACTGGCACTAATAATTACTTTAGATGAATCAATTAGGTGATATTTTGTCTGTCCCCTATACGGTATGATTTACATCTCACGCAGAGGTATGTATGAGGGAGCTCAATGGGAATTTAATTGCAGGGTTATGAGTGTAATCTGTGGACATAACAGCAGACTGTTTTAATAGGCGATTCAATTAAAAACAGGAAATACAGGAGACACCTAGGGGCCATATGTTCGCCTCTGCCTGGAAGTCTCTATAAAACAAACAACAACACATAAGTCAACAGATAGTTTCCAGATTAATCCGTGTGACATCTTTTAGTACCAAACCGAGCCCCCACGTGGGGAGTCCGCGCAGATCGCATCCTGTCCGTTGTGATTGGACAGTTTCTCGATGAATGGCAGGAGGACGGGGCGCAGCGTGCGCACTCCTCTGCCCCCATTGGCTGCCTCTAATGGCCGCTCCTCCTTCAGACCACACACTATTGGCTTTGGGGGGCTTCGCGGAGGAGCCGGGAAGTTGTAGTTCTTCGCGGCGGACGCACATCTGTAGTGCTTATTATTGACTAATATGAATTAAACTACACGTCCCGACGTCACGGTACGCTCTCTGATAATTGTTGTGAATATGTAATTGCGCTCGTACGACTGGTTGCTTCTAAATTTGAGCTCCACAGTCGGTGAGGTGGTCGCTCCGCCGGGGCTGCGCGACGATGCGAGCGTTAACGGAGCCTGCGGGAAATTAAGCGGTAAATGCGTGACGACGGGACGAAGGAGGAGGATGATGATGAGGAGCGAGGAATCGACGCTTTGTAGGGAAAATCAAAGAAACGCGGGGATTCGGTGTTAGTTCGCAATCAGAACATTAAGCCTCATTCGCAAAGAGCAACGCGTTGGATTTTTTTATTTTTTATTGTTTTTTGGCAAGACTCAGACAACTCTTGTTTTGATTGAGGCACTAAATGGACTTTTGAAATAGTGACTTGGTGTTTTTTTGGCAGGACACAAGTCCGATGATGTGTCCACTCCTCACGGAACCTGGACGGAGCCAGCGAACCAGCCACTAACTGACCTTTTACGCACGGGGAGAAATCCGTGCGCCGCAGATTTTTTTTTTTTTTTGCGTGTTTACGTGGTTGAACTTTGCGATACATTTTTAATGATTCGAGATCTGAGCAAGATGTACCCCCCGGCACGGCATCCGGTAAGTAGAAAGCAGCAGCAGCAGCGGCAGCAGCCAGGGCAGAATGTCCGAGCAGCGCAGATTAACAGCCGCGCGTTGTGCGTAATCACTTCAGATCAAGTTTCCGTGCCACTGCGCGCTCGCATGGACAATTGCGGTCATTGTCAAGCTGCTGCAGCTGTATGTGTGTGTGCCTTTGAGTGTGCGTGGGTGAACGTGTAAGGAGACGGGGGTGAAACCAAAAGGCCACCCGTATCACAGAGGCCTATTGTCATGTACAGTCCTGCCTGTGTGTGTGTGTGTGTGTGTGTGTCTGTGTGTGTCGTGACACTGAACTTTGGTGGCTCAGTTCTTCCTCTCTTCCCTCACACGCTGTTTGGTTTGGGATGAGGTCCCTCACCAGCCGGGACAGCCGTTTAAGTTTACTGTCACCGAGTCCTGCGACCGGATCAAGGAGGAGTTCCAGTTCCTGCAAGCCCAGTACCACAGGTAAGAGTTTAGGTGGGGCATGACTCTGCTCATCAGCCAGCCAATAAATCGTTTGCACTGGGTCAAAGAGTTGATCGTACAATTGAGCTTTCTGTTTGTGTGGGTTTGTGGAATTAGGAATTACTTGAATAGTTCATAAAATACAATTAAGATTGTTAAATCCAAACAAGCAGTAGTGATGGGAAATGTGGGGGGAACGCTCTTTACAGATTCCTAAATATGGACAGTTCATGGTTTCTTAATTGTTCTATTAAGAAAAGGTCTGGAATAGATTTTTGGGGATTTGACTGCGATATAAAACTGGTAGTGTGAGGTAAATATCCTCACACTGGACATCCCATTACATGAGCCTCTTCAGACCCGTTTCTTTGGAGCGATCACAGTGGTTGCCCACATTTTGCCTCTGGTCTACCACTCGCTGTTGACTAACCACAGGTAAACCCCATCAACCTTAGTATGCACGTCTCACTCTGCAGGTGCAAGTGGTGTGAAATTCTTTTTTACTCAACATGATGGAGTGTGAAATACATTGCTCGGGCCAGAACCATAAGCATGATACCAATGCATAGCAATCGCACGCTGCTGGCCACCTTGTAATTATTGTCCAATCGCCTGGTGAGATGAACTCAATGCTGACCCATGCTGGGGCTGAATAAGCTAAATCCATGGATGGTGTCTGCTGCATGTGTGTGATCCAACTGCTGTGTTGTACAGGCGTCCTGGCTGCGGGAGGACTGGATTTTAGTAAAGTGAGACGCATATGCCGAATATACATCATAGTATTCTGTGCAGCCATTTTGCTTTTGTGGCAGAAGTGTCTTCTGAAACTTTATCTGAGGTGAAAACATAATTATCTGTTCTCCCGTCAACTGCGGCCTAATTTTAAACGTCCTCCTTCGTGACATTTCACTTATATAATCATGTAAAGGTGTGATTGATTCACCTTTTCACTTCGTCTAAAGGACTGCATAATTTATCTGCTGGAAACAACTCGCAGTTTTGAGTTGATAAATCAAAAGGACAGTGTCAAAGATGCACTGACATGCATTCAATTAAAGTTCTCATTTAAAAAAAATTGCATAGAGATTAAAATTTCTTTTATAGCACAAAGCGTCTCAGCTTTTCTGTACTTGGCATAGCAGCGTCTTAACTGGGCCTGCACAAGTTTGATTACACACCTGATGACCTCATCAAAAGATGCACAAAAGCTTTCAGTAATGATATTTTAAGGCTTTCAAGTAACACACAGGGAGATTTGAAATAGACAAGCTTGTGCATAACCACAATGTTAAAATGGATCCTCATTATACTGTTGCCTTTCTGTTGATGGTGCAGTTTGAGCTTCTACTCGCAGAGTAAGAATATATGATGAGGTTTGTGTGGTCGTCTATTGATCCATTAATTACTGCACTGTACCTGCTGAGTAAGTGTCTGTGTCTGCAGGGGAAGCTACTGTGATTCATTGCGCTCTTTTTTTTTTCCTGTCTGTCTTTGTTGCACTCAAATTTAGAAATGCAAATTTAAAGCAACAGGATGTAGTTAGTTATAGCCCCAATTTGCAAATGAGAGCTTCGATTTCATTTTTCATATTTCACTTTTGTGCATTTGTTTGATGTGACAAAACATGCAAGGGATCTTCCAGCATGTCAGGACTTAGTCAATTATTTCATTTCTTTGTCATTATGTCCTATGTCTTAAAACTTTGGGCATGCGTTGGTCTGTACAGCATATCACGTATACACTAACATAACGTTCTTCTTCAACCTCACAGTCTAAAATTGGAGTGTGAGAAATTGGCCAGTGAAAAAACTGAGATGCAAAGACACTACGTGATGGTGAGTTTCATGTTTGTGTTTGTGTGTGCATGAATGCTTTGGCAATTTGGGCGTGTGCAAAAAAGGGGAACAAAGAAGAGATGAATCTTTCTGTGTTCTTTGTGTTTTTCAGTATTATGAAATGTCATATGGACTCAACATTGAGATGCACAAGCAGGTAGGAAATGTTTTTTTACTTGAGTGTCAAAAAGAAGTAAAACAGATTCAAATAACCTTTTAGTGGATCTCAGACATAATTTACTTATTATTATTATCCGTGCTTCAAGGTTATCACTAAATGCTTTGAGTTTTATGACTGGAATTTTGGAGGTTCCCAAATGTCCCACTGTGCCTTTTATGTCCAATATTGTTTTTATTAATATCCCATTGCTTTGTTTTTGGTCAACTTGCTCCTTTGTTTGAGATCAGCTTTTTAAATGTATTTCCTGAATCCACAGAGATTCTTCTAAATATATGGATGAAAAATTGTGTATTTCAAATTAGTTTCATCATGCAGCAAATTTATTGTTTTTTTCCCCCCAGTATTTTACAACTATATCGAAGATACTGTGTATCAACAACTTTGAGAAACTTCGTCAAGTTGATTTTAAATGAAGATTATGGAACTATGCAGTAATTTTCTCTCTTTATAGTGATATTCGTTGGGTTTAACAAAAAGATCAGGTGCACAACAATAACCCACAACCACATCCACTCACACCTTCACACAAAGCTTCAGGACAACACTAGGAATGAAAAAGCAAAGTTAACAGAGATTACACCAAACCTGAGAAGCTGATACTGTATATAATTAGATCAAATTTTATATAATCTCCAGTCCACTTAGAGTAACTTTTCATCAGGAGCCATATCTTGTATCGTGTGGTGCCTACAGCTGGTGTCTATCAAAGGAGCATGGGCTTTATGTCTGCAGGGAGGTAGTGCAGAAAAGCTGATCAAACCAATAAATAATCCTTTATCTTCTTTTAAAAAGTCAGTATTTATTAATGGGAGGGGCTGAAAACATAAGTGAGGTGTCTCTGATCTGTTTGTGCAGAAAGTCCTTGCGAGAAATTAAAAAAGGGGTCGTCATGAGGTTTGTAGTAGACTGAGGATGCATTCAGTGAACTGGGAAGACCTGAAGGGAAGAACACAGGATCCTTCCTGTTTTTCATTTTAAACATCCCACAAATAAATGCACATCATCTAATATTAGTCAACATTCTCCAAAACAGTGGAAATGAGATGCTGCTGTAAAATCATGCTGAAATATACATTAAAGCCAATGTTTCATTGTGAAAATCTGACATTTACAGGATTGCTTAGGAATTTGATCCCATTTCTCGTTTGTTCTGGTTTGGCCTGTTTTGATGCCGTGTGAGGTTGAGAGGTAATTTCATGTGTGAATAATAATTTCATCAGTTTAATTGAATGAGAAAATGGGCTGTAAAAGGAGTCGAGTGAGCAAGGATTTGGCCTTTAACGAGCCTTTACATTACTGCTGCTGTTTTTTTTTTAAACACGGGAGGTCATTAGCATAAATGTCTGTGTTAACCACACATCAGCTGCCAGGCTAAATGGGCCACAGCGACACAACCAGCTACACATTCATTTCCAGATAAATGGTGTGTGTAGTCTGTGCAAATGTGTGTTTGTCAGTATGAGAGGAAGTGATAAATGCTTTGCCTTTGTCTTGCTGGGTGCGTGTGTTATTGCATGTGTGTATCCACACTGTGTATTTACTTACTTGGGTGTTTGTGTGCTGTTTGTGTGGTGGGTGTGAGTGTGTGGTGTCAGGCTGTATGTATTCTGTACATGTTGACTGAGTGTGTGCCTGTGTGTCTGTGTCGATTTGTCTGTATGCACACTGTAGATGTTTGTGTGTACTATTTGTGCATGTTTGTGCTCGTATATTGTATATGTTTACTTGGAGCTACTGTATTTATTCATTTGTTTCTCGTGTGTGTTTGTGCGTGTGTGTCCCTCTGTGTTTGCATGTTGCATGCCCGCGCACACACACCCAGACACACACGCACACACACACACATGCATGTTGCATGCCCGCGCACACACACCCAGACACACACACACACACACACACACAGCTTCGCACACTAATCAGACATGTCTGATGAAATATGGGGTGCCTACTTGTCTACTATAAATCCTGCTCTCTGGTCTGCTGCTGCTGCTGCTGTGTGTGTGTGTGTGTGTGTGTGTGTGTGTGAGAGAGAGACAGACAGGGGGTGTTTGTGTGTTTATTGGGGAAAAAACATAAAAAGACATCAAACATGGCTTTATGTGGTGCCCTGTGATTTCCGTCAGGCAACACTTTTGGAGAGTGAATCCCTAAATTTTGCCAGCAGTCTGTGTGCGCATGTTTCCTGTGTTTGTTTGTGTGTGAGAGCTATTGGAAGCAAATGATTCTGATGTGCAGGCTGTGCACTGTGTGTGTGCACAGGCGTTGGTGTGTTTTCTATCCACAGCATTCGATATGATGAGACAGCGTGTGTGTAGCTTGTTGAGTGGATGACAAGATTGAGGAGAGTGGCGGAGGTGGTGGTGGTGATGTTGTGGGGGGACGGGGGGGGGGGTGTCGAGCTACATTCCCATTAAGCAGTCGGCCTCTGCTACGAAGCAAATAGCTAATATTGCTTGTTTAGCATTTTCTGAGGGTAATAGGTCCATTGATTTTTGGCTCGGCTCCCTGTTTTATTTACACAGAAGGGCTCTGATGCCAGGGGAGTGAAATGTACCAGTGCTCGTTAAAGAGAGGCGGGGAGGGGTGAGGAGGTGGGGAGGTGAGCCAGAGTGAGGAGGGATAAGGAGGGAGGAGGGCGCAAGCGGTGTCGAGCATGAGACAGAGCTGCGAGAGGACAGCTAATCAATTGCAAATTAGCGAGACTGAGAGAGAGAGAGCGAGCGAGAAATAAAGCAAGTGAAGGAGGGGAGAAAAAGGGGGGAAGGAGGAGGGAGGAGAAGGTGGTGAAAGGAGGAAGTATTAAGATGTTTGGGTCGTGAAGAATGGCACGGTTTTCAACGAGTTTGACAACTCATTTTACTGCAGCTGAATGAGGAGCCGCTGCTTTACTCCTAGGATTTTGGTCACGTCACGTACCCACGAGTTTAATATTTTGGGATTAATTTTCAGGAAATGAGTTTAGGACAACATTTCACAGTGAGAAAGGTTTTAAATGACAGTCCCATAATTAGTTCATCATGTTTTCTGACAAATATGTTATGCAGCGCTCTTTACGCTGCTGCTCATTCACACACCGATGGGGAAGCTGCTGTGTAGCTGACCTGATCCACCAGGAGCAACTAACTCTGGGTGAGACAGGAGGAGCTGGGAATCAAACCAACAACCCTGGGGTTGGTTTTACAGCAGCTTTAATTTACATTGTACTTAAAATGTCACTTCTAATTGGAGAAACTGGTGACAGGCTGAGCAGGAGTGTGGAGAGGTTCCACAAGGGATCACACGATGACTAAAGGAGTAGCTTTACACTTTCTGTGTGACAGATCAATACCACTGTTGAATATGTGCAGTTAATATGACACTCAGCAACCAGAGGGATTAGCTTAGCACAAAGATAAGAAATAGAGTTGAACAGTTGGCCTGGCTTTTTGCAAAGGTAATAAAATCTGCTTTTCATCTCCCATAAAGCTCTAATTAACACAGTGTATCATGTTTTGCTTAGTTTGTCGGAAAAACCAAAGCCCCAAGTTGCAGTTTATTGGGGTTTTACACAGTGAAAAGATTTTTTTTTTGTTGTAGCTGTTTATCTAAACCCAGTCTTTTTGGTTGTGAATGAACATGAACAGAAAGTGTTTAAAAAAATGTGTTGGTGGGAGGAAGGTTCTGCTTTTCGACCAATGCAAAGTCTTAGTGTTACTTGCACCCAGATCAGAAATGATATCATCGAGTTTCACACGCGTCTTAAATTACACACATGATGCACGGGCCTCACTTTGTTTTGATTAGTGTAATGGGACAACATTAAAAGCAGAGGAAATAATGGCAAATCAAATCGCAATCGCATGTTGCGTGTTGTACGTTTAATGAAACGCTCCCGTAGTGACGCGTTATAGCCCTGTGCAATGGTGGCTGCACACATTTAAATGTAAATATGTCAAGATCAAATGCACTAAGTAAATTTTAATAAGGTGCAAAACTCCCGAGTTGCAACACGTTAACAGCAACACGCATCTTTACACTAAGCAGTCATTTTGCAGCTTGAGCTGTCTGTGTGGTGCCCTTTGTCTTTCACACACCCACTCACACACACACAGTCACAAGGGAGCACAGCCTTTATATGGTTGGGTCCATTAGGTGTATTAGCTGGCGGTGAAAAGTGGTGCTGATGTGGTGCTTACAAAGCTGCACAGGGGAGATGGACATTTGATCTTCTATCTGACCCAATCTGACTCCAGGGCTCCTGTCTGATCTAATTTCTCTGTTGTTGGGAGCTAAAGTGGGAGCATTTGAGCTTTTCCATTCTTTTGGGCAACATCTTTGGTGAGAATGTATTATTGCCGTGGCATCTTCAAGCCACTCGAGCTCACCGTGCCGATATCTCACTGTAGTATGAGCAGCTCAAACATACAAGTAGGCGATTTCAGGTAAATAATAGGAGAATATTCAGCGGTAAAGTCTGCATTAGCCTTTTATTGGTCCGTTGGCAAGCAGTTCACACAATTTAATGCATGTTGTTGATCTTTTCACAAACCGTAAAAAAAAGAAGAACACGTCCACTGATCATTGATTTTTCGCATTCTAACTGAGAAACATGTTTCCAGTGATCCGCATACAGGGTCAAAAATAAATTCAGTGCTCATGATCTCATCTCAGAGGTCCCTGGGCTTTCTGTGACCACAGAGTCCTCCGATCTAGCAGTGAGCTCCATGGGTCGACCTGGTTTGAATCTTAACCTTCGAGGACTCTCCGTATTATTTAGTCACTGTGAAGACAGTGACAGGTTGGGGCCTGTTTGCTACAGATGCCAGTTCTCCAGGTTTGCACAAATTGCAGGACACGTTTTGAGGAAAAAGAGGAGTGCTGCTTTTTCGCTTTGGTTTCTGCATTGTGAGCAAACGTGTTGACCAAAAAGGCGGACAACTCTGCACTCTGCCCATCGCGATAGTTTGCCATTGATGTAAAATGTCACCTGAAATTGGTTGTGTTGCCTCGTGGAAAAGCATCTCGATTTCCTTTTCTGCTCTGGTTCTCTGGTTTCCATGTGTGAGCCAACATCTCAGGGCCAACTCTTCAAAATGAATTGATTGACATTTTCGATTGTAGAGTTGTTAGTGGAGATGTGTGTCTCCTTTATTTTAGGTGCTTTCGTAGTGTTAGTATTCTTATTTTTAGACTGATGTGCCTGAAGTATGTCAAAATAAAACCTTTGCTGATTAGAGGTTTTGCATGTTTTAACCTACTTGCTACAAACCACGTTAGGATGAACAGAATATTTTCCCAATATTTAATTCATAGTTAGATCCAAAAATTATCAGTAACTTATAAAAACAAAAAAACAAAGATAATTAGTTTATCACACAGGACTAAGAAAACTAACACGAGAAATTAAAATATTTTAGTATTTATATTTAAAAAGGGCTTTTACCAATTAAAGTTTAGCTAAACTACAGCTATAAACGTCTTTTAATTGATTCAGATCAAATATATTTTACATGAATAGCATCCGATAAGAAAGGTGTGTGTGTCTCTAAGAGCCATTTTAATAGGTATTAATTCACAGGCTTTGAATTAGACTCAACAAGCAAATTGCTTGAGTTGTGTAAACCATCCCAGATAGTGTGACATATGGTTTGCATGTAGCATAAAATCAAAAATGAATAAAGGTGAATGACATAATGACAAAGTTGGAGCAGCATGCCCCCCCGTCCAAACAAGGTCTGTGGAACGTTTTTGGGCTTCAAGCAGCCGTGACAACATCGCATCCAGCCTCATCCTCACCCCTGTAGCTGTCTGCTGTCACCTTCAACACCTATTTCCTTATGCTAGACCAGAGGAAGCATTTCTTTATTCACTGACTTCCTAAGCTGCTGCAAAGTTGGTGTTAGACTTACAGAAGATCACCAGCTCATTTTCCCAGCTGTAAAACACTGAGCGTGGCCTCCTTTCCCCTCAACACTTGTGCCCTTGAGCAAGGTACTTAAACCTCAACAAACTAATACACTGGAATTTTCTCAAAGGCTAATATGTACTGGGCGGCTCCCTGGTGTCCATGAATGTGAAATGGAGCCAAGCTGAAAAAGGGCATGTGTGCAGAGCAAGTCTTCCCTGGATAAACGTTAAATATAAAATAAAAATGTCAGTGTTTTTAGGGTGTGTGGGAGTGTGTGCAACTGCAAGCCGTTTTGTGGAACGCGCAGTCCTCCCTCGAGTTACTCAGTGTCTGCGTCGGTGCTCAGACATCCTGTGTCTTACAACAAAATATTTTCAGCTTTACATTCATGACATCGGGTGTTTTGTCCTAAAAGCTCAGTATGATATTCACAACGGTTCAAAGAAACATAAAACACCTCTGTACGTCTCTGGGGAATGATTTCAGTTTTCTGAAGAGTGAATCAAGCTCAGTTGGAAGTTGTGTTTCTGTCTTTGTTTGCTTCTCCATCTGAACATTGTTGCTTCCTTTTTGATAAACTGCGGAATATTTCACCTTGGACACATAGGACGGACTTACGTAGTGGACATGAATGCAATAGTACACTTCAGCACTGTGTTTAATACAATGAGGATATGTTCATGGTTAACGGAAATAACAAGTGTCCAACGGCCGTTTGTCTGCATGTGTTTATCCACCCACAGCACTTGGTAACAGACAAACTGTGGTCTACTTTAAGACAGACAAATCTAAAATTTTACCTATGACGTATGTATATACATTATAAGAAAAACCCTAATTTTCTCTAACCTTAACCAATGTGCTTTAATTGTCTAAACCTAATCACACACTGGACTGTGTAACTTAATCCTGGGTCTTCCTTTCCTTTACTAAATGTGACACTTTGTCCACTCGTGTTGCATCAGAACATAATCATCAACTGATTGATCACAGTTGTGTTTTAGTAGCATAGAAACCTCATTTTGAGAGGATTTTAATGTGTAGTTATGCATGAATCAGCCACTCTACTTTCCCCGATGTTTATCCCTTTACATTTTTTTTAGATATGTATTTTCATTTATGGTTTTCCTGAAATTTTAGGCTTTTGAAGACAAGGAACTTTTAGTCATGATTGGTATTTTGTTGTAACATACACCATATCAGTTTCCAGTTATTTATATTACTGAAAAAATATATATTTATTATTAGTTCTTGTCGACTTTTGGCAGATACCTAACACCTGGTTTTTTGTTGAGCTAATTTGCAGATTAATTGGTTAATCATTTGCTTTAGACCAAAAATAAGTTGTTGTTTAATAAATAATGTTTTCTTGTTTGCCGTGATCCGCATTAACATTAACACCATCTGGTGGTTTTAATATAAAAATGTTCTGCAGCTAAATGCTGATGTATCATCATGAATTAACCACCTGTCAGCACAGAAAGTGGTTAAAATTAGCTCCACCTTCACCAACAGTGATATTTGGTGCTTATTCTTGATTAATGCACATGTTTTACCTTTATTTACCATAATCCAAGCTGTTTCAAATACATTGTTTTTGTATTTTCAATTTTGCCTTTTAATTAAAACGTAGATAATAGAATCTTTCACCTTAGAAATGACTTTGTGTACTTCTGCCACCTCTGCACAATGTGTGTCACACTTTATTCACAGTGATCGTGGCCATGATAATATGAAGACCCACAGTGTTAATGTTATGGCTGATCAGTGTATAAGACAACAGTGCACACAAAGTCACAATGACCTTGTGTCACAGAGAGTCCGTCCTCTGGGATCAAGAATTGTGAACCAGATCAGGGTAGAGACACACCAAACTGAGGGTCGGCAGTCGGCCAATGTTTGGCTGCCAGTAGGCGCCTGTTACCCCGATGTTGTCGGTGCGTCTCACCCTGTTGGTACTGCTCACACCCCTGTTGGTGGCTTTCCAGTATTCTCATCGCTGTAAGGGAATACTCAGATTTTTCTGTTCACCTTAGCTTTTGTGTGTGTGAGGGAAGAGTCAGAAGGTCGGCGATGTGAGAATATACTGGATCTTGTTTTACGGCGTAGTCATTTACAAGGCCGGTGCCTTACGCCTGGTTTATGCTTCTCCGTCGATACACGTAAACAGCGACGGGGACCTTCGCTCGGATACGTTTGCACGTGTTCCTTTCCACCTATTTATAAACGTACGTGTCACAAGAGGGCAGTATCGCGTTTAACGAACCGCAATTGAAAATGCTGAAAACGAAGAAACAATCTAGGAACAGAAAGTAAATGATTGCGTTCTACAATTCACAACACTGAGCAGCTGTAAAGGCAAATGCAAATTTCAAGGATAAAATGGACCTTGAAGTTTTTCCAGACTTCTGCAGGAAGCTGAGGTGATGTAGTTGATAAACATAGACAACTACAATATTGTTTCCTTTGTTGTCGTTCCATAAATCCATTAATATTTTCAGAGATAACAGGAGTGGTAATTTTAAAGACCAAATGGTTAATTGTGAAACAATTTTAATTATAATGAACTAAATAGTTATTGTGAAGTAAAGTATGCTATCAAACCCAGACTTTTCATATTTTGCTTTTTTAAATTTTCATTTTGGAAACAGAAAGTCATAAATAGTCATAAAGACTAAATAAAGCATCAGTGCAACAACTGAATATATGAAACAACGCATATAAATGTTATATAAATTCAACGTGAACATATAGACAAGGATGAAAGATTACATTTCCTGTTCTACTTTTCCGTTCTTCTTCCTTCCGGTTCTGTTCCCGTTTTGATCCAGTCAGGCTGGGCAACGCACATTGCCACATTGTTGAGATCTGCTAGGTTTGCACTTCGGGGCCTCTGCGGCCTACGGTCACCCTTAATTTCCTAGTCTGCGTAGGTCTGCTTTGCCAATTCCGTGTATCGCCACAGAAGTATAAACGCGCCTTTAGTCAACGTTCGTGCCGCCTCCACCTCATCAGGACTCTGGTGGGTCTCTTCATGGAAAACATATTTTAAACTAACATGTGGTGTTGCTTCTCTATAAAATGTCTGCAGTGACATGCAAGCCTCACCTGTGTTAGTCTGTTAATGTGCGAGCACACATCACGTCTGCTTGACAACTTTAACAGACTTGAGTGGTTAGGTGCTTCTGTTTTTTCTATTTGGTATAAGATAAAACTTTTTTGCTGTTAATTCACTGAAATCAATTGATGCAATATTAATGTAAAACTTCCTCTTGTATGTTTCTGCTCTCAGACAACACTACTGTCTTTAACACTGTCTCCTGTAAGCTAGGAGGTGTCACTCTGATGGAACATCTTCTGTAAATGATTTTTAACATTTCCCTTTGCTGAACCACACATTCTATACAAATTAGATGAAATGCAGAACATTCGAAAAAATCTGTATGTACATGAGCAGCTGTTGAGCGGTTTCACTGTTGCCGGCTGACGTGAACATCAGCATAAAGCAGGAGACATTCTGTGAACATCCTGTATGTTTTGGAGTCAGTCTAACCCTGAATATAACGGTGAGAAATGTTTTTCTTTGAGACTTTTAAGTTTTGACGACTGGAGACGGGACTAACCCCGCTTCTTTATTTATATTCAGTGTACAGGGGTGGTGTGATCCTTGTCCTTATCTGCAGTGAACTCTCACTGTGCTGTGACTGGATGAATATTTTATTATCTAGCTGTTGTAGCACCTTATGTTGCATTTTTCACCTAAACAATTCTCAACAATGCTTTACATTGTTTACTGTAAACTTGATTTTTTTTCTGATGGATTATGTTTGAATCTCAAATAAATTTACAGCGCCTTTTGTCATTTAACCACGAGACACAATATCAACAATTACACTACAACAGGTTTTTTTTTTTAGCATAAAGCTCATCACATTTGGCCACAAATGACAAAACTCCATTTAGTCTTAATAAAGACGGTGACGGAGTTCATCCCATCGCGGCTGTTAGTACGTGTTTCTCTCTGAGTCTGTGTCTTTTGTCTGTGTTTGTGTTTGGATTTGAGTTGCACTACTAGCACTCCCTTTGGGACAGTGGATCAGGCAATTTCCTGTTCAAAAAAATCCTACCTGATGTAGAGAGAGAGAGCGAGAGAGAGAGAAAGAGTGCTGTATAATCTTTAAAAGCCAGCCCTTGGGTTCAGTAAAAACATCTGATGAATACAGACGAGCCTGCGGTGCTGGTAGTGGTGCTGGGGTGTCCCTGCTTGTGTCTGTGTGCGTGTGCACCATCCTGCCACAGTGTTGCTCCTGCATCTGTCTGAAGGGTCTGTGTGTGTGTGTGTGTGTGTGTGTGTGTGTGTGTGTGTGTGTGTGTGTGTGTCTGGGGCCTCTGGGGGCATCTGTTACCCCTGATATCAGAGCAAAGTTCACCTCTGTCAAGGTTATATACATGAGATAAGTGCTTGACAAGGTTTGAGGTTTTTGCATTGGCATTGGACCTGGAAGTGTGACCTTTTTTTTTACTTGGTTTAATTACGCTGAACACACGTGGGCTATTTTTTCCTTCAACTGTCAGTTCAAGTGGACTCCAAGAGTTTATGTTCACAAACTCTGGGTTTGTACCTTTATTTAACATGGATTAAAGTCGTGATTTAAACATTTGTAAGTTGTGTGAAGGTGATGACGCCTTCCTGCCTGCTGGTGAATTTGAAGATGTCTCGTTTTCTGTGCCCACCTCTCTGTCTTGCAGGCGGAGATCGTCAAACGGTTGAATGCAATCTGCGCCCAAGTCATCCCCTTCCTTTCTCAGGAGGTAAGAATCAAAGATTCCTGTCACTGTGAGTTAAGATGGAGGTGGGAGTGGGTGAGAGACAGAGAAGAAGAAGACAGGAAACTGTAGAAGAAGTGTGTGGTGGATTGTGAGGGAAAAAAAGGACAGACACACACACACACACACACACACAGGCAAAGATTATCCAGGGCTAATCCTCCTTGCTCGGGATAGGCAGATATGCTGTGAACTTATTAAATGTCTCCCACTAACATATGGATGGATTGTGTGTGTGTGAGCGTGTGTGTGTGAAAATTTCCGGTTTGGAGTTTTAGTGTGTGTGTTTGTTTACCTGCACGCACATACTGCGTTCAAACACACTGCGAATGTGCCCGTACATAGTGGTGGGTGTGAGAAGTGTGTTTTAAACAGTGTGATTATAAAATCTTTAGGTGCCTGTGTGTTTAGCTGATAAATTCTTCCTGTGGAGGAGTTGAAAGTGCGTGCATATGTGTGTGTGTGCTGAGGGGTGGGAACAGCAGGAAGGAGCGAGTGTGGACTCCAAAGCTCTCCTTCAGATTAGCCATGGATTAGGAGGGTTTAGGGTGGATTAGGAATAATGGCATTAGACTGTGGTGCTGCTACACAGCCCTGAGGCCCGCAGAGAGGGGAGGCAGGGAAAGGAAGCAGCTTTTACTGCTTTGTTTTGATGCACAGCTCCATTTACTGGCTGTGCATATGAAAGCTAACGCAGTTATGTTATTGTTGTGCAGCAAATCACGTTGACTGTGTCTGCATGTGTTTCTGACAGCCCCTTCTTTATATTTTTGTCATTTTCTGATGTTGTTCTTTTCCGCAGCTTGTACATTTCTTTGACAGATGCATTGTTGTTACTAATAGGATGTCAACCTGCTGTATCGAGCAGAAATTGCTCAGAAATATTTTACCAGTATGAGGTCCAATATCCACACAGAATTATGCGTAATACATATGCAGTTGTGTAATTGTCTGTATATAACAATAGGATCAGGTTTTGCAGCTTAGAAGTAACAGATTTGTGCAGATTTGTGTTATTCCAGCATGTTACAACCTGATCAGCTATTTTTTGACTCAAATCCTAATTTAACTAATTTTACACTGCATCTTCTTTCTTTTGCTTTATTATAGTGTGTGTTGGAAATGGAATTAATTACCAGTCACCGCAGTAGCACTTTATTGTTGTTGTTTTTTTTTTTGTGTATTATGCACCAATTATTGAATTATCAGTAAGACCACTTTCCACTGTGTGTGAATTCCTGATCCCCCTCATTTTGTACTTTTCTTGTAATGACTGCAGGGAGCTTTCGATATTCACTAGGCAGCGATGTAAAAATCAGTCCATGCCTAAATAAAAGGCAGTCAGTAATACACCCACTTGAGAAAAAAACCAAAAAGGATGGTGCATGATACTATGACTAAATTAATCTTATCACTTGAGTTGATGTAATATGTGCACATCTTCCTCAGTGATTCATTAGAAGCTTAGAAACGTTTTTTTTCAATAAGTTCAGGTGAATAACGAACAAATATTTTCACAATTCTTTTAGTGGTAGTGAACCTTTATTTCATTTTTTTGCACATTTATTTTTGTTCATTATAATGCCTGTTGCATCGTGGACTTTTTTTCCCTCTATGTATGTCATGCATACAAAAAGGGCTTTTAGATGTTTGATTTTGCATTAATATTAACATAACATAAAGCATAGTGAATAAACTCTGATGTTGATTTGTGTTATTGGATTTGTGGCAAAACCTCTTGTATTTTCCATCCCAGGTCGATAATTAAGAGTTATGTATAATAACGACATAAAAGCTGTTTGCCAGTGATGTGTCTTTTCATGTGTGCATGTCACGTCCAGCCAGGTTAGACTCAGTCTACAAAGTTGTAGCTGAACTCGATGGTCAGGTTCATTTCCACACCTGATAAGCTCTTTCATCTCTGGCCTTCTTTGATGTTCTGCGCTCCTGGATGAATCTTGCCGCTCTCTCTCCCACCGTCTGGATCTGTCTTTCTCTCGCTCTACCCTTTGGATGACTTTGCCCTGTTTGTCTGTCTCTCGGGGTATCTTGCTCTCTGCAAATATGTCTCTTTCTATGTTGAACATTTTGCAGCTGCACCATTTCGAGGTGTGTGAACAGACAAAAGAGGATTGCCAGAATTGTGTTAAACTAAAAACATGGAGGGATGCAAAGCGTTTGACCATCCCCAAAGTGAAATGGCTCCAGCATGATGATTTACTGTTTAAGCTCACAGGATTTGTGTATAACATATTTTCGCTGTCTCAGGGTGTTTGGCTACTTGTACTGCAATACAGCTTGGACAAATTAGCAGACTTGGCTCTTGATCCACTCCTTTGGAGCCACACCTGTTTGACCTGTGCAAAATTACACTTGACCAGCTTGAACGTCCTAATAGCTGCAATGAAATCACTGATGGATTTTAATTGAGGAGGAACATTTGTTTTCCCAGCAAAGAGCAAACCCCAGTGTTGACCAAGACTTGTCCATGGATTTTGTCTGATGGTATTTAAACTGACTTTTGTCAGACGCTTGTATTTCAATAGCGTGATGGCTTTTTCATTATTAGTGAGGTGAACTAACAGCTAATAACTAAACTAATTAATGAGCTTGTATAGTCACTCTTTATGTTGGCTGCACATTGTAATCACCTACAGTTATATGCTATTGCATAAAGTAACTAGTAATATTATTACCTAAATAACGACTATGAAAAATTACTATGGAAAGTAGAACTTACTACATAACTCGTTCCTCTGGTAAAATGTTAACCTCACCTCTGGTTGCAAAGACTTGAGGTGAAAGATGGAAATTACAATAGAGAAGTTGTGATTCATGTTTGATAGAAGAGACACACTGAAAAATACCAAATCGATGTGACGTAGTAGGTAAAAGTTGAGTTGACATTGTACTATCACCATATTGAATTAAAGATACATATGCAACTTTTAAAAATCTTAAATTTTAAATTAAGAAATATGCAAAACATATACTGTTGAAAAGTGCTGTCCAAGCCTGATCTCAGTCTTTCTTCTCGTTTTTGTTGCTGTTTTAGTGTCTTAATCCTCTCATTGTGTCCGTTTCTCTGCCTCTCAGCATCAGCAGCAGGTGGTGCAAGCAGTGGAGAGGGCCAAGCAGGTCACCATGGCTGAGCTCAATGCCATCATAGGAGTGGGTGTATTGCACGCACACACACACACACACACACACACACACACACACACACTGATCATCACACAAGATCATCTCCTTTTAGCAGAGATAAATGTTTGAAAAGTGGTACATATATTTCAACATTTTTAAAACAGGTCTTGAAACTTTATCATAACAACAGACAGTGTCTGTTAATTTAATTAATTATTATAGAGCCATTTACAGAAGCCACCTGTTGATTGTTTTCCACACAGGAGTTTGAGCTGTGTATTTAATTTGGCATTGGTAAATTTAGCTTATGACAGATTGTCACTGTATGTTGACTGTGAATATTCTGCACTGCTATTTCTTTATGGACAGTGTTGTTTGATTTTTCCACTAATGCTAAATCTCTGGCTTGGTACACGTACAGTTAAGACACTAAAATATTCTTTTATTAATATTCAATCAAAAATAAATTTTGGCTGAAAAGATTTTTATTGTTATTATAAAATATGCACACTCTGCCTTGCTTACTACTGCTATAATTCATTGTTTACAATAGTTCAGTCATGTTTCAATCATGCTTCAAATAAAAACTGAAACAGATGTAACTGACACACAGTGTGTGACTCCTGTTTTCAAGTTGTGTTTTCATCCAGCACATCTGTCTCATACTCAGGTGTGTTTTACAGTCACACTGTTTCATGAGTGTTTCTGTGTGTGCTTCAGCAGCAGCAGCTTCAGGCTCAGCACCTATCTCATGGACATGCCATCCCAGTCCCACTCACGCCCCACCCAGCGGGCCTCCAACCCCCACTGCCCCCCGGGGCTGGTACTGCCAGCCTGCTGGCCCTCTCCTCCGCTCTGAGTCATCAGCTGCCACTCAAAGATGAGCGAAAACACCACGATAACAACAGTGAACACCCAAAAGGTGAGGCCTGCTCTGTGTGTGTTTGTATTGTACAGGTGTGTTTGTGCAAGTGCTGCCATCTTTATCTTCATCTTTATGTTTATTACTGCAAGAATATCGACAGGGATTTATTTTGGTTTAAGGCTGCTTACAGTTCATCCTTGGATGATAATTCTTACCGCATCGCACCCATTTTTTTAAAAAGTTCATTCAATTCAAATAGCAGTAACTTCACAGCTTTATTTCACTCACAAACATATGCTAAATATGTTTAATACGCACAAAAGCCTTCATCTTTCGTTCATTTAATGATCCCAAACAAATCTGACACATCCAGAATATACGGTCAAACTTATGAATTATATCATCATTTGTATTGGCTGATTTGCAATTGTTCGCACTTTGAATGAATACAAGTTAAAGCAATTAAACACTGATTTGCCATTATGCAATTTTAATTGGTCTAATAGGGAGCGATGCACAAACGCTATGATGCCTCTGTTCTTATGCACACACAGAGCGCCTCTAATTCATCTCTGAGCACAAGCATTTAATTATCATGCATAGACACTGTATGAGTGAGAGCATGTGGTAATGTGTGATAGAAACAGTCTACACCCACTCTTAATTACTCACAGTCGTATGGCTGTGAGGAGTTTTTCAGAGCACTCGAACAGTCGACCTCGCCCTGTAGCTGCAGTAAAGGTAACAGCTGCTAACTCAAGTATTACCCACCCCAATTAAGAGAACAATCAGTGACAATGCACATTCTATCCCTAGCTTTGTGCCAGATAAAGGGTTTCTTTGTCTTTTATAGCCACGGTTTTGCCATAATTTCATTTGAGTTCCTGGCGGAGCCATTTGGATTGCCCATTGATTTGCTTGTAACCCAGAAGACAGGTTCAAAGTGGCACCCAGCTGATGACGTTGATGTAAGGGCGCAGCAACGTTACTTTATCCACATATGAACCTCCAATACAAATTGGCCACGGAGCGGATACCGCAAATTCCAGAGGCAAGAAATTCCCAGGCGTATGTGTCCATAGCAGAATGTTTAGAAGCAGACAACAAATACTGGCCGTCCTTTGGTTGGCGAGTTTCCCTAAAAGAAGTTGGAGGCACGGTTGTAGGACCTGTGCACAGGTAACATCAGGTAACAGGTGGTGCAAGGGGAGAGAAGAGTGGTGGAATCTACAGCCCCAGTTATGAGGCCAGTTCTTGATCCATCAAATAGCATCAGCTGCTGAATCTACAAATACTCTTAGTACATAGGATTGGTCAGCAAACTGCAGAGAACAGGAGGGGTTCAGTTTAACGGCTCAGTTGCACCCTCCTAGCTACGGATGAAATGTCCACTATATAGTCCACAATAAAAACAGAAGGTTCCTCGCATATGTTATTGCCTTTTCTCTGGGTCTTGCACTGCCAATCTGCACAATTCCTGAAGCCCCTGTAGGTGATGATGCAGCAGAGGTGGGGGCGTCCTCCGTGGGTATGGCTTACAGTTAGGGAGGTCCTGGGTGCGTGTTTTCGCAGTCAATCTCCCCTTCACTTCAGAATGGGAATCAATTTGTGTGGCGAGGCTAATGAGCCTTTCTATTGCAGCAGGGATCTCCCATGCAGCTAATTTATCGCCGAGAGCAGAGCTGAGAAATTAAGTGTCGTACGGTGCTTCAGATTTTCACTTTCATGCCGGGGTTCGGAATTCAGTGGAGCAGTCCACCACACTCCGTTAGCCCTGTGTCAAGGTCAGAAGACAAAAGAGCGACTCTTTGAAGATATCTCGAGGTCAATAAACAAAGCAAGTGCACGAGTCCATGAGGAGAAAAAGGAATAAACACGAATACCAAGCAAAGAGGGAAAATGATGCAACGGATCTATTGTAAGTGACGGAGCTGGTGGAACAGTGGGAAACAGACAAAGGCCTGAGTGGACTGAAATGGACGTAGTGTGTGGTGAAGTTTAGGCAAATGGGATGATTTTTTTGTCATCCCAGTCAGTGAGATTTTTCCACTGGTATTACAACAGAAGTTTATGTAAGTGACACTTTTAGAATTTTTGAAGCTTAAATACAAGGTAATGTTTGGCTATAAAGGAACTACACCACGATCACACGACTTGAACATTTTTTTTGCTTGTGTAAAACTGGCACCTGTGTTTCCCAATATGTTGCATATAAAGTGCATAACTGTCAGAGCACAGACCCGAGTTCGACTCAGAGCTCAGGGTTAAGTTTAAAGGTTTTAAGGTAACTTCTTTTTTAATGAACCATAACAAAATCTATTCCCTAATCTTATCCAAGTGATGTGCAGACTTTAACTTTCAGGTAACTATAACAACTTTGCAGTAGTCACAAAATGTAATGTTTTGCGTGTGAAAATGTCGATATGTTCATTATCAACATATCTGTGACGTGCTATGTGAACATATGCTCATCAAAACACAGTTCAGCGAGCAGTATAGAGACATCATTGTTAGGAGACAGCGTTGGTTCAGTCATAATATTGGGCCTAAATGTGTTATGTCAATATCAGATAAATAATCAGGAAGTTGTTAGACTCATGCAGAAATGTGGAGCAGGCTGCAGAGATCTGTTAGTCTCACTTTATTTTTAGAATATGTCTTCAGCCTCAACCAACAATGACATAAGTGACATCACTTGAAGTAATTTATGAGACGTTGTGCTGCTTCCTCGAGCCACAAATGGCTTTAAATATGTTTTTTCCCCCCAGCACCTTAAAATTGTCCCTTCAAGTAGTGATACATTCTAGTTGTATTTTTCTGTGTGTGTGTGTTTTATGATCCATCTGTAAATGTGTGTGTAAATGCTTTAATCAGTCATTTTTTTTCTGTCTCCTGCCCTTGGCCTCCTCAGACAGAGACTCGGTCAAGGTAAGCCGTTCGTTTTTTTCTCTTTCACTTTTGTTTGCCAAAAGACACATTTGAAGCATCGCTTTATTTCAGCTCACTCAACTTTACATTTGTTCTTTTGTCAGACCACACGCCATTCAGTATTAATAAAACGACAGACTGCACACACCACGTTAGGAGCAATTGCTTTTCCTGTCATCAACCAGATTTCAATATTCATTTTTATTCTTAACACACCTGCCTGTGACTGAAATATAATATTGGATTTTATATGCCAGAAACCTTGATAGAAGACGTGGAGACTGACGTACTTCCTTCCTAGCTCAACATGTGTTGATGCTGAGACTAAAATTAACCAGACAATCTAACTCAAACTGTGCAGTGCAATGCCGTGGACTTAACTAACTGCTTACTTTGTGACATTTCATGTGACGCGTCTTTCATTTTGATTACGATGTTGTAACTGACTCATGAACTCAATCTTCATCCCCGCTGTCTCTTAGCCGTAGCTGAGGGTGCATTAGTTTAAATTTTGGCACTGCTCGGGTGAGTGCATTGATAGTCGGTCCGTGTTAACAGGATGCAGGACACCTGACGCGTAGATTTAATTCTTTCTTTTCACAGTGTTTTCTTTTCAGCACTTTGATGATCGTGTAAGTCTTGTGCTTTTTCTTTTTAGTTTTATAATTATAGAATCATAGAATTACATGAATTTCTTCCTCTTTCCAGCTAACCATTGTTGTTATCGTATTTGTATGAGCGAGTATAGGATGTAGACGTCATCAACACACCCACTCGCTCACAGACACTTTCCCAGATAATTGTCTTACCTGTTCACACGTGTGCACAGTTGGACATTATCGCGAGCAGGCTGGGCAAAAACCAGATAGTCTGGGCTGACGGACTCTGATGTTTGTGTTCTCACATATATCCAGATAATATCTGGATACGCTCAGGATTCCAGTGCGTGTTTGAAAGCGGCATATGTCACATTTATCGTAGGTTGTTGTTAAGCTGAGGTTTTGGTTTATGGCTATAAAGTTTATGTGTCTACAACAAAGTTTGAAGTTGTAAGCTGTATCTACAAAACATTTTTTTTATTTAAAATGTTTTAATAAAAACTGAAAGCCATTATCCACTGTTAGGCAATGATAGGACACATATCTACTAGAATACATCTTCTGATTAATTTTTTCTACGCTTGGACAAGTCACATATATAAAGCTTCTAACATCTGAAAGTGATGAGAAATAAGAAGAAAGGCAAAACTGGGTGAAAGCGAAAAGACGAGCAAAGAAAAGCACAACTCTGGTTAGTGAAGGAAGGAAAAAGCAGAAGCAGAAAGAGCCAGTGCAACAGATCGTCACATGCAGCGCTTGTAGTAATTAGTCCCTTAAGCGGAGCTTTTTTCCCAAGGCAAACATTTGGTTTGTTGAATACTCAATGAGCAGATTAGCATTTCTTTATTTCAGCCGCCTGAGCTCAGACACACACACACAAGTTAAAGTGGTAGGTGGAGACAGGAAGAATATTTAATATGTTATCTCCTGCCCTCCATGTAGCATGTCCTCCTCACACACACACACACACACACACACACACACACAGTCCCGTAGGCACCATAATAGGAGCGATTAGCTGTGTGTGTGTGTGTGTGTGAGGTTGTCAGAAATCACAGGTACAGATAAAGAGACCAAAATGATGAATGCCTTTCATTAGCACGCGCCACACACACACACACACACACACACACACACACACACACACACACACACACACAGATGCTCTTTGACACAGCGACCAACAGTCACTTCATGAAACCAATAAGCCCCCTCCTTGTCAGTGGTCTACAGTTGCCTTGGCAACAGTCCACAGGGTACAGTATGTATGAATTGCATGAACATCTGTGCCTTAATGTCCTTGTGTTGGCACCTCACACACTGATAAATGTATGTGGGTGTATAGCTGTACGTGTGTGTGTCTGCATACTTATTGTTGCCGGCACAGAGAGTCAGTTCTGCAGTCATAGTGTGTTCAAGGCCTTTTTATGTTTTTGGTGGGATGAGTGCACTTATCAATTTAAGCTAATTGTTGCTTCACTTATTGTTTCAATGCCACAGAATTTATTTTATTTTTATTTTGTGCGTGCGTATTTGTGATTTATCACTCCACCATGTGAAAAATTACCTTCATCAGAAAGAAGACTTGTTGACTGAAGTTCCTACGAATTCTCTTTAAATGACCGTATGAATGAATGAATTCCTAATGAGGTGACTTTCAAGTTCATGCCGACCTTTGCATTGAATGGCCCGTTGAAGTAAACACACAGCAGCTTGTAGTCAGCATGATCTCTGCAGTGGCCCGCGCACTCCTTTTTCTCGTCTTTGACTTGTTTTTTGGCATCAGGCAGGATTTGCAACTGCAGTTTTTTTCTCCTTTGTTAAATGGCAGGATGCCCCTTTAAAAAACTCTGTAAACTGTGTACAGCCTCGTCTTCCATGCTGTGCTGGCTGCAGAATAAGGAACAAATTGAGTCCCACAGAAGCATCAGAGGTGTGGGGTTAGATCAACTAACTAGAAATCTCAGTTAAAAAGTATTTTTGGGCTCGGGAGGGGGGGGGTGAAACCAAAGGAATAAAATGCTGGACCTCAAATTATACACACGTCGCATTTTCATTCATCACAGCAAGAAGCAAAATGGCATGTGTTGGTTAAGGGAAAGGAAACAAACACAAGGAAGTTGGAACAAAAAAGTTAATATATAATATCTCTTCTGCAGCTTTGTTGAGACAGTTTGGGATGATTTACACTTTCAAAAACTACTAATAGCAACTCTTTGTCCGCTGTGTGTGAAATCTTTTTTCAAAGACTTGTTTTTGGACAGTTGCCTTTAATTTCTAAATCTGTATTGAAGAAAGTGTGACAGGGAATATGAGGATATAGAAGGAAGTATGATATGCAGCAAAGTCCCAAACTGCAGTTCCATGGCATGTACCCACGTAACCGCTGAATCCACCTTGTTCTGACCGGCCAACTTGTGTAAGCCTGCTGGTGGGCTGGGCAACGTGCTGAGCATTAAATGTAACATGGGAGGCATGCAGTTTGTTTTTGGACTGACTGGGTTTATGTGTAGGTATGTGGGGAATGTTCTGGATTCAGGGAAAGGGTCCGGAAGCTTTTGGGTAGTCTCAGCTACCTCAGGCTCAATTGTAGGTAAGGGCGTTTGCCATATTGTCCATGTAATGCCAAAAGGATGAAGGTTCAAGAAGCGCCTGCCTGTGTGTGGTGGCGTCATTTCAACAAGCAGTTCATTGGGCGGAATAAGACAGTAGGTGCAAACGACCTCTGTCGACAGATGCAGATCTTCAAGCACTTTTTTGGTGGAGCTTCATACTGTAGTTAAATCCTGAACTTAACCACAGGTCATGTGACTGTGTCTTCCAGTAGCTGTAAGAATTATGATGGTAGCCAAGAAGAAAGTCGGGTGTCTTTATTATAGAGCGCCAGAGTCCATCTAGACGAAGGAAGCGACCTAAATGTGGGAGGCTTTTGTTTATTTCCTGTTTGAAGCAGCTATTTGAATGGAAATGATAATCTGTACTTGCACGCAACACAAACCCATTTATCAACAGTGGGTTGTAACATTATTCAGTAAACAAAATATGTCATTAACCTAATTCATATTTTGTTGTAGAAAAACTTATTTTGTCATAAATTTGAAGCATTTGTTTAGGTAAAATATATTTTTTTAATGGCTAGAAATATAATAAAACATTTAGTCTTAACTTTTAAGTTGATTTTTGAATAGACATAATTTAATACAGGCATCTTTTGTACCCAGATCATTTTCTATATGTTTTATTTAAGTTTGATAATCCTCAGCCTCCACACTTAATTCATCATTACTTGAAGGATACAGAGGAGTCAGATGGTTTGTGAAACAAGGCAGCCTGCGGGCTATCATTATCAGCACCTGAAGAATCAATTTGAAACCCAGAAGCGAAAATAATTATGATGTACACCGCTCTTCACACTCACAACGCTTGTACTGGCGAAGCCTTCATTTGTCTCAGGAGCAAAATTAATTTGACTTGATGTTTTTGAAGGAGCTAATTTGCAGGCTAATTAATCTAATCAGTCTGCTCTGCCTCACTCAAGAAGAGACACACACCTGTACACACACCGACATCTCCACAGTGTTTGCACAGGCACAGTACTACAATGTAAACAAGCATAAGTGCTGCCCAACTACACACACACACACACTCACACACACACGCACACACACACACACACACACACCGGACCTCACTCCTCCCCCACAGAATCTTTGTCATCAACACTTGCAGCACGGCAAAGGGCAACGGAAAGGTTACAAGCGTGAGTTAGTGGAAAGGTCGAGTTAAAGGTCCTGCTTTATTTTTCTTCTCTGTCCGTCATCGGCCGGCTAAGGAGCGCTTCCCAATGAGAGAGAGAGCGAGATCAGCGGGGACAGGCAGAGCATGAGGGGAAATGTTTAGTTGACCTTATTTTGATCTTTGCTTTTCAAAGAGGATTAATTCTTCAGTAATGGTATTTAAAGGATGTCATGTTTGATTAAGAAAAGAGAGACATCAATGGATTAAATCCCCCCTCCACGTAATTTCAAAATAATGCTGCTGAGTTCAGCCTCGACGGCGCAGTCAAACTGTCGAGAAGGCTGCAGTGCTGTGGTATTGTGTGACACAGTAACAAAGAAATGGTTTCGACAGGCGGCAGAGTTTTCAAAGTGATGGGGAAATGCGGCGGGGAACGGAGTGGATCGCCATGGTCACTTTGTGCCCGTGCACTCCATCCTTGTCTTTCGGTTTGCGATGCTGACAGGCTCCACGCGTAGTGCTAGATTTGTCCTAATTTGAATCAAAGTGGAACACTTTACACATTTAAAACCTTTGTATAACTTCCACCCTGCTGATAAGTGATTTTCCTCAATCTATCATCTTTTTACCCTGGGAGTCCCATCTCTCAAAATGTGTGATTGTTACCTGACAATCCACAAACTCTTCTCTTTGGGACGACTGCTAGACTATGATTTTAAACTATTAATAAATAAAGAGTTTTGACAGTCAACATAGAGCATGCTTTCTTTAACGTCTGTTATGATTGCGTTTGTTGTTTCTTCCAGAGTTCATCTGTGTCTCCGTCGGCCAGTTTTCGGGCTGGAGAGAAACACAGGAGTTCGAGCGATTTCTCCTCTGACAGCAAGAAACCGAAGACCGATGAAAAGGAGTTGACCTCTACACGTTATGTGAGTGACGGCATTCAAGTTTTCTCATTTGAAAACAAGATTTATTATTTAAACTTACTTAATTCTTACCTTAAAAATAATTTAGTTTTTGATAATATGATAATATGCAGCAACCTTACTTTTTTTTGCGCCAATATTGAGTCTGAGCTTAAATATGCGCAAATATACTTTAATAATATACAACAAATAGCACTTCTAGGCAAAATTTTCCAGAAAGACAAAGGTCTTACCTGGGATTTGAACCCACGTTGTTGCACTTTATGGAGCATTTCTGGATGTTACACAATGGAGCTATTTTATCTAATAACTGAAACCAAAAGAAAAAGCACTATGAAAAAATGAACAGAGGGATGATTAAACAGTTTATGGTCTTCTTTTAGAGTGGTAATTAAGTCTTTGATTTTATGATAATCCTTTTTTATTGCTACATGCATAATTAGACATAGTATTATATTAATGAGTTGAAATACATGAAAGCAACGATTATCTGTGTTTAAAAAAACAATTACTCTGGGTTTTTCTTTGTCAGACTTCACGAAATGGACACAAGTTCGTAAGATGTGAACACAATAGATTTTATCCATAATAAAACAATAAGCAGACTGTCAGTGCAGTATCTTCACATCTTCGAAAACAGTTTTCATTTAAACATTTTTGACAAGTCTATCAAGCAAACAAATTATTCCAGACTGCTTTCATCACAGTAAAATGAAAAATCAAGCGTCTTCCTTATGTGTGCCTCTGCCAGGAAAGTGACGGAGAGAAGAGTGATGACAACTTAGTTGTGGATGTCTCCAATGAGGTACTGTACAAAACAGTTTACCCACACGTCATTTCCTGTGTTACCTGATCATAAAAATATATCCGTCTTCTGTTATCTGTGCTCACCCACCACAGGATCCCGTGTCTCCTCGAGGACGCCTGCCCACTCTCCTCGGGAGAACGGATTGGACAAAAGTCGCCTGTTGAAGAAGGATGCACCCCTGAGTCCTTCCTCCGTCGCCTCCTCCAGCAGCACACCATCATCCAAGTCCAAAGAGATTAATTTGGTGAGTCATTTGGATAATTACAGCTGTCTGATCTTCTTTTTCCTCAGAATAGGAGGTAAAATGTGAAAATTGGTTATCAACGTAAGAATTGACGACAGATTTACGCAAAGATTCTGCATAAAGTCACGTTTCACTAGAATTTAATTCTTCTATGTTGAGATTGCTTTTTTTGTATGTGTGTGTGGCAGAATGAGAAATCCACAACGCCTGTGTCCAAGTCCAGCACCCCCACATCCCGCTCTGATGCCCCGACCCCCAGCAGCACTGCCACCACAAGCCTGAGGTCTGCACCTGGAAAACCGACATGTGTCGAGACACTGGGTGAGCACGTTGCACATTGCTCTTTTGTGATCAATGCATGCTGAAATGTGGCATATTAAAAACTAGCTAGTTATTGTTATTGAGCTTCAAAGTTGTCAACATCTGTTAAACTAAAAAAAGCTCATTACTAAAGTAGTTGGTGCATTAAACTAACTTTTTTGTCTGCTGCCCTTAACACATACAGTAATTTGACTTTAAAGGAAAATCAGTGTTAAACACTGGAAATAATTTGAAAGTTTAAGGCCCCTTGTATCTATTTTACAAATAAAAAAGCCTTGTGGTCCATATGTTATTTAATAGGCTTGTTCATCCAAATAGCTTTAACTGCAAATCACAGATGGACTAATTTATGTTGCCGAAAATATCATGTGTTCATATGAATATATTTCTAATAAAATGCAGTATTAATAGACTTCATTCTAATCAGATAGTGACCTCATACTTACACAAGGGCACAGACATGAATAGCAGAGGTGAAATCAAACAAATCTCCTTAAAACACACAGAACTCACAGACAGAACAGCTACTTTAAATTCACACACAGTGTGTATCAGACTGTGCTTTGTCTCCTAGCTCCTGGACTTCGCACTCCACTGGCGGTGCCCTGCTCGTACCCCGGGCCATTTGGCATGGTTCCCCACCCGGGTATGAACGGAGAGCTGAGTGGGGTGGGAGCAGCTTACACTGGCCTGCATAACATCTCCCCACAGATGAGCGCGGTGGCGGCTGCTGCCGTGGCAGCTTACGGACGCACCCAAGTGGTACCAAACGCACAGAAACACATACAGTACAGACCACATATGCAAACACCAACGTGACAAAAACCCCAGAAACCTTTGACTGGATAAGCAGTTTAGATGCAGGATGAATGTCAATATATGAATTGCAAAGACTAGCAAATACGTAACAAGTTTAACGGTCAAAAATAAAATACACTCCTCATTTTTGGCAGGTTTTTGATTTGGTATTATTTTACAGTTATTTTGGGATTGGCTTCACATTCACAGTCACATTTAGAAGCTGCCAGGTGCGTCCACAGGGTGATCTGTGGATGCTCTGTGGCATCGCTGAGCCACTGGAGCAAAGCCACCACTAGAAAGTTGCAGGTGTGCTCCTTTAACCTTTGGCTCACCACTGCCTCCATGCCATTGCAGGTACATAGTGTCATATCAGATTAAAGCCGGACTAATTTTGCTGTCACCAAAATAATTTTCAGTACATGTTGCCAAAACTGCCAAAAGTAGCAGTTCCATATTACAGTAAACGTACTTTGTATAGTTCAGTTTTCATAATGTTTGTAGACTGTTGAATTGCTTTAAAACTGATTCTCTCTCTGTCTCTCTTATGTTACGTAGGTGGGATTTGATCCTCACCACCACATACGTGTCCCTGGCCTTCCACCAAACCTGTCGGGCATTCCTGGGGGAAAACCGTCAGTATCTTTTCCTAATTCAGCCTCAAAATTTCACGTTTTTCATCTGTGTTCCAAAAACAAACCTTTCTTCCTCTTTTCTAACTTTTACCACCATTTTCTCCTGTGTGCTTCTTCGCTTTCATCCAGAGCCTACTCCTTCCATGTGAGTGCTGACGGACAGATGCAGCCTGTGCCTTTTCCTCCAGATGCGCTGATAGGTCCTGGCATCCCGCGCCACGCGCGACAGATCAATACTCTCACCCACGGGGAGGTGGTGTGTGCTGTCACCATCAGTAACCCGACGCGTCACGTCTACACCGGGGGAAAGGGCTGCGTCAAGGTGTGGGACATCAGCCACCCAGGCAACAAGACGCCTGTATCCCAGCTGGACTGCCTTGTGAGTGAACCGCAGTGAGCTGTACTTGCATGACACTGCATCACATGTGGTTAGAATAAAACGTTTCTATTGATGCACCTTTAGTAGACCCTCGCAGCATTAGCAGTTCTTAATGACAGTAAACGTACTTGTGTGTGTCCGTCACATCAGAACAGAGACAACTACATCCGCTCCTGTCGACTCCTTCCTGATGGTCGGACGCTCATTGTCGGCGGCGAGGCGAGCACCTTATCAATCTGGGATTTGGCCACACCAACTCCACGGATTAAAGCGGAACTGACTTCGTCAGCACCTGCCTGTTACGCCCTGGCCATCAGCCCTGATTCAAAAGTCTGCTTCTCCTGCTGCTCCGACGGAAACATAGCTGTGTGGGACCTTCACAACCAAACTCTGGTTAGGTAGGAAACTGGGAGCGTGAGGCTGGGAATCAACAACACAGTACAATCACAACCTATTGTGTCAGACACACGGATGACATCATCAGGAGGCGTCTTCAGGCCAAATGACATCATCTGGCTGCTCAAATTGCACGTTTTAATCTTGACACGCTCCTTCTTCCTGATGACATCGTCTGAACTTCTGATGATGAAAAACTCCTCCAGATGATGTCATCTGTTAATGTTATCTGGAAAAGATTTCCAGCTACAAAGGAGAGATATTTTCGAATAGGAAGGAGTAAAGGGAAGGCAGAGGGAAGTTTAAAAATATAAAAATATGTGTGCACTTCAAATTATCAAGTGCTGTTATTTTGCCTTCACACTTTTTTATTGCTCTCTGTCCTCAACGTGTGGGAGAGCAAGAAACCTGCTATAAAACAGTTTTAACCCAGTCACGGAGGACACAGCTGGTGATGGCTCTCATTACCTTGGTGTTTGTTTGTTTTTGCTAAATGCCTAGAAAAAGAAAATTACAATAATGAACAAACACTCTTGGAAACAATGAATAAAATAATTATTTCCTGAATATTTATTCTCTTATTGGGGCTTAGTCTCAGCATTGCACAGTTATATACCATTGTTATGTTGTGTCTGCATGAATAATGTATTGTAAGCAATATACAGCAATACTGCAAAATATACTGCATATACATAAACTGCTATATCAATAATTTGTTCTCCCATACTGGTACTTTAAGCATCTCTTAACTCCAAGTCAGGACAAAAACACTGACATTGTTCATCACTGTTGCTGGGTTGGTCCTTGCCTGATTGTGTTTTTCTGCAGGCAGTTTCAGGGCCACACTGATGGGGCCAGTTGTATAGACATCTCCAATGATGGAACCAAGCTGTGGACGGGAGGCCTGGATAACACCGTCCGGTCCTGGGACCTGAGAGAGGGACGGCAGCTGCAGCAGCATGACTTCACCTCGCAGGTACACACACAAACACACACTTCTCTTAGTGCTGTGAAATACAGTGATACATTTTTAGGTTATATAACTTTATAATTTATGACCTGTTGTTGCCACCATGTGCAAGACAAATATCAGTGTGTGCAGTAGTACTGTGGAATTTATTCACCAGCAGGCATAACTTATGTGATGACAAAGTTTGCTTTTGCGCAGTTTTATTACTATTTGTGGGTTAAAGAAAAATGCACAGATTGATGAAAATTGTGCATCACAGGACAAGTTTCATCAATTTGCAGTTTTGTGGGATTTCACTCTTGGGGTTTGTTATATTGCAGTAATTTAAAAGCTCAGTTCAGAACATTTAACCTGCACTAAAGGCCAGACTGAGCCCCGGTTTCCTGTCCTGTCCTCGAATGCCTTTAACACTAATAACACTGGCAGTTAGAGTTTAGTTTTTTGCAGTTGGGGAGAAGAGCAGCAATAATAGACCATTACTGCAATTTTCCTGAAATGACCCATTTCACAATATCAGTGTGCACAGGGGGAGGTGAGTGTGTATTATGGAGAGCTCAGTGAGACAGGACAGACAGACAGACACACATGGTCGATGGAGTGCTCATGCTCTCCAGTAATATCTCTTCTAGCCTGAAAGATCAGTTTAACACAGTTTGGAAAAGAAACATTTTTTGTATTCACAAGTTTTATCAAACCATTATAGCTTGTATGATTTTGGTTTCAATAATATCTGGAAGCAATTAGTCAAAAATGAAGCAGATTAACTTATTCACCCATCTTGTTAAATTATTATTAGATTATTTATTTTTTTAGCAGATCAGTTTGACAGGGATTTTGCTGTTTATGATTGTGAAGAAACATATATACGGTAGTTACCATTTGCCCACATTTGTTGACATGGTGATATCTGTGTCCACACCCCTCAACTACATGCACTAAACATTTCTAGACTTGACTAATAAAAGACACAAATATATATTTATATTTTTGTATACACTATATAACGTGTAACTACCATAACAGCTGGGTTTGGTTGCAGATCTTCTCGCTGGGATACTGTCCAACAGGCGAGTGGCTGGCAGTAGGGATGGAGAACAGCAATGTGGAGGTCCTACATGTCACTAAACCCGACAAGTATCAGCTCCATCTGCACGAAAGCTGCGTGCTCTCACTCAGATTTGCTCACTGTGGTAAGAATGACATGAACACATGTACCTGCTCGTCTAACGTGTGAAATTATGAGAACTGTTAAAATTTACCTTTCGCATGCAGTCAGTGTATTTGAGTGCTGCTAAACAAAAGAGAAAATTTTAATTTTAACAGGTTTAAGAGCGAAATAGGAACGTCACTAAATGTGACAGGTTTGTGCAGGAGATTGTAAAAATAAACACATGCTTTTTTAAATTTACCCACCCAAAAAGGTATAATAATAATATCTAAACTCAATATGAAAGTGTTTTCCATAGTACCACCCGAAATCAAGCTGGGAAAAGTGTCAGTACGAATTAACTGCAAGAATGATAAGATGATTTCCATGTTTATCGAGAGGGAAAAAATTAGGACCCAAAAGACTCATTGAAATGAAAGACTCGTTATTTCAAAGCCAAGATGTTATGGGGCAATCAGAGGGGTCCAGAAGGCAGCCAGGGAGTGAACAATGCAGGTGAATATTTCCTTGAGGGCAGGGAGGATGGCACAGAGACACTAAAACAGAGAAAGAGAGGTCAGTATTGATCCAGTGCAAGTGCAGACTGGCCAGACAGGGAATGGAAGAATTATTGATAGATGAGAAATCAGCGCTGACCTCAGCAGGTAAGAGGAGGTTTAACAGGACCAGGGGCCGGGAGACAGGCTGTCCGGTGACTCCGGTGATGGGGTGAATAAGATTGAGTGGGAAAACTGGACTTACAGCTCAGAAGAATAGACTTAGGTGCAGGTTACCAGTAGGAGGAACAGATTCAGGTGGCGTGGAGGGGAGGCGGCAGGAAGGCCGGTAGACAGGCTGGGAGAAGACGTAACGAAACAGGCAGGCAGGCAAAAAACGCAGGGAGAAGAGCTAGAGGGCTCCCAGTCCAAAAAGACAAAGGCCCAATGTGGCAGGGACCCGTGGGGAGAGCTGAATTAAATAGGCAGGAGAAAACAATCAGGGCTGATGACAAGAATATAAAGACACTGAATAAACTAGGCAGGATGTGGAACTGGGGAACTACAAAATAAGAGTTGGGAACAGAAAGGTGGTGTCTAATAGGCACGTGATTTATAATGGCATCACTTAGAGGTTAGACATCACAAAAAATATGAATATCTCGAACTTGTTATTCAGTTTTGAAGCCAATAATTTGTTCTAACAGTGGCGTTTTTAAAAATCTGTTAATCTTATAGACCAGGGTCTCAAAAATCTGCTTAATCTTATAGACAAGAAAAACTTTTAAATAATTTAATCTTCTCAAAGTCTTTATTTTTTTATTTTTAACACAAAATAATATGAAAAAATAAATTAGAAGAAAATAAATAAGAAATTAATAAGAAAATCAATCAATCAATCAGAGTAAATAAAATAATAATAATAATTATAATAATTAGGATTCAAATGTCTGTATTAACAGTTCTTTAAGCTTTCTTCTGAACATTTAATTGAAGAACATGAAGAAGAAGAGAACTTCTTTATTGGTCACTGAGCACTTGAAGATATATGTTACAGAATTTTGAAATTTGTCCTGTGCATTTAACCCATTCCTCTCTGGGGGGAGCGGTGGGGTCTGAGACCCCTGTTATAGACACTTCTGTATATTCACTCGGTCTTTAGTGGTTAATCTCAGAAGAGGCTATTTAATGGCAGAGAAGAAGAAGAACCTTTATTGGTCACTGAGAATCCCATCCTTTATCCAATATTGACTGAGTCCTAAAAAATATTTTTTAAAGCAATTGATGTATCCTGGCAAGGACTGTTCTTTCACAAAGAATTATTATTACTCACTAAATGTTGTTACCTCCATAATAGATAATAATTATCTCGATGATATAACCAAAGTGCTACAGTATATGTAAGATGTTTGGGGGTAGCTAGAAAGGTGGAAGACAAAACAAGACAAACTTCGTTAAAGTCGTGGTTACTGACAAATAATGAATAATAATTTAAAATGTCATGTGTTTATAAGTTCATAAGTTTCCATCTTCCTTTGTTTCACAAACCTTTGATGCTTTCTGCAGGAAAGTGGTTTGTGAGCACAGGAAAAGACAATCTGCTGAATGCATGGAGAACCCCATATGGAGCCAGCATCTTTCAGGTAAGCGGGTCAGAACGTACAGTAGTGCATGAACATAAGCAAGGATGACAGGCAGCTGAGAGGACAAATGCAGTATGTAAACCTTCCTGAAAAACTTTTAGAGAAGGGAGAAAATTCGAAATTTTGAAGTTACACAGCGCTCATTGTGGGACAGTAATGCACTGAAAATCAAGGACACAAGCATTTAAACAAGAACCTTTTACCAAGGTCTCAAAAAGAAATTACAAATTTGTAACTAAAATATTCCAAGTGTGTGAATAGACTTTTTATGATGCACTAAACAACAACAATTTAAGTGTACTTACTACTTATGCTTTTATTCCCGTTACAGTCAAAGGAATCGTCCTCAGTGCTGAGCTGTGACATCTCCATAGATGACAAGTACATTGTGACAGGCTCAGGAGATAAGAAAGCGACGGTCTACGAGGTCATCTACTAGGAGAGCTGCGGCCGTTCAACGGCGAGGCCGCGCCTCCATCCAAACACACGGCGTCTCCATCACCTTCTGTACAATTCAATGTGTATACAATGGATTTGAATGGAACAAACCAAACACTTTAAGTCTTTCTCAGAGCGTGACTCTTTGACCGCCTGGCTGGTCATTGATCAAAACAAACAAGCAGAACCAAGCACAGAGATTATTACTACTTTTTTTTTTTTTTTTTTTTTTTTTTAATGAAGAGTGGCTTTTTGTTGTTGTTTTTGTCATGAGGCTGAGTGAATGTCGCTGTGGAAGAGGAAGCTGTTACAGCATTGACCAGGCATCATTCATCCATGTAACACTTTTTACAAAGCCTCTAATACATTTGTCGTATTAAATGTGCAAAAATAGTTTGCCACATCTTATGTACCTGGAGGATACAAACTAGGTGGCAGTGGTCCATTTGACTCTCCAGAGAGTTGTGAGCTTGCACAGCATAACCACGACCAAAAAGGAAGGGGTAACTGCAGTATTAGATTATATTAAAGATTACGGCAGGAAGTGGCAGTAGCAGCAGTTTTCTCCTCACCATCATCTGTTCAGAGTTTGCTGCTGGTCTGACATCACATCCTGGCTGAACGCATTGTTGCAGATCTTAATTGAGTCTTGCAGAATCGAGCATGATGGAAAGCTTTGCAGGACACAGGCTAGATTGGAGTGACTGTTACTGTATAGGAGGCTTCATTCAGAGACAACATTCTGTAGGTATTTCCATAAAAATCTGTATTTTCATATTAAAATGTATTAATAATAATTGATATTATTAACTCATTATTCACCAAGACATTGTATGTTTTCTTTGTAAAATCCTTCTCCAAAATTCACCCTTTCATATTTGAAAATCCACTAACATTCGTTTCATAACCAGTTCACGCTGAGTGGACGGTACCGGCCTATACCCAGAAGGTTCTCGTGTCACCCTGACAAGACAGTAGAGTGACATTTAGATCCTACAAGGACTGGCAGAGGCCATGTGACGGAAACAGTGGCTCCGTCCTTGAAAGAACATTTTGACATTTTGGGGAAAAGGCTCATTAACTCTCTTGCAAACTTAGGCTTATAGATGCACTGTGTCGTGTCTGTGCGGGGGGCTGCGGTTCCGTCGATGGAGCCGCCACGGGTTCCTCCTGGCCACACGCTGCCCCGGTGTGTGCTCCTTACTTGTAGTTGAATAAAGGCATCAGGTAAATAGCTAATTGCAGTTAGTACAACACTGCAACTGCATTTAGCTTAGCTCAGTATGAGAACACGTCGCCCGGCCCTGGCCCAAACCAAATAGTGGATGCTTCCTAGCAGCCTGTTGTTATTTCGTCCCTGTGAGGTTGCAGGTTAGTGCGTCTGGCCAAATATAGTCCCAACAAATAATTCTATAAAACTATAACCTGACACTTTTATATTTTGGTTGTTGTATGTATTAAATAAACAAGATATAAGATGCTGAATACACACAGACTAAGTGCAAGATTTTTGATGCTTCATTTTCTCTTGGACAGAGCCAGACTAGCCGTTTTCCTTTACTTTCAATCTTTGTGGTATTCAAAAACCACCTGGTGCCTTTGCCTTCATTTTTCACTGGCAAACATGAGAGCGGCACTGTATCTCCTCTAAATCTGGACAAGAATGTGAAAAATATTGCAATATTCTTACAAACAAAATCAGTGTTTCCTCCAAGATGTATTTTCTGCATGTGGCTTTGTTTTTATTTTTATTACATCTTCTCATAACTCCACATCTGAGTGAAGCCTGAGCTCAGTCTGTGCGTGTGTGTGTGTGTGTGTGTGTTGTGTGGACAGTGTGTGTTTGTTTGGCCCTGTGGGCGTCGAACAAACTAACCAGATCGCCCTCTGTGCCCTCACCACCGACTGACCTTTGCACTTGGTTCTGCACCCCCTCAGTTCACACTCCTCTGGATGCCCACTGGATTCTGCCAGATTTCAGTGAAACTGTTTGATAGGTGTTTGGAGGTCAACCAGCTCTTTATTTCCTGCCTGGATTTTTCTGTTAAGACTTTTTGGGCATTTATTGGAAAAAAAAAAAAAAAAAACAAGTGGTCAACGATATGGTTGTGATATCTCTTGGATTTACTTCTTTTGGCTTGTAGAAATAACACAGTGCCTTTATGCAGCTACGCTTCTGACTCCATTTCGTCCTGCTGAGCGTTCAGCCACTGAAGAGCTGACGTGTGACAGACTCTTCTGTTGTGGAGCGTTCATAACATTACTGTTGGTGACTGTAGAACATGTAACGATGGGCTTTAATTAAAAGGTTAATTATTAGCAAGGTCATCAGGTAAAATGTGTCACAGGTTATGCAGTTCAATTTGTAACACTTGTCCACTTTAAAATAATCAGAACCAAATATTTCTTGGTTTCACTTGCTTCGCTGAACACGTGCATGTGAAATACAATGTAAACGGCTGGTCGAGTCTTTTTGAACCTGAGGTTTGTAAAGCTCTGTTATTATTATTCACTGAACTTTTATTTGTAACTGCTGAAACTCTGTTATTCGACCTATATCACTCCTCAGCAGAAGGACATATACATCAAAAACACAGCACATCATTCGTTATCAGCAAATATTTAAGTGTCTAACCACCCAAACATATAACATTTAATAGGCTATTTGAATTTTCTAAAACTATCTGGAGGTACTCTGCTGAAACGCAAAAGCCTGGTCCAGCTACTGCTCATAACCCATATGGGATCCATAATTTTACATCACTGAAAGTTATTGTTGACACACCTAGAGAAGGAAAAGCAGTTATCGGCAGGCAGTGGGGGTTTCCTGTGAATCTATGAATAACATGTCAGATAAAATGCTGTCGCTCATCTCATACTGTATGTACTGGAACATGTTATTGTCGTGTTACTCAGTGCTGTCCTGTAATTTCATCTTATGCCATTTGATATGGTTTATAACCTCGTTCACTGGCCCTTCTTCTTTCTGTTTCCTTTCACTGCGGCCTCAACAGTAGAGTCTGAACAGATAAAATTGACAAATACCACCAAAGAATTTGTCTAATGGTTTATCTCACTGATTTATTTTTTAAACGGATAAAAGGAGCAACGCTCATGCCCAGTACTAACCTGAATAGATGTTAAGATCTGCGTCTTCTGCAAATATCAGCTCAACGTTAAGTTTCTCAGCATGTTCCTTGAGACTCTTTCCAGAACAAAATGTGCGTCAGATCTGTTTTTAAAAGGATTAATGCTGTATCAAACAATATTACAGTATTAATTTTTTACAGCTGTGATGCAGACACGTCTCCATGGGTTTCAGAATTCATTCTACATGTACAGGTGTTTTTGTACAGCTACTCAGTTTTATGGAATATGACCCATCTGTACAAATGTGTATGTGTCAGACTTGAAGTAACTGCAGTAGTTCGCTGATGTGAATGCATTTTGTAATGTAGCCACAGCTTAAGAGGAAAGGATCTCACGGTTGTGATGCAGTAGAGGCTGAATAAAAGATTCTGTATTGTCATAACAATATTTTCATGATTTGTAGACACATTCAGACACTTATAAAATTGTCATTTTTTTCACAGTGTACATTCCTTAATATAAAATACTTCTGTTTGCTGCAGTCAGCTACACTTCCAAATTAAAATGACACTCTCTGCTCTGCTTTCTGATCCTCCAAGAAATTATTAAAAAAATAAAAACAGTGACACTTTTGTTCTGTATCTGACACAGCTAAAAGTTTCGTACAGTTAACAATGGAAAAATATAAGACACATTTAATTGTACTCATGTCAAGAGTCAAACCTGAATGTCACTCGTCTCATCTGATTGCTACAAGTTAGCTGGCTAACATGACCTGATATCGAAGCAATGTAACATACAATAATGGACTCATGAGGGTATTATAACTTCACTGTAAACATGTAACAATTCAAGCTTAAAGGTGGAGCTTCCTGTTGCTAGTTGAGCTTCTTTGATACAAGTTCCTTTGCTCTCTTTTTTCTAGTCTGTGGTTGATTTTATTAAATTATTATTGTGTGGAATATTTTGTCTGAGACTTTTTTATCCTTCCAACTAATAATCTGCAAAACTCTCGCTGTGTGCTTAATGCAATGTAATGCAAATAATTATTAATAATTGTTTTCTCAGCTACTAAACCTGCCTTTAAATCTACACCTACACAGACAGTAGACACATGGCTATGAAACATAAAGTTTTTATTATTTTATTTTTTTTTTTACAAACTGTCGCAAGTGATATACCAGAATCTCAGTATTAGAAAGGCAATTGAATACAGCCTGTAGTATCGGTAGAGGGTGATATGGACAACAGTAAAATGACAATAATTATCCCATCAAATCCCCCGTCCATTTGAAGTAGGATGTTACAAACTTTCTGCCAAAGAAACTTTCAACGTTTGACTCGTAGTGTGCGGCAGCCGTACTCCACATCCATATTAAGTGAGTTTGGAGAAACGAGGGTTTCGAGTGTTTTAGTTTGGCATTTTAGTGCAAGCTGACAGGTCGACGCTAGTCTCTGTCTAACCTCCCATTGTGAACGTGCTGCGTTCACGCCGAGCCCAGCGCTGCACTGTTGGAGTGGATTAAGTGATCTAAGTGAGGGCTGTGGAGGAGGATGCTCCAGCATTACAGTGAATGATACTCCTGTTACGGCTCTCCAACCGACTCTTCAAAAGCCAAAAGTGGGAGAGAAGGAGGAAAGGTGGGGATGCAATGTGGGAATGAGCCACCCTACTTCAGCGTTTCATATTAAGAGCACTTGTGGCTTGCAAATTGCCCACTTTTCTGACAGATATAGAAGCTGGATTAAACAAACAGGCTACACAATGGCTTGATGGAGTTACCTTGCATTTGTTGCAGCTCATAGATGGATGATGGATTTAGCTCCCAGAGCTGCAAAGACAGCATTGATTTGGTTCACGGCAAGACCACACGTTTGGATGTTAGTGGTAGGCTCCAGACAACCACTGTCACATGCTTTATCCTTCCAAAAGCCTCGGTGACCATGTTAACGACCTCACAGCCTGCTGGCATAATGTTTGCGAAGTGCCACTTTGCGGAACCATTAAAATACTCTACCAACTTCAGAGCACTGTCAGAATTGCTCTTAATTAATTCACAGCTTCAGAAAACTGACAGCACATTCTGGAAGAGGATTATAGATGCAACAGAGTGAATAATTACTGCAGTTCAAAACAAGTGGCGAACGTGAAGCTCTGCTTTAGAACACAAAAGCACCGAACAAGGGTCTTCAGCCACGCTAGTGGCTCTGTGGGGCTGTGCTCAGGCCCAGCGGTGCTTCAAGTTAAATGGAAATGTCAGTAATCTTAATTTAGCGTGTTAGCAACACAAACAAAAGCTGATGGGTATTAGTTTTGCAGATTTCCTTTGATAAGCCCACATATTGGAGAACAAGTAATCAGATTAAGGTGTTTTATGAAATATTATGAGTTTGCGAAATTTATTACAATTCACTCCGCTGTGAAACAAGTCTATCCAAACTTAATTCCATGGCAGTTTGTCAGAATAATTGAAACATTTTATTCATGACCACTGTAAAAAGTCAGTGGATCAAAGAAAACAGGCATTTTTTTCTCTGTGAGTCATTAATATCTGTGCACAATTTTATTGCAACCCAGCAGACAAAGCTCACTGCTAAACCGTATTTACGTGTCCAAATCCCACCCCAAACAGTTTCCTATCAGCTACCCTGAGCGAGAGCGTGTCAGCAAAATGAACAAAAAAATACAGCAGCATCCAAACTTGAACCATAACAGATACAATCAATTAATACTCAATCACCCATTTTTTGTCCATTTACTAGATAAGCAGAGCTCTCCTGCCCTCTGAGCGCAGATTAAACCTCTCTCTAAAAGCGTCTCATTTTTTTCTAGCGTAGCACTAGTTGCTAGGAGATTTTTCTTTTTTAACGAAAAACCTCAACACCTGATGAGAGGAATGTGGAGGTTAGAGAACATCGTTCCTCTATTCCAGTGGCTGTATTGTGCTTTGATCATAAAACCTCAGCTGTGCTTCAAATCGCTGGTTATTTTCTGATGAGATACACAGAATCCCAGCAGACAGCAGTGGTTACGCTGCTGTGTGTCTGTGGTCTTTTATTCCGTCCTGCACAAAAGCGACAATTACCTCTGAAAATACAGGAGTTGTTTTTTGGTCAAATAAGGAATGTCGATGGATTGCCACTATAACATCTCACCACTAATGTTAAGTGGCTATTATATTCTTTTACTACTAATACTTTCGGAACAATAGCACACTCCAGGCAACTTAATAGCTCCTGTCAAGTACAAGATATTACTTTATAACCCAGAATCAGAGGAACAGCTCTTAGATAATAATAAAATAATAGCAAGTGAAGTCTTACAGTCGTTAGTTGGATTTTTTTTTTTTTTTTTTTTACATATTAACAGGAAATAAACAAACCAGCAAGACAATGGCCTAAGCCAGTGTGGCACCTTATACTGTGCCACTGTCACTCATTAACTAGAATAGCCGAGCTTTTCTGAGCATTTCTGCTCAACTATTTGCACTGTGGAGCTTGAGAATTAAAGTACATTTCTGGCAGTGCCTGTACCTAAAATATAAAAGAAATAAAAATGAAGGAAAGATTAAACTCATGAGAGAAAAGAGAGAGAAAAAAGAGAGCGATAAAGAGATTCATTCCTTTGGTATTTGCAGGGACAGGTTATACTATGTATTGAAGATGCACTTTAGTGTATTTTTAATGGGATTATGTCAAAGCTTTAGGGTTCACCATAGTCTATTTTTAAGGGCTTGTATTGCGATTGAACTCACACAAATCTGTTCTTGTCCCATCTGAGTTACTAATTTTCATCTCCTCCATTTTTCACCTGGCCAGTCCCATCACATCTGTGAAAGAGATTGGATGAGGGTGGATATAGGAGGGAGCGTATCCGTCAGCTCATCTGGTGAAGTAAATTTGACAGTGATCTTGTAATGAGATGAAAGATTTGTAAGGAGCTTTATACTTTGGAGCGATTCAAAGGGGCATTTCTTGCAACAATTTCCTGCCTTGTTACTGGGTGGACTGATGATTAATTCATGTCTCCGCCGTCTTAACGAGGTTGTGCCCGTTAGTGTGTGTGTGTGTGTGTGTGTGTGTGTGGGGGGGGGGGGGGTACACTCTGCAGTGCTTTGATATCCTACATTCAAGGCTGTGTCACACATTAATGACTCCTTTGAGCTGTGAAACGAGCATCATTATCTCTTCCAAAAAAGGGAAGGATGAGAGATTTCAGATCATGTATAAAGACAGGGGATGAATCAGTCACTGTGCATGTACGTGTGTGTGTGTATGTGTGTGTGTCAACGTGCACGCGAGACACTTGAGCATTGCTTTGCATAGAGCAACAGCTTTATCTTGTACAATTCAGCCCAGATAGCAATTACTGCAGTTAAAATGGACATTCATGAAATAAACTGACATAAAATTGATATATTTATGTCTCAAAATAATAAGATCTATTGACTTTTAGTCTGTAGTATTGGCCAAGCTGGATCCTAGTATTCCTATAAGATCAGGAAAGATCCTTTCTTGAGTATTAAAATGAGTCATCTTTAAACCCACACTGAAGTAACCGTCAGAAAATCAACTGGGTTATTTTCTCGAACATATGAAAGCTTCAGACAAAACATTCAGCAAAACTATCCAGCAGCGCTAATGGGTTTATTAGCACCTACGTAAATGAAGTGACCATCAGGTGAAGAATTGATGGAACGCTCCATAAAATTGATTTGCACTTAAGGTTAGAATGAAAATCGTTGGTTACTACAGGTTACTAAACTATTGGTACAAACATTAAAAAATTATTTATTTTTATACACAGATAACACATGGCTTTTCTGCACAAAAAACTAGTGTAGGTCCAAAAAGAACTGCACTCTTGTGATTTTATTATTCTGATTGAAATCACAAAACATTTTCTTAGGCAATAAGAGATAACCAGACAATCAATGCCACCTTAATCATATGACCATTTCTAAAACAGCACACACAGAACAAGAGATACAAAGGGAGAATTGATTTCCAGCCACACTTTGATTTGAACAGCTACGGGTAATATCGGCATTGGAGGCGACCACATCTAAATACAGGGACATTAAAAATAACACATCCTTTTTGCAATATTTGGTGAAACTCCAGCTATATTTCTTTATATATATATGCAAATGTATATATATATAGTTCGCTTTTTTACTTTTACATCTATTTTGTCATTTCACTGCTATGGCAGTGAGAGGGGTTCAAAGGTCACGGCAAAGTAGAGTGAGCTGGATGAGTGAGAGGGTTTAAGTTCACTCTGAGAGTGGAGGATTGTGTATTTCATAAGAAAACAGGAGCAGCCATTTGAGTGGAGGTCATGGACATTTCTATGCATGCTGATAGAATAGGTGGAAGCGTTGGAGGAGAAAGGCCTCTTAAAACCAAATGAACTAAAAGCTCTTGGTGTGAATGCTCTTCAGCCTATACTCTGCTAAATGTACTCTACCTCGAATAAAGCACTCGGGTCAGAAGAGGTGTTTTTTGAAGCTTTTAGGCTAACTCTGATTTCCACTTAAAACCAACTTTAGTTCCCATTTCTAAAGGAGACAAGGCATTTTTTCCTCAGCATCAGTTTCAGTGTTACTGCAGCATTTTACAGTGAAAGAGACATTTTTAGTCCACACAGTGTGAGCCAACTGTGATTAAATGTTTTATATGTGAGTAAAATATCATAAATATCTTATCTGTGGCTCTGAAAAAAAAACCCTAACACAGATAATTGCATTCAATTATTCCTGATGTAAACCTGTCAAAACACACGACTATGCATGACCATGAGTAATGATGCTCAAACTTCGACCTGTGATATGCCACAATAACTACAGTTACAAGTGAGAGAAATGTCCTCTTCTTAAAATCTAATTTATATGCAGTCAAATGCAATTTAAAAATTTTCCACTTTTTAAATTAGATTCAGAATTTTTACGTATTCAACAGCGCTAATACGCTTATTATGTGCAAACCTTTAATTTAGGATTGCTGCACTTAAGATTTATCTAGTGTGAAAGAACGTAGATTATAATTATGGAGAATCACACACACACACACACGCTGTGATTGTGAAGGGTGTAGTGATGTTAAAAATCCACATGATGGCAGCTTAGACATACGTGCTGGGGCTCTGCCAAGCATCTTTGCTTTCAGAATAAATCCCAATTAGTAGATCTCAATTTGTATTGCTTTAAAAACACTGTGTTTACATATTTTTTGAAAAATATAAATAATTCTACAGACCAATTAATGGATTGTAATTGGTGTATTTATGAATTTTGATGTATTTTTTTCTAAAACAGACTGTGATAGTACATTTGAATGTGATTGTATTTATTTTGGGAATAAAACAAAGAGATACATGTTGATTTGGTGTCATCAGACCATAACACTTTTTTCTAGTTGATTTCTGTAGCTGATATTTGTTTTTTTCTTTTTCATCTGCACCACTCTCTCATGATGTTTTGACTGATAAAGATCACAGACAGTTCAGAGCTTCTTCTAAAGCCATGCAAACTCCTTCAAAGAAGCCATAGTTGCCCTTGTGGCCTCCCTCAATGATCTCCCTAGTGGTGACTGAGTTTGTAACTTGCTTTGAGCAGATTTATATTTGTGTTATATTCATGTAATAGTGTATTTAACTGTATCCCAAGTTTTTCAGCAGGAAACCAAATCACAAATGATGGTGTATTAATACTACAACCACTTGAAACACATAATTGCATACAAGTACTCACCCCTGAACTACTTCAGTGATTACTAAAACTAGAAAGTGTCATTTTAACAGAGTTAAATAGTTTTGTCATCAGTTATTTATTGTTCTAAGCGTTTAATCTACTGTGAATGCTTTAAAGCATTCACAGTATGTTGTTCTAATCTTTATTATTATTATTTTTCTTCCGTACGTTTTTTGGCATCTAACTAGTCCCGCATACTTTGTGCTAGAAAGCCCGTTCAAATTTTAAAATGTTCAGCTTCTTCAGGAGAAGTGTGCTAACATTCAGATTTTTGATATCTTTTATACTTTTTATGATATTCAGCTTTTTTCAGGCAATTTTTCCTATTAAAATGAATGGGGAAATTCTTCAACTTCTCTTAAACTTTGTCTTCTTTCAGCCTTCACTATTCAGGCATACTTCAGCCTAGAGAAACCATTCAAACTTTAAACAAGTCACAAGACCTTCAGCTATATTTCATCCATTCAGCTTTTATTGATATCTCTTATGGTTTTTGAGCTATCGCAGTTTTAGTTTAACGCAATTTTTGGAGATTTTTCCTCTTCCCCATTAGTGTGTATTGCGTCTGCTAGAGCGTGTGACGTCACACACGCTCTGGCCGATTCCGCGATTATTTTTTCTGCTTTTCCGCTTCTCTTTGTGATTTCCTTCAGCCACCTTTCATCCTTCCTTAACAAATTATATATCAAAACGTAGGTATTTTTGTCCTCTTTCAGGAAATGTAACTCTCACGGCGACAGGTCTTACGGTTCTCTCTCCACGCGGCCAGAAGCGGAGAGAGTGCCCTCTCACACTCCCATTAGGGCCCATTCTAATGCAGCTCCACAAATGTCTGCTCAAATCTCAAACGAGGGCCGTTTTAAAATCGCCGCCACGCCTTCATTTTATTGACTATCTTCATATAAATTACATCAGCGTGTGCGGTGAAGCCTTCTGACGCTCACAGTTCTTTCCGTTAGTTTCTAGGACTAATACTTTTTCACTTATTACCAATTTTGCGAGGCTAAGTTTTAGCTTTTCCTGTTAGCACCAGAATGAGTAGGCATGTCATTATCATAATGAAAGGCACTTCTGGTCATGTGATCAGCCTCACAGCTGCGTCCAATCACCTTAACTGACACTTCTTATTACTGCTAATACACAGAGTAGAGATGCACGAACGCACACACACTCGCAGACACACACACACACTCACACACACACACACACACACACACACAGGAAACAAACTTTCAAAATAAAAGCCTGCTTAATTCTTTTTTGACATTTTTAGCTATTAAATGCTAAAATTAGTTTGTGGCCAAGTCCACCTACAGTGGACACACACACACACAGACAGGAAACGCACTTTCAAAATAAGAGCCTACTGGATTATTTTTTACACATTTTTACCATTTAAATGCCAAAATGACTTTGTGCTTTCAGTCTGTCTGCAGTATTAAGTCCACGTTGCTAATTTGACAATTGTTAGAATTATGTTCCTATTTTTAAACAATTACAATTAGTTTCAACTTTCAGCTATTTTTAAGCAGTTCAGCTTCTATTCAGCTTACGTTCTACTTGTTTTAAATTTGAATTGTAATTTTCAGCTATTTCAGCAAAAACACTTCAACTTTCTTTAGCATTGCTGGGACAATTTTTCAGCTATTTCAGCTATTTTTAAGCATTTCAGCTTCTATTCAGCTTACTTTCTACATGTTTTTTTACATTTTAATTGTAATTTTCAGCTATTTCAGCAAAACACTTCAGCTTTCTTTAGCATTGCTGGGACAATTTTCAGCTATTTTAAGCAGTTCAGCTTCATTTCAGATCATTTTCTACTTCAGCAAAAACTTTTCAGGTTTATTAGCATTGCTGGGACAATGTTTAAGCTATTTTTAAGCAGTTCAGCTTCTATTCACCTTACTGTCTACTTATTTTGTTACATTTTAATTGTAATTTTCAGCTATTTCAGCACAACACTTCAGCTTTTTTAGCATTGCTGGGACAATTTTTCAGCTATTTCAGCTATTTTTAAGCATTTCAGCTTCTATTCAGCTTACGTTCTACTTGTTTTTTTACATTTTAATTGTAATTTTCAGCTATTTCAGCAAAAACTCTTCAGCTTTTTTCAGCATTGCTGGGACACTTTTTCAGCTCTAAAGCATTCACAGTGCAATTTCTTCTTGGAATTGCTTTTTCTAGTTAATTTTCATTTCTTATCTGTTTTTACTTTGCCGATCAGTGTAAAAAAACTAAATAAAATGGAGCTATATTAAATGTAATTCTCTAAGAAATGGTGAACATCTCCAGAGAGGCGTAAATACTTTTCACAGACACTATTTATGAAGTTAATCGTTTTTATTGAGTGTAATCTAAAATATGGACAGATTACATGAACAGCAGGTGGCGATATAGAACTTTGCTGCCAATGGAAATTAACCACAGAAGAAGATCACTGCTAGGTTAGCCGGCAAGCTAGCAGTTTCAAACTGATTATTGACCTAGTCGCGAGAATCAAAATGTTTATACAGACAGTCCGACCGTGGTTGCTTCGTTGCCGGGGTTTACCTTTGGCTTGCACAAGACCTTACTACGCCGATAAAGTCGCTCGACTGGGCTCCGAGCCGGACAAACAGTCGTCTGAGTACCAGGTAGCGTTAGTTTGCCCTTATGCTAACGTTAGCTAGCGCTGTAATGTAACGAAACGTTACTTGCTGCTAACGTCAACGTTAGCCTTAGCTCTTTAACTAACGCTAGCTTAGATGAAGCGGTTTCCACCTGCTAACTGGTAAATAACATCAGCGTTAGCAAGCTAATGCTGGCAGACATGTAGAGCAGAAATTGTTCAATGGTCAAGCCACACAAAAGCTAATTATAATAATAGGCAGTTGACTAAACAGTAGAGGTCAAAAGCTTGAGTGTCATTCTGCTCAGCCAGGATCTTAGATCTTAGCTTCATCTCACTTGTCACTCAGGTGCAGTTTCAGTGTTAGCGTGAAGGTCACGTTTGCGTGAACAGTGACAAACAGTGACAGTGTTTGTTTGGTCAGGACAGATGTTCTCTTATCACCGAAGTCCGAGGTGTGTAATGAAGAAAGCACATTGTATTAGTTCAAATTTTTTGCGTTCCCTTTCGTTAATTAATTAAAAATTACATAAAATTTTCAAACAAACATTTGTGCTCACTGAGTGTGCAATAAATATTTAATTGATTACTCCACCATGTCACTTGCTGGAGAATAACTGCAGATTTCCTTGTAATAATAATAGTACTTTTGATTTTCATTTGAGACAATTGTAAATTGTCTCATGAGGACAAACTTTGAAATAAGACTCGCACCAATGAACTAATACTGTCTCTATAGGTTTTTGAATATTCTTTCCGTTAAGCTTAATGAATGTTGGACTTTGTTATTATTACTATGATTATTATTAGTTGTCATCAAACATCATTCATATATAGTAAAGAAGGAAGATGTGAATTAGCATTACTGTTTGTTGATAAATTCTGCTGTTTGATTTGTTATTGTTTTAGGTCATAAGTTAGATTAGTATGACAATAAAATTAAATTCCAAATTAAACGAATAGCTTCACTCCTGCAACATCAAAAATTGTCAGTGGATGGCACTATATACCCATTTTCTGTATGTTTCCAGTTTGAAATTAAGACTTTCAAGTAATCATTTCCCACACTAAATCTATTGCAGCAAATTAATTTCCTCCTAACAAATGCAGTTTGATGACAGAGTTTTGAAGGGGTGGTAATTTCTGAATGCCAAATGATCTGATACCTGACCTTAACAATTTAATTAGCTCCATTATTCAAAAATTTTTGATGACCAAACCTGCCATTATGCTCACCTACTCACATAATGATTGGGTTGTATTTCATCTAAGAGGAGTTTTCAGTTAAAGACATTAGTCTTTGATTGAATTTGTTTTGATTAAAGGTTTTAAAATTAATTATATGTAATAATTACTTTGGCACTTTTGTGTCCTGGTTTAATTTAACTTACTGCAGCAAGCTTTAACTCTGCTGTTACTCTTAAGTGATTTATTTACTAGTAATAGTTGGGAATAAAATCATTAAAAGCAAATTTCTATATAATCTTGTTTTTCAGGAGAATTATGAGCGAATGCAAGTTCTGGTTGATCAACTGAAAACCCGGGCAGACAAGATTAAATTGGGTAGGTGTGAGAATGTTCTAGATTACGCACTACAAGTTAAATTGATCACACTGTGCTTTAATTCTGACAGTGGAAATCAGTGTCTGTCTCAATTAATGTGTTGAGTAAAAGTGTCGACAAACCCTGTCATGCAGTAAAACTGCTCAGGATCAGCCTGTATACATAGTATTATAGGCCTGTTCTCAAATAACATTAAGAGCTTTTCATAGTGTTGAAAAATTGTCTGTTAATTTGCAATTTATTTTTATTAATCCAGGTGGGGGGGAAAAAGCGAGAAAACTTCATACTTCACGTGGAAAACTCTTGCCTAGAGAGCGTATAGACAGGCTGCTAGATCCAGGGTAATATAATTTACTTCCATCTTTGATTTTCACACGTTCAGAAAGTATGGCAAACTCTTAGCCAGTAGGCTCGATGAATATAATTTCTAGTACTTTGGTACAATCAATACACAAAGTAGATAATTCTAAAATCGGATGCTCTAAACACTTTCCTGTAACAAAGAACAGTGAAAGAAGAGGATCACTGCTAGATTACTGAAATCCATTAAATAATCCATCATCACTACAAACAGTGCGCTTTCAGGTTAAGACTGAACAAAATCAAAACATGTTAAATTTTAAGCCCTTTCATTTCTCCTCAGCATTCTAAAAATGAATCACTGCCTTTCATTGGTTTTCTTGCAGGGCCCCTTTCTTGGAGCTCTCTCAGTTTGCAGCATATGAACTGTATGGAAAAGAAGAAGTCCCAGCAGGTGGTATAATTACAGGGATTGGCCGGGTGTCAGGGTAAGCACTATAAATACCATTTCATGTTTACCTGTTAATCTGTGTAGGTGTAATTATATCAACATTATGTATAAGAATGAGGCTATTTAAAAAAGAAACACCATTGATTCTAGCAACACCTGCACACTGACTACACAACAACACATTCAAAAAACCAGCGCTTCAATGCGAGTCTGATCTTCATGTTTTTGGCCTCAAGAAGATCTGACTTGGACTGAATTTTTTAAAATACATTTTGTGGCTGAAAGTCAGTGTGCAGGCATACGGTTGTTACATTAGCACCTATTAATCTGTCACAGTGTGTGATTTTAATATTTTTTTTCCATAGAGTGGAATGTGTTATTGTTGCAAATGATGCCACTGTTAAAGGGGGAACATACTACCCAGTTACAGTGAAGAAGCACCTTCGTGCACAAGAAATAGCCCAGCAGAACCACTTGCCATGCATTTATTTAGGTGAGTATTTGCATATTAGTAAGGGCTTTGTGAATTGTATTTTATTTGTATAAATATTCACATCAAGTGGGAGTTAAATTGATCTATTACTGTTTATGTTAGATGAGCATACTACAGTCAAAGTTGTTTTTTCACAGTGGGTTATTAAATTCAGTAATTTGGTTGAAGGACCTTTTGGAAAAAATCCAGATTAGATGTTAATATTATTAATTTATTTTTCTAAATATAATGATGTTCTTGTTTCAGTGGACTCTGGAGGAGCAAATCTACCCAGACAGGCCGAAGTCTTTCCAGACAGAGATCACTTTGGACGCATCTTCTACAACCAGGCCAGACTGTCTTCTGAGGGAATAGCACAGGTATTGATGGTCTGGTTGGGGCTGGGTGATACGGAGTCTTACGATAATTTGTTTCATATCAGTTGATATCAATAGTTCAAGTCATTGTTTTCTACTTCAAGATGCTAACAGACTCATGTTTGATTCATATTTTTAACCAAAGTAGTGTGTTACTGTTGTCGGTCTGCCTACCCCATCTTCTCCTCCATAATGGTGACATTTGTGCTGGAGGCAGCGAAACAAATTCAGTGTGTTTATTGGTTCAGGTTTGCGACACACACATTGTTTGATTCACGCTGAATTGTTCATGGCAGAGGAACCTCTGTTTTCAGAATTAAGTTTTCCTTTCAAGACCAAAGCTCTGGTACTCGCCTACAGCATGATCAACTCAACAGTACCTGCCTACCTAATCATCCAGGCCTACAACAAGTGGCCACACAGCTACATAGTCACTATGACAATCTGACAAATTCTTATAATGGACAGGAAATATTGATGATGATATTCGATAAGATATGGCACAACCCTACGTTCAGTTGATAAATATTTGCTCATCTCCTTTCAGTCACTGTTTCCTACTGTAGCTTATTGTTGTTATCTTGGTTAGTTTACTTCTCATATTTTTGACATCTCCCTCTTGATTCATAGAGCAGTTCTGTGAAAAAAAAGAAAGGTAGTATGAAAAAAATTATGTCAGAGAGCAGAAATGGTAAATTTAAATGAAGTGCAGTGCTGTAGGCTATTCATCATTTTGTTATCTGCAGGCAACTAAAATTCATCTTGCTATTGAATATTGAAGAAGAGACATCCTTGTAGATAAAAAAGAAAAAAGAAAACAAGGCTGTTAGGTGAGAGCACTTGTCCTGCACTCACATCTCTCCAAAAGATAATGCAGCTGAATAAATACATTCATCGTTACCTATAAGAGTTTCCAATAATTCATGCTACAAGGCCTTTTCTTTTGTTGATTTTTGTTGTTGTTGTTGTTGTTTTTTTATTTATTCTGTTCACATGTAGTATTTACCATTAGATTGCTATGGTGCAAATTAAAATTTCGGTTTTATAGCAATGACAATTCAAATCTTCACTAAAAAGAATCTGTTTGGACAGGGCATGTTAAGAGTTTAGGATTGTGAAGTGTGAAGATGCAAACAGTTGTCGTTAGAGTAAGTGGGGGTTATGTATTTGTTCATTTACTGCTGTCCCACAGATATTATTACATATGAGAGTTTTCTTGTTTGTTTTTTTCAGATTGCTGTTGTGATGGGCTCTTGCACTGCTGGAGGAGCATACGTACCGGCCATGGCTGATGAAAGCATCATTGTGCAGAAGCAAGGAACTATTTTCCTTGGAGGACCTCCACTGGTTTGTCCCTACATAATCATCCTAAACTTATGCACTAAAAATCTCTTTTAAAAATCCCTTGAAGTGTCTGGAACGTCATCATGCAGTGTGGTGTTGTTTGACAGGTCAAAGCTGCCACAGGGGAGGAAGTTTCTGCTGAAGATCTTGGTGGTGCTGATCTTCACTGCAAGTAGGAACACAGCGCTTTCATGACAGTACATGTATTGAGTTGTGCTAATAACTTTCTGTATTTAGGAAAGTTGTGTATCACAATGTCATTGTCAAAAACAATGAATTATGCTGCTGTGTTCTATAGATGGACTGTGATTTTAGTCCTAAAAGATAATTTTTTTAAATTAATCATATTCATTAGACCACTATACATACACTAAAACAAACAAGAAGTCAAGTTTTTGTGACAACCTGCAAATGGCTAGATAGATTATTAGCGTTTATAATTTATTAGTGTTTATTTAATTATTTTCATATTTTATAATTAATTAAACAGTATTATTTAAAACATTTTTATAACGTGATGTAAGGATCAGAATTTGATACATTATGATTTGATTTCTTTGGCATCAATAAAAGATAATCTACTTCCAGTGTTCTGTAATAATTTCAGTTCAATTAATTTGTTGCTGCTTCAACAGAAAATCAGGTGTGACAGACCACTATGCTTTAGACGATAACCACGCGCTCCATTTGGCAAGAAAAGCAGTGCGAAGCCTCAACTACAGAAAAAATATTGAGGTTCATTGTGATTCATTATTAATAGTCACATTGTATCGATTGGAACGTTATCGTGTATGCACTTTCTGTTGACATAGCACCTGTTTTTTAATCTCCAGGTCACCACAGAGCCCACTGAAGCTCCTCTGTACCCTGCAGATGAACTCTATGGCATAGTTGGAGATAATTTGAAACGCAACTTTGATGTCAAAGAGGTATTTCTCCAGTTTCCAGCTTCAAATGAAAATAAATAAAGGCTTAAGGCTGTATTTAAAGAAAGAAATGCCTGTAAATGTTCTCAGGTGATTGAGCACAGCACCACTTTGTTCTTCCAACAAAATGATAAATTATGCTTTTTTTTATGTGTAGTTTGTTTTTGTTGGTGGGTAGGGGGACGTTTGAATTTGTTAATAAGCTACTACATGTAACTGCATAATGGCCAATTTAAAATAATGGATATTAATTTTCCATAATGCCCCTGTGCACTGTGTTAAGCAGAGCATTACTATTAATTGAAACAGATTTGTTGTAGTATTGCTGACAGAAAACAGGACTTATCTAGCATAGAAAATGTGCACCGTGCTTCCACAGGTTTACAATGGGGTTTAAGTGATGTTCAGCTGTCAGGTCACTCTATCAAGAGCGGAGTCAATAATGGTCTACTGGCATCAATCACTTCCTTTTTGTTCCCTCTGACAGGGCTTGCCAAATGTCTCATTTGGTGTAAAGCCTGTGCCTTTGATTCTTGATGTAGACCCAGGAGCAGGAATTACTGCAAACTCTTAAGATGCCAGACTTTGTAGTGTAGAGCAGTATTGGCAGTCCGTTTAGGGTTCAGCATCAACTGAATGCCTCCTTTCTACAGTTCTTCAACTGTAACAGCCTTTTCCAACACAGTGCAGCCTTAATTCCTTATAACTTGTAAAGCTAATATATAAGTTTCTCTTTTCTCTTACAAGTTTGGTTATTGCATTACTGACTTTTATAACTTTGTCAAACTTATTTAATTGCAGGTCATCGCCAGAATTGTAGATGGCAGTAAATTTGATGAGTTCAAGGCTTTCTATGGAGACACGCTTGTTACAGGTATGTGAAATGTAATTTTTCATATTACTGCAACACAAAGAAATATGTTTGTTGTCTTGTCTAGAATCTTACAGCCTCACTGTTTGACTTCAAATATCTACCTCTTTAGGATTTTCAAGAATATTTGGTTACCCTGTTGGAATTATTGGCAACAACGGAGTCTTGTTTTCAGAGTCTGCAAAAAAGGTAACTGCTTTGCGCTGAGATTAAACGTTAACTGACACGTGCTATGCCATTGATTTGTGTGATTTTATGTACACAAACAGCATACAGGCAACACTTGTGTAAAGTGTAAAAAGCCAAGCTTTGTGATCATGTTTTGAAAAGAGTAAGCACTGTGCCGGTTATGTGGATTTCAAAATGTCAAGGACTTTAGCACAACACTAAAGCCATTTAGATAGTATTCTCCAAAGAGATGTGCTGCTTACAACGCTGAATACCAATATTTCTGTTTTGAAGGGCTTTAGTTTTCATAGAAGGTTTGCACTGATCCTTCACTGTCAAAGCACAGTTTCTTTAATACAATAAGCTCTCAAATTGCACATGTCTGGGTCATCTCATGAGCACTCTGATGAATGACTTTGTAATAACACAGCATTTTCAAAACCATGGACAAGCGACAATCATACTTTTCATTCAATATAATTCACTTAATTGCTGAGCCAATCTGCCGTGAACAGAGCTGAACTTTACACAGGCTTAGGAAAGATGGGGAGCTGAATTTGTGATTATAGACTAATAAGTTTTTCATTTTGAAGTAGATTACAAGCTTGAGCTGGAAAAAATTTGATTCTTTGATTCATTTTTAATGTGTGATCTCAATATGACGTACGAGCACTGGTTATCAGATAAATATAATTGCTATTGAAAGGCACTGACACAGGGAGAGAGATGTGGAACAGACAGAGCATATCCAAGAAATATCAATACAGCACCTGCATTTTGAGCTACATTTTTGAGACACGCTGTCATCATTTAAGACATGCCCAAGCTTCTATTATGCAAGCTGTTAAATTGTTAGCAGCTTTTATCCAGGCATTTGTGTTTGTGAAAAGGAGAAGCAACAAAATAAGATTTGTTCTGTTATTCACACATTTCGGTGCAAACTGATGGATAATTTTTCACCAAGTGACAGTTTCTAATAGGCAGCCGTCTTTCACATTGTCTTCAGCTTCTCTTTACACTTGGATGAAAAAGCAGGCTGCTTGGCTGAAAGAAAGCCAGTAGAGGTAACTGCCAAAATAAAGAAAACACCTGAGTAATTCAGCAATACAAAGTAAATGGAAATGAGGCATCTCCTCCCTGTGCATAGTCTTTTGTGCTATGCAGTAGCTTCTGGCAGTTTGGTGTTGTGCTGGCATCACTGAAGGCCATTCAGCTTCTTCATATTCAGTGCAAGAAAAATCTAGCAAATGTAAAGCCATTGTGAAGCCAGATGACAGCCCTCCCAAAGTGTTACATTTCTGTCCTGACTGGTGTCGTCTCAGACGAAGATGATGATCAAGGTGAGACCAGCGGATCACATGCCATACACTTCTAGGAGGGTTTATGAGAATGAAGAAGTTGACAGTTTTTAGGACGAGAGATTGTTCATTAGATGTCTATGTCACAAATTGATCACTTAAAAGTTTTTTAGCTTCTGTAATCATGAAACCACAATCTCAGCAAGATGTCCAGTCAGTCTAGTTCCCCATATGCCCCTATGACCTCAAGCAGCTAAGTGTGTACACCTGTGTGCTTTTAATCTCCAGTATTTGTGTCAGCAGTTCATCAAGGTTTATTAATAAGACACTAATATCTTGCACTTTTACTCACAGTAATAGTATCAAATCAGTTTTTCTTCCTCTGCTGCCTTTACTGCACATACCAGATTAATTTAATATTGCTTCTCTTTCCAGGGGACACATTTCATAGAGTTATGTTGCCAACGAAATATTCCACTTATTTTTCTGCAAAACATAACAGGTCAGTGAAAGTTTCTAATATCTGAGGTTTGGATCTTGTTGACATGTGCAACTTTGATGTGTTTTCTCTTGTTTCTTTAATTTGTGGCATATTCCATTTTATCTTTTAGTCTGTCAACTATTTATCCATTTATGAATAATTTTCTTTGAGATGATCAGATACACACTTGCAACGTCAGCCCCATTTTTATTTGGAATGTCCTCTCTCTATATCAGGCTTCATGGTGGGTAGAGAGTATGAAGCAGGAGGAATTGCAAAAGACGGGGCCAAGATGGTAACTGCAGTGGCCTGTGCCAATGTTCCCAAGATTACCGTCATCATCGGAGGCTCCTACGGCGCAGGAAACTATGGCATGTGCGGTAGAGCCTACAGGTACAGAGGTCGTCAGTGTTTGTGTTACTACCACTGCCCATGCAGTAATCTGTCTGTATATGTTCTTGAAAAAGTCTCACATAAATCTGCACATTAATTTAAAATGTAAAGTGACAGATTGTAAAGTTGGTGCGTAACATGTTGTTTGTCTTTTGGTTGTCATGCTCAGTCAAGTGGCCTGTGTGCCGTGCCAAAATGCATCAAATTGAAGGACAAATGGCTTGCCCTTTAAATAGCTCCAGTCTGCCTACCTGATTATGAAGATTATTCAAAGTGTACTGTTTGTAATGATGAGTTTGTGGAATTTTACTTACTGAGCAGTGCTCTATGTTGTTCTCCTCTCTGTAACATTGGTTATGTCTCATGGCAGTTTAAAAAATATCCATACATATAACCTGTAATGTTATGTCAGACACATCTGTTGTTAAATTGAAGGATTGAATTACTTTCTTTGCTGTGTGTCCCTCATCACTTGCTCCTCTCTGTTTTTCATCACTTTAAATTCTGTAGTAAACTTTTAAATAAGCACAAATTGTTTATCATTTTGGAAATGTGTTTGCTCAGACGTACTGGGTTATATAGCATTTCCTAAGTAGTTCATTTCTCAGTCTCTGCCTACACGAATGATGTTTAACTTTTGTTGTTATCTACTTTTTTATGTCTTACTTTTGTGTCTGCCATTTAGGTGGATCTTCTGCACAACAGACACAGTCAAATTGACACTTTGTTTATTCTCCTCTTACAGCCCTCGATTCCTGTACATGTGGCCAAATTCCCGAATTTCTGTAATGGGCGGTGAGCAGGCAGCTACTGTCCTGGCCACCATCACTAAGGATCAAAGGGCACGCGAGGGAAAAGAGGTAACGGTTCGCATTAATCATCCCATCTGCATCTCGCTGAAAAGGCTTAAATTAGCTTTGCTGGATTTGCTGCCAAAAGCATAAACCTTATGAAAGACACGTTTCTTTCAGTAATGGTTTGACATGGCACTTAAACAAAGATAAAATTATATCAGTGTTAAGTGTCACAGTGATGTCTTATCCCGAACAGTGCAGTCGTCAAATGGCTGTAATTAAACTGTCAGGTATGCTGTTACGGGTGTAATAAGAGTGCATTAATAGCTTCAGATTGACACCTCGCATCAGCACTCCAATGCCAGGCATTTAAAGCAGTGATGTTTAAGATGGTTCAACATTATTGAGCTTTAAACAGACTAAAAGGTGGCAGCAACTAATTATAGGTTAATTCTTAATATATTTTAAATGTTTTTTGTTGTTTTTTCCTACTCCTCTTCACATTTGAACCCTGACAAGCAACTGGGAGCTTTGTTTAGATGTAGTCAGCAGTACCATGTGAGACAAACCGGCTCCCTCATTTCTTCTCTCCATGCATCACTTGCACTGTATTTCTATTTCTAAATCAGATCCTACACACTTCACTGGATTGTTCATAGCAGGTGCATGTACAACAGCAAGAGACTTGGACTTGGCCTCTACCGGTGTCTCCCTTACCCACGCTGTTAGTTCAGTGGTGGTACTTTAGAGAGAAATTAATAAACCAGACCTCAGCCTTACTCTTTTTGGAAATGTAAACAAAGGCTTTGCCACACACACACACGCCTCTGACCCACAATATCGCACTGCTCAGGAAAGAATTTGCTAAGTTACATTTGATTAGATAAATGAAAATATACTCTGTGTAGTTCAGAAAATTCGGGAATATTGTGACATTCTAAATATTGTGACATTTCAAATCCTTAAAAACTCAAATTAACTTTTTGTAAAGGTACAAAGGAGGCACAAGTTGCCATTGCTTAAGACTGTGTTTAAAGGAATCAAATTATCTATGTCTTTAGCAAAACTGCTTTCTTTCTTTTGTTTTATTGCCAGTTTACAGCAGAGCAGGAGGCTGCCATGAAGGAACCAATAGTGCGGCGCTTTGAAGAGGAAGGCAGCCCGTACTACTCCAGTGCCAGGCAAGTTTTGACACATTATACCTTATGTCTGTAGAGTTTATGGATGTCAGTATTTCACAACAGTTGTACACACTTCTTTTGTGTAATTATAGTAATGGACAGGTGGATTTCACACAGGCCTTCATTTGTTGCACACTCACTCAGTATATCATGTGATAACTACAGGGAAGAGTCTTCATGGTTTAGCAACGATGCTGTGAAGTGTTTCGAGTGTATTTCTTTTACATTACGTGTCCTGCGGTTTTACTAATCTGAGCCATCTTTGCTTTTCATTAAGTGGTGGGGGCAGATTTCATGCTGTGTGCAAGCAAAGCACGCAGCTATAACACAATGTGTTGTATGATGGAAAATTGTACGTGTATGATATTTGTTCTGTACCCTTTGTTGACAAACACAGCTGTAACTGACACGATAGATAGATAAATAAATGGAGAGACAGACAGACAGACAGACAGACAATACAGGCTCACAATGATCTTAATTAAATACAGAGAGAATATGAAATAAAATAAAAAAAGAACATAAGATCAAAAGGATTTATTCTCAGTGAGACTTTTATTCTCAGTGAGACTCTTTGCTTTCTCTCTCTTTTTCTCTCTCCATGTCTACGTGTATTTATAGAAATAGATATATAGGTAGAACACAGGCTCACAATGAATTAAATAAAATGCAGAGATGATATAAAAAAAGAACATAAGAAAATATACAAATGTACTAGATGTCTTTCAAGTAAAATCTTGCCGGCAAAAGCGTGGAGCTTGTGTATGTCTCTCTAAATAGAGACTTCTAACACATTTGTTGCTTCGATTTTACCAGCAGGAAATGATGATACTGATGTGTTTTACAAAAGGACCAGTATGACTAGTGTGTCAATCAATAATGCATAAACCCATTTATATCAAATTTGCTTGTTGGCCATTAGAGCTTCAACAGTTAGTCCGGTAATAACTTGGCTAATAAAAAAAACAGCTATTTTGATAATCAGTTAATTGTTTTTCAGGAAAAAGCACCAAATATTTCCCAGTTTAGCATCTTGGGTGTGAAGAAACGGTGCCATTCTTTCTCTGCTAGTATTTCTCACAGATTTGTAAAATGTAAAAAAAGGGAGACAACTCTACAAGAATATAAGAATATGAGAGGAAATAACTCAGAGAAAGAAAGATTGTAACACTTTATTTTAAGTGATAACAGACTGTGCAAGAAGTACAAAAAGCATCGTATGAGTGAGGTGTAATGCAACATCCAATAATGTGATGTATTCTTATATTTTATTTTTTACAGACTGTGGGATGACGGTGTTATTGATCCTGCTGATACTCGTATGGTTTTGGGACTGAGCCTCAGTGCAGCACTGAATGCACCAACGAAGAAGACACGTTTTGGAGTGTTCAGGATGTAATTTTCTTTTACAGTAGACTGCACAGCTGTAGACGTCAGACTTACCAGAGCTGAACTGTACTGTAATTATTTGTGATGTGTCATCAGATTAAAATTAACAAACAGAAAAAAACACTACACAGCAAAAAAAAAAATCACAGGAGTGGAATCAACAACATCGGGCACTTGACTTGGATACTTGACTGTGTCTGAATCATGAGTTGTACTTTTGGGACATTTCCACAGTTTAGTTAGGCCTTAACTGTTACTATTCCAATATAAAAGCAGTTCTTAACATGATTTACATATTTTCACATTAAGTAATTAAATTGTAAATTTAAAAAAAAAATCTGTAAATGTCTGAATTTTATCCTTTAATTCAGGATCATAACTGGTGCTGAGTGAAGCCAGCACCTGAATTTTCAGAAGGGGGGCACTGTTTAGTCAGAAATATCTGATATCCTGCTGCACATTAAAAGCACACTTGACATTTTGTTAGGCTAAATGCTTTTACATAACACAAAGTGGTGTTCTGGTATTGATAAAGGAGCTGCTTTAAGTAAAATTACAGCAGCATAGTTCTCTGTAAGATGTCTAAGCAAATTCACTTTCTGGTACCGAGAAACTATTGGATTTATTATTTGTTCTAACACCAGCGTCTCTTTTTTTTTCCATGTTTATCGTGCAAAACGAGTGTTACATCAGGAGTAGGATGTGGTCTTATACGTTGCACTCTGGAGCCAGAGTCTGCCACAGAGGAGGAGTGCTTAGTGTAAACCAGCTGGCCATCCATACTTTCTGCCCTCTCTGTTTTCCATTTTGTCAATTTATCTCTCTAACTGAACATGTTGGTATACTCACATATTAGCATCATTTCGCCCTGGCAACAAGTTGCATTTTTTCCTCCATAGGAGTTTAGTGAGCTCAAGGATTAGGTTCCACAGAGGATGTGAAAGTTCAAATATCTTCCAGTGAGGCAGCTCTGGGTAAAATGCTTAACTGGCATCGCTTCATGCGCCTGTGTGTACGACTGTGGTTGGAACACTGAGGCTGTGGAGAGTCTCACCTTAGGGGGAGCAGAAATAACTCAGGCCATAGTGAGTGAGTGAGTGTGTGTGTGTGTGTGTGTGTGTGTGAGAGAGAGAGAGCCACACACACGTATCCACCACCACCACCTCCTACCACAACCAATTTTTAAAGCTTGTTCGCCAGTTACGCTTTCATCTTCTTCCACCACATGTCACTGTGGGAGGCATTACCAAACAGCATGAACCAGTTTTTAAAAGTTTTCTTATTATTGAAGTGAGCAAAACTTGCTGGAGCTGCTAAGACCTAATGATTTATAAGAGGTTTTGTTGATGTTTTTCAGTGTATGGATAAGAATAAAGAAGAGAAACTGTGGAATGTATTGCCAAATTTAAAAATGATTAATGATCATCATATTTCTCCCTCTTGTCAAAAAAGATATTACCTTTCTCACTGAACTTGATTCCTTTTAATTACAATAATAATTACTCATGGCTGGCTTCCAGGTGTGCTTTTGCCCCTTAGCTTGGACGGAATATTTGGCAAGACTTCCATGTGTTGAGGTTTTTGGCTTTGAGGTATTACAACACTTTACCCAGCATACACTGGATTAAAAGACAACTGGGACATGTTGGCAGACAGACATACACCCTCATTAACAGTTGTATTCAGGCAGTGTGTCTTTGGACCATTGGGTGAAGACGAAGGCGGCATCGGAGGAAGCCGACAAAATCCCCAAACAAATTTCACATTCAGAAGGGTCAAGTGTCAGTCTGTGTCTGAATTGCGTCAGTCCTCATTTCGAGACCAGGGAAGTCAGTCACAGTCTTTTAGCTGAGCTGATTGTTGCAGTGCTTAATGCTAAAGCCAGTCAGACGCAGTGTGTTTGTGTGTGTGGGTCATGGGTTTCCAGGAGATCTGGATTTCTTTATGACTCCTTACCGCTGCCGGCAGTACGCCAGGTTAGATCGTCACAACAAAGAGGATTTTCTCAGGTTTTGTCACGATGCCTTTTACCCCCATTAAAGCGGCAGGAAGCTTGTCAGAATCCACATTATTCTACTTGCTTTTTACCCAGATGTGCTTTTTTTGTCGATCTACTTCGACTACTCTAAAGACATGAGAATAAATACTGTAATGGTGTCAACTCTGTACTTCCCCTGTTAAGGCGATTGACAAAATAAAAACAGTCTTTTGTTTTTGAGTTGACTCTTGCCCCCTTTTGCGCTGTAAGTGATTCGTTTCTGACCTTTATGCGGAGGAGGTCAAGTGGAAGAGGGTTTTATCCTTTAGAGTTTAATAGAGTGCCACTGTTCCTGCTTTACAAAGAGCAAAGTGAAAGTTTACGTGGCTTTTCTGAGCCTCGTGTCACTGTGACTAATTCGGCGTGTTACGTAGATGAGGCGAATTCATCTGTGCTCGGTAGTTGCAGTCTAAATGAAAGTGCTGACGCAAGGACTGTACTGAAGTGCAATTTTGAGGTACTTGTGCCTAATCCGAGTAATTTCATTTTATTTTTAGGAAATATCATGCTTTATATTCCACTACAATTGACACCTTTGGTCGCTGGTTAGATACCAATTATCACTAACAAACTATTGTATGTGATTATGAATTACTCTCTACACAAAGAGTGAAATAGTTAAAATCAGCTTCACCTCTAACGCCTCTTGTTATTATATCACACTATGACTCATAGTTACTGAGATCTTTGTCCGTTACGTGTTTGTTAATTCCTCAAAAATGTTTTAGTATTTTTTTTTTATTGTTAGGAAAGTCAAGCATTTAAAATGGTACTTGCACTGGAGGACTTTCTTGGGTAAGTCCTTGCGTGTTTACTTGAATGTTGAATTTTTATCCTTCTACCGCCTCTGATTATTTGCAAGATTTATTTAATGTTGGTAAGAAATTGCCACAATGTGAAATTCAGCCCACGTATCATTCTTAACTTCACAGACATTTATTCTTAGTTCAGCATCAACAGTTCAGTTTAATGATTCATTTATGTCAACTAAATTATAGCCAACCTGATTCACAAGCTCATTCGCTCTCTGACAGATCTGCTTGGACAGTTGTGACTCATGTTGAAGTCACCCCACAGACTAAAAATAATCATGACTGTGAATTTGAGTCGGTCCTAATGTCCACTTCCTGGGGGGGAAACAGATTATAGTCTAATGGAAACGTTCCAGAAAAACGTTTTTTTTCCCAAAATGTCTATAGAGGTGGGAAAGATATGCCGATTATTCCAACTATTTTGATAACATTTATGCTTTTTTGGTTAAATGCAACATGCTTTTTCTGACCTTTTTGTGAACCAGTATATGGACCAGAACATTTCATGAAAGTCACACAGTACTTAATTATGTCATGTTTTATATATTATATGAGCTCTTTGAACAAATACAGCAATCTGGCAAAACATTATGACCACGTGTGCAATTTTACAATTTTTACACGTTTTAATTTCTCTGTTTTTAGGTTGAAACTGTCAGAAAGGTGATAAATCGATAATGTGTTTAAGGTTGAGGTCAAAGTGAGTAGTGGAGTCATACTGGTGTGAATTATAAGAAGAGGTGGTTCTAATGTTTTGGGCACCCTGTTTAAAATGACCGAGGCAGAATGATCTACTGTTATACCCACAGTAGAATTATCACCTTTCAGACAGTTTCAACTTAAAAACTGAGAAATTATAACCTTGTAAAAGCCGAATTTATGGCAGGGCTGCTGAATTGCACATGTAGCTTTAATGTTATGGCTCATCAGTGTACATCCTTGTACCGTGAAAATGTCATTTACACATGCAGTATATCAGCCAGTGTTTATGAGCATGTAAAATATGAATTAGGTCAAAACCAAAGTGAATCCAGCTACACCTAGATGAGACGTTTGAGGAGCAGAGCTTTGTAAAAAGTAGCTTTAATTATAGAAATAAATTAAATGGAACTTTTATGTATTGAACCATGTTTTGCAGCCAGAGCTACTGCATTATTTTCTGTATGATACCTTGAAAACATGCAGAACATAAATTCGGAAAAACAAAATTCTGTTCAAATTAGGTGTGTTATTAGTATGTGCACAGGGACATTAACACGGATCTGAAACTCCTGTACATACACTGCAGTGCAGAAGATGCAAATTCAACAGGGTTCAACGGTCTCCGTTCCTAGGAAACGTGGATCCGCACGTCCAGGATCAGGCCACGTCAGATGCCGTTTTCCTCCCCCCAACTTTCTGTCCCGGGTCCTGAGGGAAGAGGCTGCAGCGTCCGGGGGCAGCTGCAGCCTCCTTCCACGGCCCGGTGCTTGTGTGTGTGTGTGTGTGTGTGTGGTGGCCCGGACGCCGAAGTGACGAGCCTTGTGGTGCAATCGACGTCTGCACCGTCCCCCGGACTGACAGGACCGGATGTCCAATGAAATAAGTCGACATATTGAGGTTGTCAAATCAAAGCCAAAGAGGAGGCGCCGTCCCGTCGTCGTCTGAATTACGTCATGCACAAACAGCTGGTCGTTGGCAAAAAAAAGAAAAAAAAAAAAGAAAAAAAATCTGAAAAAATGTAGACCAGCACAGCGACTGAGAACGGAACCCGGGCTGGAGCCCTCCACAAAATATTTCGCTTTTAACGATGTGGCAGCTGGAGCGTGTGGGCTCAGGATGTCGCCCTCCGAGGCTCCTCTGGCTTGTTTACACCTATCTCTGCGCTCTCGGAGGTGAGTGTGTGTGTGAGTGTGTGTGTGTGTGTGTGAGTGTGTGTGTGCGGCTTTGATTCGCGGGGAGCTGTTCCTTTTGTCGTGGTGCTGAAATCCTCCACAGGAACCACCACCAGCAGCAGCAGCAGCAGCAGCAGCAGCAGCCTCAGACTCGCATCCCGCCTCTGGCTGGGAGTCCGGGCTCCGCAGACGCTCGCTCGCAGCCTCGGCTCCACTAGCGTGTCGCACGGGGCCGGTCGTGGCTGATTGTGGCACACAGCACGTTGACAGATGCCCCTGTGGGTTGTAAGGCTGCGATCCTGAGGGCGGACTGTGGCCACAAGAGAGCCCGTCAGGCTGGGCGCCTTCATCGCGCCGCCTCCGGGTTAAAACCTATTGGTTTGTTGTGGTTTCGCCTTGTTGGACAAGGCAAAGTTAAGGCATGTTGACACAGTCCAAAATATGAGCAGATTCACGTGTAAGTCAAAGATTGTTGTTCCTTTAAATTCATCCGGATTCAATACAGGAGTGAAAATGGGCAAGTTTAGTAGGATAACGTGTCACAATAAAGAAGTTAGACATATTCAATCCATTTCATTTAAGCCCTTTATTAGAGAAATGCCCCAAAGTACTTGTGTCTTCATTCTGTCTCTGTTTTTGTCGTAAAAATCATGGATGTGGAGAGTGTTTTTCCAACGTTCTGAGCTCCATCCACCAACACCTCTGTGCTGCTTCATGACAGGAGCGCGAAACAAAAGCTCCAGTGCTCAATTGTGGGACAACAATGAATGCACAGCGACAGCACACACTGTACCGGCTGTGGTCTGTGAAGACATTAAAGATCTGTGTGAGGATGTTGCAGCCCCTCCACGGACTTGTTGCTGTTTTTGCTCCTTCACTTTTGCCAAATCTGTGTGAAGGCTGAAAGCCCCAAACCCCCCACTTTGCCCATTTGTCTTGTACATTTTATGCTCAAGCATTACGTCTTATTGAGAAGAAGATGCAGGAAGTGAATAACGTTTCATGTTGTTTGAATGTTTTTTTTGCTTTGTCTGTGAGACTGGAAGTGGAATGTGTTTGCGGGGATAGCAATGTTAAAGCAGTTAAATTGTCATTGTTACAGATGGTCCCTTTATGAGCTGCTTCTTCCCAGATTTGTAAAGGCAGGGAGTTTACCAGAGCATCCTTTATTTGTGCCGTTTTGAAAAAGTAAAGTTTTAGGATGATCCAGCTAAGCATCCAAGAATAAATCTGTAGTGGAGATGACGAAAAATGGGATTATCTCTATATTAAGCCTCTAACAGAGTAAAACAGTGGTTGGGAGGCGCTCATTGAAGAGATTAGTGAAATCAAAGCTATGCTGTAAGAAGACTGTAAGCAGGCTGCTGCCATTTTTTTCATCCTAAAATAAAATATCTTTATTTAGCTGGTACACAAGCATCTTTAGATACAGTATTTGCCGTGTTTACACCTCCACGCGTCAGTGTCGTTACAGTGTGTGGCTGCCGTTGCACTTCCTTTGCAGAGTCTTGTTTTCACATAGACCAGAGTTTGATGTGCATATGGCGTATCCTGAAGAACAGCTTTCAGTCAGCTATTTAATTTATCACAACAATCCCATAAACCCGTATGTCGACAGCATCCACCTATATGTACTGTAGCTAATCACAAAGCACTCAGAGATCTAGTAGCAAACGCTGGCAACTGCATGTTTGTGACGCGTATTGTTTGCATATATAGGCAGGTGTGCAGGACAATAAATGACGACTAAAAATAATGCTCCGCACGCTGCTAGTCAACACTTTAAATTGCTGCATTTAGATACAGCTGAAGAATAATTTAAATACTATTTGAAGCGTTTGTGCACGCCAAAGAGGTAAAATCATAAATAAAACCAGCTCGGAGAAAACTCGGACGAATAAATACATTTTGATGTAGTTTGAACTGATTTTCTTTGTTTCTACGACTTGCAATCATGTTGAAACGCTTTGTGGAGAACCTGACCTCCAAGTTGGGAGGTCAAAGAATGTCTGGAAGTCTATTTTTTTAAGTAGTTAATGTTGGATGTTTTTTTTTTTTTTTGGCTGGTAGTGATGAGTAATTCATTCTAATTTCATCATACACAAGCAGTCCTAAAATGTCCAGATGTGCACCATTAGTGGCTTTTGATCATCAAACATCTGTCCAATCAGCAACTAATTGACTAGTTACCACACGCCACACCTTTTAGTGATCTTACCTGTGGCAGGGAGAAACCCCCACTGCTTCTCGCACAAGTAGAACAAGCAGCGGGCTCCCTCCTCATCCTCGCCTTCCATGTAAAGCAAGGACAAAGAAGAGCCCCAATGTAAAGGAGGGTTCACGTATGATGCAGATAGCAGACCTGAGGAAGGCTGGGATGAGAATGAAATAAAAGCTGGGAGCCTTATATGGGATTAGGCTTTAGCTCTTGACAGCATGATTGCCTTATTCTTTCGACTTTCTGCCTCCTTATTTTGTGACTTTAGTATTCAAGGTTGCCTCCATAGGTGAGAGCCAGTGTGAGCTTTGAGGACTGATAATAGTGTGGGGGAGCGGAGCGGAGCGGAGCCATTTTTTCTCTTTTTACTAACACATTAGGACACGCTGCACATTCAAGAAAACCTTTTTCCCCGCACATCCGCACCTCAGCGCCTCGTGCTCGTCATCATCACCATCAAGGCGGAAAGCCGAAACAATAGCAGCTGCAAATGAAGGCATTAGTACAGTGAGTTCACTTACTGTCTCACTACAACTTGTAAATGAATTGGGCTCGTGCTGCTTTAGAGGCGCAAGCTTTTCCTTGCATCCTCAGTGCGGTTTTGCACTGTTTTCGTACAAATTGCAAGAAAAAAACGGTGAAATACATCATCACAGGTATTTCCAAGTGGAGATGCACAGATACAAAGGGTGTGTGCTGCAAACGTGAGGCGTTCTCCTCCGGCGACACATCATTGTTCCCATGAAATGCAGCTGCCTTCTTTCTTATCTACTTATGTTAATATTGATGATAACACTTACCAACCAGATACAATATGTTCTAGCAATTAACTGACTCACACACGATTTCCCTCCGATTTTGCCCACCCACAGGCTTTGCTCACTGCCAGCCTGGCACGTGTAGGTAATGTGGCAGATTACACCTGTCACTGCTTTTGCTGCTTTTATGTGCAGATCCTTCGGTGGATGTAATCCAAGGATTTGACATTATGCAGGACGCGAGTGAGCTTGGAAAGAAGACGCTTCGAAAGAAGTTAAAGTCTGCGATCACGTATTTAAATAATGTAGCTCTCCACAAACTGTTTTCTCGCTCAGTCAATGTGGACAGAGATCTTTTATGCCTATATTCTGTTTACAAGAATGAAAAATCTTTTTACCTGCGTGCACTCAATCGTAGCTCATTGATAAATGCGTCAGTGGCGTGGGGATGGCAGCGTCAGTCTGCACTTTGCCTATTGCTGAAATACCTCTACAACTATTGGACATTTTTGTGCAAGTATTAGCAGCTACCTCAAGATGACTTCGGATGACTTTTCTGTAGCACTTTATCAAGTATTAATTTCAGTTCAGAATGTATTCTTCAATGTTGACAAGATATTGGGGCGTGCACACTCTGGGGTTCCCAGGAATAAATCCTTCTTTTTCTACTGGCTTTTCAGCAGGTCACAATTTGAACCGTCAAATTGATGGGATACTTTGTTTTGGCAAAACTAAAGACATCCCCATTGATCTCACCTTTATTTTGTGTGTGTTGTGAGTGTTAGCATGCCGACACGTTAAAGTTAGATGGTAAATGTGCCACCGATCATACTTCATGGTAGCACTGTCACACTTCTCATGTTAGGAATAACAGCAGTTTGTCACAGACTCTTCCTTGTCTTTAGATGATTTTTTGGGGGGGATTTCTTTTCCTTTTCCAATTTGATGGACAGTCCTGTATATTCTACAGCTTGTCATTGAGCCGGATCGTTGTTTTATTTTGGTATAGGTGAATTAAACTCGATATGATTTAACTTGTATGTCTGGGTTTAGGTCAGAGCAGTTCTGTGCCAGTGTACAGCGCCACAAGACTGTAAACTCTTAGTCTTGTTGATCAAATGTAGCTGATTGCTTTAATTTTCTAAAAGAGGTTATGTGCTAGTGTTTATCCTGACATTTCCCTCTGGCTCTCTTCCAACAGATTGCCTTTTTGTGACTGAATACTTCACCCGTACGCCTCGTAAGCTGAATGCTTTCAACTCCTTCGCCAGTGTGGAACTGTTCCACTTCAGTGTGCCTGACGACACCATGATGGCTGTATGGAACCTCATCACCTTCAAGGAACAAGGGGGCACGTTTGGAGACAGCTGCCCGAACCGGAATGTGACTGTGTAAGAAAATGTGTCCCAACCATCTTCTCTCTTCTTCCTTTGCTTGTGTTCAGCTTAATGTGTGGATTCTGTTCTTTTATTGAGGTTGCATTTAGAAGCTGAGATCTGGTCCTTCTACATAGATAATAATCTCAAATGCTTTACCTTTGGTGTCAGGTATGACCGACAGCCTCTTCCTCTACAGAGGAATTCCGTTAAAGCATTAGCTGCACTTAGCTTTTCATTTTGCCCGTCTATTTTTATCGTTTCAGTTAGCAGTAGCTGGTTTCTCAGGTGACTCTATGTCCCTGTGATGTTGCGATTGACGTGGTTGTCACATACAGCATGTAAGGCTGAACGTCAATATTTCATATTTTAAATAGACAATGCCATCTGTGCTCGTGCTGTCAGCTGTTCTACGGGTGGATTTCAGATTGAGCAGATGCTGCTGTTGTTTTATGAAAACATTAGGCCTAACAGGAGTTGAATGTTGGCTTTGTGATTAATAGGTACTTCAGGTCTGGGGCGCCGCCAGTAATCAACCCGCTGTACACCCGCTTCCCTCGGGATACAGTCGTCCCAGGATCCTTTGCTGTGACTCTGACGTGGACTCTTCCAAACCGTACAACAGGAGCGTTCAATGTGACCAGCCCGCTCCCCGGAGACTGGTTCCTAGCCGCACATTTACCCAAGGATGAAGGCAAAATCTCAGTCAAGGTGAGTCTGGCCATTCATCGCATGAATACAGCTTGTGTCATGTAGCAATTTGAGCCCGAGAGTTTTCACCTCGGTGCCGTTAACTGTGTTGTTTTTGCACTGCACCTTTTGCACAGCACATACTTCGATCCATAATAGCAGAAAACAGACAGGTGAAGCAAATTCTCTTAATGGCTCGGTTCCATTACGTCTCCCAGTAAACCATGCCAGTGAGAGAGCTTGTCCAATACAAGGACACTGGGATGAGCTCAATTAAATGGAATGCAGTGGTTTTTAACGGTTTCCATTGCACCTGTGCCTTTCCCGCTATGACAAATCAAAGTCCCTGTTGCGAAATGCTCTTTCCTCAGAGGTCGTGTTATAAAAAGTAATTTTTCTGTTGGCAACGCTTGTTGTTTTTTCAGCTATAGTCACTTTTGCTGCTCAAGATTGACCCCATTCATACTTTAACAAGACTAAAAGCCTACAGCCATGCTAGCCTCTGCAGGATTCTATGTCAGCACGGTGCGGAATTTAGCATCATGTTCTCAATTAAAATATGAACGTTTATCTGATGGTGGTGCTACATTATATTGTAAGTAAGTTACTCACCCAGTGAAAAGCATGCATTGTGGGGTACTTACACATTTCTGTACGTTTATAGTTTATTGGATAGTTGTGAATGTGACCTTCTGCTAGTGCTTGTTGGGAGTTAGACGATCACCAGTGTAAGTTAGAGTCATTCTAAGGGAATCATGAACATTTTCACGTTCATCAGGACCAGGGTTTTAGATGTGCTAACTAATACACCAGCATTAATATTCAAAGAGAAAGATCTCATTCAGCATCTGCTTGTAGCAGTAAATGAAAAGCTTTGACCACTTATTGTGTCATAAATTTCTCACTAATGGAAACTGGCAAAATGAAGGCTTATTTATATATAAGTGTTATGTAATATAATTTAAATGCAATTTACATCGAAACCATGTTCTTCATGGTTACTTAACTGCTCTTTTTGATAGAAAAAAGTCAAACAAACATCACATAAGCATTCGCCAGGATTAGTATTCCAGCTTGTGTTGCAGAGCTTAAAGAAGCAGAACAGTGTCGGAGGGTTTTTTTTTTTCTTTCATCTCATCATGTTCTCCTGTTTGGCCACATAAACACCTGCTGATTTTCATTTCAGGCAATTTATTTGTCATTGGCATGGTGTTCAGTTGTGCTTCCTTTGTGGTTTCCACTGGTTGGCAAAGTGCAGCCGCACAACAATCAAAAATATCATCAAAAGTTGCCATCAACATTGTATGTAGAAAAGAACTGGTTTGCTTTGGGGACACTGAAAAGAAGCCACCGTGGCTAAAATGTGACCAGATTCCACTGACACACTATATAGATGGAAATGGCATACCTTTCATAAATTCTGCTTTCTGAAGCAACTTTCTAGCAGCCGGGATATTTTCTTGAAACGTGGGTGAAAGCAGCGCAAGCAAAGCAGGGGAATCCACACAGCGCTTATAACAATCTCTCTTAAATATTGGATTTATAACGCGACGTGTAAAGATTTAGGAGCCACAAGCAAAGAAGCACTGATGCTGTCAAACACATAATTTCCTTTGGTAGTTTCACTTGCTAAGTGGTCTCTTGTTACACTTAGGAGACGCCACGAAATATGCATTTACACGACGCGTATATTTCATTCAGACGTTACTGTCTGTGAATTATTAGAGCTGTGTGTGTCCTTGCAGTACTTTGGTGTTTTTTTTCCATTATTTACTCCTTTGTTACTTCATTATATTTAAGAAAACAAAAGACACCTCGTTGCACGCCTGGTTGCATGATGCACAGGCTCCCGAGACTAATGTGAAGTCATTACCTGTAGAAATATTGGGGTGAATGAGGAAAATCATGGTAAGTGATAAAAGCAGAAAATAATCTTAAATGCTTTACTCATATGTCCGACCATCTTTGTGCTTTTAGAAATTCTTTGGTATGAGTGTAGTGCTGAAATCTGTCCTGTGTCTGGGTGACAGTGACATGGTTAGTTTAAGGCTGTGGTGACACAGGAATAAAAGGCAAGGGTTGTGAAAAAGACAAAATCTTATGTCAGATAATCTGTCACAATAATCAAGTGGTAACTCAAATCATTTGAAACTGAAAATCATCTTCTTTTCATTCACTTTTCCCAGTAATCCATTGTTTAAAAATATCTTAGAGTTTTATGATGATCATTAAATTCAGGGATTGACACGGTGGTTTGCCAGTATATATTAGCCTTCTATTAAATGCTGGATATTGGCCAGTCAGCACTGTCTACTGTCAGGACAATAGAGCTCAGTGTGAGAGTGCAGATATGGAAAAGTCTGCAGAATAAGCCATTAAATATATTATTTCACACACTATAATGGACAAATTAAATATTTTTTCTGTTGTATGTTAGCACAATTCTTCATCCAAACGCCAGACAAGCTGGGTTTCCTTTGCTCATTACTGTTTGCACACCTTTACCTTCTAATCTCATACATTCTGACATATTCATGTGATAAATGCCTTCTTTATGTGATTTTAAATTACACTGAGACGTTTTTATTTCTCTCATTGGAGTGTGAAAATAATAACATGAAAAACCCCTTTAAAAATATTGCAGTTTAAAACAATAATGCTACTAATTAGACTCAGAGTGGTCATAGGTGGTTACGTCCATTGCAGCCTTATTGCAATGTATTGCATTAGATTTTCGAAATGTACCTAATAAAAAGGGAAGTACCCCAGAGTTTTCGCTAAAATTGTATCGTCTCAGGGTGTCTTTCTGATTGAAGGAGCTAAAATAATGCCATTAGTCAGGGTTTCAATGGGGAAATTTAGTGCTTTATAGCCTAAATGTAGTTTTTAGAGGATTTAACATCCTGCCAAGACTAAAATTCTCAGGAAAATAAATTAATCCTTCTATCTTTTTTGGCATGAAAATGGTCAAATTGAAACGTATTGAACACCATCAAAAGCTGCCTGCAGTTACAGCGTGAAAAGATTGGCCCCCAGAAGCCCATATTCACTAAACCCTAATTAAAACACAACTTGGGCTTCGCGACACACGTGCAGGTCCAACTGACAGGCTGTAATAAATCAAAGGGTCACCTCAGCAGCTCCTGGACTAATGGCATGCCACAGTAATTGTGGCTTAAGCAGGAGAGGTGAGCTGACAAGAACGAAGAACCTAATTTGGAATTCACACCTGTCCTTTTGCATCAGGTGCAAAAGGCCCGTGTTCCTTCTAAAACCAATTTTTTTTCACAACAGATCAGGTGTAGAATCAATGGCCAGCCTCCTGGCTCTAAGTCATTCTGTCTGTTCTGCTCATCTCACAGAGTAATGTGCATCAAGCATTAATGGTTCAGAACAACATGAGCGAAATAACGGGTGCGTGTTACGCTGTGTGGCAGGCAGAGGGAGGACAGAGTAATATTAATCCAGGAGGCTGACAGGCTTTATGCACACAGTCCATTAGGAATTTTCAGCCAGTCTGAATGATACCTAATCTCCTCTTTGCGAGCTTTTAAGAAATATTGGCGAGTTAACCACTGAAGTACCTATCTAAACTACTGCTGTCGTATCTTTGCAGGGTTTGTCTGAAGAATGCCAGTATTTGTTCCAGCCTCAGCTTATTGTCCAGAGGCTAATTGGGATTTCGGTGCTTTATCCTGGATACTTCATTGACCAGATGATCCCCGTCCATAACAGATCAGCGCTTTATAAGTAAGTGTTCTATCTGAGCATCTGTAAAACCAAAAGTTAGGAATGCTTTTCTTTGAAATGACATGCCTAACTTTGGACTACTGGAGAGAAAAATAACCTTTTTTTTTTTTTTTTTCGCTTAATCTACCTCCCGAGGCCACCTCTTCATCTTAAGTTATGATTTTCCTGGAGTCTTTTCTAGAAGCTCATCTTGCATTTTCATTTTAAACAGATGCAATTTCAAAGTGTGAGCACCTTTATTAACTTCCTCTCCTCTAAAAGTTGTCTTGTGAGCAGAGCAATATGATATTTTTTAAGGTTTATTTTCATTCATTAATGATTTATTTAGGGTGCCCAAAGAGAGGAGCATTAGCTAAATATATGAGTGCTGCGTAATGCTACTGCAAACACTCACCTGATACCCCAAAGTAGTTGGTGCATAGGTTTCTTTTCTAAGAATGTTCATTCATTAACTTGAATGCGTTTTATATTTCTATATTTTCTGTACTGTACATAAGTGTTATTTTTTGCCTAAAACGTGTGTCTGTGGTCTCTCTCTGTGTGTGTGTGTGTGTGCTTGTGCAGAGTGTTCATCCCAAATTATATATCAAAGGTGAAGGTTCAGCTGGTAAACTGCAGCACCAAGAACAAGAGTAGTGACAGTTGTCCCGTGGTGCTGAAGATAAGAGCGCGGGCGCCACCGGTGCATAACTCAAGTGCCCTCGACTGCAGGGAGTGGAACCCTTGTGAATTAGACACCCTCGTACCTGCCTGGGAACAATGGTACTACATCCTGGTGGAGAGATATCTAAGTAACTCGGATGTATACTTCCGCATCGGGGTGCAGGTTACAGGTGCGTGCGTTAATCTCATTTTTTCCTTAGATAAACCTGCAGTATTATATTAGAAAAAAACTAATAGCAAAAAGATTAGCCCTCATCAGTCTGACCATGCAGGTAGGAGGACTCTTCAATCCACTGTTTATTTTATTAATTTTGAAGAGATACATTACAAAATAATTCAATTTCAAGTGGGCTTATGAAACTTAGGGTGAACAGCAGCTTTTATAGCCAAATAATAGTGCCAAATGTGAAAATATAGTGTAATAGTAGCACCAGCATATAGGAGTCATAAAATCAGCAGACTGACTCAGTTCTGTTAGTCATGCGAGACAGTAAAGGTATTAAAGCAAAACTATTAAGTGTACAAGAGTGTGTTTCATAAAACTTTTGGCATGTTGCACTTATAGTGATATTTAACGAGTCTTATTGGAATGGAGTCCAGTTTAGATGGTAAAATAAATATATACTGCGTGTACATTTTCATTTGTGGTTGAACAAGAAACATTAATGCACAAATTCAGACAGAATAACTATGTGATATCATTTTCTTCACCTTTTACTCCTGCCAGGCTACTACCACTCCGGTACTCTGCATGCATGAATATTAAAATGCCCACTCATCAGAAGCATCCGACATTCAAACACTGATGTCCTTTTGGTGTTTTTATAGTGCGTATTTCTATTCTGTGTTGAAAAACCTTAATGTGGGACAAGTCTCTGGCACATTTTGCTTTTAGAGTGTTACTGCATTTCATTTTTCTTTAAAGCACAATATATTAGCACACCAGTTGCTTCTTGTCTCCATGTGCGCCTGCAAGTCTAATCAGGGCTTTGGAAATTGCAGCATGTAAATTACTGTATAAGTGAGAGCATTTTAACCAGTTTTTCCCAATTAAAGTAAATCAGTTAAGTATTAATAAGTGGCAATGTGCTGGATTTTCTCTTTTCCCTCAGTTTGTTCTAATAAATTGTGATAACATTTAACGCCACAATCTTTTAGCTGTTTTACTTCCAGTGTTCATTATTCTACTTCCCGCTGCTCTTGATTTGTAATTTAAGATGATAGTACCGTGCTTTTTTTCATAAACCTGAGAACTCATTAATTATGCCAAACAAAGCTCAAGTAGATTTCTGCAGCATATAATATCCAATATTCAAAATGACTGTGTAAAACTGAAATGCATTATGCCTTTCAATTTGCACAAGCATTCTTGAAAACATGACTGATTCTTAGGTGGAGCTGTGTCGTTTTATCACTGATATGTGGAGTGGAAATTGGATTCTGGGCATGTATTTTGAAAAGGGAAAGAGGAGACTAGAGACAGCCAGACCATTAAGAGGCTTGTTCAAGAAAAGACCGGAGCTCAAACTGAGCTGATTCATATGGGTTTTGCTAAGAGGCCAGTGATACCACGCTTAAGTGCTACATGCTGGTTTTAGGGTCGTGGAAAGCGAGATATTCTTTATGCTCACTCCACAGGGATGGCTCACAAATCAGTGGGAAGTCCACTCCCATGTTGCAAACACCTCCCTCTGTTCGACACTGTACAATGCACTTTGTCACCATGGCAACACAGACACTAATTATTCACACTCTGTCTATCCCCCTTCCTGCCAGGCAGATCTTACTTGACCTTTTGTGGATTTAAATTGAAGAACACCTCAGGTTCAGGGAAAAGACCATCTGGAGTCGTCACCTTCTCCTGCTTTCTCGCTGTTATCGGTTATTGTTGTTAAGAGCCGTGTGTGCCCTTATTTGAAATCACTCCAATTTACAGGTATCGCAGCAGCTGCCTAGACGGAGAGTGGTAAAACTAGGCTGCACTTTATTATTTATTATTGTTGTTTATACAATATTTTCACTGCAGGTGTCTTGCCCTCAATAGATTATTGGGCATCGAAGAGAGTTGATGCAGTGATGAAAGAAAAACGAAGCCAATTCTTTGGGTTCTGAATGTTATCAACGAATATGTGTACACAGCCCCTCTGTTTTAACCAACCCACACAAAAGACAGATGCAAAAAAAAAAAAAGCGTTGACTCTTGCAATTTCCTGGTTTTCGGCATAAATTGGTCATGAAATTTAAACAGATTTTCCCCAAAGTCAAAAAATATCAACAGTAAAATATTTTTAAGCTGGTAAAACACAAACAGTCTTGATCTTTTGTGTATGTTTTGAACAAACTCATTTAAACTCAGGAAACATACGAAAGTGACGGTGGCAACAATAAGCTTCTGATGTCACTAAAGATCAACTGGAGTCAGGTGTTAACAAACCAATCAAATGAGAATGGAGGCGTGATTTAGAGCTACCTTGAGTTATAAAAACACTCAAATAATATCTGTGTGCTATTCACAAGCTGCATCAGAGCCATGCGTCATAAAAAAGACCTGCTATCAAAGATGTTGATTTGGATGGAGCTGGAAAAGGCCAACAGATGAAACTTAAAGACTTCAGATATGAAACAATCCCCAGTCAGACATCTTGTCTGTAGATGGAGAGTGTTTGGTGGCGAGTGCAAACGAGGTAAAGAGAGATTGTTTGGCTAAAGAATTGAAGGAGCCACTGGGGTTGGTTAGCAGCAGGGTGGCCGTCCACAAGCTGAGGCTCAGAAGAACCTGGGTGACGACCCTAAACATCGAAGTAAATGTAGTGCAGAATGGCTTCAAAGGCACAAAAATCCACCTGCTGGAGTAACTCATCAAAGGCCAATGCTCAGCCAGATGCTTCGGAATAACCGTGACCGTTCACGCCCGGCGTTCTAAGAATATGGCTGAGCTGAGGCAGTTCTGTAAAAATGGTCCAAAGCTGCTGTTGAACATTGTGCAGCTGTGATCCACAGCTGCAGGACGTGCTTGCTTGATGTTAATTCTGCCGAAGGTGGTTCGGCCAGTTATTAAAACACTGTTTTCATCACTTTTCACACTTTGTCTGTTTAGCTGCTGTGCTCCACAGACATGAAAGATCATGACTGTGTTTTATCAGCTTACAAATATTGCGTCTGTTGATATTTGTGACTTTGGTGAAGATCAGATCACATTTCACGACCAATTTATGCAGAAAACCAGGAAATTGCAAACAGTGCCATTATTTTTTCTTGCAAAACACATATAGCCACGTGCAATATATTTGGTTATTTGCTGATTTTACACAGATTTTATTTGTTTCAACTGCAGTTATTTGCCTAGAGCCTGCAATATTGCTATTTGAGTATTTTTAGGAGAGCTTCAGCTGCTTGAACGGACATCAAAATACTTCAAACCCTTTCAGAAACAACGCTATGCAAACAAGACTGAGCTAGAAAAGCCTTTGAAATCCTTTTCCCTTGGGGATTGGTGGTATTTTATGGTCCTTTGCCAGTTTCCATCAATGGCCATTTTGCAGAGAGTTCCTTTGTGCTGAGTTTAAACATACTGTGTGCAATAATTGTGAATATGTGTCTCATTAAAAAGCATGTACAGTGCTGAACCTTGCTGTTTACATTGCGGAAGGGAGCCGAAGGGAATCATTTCAAACATTTGCAGAAAAATTGGTAGCTCAGCATGTATAATAATGCACTGGTTTGGTTATTTCATGTTTGTTTGAGATTTTGACAGAGATTGGTTGTTTTTTTTATCGACTTGAGTGTGTCTTATTGAAATTGACTCACAGAATATTACATTACGCAACGGCGACGTTGCAAGGTGCGTTTGAAGCCTTCGGAAACAAACCACCCATTAATCTCACTCCAGAACCTGATTTACGGATTTCATTTGTGAATCTTTCTTCTCTGAACAGATTGCTCCAAGCCCAATTTGTCTAAGGACCAAGCACAGTCCAGCTCCTCCATGAACATGCCTCAGTCTTTTGGAACAGCGATGGGTTTCTCGCTGTCTGACACGCTGGCGATGGCAGCCCTGCCCAGCCTGTCACACAACGCCAGTCACTTGCACACCTCAGAGGACAGCATCATTTACCTCGCCCCCACCGCTGACACTAACAAGTGCTGGCCGATCCGTCCCACTCTGCGCAATGAACTGGACACCTTTTCCGTTCACTTCTACGTCTTCTTTGGTCCGAATATATCGATTCCTCCAGACAGAGCCGCTGTGTTTGCCATCAACTTAATGCCCGTGTTAGACAGTGGAGGAGTCCTCAACATGGAGCTAAAGCTCAACATGGTGAGTTCCTCACATTCCAGCACTGCTGTTCCCAGTATCCATGACATCATTCATTACACAAAACTGGACGCCTGCTATAGCTGTAACTACAAAGTATTTCTGCAAGAATAATTTAAATTTCTATACAGGAAAAACAGGGCTAGATTGTAATAGAGATGCCTAGAATTAGTGAGTGAAGGGGAAATCTCCAGCTGACAAGGGTGAATAATTGGGCTCACATGTCTGGCTGAGCTGGGCTGCTAAATATGGATGCTCGTATGGCTGAAGACTTTGTAGTGGGAACTGAAAGAGATCACAATGAAACAGGCGCCAGTGTTTGGGCTTGTGACATATGTCTCTAATTGAGAGCAAACAAAATACAAACTTCAGCCAAACGGGATCTGATACGTCTTTGTTAAGCTGTCCTTCAGATAGTAATACCATTAGGAATGCACCTGCAGTTGCTCTGAACGTCTACAGGGAGCCAGAAACTGGAGCGCTATAGGCTGGCAGATGGACTTTTAAAGATTTTACTTGCAATAGAAGGCAAAGCAGCCAGTGTTGAAATAAGCAGAGGATGAAGGATAACTCGGATATCTTTGATTGTTCAGTTCAAAGGCATATCCTGACATTTTGGGAAATATGCTTTTTTCACTGTCTCCCTGGGAGTTAGATTGATATCAGTTTCATCTCCCTGCATTTAGAAAAGGTTTTGGTCAAGGGCATCTTTGGCCTAGAGTACCTGTACCTTGCCGCAAAAGACAGAAGCAGGTGGAAATAGATGTTCTTAAAAACAAAAATTGAAACACCCTTCCAGCAGTTTAAAATAAACCAACGTTACCGCAAGGTCCCAGTGATTGTTTTAGCACCTTTGATCAGCAAATGGGGTTGGTTTTGGAAATACAAGTTTATAGTTTTAAATTGTTTATTAAATTTTTCCTTGTGCGCAAGTTCATTACTGTAGAAACAACAGTATCTATCTACAGCTACAGTTTTTATTTTCATTTTAGAGAATATGTTACATGTTTTCCAACAAACCAGCCTCTGATAAATTCAAATATTGGTCAGGGGTTGTCCGGAGTTAAAAACGTGCAGTGTAAAAATACATTGATATTGATTTTTTGACTGACAGGTCTGGTTTCTAGTTCTAAAATTTGCTGCTTCTCTCTCTAATTAGCCTCTTTAAAGTTGAACCTAATCATGACAGCAGTACACTTGAATTTAACTTTCAACTAAGCCCCTAGGAACCTTCCACAGACATTTTTTATTACTATTTTCTAAGTTTCTGAAAATATTGTCACATAAATGGGTAATAAGAAATAATTAGCCTCTACCTGTAAAAATAATGGGTTTAACGTTTTTAAAATGCAGGTTCCGTGTTGTTTCTTCCTGCTCCTAGAATTTGTAATAAGCTAGACTAAACACATCTTTCATTTCTACCGAACACACAGAGAGGAAATTGATAATCGATCTTGTCATCTCAGTCCCAGTACGAAGGCAAATAGGCATATTTCCAAAACTGTCAGAGAAAAATACTATCAAGGAAATTACAATAATTGACGGAATAATTCATTTGTTGCTTGATTGCTTGGTTGACGGGTAGTTAGTGGCTACCTCACACAAAGGTTTTTATACTGTCCCCCTGTTCACGTGTGCTTCATTCTACAGTCCAGCCATCTTGTTTTTATGCCTTTGTGTTGTGGGATTTTCCAAACCTCATGCATGCTTGGGCAACCACCGACTCCCTCCACCCTCCATTTCCTGCCCCAGTACAGTCATAAGTCTTTAAACTTGGTTGATTTTTACTCTGTGGATTCTGCAGATGTCACAGAGACAGTATGCTGTGATGAAACCTGGTCGTGATTGTTGTATGAGCTGCGAGATGTATTCTTCAGAGAGGTTGTCATGATATATTATTCTATGGACAGATTTCTCCCCCCTCGGCGATGATCTGTCACTTGCTTGTCACAGGCGCAGGATCCAGTCAGCCACTGCCAGTGGGGGACTATGGCAGATTTGCAGGGCTTTAGGAGACAATAACTGGAGCTGCTTGTCTGCCTTGCATCACTTTCTCTGAAAGTGTGTGAAAGGAATGCATATGGCTTTTATTTCTGGTGATAGCTCAACTTGCAGTGGAACGGTTTTATCGCTTCATATCCATTTTTCAAAGTTTTCCTTAGGTACAGTACAGTGGGTCTTTTGCAGAGAGAAATAGTAAGACCTGAGCATTTGTCTTAAGGCGCTATCGGTGCATGCCTTGTTAGCTCACAGTCGTTCACGGTGTGATCTACCGAGTACGCATGCCCAAAGCGAATTACTGTAATCACCGTCTTCAGGATTTCACTGACCTCTTGGTGATTTTTCAGGCCTAAAATGCCTGATTTCAGGCTTTTCTAAAAAGATGTGATGCATGCTACAATGTTTTATGATGTTTTAAATTGCAAGGTCACGCAGAATTTACAGGGGATTCGTTTGAAGTAATTGTTGCACTGTATCGCAAATTCCTGGAGGGACTGATTAATGAAACAATGAGTATGACATATGGAGGATAAATAAAATTTTCAAAAGTACAAGAAATATTTTTAAAAGTGTATACAACTATTATGTACCCACACATGTGTTTAAATATTTAGTTTCACACAGGTATGGTAAATCTTCTCTAATACGTTTTCCTGTAGGGGGGTATTTTATTTTCCTTCTCTGTTACTTGGGCGGCTGTGGCTCCGTTGCTAAGGCAGTTGTCCACAGATCACAGGGTCAGTAGCTCAGTCCCCAGTCCCCCTCTGGCCACAGGCCAAAGTGCCGCTGGGCCAGATACTGAAGCCCAAGTTGCTCCTGGTGGGTCAGGCGAGCAACCTGCAGCCGCCCCCACCATCAGCGTGTGTGTGTGTGTGTGGGTGTGTGTCTGTGAATGGGTGAATGAGAGGCTACATTGTGAAGTGCTGTATAAACAGAAATTTACCATTTACCGTTTACTTTTGAAAAGTCATTCCAAGATCCCAAGAGTAGTGCAGCAGGCCATTAATAAAATAAAGTCTCTTAAAAATAGTCACTGCCTGTATCAATTTGTCTACGAACATTGTTTCTAATTTAATTATTTTCAACTGAAGCCAAATTTTAAAAAAATGTTTATTAATGCTAAATGCTAAGGTTGCACGCTTATTTTACTCATATCCAGTTTGAGTCGAAACATTGGACTGTTGAATATGTTCCTGAGCAAATTTAAAACTCATCATGGAGTTTACTGGAATTATTATTTCACTGGAATTAGTTTGTTCACTGGGATGTTCCCCATTTAGTGTAGATGCCATGTTCATTCATGTTCTTGAACCATTTGGCCTTATGTTCTGACTGGCATATGTCATCAGCAAAATGCTGGGAAATGAAGAAAAGAAAAAAGCCACATGAGCCCACAACTGCCATTTATTGTTATTATTTGTGTGTGTGCATTTTTAAATCAGAGTTGAGTTGTCCATATTTTGGCAAAACCTCTAAAATGATGTTTATAAAGGCATATTTTCTGCAGTAGTTCACATCAGTTAGTAACCTTGAGCACTGCATTGCAGGAGATGATGCTCCTGAGTAAATTATGCCCTTGCCAATCACATACCAGCATCATAACTAACAGCTGCATAATGCATCTGGCATATAAATCACATTAATAAATGTGATTAATGTACAGTGTAATAGCAGTGTTCTCAACAATGTTACAAAGTGTTTTACAAGTAACATCAATAAATAAAACCCCAAACAAATTAACATGACAACTCCAGACGTGAATTTAAAATAGGTGCAAAACCCGGCAAAGCACAACAAGAATTGGACAGAAATTAGCAACATCCCTGAGGACAGAAAGATTCAAGAAGTGATTGAAATCCTCTTCGAATAACTGCCTAATGCACAGCACAGATGCAGCGTACTGAGGTCAGCTTGAAAGGAAAATGATATGAGTCGGCGTGAGCCTCTGAAGTTATCAGTGAAATCATAATTTCAGCTCCACACAGGCAGGCAGAGTGGAGTCGAAAACAACAAACTTCCTGGTTTCTATAGCACACGGATGGTCCACATGATAGATTTGAGAAAGATCAAATATATCAGCAAACAATCATCTGCATCTTCAGAACATCTTGCTTCCTTAATTTAACGTGTTTCCTGTTGAAACAGGATGTTTATGAGCTTATAACGTGAAAGGATCATTTGTCAAGGTGGTAACCAGTGGCATGTGAGGCCTGTGGTAATACACTGACCCTTAAAATACACTTCTCCTGAATGCTTTTTGTTAATATAATTATGTAATAGAAATAGAAACGTTTCTAGGATAAAGTATCGTGTTTTCCTCGTTTAATAGAAATAATATAACATCATATGTTAACCCTAAAAAAATAGGAATTTTTTATATTCCAATAGCTTGCTTATATATATTTCATTTATAATTGTTAATGGCTAGTGCTCGATGAGCTTTATTATATTTTTCTTGTTTATTAAAAATAATCATATAAGTTCGCCGTGACATCGTGTCTTTACCTATTTGGTCATTGCAGTGTCTCAGGAATGCCTGGCCACGGAGGAATAAGTGGATGAAATGATTAGAACATGAGTCAGACATGCATATAAACTGCAGCTTGACTCATCGGCAGAGACGTACATCTTACCACTTCTGTTTTATTGTTTTTGCTTCAGTTTTCCACTAAGGGTTAGGGTTGAGTAAGACAGTTACACAGAGCAGGAGCACAAAAGGGGTGTTGAGTCATAGAAGACCTCTGAAGAGCATAACTGGGTCAGGAGGAGGGGAACTTATTTCCTCCTGTCCCACCCCATTAATAAGGCATTAAAAACATCCATAACAAAACTGTAGTTGTGACTTTCTGAACTCCGTTGTTTGCATGGACACATTATGGGCAAATGGGCCCCTGGGCACAAACATGTAAGAACTCCTCCTCATGCATAGCAGCAATGTTTATGTCCCCTCAGCAGCATTTTTCAGGGTAACTCAATTTTTACTGTAAGTGCTGTTATTAGTTAAAAACTGTGCCTGCACCTGGGAGACTCTTATTGCACTCAGAGGAACAAAAATAATATGAGTACGTCCATGCCAGTGGCTTCGTGATGATAAACTTATCAGGTAGATGCACATCAGCATACTAAAAGGATTCCTTTACTATCTGAGCATGTTTATAAGCTATAATGTTCACCGTGTCCAACTTTATTTGGATTTAGTATGACAGCATAGTAATGTTTTCTTATTAACGTTAAACATAAAGCACAGCTGATGGGACTGTCATTTGTTCTGCAGGTCTTTCGTAATAAATAGACGAAGCAAAAGTAGGGAGCAAAAAATTTCACCCGACGACTGAAAATAAAAAAGTTACCAAGGTTTGTGCCAAATTTCGCAGCACCGCTTCTGATACTAGATCCTCTGTATCTATCTATCTAGATAAATATCATTATTTTATAGATTTATGTGTTTGTTGTGGGCCTGCCTTATTCCTTGTTGGTTCGGGTTGTTGTTGCCGTCTGATTCCTGTTGAGATAATTAAGACAAAGACTAAAATGTCAAAAGAAACCTGTAATTTGGGTGTTACAGTCGCACCAGAGGCTCGTCAAAGCCGTTCAAAATGATTCTTTAGGGAAATAAATAGCTGTAAAATACATCAGCGCAGAGATTGTGGATATATTTCAGTCTGGACCGAAGTGGCGGACTGACCAGCACCACTGACACTCAGAGGCCGCTCGTATGAATGAAAACATCTCCGCGCTGACTGATAACACTTACCAACACATAAAATCTCAGCTCTGGGGCTTCGTGACCCCTTTTCCTGCCGTGCATCTTCCCGGCCTGATAGATATACCGTGCATGAGTGTTTCTTAATCCTTCATCTTGATACTGCGGGGGACTCTCTCGAAATGCCAGTGGTCATGATTGAGTATTACTACCAGGAGAGTGTAGGCCAGATGGCGAGTTTAGGAAGCTTGAAACCTCAGCACCTGGCAAAGTGTTTGTTGAGTCATTGCATTAATCAACTACTCTGCCAACTCTCTGCATATACATTATGCTCATTTTCTGCTAAGGGGGCTGATAGAAATCTTATTTATTCAAGCAATAATTGCCTTAAGTTATCCTCACCACCAAGTCTATTTCCCTCTGGACTCAAAGCAAATACACGTAATAAGCTGGGGCTCGTTTTATGAAGTTTCTCTCTGCGATGGAAGGACTTTAACTTTCTTTGATTGCCAGTTTCAGGTTTAGTAATGTTGCCGCACCTACAGTAATCTTCATTCCCGAAGACACAGACACCGCGAGTGAATTAGAGCGACGAATCTCGAGGCTTATGAATTGTCAAATGTGCTGCTTGAGCGCACGCTGATGCTTCATAAAGGCATCCGCTGTTCCTCGCTGCTATTTGTTCTCCTGTTGTTCATTTACAGATACAACAAATTGAACTGTAGTGGCCTCCGATCACCTCTCTGCAGAATGAACCAATTTGTTTAAGCGTATGCAGTTCCCAGCGCTTGAATAATTCTCCAGTATTTTTTTTTTTTTTTAAAGCCTGAGCGTGTTAATGTATAATTGATGCTTTAAGGAGATAAACTGCCAACATCTTCGTTTAGGTGCCTCAGGCCGACAGAGGGGGAGCAGTTTGACTTGATTTGTTGGTTTTAAAAGTTACTATCTCACAGCTGAGGTAGAACGAGATCTGAGGTAATCATGAAGAGTGTTTGTTCGCCGGCGTTGAGGGCAGCAGATGGTTGATGGCTGGATGGATGATTGACGTTCGGTTATGTTTCCTCCTGCAGTCTACGCTGAAAGGAGCCAACGTCACAGTGTTTGGCTGCCTCAACCATGGGATGCCTCTTTTCTTGCAGGAAAACTCATCACTGAAATGTGAATCAGGTATGTTAAATCTGACTGGGATTAAAGGGCCACCGTTTCTTGTTCCGTGAGAATATTTAACTGCTTTTCTTTGGCGCTTTCTTTTCTTTTCGAACAGCTGAAGCCTCTTCTGACTCCTAAAACTTCAGACTGTGCCTGTTCACAGACAATTTACTACTTTTGTTGCATAAATATTAGCAATAATTTTCCGAGTTTATTTCACGGCTTTAACTTCAGCTGACATTTAAACCCATTCTGATGTATCACTTTCACAAAGCTGACATTTTATCTTCTCCCACTGACTAAACGAAACAACAAACTTCACCTCCTTTCACGTTTATTTGAACTGATACTTCAACTTTGCGCTGACACTCAAACTGACACTTCAACTTCATTCAGCACTTCCATTTGAACTGCACTTTCGCTTTTTTTTTTTTTGTATTACAACGATTTCAGATGTTTTGAACTGCAGAAATTCAGAAGCGACTAGATGTAAATGTAGTCTTTTGTTGTTTAATGTCTTTTTTTCTTCTGTTGCAGAATCAGTGGCTGGCTTTTTCCTCTCTCTAAACGCCTCCGCGAATATCACCAAACTGAGGATTCCTTACCCACAGACAGGCACCTGGTATCTCAGTCTGCGCTCTCTGTGTGCCACTGAGCACGGGTAAGACAGTAACATGGTTCCTGCAGACATCTGTTTGTCCACTATGCTTCACAGCGTGCGTCACAGGGGAACTACATTTACTACTATTCATGAAAAGAAATTTTATTTAGTTTATTGTTACATAGCAGCAATGAGTGAATTTGTACCAGTACTTTTAAACAGAACCAGGCCTGTGTCATTATGCTAAACTAAGAGCAGCTGCTGACTATATGCATGAGACCGCTGTCTGTCTTCATCATCTAACTCTGGAAAGAAAAACAAATAAGCTGATTTACCCACATTTTAAATTGCTTATCAAATGCAAACAGTAGTGTTACCCGTATGCTCTGGAGTAATTAACCCAGAACGTCTTCAAGATATGCAGTATACAAGCAGAAATTCACTGAAGCCAGTTGAATGACTGTTGCTCATAAATATTTGACAGTCTCATAATCAGTTCTTTGGCTTAGTCCCAGTGCCCCACAGCAACCTCCGCGAGACAATATTTGCTGTCAATTACAGGAAGACAGTTGCAAAATAGGACATTCAATATTTCTTAAAAAGTCCTCATCGTATAACAATCACTAGTTTGTTTACCAAAGTTAATAATGAAGATGCCGCGCTCGGTGTTTAAACAGTGCAGCCGCCCTCATTCAGCCACGTCCTCCACCATCTGTCACACCGCAGATTAATTTCACATTGGCTTCCTAAATGTGCCTCTGGTGAACACCTAGCATATGACATGGAAAGAACCACAGATTTTTTTCATTTTAGCACGTTTGCATTTTTTTTTTTACAAATTGATTCAAATATGTATTTTTTTAAATGGGCAGAAGACCTGTGTATTTTTAATTGGTTTAGCGGGGTGCTGTGAATTTCTGTGGCTTTTTTGTTTGATGTGCTGTTTTTGTGTAGTTCTGTGAGAAAGCTATTATTTTGAGATATTTCCATGGTAGCTACAAAATAAGTCTTCTCCCCTAAAGTCATCTTTCAAAAAAATAAATAATGAAGTCTGATTTTGGTGCTGGTCTTTCAAACTCAACAGCAAGACTTTTTTCCTTATAACTATGTGCCAAGAGTCACAATTTATACGAGTAGAAATTTATTGTGAAAGTATAGTATAGTATTGGAAGCAGACCATGATGCATCGCAGCTACAAGATCTGTTGGGGTTTTTGTAATGGGCCCAGCTCTTATCTTTCCTGGAAAATATCTTGTAATCTCTATTGTTCTGTCCTGCAGTTGAATCCACACACGGATGCAATAGATACACGATCCTTTCCTGAAGGTTGTTTAAAGTCAGTGTGAGGATTTTTGGAAGGAGAGGATGGGGAAAATGTTTCTATCAAGGTGTCCAACACACTGTTTTTATGAGTTCTTAACTATTCTCTATTCAGCAGATTGAGATGTTTTGCCGAAACCTTAATGGCAGGAAAATGTGAACAGAATTAAATTAAGCCGATTTTTTTTTTTCTGGGCCACTTAGGGGTTCCAATTGAATTTGAATAACAGATAATAACAGATGGTGTGGGACATGGACTCATCCTCACATAGAGCGCACTGCTGAGGTATGAAAATGTGGAAAACATTCACATAGCTACATAGTCAGTTTCCACACATGCAAAATCAGTCAGGTCTTCTTAGAGAAGAAAAGAGGCAGCGTGAATGACAGGTGCTCTTCAAGGCTACAATTAAGTTGATTGATATAACTTAAAAATAAATAAGGCAACAGCTGTGTCAATTAAAAAGTGGATTCTGGGAAAAGGCAAAGAAACATTTACAGTATTACCATCTGGAGTTTCATTCTCTGTGATTGATTGTAGAAGCTAGCAATTAGGAAAGCTACAATGTAAGCACAAACATACAAGCTTTTTCATTTATCCCATAAAGTGTCAAAGATAAACAAATTATAGGTCTATTGAGCCGCCGTTAGTTTCCAGTCAAGTTAGCTGCATAAAAAACAACAATCTGCGGTAAATTGTGTGCATTCTAAGTCAAAAGAATTTGAATTTTGAAAAGCACTACCAGAAATACAACAAAAGAAACAGAAATCAAAAATGGAGCCGACAGTTGAAAATTCCAGGTGGAGTATCTAATTGAGATCCATAATGAAGGTTAAACTATCAGAGTAGAACTCAAGGTTCCTTGTTGGTCTCTAACACACAGACATCATTTGCGGAAAATTACTTTTGTAATTGCTTTATGAAGTTGGAGATTGCACAGGCCTGGCAGAATAAAGTTGTTTGAAGTCTAACAACCCTAAAAGTAGCTTTTGATCTCCAAAGTGCTGAGGTGATGAGAGTGCATAAAACGGCAGCACCACGAGTCGGCAGACATACTAACAACTCGGTAATTTGGCTGAGCTCTGAGTGAAATATGAATGTCAGCATGCAAACATGCTCGTCATGACAATGCTGCAAATGTGGTTACAGCATGGGCTAGTTAAGACTGAAGACAAATTAAAAGGTGATATTTTTAATGTGATATTTAATCGTAAACAAAGGGATAAACGTGCACATTGGATATTTTGGTGCTGCTATAAATGACCAGAGTTGTTACGGTTCATGTTGAGGGCGCCTGACAGCGACCTGTCATATAATCGACATTTCACTAAAAACCACAAATATTCAATATATTGAGATATTGATGTGCTGGACTCAGTGACTGCCATCTCTAGCGTGGCTAAAAACAACTACCCACAAATCAGACATCTCGCTTGAGTGCAGATTATGTCGTTGAAATCCATCTTAAAGATGTAAAACTAGCACGTTTCTGCCTTTGCACTAGTGAAAATACCTAAACCTTCCGTGATGCTGCAGATATTTGGCTGCTCACTCTCATCCAATGTTCTCACCTGTCTGTGACTTTTCCAGATTTGAGGCGTGCACCAATGTCACCGCCGAGGTGTACATGCGCTCGTACCTAACTCCGTGCATCAACGACTGTGGGACGTACGGACAGTGCAAGCTTCTGCGAACCAACAACTACCTTTATGCTGCGTGTGAATGCAAAGCAGGTAGCGACTTACTTTAAAAATCTATTGCCGTGCTCTGGGAGTGTATTTTATGGGCTCACGTGTAAAGCTCCCTCTTGCTCTCCTCTTGCTTTGTTGATTTTAGTTTGTGCACAATTGGAATATGAATTAATTTGAGCTTATGTGGTCTATTAATGTTGTCTTTTAATTTGTTTTAATGTCCATTTCATTTTGAAATTGCATTCACATCCAGTAAAGCGTGGAATCCAATTAATGACACAACAAACCAAGTTGTTTGATAGAAGTAGGGAAATAATTGTGTAAATATGGTGTACACTCAACAGTGTCTTTAATTATTAATCAGTAATTTAATTATTAGCAAAAAGCATGGCCATGAATTCATAATTAGAAGTGATTATGAGAAGAAAATAAAAATGCACAATCTTTTTTTTTTTTTGCATGCAAGATAAGATAAAACTTTTATGAGGAAATTGGGTCATCGCTGCTGCAAAGAAAATCTGTGGGAAAATGCATCATGCCAAATGACGAGAAAATGGAAGAGAGCAAGGTGCGATGGCACAGGTCATCCTTCAGAATTGAACTGACAATACAGTGATTAAATTGTATGTGCGCTCTCCAGTGAGTCATAACGCGGCCTGGTATTAATCTTCTAATATTAGCCGTTTTGATAAGACAATAAAACACGCTCCTAATTACGAACAGCTTTTCAATAAAAGATGAGCTCATGAAACTAAACAAAGCGTGTCCTCTGAGGCTTTTTTAAATCCTGCCTTTGATCTTCTTTTATCGGAGCTGGTGTCTCTGCAGTTAAATTCATTGTCATACTTCATATGTGTGACTTCTTCCTGGCAGGCACTTTGCATTCAGCACTTGCCCTTGGCCCGTCTCACACTGCAAAGCCTCCGTTCAACAGTGCTCACGAATATTTAATTCACACTGTCTTATCTAATCCGCCACTTGATTAGGATCCAATTCAAGTAGCAAAGCAGGGATGTTTTACCATAGGAGAGAGTTCACACCGGGAGGCTCTATTGTGCAAGATAAACAACTTCACGCATATCTGTTTTTGATTATTTTTCCCCGAGAAAAAATGTCTGTTTATAAGAAAGGGCTGATGAAGGATTCATCTTGTCGAGACATAAATATTTTATCCATTTGAAGAGACACTATAAAGCAGAGCTTTTGAAACAAATTGATTCATCTATAGTGGTTTATTCTCATCTCCTCAGCCAGAATATTTAAGAGGACTTTTCTAAAGTTTATTCAGAGTTTAAGGAAGACGAAAACAGCTTTGACTCCAGTTTTTTCTAACCTGCAAACACAAGATTCTCTACTCTCTCAGACTCTTAGATGTTTTCTTTCTTAGATCAACACAATATTTTCTGTGTATGTGTGTGTGTTAGGCTGGGACGGCTGGGGATGCACAGACAACTCGGAGGCTTACTCCTACAGTTTCCAGCTCCTCTCAACCCTGTTGCTGTGTCTCAGTAACTTAATGTTCGTCCCGCCCGTGGCCATCGCAATTCGAAGTCACTACCTGCTGGAGGCCTCAGTCTACATCTTCACCATGTTCTTCTCCACGGTGAGTCCAAGCCAAGAAGACAAAGGTGCACGTTCCAGCCTTTGCGAATAAAAAAAATTAATTTGAGCTATAAAAAATGTGGGGAAAGATGTTTTACTATGTTCTAAGCTGCTTCTTTTTTCATTAAACACGACAGAAACAAACCAATAACTGTGATGAGAATGAGGTGATTGTGATTATCTCAGCACGTTAAAGCTGCCGTGTGGAATTCTGGGCCACTAGTTGTGCTGTGGAGCAGTATTTTAATGCACAAGGACAAGGATAAAGAATTCTGCAAGTTATCAGTTAAAAGTGAGCAATTGCAAATAACTAAAATGTACCTTTGCAATTGTTTAATGAGGGAGGACGTTAACTCAGCATGTAATTTTTTAAATGGGGTCATGCTGTCAGTGGGGGTCAAACCACAGGGGTTTTGTCGAAATAGCACAGGGTCATACTGCAAGGTTTATCCTAGTTTAAATTCTGCTGCAACATGACATCAGCCAACAAGATGCTGCACTGGCCAGTCTAATACGCAAATGCATTTACTTCTTGTTTGTTTCTTTTTAAGACAAAGGGCAATGGCAGGATTTGCATTTGGCCAAGATTTAGACAGAAAGGCCTATAATGTAAAAACAATAATAATAATTTCAACATCTGATTTGGTTTGGCTGAGTCGAAAACACCTGGAGCATGTTGTGTTTTAGATTCAGCTAGTCAGAGAAAAATGGGCACATTAGGTTAGACGTTAAGACATTAGCACATATCCATCTGTTACAAAAATAGTGAATTTTTACTTTAAAAACCCGTTTTAACTGAACTGAAGATGTCTTTTTGAATATTGCAGCTTTTCCGTATGGTGCTTTTCTCTGTGATATGTTTGTTGAACTAACCTCGGTCCTTCTTTATTTACAGTTCTACCATGCATGCGACCAGCCGGGAATTGTGGTCTTTTGCATCATGGAGTATGACGTCCTGCAGTTCTGTGACTTCCTCGGGTCACTCATGTCAGTGTGGGTCACTGTCATTGCAATGGCCAGACTAAAGTCTATCATCAAACAGGTACAATCTTTGAAAATCTATAACTCTAAGTAGTAGAACAAGTTTGATTTGATATTTGTCTAGTTTGATAAAAATGGATTTTAAATGGCGTTGATCAAGATGTGGTTGAAGTGTGGGACTGCAGACCTGTCAGATAGTTTCTGCTTCACAGATGTGTCAATTCAAAAGAAGTGAAGATCTAATCTGTAGCAAAGGCTTCAATACGATGCTGCTATCACCTATATTGTTTTCTGAAAAGCCGATAGCGATTCATCGTTGTATCTGCCCCTTCATACAGCACGTTGCCTCTGGTTTCCCTGCTTCCATATCACCACCTTTAGATACACTCACAAAAGCTGTGACTGGCTCAATTGGATTTCTAGATGGAGAAGATCAACTCCAGGCCTGTTTTTTTTTTTTTTTGCAGAAGTTTTAGATGTGGGCACTGATTCAACCAGATATCTTTTGACCATAACACATGTCTCCTGCTGTGTGCTGCAGTCTGGCAGCATCTGAGCTCAGAGCTCCATGTCAATGGTCGACAACTTGAGATAAGCCCTGAAGCAAAGAGGGATTAGAGGACAGAGAAGGGGAGCTGCAGAGCTCTAAATGACGGCTACATGCACTCCCCTCCAAAAGTATTGGAACAGGGCAGGCATGTTTGCTATAGACTGAAAACATTTGGGTTTGACATAAAAAAAATATTTGATTTAGAGAATAGCAATTTTTGTTTGAATGCACCCGTTTTTCATGTGAGTAGTATTTAAATATGTGACTGACAGGAGTGTTGTGTAGCTCAGGTGTGTCTTACGACAATAAATATCACTGAATGTCTACGCTTTGCCAAACTGCATTTATAGTTACGAGGTGTAACCAACATGAAAAGCAGAGAGCTGTCTATAGGTAAAAAACAAGCAAGTCAGTGACCACAGTCAGTACAACCATTTTCAATGTCCTGAAGAAGAATTGTGCACTGACGTCGAATGGGTCGACCAAGGAAAACAACAACCGTTGACGACAAAAACATTTTGAGAGCTGTAAAAAAAGACCCACAAAACAAGTGTTAGTGACATCCGCAGCGACCTCCAGAGACTTTGTGAACAAAATCACAGAGGCTACATCAGAAGATGCAAACCATTCACTAGTAGGAAGAATAGGAAGGCCAGCCTGGAATTTTCCAAGAAGTACAGAGATGAGCCTCAAAAATGCAGGGACAAAGTTACGTGGACTGATGAGACAAAGATTAACCTTTACCAAAGTGATGGAAAGGATCTGCGCCTGATCCCAAACATCCGAGCTCATCTGTGAAACGCAGTGGAGATAATGTCATGACTTGGACAGGCTCATCAATCTTCACTGATGATGTAACACACGATGGCAGCAGCAAATGAACTCAGAAACATTTTGTCTGCCAATTTAAAGAAAGATGCAGCCAAACTGATTGGGGGAGCCTTCATCGTGCAGCAAGACAATGACCCAAAACACCCAAAGGAGTTCATCAGGGCAAGACGTGCAAGGTTTTAGACTTGCTAAAGAGGAAACTGAAAGAGGCTGCGGTGAAAGCCTGGGAAAGCATCGCCAAAGAAGAACGTAAAAGTTAAAAAAAGTAAAACGTAAAAAAGTCTTATTCACCTTAATTCATTTTAAGTCTGTCTGTCCCAATACTTTTGCTCACACAGGAAATGGGTGGGTTCAAAACAAAGGTGCTATATTCTAAGTTGTGTATCAGATCAGCAAAAATAAAGGAAGTGGCCTCACTGTCCCAGTATTTTTAGAGGGGAGTGTCTGCCTCAATTTTTAACAATAAATGAAGAGGTCATTGTGTTAGAATAAGTGATGCATGATGCTAAATTGTCTGGTTGTTGACATATTGCGGTGGATAACAGGTGCACCTTCTCCCTGGGTCACTCCCTGGCTGCACACCAAGATGGAGCAGTCTCAGGGAAAGGGTGTGTGTGTGTGGTATGTGTAAATGTGTGTGTTTGTCCATAAATGAAACAGAAAGAGGGGGCAGAGACGGGCGGTGGTGGAGGGTAGCGGTGGGAGGGGGAGTGAGTATACTAACATCTGCTGTACTCTATGGAGTTTTCAGTTTTGCTGAGCACTGCAGTACGCAGTCACTAATCAAATCGCACATGTCAGGACTGGCAAGTGGAACTGTCTGTGTGTGTGTGTGTGTGTGTGTGTGTGTGTGTGTGTGTGTGTGTGTGTGTGTTTGTGTACCAGAGAGAGACAGTGTGCGTGTTTGCTTGTTTATGACCACAGCAGGAGCAGCAGAGGGTGAAGGACCTAGAAGCACCTCATAGTGGATGGGTGTACTGTGGGTGACTTTTGTGCCTCCAAAGGTCTAAAAGTTCTCACAAATGTGTTGCCAAATATTGTGTCTTGCAATGATCTTTTTGTGGCTTCACATAAAGAAAAAAGCTTTGGCCGTTTTTTTCAATCTCAACTTGCTGAACCTCTGTTATGTGCGTGTAGGTTGGGCAGCAAACACGGGTTCCTTTTCAGTAAAGCTTCTTCTGATCCGGGTGAATATGTGGATCTTGTCTTGGTGGCTCTGTCCTTCCTTTACTGACCAGCTGCGATACAGTGAGATGGTTTTCAGCAGATAATTTTCTGAGATCAGGGTTCAGCATGACAGTGTTCAGACAATCTGAATATTTTAGCCAGATGAACAATGAACACAATTTATTTGGCGTTTGAGCTGAGGGTGAACCCATCTGAGCCACTTGTCTGATACATAGAAACTCAATTTTTCTATTGGAAATAAGTTTGTCTCCCCCGCGGGATTTAGAAACCTGCTTAATTAACTGACTGCTCGTGTTTCTTGCCCTGTTAAACCTCTCTATTAGTGATGCGGCAACTTTTCCACATTTCAGCAATTAAAAAAATCACAATTACTAATATGAGTTATAGCCACTAAAAACTAAAAGCCAGAATTATTCTTTTAAGTTGATGAAATGTGTTGTATATTATTTGCATATACTGTAATATTATTCTGTGCTCAATTTTATTGCAATTTTAACATTTTTGTTAACGTGGCCCTTGGAAACCAGTTCATTGTGGCACCAGCACAGGACATGACGCAATCCATACACAAACATCATAGGTCTATATTACTGTTCTGTGTAATGGTAAGCGTGGAAATAAATGGTACGTAGCAGATAAAAATAGACCTTTTACCAGAAGCTCGTCTGTCACATTGACACATCATAATAAATTACAGAGAAGCCCCCGCCTGTGAGCGTCCATGCTTTAATGCCTCCATACAGAACATGTATACATGCATGTTTGGCTGCTACTGTACGATCCAGCGGTGCAGTATGACTGATGACTGCTGCTGCACGGACTCCTAGGGCTGCACCATGCTGTTCCTCTCCTCCTTGGTCTGTGCCAATTAGTCCTGTTCTCCTGCAGGCGGGTCATCCCTTCCCTGCTCGAAAATCCCCCAATTTTTCTCCTCACATTTCCTACCAGACAGAAGAATGCAGACCCCAGGCATTGTGGACAGGCTGAAGTTCTCCCAGAGCATGAGTAGCACAGCTTATTGATTTTTTTTTCCCTTCTCACTTTATCTCTTTTATATCCTGTGGCTTTGTGTCAAATTGTGAGGCTGGCAAAAAAAAAAAAAAAAAACGTTAAACTACTATTATTTATAGCATGGGTTTATATTGTTAGCAGTCTTTGTTCTATTGTGGCTCTCACTCACATAGAGGAAGTTCATTTGGAATATTACTCTGCAAAGCATTTTATAATACTAATTTTGATTCACGTAGTTTGTGCACTGACCATATCCACATTAATACTGTTTCTGTCGAAAAGGCTTTTAACTTTTAACACAAACTATCTGCTATTACGCGTGAAAACCAGCTCTTGGAGTGGGTGTTATATTGTATTTACTGTATCTCATTGTCGACAAGTTCCACAAAAAAGGCCGATCAGCAATGTGTTGAACCACCATCCATTTTTTAAACTCCCCTGCTTTGTTTATACTCAACCTCAAATCCATTTATTACTGCAGAATTTTTACATTTTAGCAGCGGGTCAAATATTTTGTTGTATTAAAAAAAAAAAGACAAATCTAAAACAGATGCATTGTAGTTTTTACCACACATTACTGAGATGGTAGTAGGTGGTGCATTTGTAGAAGACCATCAGCTGCAGATCAGCACATATTGGTGCACTGATGCTGTGCCAAACATACAGTATGTGGGACTGAGGCAAAATAAGCAAGTCTCTGTATTAATATGACAATAAGAGGAACATGTAAATGGGTTTTTGGAAAATTTAGAGGTCTGTGATACAGAAGAATAGTCAAGTTTAACTACTGGATATAAATTTATGGTTTTGTTGACAACAATAAAAATACAGAATATCTTAAGCCATGTCCAAACAGTAAATTGAATATTGTCTTCACATCACAACAAATCCAACAATAAGCCGTTACCTTCTTCCAAGCTGGAGGTTTTAGTGCTTTGCCACAGCGGCTGCGTCCATGTAACTACAGGCTACGACATTTCAGCACTACAACACTTCAGTGAGGCACATCCTCATTTTTCCCGGCTGTTTGTGGTACATTCAGCACACAGCTCTCCACTAGACCTCCACGATTGCACCAGCTGTGTTAGGAAAAAGTAGAACTCTCACAGCCCCCCTCAAAAAAAAAAAAAAAAAAAAAAAAAAACAGGACACAGGTGCAAACCAGAAAAAATAATAATAATGAAGGGATTGTCCATCTGCAGGGACCACAAATCATCTTCTGGTGGTTTAGGAACCTTCAATCATTGCTAAGGGTTCTGTGATGTAACTGCGAACCTTTTTTAACATGTGGGGAGAAGATTCCAATTTTCTTTATTGCTGGTAGTGAGATGTGCTGTTTCTTGACCACACACACACACACACACACTCTCTCTTATTTACAGGGGATGTAGCATTGTTGACGGTGTTAGTGCAGTGCCATTATTGATCCATGTGGTTTTTTTGCCAAGGTGCTGTATCTGCTGGGGGCAATGTCCCTGTCCATGGCTTTGCAGCTGGACCGTCATGGTCTGTGGAATCTGCTGGGACCCAGTCTGTTTGCTCTGGGCATCATGGCCGTGGCATGGGTAAGAACTCATATATTTACTGCACTGTAGGACAGTTTATTGATTTTAGAGAAGAATCTCACATGTTGCTGCAGCACAGGAGGCAGACAAAGAGCAAGAAAAATAAATGGAAAACTCTATAAACAGTAGAAATGAAAATAAAAAATTGGAGAAATTAAAGAGATAACATGTCCGTGAATACATCACAATACTGTAGTGTGCATAGAATAATTAGACAACTATTTGTGCAAAAAGCTCCTCTACATGAACAAAGTTATTCAAATGATACAAATGTTGGCTGTATTTCAAAATAGTTCAACATCCATATGCATAAATTGTGGAACTGCTTGCAGGGGAGAGAGGACAAAATATAATAATTTTAATACATAATATGTGTTTTGCAATCATAGACAAGCTTGTTCAGACATGCAGATGAAACATGTCAGCACTGTCCCTCCTTTGTTCCTCGTACCATTAAGTGTTAAAAGGCCTTAATCCGTCATTTAAACTAACACGGGACTGGAACATGTGCATGGCGAAAAACGGAGGGTTTCTGACCAAGGAAGCTATTTTACATTAGCATGGAAGGGGCTTTAAAAGTTTTGCAGCCTGCAGGTATTAGTCATGGGTTGTAGTTCCATTATAAGTCAGCTTGTACTTTAACTGACTCTTCTCCAAGTCATAATGTGCTCCCTGAACTGAAAAGATAAAAAATAATAGTCTTTCAGGCAAAGTTCTTGAAAAACAAAGCCTTTAACACCAAACCCCTGACATGGGTTTGAAAACAAGGTTTGTGGCTTCCTCGGAGAAAGCTTTGCCTTGAATAAAGTGTGGGAGTTGTAGCTCTGAGTTTTTATCTTTCTGTGAGCGGGAGAAACGGTGGAAGATGAAGTGCTGTTTAATTCAACCATGTAAAGTCTCTGGCTTTACCTCAGACGGTAGGAGACAGAACCCTTCACCACGGACAAGATTAACAGCAGCGCCTCACAATTCACGCATGGCACTGCTGTTTCCTGTCATTCAAATGTGAGCGTAGCGATTCACGTTATTTTACTGATATTCTTTAGGTTTTGACACGTGTAGTTCAGTTATGAATGGCACCAATATAGAATGGAAATATCAGCGGTAAACTGTGACAATGTCAACACAAAGACGAATGCCGTGTTGGAATGACTGAAAAAGCATAATCTTCCCGTGGCAAAGAAAGTAAACTTCTCCACAACAACCGACTTGCATCTGATGCTAATGTTGCATTTTTTTTTTTATGTAAAACCAGGCTCCTGCTTTGATTACTTGACACTTCATTATTTATCAGCTGTTTGATAGCGTATGGCTGCATTTCAGCATTCCCTCCTCGGCGCAGCACCTCTAAGTTTGAGCGACGCACATTTTCTACAAGAGCCCTTTCATTTCAACTTGTCATGTTTCTGCAAAGCCTGGCATTCTGAATGTTCCCAGACACAACCGAATTAGATCAGTCAAGCGGAGGGCACAGAGCGTCTGCTGCTTTGCAGGGGTGTCATGAGCTGTGAGGAGGGGAAGAGAGGTTCAAATCTGTCAATGCCAAATCTTCCTAATTCTCCAAACTCAATGAGGTCCCTAACTCATGCATGAACAAAATGGTCAGAATTTGTCTTAGCCAGAACACATGCAGTTCCAAAAACATTTCATGATTTTTCTTCACTTGGTTTGAGATACAGTTTATTGTTGGTCTTAAACCCGACACATGCACGAGATAGTAACTCAATCCGAGGCATTTTCTTGCTAGAATACATGTAATTAATTTAATCATTAGTGTAGGGAGTCTTTATGTAAATGTTTTAGGGAAAAATCTAATACAATTAGTGTTTATGAACCGATGAAAATAGAGATTTAATACAATAATGAAGCCCTCTCTAAACACTGGTTAGGAAGATATTAAATGAAACATCCACGTCTGTCTGTGCGGCGCTTTTAGTAATTTTGTTCTGCACACGGAAAGAATGAGCACATTCTCCAGGTTAAACAAAAGAAGACAATTTCTCACCAAACAGAAACTGAGTCTAAACAGTGGAATGGCTGAACTGGTCCCCGGCCTGTCACTGATCAATTTGAAATATCTATCAGCTGCTTATAATCGCTGTGATGGACTGCAGCAGTAGGCATGAATACAAATTTCAGACAATAAAACCTCAGGAGATTTAGGAAGAGTCAAGACATTCTGGCACATTTTATTTCAGTTTTCAGCATGGGGCAGTGTTTTGAGATGGAAATAAACTTTGCAATGTGACACAGCTTCCCCGTGGACATATTACACCCCCAATCATCGTTATGTGAGAGAAGCACATGTCCAAAAAAAAACATCTGTATATATGCCTGTTTACATGGAGCAAAGTTCTGGTTTTACCCAGTAGGAAACAGATATCATTTTTTGTATTTGTAAATTACAGGAAACTCAACATACATCTTCATTGGTTTGAAAATATATCTTGGAATTTACATTGCTGGGGAAATGTCTCTGTAAATGAATTGTATATGAGCTGCATCCACCTCTGCTCATTTTTCTTTGTTATTATACAGTGGCTCAAATGTAAATATAATATGTTTCCATAGACATGTTAACAATTATTTACACGGATAAAAACTTTAACAAAAAATAGTTTTCCATTACTTTAAATTTGCTGGAAAACTAAGAATGACCATATAAACTATAAAATACACATATACTGCCCTACATAATTAAAAAGGGTCTGAATGGTGAAACACTGTGTGTGTCTGTTGGCCTGTCAGACGGTGCGCACCATCCGACGGCGGCGGTGCTACCCGCCCACCTGGAAGCGCTGGGTGTTCTTCCTCTTCCCGGGAACCATGATTGCCACGTCCGCTGTGGCTCTCTACGCCTTCGTGGAAACGGAGGAGAACTACTTCTACATCCACAGCATCTGGCACATGCTGATCGCAGGGAGCGTGGGCTTCCTCCTGCCGCCACGTGCCAAGCCTGACGCCAAGGTGACCCCGCTGAAGCGTAGGCGGGGCTGCGGCTATCAGCTGTGTGTGAACGAGCACGAGGAGCTGGGCCTTGTGGACCCGGCCATCATCTCCATTAACAGCATCTGCACCAGCTGATAAACTCCCCACCCTCAGCCTTTTACCTTAGAGACACTTCATTGCCTTCTTTTACTTGGGAAATTCACACACGGGAAATTAAGCCACAGAACTTGAAAAACCAATGTAAATACTTTATTGCCGATGTGACACACTGGATCTTTTTCGTTGTTGTTATTGTGGTGGTGACTACTATCAATACAACTGTAATTATCTATAGTTAAAGTTGTTCTGATGACTTGTGAGTGTACAGTGACACACTGTTGTTTGTGAATATGTATTTAAAGTCAAAGCTGAAACACTGCTGCTATCTGACGGTGACTGTAAAACTGCTTCTGTTGGTTATTTATTTGTGGTCTTATAAATAGGCCAATTATTTTACTGTTGGGGCACAAATCAGGGGGGAGATGTGTGTGTGGGGGGGGGGACATTTATCAAGGGCACGGCTTTTCTGAAATTCTTTTGGAATATATCTTTGCACTGAGACACAAAAATGTTATTCTGTAAATTTTTATAACAATACACAGTGGGCATCACAAATGTAAAACCTAGTTGTCATGTGGAATGTTAGACTGTCTTTTGCATTTGCAATGTATTGCTTTTACACGAATGTGCTGATTGTTCTTAACGGGGAACAAATCCAAAGTCCAGCTGCCTTTTGAAAGAGAGGAGGGGTGGGACGGGGGGGCAGGATTACTTCAGAGACCTCAAACCAAGACATCACCTCCCTGTTCTTTTCTGACAGGACCTGTGCAACACCACATTCATAAACAATAAATGTTTTCTTTCTTTGCCTCAGTAGTACTTCCTCTTTCAAGGCTTTTAAATGTAGTGCAACTGGTGAACCTCCCACAGACATCGTATTGTAATTCCTGGCTCTAATGGAAGCCAGTGGTACTCAGACAGTGAGATGAGATGCTGTCAACAGCATCCTCCCAGGAATAGAGCGAGAGATAAATAATTCTCCCACAGAACGGGAGCATGAAGGCGGCTTCGGAGCGCGCTGTCGGTGTGTAGCCTCCCTCTCTCCTGCAAGGAAAAGCCGAGCTGTGAGACTTTTTATGACTCTTTGCTTTGTTCCTTATTAGGTGTGATCTAGCAGCAGCTATTTTGCGTGTATGCCAGGAATCAGATCATTTCAGGAAAGGAGGAGAGAATTCATATGTTCTGGCAACTGTACATAATATACGACAAAGTGACACAGCCGTGACATGACACAAAAATCAACACCGACTTTCAAAGACTAGTTCGATGTTATGGGAAATATGCTTTGTTTGCTTATTCATTTCAAAAACATGGACCCAGTTAGCAGTGAACGCAGTGGAGCATTTAGGATGTGAAAGGATGTTTTCTTCATATAAACAACCGATCATCGCTTGGTGACAGCCAGATGCATAACTAAGAAATTGTTGGATAAGATGTTCAACATATTAACTTTTAAGGTGATGATTTGTCCATATGGCATTCGGTTTTCACTCCACAGTGTGCGACATTTTTAAAGAAACAGAAGCTTAGTTTTATTTGTGAATAATTGAATCATTATGCTGAGATTCTACAGCACAAAAAAACAGAGTTATTCATCTGATACAAAACAAACGCCCACACTCTCACCCCAGTGACCTAATCACCATTTTATATTCAAGTTTTGCAAGCAAAGCATTTATTTACAGGGTGTGAGAGAGAGAGAGAGAGAGAAATAAAACAGTTCCTCGTTTCTGTTAATGCCGCCACTGCTGCAGCTAATTATGCATCGATTCGTTAGTCTGTGCCTTAAAAATATTAAAGAATAAGGTCACTGCAGGGTATTGAACGTCTTTACATTACTATTTCCACTTTGATGCAGTGTGTGCAAAAAGAAAAAAACATAAAAAAGATTTTAAGTGGTGTGGGTTTACTGTTCACATTATGTTGAGCAGTGGTTATATTCTGTTTTATGATATTAGGGATCGTATATTAAACATGGTAGAAGCCACAGCTAGATATTAAATAGTCTTTGCTACTCACTTTAGCTCATTTTAATAGACCTTCCCCTTTTATACTAGGCAAAAAGTTCATGAAACATTATTCTAGAGGAACAATTTATGTGGAAAGGAAACATAAAGCTTATATATTTCAGAGCATTTCTCAGTCTCACCCCCACCACTTCAATGACAAGTCAAGTAATGGGAATTTATATAATCAAACACTCAACATTCCAAGTGCAAACTGCAACCTTTGGCGGGAATAAAAGGCCTGTGACCGCACTTAATCAGACAAATTAGATCAAAATGACGAGGTCTTATATACTGAATCAGTGCGTGTCCCTGTACTTCTACCACACATGAAATCAAAGCAAGTACCATCTTTATATTCATGGGTTCTTGGATAAGATATCTAAAAAGGATTATTACTCTGACACGCCATAACTAACAGCACTAAAGACATTGCAGCTCAGTTTATTTGCATGGCTGTGTTTTCTTGGCTTAATCCTGCAGTTTGAGCACAGCACTACTGTACTGGACTGGAAAATTATAAACTGCACCACGGTGCCAACATCATTCTTTCTTGCAGCTTAATAGTCTTTTTTCTTGTTTTCTTTATTTTTTTCTTTTAGTTTTTGTTGTTTGGTAATTTTCACCATGATATAATGTTGAAAAAAATCTTAGCATGCTGATGTAGATGTGATGTATGTTCCATGTTAGCGTGGCTAATGTGAATGTTATTAGTTTCGTAGATACTTGATTTGAGCAGATGATGAAGGGTAAGACCTAAAAATGAGCCATCCAGGAGTTGGGCAGGTGTTTGAATGAAAAAGGCAGAAAGACAACCGTTCACACTCTCAAGCACATGTACAAGCAATTTCCAGTCACCAGTTAACGGAACATGCACGTCTTTGGACTGTGGGTGGAAACCAGAGAACCCAGAGGAATTAAAAGCCACGGTGGGCTGGGATGCGAACCTGGAACCTTTTAGCTGTGACGTGGCAGCGCTATAACATTATTTTCTTATTTTGTAAGACCAATACTTGTTTCATCTAAATTGTTTGAATTTTACTTTCTTATTCTTTAGTTTATTAGTGTATTTACTGTATTTTGTTTTATTGTAGATAGATATTAATGTTTTAGTGAATCACATCAGGTCTACATTCCGTACTTATTGCTTTTGCTGATACTTTCTTTCAGCTTTTTAGAAAAAGGTTCATACACATCATCTAATAAAGTGACCTTACACCAGGTTTACATGGAAACAGCTGTGATAGGCCGTGCTGCAGTATGTTGTGCTTTTATTGAGAGATTTTAAAAAAAAACATACTGTACTATACCAAAAGCCACCATGTGAAAATGGGACTCTATGACTACTGCGTATTGCAAGAGTTCAGAGAATGTGACTTTAAAAACAACAGAAAACAGCAAAGAAACGTGGCAAAAGGAACAATAGAGAAACCTCAAACTGCAGGTGCATCTGTTATGAAAAACTATTGATTGCTGCAGAGGGAGCACTCTTGAAAATTATGACAACTTATTGCAAACATGAACAAGCTGCCTTGGCAGCGAAGCTACACTTTTGCCGCCAAATTTACAGTTTGGAGATCTACCTCAGTCTCAAGATGATCCACTTAAATTCCCAAATCGGGAATTTACAGCAGAGATGCAGTTTGAGCACCATTTGTACCCAAGGTCAGCACACAGCGTAATCTGAGCAGCAGAAACGCTGAAGTCCGATTGATGGAGAACTAGTGACGGCTCATTTTCCGCCTCTTTTCGTCCAGAAGGGTTTAAATTTGAAGAAAGCCAAAGGATGCATTTACCCTACAATGTCTGTTGCCAGCCATTAAACACGTTAGTCGATCTGTAATGTTCTGGGCACCCATCTGGTGAGAGTCCAGTGTTTGTTCTGCACGACTGCATAGCAACCAGGAAGTATGAGGCCATTTCATGGGACCAGATGCACTCTAGGGTGCATACACTGTCCCATAATGAGGCCAGGTTAGTTTAAGCTAAGTTAATACAGAATCAATTTCATCGTGGACCAGACAGTTTAATTACAGGAAATGACCATGTGCTGCCATGTCTTTCTCCGTTTTTGTTCTTATTCTATTTTCTCTTTGCTTTTTTTTTACACTGAAGTCAAAGCTTGCCCAGCTGTGTTTCCCCCACAACCATCAGAGTGCAAACAACTGGCTTTCTCTCCTTCTTCATCATGGCATCACTCCCTTAAATTGAGCTTGAAAACAGTAACTAGTGCCATTTGCCTTATGAGCCAGACATTCTGCATAAAGCTGTGATTTAAATATAAATGAGAGATTAGTGAATGTCCACGAGGGAGATTAAAAGTTAGGCAAGAGACTCAATCCAGCTGAAGATGAAGTCGTTCCCGCTGCTGCTGCTGCTGCCGCTGCTGCTGCTGCGGCCGAGGAGGCCGAGGAGCTGCAGCAGCTACCAGCGCCGAGGCTGCAGGGAGAGTGGAGACTCTTGGGTTTTTTCCCCAGCTGCCGAACTCAGGCCTGCAGGTTAAATACTGTACGGGGGGGAACAAGCCCGGCAGTGAACGCAGGTTAACAGGAAAAGGAAGAAATCTCCGAGTAACAAATGATGCATATAATTTTGTCAGAGAGCTGTCAGCACTAGGACTGCCAATGTGCAGTAAATGCACAGACATTTCAACGGAACATAGTTGAACTTGCTATTGTCCCGTTTCCTTGCGCCTAATTGCAGCCGTTTTACACCAGCAACTACCTGCAGGTGTGATGATACAGCTGCTCCCAGTGCACAGCCGCTCGATAGCACATATAGAAATCCCCAGGCCAAATCCTATTGTTCCCTGTGTCTCTTGGGACTCCTTGTTGCTGCTGTATTAGATTTTTTTTTCTCTATATATATTTTATTTGCCAGAGGTTTTTTTTTTTACTTGTGTGTTACTTGCTTGTCTTTCTTTATTTACTTAGTTTTTGCAACATGGACCCAGGGATATTGGTCCGTCCACTACTTTCTTTCAGACTGAAATGCCTTGACAACATTTGTGTGAAATTTTATACAGATATTAATAAATATATGTGTTTACAGGTACAGAAGGTCAGGGGTTTCCTGTGGATACTTCGAAACACAACTTCTGGACCAACATCAAACAAAAAAAGAAAAAAACAAAAACACAAGTTTTAAATTTTAAAAATCTTCATCCATTTGACAGAACAGGCGCAGCATTAAGAAAAGCGTGTACGTCAGTTTTTAGGGTCCCCTGGAAACACTGTTATTGGGGGACTGTAAAAAGTGACCGACACAACTGGGAGACACTTGTTGCCATAGTTTCTACCACACACACTTTTTTTAAACTATTTTCCTGATGACTGCTGTTACTCAGTGTTCTGCTAACATTATTAATCTGACGAAACATTGACAGGGTTAACAGAGGGGCATTGATTTGCTCCCTGTTTTTCACTGGGATCCTTTCAGCGACTTTCTCAGTTAAGTTAGTGATTAAGTTGTTCTTTTGTGTTTTTATGTACATAAGACAGGAGTGAAGTCATGTTACAATATATCATATTTAGAAATAAACACAAAGTTTATCTGCAAAATAACGTTCCATGAAAGGCCACCAAAACATATAAAAGCTAGTGTCATTTTATTTTTCCTTAAACAACATTATATGATGTATATGTTTAGCAGGAGGTTATTTTCTACAAGCCACATACTGTATTGAACCAGATTATGATTATTTTAGACACATATAGATTATATAGAAATTCACTCCGTGGGTGGAGAAAGTTTTCACCAAACCTGTGTTTCCTACAGTCTTATTTTCTACGCAGTAATAGGTAGATCGGTAAACTGTCTTTGGAAATATTCTTTGAGCTATTAGCCTGAAGTTGTAAAAACTGAAATATGATCAATCGAGCACACGTCAGAGTCTGTGTGATCTTCCATTACATTCACACATAAAAAGGAAGCAGGAGTCTAATTATGATGTCTTTTTGTGACATGTGCGCCTGAATGCCGATTATCCAACTTCTGTGTCCCATGAGCAGTTTGGTTCTGTTCCCCTGAGATTAAAGTGTTATTCAAAAATTATTTCTGGGAAATCATACGCCGTCACATATGGTATGTAATATGAGCTCCTAATAGAACAGCGCGTTTCTGACAAGTCTGAATATTTTACATAGCGCTCCTTCAGTGTCACATAATATTTGAGTTACAGATGGTTTTAAAGCCAGTCCTAAATAGAGCGGTATATAAAAGGGAGAGGACTGTCAAAACAGGGCAGATCTGAATAAGTAGCATCACATCTCTGTTTTGCCGGCGCTCTGCTCCTTCTCTGGATTCCTGTCAGCACATACTGGACCCAAACACATCAAGAAGACAGCCTGGCAGTCTGATGGGACCAGAAAGGTCACGCTACATTTCAGATGCTGTGTAGAGAGGGTTCAGCTGAATGTTGGAGCTTGAGATTTAATAAAGTCTGTTGTGGGTATTTCCAGTGGGTAGCTCCACAAAGACATCTGTCATACAGGAGCGAATGATGACCTGCTTTTGAAAAGGAGGAAAGCCCGAGGGTTAGCAGGGCGCTAATGACGCCTTTAGATTGAGATGCAATAATGTTGTGAGATTAAGGACCCTTGTCCTTGTAGTTTATTCTCCGATTTGACTGCCGCCAGTGAGAAGGACACAGTTTAATTATCACGTCTCTAAGTCATCAGTCAGGCAATTCGATGCGTTTTAAGGTTTGCCATCAATTTTATGCAATTTAATAACTAAAGGTTCCGTTAGCGCCTTTGTGAGGTTTTCTCATGTTGCCATTTAAATGAAAGAGGATGCTAACATAACAACAACGCACATTCATCTGGTACAAGTGTTTTTTTTATCATCAGAAGTAATAAAAATTGTCAAGGAGTGTAACATAAATGATGAAAATTAGATTGGTTCAGTTCATAAATTAGTTAAAGAATAACTTTTATTTAATGAAGGAATACTTGTAGCTGTGTGCACTGAATATTATGTTGATTTTAAAAAATATTTTTGCTATTTGGTACTTGGTTTTCTGATCCAAAAAACACATTGCTGTCAGACTGTAGTTTCCCCAAAAGTTCTCACACTTTATAATTGCTGGAGACCCAAACGTGTTTTCCTCTAGTGTGCAGTAGTTATTTCATATCATGAGACACATCTGGCCTCCGTGTTGCCTCCAGGGGATGCATTATGCTAAATAGTCAAACCTATCAGCACAAAACATGCAGGATGTTGCCAGCTGCTGAGTGTTATGAAATTATGAAAATCACTTTGAATGATATGATTAAAAAACTAAATTACTTTTCACAAACTTTGTTAACAAACTTTGTACCTGCTGTAGTTGTCGTTCTCGACTGATCAGTCTGTTTGTAGGTGTCATTAACCCCTTCCTGTGTCATCGTTGTGGCGGTAAAGCTCTGAGTTTTTCAATCTGCATTTCATTTCTTCTGGAGCAGACATTACAGTATATATGAATCCTGTGAAATTATTCTATATTCACTATTGTTTTTATTATTTTGCTCGGTGGATGGGTGCAGCGCTTGTTGCAGGCACCATAAAAACAGGCATCCCTAAGGATTAAAGTTGATATGAGAGACATTCCTCTTTAATAGTGCTCATCATTCACTGGCATTACTTGGCCAGTGTGTGTCTGATGTGACCGGTGCTGTGATATTTTCAGAGGGTATATTTCACTCATGAGGTTCCACTCACAGTCCCTATTTCATTTTTATTTCATTAATTTAAGTGATATTTTAAACTAATTTGACTTTGCCACTGTACAGACACTTATGGGTCTCAGAGATGTATCTTAATGAATGCGTCCTGACTTTTCCTGCTATTTGTGGTTTTCTTTGATAGATTGTCATGAACTTTGTTGTAGGAGTAATTATAATCACTTCAGTGACTGCTGACATCTACCCCCGAAATCCGCCAGTTGGGTCCGATGTATTTAATTTGATCGATAAAATACTGTGAAAGTGAAAATGTTCCAACCGCCTCATGTGCACGCTGTGTTTGCTGCTGATTAGCAAATGTCCTGACAGTATACCTGCCGAACAGCACGTTCATGTGAGCACGTTAGCAGCTGACATTTGCATTGAGCTCAAAGCACTGTTGAATGTCTAGTTCAGGGTGCACTTTAAAACATACTCATTACCAACACGAACTAATGCTGCAGTGGAATAACAATAGAAGATATATCATTGCACTTTGATTGACATCTAATTAAACTAATTGCGCCCGTAGTTGCTGGTTATTTCACTTTTTTATAATTGTGTCTCATTTTCCCTGCGTCAGGCAGACGGAGAGGCTTGATGTCATTGATCTGCAAGGTTTGGTAAGTAATGTGATTAACTGCAGAAAGTTCGGCAATGATGCGGCCTTAAATGCACCACATAAAATTTCTGCTCGCGAAAAGATAGTTGGCGATTTGATTAACTGTATTCTGGTGTGTGTCTGAATGTTTGTACGGTGCTGCTCCCATGATGCTACAAGTAGCGATGCCTTAACAAGCTCCACAGCCAGCGTGCAGTTCCACTCCCGTGGAGAGGAAGACACCCCAATTGGCTCATTCTTTGCTTTAAGTCCACAGTCTTCCCAATTAGGGGCTCAGAATATTGCTTTGGGAGGTGAGGAATGGGGAGCCCAGGAAGTTGGGTCAATCACTGGGTCGAGCCTGGTCAGATCTAAACAGTTTGTTGCTGTTTCCGTGGCTTCCTCAGTGTGTTGTTACACTGGAAATGTACAGTTTTATAAAGCAAATTCCTTTATAGTTTATGACAGCAAATAATGTTTTGCTGCTATCCTAAAAATGAAGGAGCTGATAAGCGTATGGTTGCAACCTGTGAAAATCATCATTTTTTATTTAAGGGGAAATGTGCCACTGCTGAGCCAGTAGAAGCATTTGCTTTAACTGCAATATGGAGCTTTTTGGCATTAAACTTGCAATTTTTGAAAAGTTGGGTGGGTTCCACATTATCAGCACACGCAGACCTTGTTCACCTGGAATTGTCTCTCAGTGATGTTCAGCGTGTTACGCGACGAAGACGTTTGCTGAGGGTGTGATGCCTGGTTAGGGTGTAGGTGGAAATTGTGTCAGAAAACAGCCAGAAACAACAAAACAAGCAAGTTAAGTGGGTGGCAAAGAAGAAAGCGCAGACAGAACATGTTAATTAACAGCTTGCTAAAATGGCGCAACCACTCACGTGACGAACTGTCGATCAGGCTCAGGTGACTGAAGCTGGCAGAAATTTATTTTTTTTATAGGTTGTTAGCTTGCACACTCTGCTTTCTTTGTTAGAAAAGTTTGCCTCCTCTCCTTCAGAGAACACTTACTGTGAGCCGGTGGTTTAAAATACCGAGTGTGTAAAAGAGATCTCCTCTTCACAGGGATGTGCATATGCCTTTGAATTATAAGCAGCTCGGGAGTGACTTTCCTTCTTGCACAGACCCGTTTGAATATTCTGAACCTTTACGTATGTCCTCCAAATTAAACAGCAAAACATGTCTTTTGTAATTGCCCTACAAAACACCACATACAAATGCTTGGTGATCTAAGTTCATTTTAAAAGCCAATTATTAATCAGTGTGGTTTGTTATGTGACAATGCTTCAGTTAGGCTGAAGCATGATTTTAGCATTATTTTGAACAGCATAATTGACTATAGAAGGAGGAAAGATCATTATTTGATCTGGATTATTGTTACATTAACATTCCAACCAAAATGACCAAACAGATTGTTTGTCCTGCAATAGGAGTGTGCAAAAGGTGGATAAATAAAAACATAGTTATGGAGCCCAGGTTACCGAATGATCACAGATAAGAAAAGATAACACAGGGATCATATCAGGAGAACATTTTATTTTATATAGATAAGAGGATAGGGGAGATGTTAAGACTATGAAATGAATAATTTATGATTCATTCATGATTTTTCGTTCTTTTTTCAGTATTTTCACCAAGTCAGTACAACCAGTACAATGTGCCCACTCCTATGTCAGTAAAAGTATGAAGACTTAATAGACATACCTTTAAAGTAAAGTCCAGTGAAAGTAAACGTACATTTCATTGCAAATGACCCTTAATAAAATGGTTGTTGATTGACAGATGAAATGTAAATAAATAATGTGAACAGTCTGTGAACAAAAATGAATTGAACAGCAGTCTCTCAATACAAAGTCACAAGTTACTTCACAGAAAACATAGTTAGCAGGTTAAGGCCTTTGAAATACACTCCTAACCAGAACACTGTTGTTGCCCAACTTCTTAAAACCTCTGATGTTTAGACCAGATCATCCAACAGATTATAAAAGATAAATTATGACAAAGAAATGACTGTGTTACCATCATTAACAGGATGGTATAGACATTGTGTAGAGTGACTGGGGATTTTGATGGGTTTTCTCTATAAACCTGTATAATGTTGACTTTATCATGTAAAGATCCTTAAGATAATTTTATCATGAACAAGTGGGGCTGTAGATAAATTAATTTGAATTCAACAAATGCATGCAAAGCAGAATACAGAGTACTGTATTCTGTGACAGAGCAACGGGACCCTGGACTGTGACTGTCACATTAGGAAGAAACATGTAGATGTGTAGGTGTATGTGTATGGAGATATGAGAGTGTGTAAATATGTATGTATATATAGAGAGATGCAGGTACACCAGCGCATTTCACTGTACATTGTACTTATAAAGCTTATCTTATCTTATCTTATCCTAAATTTTAAGTCTGAATATGATATAAAAGCATAAGTAATTCTATCAAGAGAGTAATTTCATCCTTGTCTTGTTTGTCACGCTGATGGAGTAAAGTGCTCAGGCCAAACACATACAGTGTAGATTAATAGAGATAGGAAGGGAAACAGAGCTCCATCAGATGGACCCACATCAGCATTTTACTTCAGGACTTTTTCAGCATATCATCCTCCCCGTCAGTGAGTTAGGCCATACAAGATACAGCTTGTAATTGACTAATCAAGTGTGTGCGTCAGAAATCAAACAGTACATCACAGCATGCCGACATTTTGTTAGTTTGGATTTTAGTCTTCCTTTACGGGGACAGAGCAAGTAGTGAGAATAGATAATTTCGCTTCATCTGCAGTGGTAATGAACGCAGGTGCACCCCAGAGGTGCATCCTTAGTTCACTTCTATATTCACATTTCACTCATGACTGCATCGCAAAATATGATAGGGACCGCATCATTAAATTTGCGAGCAGCAAAACTCATAGAGAAAATTCGGAATAATAATGAGTGCTTTTCACACAGAGATGTTTGTGTGACTCGGAGTGGTGGAGTGAAAATAAAGTTGATTTAAATACCACCAAGATGAAGGAAATAAAGCCTGGCTTGAAGGCAAACAGCACTCATATTAGTGTCAATGCTGGCTCTGTAAAGAAAGTTTTTGACATTATCAGGAGTTCAAATATCCAGTGTCTTCACTGTACAGCCACCGGCAAACATGCTCTGCAACAACTGCAGCTGGTGTAACAGTCAAGATTTCCAGTCCACTAAGAAAACTGTACTGATGAGAACTGGAGGCTCATAGACAAGGTCATAAAACCAGCACATTAAAGAGCTGTGGAACACAGTTGCCATCTGTGGGTGTCATTTAGGTGCAGTTATAGGGAGATAGTCACAGATGCAAAACCAACAGGGCGACAGACTGATCGCTCCGCTCCCATCCGGGTATAGATGCTATCAGTGGGAAGTGTGAGTCTGGCGGAAAGTATTTAGTGCCAACAGGTTCAAAAACATCTTTTACACTCATACTGTTGAGGATTTCTAATTTTATGTAATTCATTTTTATTTCAGATTGTCCATCTGAAAGCTTTGATGCGTTGGCTAGAAAAAACAAACAAAAAAAACAAGAGATTTGAAGACATAATCTTGGCTTTTTGAACCTGCGTTCATTCGTTTGACATTTCATTAAAGATTTATCAATGGGCTTAATTAATGGAGATAAATCTCACAAACTGACATAACAGGTACATAAACTGCACATTAATCAATAATTAAGGTTTTCTTTTGATGTGCTGTAAAAGGAAAATGACCAAGTTTCAATAATACATACAAAAATTAAATGAACAGTTTATTGATAAATTGTATTTATATTTCAAGTAATATGTCCATGCAAAAAATATATATTGGTACATTGTCTATAACATACAGTAGAACACAAACTTTAAATGATGGCTATTATATGAATAAGTTGTCCGATGTATGATAACAGTATAATGAATGGATAGTATTGTGCGAAAAAGTACAATAAATTATTCAGTATAATGAATGGAAAGTGATATTTTTATATATAACATGGACAGTAATTGAGCAGATCACGTATGTCTTGTGTGTCTCGTGTCTTGTCATGTAGTGAAATATTAGCTGCAGTAAATGTTTATTATGTGTTTTAAATTAGTTAACATAACTAACTTATTGAAGACAATATAATAGACATAAAATATTCAAATACATTTTTTATGTAGTCTATGTCTTGAAAAAATGTAAACCTTAAAAGGAGAATCGGTTACCAGCAGAAGAATTCCACAATCAGGAAACATGGTCAATACTGCCAAGGCCTGTTCCTGTGCCAAAAGAGATTGATGGGGCCACACACAAAATCTGTTTCCAAGTGTGATTTATGCATAGAATCCCAATTTCATTCTGAGTCACAGAGCTTTCTAACTTTAGAGGCGAGCATATATTGCTGTTATGAAAAAGGAAGCATTGCAAACTTTAACATGGACTGCCTTACATAAGGGTGTTGACTCAAATGAAGCTATCTTGGCTCCACAGCCTGTCATAAACAGTGGTAAACACTAATCATCTTGTTCCCAGGAACCAGTCTTATAAATTGCTGCTCCAAAATTCCACATTTGAATCACATATTTTTTTTTTCAAATACATAACAACTTTGGGCTTGACAAGTTAAAAGCAGACTGTAAAAAGAACACAGACATTTTCATAATAGTAGCATGATTACATATAATTCCAGTAACTCAATAATGCAGATTATCAAAATGCAGATTGTGTGAAATTTAGCAGATCTCGTGTGCTTTGAGTGAAATATTAGCTGCAGTAAATGTTTATAATTACAACAAAATAAACAATTTTATTTTTTGCAGAAATTTGTATTTAGTATATTTAATTTTAAATTGATGAGATCGTCATTTCATGTCAAAATCTGAAATCTCTCACTTGCGAAAGTAAACAAACTCTTAGTTGTCACACTCCAAATTATAGCTGTCTGTTTGCTTTCTCTTCAGACACTGACTGCACATACTTTTGAAGAGCAGATGAACATCATGAAAATGACCAAAAAATCTGCAGAACTATCTATTAGCAAAAAGAAACAATTCTAAAGCTTTGTGTGTTCCTACAAGCCCTGCGGCCTCAATATTCGCAAACTGGCAGAAGTTTGCAACCTTTGGTCGTCCAGATAACGTGTGCCGGGAGGGTCTTGGTCAAGAAGCTGCCAAAGAACACAATGGTCAATCATATGCAGAGTCTCAGAAGAGGTTTGGAACGATGAGAGGAAACGCTGGCAGGGCGACGATCTCAGCAGCTTGTGTGAAAGAGGGGCTAGAATGAGGATTCTATGGTCTAAAATCTTAGAAATACAATATGTCTCTGTGGCAATCACTCTCCGTGATGTTCATAGTTGCACGTAGCTTTAGGAGACTGGAGACTAGACACTGGTAGTAATGGAAAGTGATGAAGGAGACAAAGAGGTAGGAGCAAGTGGTGGAGGTGGAGATGGGAGGAAGTCTGCAACGAGGATAAGAACAGAGCAGGTGATGCTAAACACATTTACACTGTTACCCTTGTAAATGTCTTGCACTTTGTGGAGAAAATACTAAGTACATATAGTTTAGAAATAAAAATTGTAGCTCAAGAGCTGCTGTACTGTAAGTGTGCAGATGAGTGGGAGTGATGGGACTTTCTAGGTCAAGGAAAGTGAATCCCAGGAAAGCTTTTATTTAAAGCAACAAGATTTGCTTATCTTGAGTTGCCAAAGCCATAATCACATTGTCACTCTGCAGGGTTGCACTATTTATAGGCTTTTCTATTCATATAAACAGCAAATTACCACGAAAAGTAATCATCCTCCAAGCTCACAGAGCATGCTCGTGCATTAACCTTGCTGCTGTCCCTCTTTGGATACAGCTTATTTTTGGATTTTAACAAAAAATTTTAATATCTGTATTTGTTGCACACGCATATCGCAAATTTTCGAATGGCTGCAGACGGAAAAACGTGGTATGGTGGCTCAGTGGTTGGTATATGAGCATATTTTTACTAGATTTGTGTGGATTTTGTGCATGTTATCCAAACACATACAGAAGGTTTGGATTGAAAACATTAATTTGTCCATAAATGAGAATTGCAAAGAGTGTCAATCTGTGTCAGTGCTGTTATTAACTGGATTCCTGCCCAGCGCATGTTGGGATATACTTCAGGCCCCTGCAAGCAAATAAGACAATGAATAATTTACCATAAGGAAAGGTTTACCACAGTCACGCCACTGGTATTAGCTAAATAGTATCACAGCCATTCTTCATTTTCAGCGTCTGATTCACTTGTCATTTTGTATTGTTATGAAATGCCAAAATGTCTGGAGGATATTTGCATTTATTCTCACACTCCCTCTGTCTTAAAATTCTGATGAATCCCATAACGCCTCCTACACCCTCTTTTATTGGTAGGCAGCATGCATACAATAAATTCCACTCCAGTGTGTTCGGTGTGAGGAGACCAGTCAGCTCCTGGTCAGACTGTCTGCTGCAAACACTTGCATCTGCATTACAGCATCCCGATAGTATATTTACAGTACCACAATAAAATCAGTCATAATATGGCTACGTGCATATGTTGATAAGAGTGTTAAAGTAAATGGCTTCTGTGTATCTATATACTGTAAGTATGGCTGTGTGGAAATGTTGGAAAACCTTGCTCCAGCGAAACATCCTTCATCATTGGTTTCGAGTCCAAACAAAGGTAAACACAGAATTTATTAGCGCACAAGGATGTACTTCTGCCTCACACAGTGAGCCGCCTGTTGATGTTCTCTTGCTCGCGTCTTTAATTGTCTGCAGCTGTGAGGATGCGTTCACGCTAGAAAAGTTGTAGCAAACAAGATAAGAGTTGTTAACATCATTGTCTCCTAAGAAAATTCAGGAAGTACTGTACAGCACCACGGCTGGGTATCCATCGTCTTTTACAGTGGGGACCGTCGTAAGTCATTTTACCTTCATGGCCGACCTTATTTATCTGGACCGCAGTACAGAGATGATTTAAGTCGAATGGACGGCCGATGAATGCAGGCGGGCAGAAGGAAGCAGAGGGGCCCACGCTTTCAGGCCGTGCACCCCACAGTACCGGTTTCTGTGGTCGCTGGTCTCCATGCAAACTTTTCTTTAAGCCTAGACTTGTCTATGTATGAGAGTGACCCCAGCTGTGTTATTTGAACTCATGAATTTGCATATCTGATGAACAGTACCATGCTGGAAGAAAGTGGCTGTATTATAAAACCAGTTCTCAATGTGCTGAAGCAATTACAACACCTACTGTATATGCTAGACGGCAAAGCCTTTCAGAACCTTTTAGTTCCCGTGCATATAGGTTGACATGTGATTTTAAGTGCAGAGTTATTATGATAGCCCATAAAGTATACATATTATATAAGTGGATAAATATGTAAAATAATTTTTCATCAAGAAAACTGGTTGTTTCAGACATGCGTGTCTCATCTCGTAGTGTCTCAAACTGATTTGTTTTAATTGTTTCGTAGCGTTGGAGTTACAGTCGTTGTAAGTCTGTAATGTATTTAGTCAGCACTCAGTTTACAGTAGCTCACCAATCAGATTACTAATAAAACTGTAAATGAGCTTCTTTCTGAGTGTATTATGGCTTTAAGGCTCTCTCACAGTAAATCAAGTAGCTGTTTTCCAGGTTTGAGCTGTCAAATCAGTTTGAGTATTCTGGCGTCCCAACAAGATAACACACAGCACTTAGCAAATGTTCTTCGAGTGCTCTGTTGTGGACCCAAATGGACAGCGCGTAACCTTCTGCTTATTGGATTCTGTGAGTGTCTGTGCCAGGCATTAAGCTAAATGACTTCTATTTCCCCCAAAACCGTGTAATAGTGTTTAAGGACCTCTGTCCACCTAAGGTCAGTGTCTGTCAAAGTCGTTGGCAGTTTAATGAGAAATACGCCAATCTCACTCTGGGCTGACCGCTCGTGGTAGTAGTCCCATCAGGTATATTAGCCAAAGTGCAGGGACAGAGTTTGTTCCTCAAAAGCATTTGAGGTTGTAATACCATTTTTTCTTCATACGTCAGGATCCTGTTTGTGGATAAAAAGTCTGACCTTGTCTCAGGTCCATGAAACTTGACATCTAAAGAGAATTTATAGGTAAAAAGTTTTATTGTTGTCTCCATCAGGCCAAACAGGCAGGAAATGTAATTTTTCATGCTGTCTGATAATGAAGGGTCCTCAGAGCAGGCCACTCCGCAAGTCTGATAAAGAGAAAAAATGAGGAATGGAGGCCAGCATTTTCTATCTAGGCAAGTAATGATGATGTGTTACTGGCTCCAAGAGAAGACTGAAGTAGAGGAAAGAGGAGGAGAAGGTGAGACTCTAGGGTGGATTGTAGGCTGGAGGGGCTTCAGGGTGCAGTGGCTAAATGCAATTTTCTAACAGCTGATTTTAACATTGAGAGAATAAAAAGGATTTCTAGTGCCTTTGCTGAACCACAAATAGTAGTGAGTATGTGCAAAGTGGATGAAAGGCATTAGACATTGAGCACTCTGCATTTCTGGTTCCAAAATAATGTTATAAAAACTTTTGGCCAAAATCCAATCCCCATTTTTTTAAAGCCAGATGCATTGTCCAAATTAAGAAACTGGGCTAATGGATGTATTGTTGAACCTCGATGAATAAACTTGGACAACGGCACCGTGGCTCCAGCTCAGGTAGACAAGTAGGATTTTCTGGTCATTTTAGGATTCGTCGACCCTCCTGTCAACTTGCCAAAGTGCTTTTGAGCAAGAAAATGAACCAGCTCAGAATGCTGTCATTCAAAATGTGTGTTTATATATTCCTAAATTATTTTTGCGCCTATTTTGTTGTTGGAAACTTACTGTAACAGCTGTTACAAGTTGAGGGAAGTGCTACATGTACCTTTCTGTTTTCTGACAGCTGCTAGGAAACGGGATAGCGTCAGTTTGATAGATAGGATAGAAAACCCAGGACTCTGGGACTTGGGTTTGCATCTCGATTCCTGTGTGGAGTGTAGTGGACAGAAAAGGAGGAAGAGTAAACAACAAAGATCCTCAGCCAGGACGTAAATTGTAAACCTGCAGTGTTCGTGACCTTCCATTCTGCAGAAAACTTTCAGTCAAGAACACGGCTATGAACTACAAGACTTCCAAACTGACTCAAACTCAACTTGCAAAGTTGCGTTTCATAAAGGTATTCTTTGATCTGGAGCAGCTGTCTAACTCCTTATCAGACAACAGTGTGACAAGAACAGAAAGCTCTGAGGTAATCTTTGTTATTCTGCTAGAAGTAGTGTTGCCCACAGGGAGAGGATTCCCAGACTGTTTAATCAGCCATATTAATCATACATTATTTATTACAATTACAAGAGCTGCTCTGTGTGCTGCAGTAGCTTCAGCCCTAGAAGGCAACAGCATGAGAAAGAGTGTGTGAATAGATTAAACGGAGCCTTTGGCATTTCTCAAAGAACAAAATGCATCGTTCGGGACAGAGTGAAAAGACATCTTTCTATCAGCCCTACATGATGTCAGTCCACGGGCAAGACGGAAAGACACACACACATCGTGCTGCGGTGTGGTATATCACACAAAATGTCAGAAGCGGCCTGAAATGCTGCACATCTCAGCTGTGACCGTACTTCAAGGCATTCGATTTGAGCATCGCAGTCGATTATCTCCCCTAGAAACAAATAAGACGCAGTAGGGGAATGCAATAATTAACGGGGCGACAGAGTTGAAAAGTACGTGCCTCCGTTGTTGGGATCAGTTGCTGGGTTCATCATCGTACTGTCTGAGAGTAAAGCACCTGCTTTGCTGTACAACAAAGCAGAGAGCTTGCCATTACAGGTATTTCTCCGGGCCATCCATCACTGTGGCACGCCAGCGCTGAGGTATGTTTAGGTGAGCCTGATTAAAGTTGAGGATACCTCCTGACCTGCTCCGAAGGATATGAGAGGGGAGGGAGGCCTGGAGCCCCCCGCTCTATCTGTCTCCCTACTGCTTTATTCATGGGCTATCTGGTTCACTGGCTTTTGCTTCATGTTCCCTCCCCATTACTTGAATTTGACAGCAGGTGCTGCTGAATTGAGCATGTCTCATTATATGTTCCACAATACGTCGCTCTCGCTGCTCTTTTGTGTGCAGATGATTGTGCCCGGAAAGATTGTCCTCAGCCATCTACTCACGAAATCAACCTTTTCAGATTAAGAATGAAAATAAAATTAACCGCTGAATGTACAGAGAATTTAGGCAGCTGAAAATTATTTAAAGAATAGGACACCACTACAGATGCCGCTACTATGATTTTAATAAAATACAAAAGACTACATAAGAGGGGACAAAATGTAAAAAGTTAAGAAATATTGGACCAATATTAAACCTCCCAATGGAGCTGAGGCTTGCAAATGTGTGTTGAAGACAACAATTAGGAGTTACTAAAACAGAGGTAAGACGATTACTGTGATTTACAATGATTTGAATGTAATCAGTAAAAATGTAAATCATCCATGAGGAGATGTCTGAATTGCAGTGGTTCAATTATATCTACTTTACCAATAAGGATCCTACAAGCTGCATTGTCAGTAAGCTGGAAATATGAGTTCTGTCATTTAATGCCTTAATAGAAAATTACATCAGTACAGGTGTCTGTTGTTTTTGGCTAAAATTTAATTTTAGATTAGATTAAATTTTGCTTTGAAAGCAAGTTACATACATAACATTACATAAACAAACCAGTGCAGTTCATGCTGTTATATGCTTTTTCCTTTTACATATAAATGCATTAATAATATGGAAAACATGACAAAAAATTATCCACCATTTGTTTTGTATAAAGTAAATTAATTATTTTTTATTGTAACTTAAACTAAATTATTCCATGTTACATTAAAATTAATCCAAACACAAAAAAGTGACGAGATCCAAAGCATCTCAGTGTTGTCAAGCAGGCAGCAGCAGAGACATAAATACGAACCGCGGTCATGAGTTTTTATGAGGAGGTGTTTATTGTTTTTTTCTTTTAGGATGGAGATCAGTGGGAAACAATTAACTGTCTAATCACAGCTTGGGGACAAGGCCACGATATGGAGTGAGGGGCATTTATTTGCTAAGATTCTTGAGAGTATGTCTGCAACCATGAGACAAAGACCTTTCACATTACAAGTGTTTCCTCTGGCAACCCTGTAGCCCAAAAACTATGTTGGTTGGGGGAGGAGAAAGATTGAGGGCTGGCTGAGCATATTTCATTGCTTTAAAAAAAATATATATATGATCTTTGTCTAAACGTAACCTTGGTGGTTTTCTTGCCTGAGCCTTTCTCCCCAGACAAAGCACTCTACAAGTAATCGTGGGTCTGGGGCATAAAAGCCCTGTCCTTTGTACGACGCAACCCACCTCAACCACCTCCTTGTAACTCCTTTTCTGTTTTACTAAATAAAGCCTTTATCTTTATTTAGTGCTTCATTCCAAAAAACAGGTTGCATCAGAACATAATTGTTAACTAATTACTTTCCCTTCAAAAATATAATTGCATTTGCAGTTTAGTTGTTAAGGAAAATAATTCTTAGGTGAAACAGTTGCCTCTGGCCAAGCCAGCTGGAAGGATGCTACTGCAGGAAATTGTGGATTTTCTTTCTTTCTTTCTTTCTTTTTTGGCAGGTTGCTCCCTACCTAGGCTTAAAATAACCTTATCTCTGGTTCAACAAGCATGTTCTAATCATACATTTCACAAAGGGAGTATTACAAGCACATACCTTTTACGCTGTAAGGCCAAGTAGGAGTAAATCAATGAAAAATAGGACAGGGCCTAATAACGAACCATGAGGAACTCCATAAGGTAATCTACACTACAAAAGGGGTCTCCATAAGAACTGCAAATGTTGTAGTGGTGTGAGCTGATGCAGTTAAATTTTTGCCTTTGATCTTGATTCACAAATTTTAAGCAGTCGATTAAAGTTCTGTGTTGTCAAATGGTGCATTAATCTAAAAGGATTAACACTGAACTTTTAACCTCCCTCTGCTGCATAAATAAAATCACTTGCTAAAAAAATAAAAAATAAAAAATAACATACCGCTTGTTCTAAAATGTTCAAATAGAATCTTTGTTGCATTGGATGAATACTTCACACACTGCGCATAAGAAATATCTACTGTTTGAGTACTGAATCCAGATTTTTTTATGTAGTTGGTTTGTACAGAATCAAAGGTCACTCCTATTAAAGATGCAAGCAGCTTAACGATGAGGGAGCTGTTGGGGTAATTAGGGGGTCATAGCTACCTGAAGTTTTAGTAAACAAGTCAGCTGAGAATGACATTTGTCAATAATCACATAAGCAGGAGTATTTCAAGACACATTAACTATCCACAAAAGAAAAAGTTGCATAATATTTTCCTTGGTCTTGCCGTTCTCAAAAGGTAGAAAATCAAACAGTATAGGTGAGTATCAGTTTCTCGGTTTCATACTCCCTATACTATATGAGCTTTCTGGAAGGTGTTGGGTGCTTTTCAATTTGTAAACTGAAATGAGAACTTGTGAGATTAATATGGCTTACCTGTGTGATTCACTGGGGTTTTCTCATAGAGCACGAGGGATGACTCAGAGAAAGTTGTGCTGAAGCCTGGGTTGAGTCTATTTTTTCATGTTTTTATGCTTTTAATGAGCTCCTTCATCTTCAACAGGCTTATCCCTCTATTGAAGTAAATAAACCCAGTGTAATATATGTTTGGAATATACGTTCGCAAAGAGTTTAACTTCCTGTCAATTCTGTGTAATGCAGCGATGTCTGTCAGGGAATCTATTTTGGTCTCTGATATGCAGCCAAGGTGACAGAATATTCAGCAGAGAATGAGTGAAGCACGTTCCCCAGATGCTGTTCATTTTCGCATTAGCAGGGAATACATACAAAACCGCCTGTGACATATAGTTTGATGGCTGATCAGTGAATATGAGCTCATGAGACTTTGCAAGTCAATCAGTGTAAGGGTAAATATTACCCAAGGAGAACATCCTGGCAATAACTGCGCTTTCAGCTTCCAAACTACAGCACTATAATAAATTATTGATAAAGTTCAAAACAAAAACATTGTCCTTGTAGAAACCACTGAAATAATTGGGATTCTTGGCTTTACGTTTCAGGGGGAGACATCCTTGTGATAATGTGATTTTTGTTTCCGTGAGGCTTGTTCCTTTAAGACTCTGTTGGCAGTGGCAGAGGACATAAAGTGTAATCATCTAATGACAGTCAGGCCCAGCTTGGCTCACATATTACTGTGAAGAGCAGTAGTACAGCAGATCCTGTTAGTTTCAATTTGCTTACCGCTGCTGAGCCAGCAGACTGAACTGAATGATAAGGGACCGGAATCAAGCAGAACACTTCTAGCTCCCTCCCTCTCTGTCTCTCATCTTCAAACCAACCACTACCAGTTGATCTGCCATCACCCCTGGCTGTGGGAAGTAGCCAATAAATGTTCCTCTGGGTGCAATGTGATGTACATTTTATTGTCTTCCACATCGACTGATTCTCATTTCGTACGAGGATGCAACCGGAGGGAGAAAGGCTTAATGCTTTTTTCCATTCTGCTTTAGTTTTTTTCTTTTACATTCTCTCCTGGCAACTCAGAGGTTTGGAAAAGGCAGCCTCTGCAAAGCCTTCTCTTGGTGTTTTTGACATTATTTGCCAATGCAGACATGGTGGTCTGTATTGTGGCTGTCTAATCTGGACCCCCAACCATCTGCCTGAATGTGGCCCGTGTGCCATTTTGAAGAAATGGTGCACGCAGAAGTGTGGCTACAATTTTAATGGTTTAATGGATAGTTTATTTTTGGTCATATGCAGATTGGCACAACTGATTTCTCATATTTTTGCTGCAGCTACACATAAATTGATGCAATGAAATGGGTACTTAAGCAGAGAAGCATTTTAGGTGAGTGATTCACCTTGAATAAAAACAAGTCAAGCTCAATGCTGAAACACTTTTGAAAACATATTTTTTGTTTCTCCTTTGAAAAATATTTTTTTCCCCCCCTTGTTTATTGTGCGTCATTTGACTGCTGTCAGAGCTGTTTCATGTGCATCAGCATTTGAATTTCAGCACAAAGGGAGCACCTCTATCTGAACCAGGAACTCTGCAGGAAGCTCAGCAAAGGAAGAAACATGACCCAGAAACAGACCTGTGTGCAAGTGTGTGTGTCTGTCGAGGTGTATACATGTGTGCAATATGTGCTAATGCTTGTATAACTTCAGGATGCAGAGCTTTTAGCAAAGGAATATTATTAAGGCAACAAGGAAAGTTGAAAATATTTTTAAATATTTTTAGTATTTGTTAGGAATGACACACAATTTTTGCATATTGATACCATAAGTTAGGTACATAATATGATTTTGCTATACATATATTAATGGGAAATATTGTTATTATTTTAATTGGATAAAAAATCAAAATAATGTGTAATGACAACAGTATGCTAGCAGCTGGTTCCTGATAATTATCAGTTTTGATACATGGAGTCATCAAATTCACATTATGCTTTCCAGGATGTCCTTGTATGCTAATTTCTGTCCTTGTTTTTGATCTATATTACAAAAAAAAGAAACTTAATGTTTTATTTGGATTGTTCAGTAATGTATTATCATATCCATATGTAGGTTCTAAGCCACTGACATAAATTGAAAGTGGATGGGTACAGCACCTGACAACAAATGGAAAAATGCCTTTACTGATATACTGCCACTGCATTGTTTGTTTTGACAATAATGCAAATTCATAAACTGATTTAATCTTTCCAAAACTCAAGGAAATACATTTATTCACTGCAGTACTGTTGTGTTTTCCGCATCACTGAAATGTTTAGAAGAATGATCTAATATTCATTATTATTTTTTGCCTTTCTGAATAACATATTTTATTCATGTTAACTTGCAAGAAAAAGACAATCACTTCAAGTGCAAAATGGAGGAGACTACACCTGGAAGGTGTTTCTAAAGTGACATATTGGCCACTGAATGTCACCAAAGAGACAAATAAATACGTCATAATGCAAAGGTTTCAATTTAAATGTATGGCAGTACATACATTATGAGAAAAATGCTCTGGGCAATAATAAACACAGTGGCAATAATAAGAAACAGTAGGCAGTTTTAGAGACTGGGTGTGTGTGTTGGGAGGGGTGAGAGCATTGCCAGTGGGAGTAGCATGGCATCTCTCCGGAAGAGCCTGGGGAGAAATGGACTGTTTCCTAAAGGATTTTGCAGCAGATGGTTGTCTGCCTGCTAGGGCTAAGCGGCAATACTCCCTGCCCTTGTCTCCAGCCGGTGTCACCCTTTTCCAGTATGGAAGGCAGGTGAAAGATTTTCCGTAGTGGGGTTTGCCCTTGGAGCATGAACATAATATCAAGGTTACTGTGTTCAGGGCATGTTTCCCTGACAGACTGGTATTATTAAGCCTGTATCAGTTGCTATATGCTGATCCCCTCATTAGGTACTTTTAAAAGATATTATCACCTATCAGCTTGAAAAACATCATACTATAGTTAACGATATGATCTATCTCTGGTCGTTCTTCATAACTCCAGCTTGTGCATTTTTACTGGATTAGAGATTAAAGGTTTTGCTTTGTGGATGCTGACGCTGGGTGAGAATTAGTGGGGCTGTTGTAACTGGTCCACCCTCATCCATAGCATGTATGAATTCTTTCACATAGTGGAATTCCCCCGTATTATTTGGGGGGCATGTCTCGTGCGTGACAGACAATGGGAACAAATGATGATCTCACAGACTCTCTGTATTGAAAAATGAATTTACCATGGTGGAATAAAATATTTATAATGCATTTGGAGTGAATCCATCTTGTATTCACCTCCGCAATTTCCTTTGAATGTGAAGGAGAGTGAAAGAGGCAGGAGATCTGTGCTGCTCTCTCCAGAGATGCCTGTAGACAAATGCTGGCTATATCAAAACTTCAGTGAGGGAGGTGACAATGTCAGCTGCTGAACTGTGGGGGAGTGCAAACTGCAGGCATAAACCGTGGTGTTTGAGGCTGGCTGGTAATAAATTTAGGCCTGGGTTTGTCTGTTACAAGGTTTCTCTACTGACACCTAATGGCTAGTGATATAAATATTTAAGAAATCTGCTGTACATGTAATTAGAGAACCACATATGGCACACAAATCTCATCCTTACAACAGCAGGAGCTTTCTAAGTAAATCCCCTTTTACAGGACTTTGGCTGTGCGAAATTCTTTTTTAAAAAGTCTCGCTATAAATAATACAAGTATCCCCTTTTCACTTTTTATCTCAAACTTTCTGCTGTTTTATTTATAGAAAGAGAGAGATTTATTTCTCATAATAAATGATTAAATAAATAAGCTATCACTAGCTATGCACTGGTGATATATCCAAAATATATCTGAACCTTATTAAATATCTTACCTAACAAATCCATCACACATTGAAAACACATTTTTAGACATTCCTGTATTTCGTCGCATGCACAGTGACCTACTTTGGTTTGACCTTATACATAAACCACGCCACAAGTCAGAAGAGCAGCTTTGTTTAAGGCCCAGTGCAGAGCAAAGTAAAGTACATGGTGTCTGACTTTTCAATTGTTTTGAGGTTAATTATTCAAGACTTTCCTCTCCTCTCAACAAGCCAAGAACAGCAGGATAGCGTGGTGAGCTACTGCTTTTTCTTTATTCCCTTGGAGAGTGTCACAAGTTTAAAAGCACTGTTCAGCCATAATTGAAATGCACACATTGTCTGAAGTCGGGTGCTTTCAACCAAGGCAAAAAAGAAAATAGAGGACAAACATAACCTCAGATACTCTCTCAGTGAGCAGAGCAATCAGTGATATAATTCTAATCAGTGACAAGACTAATCTATTCTGTAATTTTGATTATGCATGCATTACGAGTGTAAGCTATGGCTATAGATTAGCTGGTTCATCCAGTGAAGGATTAAAAAAACATAGCAAGGCTCTGTAATGAATAAGTTGGACATGTAAAGGGAACCAAGCAGAGTATACGGTTTTTATAATTAGGTTTCCAGATTTCTGTATTGTAAGGGGATTGATGTCTGTGTGACTCGCATAAAAAAGAAGAAATACATATACGTACTAGATTCACATTTCTTTTATTATTACAACTATAATGAAATAAATACCAACAACAAACAATGGCAGTAGCAGCAAGGTGCCATTCAAGAGTTAGACTAAACGACCTGTAAGAATGTAAAAATTACAATAACTAGAAAACTGTATTCACCAAAGCTTTCTAAAGCTTGGAAGAAACAAAGTATCACCAGTGCAAGACCAACACGAGTGCCCACGGCAAGAACACACCAATTACAGTAATCACAGTGGTGCATCAAAGTCCAAATTGAGTTCATTCAGGCAATGTCAGCAGAATGGGAAGAAAAGGAAAAACATTCTTTATTACAACTTGGAGTGTTTGCACATTATTTCACTCGGTTTTGCCCTTTTTCTCACTTGTAGTCACAGCAAATATACTGCTAAATTACTTTATTGTATATATATTTTTAGCCAGTTGGTATAATTGACAGTAGCAGGTTTGAAGAAAAATTGCAAATTATTGCATTGGTGTGATTAGTATATTTTAGTATTTTATTAGTAGCAGTTGTGTAGTGGCAGTCAACAGTTTACTGAAACACCTTTAGTAGTTGGAAGCTAAAGGGGACAGTTTAGCAAATGGCTGTGGTTTAAATGATAATGAAATGACTGGATGTGGCATTAGTAAAACATTAGCTCTCAGCTAGTGCATTGGCAAGGCTTTTTACACCCCCAAATACTACAGAGGGAACAATGTTCTGTGTACCTTTGTTAGCAATGAACTGACAATGAAAACCAAATTTCAAAAAACTGCTCTATAGGCCTAAAGGTACCTAAGGATAGTGTTCAAACAAAGGCATTTTTAGAGTAAAGAGAAGATACCTGCAAATATTTGCTTCACAGATTATAGACAAAATGACTGATGTCTTTTAATCCCAGGGGTTAAACTGGAACAGTGATGAAACTATGCCTGTAGCAGTTGCTACTGGCAACTGAATGCTGAAACCAAGATAGTTTTCTTATGGATTTTAGCATGTGTGGATCATTGCCCTTTTCAGCTCTTTCCACTTCACAAATAAGCTTAAATTCCAAAGTAACTCTGTCAGAACATAAATATAAAATTGCTGACAACAGTGTTGGGTCTCAAGGGAAGTTGGGTGGTGCATGAAAATCACCTGATGCTGAACAGAAAGAAATTACACTTCAGACTAAATAGAAGAAATAATTTCACTCCTGATCAACACAGATTTAACAATGCCCATACCCAATCTCTCTCATGTCCCCACCGGGCAACTACATCAGCAATAATTTCAAAGTATTTAAAACACTCTAGTGATTTTGCTCAGGAGCATAGGCAGCCTGCCTAGTTTTCTGAGCATCTTAAGAAATGGAGTGAAAAATTACACATTTTCATTTATTTCAGAAATTCTATATTTTTTTGGCCTATGCCACCAAGTGTATTCCAATACAGCAGGAGGTGATTTCATTATTAATTTAAGACACTTTTCTGGTTGATGAAGATGCTTAATCTACACAACCCTACCAATTTAAATCAGCAGGAGAAATCAGCAGAATGATGAGTATTAGGAATGAGGACATTGAAGTACTCAACATTATGTCCAGTCAGTGATTCACATTTTTTAGACCTGTATAAAAATAACAAATCATGCTGCTGTTATTACAGCTTAGTCTACTATTTCATGTGCTATAGTTCAAAATATCGAAATCTATAATAACTCAATCTCTATAGTATTTGGGGGCTGCTGTGCATGCTGTGGGTGATTTTGGGTCAGGAAATGGTTGGTCCCTAATTAATCTCCACTATACCTGCTTGGTTTATTATTTCCCTAGAAATCTGGAAACCAACAAAACCACATTATTAATTCACTGAAAGAGCATTAATTTTTAGCAATTTTGGTAGCTGATGCAAATTTTTAAGCAAGACTTTTTACATTTCACCATGGTTTTAGGGGATAATGGACATAGATCACTAGTTTCTTATATTTTAAACATTATTTTGATATTAATAAAGCAAGTAATTGTTGCTTAAATAAAAACATTGGAATGATGAGGTTTTGTGTGTGAGTCACTTGCCACGCAAGACAAATGAGCTATAATATAACTTTACCGTAAATCCCAGTGTAAAGCCTCTTTTAAAAGCCCAATTAGGGTGAAGGTTAATTCCTTACCATACTCGTGCGATTTCTGAACATTTCTAATGACAGTTTTGCTTTATAATGTGTGTTTTTAGAAGTATTCTTTAAAAAAATCTGAAAATATCGTGCGAACAGCTGATGTTCTCCTCGGTCATAAGAAGAACTGACTACTAGCCATTACGGTAAAGTTGCATCAGAATCGCAACATCCGGCAAACGTCCGCGGCTCCCGGACTGCTCGAGTTTGCCGAAGTTGTGTCTGTAAGTGAGGAAGCGGGTGGGCTGTCATGGCGGAGCAGACTGTCGTGGAGAGAATGAGCGAATTACAAGTCAACGGGGGTAAAAAGGTGACGTTTCAGTTCTTTTAGCGGCTACTCTCAACTTATGGAAGCCAGTTAGCAGTTAGCCTAACAGTCAAAGGCACGCTGTCATTTTACGTTAGCCGCCGGCGAATTACGTTAGAGGCAGCTAACTCCTAACGGGGTTTTACCTAAAATGTCATGTCACTCTGAAGATGACACAAGCATTAGTTTAATTTTATTTCGGTAACTAGTATTAGCCGGTAATATTACACCACATCGTAAAGTCGAGGTCAGTGAGTCGGCGTGCGCTGGCTAACGTGGTGTTAGCTTACACATCTCGCTAGCTTTAGCTTTAGCTCGGTGTGGCTGGAGAGAGGCTTCACCTTCCTCCAACTCCAGGTGAGAATTCAGAGAATTTCATTTGGCTGCCGGATGGAATATTTGCCCCTAATTTCAGCCAGGTGTTTGTGCCACTGCATGATTCCTCTAAAATCGGCACACTCCCAGTGGAACAGGTGGATGTAGTTTCAGATAAAGCTCACTTAAAAAATTGGTAGTAGTAGATATGACCGAAAATCTTTAATAACTAAATAAATTTGATTGTTACATCTTGCAGAGCGCTGCAAAACCTATAAATTGTCATTGAATCCTTTGTATGATGGATTTGCCTCAATGCTTTTTGTGAAATGTCTTCAGTCTTTATATCTTTAGCCTATATAACTACCAAAAAGAAAGCATCTTTATTATTATTTTATCTTTTTATAGATTGTATTAGCATGCTCCATGCCACGCATAGTTTAAGGGTGTGCCATGTAGAAACTGGTTGTGTCTATGTACGTTTGTCTTAACCAGCTTAATCCTAAATGTACCTTCCATTCAGTTTCGTGTAGAAACAGTAAATGAAACCTTTGTGATTTTTGGTTAGGGGGGAACTGAAAGCGCAAAAGATGGAGGGAAGAAGAAGGGTAAAGGTGCTGCTGGAGAATCTGGAGGCAAAGCTGAGGTGAGTTAAATTGTCAGGAAGCAGGTATTCGATATTGTTAGACAACCCTTTAAGTTCTTGTTTTACAAGATCCTAAATCCTGTAAGTCCAGTATCTCATTCCAGCTGTCAGTTCTGTAAAGTCGTATTTGTGTGTTTGCCTGTGTGACTGTGGTAATGTCAAGCCACACTTAAAATGTTAAATCCAATGCATAAATCTTTTGGGTGTCTCCAAAAATGCTTATTCAATTTCTTTTTCAAGCACCTTATAATTTTTTAATCTCACAATAACCATTTGAGTTTCAAATATTGATTTAAACAACGTCTAATTTTCTTAGTGGGAGACTGAATAAAAATCAAAACTCAGTTTACTGTCATTCTGTCAACTGGATTTGCTTTTGTTTGTTACACATTGTAAAAGTTAGTTGGCACCTATAGTAATTAATTACATCTTAAAACCTTTCGTTATACTCTACCTTGACTGCCATGCAGTAAATTCACATCTTGCCACTTGAGACTGTTGGCAAACAACTGTTGGAACATGAGTAGTTTGTACAGATTAACGTCAGATTTATCGACTTCCCCATGTTTATTCACATTCTTTTTGTTTCGGCCCAGCTTTCACCACCACCTGGGTACATAGAAGACCGTCTTAAGATGTACGAAAAGCTGAAAGCTGAGCATGACACTCTAATGGCAGAGAGGGCTGCAAAGGAAAGTCGTCCCATCAAGGTGACCCTTCCAGATGGAAAAGTGGTTGAGGCAGAGTCGTGGAAGACCACACCTTACCAGGTGGCTTGTGGAATCAGGTCAGTGTGATGATGGGACTGGTGTCCTACAAGTTGTCGTTGTAGCACAACAATAGAAGGAAAAACCCATAGTATTGTTAGTTAGTTTAGTTTTCAGAGGTTAGCTATGAGGTTTATTTGCATTTCTAAAAGGCTTTGGAACACCCACATTATAAAAATGGTCACCCTGCCAGCATAGTCTATACTATCCAACCTCTTGATAGTGGTGACACTTTATCAGTTCATTCTAGCACACTCCAAAATCAAACCAAGATCCTGTTTTGGGCTTGGATGTATATCAGTATATTACTTATGCAGCGATAATGGTGTACAGCAGGGGTCTCAAACTCAATTTACTTGGGGGCCGCTGGAGGCAGAGTCGGGGTGAGGCTGGGCCGCATCAGGTTTCCACAAGAAAAACTTTTAAATAATTTTAATCTTCTCAAATGTCTTTATTTTTTATTTTTAACACAAAATAATATGAAAAAATAAATAAACAAATTAGAAGAAAATAAATAAGAAATTAATAAGAAAATCAATCAATCAATCAGTAATAAGTAAATAAAATAATAATAATAATTATAATAATTAGGATTCAAATGTCTGTATTAACAGTTCTTTAAGCTTTCTTCTGAACATGAATTGTCCTGAACATAAGTGGAACATTGAAGAACATGAACTGCTCTTCTGAACATGGCCTCTCTTGCCTACATCTTGCTGCTAGAGACCTGGCAGCGCTTCTTCTCGCATAACTGAGCCACATTTGGCTTGAGGGAGGAAGCAGTTGAGACCCTCAGTATGGCTTGAAGATGATCATCAGTAATTCTGGACCTTACTTGGACTTGGAAGTTTCAATCAAGTGTTTAGCCGACGCACAAAGAACGTCATTTCCTCAATATACGTCATTTATTTACGTCATTTCCGCTCCGTGCCTTTCATAACAAACTCGCGGGCCGCACTAACATTAAACTTTAATATAAGGTGCAAAGCGATAATGGTGTCTGAGACCCCTGGTGTACAGTATTTGAATTTTGTGTATCCAGTTAATAGTGATACATTTTTTTCTATCTAAATGTATATACAGACACAAGGCAAATTTACTTTGAACATTCAGTTTAGCCCACTAATATTTTGCATCTGCTTGGTCTGTACTTCAGTGAATATGCCTCTGCTTGAAACTGTAATCTGAAATTGCAATCTAATGTTTGGTGCAGTCAAGGCCTCGCCGACAACACAGTGATAGCCAAAGTGAACAACAATTTGTGGGACCTGGACCGACCATTGGAAGATGACTGCAGCCTTCAGTTGCTTAAGTTTGATGATGAGGAAGCTCAAGCTGTAAGTAAACCTCAGCCCTGGTCTTCCATACTGTGAATCAGTATGTATGAAGCAGCGTGAATTTAATTTACAACTGCACTGTTTGTGCCACAAAGAGGATGCATAAGAATGTAAAACACAATTATAATCATGCATTGTTCTAAGTCGCAACAACTGGTCTCTCTTAAAGAATCAGGTTTGTTCTAAAACCAAAATCTTTTAAGTCATTGTTTGTATTTTTACAACATCCCTAATAATTCTACCTGAAAATTATTTTAATTGATATTGTTTGGTATTTTGAGTAAGACATTTCAAAGTCACCCAACTCACTTGGCATGATACTTGTGTGAGGATATTTGACTGAGAGTCATATAATATATTTTTTGTCAGCATTCCGAAGAAGTGATTTATATAGTGGTGTGCATGTTCTCATGATTTAAACAAAATGATATGAAAAAAACATCTTAGACATGAAGTACACTGTTGATTTTCATAGTTCACATTCTTGATGAAGACACAAAGGGAGTGACTCAACAGCTATTTTGTTGTGTTATTTTCTATATGTTTAGGTTTACTGGCACTCAAGCGCCCATATCCTGGGAGAAGCCATGGAAAAGGTGTACGGCGGCTGCCTCTGCTACGGCCCCCCCATCGAGAACGGCTTCTACTATGACATGTTTCTGGAAAACAATGAGTAAGTCACACAAATTTTTTTGTGTTCGTATTTGTCAGAATCGTTTGTTGTGTAAGTCAGTGTTATTTTGGTGTGTACTTCAAGGGGCAGGTGCAGTCAGTGTGGTTTACTGTCTGAAAGGATAAAGAATGCGAAACAGGTGGATCCTAATGACGCTAATGCTGTCTAGCTGCATTTCTCTAGGGTGTGGATCTTTAAATGGTTTCTTTTTAAATCTCCCAACATGACTGGAACCCGAAAAGTAAAACAGTGGGTCTAAAACGTATAAAGATGATTGACTATCTTTGAAATGGGTTTAGTTGGACAGATATGGGTTTGACCCAGTTTTAGCCCAGACCAAATGACCTTACGTTCTGGATGAATTATTGTCCAGTTAGTTGTTGTTTAACATGCTGGGACTTGAACCCTGATTAATTACTTGAACAATTAATCCTGCTGGCAGAAGATCAGTTAGATTTCTTGTGTCCAATCATTTGAGCTGGGCAGCCCCATATTCCAGTTTTCCACTTGGTTACTGAAATAATATCTATTATTAGTGAATATTTTAATATTACAGGATAATTATGTTATATATTGAAGTTTAAACCAAGTTATTGAGACAACTGTGATATTAAATTGAATAATCCTGGAGATGAATAGTAGTGTCTCTATTGTCCAGCCATTGGGAGATCCATATTTTTTTCTTTGTTTTATTCCCCGTACATTGTCAAGTCCCAAAGTCATGTCATATTTCTTTAATTTGGCAACATTGGTATGCAGGATAACAAGGGGCAGCATAGTAGTGGAGAAGTTAGGGAGTCTCCCTTATGGCTCAAGACTCATGTGGTGCTTCTGGTCAACAATGGTAAATTATTACAAACTGTTGTACAAGGTGGGACATATAACATACTGGCATATAGAAAGGCTTGTAAATAACAACATATTGTGCAGGGGTGTTCATTATGTTTTTTATCATCAGTGTATATTTATTTGAAATACAGGACTAGAGATAATTTTTATCCAAATGTGTTGAGAGAGCCTCAGAAATGTCAATACTTCTTGCATGTAAACAACCACCTCAATTGACCTTTTCCTGAAGCAGGTGCATTCTTCCTGCTTCAGGAAAGTGTGAGGGGTGCTGTCTAATTAATTCCACATCTTCCTTAATGAAGTCATTTTATGCTAATGGAATTCTTGGTGACTGCTTTTTGCAAGGATATTTAGACATTACTTGAAGCCCTAAAGCCAAGGACCTTGTAGTATTTGCTCACACTTGGCAGAGGTTATCGGTGTCTGGAAGTCAAATAATTACACTGGTGGACGAAAGGTCTGGTCACATCCACGGTGCCCTCTGGAAATTTGGGGAGGCTAAATTTAGCATTGGAGACATTTTGCATATTTATTCAGGCTACTCTGTGAGAAATGTGTTCTTGGTAATACTAGTTTTGTTTATCTCCTGATTTATTTGAACAGGGGTGTATCAAGCAATGACTTCCCATGTTTGGAGAACTTGTGCAAGAAAATCATCAAGGAGAAGCAGCTGTTTGAGAGGCTGGAGATAAAGAAGGAAACTTTGCTGGAAATGTTCAAGGTATATGAAAGTTTTACCAGACATCTATAAAATACGAAAATAACTTTAGGAAACGTTGCAGGGCTTTAAACCCAGCCTGTGTCCTTTACAGTACAACAAGTTTAAGTGCCGCATTTTGAACGAGAAAGTGACCACTCCCACCACCACAGTGTACAGGTGAGTCCAGCGGAAGTAAGTCACCATATCCATGTGACAGTATGTGTATGCAAATCCTGACGCACCTCATTACACCATGCCATAGATTGTACGTGGTTCCCTAAATATATTTACTCCTGTTTGTGTAAAACCACAGAGGAAACCTGCTTTAGGTTTTAGTCTTCTTTTGACAATACTGAAAATAGTAAACCAGTTATATGCAAGTATTGTCCTAACAACACATCCAAATGAGTTATTGTTTTCAGAATAAAAATAAATAAATTCTCTATGTTTCAGGTGTGGACCATTAATTGACTTATGTCGAGGGCCCCACGTAAGACACACTGGAAAAATCAAGGCACTTAAGGTCCACAAGGTGAAGACTTTTGTTTTCAGTGGTGCTTTGTATATAAATATGTAAGTTGTATATGTGGATTTGTTGTTGGCTAACTCAAGCAGAATTGCAAGTAGTGCAGGCTGTGTCCTGAATGCTTGGCAGTAAGTGCAACTGTCTCTATTTCTAGACTAGCGTTACCTTTATGGTTTTCTTTCTTCTTTTTCCCTCAAGGGATTTGATGCACCTAAAAGAAAGATAGAAGCTAACATAGTTCTTTTGTGTTGTGCTAGAATTCGTCTACGTACTGGGAGGGAAAGGCGGACATGGAAACCCTCCAGAGGATCTACGGAATCTCCTTTCCTGACCCCAAAATGCTCAAAGAGTGGGAGAAGTTTCAGGAAGATGCCAAGAACAGAGATCACCGCAAACTGGGACGGGTATGAACTGAAATATGAACAAGCTTTTTGATTAGCTAAAAAGTTAATGTCAGGAGTAATTATAGCACAGTCTCTTGCAGGTTTTAGTTTTATGAAGATTGGTTATTTACAGTATCATGAAGCTGTGACGGCCGTTTCTGGTAAAGATCCATCATCCTATTACAAGAAAAGCCAAAACCTCAGAAAAATCTCTTACCAAGTGAATTAGTATAAAGTAGTTTGTTTACAATTTATTGTTCATTTGTGTATCGGTGCAGGAAAAAATTGAGAATTGGAAGATTTAGGACCAATGACCCATTTTCACCTGTGAGTGATGGGAAAATCAGTGTAACAAAGATACTGTTCACAATCCAAGGAACAGTTCAGGCACAGGGGCAACTTTAGTTTTCTAATGTCTAGCTTCATTGTTGACAGAGAAATGACATTCCATAATGAGCGGTGTTTGTGTCTTGCTGCTGTTGTTGTCATTGCCAGGTGTAAAAAAACAAGCTAAGCAGGAGACAGTATATCAGACAGACTGTGTCAAATTAAATATGTCATGAGTTGTATTGTATTTAAAATCAAAAGCCGTTTGGCTTGAATTGTGGCTCATTTAATTTTCCATCACATTACAACCTTTCTTTCTTTCTTTCTTTTAGGAGCAGGACCTCTACTTCTTCCATGAATTGAGTCCAGGGAGCTGCTTTTTCCTTCCAAAGGGGGCCTTCATCTATAACTCCCTGGTTGAGTTCATTAGAGTAAGTCAGAGCTGACAGGGCCATAGTGAATAATTGCTGTGATAACACTCTAACTTTAAGATGCAAGAAAAGAAAGGGGAGAGCAGAGACCAGGGGAAAGGGAATGATGTTTACTTATTCTCATCCTAACTGATAATGGATTGTTATTTCAACCAATGTCGCTGCAGATTAAAAACCACTGTCGTTCTTTTTGCAGTGCACTGAATACAGTATGCAGTATGTCTTAGCCTTGAAGCTGAATAACTAAGCACTAATGAATCAGGTCTCAGTAAGCAAGGGCCATGCTTCTAAAATAAAAACAAAATGTAAAACATGAACATGTCCAGGCAAAAAAGCAAATCCATTTCCACACCCTTTCTTTTTACAACAATAAGGCTTTTAATAGATGTTGACATATCTAATTTATGTTACTCAATGTGGCAGTTCTCATCATAGGTGAGGTAATACAAAAATATTGCTCAATGAGTAGTTTACCTTTGAACAAAAACTTACTTATTACTTATTAAAATGGCTTTTTATGGTTGTGTATACTTGGAGTAAAGACATGCATGTAAAAGAGATTAGATTGACAGCATTGATGAAAAGCACCATCGTGCCTGCTTTATTATAAAGAGCCAGACACATTAAATAACATTCAGTTTGTTGGTTTTCAGTCAGTACATTCACGATGCAGTGCACATAGGAAGTAATTTCATTTCTTTAATTTAGTCAGATAGATTTGACAAATAAAATTGTTTAAACAGCTCTGCCTGTACAAGCAACAAAACACCATTAACATTTTTGTAGTGCATATGACTGCTGGAATATAAAATAAATTGCCATTTATTCTTGCTATTGGTTTTCTGCTTTAAATTTCAAACTGATGTCAGACAACAGATTGCAACCTAAGGTACATAAATGTAATCAAACAGGGGTGTGAATTTGTTTCATTATCCTTTCAGCTAGTTTGCTTTGTCAAAATGTCAAATACTTACAAGTTTCTGTATGTTTTAGAGGATATGTGCTATGTATTGGCCCTCAGGTGTTGACATACCCTTGTTTGAATTATGCATTTGTTGTTATGATGTAGAAAACAGTATTGTGAAGATTCTTGTGGTAAGGCAGCAGCCTCCAAAGAGTAACCTTTACCAAGAGAAAAATGGTCGTGTGTCTTGCAGAGTGAGTACAGGAAGAGGGGTTTCCAGGAGGTGGTGACGCCCAACATCTATAACAGCAAACTGTGGCAAACGTCCGGCCACTGGCAACACTACAGTGAAAACATGTTCTCTTTCGAGGTGGAGAAGGAGACCTTTGCCCTAAAACCCATGAACTGCCCTGGACATTGGTGAGGCCTTCTCAAGTTCATAGGTGTTTTAGAAGATTGATTTTAAGTGTTAAATATATATTTAATGGAGTTTTTCCTGTAATTAGAGAAACAGCAGTGCACAGTTTGTTGGAAGGAGGACTGCTTGCTGGTTTCCAGCATGACCTGTTATAACTTAGGGAAAATGTTTTGTTAATATATAACTAAAAATACTAACAGTACCATGGACATTTTGGACAACAAAACAGTGTTTTTCCCACTTTAATGGCTTTGTAAGAGTTTGCACGGGGGTTTGTTATCAGTAGTTGACTCAGCTTCATATTTCACTGCTACAGTAGTTTGTCGTTCTGTTCAACTCAGCTTGTAATTGACTGATACTCTTGCCATGTTTGAGATGGTGAGTGACCCAGTTCAATTTACTGCTGAATGCTGCATTGCAGTAAAGAGCCAGACTGCAGCTCTTTGTATTCAAATCTCTTATCTCCCTTTTACTATCTACACAGGAAGCCCCTCTGGAGATTAGAATGAAATGGAAATTGAGCTCAGACACATTTTGTCAGAATTTAGAATTGCACTTAAATGTTGAGCTTAGTGTTTCAGTGATATTGAACCCACATTTAATGCGATAGTTGTAGGTTAAAGTTGACATTAATTTGGCATATTTTTCACTGTTTCATATTAGTCTGATGTTTGATCATCGGCCTCGCTCCTGGAGAGAGTTGCCCATTCGCATGGCCGACTTTGGCGTCCTGCACAGAAATGAGCTATCAGGGGCCCTGACTGGCCTCACCCGTGTCCGCCGCTTCCAGCAGGATGACGCTCATATCTTCTGCTCCATGGACCAGGTCAGGCTCACACTGATGCATGAACATTACTCAGCCAAGTTTACAAGACATACAAGTCTTCGAGTTAGATTTAAAAGAATAAAATATTGTTTGAGGGAACCAGTAAATTTGGATTAAAGGACAACTTTATACTACCCATCAGCGTGTTCACAAATGGAGCGCAGCTGCAAATATGAAGAAAATTCTACGACTCCAGTGGGAGCAGTGTCTGGTAAAATAGATAAAGTCTGAGAAGGGAAGAGAAAGGTTTATGGGTAACTGCAGGTCACAGAGGAGCCAATGTGCACAACTGCCAAATCTTCATCATGAGTCCAAAAATGTGCAGTACACTTCAAGACAGCACTTTATTTACAGCACTGTCACATTTATGTGTCATATGTTTTAAAAATGTTTCCACTTTTGTTTATTCATAAAATACAGTAGATATTTTAAATCAAATGGAGGCAAATGATAAACTACAGTAATACATTGTGCAATTGGGAACGTGGGAAAATCATTTCTAGTAATAAGATAAGTTATATGTAGTAAAACAGTAAGTTGCAGCCAGAATCCTGCTGATTTTGTGTTTTATTGATAATGGCAGTGTAGTCCAAGTTTATGATCAACAATGCCATATGCATACGGCCATTTCATTTACCTTTTACTCCTTTAGACTGAAAACTTCAGACAGTGTGAGTGAGTCTTACTTTGTAAAGGTTCAAACATTCCAATTTCTTGCTCAAAATTTGTGATTATTTTTGTTTTTAATGCATTATTGCCCAACAAAGACTTCGTAGCAAGTGATGAGGTTTTGATCATAACTGTCTAAAGTACCTATAATGTCCACATAAAAATAAAATAAATGATTGTCGTTTATTAAATACCAGAACAGTGAAATATTACATCATTACAGCAGAAAGTAAACTTGCATTCATGCAAAGATGGATAACACACACTCTTTCATTTTGTCTTCGACCCCAGATTGAGGAGGAGATCAAGGGCTGCCTGGACTTCCTGCGTACTGTGTATGACGTGTTTGGCTTCACTTTTAAACTCAACCTCTCCACAAGACCAGAGAAGTTCTTGGGGGATGTGGACGTCTGGGACCAAGCTGAGAAGGTAAACAGAGTTCCAAAAAATTAATAAAAGAGTCCGTCTGTAGAAAAAGCTACTTGTAAAGGTGTACGTTGAACTAAGCCACACTGAGTATTGTGCAGGGATTTGTTTGTTCTTCTCTGACACAGCTTTAAGTCTAACAGATGGATCTGTAGACTCAGTGTTAAATGATAGATAAAGGTGCTGAGCTGCATTGTTTTATTAGCTGCACAAGCCTATCCAGGCAGATTCAGGATGGATGAAGAGGTTAGTTGACAGAGATGCAGCATATCCTGAATTTCATAGTTTAGATTTTCTTTCCAATGTCACATGACATTTTCCCTCTTGATCCAAAGAAATGTTCCATCTGTGGTGCATGTCATGCCACAAACATGCCTTTATGTTGTGCTCTGTCAAGAGTCTTTACTCATCGTCCCCACCGTGGCCCCTTCTCCCCCACAGCACACTAGATTGAATTTTGTTCTTTCATGGCAAAAAATAGTACAGCTATCAACATTCATTCTTCAGCAAAACAGGAGCAGTGTAAAATGCAGAAAAATGTACTTATTTTGCATTACAGTGCTCAACTTTACCCATTTTAAATACCTTGTGTATTGAAACTTTTACTTATGCATTTCATTGACCTACAATTAAGTGTCTAAAGTATCATTTAAATATTAAAGACTCTGTCACCTGAAGGACAGAAGAGACCAGAGATTTTAAACAATGCACAATAGAGTGGTAACGATGGTACACCTCTCTGAAATTAACAGTCAGTTCTTAGAATATAATTTTTTTTTATATAAAGGGAAACACATAAATTATTACCGTAAGGAAAACATTTCCTACAGGCCACACTGCATTTTCATGATTAATGATTGCATGCAGAAAGGTGGAAAATTATATACACAAAAAATGACTTGCTATAGTAAGTGAAACAGATCTTGCTGCTCTTTTCCCACTCACCTCATTAACTTCCACAAGAACCTCTGAAACACTGAGACGTTAACATTTCTCAGTTCAGTGATTAGTTCCAGATGAAGAAAATGTCAAGTCTAAATTTCCAACTTTGCTTCACATCACTGTTTACTCGAATGTTGGTATTTTAACAAAGCACTAATTGTTATTACAGCAACTGGAAAACAGCTTGAATGACTTTGGGGAGAAATGGGTCCTCAACCCAGGCGACGGGGCTTTCTATGGACCAAAGGTGAGCGGTGCACAGTGGAGATGATGTTGGTATGAAATGGCAGGAAGCTCATCACCTGTCGTTTGTTTGCAGATTGACATTCAGATCAAGGATGCCATTGGTCGGTACCATCAGTGCGCTACAATTCAGCTTGATTTCCAGCTCCCCATCCGCTTTAATCTCAACTTTGTTGGGTAACTATTGCATTTATTGAAATTTACATTCAAGTGTTACTTTTTGGAAGGTGGAAAAGAGGTGAAGAGGCAAGTGCAGGCGGGTTGGAATTGGTGGAGGAAAGTGTTGGGAGTGTTGTGTGACAGGACAGTGGTGAGACCAGCTCTGCTGTATGGGTTAGAGACAGTAGCAGAGATGGAACATGTTGAGTTTTTCTTAGGAGTGACGAGGTTGGAAAGAATAAGGAACGAGCTCATCAGAGGGACAGCGCACGTTGCCTGTGTTAGCAACAAAGTCAGAGAGGCCAGATTGAGATGGTTTGGACATGTGCAGAGGAGGGACAGTGAATATATTGGTAGAAGGATGTTGGAGATGGAGCTGCCAGGCAAGAGGGCGAGAGGACGACCAAGGAGGAGATATATGGACGTCCTAACAGAGGACATGAGGTTAGCTGGTGTCAGAGGGAAGATGCCCAGGATAGAGTGAAACGGATGATTCGCTGTGGCGACCCCTGATGGGAAAAGCTGAAAGAGAAGTAGAGACATTCAAGTGTTACTTTTTGTAGATTCTTGTGTGAAATTAAATGGGTAGTTAGACATTTCCAGTTAAAAAGGTACCTGGAAGTTTGTGGGATATTTTAGGCACCAAGTGAACACTTTGTCCCTAAAGTTGAAAACATTGGCAACTGTTAAAGGTTTGTTTGAAAAGTGCCAAACTGATACATTTCCTGTGAGATTCTCTCGCTCTGCTGTGATCCACCAAAAGTGGTTCAAGTAAGAAAAACAAGTTAACCAGTGAGAAGGTCATGGCCAGTCAAGCGAAGGCTGTGCACTTCTATCCATTAGTGAGCATAACTCAAATTGTTAAAAAGTTAATGCTGCTTCCAAAAGACAGTGCATAGGGCTGTGGAGCCATAACCTGTTAAGAAACCTTTGCTGATCAGACGTGCCCAGGTCTTATGAATTATGTTTTCTTCTCCATCATGTGGATGGGTTATTATTGGAAGAAAACAAGCTGGTGCGGGCAGTGTGATGCCTTTGGTGCTGCCATTCCTGGACAGTGTTCCCTGATGACAGTGGCCTCTTGCAGCAGGATAATGAACCCTGCCACACTGCAAAAACTGATCAACAATAGTTTTGAAGAATGAGGAGTTTAAGGTATCGGCTTGGCTTTCATATTGCCCAGGTCTCAGAGCAATGAAGCATCTCTAGGATATGATGAAAAAATAAGTACAATTCAAGGAGCCCCATGCTCACCACAGCACACGTTCAGCTGGACGAGTCCATGCCTTGAAAGCTCACGGCTGTTTTGGCAGCAAAATGGGAACTTCTCAATATCAGGCAGGTGTCTGATTAGTGCAGATGCTTCATATTTAAATCTGGAAGTATTAGGGTTTCAGTAGCCATCTCAGAGTTCATAGAGTTGAACGTTTCCTAATAAACTGTCTTGTATTTATCAAAAAAGCTTGTTTGGTGATAACTTCAGTTCTGTGTTTTTTTTCTGTAGCCATGATGGTGATGACCAGAAGAGACCAGTAATCATCCACAGAGCCATCCTGGGATCAGTGGAGAGGATGATCGCAATCCTGACTGAAAACTATGGAGGGAAATGGTTTGTACACAAAATTGAAATAGTGGACCTAATTTAGTTGTTTCAGTCTGTTAATGACTTTCAGATTAATGGGACAGCAACAGAAGTGTCTTGACTGTGTCTGCCTACTTAGCAACTGAATGCAAACGTGTCCTGTTCTAGGCCTCTGTGGCTTTCTCCTCGTCAAGTGATGGTTGTACCTGTGGGACCAACCTGTGAGGAGTATGCTCAGCAGGTAAACACTGACCACAGCTGATCCCTGCTCTCACTGACACCAAGCAGATACTCACACAGACTGAAATCTTTCCACTGCTTCTGACGTTCACAGTTTTGTATCTTTAAAAGGACAGTCTACATCGTGTTTCCTGTGTGCATGCAGAATTACAAGCACCACTGCACAAAACTACCTGGCCACTTCACCCTGGTGTTAGTTTTATAGTTGAGAACATCAGTTCTAGTATTTGAACGTAGTACCCGCTTAAGCAGAAACTAAAACTGAACGGATTTTTAGGACAGACAGTTTGGGGAATAATTATCTTTTCAGCAATTTTAAACAGACCTTATACCAGGGGGGTCTCCAGCCACTTGCCAAAGGGTTAATGACTTCCACATAAATGAATTGATTAATCCCTTTAGACATAAGGGCTTATGAATAACAACTTACATGTTCTATTCAGTCAAGATGTTGTCTGTCCTCTGAGCGTCCGCTCCGTGGCCGTGATCCCTTCAGTGTCTAGAGTGAATCTACCGGTTTTATTTATATCCTGTAAATAAATAATGCAAAGACTCTTAGTTTGGAAGAAGTCAGGTAGCTGTCAGAAAATATGACAAATGTTTGCCAAAGTCACTAGCTTATTAATGTGTGTAATTAAAGCAGCATGTTAAAATCACAATTTGAGGCCTTCTGCAGATTTACATTTGTATACTGAACATCTTTGCCACAAATATTTCCTGAGGATGAAATAAATTTAATCAGATCTTATTTTCAAGTTTGTTATGCTGCCATTCAAACCACGATTTGCGTTTTATTCATTATTTTAGTACCTTTTGTTGAACAGTAAACATAGTGGGAGGACTGACTGAAAAACAAATTCAATTTAGGTTGAATTAATACTCTTCCTTTTCTTTTTCTCCATTACAAGTGCAACAAATGTAAAACCCTGCACTTATTCCACAAACTTACTTTAAGTGAAAATGCTAGAGTGTTTCCTGTTTACATACATACATAATGGTTACAAGCTGCAAAAATCATCTGGACATGGATGTAACTTACGTTCTTTGACAGGTGAAGCAGGAATTCCACAGCAGCGGCATCATGACTGACGTGGATCTTGACCCAGGCTGCACACTGAACAAAAAGATCAGAAATGCACAGTTGGCTCAGTACAACTTCATCCTGGGTCAGTGGTGATATCTTCTACTTACTGTTCATTTAGATACAGATTTTTTAAAAAAATTAATGTGGGTGTTTTGTTTTTAATGTTCCCCTGCTCGGAGCAGTGGTAGGAGAGAAGGAAAAAACAAGCAACACGGTGAACGTTCGCACCCGGGATAACAAAGTCCACGGTGAGCGCAGCGTCAAGGAGTGCATCGAGCGTCTGAACCAGCTCAAGGCGTCCAGGAGTCGCAACGCTGAGGAAGAATTCTGAGCTTTGCTAAACTTGCTGCTTCCAACAGTACCTCAGGTGTGGCGACCATAAAGGGCCACATGGGTAAAACGAGTTCTTGATGAGGGATGAAACTGCTTCCACTTTGTTGCCCAGTCTTTGCTTTATGATCAAGAAATCACATTTTCTAGGAATTATGTCTTTTGTCCCCCTGGTGTCTTCCATTGCTTCCTTACTGCGTCAGAATGTTTTGGATAGAAATGAAATATAATTGTCAACTGACGTCCAACTAGTGAGGCTCTAATGTGATTAGGTCTCCAAACACCTTGACAGAACATCTGTAGCACTGAATAAATTGTACCATAAAACTTCTCTTTAAAAAGCATTTTTCCATTTCTAATGGATTAAGGGGAAATGTTTGTTATCACGTTCTTTGTATCAGCCATTTCCTCAGGGAATTGTACAAGTTACAGTTTTGATACTTAAACATCTATTATTGATGTGTGTGTACGCTGCTTTTTATAAGATACAAGATAGAACTCACCTTTTCCTCCGGGGGGAACATCATCATCAAGTCCTCACTTCAGAGGTGTGTCATCTCAGTTATGTCTGCAAGGCACCTGTATCAACATTTGAAGAAAACAGCAAGTCAGTGCATCAATAAAGTCAAGTATTGGCAAAAAAGTCTGTAATACAGTTTGAGGAGGATGTTTTTTAGGTGCTACGGAGTCTGTCTCCATCGCTTTTCAAATGTCGTTTTTAAAAGTCAGCTCTGTTCACAAGTTCAGGATTCTGCATATTTAGGGAAAGTTGAAATTCTGAGATAGTTCAAGACTTCAAAACATCCAATTTTCCACCAGATGTGGGCTTGAAGAGATGAGTGTCAGAGCGGTGTACCCGTGTGGCAAATGTGCTTCTTTATCACCTTCCTCCACTAGTGCGCTGGACGGTAAACACTTGATATGTCTCATCATTACATGCTCACTGGACTCTTGAGACTATTCACCGTTGCCTTCTGCCCCATTAAACTAAAGCATGAGTGAAAAGTTTTACTTTGATACTGTGACTGCTTCGTTCTCAATTTCAATAACTAAAAATTTGCCTCTTTCCCTCAAATGTTTGCAGGCACATGCAAAGAGACGGATAAATCTTGCAGGAAACTTCACACAAAAAAATTGTACTATAATTATTATTCAACCTCTGCACTTCCAATGCATCAGTTTTACATTCAGTCTGCTTGAATAATGAGAAAATATCATTCGAATTCAGATGACATATACAATCTGTGAGCACTGCACTTCAGTCCCCTGTAAGTCCCATTACATTTCCAACCACTAGTGGGAGCCATGTCTGTACGCTGCACTTCTACACCCAGACAGACCAAGTGGGGAAAGTACAGCTGGAAGAAGAGGGTCCAGCTCTGCATAGAACTTTGAGGAAGAAGAACCACCACAAACTGCAAAACAAAAGTTTAGTTGGAGCTTTAACTGTTACAATAATTTAATCACTGTTCGCATATGAAGTACTTACTTATTTTTTTAAATTAATGCTGTGCTCCTGACTACAGGAACTCATCCTTTTAAATTAAGAACTAACCTATTTAAATTATACAAACCATTAATTTAAGCAGCAAAATTAGCACTAAGGTCGAAGGTAAAGTGAAAGCTGGTGTCACAGCAGGATAATGAACAGATCTTGGCAGCTCAACAAGTTGCAAGTCATTACAATAAATAAGAAGCAACTGCTTATTTTGGCCAATTTACACTTCTCAGCAACAAATTAAATCCCCTAAATCACACTTAGTCATGATTACAGCTATAAATACTTCACTTCTACAGAGAAATAGTGTAAGACTTTTAAAGAAATGAGGTATGTATTGGTGTAAGGGCAACCTCATGTCAAATCCAGCCACAAGGTGGAACAGCTGAACCAGTTTCCTGTGGGGGGAGGGAGTGGGGCTAGTGTCAGTGGAGTATGGGAGAGAAAAACATTTTGATAAGGGGTTAATGAAAAAGTCAATGGGGTAGGAGAGTGTCAACAGAGCGAACACGACGGCCAGAAATCCCTGGGGATTTAGCTGGGCTGTTGACTCTCAGCCTCCCCGTGAATCCTCGCTCCCTCTCGCCTCATTGGATCCTTCCTTCTGTGCTTCACTGGCAACCTGGCCATGAAGGGTCATAACGCTTCACTGAGCTGAGCAAACTTTCCTTTCTCTTGCCACACATGTAGAGCGAGGTATCGATTCACAAGTTAAAAAGGCCCCACCGCTGCAGCTCGGTATTTACATGATGCTGGGGTAAGTCGTGGGACGAAGACTTTGCAAGGGAGCGCTCGTTTTAGGACGGAAAAACAGGTTAGTCCATAGTTCTTAAAACCTCGTTTCCATACCAGACTTGCTGTGCTGTGTGACACTTTCTACTACGTTCCTCCAGATTTCACGGTCATTTTCTTACAGTCATCGTATCCCTCGATTAGTTGTGGTGAGTAGAAAGAAAAGAAGCAGACTGTGCAGTTAATAGAGTAGGAGCCAGTAGCTTGTTAGCTTAGCATAAAGACTAAAAACGAGACCGTCCCTGCAGGAATGTTGCAGTCTCAGCAGTAATTAAACTGACCCTTTAGCCTTTGGAAATTTAGGGAGCCAAGAAATATGCTGTCATATGCTGTTTAACAGATTTTTCTGGCCATAAAGCTACAATATACAACTCTGCCTCGCCCAGGCCTCCCACTCCCTGCTACCATCAGCTACACCACGCTCTGCGCATCCTTCGGTGTCTGCTCCCCCAGGGTGGGGGGGCACCTGATGGGTAGGCTGGGATTTCTGCATCCCATCCTGCTGCTCTACCTACTGAGCAACCAGGCCGGCGTAGTTAAAATTGTGGGACTTCACAGTGGGTGTCAAACAGCATCTCTCCACAATAAAATTTGTATCACATTTCTGCTAAAAGTATTTACGGCAGCTCTAATGACGACAGATTTTATGACAAAGAGGCTGCTTCACCTGCTTCTCAGGATTTATCAGGTTAAGCTGTGCTAACCAGCATGAGAGCAGCATCAATCTTCTCATCTAACTTCCAAAATGTTGAACTATTCCTTCCAACATCACTTTCAGGTTACTAATTTCTCATCCCATCTGCCTCTTTCTGTCAGTAGTCGCTGTCCTTGTTTGTGTTTATTATCCTTTGTCACTATGACAACTGACAGCAGCCAAAGCTGCTGTATATTCAGTGTGTGGAGAAGGTTCTTTCCCTCTACTATTTTCTTTCAGTGACAGCCAAAAAGCCTCCCCTCGTTGCACATTTGTGTTCCTACCTTCTCTCTGCTCTTTCATCCTCCAGTCATGTTGCTTCTGGACCAGAGAAATGCATATTTGAATGCTTACCAACTATTTTTCTTCTCCAGAAAACTTCTCCGTCTCTGCAGCAACTCCTACCACCCTACCACACGCACAGTACACAACCTCCTCGTGCACCATTACCCTTCTTCATAAATGCAACACAACCCCAAATTATGGTCAGCCGCTCGTGAAGTTAGTTTTGCTTGGGAAAACCAAGCTGCCATCTTTAATATCATAATGTTACCAAATTATATGGTTCTAATTGGGAACTGTTTGATCACACTTTCTGTCATCTGGAAAGCTAGCGTGTGACCTTCACAGGCTTTTTTTTCTCATCTCAAAAGTATGATCCCCGCTTCTGACCCAGCATAAATTAAGTAAACCACTTTACACCAAAGAGACGCTTTTGCCACCAGTCACACCCTGCATGCAGCCAACACCAACAATTCACTGTGGATATCTGCGATGGAGGTCCAGAGGATAACACAAGACATCTGCAGCGAAACCGAGCAGCAGTACAGTAATGTAGCACAGAAAGACACAATCACAGACCAGAGAAGATTCACATGTGGCAGGAGTCGATCAGCTGCAGTTGCGTGGCAGAAATCTGGGTCCGAGCCGATGACTTGCTCAATGAGTAATGAATTGTCTTAGTGCTGTGTTTTCCGATCCGTTTTTCTTTGGGTGATGCACCCACACGTGCGATCAGAGCAGCTTCACTGACACCATCTGTCAGAGTATAAAATCATACGGTAGTAAAAGTTCGTAGGATTTTCATTTTGGTCAAGTTGGCCCAATTTAACAATGTATCCATTAATTTAACGTAATCATCTCAACTATTTATTACTTTTAGCCAAGGTCATAAATTTATTTTGTGTTTATTATTTTGTTCTTTATTTTACTTTGTAGCTGTAACTTTTGTATTGCTTTTGGAGTTTGCCAACAATTGATTCCACTTTTGTTCTCTCATTTCAACTGTTCATTTATAACTTTAACTATTGGAACAATCCGCTCACTTGCTACTTGCTTTATTGAGTTGTAACTAACTTAGGTCGTAAACGGAGCTGCAGTCAGCATATTTTGATAAGCCGACTAAACATTACACAAATGTGTGACTGTGTTTGGGATGTTCTCAAACTGTAACGAGGCATTTAACAAAGTTTAACAGCATTCGGTTGCAACCAAAGGAAAATGTCTTTTCCACAAATCAGCCCCCTGACCGTCACAGCAGCCGCCAAAGTGCTTTGGTTGCCAATATGCTCATTATGGGAAAGAATCACATACTGTAAGTCCCTCATAACACAATTCACCTTCCTTTCATCCAACAGTCCAGCATGAATATAACAGCCTCATTACAAGCAGGCAATAGCCCATTAGTCGGCTTTGCCCACGGGGAATAACACCTTTTCTTTCATTAACAAGCAAACAAGAGCCGTTACCCACTATTTCCATTACTTTGTACTGTGCGACCCAAGTCACTGCACACACACACACACACACACACACACACACACACACACACACTTGACTAATTTGTATCAGATTTTTCCTTTAACAGTCTGTATGTCATGTATTTTTAGAAGACTTACACCTACTAATGCAGCCATTTTTCCTTTCCTCCACAGAGGAGGAGGAGGAAAGGAGCCTCTGACTGTCGGTTGACTGTTTCAAGTATGAAATCCTCCTTTCTCACCTTGCTTTAACTCAAACAGTCTCTTCCTTATATGCAGCAGGCCAGATGTTTAGACTGGAAGTCCTCCACAGAGGAGGCCCTCAGCGGTATGCGTGGTTGTTATTTATCTAAATTGTATTTTTCTCTTGAACAGCATTTTCCCCTCCTTTCGGCTCTCAAGGGTGGTTTACTCTAGGCCCAAAGTAGGAGGTGCAGAGAAGCAAGGCTTTGGCAGCATACCCACAATTCACTAGTGGCTCACAGAGCTGATGAAGTTGACAGCTGCATAAATCACCGGCTCATGGTGCTAATAGGTGGCAGTATAAAATCAAGTGCAGACCACCCATGCTGCGGGGCAGGAATAGGAGCATCAAGTCATATCTACCATGCAGTACTGTACAGCCATCCGAAACACTTAACCCCCTCGGCCCGCCCGGCCTGTTCCAGTCCAAGGGGCTCTCTTAGCAACACAGGAAAAGCCAGTCTGGCATCTGCAGTGCAGTGATTCATATTTGGCACTTTCATAAAGGTTCCAAGCTGCTCGGGTTTTCTCAGGCCTATTGTCCAACATTTCATTCCTCAATCGCCTTTACGGAAAAACCTATAAACATTTCAAGGCCAATAACTGAACAGGAGCCCGTGCTTTTTCCTCTTTCATATGAAGATCTCAGTAAGTCACAGAATATGTTTTTCTCCTCTTCACAGTGAGGAGAAAGGACATTCAACATTACCCACACTTTGTGTGCGCGTTTGTGTGTCTACTTTATTTCTACGTGTGAATGGAGAAGAGCGTGAGGTCATTCGGTAGAGCTGCTGAGGGAGGTGTGAAGGTGGCTGTTTAGAAGGCCTCTTTCTTTGTTGAAGGGGAGATAAAACACAAGAGCCCGAGGAGGTGGACCCTCATCGCACAAAGCGCAGCATATTGCTCAGTAAGAAGGCCCGGAACCCTGGGTCCGGCACAACAAAACTCTACCTTGCATGAAGGGCCCCTGGGCCAACGGGACGTACCGAGCATGTGGCGAGTGAATGCCGGCACCGCACAACAGGCGCATGTATGAGCGCCTGTTGTGTCCTATAGTGATCACACACATGATGAGTGTGCTGCAGTCTTCTCAGGAGAGCAGCGGTACAATGATGCTGTCAGACATTAAACGGATCGTATCACATTCCTTTCCTTTCACAAAGTCCACAACAGAGCAAGTACATGCATCAAGAATGTCAGTATTTCTCCGTTCTATGCAAAGCACTGCTATGATACCGATTTCAATGTGATATTATGGGGGAAATACTGATAGAAACAAGTTCACCGGCCAGTTGCTTTCTACAGCCGTGTGCCGTCGCTGTTGAAAAGCCAACTAGTCAAGATGTGAAATGAAAAGCGATAAGCCAGAAAAGTGTGCATTGGTCTGCAGAATGAAACAGGGCAGCTACAGCGAGCTGAGGAGTCGGGTAATACATCTGCGGGTTTGTCACGAGTCTCACTGTGCAGCAGATTGAGCCATATACTGATTGTTAATATAGAAATAGCAGCTTTAAGCTTTGCGAGTCTTTAACAGTTTGTGCGAAAAAGAATCTGCAACTATTTTTAGAATTCAGTCATTTTTCAAGCAAACATCACCAAAATCCTGCCTTTTCCTGCTCCTCTAATATGGGAAATATGATACGTTTCTGTTTTGTATTATAGCAAAAGTCCTTTTTTGTTGTTGTTGTTGTGCTGTTAATCAGACAAAGCCAGTGGGAAACTTTACAGACTGAACTAATCAATTAATCAAATAACTCAGAGGTGACAGATTAACGACAGAGTAATTGTTACATGGTTCGTCTTTGTGGGAGTTTTGCAGTTTAAAGGATAACACTAGCATTATTATTTATTTCCATTAAAAAAATCAAGTGCACAGACCATATTTCACATGGAATAGTAAAGGATAATTCCAGATTTGTGCTCTACCACCGTTGTTGGCCCACATTTTTTTTTCTATTCATTTAGGTGTGAGAAAAACCAGCCTGCCAAACCACACAGCAGAATTAAATGTGAGAATCTGAGTGAGACGGACGACAAGCTGATTTCACCACAGCGTGCGGCTGAAAACATCCACACCTGCCCGACGGCCTGTCTTCTGTCTGTACTGACCGTTCACTTCAGCCTCTGCTGAGACCTCTGCCTCTGATGCACTTAAGCTGCTACAGGGAGTCCTTTACAGCCTATAAATGGCTTGAGGTCAAATTAAAGAGCGCAACAAAATGACTCCTGGTTGTGTTTGCCCGCGTCGACGCAGCTTGAGTGCTCGCGGCCACTGCCTGCACTCAAATGTCAATGTTTGTAATGCTGCAGGAGGACAAGGCTGGTCTGTGGTTTATTTCTTTTTGATTAATGTCAGCAATGGAGTTGATGAATTAGTCAAAACAGCTACTGCTAAGAATATGTTATGGTTGAATAATTAATGTGATGTTAACTGCTGATCTTAACGCTTAACACACTCACTAAGTTCTGCCAGTGTTTACAGTTGTGGGCACTTTACATGACTACTTTTCTTTGTCATTTCCTTATTTCAATCATAGGCCGAGTATGATTGATGGCGGATCCGTGAATGAAGTACCTGATGTGTTGGTGTAGGCAAGCGGCTGTTTGTGGCGTTTGCGGTGGGTGATCTGTTAGGATGGAAAACAGAGTTACCGTCAGCGGTCAGGCAGTTCCTGCAGAGGAGAAACAGAGCCGGAGCTGTTAGACTGACCAATGACCACAGCTTAGTCTAAATGTTGGAAGGTGCTTAGTGCAGGCTGCAGGAGATGGTGGAACGTACTGTGTAAAGTCATATTTAGAAGGCAGCATACCGATACGACATTAAGGGATGTCAAAGGTTTTACTAGACTTAAATTATCCGTTTAAAATGTATTTTTAGCTTCTCATATGTGAGAACCTTCTGCTTTTCCTTGACAAACATGACATGTGATAAGTGGCATCCCTTAAAAAGCAGCGAATTAAAAAGCTGATTCCACCCTTGTCGCATGTCTAAGCAGCCATAAACATATCGACTTTATAAAAACCTACGTGCATTACAAAGGGGCATATTCCAACTGAAAAGTCGTATTGCAAGTTAAAATATTTGAGCTGACAGAAATATGCTAAGAATAATTTTTTTTTTTTGGAGGCTGAGTTGCTTTGTCTGAGTACGTACGATGGGTTCACTAGAGGTTTCCGTACAGGTGTTTCTGTGGGAAAAACGCGTGGATTCCAGTAAAATACTAGGATGTCTAGATGTTATGTAATTACAAAACTGTGTCACACAGTGAAGCTGCTCTGTCTGCACCCAGGTAATTCTGCTGCTGACAGAGTCACACCTGTAACTCTCTGCTTACAGACTCGCTCCTGTAACCAAAGCACACGCTTGTATTTACGCTCCCGCTCTTGGCAAAACATTGAGTCACTGGGCGAAAATAATTCGGTTTAGTTTGAGTAATCTTCAGTTTGCAAATGTATGAAATGCGGCTATTTTCTCAGCAGTCAACGGGACACGTTGGCTCAGAGTTACTTGACATGACGTCCCACCCACTTGTGACATCATGTGACTTCATTCAGCAGCTAAACTATCGGGCTGCCAGTGGCTGGATGTGTGTGTGTGTGTGTGTTTTTTTTTTTTTTTTTTGATATATGTTGTCATGGGAGAGGTGACTGCATTAGCAAGAGCCAAACAAAAGGCCCTTTTGTCCCTCCGTCCACATCTGTCCAGAATCACCTCCCCTAATTGCAGAGGTTAGTCTTTGGAATTGACAGCATAAATATTAAACTGTCAAACTGTGTCTGTTGGCAACGCGTTGCAGCGTGAGTCACGCTGCCGAGGTTGGAGCGAAACAACACCCTCTTTCTCTCTGCTGAGCAGGGCTGGTCAGCGCAGAAACCTGAACACCTTAACGTCCATGTGCCGGTTACATCACTCACTTATTACACTTTGGCTTTTCTTTTGCCATCATTTAAACAAACACAGCTATAATCGCACAACTTTGGTTTATTTACCCAAATAATTACAGAGGTTTTCATCTTTTTTCTTTCGTCTTCTGCCCTTTCTTGTAAAAAGTTATAAAGTCATTTCAGAAAAGTGCTAGTCTGACTGTCGCAGTGGCAAGAGAACTTGCCTCCTTTCCCCAAAGCACAATTAACACATTACAATACAGTGATTATTTAAATCTGTACAATCAATCTGTACTAATCTGCATACCAGCTGTTCACCATTTCAACTGGCACAAAACCAGAAAACTGTCAAGTTTACATTTCAGTTTTTGTAAGGATTGTCTCAAAGCCTTTGCATCCCTGTTTTTTGAAAGAGTGAAAGAGTGAAACAATAAAACATTTTTGAACATATAGGGAATAGCTAGTACAAATAATAATATCAAAATAATATAATTGGAAATTAAGGTTAATTTGTTTAATTTTTTTAACGTTTGCACTGATATAATTAGATTATTTAACATGTTTATACATCTATTTTCCATTTGTGTGACTCCCGATGATGAAAGAATATTTGCGCCAGCTGAATGTATAATATTATCATTAAGTAAAAAGTTTCTTCTACCGGCATAAATTTTTTTAAATATTGGCAAATACTGTATATCACTATTATTGTATGTATTTGCACAAAGCTCATTTTGGGCAACATTGGCCTGGATTCGATTCAGACAGAGCCATTCTAACTCATATTGGCCCCATTTAAAGTTTTTATGCGAAGCAAACTGATATTATTCTTTTCAAGTTTATAATACAGACTAGCATGGTGCATCATCAGAGTTGGGGAACGGGGAAAGAAAAAACCCGTCTGTCCTTGCTGCAGTCGCCTTAGATGACCTTGAGCACTTCTTAGATCCAGCAAGTGAATTCGCAGACTTTCAGCAGCGCAAGGATGTTTTCTTTGCTGTTGTTTAAGGTGAAACACTGTGTTAGCTGTAATCATTTTCCAGACAAAGCCTGGGATTGTGGCTGAGGAAATGTTCTGCCTGCAAATCTCTCACCAATGATCTTTTCAGATGTGGGTTGAGATGGAGGAATACAGCTGTACTGACGGGCATAAAACCTAAACAAACTATGCTGACAAGACAGAGAGCTGTGCAAACAGAAGATTAGAAAGGAGATGAAAGAAAAAGGAAGTCAGCTCAGTCCGCCGTTGCCAGCAGCGTGTGGCTTTTTCCTACTATATCCAGGAACGCTGTGAAACCTGAACTCACTAAAAAGAAAACAAAACGTAAAAAATGCTTTGTTTCCAAGATTAATAACCATGACCAAATGTGTTACCTTTCAGTCAGAGGAAATACAAACTAATTAGATTTTTTGGACAGATTTGGTTTAGTATTTGGTTCCGTTAAGCAGTGGAGGACTTAGGCTGCCTGAGGGGCAGGGGCGAGAAATCCAAAGGCCACCTGATACACTTAGTAGGTCCAACGTTAGTACAGAACAACCACGTGTGTTTGAAACTGACCCAGGATGGATTAATGAGATCAACGTGAAACACACCAAGTTTTCTTTTGCCTATAACTGCACAGATTGCAAAGGGAAAGAGGGGAAAGTGTTCGTTGTCTCAAGAATGAAACAGGCCTCCACCAGAGAGTGGATTAGACCGTTAGCTTCAGTAATTTATCAAAACTCTGGATTTCATAAATCTGTAGATGGTTTTACATTAAACTGCAACACAGTTCAATTAAGGGCAGACAGTGTCACACTGTATATTTAAATTGTTACTTATGGCTTATGACTTATGGCGTCCTCCTTGAGGACGAGGATTAAGAATCACTGCCTTAAACCGAACTCATGCTCGACAAGGAAAGTGTCGCAAAACCCTGCACACCCCGAAATTACATCACTCTTGCCTGTGCAGGGGCCGTGCATGGGCCTGGTGCATGCCGGTCATTTTCGGAATCTCTGCCTCCTTGTTCTATCGCGTGCCTCTTGTTGATGATCGACTCAATGGTCGGAGGAAACTCCGATCCTTCGGCCAAGGCCTTGTCGATTGAATGTAACCGCATTATATTCTGAGTGACTGCCTGAAACCACTGATGCTGTTGTTGTTGTTGAGGTTCCCAATCCCTGGGCCGAACTGGTATCACATAAATATAAGACAACTTCATCTGCTATTATGGCCAATTGAGTTTTAGTGACACAACTTTCCCCCCATAACAATATAGTAATTAATGGTTGTGAAAAACTAGCAATTTAAGATGTCAGAGTTCTTTTTTGGCATTTTTTAAACAATTTATAGACCAAATAATTGCTCAAGTGAATGATCAGTAAAAATATCAGTCATAAAATTTACAAAAACACATTGCTCCAAACATGCAACTAAGGACGCAACAGCTTCCTAGATTAAACACTGGGGCGGGAATCATGAGAAACTAAGTTCCCTTTTAGCGACATTTACTGTACGACACCGTACACCGTGCTTGTGCGTGCATGCGCTTGCTCTTCCCGTGACTCGGACCCACAGTGGGATCTCCTCACCGCTCCTCCTCTTCAGTGAGGCGACAAAAGTGCCCATGGTGTTGTTTGGTTAGTTCACTGTAACCCCCACATCCACTGCTCTATCACACTGCAGCCAAACACAATCGAACAAATGCTGTCAGCCTGAGTTGGTTGCTAAACAACCAAGTTAGGCATCCTTGGAGATGAGCGGAGCTGCCCTGGGTCTTTAGGACCCCTAGCTGTGCTGTGGGTTGGCCATGTCCTGCCTGCAGAGAAGTGTGACAGAGGGACCTGACAGCTCTGCTGCCTTGCCCAAGGACATGCTGTCACAAAGGCATAATAAGAGCGGAGTCTGAGGCCCCCCGGCCGTCAACAACACCACGGCCCCTGCTGGACGATTAGAAAGAGCTTCCCAACAAAGACTTGGCAACAAAAGGCCCATGTTAAATTAGGCATTTAATTCAACATGCGGTCACAAGGGCACAGCAACCAGAAGGAAATCATAAAAACATATTCACACGAACAAGAGGACAGTGTGCGAAAAAAGCCCACAGAAGTGTAAAAAAAGGCGGAGAAATGAAGTATTAAGAATGAAACTGAACTAAATATGGAGCTTGATAAAAAAAAAAAAAGGTGACAGTGGGCAGCAGGAGAATCTATTCTGACATCAAAATCTAGTCTGAACTCCGAGCTAGAAGCCACAAAGAGGGAGGGGAAGTTGCATCCCGGGTTTAAAATGATGCTCAGCACATTAGGGGAAGATTTCAGATTTATACTGTTCCATTGTCTTGCCCACTGAGCCACATATGAAATCTGAATCAAGTGTATTTTCAGTGTTTTGTGAATAAATGTGCAATTGAAACTGCAACAATACGACAGCGGATGTGACAAATGTGAAGTTTTATGTAAGGCTCTACATGTTTGCGACATAAAAACTGTAAAATTAATATCTGATATAGCAGGACAGAGCTACAGAGTAACCTGCTGAAACTTGTAAACTCCTGAAGTGTGTCAGGCTCCACCAGTGGTGGTACTCAAGTACATACCTGCACTTAAGTACATTTTTCACGTATCTGTATTTTACTTAAGTGGATTTAAGTATGGCTACTTTCACTTTTACTCCACGACATCTAAGAGCCAATATCTCTAATTTTTCTAATACAATCACTTAACTTTACACATTTCACAATAAATCACTTTTTCCATTTTTTCCTATGGTCTTATTTAAAATAATTATCAGCAGTACTCAAAGTGAGCTGGTACGCAATCATTTTACTCTTTAGTTCCTGAACTTAAAACTGAAAAAGCATCAGATCTGCAACCCATCATTTATGTCTATTAGCATTACTTAGTTAATGCCGCTCAAATATGAAGCAGCACTGGTCCATAAAAAGGTCAGAAATAAACCCAAATCAGGTACCTTTACTTTTAATACTTTAAGTAAAATATAAATCATGTACCTACTTACTTTTACTTAAGTAGAAATTCCAGTACTGCACTTAAGTACAGTGTCCGAGAACTTAATCCACATGTTTTATGGTGACCATCCTCAGGGACCCAGCAAAAAAAGTCGGGCCTTTAAAGCTGACGGTGCACCGCCTCTGCCATCACAACATGACTTATCATAAAAGCTTTTTAAAATGACATCAGCAAAGGTTTCTGGCATGCACCCACTTCCTCAAATCACAGTCTTATAGAGCTGCTTTTGAAAACACTGAATTTGCAGTTGTTGTTATTTTATGATTTAATTACAAGTGTAAAGCTCCGGGGTATTGCAGGGGGTTAAAGAAGAGCCTCTCTCTCAGTGCTTGTTCAGCACAGGATAATTATAGGGAGGGAAAACCTTGTCAGAGTCAGAGGAATTCATTCTGATTTATTCAAGAGTGAAAGGATTCCTTGTAAGCCTTAAATAAATTTTAATTGCAGTAAGCTGTCTAACACAAGAAACTCCCCCTTCCCCCTGAACCCTGGTGAGTTGGGAACTTTGATTAGATTACAAAAAAAGGGGGTGGGTGGGGGGGTCGAAGCGAGTATTAAAGAGCCACAGGGGTCCCCATACCCACACAAAATACTCAATTTATATTCCAAATCAAAACTCATGCACCACTTGCTTGAAGTCATCCACCTATAGTCCAGTACAGCAACTTACCCACAGAACAACGCTGATTTGTAAAGTGATGTTTCAGCAAATGTTTCATGGGTGACACACACACACACACACACACACACACACACACACTTGATTTTAATGACAAACCGTGTAAAAAATATTGAGTGAGGACTTGTTAGCATTGAGCATAAACACAGAGTGAAAATAAAAGGACCGAGCTAATTGACACACTTTGGAATGCTCGTTTCCGATATCCTTTGGCGAAACCGCCTCCTGCCCTCATGTTTCACTTGTCAAGTCATGTTGTGGTATTTACAGGTTTGATATTTCAGCTTTGTTCTGCTTTGTATCCTCCTCAACCTCTAATGCCTTTGTGTAGATGCTGCATTAACGCATTCATTTGTGGTGGCATTTTATCGTCCGCAGAAATCACTTGTACATCATTTTATAAGCATGACAAAACGCACTGACGTAATATTTTCACTCATAGGCCATATTATTAGCTACCAATGTATCCAAGGTCCTTGAAACTTCCAATTTTCATATCAGTTTGTTGTTCAAATACTGTGGTAAAATCCATTTCATGATAAACACTAGAATAACGTATCCTTTTTCCAAGAATGGTTGTGCGTTATTTAGAGTCTCGTGAGCCTCAGAAAAAATGAGCAATTATGTAACTACTCAATTTAAATTCATTAAGATAGTAAATAAAAGGTGGCGGAGGGAGGTGAGTTTGCCCTGATAGGAAACCCTTCTGGATGTCACATGTGTTCACCCCGGAGAAATGGGCCAGTAAACGTTTTAAATGAGCTGTAGACAGGTGGCAGGAGTCTTTAAGGAAAGACAAATCTGTCCACAGCATTCGAGACTTTCCCTGCAAAGTACAGAAAAAACTGTGGGCGGACAGCGGAGAAAGATAGAGATGGATGGATAAAGAGAGGGAGGTACGTCTTAAAGGAAATGAGTACCTGCATGGCGTGCAGTATATCGTTTCTCTGATTTCCCTTTTATTTTCGGCTTGTTTTGGGGTTTAGGATTGAGTAACATTACATTTCCTAACTTAATTGAACTTATTTTTCAGTCTTTTAAAATATGATTATAGAAAATAAAGCTTTTTTAGCCAAAGGTTGCTGGGTTTGAAATAACTTGTCAAAGCGAGCGTGCAGTTTACACCACCCACCGATACTATGAACTTAGACACACTGAATGAACGACACGCACAGTGGAGAATTTGAAACTTTATGTCTTAAAGAGACGGTTTTTTTCTCTCTCTCTCTCTCGTTCAACCAGAGTTTCAAGACCCCTGCACAAGTTGAAGCCTGCTGCTGGGTGCTCGGGCCCTGAGGTGTGAAAAGGACCGATAATTGAGGTGGGACGAAGGGGAGGAGGCAGTGGTGTTCCCACAATCAGCCAAAAGGAAAACAGCCACTAATTCTTTTAACATTTCCATTGTTTATTCCTGTATGTCAGATATGTAAAAGTTTAATTCACGAGTAATCATTAGGTCTGGATGATAATCTTCTAATCCTCTAGCTGCCTTCTACATACTGTATTATTCCTTCTACTAAAAGCAGTAGAAGTGGAAAAAAATCAGTAATGCCTTAATTTTATATCTTTTATAACAAAATACCTGAAAATAATTCATATACAGACAAATAGAAAACGAGTAAGGTAATGTCTGAATGTTAATGATGTGTTCCTAACCAAACGTAATTCTAAAGTCTGACACGTCTTACTCCTGGTGTTATTTTTGTTGATCAATCACTTCTGATGAAAGAGAGATTGGTGTTAAGTTTTCTCCATTTGTTCACACCCTGCCCGACAGTGGGCTGGTGGAGTCGAACCCCTTAAAAATTATTTTGTTATGTTATCCGGCCCAAGCAAAGGCCATTAGTCAAAAAGCTACACTGAGCTACACTGACTTTTCCAACCAACTCGTCCTGTATCACACAATGCCTTTACTTTAGTTAGGACAACTCTAATTAACTGGGGATGGTGGGACGATCTCATTGTGGATGCTCCTCGAGGCTGTGGCTGTGTTGGCTGATTGATCAGAATCTGTTAAAGTGGCTTTGATGGCTCAGCAGTTTCTGTCAACAGACGGATCAGTCTGCAGCAGCTGCTCCATCCTGCAGGGTCACAACCCGCAACAGGCCGGAAAGACCCTGCAGGCTCTGAGCCGCTCTTCAGCATCCGACTGAATGCTATCTTTCCCTGCATCTCTTCTACCATTTCCTCAGTGTTTCTTTCATGTGGTTTTGAATGAGGTTTGCACGGCACATCCATTTCTGCACGTCTGCTGAACATTTGTAAATTCAGGCATATTTTCTCCATGTCACTGAGCTGCATTTTCTCTTTCCTTTTCAAAATATTATCTGTCACTTCCATAAGATGGATAACACAGAATCATGTTTATAGGACAAACGTGTTACTTTCATTTTTATTAACCTGTCAATGATTTGTCTATAAAAAGTAAAAGAAATTCTAACATTTTCATGGTTTCAAGTGACATGTTCATGCTGCATTTACCTCCAACCTATCCAAAACCTACAGACTTCTCAAAGACACACAAACACACACACACTTTAAGTAAAGTTCCCTGCTTGTGAATCTGATCAATAAAAAGCATGATTTGTGCAAAACTAATTCGTCTTTTCATTTAAATGTATTTGTTAAAAGCTATCCCTGGATTTGTGCAACAAAACGTTATGGTCAAGGTTTGAGGTCTGACTGTGCAGCCCTCCTGATGAGATGCTCACGAACGCAGCAGCGGAATAAAGTAGGAAAACCAAGAGGAAGAGCAAACCACAGGCGTCTCTGTGCAAAGCCTTAACCAGCCTCTGACTTGATCCCTCCACAAAGGAGCGCTTTGATGGGCTGATGCGCCGGCTTGTAATGAATATCATCGACAACATCTTCACACCTCCTACCACGCACCGCCGAAATGACACAATGACTATGTCAGCAGACGCTTTGCGGTATAACAGGCAGTTCTGAGAGAAGTGTGCCGTGAGTACCGTTGATCGTGTAGACATGGTTCATGCATGACTTCTCATATACTCGATAGACAAATTGACTTCAGGAAAAAAAACGATTTGTGTAAGGCTTTTCCAAATTCTTTTCACTGCCACTTGTCTCTATAGATGTTGATTTCTACTACAAAAGCAACTCAAATCTGTATTTCTACAGTTTCTGTCTTCTGTCAGTGAACATCATAGATGTAATCGCAGATGTTGGACACACTTCACCACAATTTATGGGAGGACGGCAGAGTCACCCCCTCCCTCCCTTCCCCCTCTGCTCATGTGAGGCTTCTTAATGGTCTTGGTATTTTTCACCCAGTCAGGATGGCACGAGTGCTGTTATCACAGACAGCTGTTTCCACGTGGATAACCTCAGATCTGACCTGTCGGAGAGGGAGACTCTTAACTTGAGATCTTAATAGACACTGAGCAGGGGCAGATAACAGGACGCCCTCCTCCACTAACCCTCATTACAGCTGGGGTCTACGCACTATTGGTAAGGACTTATGGGTATGAAAAAAATATCTGTATTTGATCTTTGTAATCTTTGGAAATTTTTAATCTTTAAATTGTTTTTGCTGGATGGTGGTTTCTGTTATAAAACCAACATGGAGCTTCTTTGATTTTATGGACAAAATCTATGTGGCACAAAAGCACCAGCTAAGTAACAAAATGGTGATTTGGGTTAAAAAAACAGAACAAAGGACAAACATTTACTGTATGTTCGATGTGGAAAATGAGATGCTGTCTCAGTCTGTGATGACCACCCATCCAACCCATCCCCTCGACACACTTTCACTGACATAAACCAGAGTCACCAACATTCACCCTGCTTCTCCAATAGTGCAGCCACTGGATGTCACCTCATTATCAGACCCCCATGAGGCTGCCTGCCCAGCCTTATTTATGGGCCGATAAGGACCCATTACGTCCTAATGAATGGGGTGTAAGTCAAATCTGCACCTCCAACAACATTTGTATCTTTCTGACGCTGCTAATTCATTAAGTCTGCCCAGGTCTCACCATCCATGATGCCTTTCCTCCTTAAACACCCATTTTAATGTTGTGAAATTGTAAATTCTGAATTGTTGTTGCTTGTTAGTTTCTGGTCCTTGTCAAATGCAGTAGTGCAAAAGCAAATACACCAAAATATCTATGACACACTCACGACAATAAATCTAATGAACACACATATTATCCTATTGCCCTGTCATTTTCTTCTTTGTTCTGCTGGGATCAGCAGGTCCTTAGGCCATCTCATCTTATAACAAAAGCAACTTGTTCCGTGAGAGGCACAATTAAAGAGTGGGAGGGCAGGAAGATTACACACGGGCTTTATAGGCACCTCCAAATGACTCAAGAGCCCACTATTCACCAGCTGGTAAAATTATCCAGCACAGTCGCGAAAACATTCAAAGTCAGTCTTTCCCCTGTAACGCACCCTCCTCTTCTAGGATAGTCCACCTCCGCGGGGGTTACATAAAGTCGAGGGGAGATTGAAAGTGGTTCTGACATTGGGGCAAAGTGAAAAAGGCGGTCAGTCTGGCTGCTGTCAGGATTGATAAAGCCACAACAGTTTTCAAAAGTCAGGAACATCAAGCCCAGTAGATTAGAGCGAAAGAACTGGGTAATAAGTCTAACACATGACACCTACCACTTTCCATCACGTACGCAACATCAAAGGGGGAAATATGGTATTTATTGATAGGCCTATAATTCTGCTCTCCTCTAAAGCAGGTCAGATTTCATTAGACAGGGCAGAGAGAATAGAAACCAGATGATATGAGGCCTGGGCCCCAACTCTGGCAGATCTTACACTTCGGGCCCGCAGGTTGCCAGGTCGAATCCTCACAGGGGAGAGAACCCCGTCATCCCTGGATCACAGGGTGAAGAGAAAAATTTCTAGGTCAGTGGATCCCAACTGTTTTTGGTCTGACTTGCTCTCATCCCTATCATATGAGCTCACGTCTCCACCTTTACCAACACTAGCCTAATCTTCAAAGTGTGTTCATGTCAAATGATGGATGCTGTAATCATTTTTCATCTACTTATCAATTTAGGATGGTGTTTGTTTCCCACCACTTGGTGTAACCAAAACTGAGTGAGTTGGTGATGCATTGCTTTACATAATTACCTCAAATATCAACTACTCTTAGGTAACCATGGCAATAGTTTTTCTAAAAAGTGTGCCTTTTTGGGAAAATAAATCCACAGCCAGCTGGGGAAACATTCACATGCTTATGGCAGGAAAAAAAAAGGAAAAAGCTATTTGGAGGAAGGGGGCAGACAAGCAAGTTTTGTTCATGTAGATGTTGCCATGTTTGAGTCCAGTACCTATAAAAGTTCTATGGTTTTAAACTTGACTTGAAGGTGAGCCCTGTGCAAGCAGCACATCTGGTGATAAATTACTTCACTAGACAATCACTAAAATCTTCACAATACCTTTAACAGGCAGCTCAAACACAAGATCTCATTTGTAATGAGATTAGTTCTTACATTACGCAGCCCATTTCCCCCGAGCCAGATAGCTCATTTGTTCAGTTCTGTCGAGTAATTCTGTTTGCATTTGGAACCACCAGCACACACAGTGTCTACATATTTGACTAAAAACACACAGCCACATGACATGCAACACATGAATGCAGGGAGGAGGGCAACTGGCTTATGCGAGCCATGCAGCCCATCTCACTCTGCAAACGCTGAAGGGATTTCCACAAAGCAAACACTGGTTAGCCTCGCTATTTAGTGTGGAGAGCCACCGCAGCCAACAAGTTTGCTCCCAGAAAATAGTTCAGTCTGCCCCTGATAGGGCACCAGAGTGTGTGCGACAGAGAAAGGGAGAGAGTGTAACACGTAGTCTGCATTGGCCCAGATTTCTGAAGCGGTGAATAATTCCCTGGCACATATTCAAACTGGATGTGGTTTGACTCTTTGCTGCAGATTTTCTCCCGGGGGGGTGGGGGGGTTGAATGGTGGTTTGACTATCAATTACAGTGGCTGGAGCCCTGCAATCTGAGATTCTCTGTGATTCATCCATGCCTGACTCTATATTCATGCTCTCTTGCAATAATCACCTACAAGTAAAAGAGGAATAAAATATACTTCATGTCTGTTGTTATTTTGTTGCCTGCTTCATATTCTTGATGGAATCCATGATCGTACAGAGATGTGAAGAATTGACAATATCAAGAGCAGAGCCCTTTAATACAATCATGGCCAGTTTCGTACATACTGTAGAGGTTAGTTTTGCTCTGCAACAGTTTAAATACAGCTGTTTGTGATGTACTTTGCATTTTCTGAGCACACCAAGTTTACTTTCCCCACAGATAACTCAGATGACATGATATCATGCAAAGACTCTGGTTTTCCAGTGGCTTTTTGATGGAGTCTGATTGGTGGGTTGTTTTCCTGATTTAAAACATCTGCATTAAGTCTAGGGTTTGTCCTTCAAAAACAAGCAACAATACAATGATGTATACACAGATATATACTGTTTTATCACGATATTGCAGTGATATTGAGGCTGCATTTTGTTGAAACAGTCCAACACCCTTCAGCCTTTGTGACGAAAGGGTAAAACACTGGAGCAATGTGCTCCAGTAAGACTCAGGAAGCTGATGTGGGCTTGCCCGACACACACACACACACACACACACACACACACACACACACACACACACACACACACACACACACACACACACACACACACACACACACACACACACACACACACACACACACACACACACACACACCCTAAAAAACAACAACTACACAGTCAACATGCAGATGATCTGGAACGTGAGCAGCTGGAGAAATCTATAAAAGCTCTGTCATGTGGACCCTTAAAACGTAACGGAAAGTGTAATTTATTTTTTTAATTTTAGGTGATAACAAGGCAGACTGATGGTAAGTGGAGATAATCAAATAAAAGAATAATAATAAGATCTATCACTACAGCATCATTTCATTTCCTGTTTATCTTCATTTAAGAATGTCCTCTCATGTTCTTATCACACAGCACAATTTTCCCTGTGTTACGCCAAACGTGCTGTGTTTGAAATCAAGCCGAGGCTTCTGAAGAGAGTGCAGCTCTTTACAGATGAAGCGTTCGCATTTGATGTTGATGCTGGAATCGAGTTAAAGAGTCCACACCAGCTAAAACCCTCAGTGGAGGACGATTAGTCTAGAACTTACTAACAAAAACACCATTGGTGTGACAGTGTGCTCCTAAAATAATAGGCAAAAATTGACATTATTTTTCTTTTACAATATTTTATCAAGATAAAACATCTTACTTATCAAATATACTTGTGTTCAATCTAACTTCTACTGTTTATGTTATAGGTGTTAATGTGATGCAGCCATAGCTGTGTGTGTGTGCGTTGCTCACACACACACACACACACACACACACACACACACCACACAAGCGGCCACATTCACGTTGCTCATTAGAGAGCAGAGAGTGGGTAACCCCAGAAGAAATGTCAGTAGCTGCTCTGTGAAACAGTCATTCATGACACATTCTTTGATTGCTCACTGGACAAATTGATATACAGCGAATAAAAGAGGGCCTTGCACGCACACACTGACGCACACTCACGGAGGCAGAGCTTCCCGTTAGTGTAAGGGCCTCTTTTTGTGCAGCTCAGCCATCTGTCTCTCAGCAGTAGGTCCTTGTTACCTGTTGTACTCTTTCTTACCCCGCTCATTCACCAGTCCCATCTCGGTGCCAGCAGTCCCTTTCACCGTCTCATTCACTAAAGAGTTCTCAACAAAAATTTCTCACAGAAAGAGAGGTCCAAGTGTTCTAGACCCGACAAAAACGTGCAAAAAGAAGCCTCTCAGTGCTGCGTGTTTTAACTCTTCAAGTATTAGTTATTAAAACCTGTGGCCTTTCTGGTTCTTTGGAATCATCTGACCTATATAAACTTAGACAAATGGACAAACCAAACTGTTTACGTCAGCCATGATTTCAGGTGTAAGCCGTGCCATTGTCAGAGCTTTGGACAATAAACGAAGAAGGGCAGATGCTTCTCCTCAGAGCCTGGGAGGCGGCGTGCTCGCGGTGCCCGTTCAGAGGTGATGCTAACTTTGCACTAAAACGGCCTTAGAAATCAGTTGGATGTCCACACCAGGCACATGTGGAGTTAGTTAGAAGCAGAGCAGCGAGCCTCAGGCCCTTCAATGTCTGTACAGCACCAGTTACCACAGTGAGGAAGCTGACATGTTAGAGATTATAGTCAACGTTTGTTTTCTTTTTCCACAGAAGCCACATCATTAAAGAGGATTATTATATGACGGAGGTTTATAGCATTGTTTGGTGTATTATGTGTGCATCATGGACAAGGACAAAAACAAAATTAATACACATCATACTATCTTCTTATGTGTGTACTATATTGACATTAGTTTTGACTAAAATTTGAGCTTCTATTTCAGTCTTTTTTAATTTACATCGTTTTAGTCAAAAAGAAAACCGCCGCTGTTGCTTTTTCTAATGACCCTTTGTTAACTTTGCACCTAATGTGGTCATTACCATCGAATAACAGGAAGTTAATTCTCCTGTTCCTCAACTAGCCAACCTTTCCTGACCAATGACCTGTCACAATAAGGGGTCAAGGCCAATTATAAGCAGGCTGCTAATGGTGCTTTAGTGAGTCCAGATGTCGTTGGCCCCATTAGTTAATGTTACTGCCCATATAGGGTAAACAACAGATTGGAACAGGCTAAAACTTGAAAACAAAGAAAAGAACGTCGAAATGTTTTCAAACGTTTTCTGAAATTACACACGATTTTATTAGATCAGTTTTGTTGAGAGTCGGCCTGGGTCAGTAAAGTTTATTGCGCACTGCCACTTTAAAGTAAGTATGCTATTTAATAGGTTTGTTTCATGTTAATACAATACGAAAAGAAAAACATTTGTAATAAATCCTTCTGTGCTCACTGGGTGAAGCCTTTCCTTCCTTTTTGCGGTAACAGTGTAAAAGCTGAGGAAAAAACCCCTTATGGTGACAAAAGCCTTATAGTGCCGAATGCTATGGATTCGTTGTTAGCAGCAACGATGGGAAAAAGTGGTGGATAAAACTGCGACTGTGTGCAGGCGCTGAAATCACTGCCCCGGTGTGTTTGCTGATGGCACAAGGAGGAGAGAATCAGGGAGGAAACAGCAACTCCTTTTCTAACGTCCACGAGTTAATTAAGCATCAGGGTGTTTGTAAGGAAAGACATGCAGCTCTATGCTGCAGTGGAGGAAAGATGATTTCAGCAAATGATGAAAGTGCTTCTCTCACGTAAGCAGCAGAGAGATCAGCTACACTGTGTGTTTGGTTTATGCTGCACTTTACATTGATGAGCTCTGTCTATCATATGGCCAGTTTTACATAAAAATTATGCTAGAATTGCACTTGTTGTAAAACCTATTTTTTAAAAAACAGAACTGAATGACCCAAACTGTCCCACTCCTACAATAAAGCTCCACACTAAGTAGAAATATCCACTTGATTATCTCACACTGCTGAAGACAGTGTTAGCCCCTGCTTAACCATAAATCCATATCCATACAGAAATCAACATTTTGTAAAAGCACTAGAGGTCAGTTCAGGGAAATACCTGACTGTTTGCCCACAAAACACTCGCCAGTCAGCCCCTGATAGTCTGGTGCTGGGTAGGTGATGTAGGCCAACAGAGGGTTTTTAGAAGCAGGATGAGAGTGGGGAGTGATTCAAAAAGGGTTTTGTGCCCCGAAAGGAAAACAATTATTTTATATTGTATTATTAATGCATAAATATGATTGGCACGGCTTTAAAATAAATAAGCTATGCCTAGTTTTAACGTGAGTTCTTTTTCTAATGAGCTAATTTGAGTTAAAGAACCCAGGTCTTTGTTGGAATTCCCACTTGTGTATGGGTTGATGTGCTGGTGTTGCAAGAGCTTGGTGGGAGTAACTTCACTCCCAGAGTGTCAAGACACCTTCTTTCCATCGTAGCTGGAAGACAAATGAGCAAATGGGGCATTTCGTCTCCTTTCTGTCTGCACTAATTTGTATACTGTAACGTTAAAAAAGGTGACGCAGCTGCAGACCCATTAATTCAGGGTTGTAAAGATGACATTTAGTCATCACATGGAAAGGCACACAGAAACATATTTCACAGATAAGTAGTAGGTTGTGTAATGACTCCTGCAGGGAGTCTGGATTTAGTCAAGGCACAAGCAGGAGACGAACTCAGGGTTATGTATAATTTGTTGAAATTCAGTTTGTGTGACTTTGAAGCTTTTAAAACAGCTCACAGTTACCGTGAAAGCTTGTCACCACATAAAGACAGAGTTTATAAATTCTCTCATTGCATAATCTACAAAATCTCCAGTGGTTTAATTAAAAATTTTTTAACTAAAAACACTCATTGTACGTTTGTCAAGCACCAGACTTATTTCTTGCTGCTTCTAGGGTTAAGGCTTTAGTGGGTAGTCCATGAACAATTTATGTGCTTTTTTGTTTGTTTACTGTGGTTTGCGGGTCATAAAAATAAAGTCAGCTGAAGGAACCTCTCTTGCTTGTGCTCCTTCTCTGATTTTTTTTTTCTCTCACACTACCTTGGCTTGCTCTCAAACCCTCCGAGCCATTTGGACCGTCACACCCACCCTTGGCCAGCACTGAAATTAATTGCTGACTAAAAGAAGTGCCTAGCAACTCCCTCGCTGCGCAGCAAAAACACATCAACAGGCTGTCACTTGTGATATCAGGTGGGCTGCATCTTCTGAATTAAAAGAGCTGACACTAGTAAATGATACAGCGCCAGAGGAATTTACCTGACGTCACTGCGAGGAAAGCACATACAGCACAACAGCTCTTATATGTGTCCTTAAAACAACTTTTCCACTCTCTCAGCTGCGGTGTGGACTCCGAACCGTAGCCTTGACAACAATGAGAAGGGAGAAACACACAACGGGCCTCCACAGATGATGCAACACTGGACGACGCCAAAACAACGTGACATTGGGTCCTTTGTAGTGATGAACTTATGGAGGATTATCACCCAGTCTTCACTGTTTTTAACTCCCTGAATCACTAAAAAGAGCATAAGTTAGTCCTTTTTATAGCTAGAAAGCTCTCAAAATTTACGTGCACATCATCTATTGGATGATGAGGTAGAATGTTCAGTCAGGAACAGCGATAAGAAATCAAATATTATGCCATTCATTACCACAAATGCCACTAACATAAATGTATAAGAAACTGTTGGAAAACAACTTTAATATTTCAACTTAAATGATTTCCCCGACAACTCTAAATAACCATGCTCAATGGTCATTCATACAATTAAAAATAGCAGTGAAATCTTTGAATATTTGAAAACAAATATCACATTGAATAATGAATGTATCAGACATTATTATTATTAAAATGATGGCCTTTAGCGAATACACTGATTAAATAAGTTTCTTTCTTCTATCTAAACTTTCTTATCTTATCATAACTTTGGTGTATTTTCTTACATTTCTTAAATGTATCTAAAGTCAAGTTGGAGGATACAAGTCCGATAACGTGAACGCTAGAAAAAAAAAACCTGCACCTTCTGTTTCAAATCAAATGCTCATTGCCATAGTTTTAGCATGGGAGAAATCACTGCTGGTTTTGTTCATTTATGAATATTTCTGTTACCCTTTTCTTGTGTATTTATGTATCACAGCATTTGTTTTTCTTAAATTAACAAATGTTTCAAGTTATCCCATAGTGATAACCTCAGCAACATACCATGTCCCCTGCAGTCTGCAGAGTGCACAGGAATGTTCACAGTAGGAAATTGAAAACTTACTCATATGAGCTGCGGCGGCGGATATTAAAATAATGAAGTCGAGGGTTTTGAGGCCCAGATTGAAAAGCTGAAGAAGTTTGGACTTTTTTATTAACCTGCGTCTTTGGTCTGAGGACCGCTTATGAAGTGCAGCTGGCAAACAGCCCCCGAGGCAAAACACGCTTGAAATGGACCACAACAACCGTCTCCACCTCTGTGACTGTTTTTTTTTTTTTTAAACCACTTTTTGGTGTCCCAACACGCTCGGTTTTCCTCCCATTACAGCGTCTATGGGACTCCCATGTTGGACAAACAGCACCGCATTTCAAATGCATAAAAACGTTCTCGCTCAAACACCACGGGGAGTTCTGAAATTAGGTTTGTAAATGCACGGTACAGAAATTCCTTCAGTCGTTTTGTGCCTCTAATTTTCACTCAAATCACAACATGCATGTCATGACAATCTGTTCTTATCTTTCCATCTCTGGCTGGCGTTATCTTCTTCCACTTCTGGCAAAGAATGTCTGCTGCTGTGTGAGGGTGTGCAGTGGGAGGCTGCACGAGTGAGCAAACAAGCAGAAAAATGAGCTGACATAAAACAGAGATGACTTCTAACCGCCCGAGGTCTCATTAATCATGGGTTTGCCAATAAAAAGGCAGCTAATTTAAGATAAGGTTTTGTTACTGGAGATATGACTAGAAGCCATCTGTTTCTTTCAATCAAAACACTTTTATAAATCAAGAGTTTTTCATTCTGAACATGACATTTACCCAGTCTGTATTCACTCAACTTTATATATTTATGCTTTTATTGTAAACTAACCTTTATTAAACAGGCATCAAAAAAATGACGTAAATGGGTAGTTTAATCTTCAAAACAACCACGATGTTTTCTAAGCTCTAAAATCTCAATTTGTAAAGTAATTAGTGACTAGCTGTTAAATTGTGAATTAGTTTCCTCTGAAATTTAGTGAAGTCAAAGGATCAAGAGGCATGAAAAGATCATGTTCAAGTACCCACTAAACGTTTTCAATTAACCGATTTATTAATAATAAACTATGCAGGTGCCTTGTCAGACACAGTCAAAGTTAAATAACACGGATGCAAAATTTCACTAGCTTAAGTTCAGTCCACCATCAGTGACGTCAGTCAGTCTGACTAATCGGACACCTGCCCTTTAGACTCTTCTCTCCAGTTATTATGTGTACTGAGCCCATTTCCTGCAGCTAATTATGACAAAAAGACTGAATTGATGTTAAATATCTAAACAAGTCGGTGCCTTACACGGATGGCATCTGGACCCTTAGGCCAGAGTTGACCCAGGGCTGCTCTAATTGTGTATTCATTAAAATAGTTGAGTAGCTGAACGCAGCTCTGATAGTTCAGGATAGAACCCAGGGAGGAGCCAATGCTCTAGGGTATCATGGGGGAAGATTTTATCTATAGTTCCATTCATGGGGAAATATTTCTGTCCATTTGGCGGAGGACTGTTCTCTCAGTGGGCTAAGCCAGAAGATAAGAGAGAAGACTAAGGGCAGGAGACAAGCTAATGGGAGGGGAGATTTCCCATGGCTGGCCAAACCACTAGCAGCTGGCCATCTGCAAAAACACTACAAAGCCCAAAAACACGATATTCCCAACAAGCACGGGCCACGATCCGGATCAGACTCGCAGGTTTGACTTTTCTTGCTGGAGTTTTGAAATGATGGCTTTGGGCTGCACAAAACAATTTGTCACACAATCTCTGCTGTGGTTTGAATTAGGATTTCAGGTTTAGCCAGAACACTTCAGACACCACCTCATTGTCTTTTTTTTAAAGAACTGAACAGAAAAATGTAACACTAAGCACATGGGCTTGAATTCTTTTTGCCTCAGTCCCGCATCCAAATGTTGTGCTTTCTGCTGCAACTACATGATCACAATCCGCAAGTTCCTCAATTAGCACATTTAGGAAAATGACTTCTGGTAAGGGGTGACTACGAAAAAAAATAAAAGAGGAGCAAATTCTTTTTGAATTGTGATATGTCCCATATTTAAATTTACCTCATGCAAAATACATCCTCACATTAACAATGTAAATGCCTGTTTGTTTATTCAATAACTGCAGCATTTAGGAATTTGTGATTTACAGTACAAGAAAACTGTCTCACGGATGAAAACAATAACTGATGTGACTGCAGGTAAGTTTTTAAAACACACCACCTAATTGTTACAAAAATAATGTGCTTGTGTATTTCCAATTAGTTTGTTCTCCAATTTGTTTGTTTGTAGCTAGTGTGCTAATTACACATTTATAATTAAAATTTTAAATAAGTGAGATTAAGCGTGGGGAAATATAAAAAAAACAAAAAAAAAACATGTTGCAAATCACAGAAACACACACGTGCACACGCACATGCACACGCACTCGTGGCCCATCCAAAGCCACTGCTGGAAAACCTGTGGTCGGCGAGAGAAAAAATGTCTATAAACACGGGTGTGGGTTTGCCTTGGCTACAACACGTTACGGTCTTTCTCTCGCCAGTGGGTGTGTAAATCTTCTCGGCCTGGTGTGCTGCGAATCTGTGTATAGCCCTAAGCATCGCTCTGTGCCAGCATGTTTTTTCTTCCTCCCCAATGACTCTGTGGTACACAATCGTTTCGATGTTTCCCGTCTCTGTCAGTGGCGAGGCCTCGGGCCCACACAGAGATGGAACATAATATAGAGTCATAACGGCAGTCAGACTAACGGCCCCAGCTATTTCCTGTGGTGCAGCGCTGCACGATGGGATTGGTCATCGAGGGACTGAACTATGAGAGTCAGGCTTCATATGAACTGATTGGTGCAGACTTGTCCCGTGTTTTCACTTACATCTGCTCAGTCCTCTATGCATTTTCACCTCACACTTCCTGTCTTTCTCTGCCTTTCCGAGAGGACTAAAATGTTTCTGCTTCAGAACTTGAACTGTAAGTGGATTTGAAGCTGTGGTTAATCAGCGGTTTATCATTTCTGTGACCAGTGTTACTTATGTGGGAAGACCTGACCACAGCAAGGTCCATTTATAAAAACAAATACAAAGACAGGCAAAGTTCTGAGACCAAAAATGAAATCCAACCAAGGCACAGGAAATATGTTTGTGCTCTACTTATGTAGTGACACAATTGTAGGAAAAATTGGGGCCTAGCTGTGTTTCTGACCAACAATTAAAGGCAACAGCCATCTACATTACATCCTAAAATGGCCAAAATCCAATATTTTTGTCCCCAAGCAACAAAGCTCAAAATTTTCAGAGGTTTCACTGAAGCCTGGGCCACTGTCACATGCGGTCCTAGACCTAATTCATGTCCTATCTCTGATAATGTGACCATAAAAAAAAAACAACAGGGCAGAGCGAAAGAGAGAGATGTTGGATTTTTCAATGGAGAATTCTTTGTTCAAACCAAAGAGGACAGTTTTTGAGCAAAGGTGTGAACACGGCACAATTGTCAGTGTTGGGGAACGTTACCTTTTGAGGAAAGTAACTAATTCCAGTACTTTTCCATTGCCGAAAATGGAAACACCTTTTATGATTCCTCATGCATGTTGTTTTAGTCAAGACCTTGATAATTACTCGATCATAACACAGCCAAGTCTGGCACTGACACATTGGCCCATTTACACTCTGTTATTTTACAGCCTTACATGTAAAAAAAGTGGCAGCCTGGTTCATATTCCCACAGAGGTTCCAAGTTATGGCAGTACAGGCATATCCTGCAGGAATAAATCACACACCTGAACACAAACACATAAAGAACTTTCAAATCAAAGTTTTACTGCTTTTAAACACATACATGACTTCAATTAAAGTGCATATGCTCTCTGTATTAATGCAGCATGGAGCCAGAGCTGCCTGCCAAAAATATTAAAATACACAGCAGATTTCTGTCATTGTGGCAAAAAGTACAGAAATTGGGCGTTTAAAAGTAACAGATTATATATTTGAACGCAACTAAATGTAACTAAACAACTGAGTTGGGGACCTGATGCATTAGATTACTAGTAAAGTCAAAAAGTAATCAGAGTATTCTAACCCAACACTGATTATTGTACACGCATAGCTTCCATTTCAGCTAAATGTGAACATGCTGCAGAAGTGACAGTGTTTTCCTTGATGGTGATGGAAGTTGACACCATCACTAGTAACGTTGGCTTTTGTTGCGCTGATATCAACAGACGTATCCGCAGTATCAGTACGAGATCTTCGCCTTCGAGTGTTTCTATTTGACTGGTTTTTGCGGCAGTCGCTAGAAATTAATGTTATCAACACGCCCACTCACTCATGGTGAATCTTCCAGAGTATCACCTCCTCTATTCACGCATGAGCTCAGCTGGAGATAATCTAGCCTTTGCACTAGGGAGCTGGCTGGAGAAGATCCAGCTAATGTCAAGGCCAAGAAACTTGGGCGTTTGCGATCGCACATGCACCCCCTTCCTGATGAAGTCTGGATGATGTCTGGATTCCAGTGCATGTCTGAAAGGGGCTTAAGGTTGCTGCTGTGACTCATGATTGCCACTACTCACTAACCAGTCTGAAAGTTGTTCTTTACTGCACAGACGCAGTGTCTATGACAGAGTCACTTTCAATCCTCCCTCTGTCAGAATTAGTTGCAGTTTCCAAACAACATTACGGCTCAGGTCAGGAGGATGGGGACTCTTTTTTTCCTTCTTCTTCCAGGTCTGGAAAGAGTATAGACCGCATCAGACTTTAGCACAGGAGATGACTTATTTCCTGATTAAAACTGGGTCAGGGTTTTAAAATAACCACATTGGACGACGTGTTATAGTTTCCTGCAAGTAACAAATTTATACTAAACGACAGTCGGACGAGAGAAAGAAAGACTCTTAAAGATGGTATAGACCAAGCAGGGATTTAGACAAAGACAGTTTAAGATGATGTTCAGTTACATTTCGGTTACCTCGCACTTAACACGAACCAACTTTTCTCTAGTCCAACACTTCTGCCAAATCCTCAGACGCATATTGCAAAACATGACCATAATCCCACCTTGAAAATTTAGTGTGAAAACTCACTCACTCCCTCACACACGCCGTGAGGAAACACTTCTTTCACTGATAAACCGAAGGTATCCTGATGCACCGTGTTACAAATTGTCTGCAGCCTTTGCAAACAGTCAAACCAGCAACGTGAGCTGAAGCAAAGCTTTTAATTGTGCCTTGTTTACAGTTCATTTTCCAGTTTGAAAGTGCTCCCCAGACTGTGAGCTTCACGCCGATCTGGAGGGCTGCACCATTCAAGGTGCGTGAAGAGAGTAGTTTATCCTGGCAGCGCTCCGTCAAGAAGGGATTTGAAAGATCAGATGGTTTCATATTGTGGTCACTTTGTTTAATGAGAGTTAATGCCACTAACACCCTTTCCTTTGACGATTAACTGTGAGTGACAGCAAGCGCACAGAAGCCGCTCATTAGATGATGATTAGAAAGATAATATTTTATATGCCCTGGCTTTGAAATGAGGCTTTACTAAACACATATGTTCCAAATTATCACCGGTTTCTGAATGGCCCACACACAAAACAATTACTGCCTGAGTGAAAAGATAAATAAGGAAACAAAGGGTGTTATCTGAGGGCTAGGATTACGCAAGCAGAGAGTTCAATGTAGCTCTGCGCCCTTTGCTCCTCTTCGTGAGCTTCTGTTTGTTTAACAGCGTTAAATCCTGGGAGCTCTTAGAGGTGCTAAAGAGGCAGGGCAGGCGGGCTGGGTGTGAGGAGGATGATCCCCTTCCTGTGAAGCCACAAGGGTTCCGTGTGGGCTTTGGTTCCCAAGACACAGGAGGATGAAGGTGGGGTGATGATCATTATTTCAGTCCTTAATCAAGTAAATATGCCACAATAACATTCACGAGTTCAAGCTTCTGTAATGTGATTTGCTGCCCCTCTCTTTATATCACTGTAAACTGAATGTTTTGGGGTTTTGAAATATTAGTTGGATAAAACAAGTAATTTAAAGATGTGAGGCTTTGATCTACGAAGGTGCAGATGACAGTGTCGGCATGTTCGCAGCAGTTACTGATGTAGATCAACAGTGTAGTTGTACAAATATAGGGTTTTTTTTTCTGAAAACATCTGGCTCTTCCAAAGTGTTATTACAAGAATCCACAACCATCTGCTAGGATTCCTAGGATGCACAATGGAATTGCCAAGTGTTTTGCATCCAACCAGCCACATAAAAAAAAAAGAAAACAACACTGTCACGCTTGGAATGACACATGGCATTTTTGCTGAAAATACATTTGTCAGTCTCTTTTTTAAAGTAACTGTTAATCAGTTCATTTACATTTAGTCATTTGGCAGATGTGTTTATCCAAAGAGACAGGGCAAAAAAAAACAAAAGGCAATGGACGACATCAGGAAGTCCACAGCGTTGGTGGTTCGATCCCCCGTCCCTGCTTGCTGTGTTCACTGAAGCCCAAATTACTCTGTAAGTCGCTTTGGAAAAAAGCATCTGCTAAATGTAAATGTGAATATACAATCTCCATGTTTGCAAAAAACATATTCACTTATGAGACTAAAGAAATACAGTATGTGCATGATATATTGCTAACACTACCTTGACACCCAGAAAATGCTAAACTTCAGTTACACATGCCAGTGACCCAGCTCATCATACAGTCAGTGTTTGCATTTGAAGCGCTCTATGGGAACCTGTGATGACAACATAACAAATGAGCTTGGTAATGTCACTTTTCGTACACACCGACAGCGGCAGAAAAAACTGTGACTCCTGGCGCTAATGGGCAACTCTGTCTAACTCAGTTCCACTACTTTCTCCTTCTCATAAAACAAACTGAGACCTGACAGACAAAGATCAACACCGGGGAGAGTTTTCCTGTCGCCAAATGGTGACTGCACACCTCATCTCTCCGCAAACGCAGCGTGTCCCCGCTTTACAGCAAACAACAGACAGAGGAACCAAGAAGAACAGCTGAGAGCAGCCAGCTGGCCCATTTACACACAGAGCGACAGAGAATTCAGAAATGCCCCAGGAACGTCTCAGAACTATTAAACTGAAGACACACTAGATTAGAGAGAAATATTGTCCTCATTAGCTCAAGTTTAGCATCATCTGCTGCTAAACAGTCTGAATCCACTCACTTTCCGAGATGTATGAACACCTCCTGCACTGTATTCCACACTAAGCAGCAGGCAACTAAAGGAAAGGCACAACTGCATTTATTATTTTAATCATTATTTATCATCTAATTAATTTCTGGAATAACAGCTTAATCACATCCCAATTATCCACTTAACAATTTAATGTCTTCTAGCTGCTTCAAAATACAAAGACAAGCAATTTAATAAGAGTAAATAAAAATAAGTAGCCTGCAAATCCTCACATCGGACAAACTGCAGCTTCATAATACGCAGAACAGTTGCTTGAAAGTGAGTTTAACAAATAAACTATTAACAAAATAGTTTAATTTATTGGTTTAATTTTTTTAATTGTTTTACTTACGAAAAGGGAACTGTGAGTGTGCAAAAGCCACACAAATAGCAAAGCAAAGTAGAACAGCAGAGACTGAAATGGAAATTTAAAAAAAACACTTTGAGGCAAGAAACGTTGCCAATTTAACTTGAAAATCACTTAACAAAAATACATATGGCATCAATGAATGTGGGGCTTTATTTCAGGAAAACTGCCACTTACATTGTGAGATGGAATTTTCTGCAAATATTATTAAACGCAGAAGTAAATGTAGTTTCAGAATGAGGTTAAATGACGCTGGGTTCCTCGGGCTAAGCACAGCTGATGAGTCTGCACAGGTATCAGGTGTCTCATTAAGATCTTTTCTTTGGTTGGTTAACCACCACCAAACATACACAGCTTGGCTTCACACCTATTAAGTAGTACTAATGTCAAGATTAAACATTGTGGTTTCCCCCTCAAAATGAGGCTAGAGTACAGGTGCGTGCGCACACACACACACACACACACACACACACACACACACACACATCAAACAGCTCAGCTGCTGTGCTCTGCCATTAGTATGTTTTTGTTTGATGATGATCTTTTTAGCCCTGAGGCTCCTTCTCTTACGAGATGAATTTGTCCAACTAACCTCATCATACAGCCCCATCCTGCAGCTGCAGCTTTTACCACCTTGTGCCACAATAATGTCTTACTACCTGGCACAGAATAAAACATGTGTTATTGTTATTCTGGTTTTTACATACTGCGATATGAATCTGCTCTACAGGTTAAGAGTTCAAGGAAACAAATGAAGCAGATGATTGTATTTACTGGATGGTTATTACACATTATAGCAAATTAAGCAAATATTGATCGTCTTTAATTACACTTAACAACTTTTAATGAGGTTTGGAGCCATCTTCTATTTGTAAGCTGTCGTCTGAAAATGTTTTGTTGTCTGAAAGATTCGTCTGATTTATGGAGATGAAAAGAAATGACAGATTGACGGTGCCAACTGTGGCTTGGATGCACATGACACACACAAAAAACAAAAGATCTCAGAGGTGTTAAAACCAAACACCAGACAAAGCTCAAGTTAAAGACCAAAATTACAGTGTGGATGACAAACTTGTAGACACATCTTTCATTTCTCCTATAAATGCGCTCAGTTGTGGTTTTACAGGGCCAGAGATATGCCTCAACTATTGTGAAAAAGAATAAGACAACATCATTTCGAGGCTGACGTACAATCCTCCTATTTACAGAAAAGTCGAGACCTTGTAAAATGCAATAAAAACTCAAATCTGTGATTAGCAATTTGCTTGAACCTTATGAAGATTATCAGTGTTTTCACTGACCCACCTATATGTGTTTTATAAAAGCAACAGAGTTTGATACCACCAACACAGTTCTTAAAAAAGTTGAAGGGAAACGTTTTAGGATCTAAGGAAACTAACTTTGTGCAGTTTCACAAGTGGAATATTTGCTCATTCCTGCTGGATCAGACACTGCAGCTTCTTCGCGCTCTTGTTTTGCCCTTCTCCTCTTCATGTTGCATGTTGGTCCATCAGACACAAGCTCAGGCCCGGAGAACTCTGCAGCGTTTCTGCACAGAACCGATGTATGGCTTCCTCTGTGCGTAACACAGTTTCAGGTTGCATTTCTGGATGCAGTGGCAGACTGTGCTAAGTGACGACAGTTTTCCACACTACTCCTGACTACATGTGGCTATATTCATCACCGCAGTAAGATGGTTTCTCACTGAGGGCTGGAAGCTTACACATATTCAACAGTGGTTTCCGTTGGCCTGAGATTTTCCTTGGATTTACTAAATCGCTTGATAGTATTATATAATGTTGATGGTGTGAAAATACAATTCTTTGCAATATTGCATTGGGAAATATTCTTTTTGACCTGACTGACAATTGCCGCACAAAGTTTTGCAGAAATTGAAAAGCAATGACCCATCTACTTTTTCCCCCTATTTTCCATCTGTCTTACATTTTGTATTGTGTTGCTGACATCAAAAAATTTAATTTAATTTGAAGCAAACTGACAAACCTGATTAGCTTTTATTGCATTTTAAAAAATTCCCAACATTTCTAGAAATGGGGATTGTAACTCACATTTGACAATATCCTATGCTCATATTTTAGAATATATTGCATTTTGTTGTCATCTTAAAAGAGAAATGTGCATTGCTGCATAGTTCAATTAGCAAATACATCAATGTCATGTGTACTGTTATTTTTTTGAAAAAGTTATTTTCTTTATGAATGTTGCTTATGCATAAAAAACCCCCACTTCAATTCCTTGAAGAATACTTCTAAAACAAAGTTTTCAGGTGTTCAACAGTCCTGATATTAGATCTGCTCCACAGAGACAAAGCCACCTGCTCAAGGGGCCCACCAGACCGCTGAAGGCCGACTCTACAGCAACATGTCAGATTCTTTGATTAACATTCCTACCCCGAACTCATTTAGCAGCTCCGTCAACAGGTGGACGGAGGGACACAGGCGGCTCACAGACAGAATAATTGGAGGGAATTCTGACTGTGTCCTTCATCGCCACTAATAATGAGACAGGTGAAAGAAGGACCTGAACCTTTGAGTTTCTCTCCCTTTTTCTCCTTCGTCGCTGCTCATGTGCTACACAAAGAGAAAAAAACAAACTTTGTCTGACAAAGCGAGATTAAAAAGAAAGTGTGTAGGTGTCAAAAAGTGACAGAAAGGTCTACTGGTGGTGTCAATTTGGAGCCGTTTCCTTGGCATGAGGACATTTCTTTTTTTTTTTTTAAGACCCCGGGTTAGAAAATCCTGTGAAAGCAACAGCTGTTGTTTCCTTTTCTCCAAACAAAGGCCAAGGACCCACTGGAAGCTGATACGCCATTCAGGGGCGGCTGTAAAATGAAACGGGCACGAAGGAATGAGTCAGTTCTCCTCTAAGCCTTGAAAATGTGTCGCCCCAGGCAAAAATAGTCCAACGAGACGAGATATCGAATGGCACCCTTTTTAAGTTTTAACCAAAAAGCAGTGGGAAAAAAAAAACCCGTGGGTATAATCAGACACGGCATGATTAATTTATTCAGCGCTGCTGCCAGCGGGAGGTGCCAGACAAACGAGCGAAGAAAAGCACAGAAAGAAAGACATACAAACAACTTTGTCAACTCGTGTTTTGCTCGAACTTCACAACTAATAATTTGAAGGGAGGGGTGTCATAGATCTTCAAACCAGACAGTTCCGTTTTCATGTTGCAAATAAACATTATTTCCAGTGTTTGGTTTTGCAAATCTGGAACCGATTGGGTGGTTCATAAATCCAACTATAGCCCCTGTCATAAAACATATGTACATTGAGCAAGACTCTATAATACATGTACCAAAATACTGTCCGTACGTTATACCGATCATGCAAGAGTGAAAAAGTAGCTTTACAGCATGAGAGTCGCCCTGCTGTCTGCTGTCTGAGGTGCAGCTGTAGGTCAGATACTAATCTAAATATTTGTGTCAGTCTCTCTGCAAATCCACTTTCAGAGTTTTATGTTCGACTGTCTCAGTAAATAATTACATGGCTCGAAGTCACACAGAAGGACATAATTCTCTGCTCTGTTGCCATCTTGGAAACGCACCAGCTAAATTAATTTCTGGAGTCGACCACACAGTGTTGTAAGAGTTCTGTTTGTTGGAAATGACCACAGACTCTTGAAGAACAGACCAAAGCCGAAAACACTTCAGTTTGCGCTGTGAGAACGGCGGAAACACCATCTATTTCTTGTGATTATGGGAGGCTAGGACAGAAATATAAAATTTTTGACATCTTAACTAGAACAGACTAGGTTTCAAAAACATTAGTACATAGCATCAGTGTTGCAGACCTGACCCATTTAATTATTACCATTTCCTAACCTGATAACCTCATCTATAAAATGTTTATGTCCATTTTGGCAAACAAGGTCACTTATGGAGAGTTTTTTAAAAAGCTGCATTCCATAGTCACATCTGTGCATTTAATATGAATACAGCCAACAGACAGACAGCTCTGACTTGAAGCAGGGGAAAGAGTGTGGCTCTGTCTTTGCTCCGAGACGTACCTGTTTTTTCTTAACCATTTCACATACGAGGACAACATCATCACTGTTCACACGTTTCCTTTAGTATGTAAGCATGTCTGGAGAATTCAAAAGGTTATGCACTGTAGGGCCGACTCCAACAAAATCATCCCGGACCAGAAACAAATTTTCTTCCTCGTAAACTTTTGCTCTTCCACAGATCATGACAGAAGAGGCAACAGTAGATCAATGGTAGATCAAGCTTCATGTTTTTGTTCATCGATCTAAAAGCTGCTAAGCTAAGATCCTTGAATGCTGCATCACTGGTTAATGTGCGATTGCATCAAACGTGCCGCATCATTTCTGAAGACGTGCACAACCAGTGCTCCAAATTAACAAAGGGTTTGTGGGGTCACCATGATGTGCGTGTGAACAGCACATCCCCGACCCAAAAGGTCAAAGGAATCCCCTGCAGCTCCTTTACTCGTTTACTGACACAGATGGGTTGAAAAGGCTGGGCCAATAGGACTGAAATCTGTAGGATATTTTCAGGCGACAAAAGCTGCAGCCACTGTCAGCGCACTAACTCCAGCTTAATGACAGTGGAATTGACTTTAAGTTTCAGCGAGCAAAAGAAAGTTTATCTTCAAACTAATTCTTTTAAAGATGACGTCCTGATCCTCTGTACCACAGTGCAACGCGTCTTAACAGACGTTCACCTTGGTTTCTCTCACATCCCCCCATTTTTCCTGCACTGCCGTCTCAATTTTGCTGACACAAACACTCCCACTTCCTTGCCAGAAGTTTGGCCTGTTCACTTTCACTCATGTTGCTACTCCTTCAGTACCCTCCCCCCACAGCATGCACACACACACACACACACCCACACACACAGCTTCTCTGTTTCCTGCACCAGACATTACTTACTGCCTGTTGTACACCTCACCTCTGTCTATTGTCTTTAAAATGACATGTGAGCAGTTCAGGAAGCGACTCGATCAGGTTTCTGTCTCTACTGGAGAAACGCTAAATGCGATTTCCATATGGGGAGGGCAAACTGGCCCAGTACTGATGCACAAACATTTCTTGTATTGCATGGGATTTTTTTTTTGCTAACATAATCATTATCTTCCTCCTGTTCACAATTTTCACCAATTATCTAATTTGGTTTGCATACTTTAAATGTTACGCCTGCATACGCCTCAGCACAACAGAATGGTGGGGAATGAGGGCATGGCACCTTCAGGTTTATAGTACTCTTCACGTGTGCAACGCAAAGAATTTGATGACTTTGGTGTTTTAAGTTTATTTTATTGGATTATTACCGAAAGCAGCCAACGAGCTTCACAGCTACAAACTATTTAAAAAACAGAATTTGAATCCCTGCAATGCAGCAGTCTGTCATCTTAAAACAGTGCAGATAAATGTGAAAATCTATTTTCCATCATGAACTGAAGCACAAAGGGGGCTTTATTAACGACCCTGAATCACCAGGGCTGCTTTGGTAGCTGGACCACTGTGTGCCCCTTTACAAGTGGGATTTTTCATTATGTGTTTAGCTCATGGGACTACAGATCCTCCTCCATCCTGTTCTTTGCCAGTTTTTAATTACTTTGGGAAATGTAGTATATCACTGAATTTGTTTAACTGTGTGACTCTTGTCAACTATTGTAGTGTTTTAAATGTTATTTTTAAAAAGGAAGCAGAGTGTAATTTTTACTCCAATACATTTATCTGACAGTTGTACTTACTTTACAAATGGAGACAAATCATCTGTGTCTCAATACTATTCTGAAAATTATTTCTTCTATGAAATGAGTAACTTTACTGTTGATCTTTGTATGTTTACACTTAGGATGACTGGGGTTCTTGTTGGAATCTATTCCCTCTCGACATGTGGTTTACATTATATTGCATTTTCTCTGACTTGTTAACGTTAAACGCCATTCATAAAATAAGATTAGTTAGTGGCCAGTAGTGTTTCACTGAATGAATAATTTTTGTAAAAAGCTCAACGATTACAGCTTTATAATCTGATAATTCCTTTTTGAAAAATGCTAGAGGTAAAACCCACTACAGGTAAAGACTATGAGGAGTCTTGTGTTGTAACTGGGATTGAACGACATAATGGGACAAAAGTAGGGTGTCAGGTGTTTGACTGGAAACAATACAAAAGGAGGCTGAAGACGACCAAGAACAATAGCAGTCATATCAGGTAAAATAGAGCATCAATCATAAATCATGTTTAGGTCTTATTCTCAGTGGCCCAGTGCAGTAGAATAAAAGTACACAGTGCATCGCTCTACGATTACTAAAAAAGGGACAGGACAGAAAGTATTAGATAAAAAATACAGAATATGACTGTATGCACACCTCTTATACTGTAACACAACCTGTTTGTGGAGTGGAAAGATGGCCACATGAAGTCCTGTGGGCCACCACCAGGCCAGAGACGTGATGTTGAGAGAGAATAAATATCAATATAAATAAATACAGTGCACTTCATGTATGTATTCATTTATGATTGCTGGTTTTGTAGTATACAAATAAATAAATGTGTTATTATTTATAAGCTCAAGTTTTTTGTTTTTGTTGTTTTATCCGTCATCTGCAACACCTTGGACCATATTTTAATGAAACCTTATGTAATCTATAAGTCAGCTGCCATCATACAAGGTGAAAGTACTGCCAGGAAACAGCCAGGCACATAGAGAGGTGAAATATATATTATTAACGGGAGGAATGCCATAGAGCAGATGGAGTCAGGGAGAGATTCAATACCAGCCAATCATATCAGTCACTGTCATCCCCTTCAAAACCAGCAAGTGAGGGAGACAGGCTGGAGTGTCTGCAACCACAACAATAATTATTCCTATGAATCATCACATATATGCTGTCCAAATGTAACAGGTAGCTGATGCACAGCCCATAGATCCAAAATCTGAAATGAGCTCTAACTTTGCTCTAACACAGCTGAAGGCTGCTCTTTGGAATACAGGGCATTCTACACGTTATATCTGCTGTTCTACAACACACCACTTTAGCACCCGAAGCTAAAGATTTGTGTTTTTGTATTTCCTCCCTTTGAAGATTTACAGAAAAAAATGCTGTAGTGATTAATGACAATTAATTAATTGACAATTTAATAAAAATACACATGTTGACCATAAATAATATCTCTAAAACAGCAGTGTCCAGATGTTGTATAATGTTGCGTGAATGGACATGTTTCAAGGTTGTTCCCTTAAGTTCTAAATAAAGCAAATTAAATCAGAAGACTTAAAGAAATGAGACCCCAATAAAAGGAGGAAAAACTAAAGTATTTAAAGTCACTGTCCATTTTTGGAAACTAGATCAGTGCTACGTTTAAAAGGCTGGATGACCTGAGCTCATCTGAAGGACTGCTGCAGCAAAAATCGTCGGCAAATGTCTGTTTTTGAGTTTACATTTCAGTTTGTGATTTATTCGGAGATACATTCTTTAAAAAACACATGACGGCTGCTTTGTGTGTTTTCACAACCAAACAAAACCTATTAAATAAAATACACAATACTTTTGTTCACACTGGCTATGTCCCTTTAAATCAAGTCATGGCTTCCTGTTCCAAGTTGAACTCGGGATTTCTTTTACTGCCACTTGTTGGACTTCAAACAGAGATGTCCTCTGCTCTGAACCTCTCTCAGTGAGGGGCGAAGCGCGGCCCGCTGAAAGCTTTTCACATGTATTTGCTCTTGGGATTTTCCTTAAAGATGTTTACAAATGCCACTGCAGGGAGCAGAACAGGAGGAGGAGAGACCGAAAACAGTGTTTTGAATGACACACTGAGTTCATGTGGATCACTTCCTTATCTGCTGCATACATAGGGAACCTACCGCCTAATGATGAAGTCTAACCTTAGTCTAATCGGACTCAGCGAGAATTAATAGTGTGTTGACAGACAAAACTTTTCACAGCTTCCTCTCTCTCACGCCTGCATTTTATTTAAGCACTTTGAAGGGTCGCGTTTGTGTTCAGGTTCACAAAGCCACATCCACTCACACACCAACCCAACATATTTATGACCTACAGTCTGTACACAGGGCTGTTCTGCGTGAGTCCGCACTGCTGCCTGCCCTTCGCTGTGAAAAGAGAGGGAGAATAAAAGAGGAAATTAACGTGTGAGGGATGAATACGTGGCCCTGGGGGTCAGCTTAATGGAGTGAGACCCCGGCTCGTATTGACTTCCACTGCCAAACTATTAACTTCCCACAGCTCGCCCATCATTCAGTTTAGGGTTAAAGCACATTTCCTGTTTACATTTGTTGTGATTTTAGTTTATTTTTGTTGGTAGATAACCTCTACACTACTAAAGTTTACAATGTGGCTCCCATAAATCACAACTTTTACTAAATTTTGTGCAGCAACAAATCACAGAGGAGGTAATGACAGATCTGCAGCTCTGTGCCAATACTAAAAAAGTTACATATATGTGGTTAATCGACTGATTGAAAGAACAAATATAATGCATGAGGTCTACTTTTAAAAAGTTTCCTGCAGAGTGGTGCTCTTTGACTCACACAGAAAAACACACACTCGTCTTTATTGTTCCAAGCTATTCTATACTAATCAACAACTGGTAGCAGTAATTTGTTCATAAAAAAGCGCAGAAATGGGCTCAGAAAGCTGGCAAAGAAGACAATAGCTGAACCTAACTTTTGTTAAGAAGAAAACACCACATGGCACCTTTAAGATGTGGGCTTGAAGGATAAGCAGCACAACTCTGCACAGTTTGTACACTGAGACATAATTTTGGGGGGAGCTGCCATTGTTTCGACTTCCTGTTGTGACCATCATTGGGTAAACTGTAAAATGACCCTATTTGTGCACCTAAGAGATTTAAATTTGCACATATTTGCTGCAACATGACATCACACTGTGTTGCACTACAAGCTGCTGCTATTAGACAGTCCTGTAATGAACTGCATCATCTGGTTGCTCCTTTAAAATAAAAGTTTTTTTTCTGATGCATGCAAAGCTTAATTGGTGCCTAGCAGTTTGCAGCAAGATGCTTTGATAAATATGGAGAGGCAAACTTTCAAAGACTCAAAATACAAAGGACATTTTTTTGCCACAAATGGTGATAACTGGAAGTCTTGCATGAGGACAACTACAATAAGACACTCCTAAAAATGGCCTCCTGAAAAAGTGCGTGTGTGTGTGTGTGTGTGTGTAGGCTGGGGGTGTTATCAATAACAAGCGAGAAGAGAATGTTTCTTTAAGAAAAGCCCATAAATGGTGTCCCGGTCACCACCTCCTTCACTGAGAAGGAGTTTGAGTTTTCCTTGGCGGGTCAAGCCTGCCATTGAAGTCTGAATGGGCTGCCATGGCAGATTACACTGCACAGCTGTCCCCCTACCGTGGAAATTAAGTTATGCCCCATGTCAGCAAGTTTTGTGTTTTCCTCTCCCTGTCTCTTTCTGTCTCTCGTCCATGCCCCTCCCCCCTTTCCTCTGCCTCTCTCCTCTTGTTCCCTGAATTGTGGAGGCCTCTCAAATGTGCACAGCCGGAGAAAGGGGCTTGAGAGGTAGAGGTAGGCTGGGAATGAAGGCAATAAGAAAAAGAGACAAGTGGCAAACAACTTCTGCTTTATCCAAGAATAAAACATCAAAGCTCTGAAGACTTGGGCAAAAAACTATAACTACTGTGCATTTCTCCACAACAGACACTCCCTTCCAGTTGCACAATAAAAAAGCATTTGCATTCGCACCTTCACACATGTAAACACGGGCATGAAAACGGAGGCGGCTCACACTTGTTGTCCCAGCGCCTGTTGGACTGTGTCCTTCTGCACTTGTGGCCCCTGCCTTGTGTTTTGTTTATTTGCGGCTGAAGCTGTTTGTGTTGTGGTCAAACACTTGAGCTTTTGCAGGGACGTGTAAACACGACGGGAATGTCTCTGGGAGCACGCAAAAACAGCTGTAACAAGCTGACTGAGGGAGAAGGGCCACTGCAGCCAGGCATGCAGAGCATAATAAACTCTTAACACCTCCGTTAAAAGCTCATAAAGTGGAATTTACTGCAAAAAATGATTGTAGCATGAACGTGGGGAATTGATCGGGCTGATCAATGCCCATTACTTAAATCTGTATTTTGTAAAGTGCTTAGACATTCACTTTCTCATCTAAAGGCAATATTGACAATATGTGAATCTCTGGATTTATTTTCTGGGATTTTATCGATGATGATAAGTGGACAATATTGGCAAAATGTCAAACTTTCAGATGGCCATGTGTTTCCTGTACGTTTGTTCACACATTTTTATCTTCTAGACAATTTTATTGCACACCCTCAGCTAGAACCATGTATTAGTACTTAGTAAAGTTGAATATTACATGAAATTAATTTCTGCCATCACAATGGGACAATAAACCATCTGTGTTGCTATTTGCCCTGTAGCGGGATAGAAGGCTCCAAAGGTTGACTCAAGTTGGACACTCTGAAAAGACAAGGTGTGGAATAAGTGGAGGGCTTCGCTCGTCGATAAATTGGGGCTGGGAGGCGAGCCTAGCACCTAGCCCTGCTGTGCATCACCTGCTGTGGGGACAGTGGCAGGTGAGTGGATTTAATGGGGGTAGTACACCTGTCAAATGCTAATGCAGGTGTCCTAAGGTGAGCTCAGGAAGCACAGAAAGCTCCCCATAGAGCAGAAGGGCAAAAGTTCACTTGACCTTCATTTACCATTCATATTTATTGAGCCATTCATGTCATTGTCATGCCATTCATATATACCCCTGAGCCATTCATATTTGGCTCAAGTGTCTGTGGGGATGTCACTTTGTGAACATCTGACTTCTCCTCCTTTTTGTCCAATATATTTGGAGATCGCTTCAGTAAGCATGGATGCTGTCCAGTATTATATTAGACTGACAAATCCATTCACCCCAACTTTTAAAAATGTATAATTCTAACACAATACTTCCTTCTTTACCTAAGACAGACGTACAGCAACCAATCAAAGCCTTTGTCACGTTAAAGTCAACAAATGTCATTGTGGAGCTTTTGCTTCAACGTTTCGGTGTTACTAGACAACTTCTAGCGCGAGACGGAAATTCCAAGGTAACACCAAGAGCAGTTTTCGATACACAGCAAGAAGGATGTGGTCAGAGTGGAGTTTCACAGTTTCATAACCTTTATTGTATGTGCTCTTGTTGTGACTGTGACTTCCCTTTAGCCTCAATTAACTCATTTTTTTAACCCAAACCATGAGCTAACCGAGTTATTTTTGTTCCCAAATCTAACCAAACCAAAACCCGATCTATTACTACAAATTTATAATCTGACCATGAAAACCAAGCTTTGGTATGCCACCTCACTGCTTTCAATTACTGCCAAAATGAGCCACATTCCCTGCAGGAATAATGAGAATTTGATCACAATCAAATGTTTCTCCTCAGACATTTAAGGATCCCTCCAAAACATCACCCAGAACCAGCAGTGCCCTGTACGATTCAAACAACACTAGCTCATTGAGATTTTATGGTCACAGTTTCGGGATAGGACATGTCCTATAGCCAGAAAAAAAAACACACATGCCCACAAAAAATTGTTTTAACGTTAGAACAATAATTTGAAAATAAATATGAATAAGTATTTGTTGCAATGAAGAAAGTGCAGATTAATAAAACATTCATTGCTAAATGCCATTTAAATATGTGTTTACATGAAAAAAAAATATTTTAGAAAGTTGTATTTGCACTTATTTCTAAGCAAACTAATGCTTTTCTATGCGTCCCTAGATAAACTACTATGGGATCGTTTTCGCATCGTCTTTTTGATTTTCCAAACATTACTCCAGCTATAAAGCACGGCAGCACGAATAACAAAACCAGTGTGCAACACTTTGTGACCCCCTTTGTGAAATACTCAACAGCAACATTTTAAACAGCGAACATATCAAATGGCTGCCACAAACAGTCAGGTAGCAAAGCGTTCTCTCTGTGACAGTGGGATTAGTGCTGCAGGTTTTCTCTCAGGACCCGAGGAGTCGGGCTGCAGCTTGAGTAACTGGATTACAGGCCTTTTTCCTCATTTCAAAGGGCTGTGAACTCAGCAGAGGTCTCGCATGATGGAATCAAAGTGGCAGCTGAAATAGAATGGAGAAAAACAAGAAAAGTCTTTTTTTCGAAAGTCTCCTGGCATTGGCCGAGCAGCTAATGAGAGAGATGCAAAATTGTTGATCGTTGATCTTTGCTTCACCATGTTACCAGCAAAAAAACAAAAAAACAAACAGAAAATAAAGCGGAAGCGAAAGTGAGAAGGAGAGCCTCACCTGGAAAAGTGAAATAGCCTAAACTAGCTGAAACTAGCACATATTGCTTTCTAGCTCCTTGTGCACCAACGCTATGGCAGGAGCACCGAAGGAAGGCAAGGTGGAGCCCATTCAATCCAATACCCTGTGGCAACATTAGGGGATTATTTCCAAATCCTTTCAAATGAACTTTCCATCTCACTGCCTCCTCCTCCGTCTCAGCCATTCCAACTGTCCAAGCATTTCTACATCACTCTCTACACAGCCTCGCATGGAGCCATGGCCAAAACAAATGCCCGTGAGAAAAATGGCCTGCGCACATCAGGGGTAAGGCCGGAAAAGGTCAAATGTTAGGAAGGTCAGATATTAGGCATACAAATCAGTTTTATCACTGTCAAAGTCAGACACAAGAAGCTTATTTGTACGCCGTTTAATGTTCTTTTGAATTTGTGTTTCCAACTTCACCTGTTGGAAAACAGTCAAACTTTGGAAACGCATCTTTAGACCTTGATCACCCTTGTTAAAATTATAATGTATAGATCTATTGAACATAGAGAGCTTATGTTTTCATTTGATAAGATTTTTTTAAGCAAAACAACATCCAGCTAAATGGGTTCCATATAAGTTTTCCAGTTACCTTTCCATGAAATAAACTGAATGAAAAACCAGCCCAACTGATGCCAAGACTTAACTCAAAACTGCAAAAAAAAGAAGAAAAAAGTAGGGCTAAGGTCAAATATTCCATGCTGTCAAAAAGTAATAAAGATGCCATGCGACTATATGCATCAGCTTGAATTTTGCACCTTATATTGTAGAATGAATAAATGAAGTCTATTCTAATAAGGATTATTACAGATTTCACCAGCAGCCACTAGGCTTCACAACCTCCAGCATCAGTGGTGAAGAGAGGGCTGCACCTTTGTAAACGCTGTGCTGTGATATGCATGGGGTGAAGGGGTGAAGTGATCTGCATGGGGTGAAGTGTGGGCCGTTTTGTTCAAGGGGCCAAAGAAGCAAAGCTTGCAAGTGAACTGAGCTCACTGAAGCAAAGTCGATGGCAGAGATACGTTACACACGCTCAAAGAGGTGGAACACAAACAGCCACAGTTTGTAAATTAAACCCAGGAGCAGCACACACAGCGCACTAACACACACACCTCTGTTTACACCTGTGATGACTTCACATTATTTAAGGAGACTAAAATATTATAAGTGGCATTTAAAAATGCCTGCAAACATTTCTAGAACTGCTCAACACCATCAAATTCATTCAAATGCTCTGAGTCTGCCACTTCCATTTTATGACAAGCAGACAAGTTTTGTGGTATTTTTTTGCACCTCATTCATCCATTCACACACAGTGCATTATTATAGCCTAATCAACGCACGCTGCGCTTTTTCTAAGTGTTGAAACTGCCTGAACAAATGCAAGAGGCAAAAGAAAGACGAGGAGGGGGAGGAGGAGGAGGAGGGGGAGGAGAAGCTGGGCTGCCGAGCTATTCGGCTTCTGGAAAGCTTCATGCACGGCATAACGCTACAAGAATCTTCCAAGGTATTTTATTCGGGAGACACACTGTATGAAGGACGATTGGAGACGTTTTTTTAATGATCTATATGATAAAGTTTAGGTTTATTGTAACTGTTTTAATGTTTTAGATGTAAAAACATGTCCTTATATCACAGATGTTTCTTTTTTGTACCTTTTGAAGCAAAACTAAAACAAACAGATGGAGGTGGAAAAGATAAGCGTAAAGTTTGGACTCGTGACAAAACTTCCCTCGCTCGACCTGTCGTGTGTTTTGTCCTCCTTTTCTTGCAGAGCAGGGTTGAGACCTGAGCGGCAGCAGATCGTTCCCACATGCTTCCCCGCCGCTCGGCTCTCCAGAGGTGTCAAGCCAGCCTGAAAGAATGAAGTGCCTGACTATTGTGCTACCCAACTATTATGTGCTTAACATTTCCATGACAAAGATGCCACTCGACTTCTTCTGCATCCATTCAGCTGGAGGGCCCTTGTTCCCCCCTCTAATAAAACATTTTGCAGCAAATAATTGATTTAAAGCCCCCGAAGCCAACCAAAAAGAGGTGGTAGTATGATCTGCAATCTCTCATTAAAGTGCTACTACTAATATTAAAAAGAATAAACTAAGAATATGCACATAATTCTTACTGCATATATTGAACACAAAGCTAAATAAATACGTCTTGCACCATGCTGAAATTTGTTTCATTCAGTTTAAAGAATAATCCATAATATACACCTCTGACATTTCACACAACAACTGTCAGGCCTATAAATAAATACACTGACCAACAACTAAATTAAAGCCAATAATGTTCCTGGTTCTGTCAGTGAATATATCACTAGTGTGTGTAAACAGTGGAGAAACACAAATCTTCCATTGTTCTTAAATGAGAAACATTTTCCATCACACTCATGAATGCTTGCATAAAGCATATGATTAGAAAATAAACAATGCAGGCTGAGTGGAGGGGGTGTGGAGGTGGAGGGAGGGGGGGTTGTTGATTTATATTGACAGTTGCTTTTGACAACAGCCAGCTAAATCAAGACATAGCAGGTCTCAGGGCTATCACTCAACACTGGAAGTTGGCCTGTATTTAAAATGAGCCACTTTAAATCATACTGTAGTTAGAGAAACCAAAAAGTGAATGTGTTGTTAATGTTACAAAACAACGCTTGATGAAACGATAGAGCTGGAAGGAGCTTTCAATCAAAACCCCAACATTTCTCACACATTCCAATACAACAATATTTTCTCAGTTTTATCTCTTAGGCAACAGGGTTTTGAAGCCTGTATATGAACTAATCAGTACTGCACATTAAGTACCTTTAGCACAATAAATCAGTCTATTATGGATCAAAACAAGCTGCTTTCAGTCTTAAAGTGGCTTATTTCATGCATAGTTTAATGGGATTTTAAAGGTCATCTTGTGGACGACAAACATTCACACATAGATGTACATGATTTTAGGAAGTGTAACTGAAGTGCATGAGACTTGGTTTGTGATAACTGATCTGACATTTGGACTTGCTTATTACAGCCAAATGACATGACATGTTTTCAAACTCATAAAAAAAAACTTCTCCAGCCGAATTAAGGCATCATGAAAGTAATGTGGCGAATTCAACAAATAACTCAGTCGAGAATACCTTCAATTTTCTTTTAAGCCTTTTATAAAAGTATATCATTAAGGCAATTGTACAGTAGATTTAGACAGTTCTTTCTCTAGGCTATACACAGTGAATAAATCATCTCATAGCCTAAACCATAGAGGATTCTCTGAAAATATCTATATAGGCTATAAACATATATACAATGTACATTATGTCTGAAGCGATACACACTAACTTCCCTTTAAAGCTGGAATTCTCAGTCTTTTCTTCACATGATGAACGTTTGGATGTAACTACGCGTGGCATGTAATAAATTACTGTTTCACTTTGACTCCTAATCTATTTACATGTTTGTAGATTCCAGCATTAAATACTTGTAAATCACATAGCCTGGTGCCCAACGGCAACCGTGTGTCATATAAAAATAGTTGATATCTTTAAAGAAAGATTGGCAGTGCACAGCATGTACTGATTAAACGGTACCAAAACAGAACCCACTGGGTCTCTATCAGGACACGTTTGCTTTCAGAGTCTGTGAGTGGGGGAAAATAGGCATTCCTGTGTTCCTATCACACAAGCAAAGCATGTGGAGAGCCGTGAAGTGGGATGGTTTGATAAGACCTGGAGCTGGAGCTGAGAAACTGCTGGTCTCATTTGCATAGAAAATATCCTGATTTGATATTGTTCTGCGGCTAAAACCCTTAATCAAACAAGGCCTGTGCCAGAGCGCCCTTTCCTTCAGCCTGAGACCTTTCACAATAGTAGCATGTCAGTGAGTGACAAAAGTTTACATTGCCTTTTATCCGGACAACAGTGGGGGCAGATTAAACGAGGGCCACTAGCACCAAAATGGATGCCAGCAGGGTCAAAACACGGTGGGTCGCTGGGAGAGGGGCTCCGCTCTCCAGCTCATCTGGATAGTCCGTTTCAGCGGAATCGATCTCGTAGTCCGGATCTCCGTCGTCGTCGCCGCTGCCCAGGTCCCTCGCTGGAGCGTCGAAGCACAGCATTTTCATGCTGGTCTTGACGAACTCGCAGATGGCCCTCTCCGTCCCGTCGCACAGACAAGTGTCCAGCTGCTGGCCCTTGGGGATTTTACGCATGTTGGCGATCACGTTTCTGCAGGCGTTCGTGCAGATCGCCCCGCTGAAAAGTTTCCCGCAGTGGTTCAGATAGTCGTGCATTGCCGAGCTGCACTGCTGGTCCCGCTCGCACTGGCGCCGGGCTTCGGTGCAGCCCGTGCTGGTAGTCCTGGGCAGGCACGGCTCGATGGCCCGTTTGGTGCTCGTACACAGCGAGTCGTGTGCGCAGTTGCAGTCCTCCAGAGCCGGTCCGCTTCTGGTCTGGTTGAGCTGCACGAGCGAGGCGATGCAGTGGCTGGGACACTTCTTCCTCTCGCCGCTCAGCACGGGGCCACAGGCGCGCGTGTAGTGATCGTACGCGTAATTGCACTCCGGCTCGGCCTGGCAGTTCATGATGGCCTGCCAGCAGATAAGGCGCCGGCCGTGGGACGGCAGGGCCACGGAGAAGTACCCGAGAAACAAAAGCGCGCAGCCGAGAGGCCAAACGCATCTACCGACGCTGCGTGCCAACGTGCCGGGGCTCGCCATCGTTCCGGCCGCAAGGACGGGTACGACTCACAGCAGTGTCATATGGAAGGCGTCTAGTCTACGTCCACGGATGAGGTTTTCATTGGAGAGGGGTCCATGCGCCGAGGCAGCCGGTGACAGGCCCTGGTGTGCGTTCGTTCGGCGGACTGTGAGCTTCGCGAAGCCGTCAGCGCCGCTCCGGTGGATTGTCGAGCGAACCTCCCGCTATCCGTACATGGCTGAGCTGCAAACCCGCACGGACGCTCCCACGAGCAACAGACACGCCAGAAGGAAAAGTTCTCCGCAAGTTCGGGAGAGTTTCCGCGGCGCCTCAGTCCATCGCACCGACTTTGAGTTCGCGCAGCAAACTGCCTCCAAAGCTCAGCGACTCCCCGTTGCGAACTCCGCTCCTAGCGGATCTCCAGCAAAAAGTCCCGAGAGTCCCTGAGCGGACCGCGCTGGGTCACTTAGCAGTCCGTGTGCACGCAGGGGTGGAAACAAACGGCGCATGTGGGGAAACCGAAGGAGTGCGGGTCGCACGGTGGTCATCCCCGCTCTCCTCTTTCTGCTCTGCGGCCCCCTCTCCACACACCAGCCGGG